>CM074200.1:24488016-25886349 GCA_037179385.1 Holothuria scabra | reverse complement strand
CTCTTGAAAAAAGCTCTTTGTTCATGTTTATTAGTAACAATATTCCAGACCAAGCTTCACTTTCCATATTTTAAAAACGGCTTACCGTAATCCTACACATTATAGAGAAAGTTTTAGTGATCTACTGCTGATAATTGATAAGATAATCACCTTCAGTTATAACAATGGAGTACGGAAAACAATAAGCCATTGAGCCACAACTGGATCAAAGCCGTGGCAGGCTCCACTTGAACCAATTGGTTGGAAACTGGGCAGTAAAACTCCATCTAATCTAAGCTAATCTTCAGTAATAGAATCTCCTTTGAAAATGAATTTGGTATGAGCTGGGATGATGTTGTCATTCCAAACTTACAGCAAAATGCACACCTTTTTTGATATTTAATGCCCTGTATTCACAAACCTGGACAAAAAACATTGGCAACTTGCACACTTTTATGCATGGAATGGTTGCTGGATAGCGCCCTTAACCTGTCATCATTCAAACTAAAAAAGTGACAATTTATCAGTGAAGCTGAGTGAATGTTATGGTGTCTCATTTTTCAAACCTTCAGTTGTTTTCAGCAAACACAATATATACAACTTTGTACAAAGTAGCAAACCAGATATTAAACTCCAAAGTGGGAGAAAAAGAGGTTTTTGATAAATGAAGAAAAAATGGTGAGGGACCTTATCCAAATTACGCTATGCGAATTTTGGCATGCCATCAGCACGCCTTTTAATGCTGCCACAGGAAAACGGTCCTTTTGTTAAAAACTCAATCTATGTGAAATGCTTCAATAATCCGTCCGTGTGCCACACTCCGAAAAAAGGGGAATCCAAACAAGTTGTCTGAGGCCATCACTGCTGTTCAGACGCGGAAAATCGCATGGCATAATTTGGATAACACGCCTAACTAATGTACATACCATGGCATGACTTGCAACACTTACACCAAGATCACTTGCAAGACAAAATGCTATGTAAATTTTATCTAAAGAACAGAACTTAACAATAAGCCAGTTTGGCAATTCATTCTGGTGGCTATGGATGTCGCACATCCTCCAAATCATCTGGATAAATGAACCAATCCCGCACCTACAACACATATCCCAAACTTTGAAAATTAAGTGAAAACACTCTTTCTTAATCCATTCATAACAAAAGGAGGGATCTCAAGTGTGGTTTTATGAAGTGGATTGTCTCTTAATTGTTTATTTGGTGTATAAATTTCCATTTTAATCTGCTGTAAAGTAGCACCAAGACCCTATTCTCGTTTGACTTGGCTAGACACTTAGAAAGTGTTGTATGGGGGTACTGATGAAAACAAGGAAAGGCTGTCCCTACGTGCTAATCTGGGTTTGTATTATAAAATTCAGTGCCCACAACTCCATGTGCCAACAAATTACTAAACTTGCTTTACAATGAATTTACCACAACTGAGGATTAACTTCACCTTTACTCTACCCACTAAAAAAATTTGTTCTGAATTATTCTTGAAACAAAAAGCTGTGGTAAGTGTCAATACATGGATATTATGCTACAATGATTAGTATATGATATCTCACCTCAGAGGACAAGAAGTGTGGCATCTTTAAATTTGGATTTGCTTCTTTCTTTTCTGTTGGTGCTGAAAACAGTTCAGACTGGTGAGAGAAAAAAATTCAAATTTGCATCTCAAATTATTTAAGTATGTTCAATCCCTATGAACAGATCAATAAAGGACTCCCTTATTTTACTTTTTGAGACTTCAACCATCCCCGATCACTACTTCATAACTTCTGACTTCCGTTCACTCAAAATATATGTGGCCTGTTTGACCATAATATTCTGTACACCCAAATTCTACAGCTAAGAGGTGGTGAGATTTAGTGAGACATTTCTGGGAGTGATCTCAGTGTTTGTACTCTATGGTGCTCAACTGGGTCATTCTTACAGTACACTCCATTTACAGCTCCCACAAGGAAGATAATTGTCCGGGACAATGTCTGCACTGCTCCCTACATACTATCTGAAATGAAAACCCACCCCCCTAAACAACCCCACCCAACCCCCCAACCCCCCTCCAAAAAAAAAATCAGAAGAGAGCAATTTCCACCTTTTTTTTAACCCTAGCACATTCTTGGCAATCTTGTCATCTTATCAAGGAGAACATATAACAGATAATGTGCTGTGGCTTGCAAGGCACACAGCGAGTGCAGTACTTAGCAGCACTCCCTCAACAGGGCGAGATCCAGAGGGCAAGGCTCCACCTTTCCTGTCTATATTTTCACAAAGTAGAAATTAATTTGGTGTATGAAGAGATAGATGTCATTTTCCCAAAAGCTCTTACTTCAGGAATTTTCTAATAATTTTTAGAAATTAGTAGGCCAATCTGTACTTGTAATACTCACAGTCAGAAAATCAGAAAGTTCTCATGTTTATTTGGTTGCAAAGCTCAAAACCCCTAAAACGGAACAGTTAGCAAGTACGCTAGCATAAAAACTGGGCAATCTCATTTCTGTTAAATCCTGTCTTTTCCATAAATAGATAACGGTATCCAATTGAACACCTACACTTCAAATTTGCTTGTGTTGGGTTTTTTTTTGTTTGCAGAAACACATGATAGAGATAACAAAGGAATATATTCTGATCCCTCCCCCCCTCCCAGTTGTTTATGTGTGCAAATATGCTGAACAATTTTGCACTTGTGTAATTGGGTTTAAATTAAAAAACAACAGTTTTACAAAACATGACTAAGGTTAACAAACAGTGTCATTAAGAATTTTGTTCATTATCCATGCTCCATTCCATGAGCCACTATACTGTAGTGGCGCAGATGAGTCCAGCGACTTACGTATCTTACCCAATGCACTGAGGTTAAACGAGAAGTTACAATCAGGCACTCCAGATCCCACAGGTACAGTATGTTGAGTTCTGGGTACATGGGCACAACAGTTTTCTATCAATTTTGCTAGATTAGCACATTTTTCTGATGGCTCCCTTTGTCTTTTTTGAGTTTCCTTTCCTTTCACTAAAGATTCCCAAAGAAAACTCTAGTGAAATAATTTTAGGTTTACTACTGTAAAGGTCTTTTGGCATGTGGTTTTGGGAATTTCCCAACATGTCTGTCGAAACCATTTACAGTAAATATGTTTTTTTTTTCTTTCAAAGTTACTCTGTACAAAACCACAACTTACTGGGTCAACTTTGTCCCAATTGTTGTAGCGGGGCAAGAAGTCCAATCCTTTGACATGTCCGCAAACTGACGTCATCTGCAAGCAACATAGTACAGTAGAAGTTAACAAAAAGTAAGTTCATATACAATAGTGTGCAACTATAGAATTCAGTAAAATATTGGCTCCTTTTCCTTCGACAAAAATAATGCTTCAGATACTTTTTAAGGTGCTTAATTCTTTCTCTAAATAACTTTGGAAATTCTCTAGGAAACCCGCAAAGCATTTCACATAAAAGTAGTGATCTAAGTACAGTAAAATGTAGGCTATTTAGAGCAAATACAGCCTAAGTACTGCACTTAAATAAATTTAAGCAATGTAGGACAGTCAGGGATGATTTTTAAGCAATTGAAATTGGTTGTCCAAAGGACAACCAGCTACAAGAATTTGGTTGTCCTCCCAAAAATTTAGTCGTCCTCCATAAAAGACGTGAAAACCAAAAAGTTGTGCAATGTGCATTTCCTGGTTTCAAGACGATTGTTTTATTTTTATTGCACTGGCTGCTATTTGCATTGCATTATAGCATGAAAGTCACTTTATTGAAAATAAACATGAAAGGGCTGATGTGAGTGATAGTAATTCCCAAAGTAACAGTTGGGGAATCTCCGAGACGACAGAGGTCTGGCCTCTGTGATCATTGCTACTTCCCCCCCCCCACCCCACATTTTATTCATCACTTACTCAAGGAGGGACAAAAGACATTTTTTCTCCTGAAAACTTCCCAACGTTCGGTAGACGCAATAATAATGTGATCTTTAGACACCCTATTCGTACATTAGGACATGCAGTTGTACCGTCAAAATATGGTGCATTAATACTAAACTTAAACGGTAGCCTACATATCACGATTTCTGAAACTCATTCCTTTTGAATCAAAATCTGACAATCGTAAGCATGAAGTGTCTATTGAACGAAATGCCTTTTTAAAAGCTTGTTTGTTTCAGCTTTAATAGTGTTTGACCGATTATGCTATAATCGGCAATACAGTACCCTTTTAAGGATTATTTAATTAAACTATAGGACCGATCCCGATTATTACAAAGAGGGAAGTCACCGTGACATGTTTGTCCCTTAAGCCCCTTGCATCTAATATATCGTATTCCCGTAACCAGTTCAGGGTGAAAAAATATTGGGAATCATTACGAACGGAATATCTTTTTGTATATGTGTCATATTTTCACTTCAAAAGTGGAGATACAAATTAACCGATAGTACAGTTGAATTGTTTGCAGTCGATGTCACATGCCCTTTGATAATTTAGCTCTAAGGCCAACATCATGCTTCGTTTAGTTTTCATCCCTCAATCATGTCGGAACATTTGCTGTTGCGTAAATGTACTGTAGCTGCTCTCCCGCTTTAATGAACCCGTGTTAGAGCAATCATGATAATCTAGCAGTTCTGAGCAGCAGAACAAATGCACCCGATTAACGTATCTTACGGTTCCTTCTGGATATAAATATCCCCGTATATTGTTAGCAGCTCTTGTCCAAAACTTACGTCTAGTTTAAAAAGAATGTGCAACTGAAATGCACGTAACTTCGATCCTCGAAAAATCCACGTATACAGAGATTTGTGATGCCTCTTGGTGAATTTAGCACAGGGCTCTCCCGGCTTCGCTAGCCGGCTATAAAAGCATGACAAGTGCGATCGTCGTAACACAAACTCAACGGGAAAACTTGTCTCGAGACCGAGCATTTTCACACACTAAATCACATAGGCGAAGGCGCGACTTGTGATTGGCTGGCTACAATCAAGTTAATCAACGCAATTGAACCAATCACGATGCAAGGGCCAATTTAAATTTTGCAATGGATCCTATGCATATGATGTCACCAAGCAAAACATGGTGTCTTGTTTGGCCGCAAAAAGGGACACGCACGTAAGTGTAATATATGCATGGGCCGAGGAGTTTGCTGCACGAGACCACGTGCATCACTGTTTTCGTTTGCAATGACGTCGTATGACAACATTGAATAAGTCCTACTGTAAATGACATTACAGAAGGAATGCTGGGGATGGCTTAATTTATGCAAGATAACAACCACCGAACTTCACAAGATTCTTCATGCTATGTGTACAAAACGTGCACAGATACGTATACAAAGCTTGGGGATTTGAAAAACGGCGAAACACTGCAGGTAGATAGTCTATTCTATGTGTTTTGCAGAACCGTTTGTACAGCAACATACGCGGCGCTTTCTGCCAGACAGCAAGGTATACACCTTGAATGCAATTTTAATTTAAGGTAATACTACTGGGTTATAGCGGAAAATATCAAACGGCAGGGGGAAAATTTATACATTTGTGATTATCAGTGCATCCCGTTTTGGCGGGAAGTTAAAGGATTGAGTATTTACAGGAATTTTACCGAAACTAAGAGCAACTTTCAAGTTGCAAATAATCGGTGGTAATGATCTGTTGAATGGAGATATTTTACCAATGCCAATTAATAACCGATAACGGAATAATTGGCCCGATGCTGATTACATAACAACAAAGACAGGCGAACAGTCCTTTCCAAGAACTTTTCGCGCCAGCACGTTGAACATAGTCCCGGAGAATGTGTATGAGCACGTTCTGTACAGTTCAGCTGAAACAATGATCATCCACGAGGCTGCTTGTTTGGCATAGTGCGTATCGTGGTCTGTCTCCAGGGTTGTTTTGTTCTGGTGTGCTTTTCGTGAAGGTACAGATGTGTTTTGTTATGCGAGTTCATGAAATGTTAAGATGTTTTGGTTGCATAAGAGTGTTTGTTGTACGCTTTGTGTCTCAATATACATTACCAAAGGTAAAAATTAGTCGTCCAAAGGACAACCTTAGGTGGTTACTTTGGTTGTCCTGCAGAAATTTTGGTCGTCTCGGACGACCGGATGACCGCTAAAATTCATCCCTGACAGTAGTACCCAAAACAACCCTGTCAGATCTGTATGTTATGGTATGGCTATAATCATTAGCTCTGTTTAAAGCTACGTAATAATCACACCTGTGATTGAATGTTAGTAAACACTTCTTTGCCATTAGTGGCAAGTGGTGTCGTTCACAAATCCCTCCTATGCCTGGTTAAATCCTTCCTTCCCCTGTACGAATCCCTCCTACTCCTGCACTTCCAAGCTGCTGTTGCTAGCACATGCCAATCAATAGCCTGACACTGCTGGCTGTTGCCCATTATCCCCACTACCCCGAGTCCCTGATACTGTACTATTTTCTGTTACAGCATCAGTTGTACACAAAGGAAATTTACTGTTCATATTTTTAAAATTTCAGCACTTTCTATCCATCCAAACCATCACCCCCAATTTGTCCTTGTTTCTTTTACTGTACATCACCCCCAATTTGTCCTTGTTTCTTTTACTGTACTGTACATCACCAACACAAGAAAAATATTGCCAACAACCAATACAGTCAATTAAATAGGTAAGTCTTCAGCCATGTTTTCAAACGTGCAACCATCTCCCTCACAGCTTTGAAATGATACCTTGACCAGCAAAGCCACCAGACCATTCCTTCTTCTACCCTACAGTACAGTACTTCGTTTTAGGTGAGCTGGTCCTCACATTAAATTCTTTTTCATCTTATGGGCACTTTTTTAAGGAGTAGCAATGGGGACTAAAAGGGCTCATCTGTGGCTCGTCTTACTCTTGGACTTTTGGAATGTAACCTTTTCCAGCAATTTAAAGGAAGCCCCTCAATTTAGTATACCCCTCAGATTGATTGTATTTTTGTTGCCTTTTTGGCACCCTTGAAGATGTTCAAGATTTTGTTAACTTTGTTTCCATATATTTGATCCTAATTTTAAATTGACCCATACTTTCTATTTCCAGTCGGTCATTCTTACTAATAGTACAAGGTTCACAAAGTTAAACATCGCTTTAATGTTATGGTAAAACAGCAGAACAAATATAGGCCTAGGCCTACCTTAAATTTGACGGTTTCACCGCGAAATGATCCAGTGTATTCGTGTATCGAGCATGCACCGTTGAACCCTTTCCGCGAATGCATACTACCACCAGACAGAATTTTGGCTAAAGACTGAGCTAGCTGTGGCTTCTCAGCCACCATAAATGCAATCTTCATATTGAATAGTTTCTTAGTAACCGATTACATAAAAAAAACCATACATCAATCCTTCATGATCACAAAACTATGTATTCTTGCTGCCTTTTGAACGTGGCGAACGTAACAAAGTTTTTCCATGGAGGCTGCCATTGTAGGCTTTGTCAAGATCTAAATTAGTTTTAAAAAATTCAATTACAAATACCACAGTTATTTCTTGCCTTTAAAACTGGCTTTCCTTAAAGCAAAATTATATTAGGATAAATTTATGATTCAGGTAATATTTATATGAAAAAATATTTTGAAAGGAATATTTATATATCTTTTACTTGGCAATAACTTTCGCAGCAGGTCTTGAAAACATTTCTAAATGTGCAAACCATATGAACGTGTTTGATCCTGGCGTCGGGTAAGTGCGTCGCCAACCCAATTCTGGTCTTCAGGCTTCACACCATAGAGTTCCTATTATCCTGCTCTATGCTTCACCCTCACAAGAAAATGAAAGAACTTGGGCGACAAAGAAAGAATTTGAAACATGATTTGAAAAGGCAACGATACAAACGTGTTTTAGGCAGTTTCTCGGAAGGTTTGTAGCCTAGATAAACAAAACTAATCAAACCTAACTAGCTCCTCACTAGATACCCCAGTAAATCCACTGAGTTGTCGTGCAAGAAAGACTGTAGGGAGCAATTCCGCGACGCTCAGTTTAGTTCTGCGTACGGCTCCATTGCTTATTGCCCCGGACGTGGTCCTAGTGTCTTTCCGCCATCCGTACATTCCGCCATAGGTTTCGCACCATTCCGCCATGGCCGAAAGGTGCGCAAACATGAGAACGACACATCATTGACACTTTACTGCCATGGCGGAATGACACATTTTCGGTGGCGGAATGAACACATTTGGTTCTGGTCCTGGTTGGACACTACAAGCAGTTCTCCACAAACGGGATATACGGTTGTAGGTGTGTAACAGCTAGCGGACAAGTCAATTAGATCGGATTAATAGATTCAGATCTCCTCAAAGATGTCAAGTTCAGTTTACGTATTTGATTTCTAAAAGTTTCAATAGATGGGGGCCCCTTATGGCTGAGGGTAAGCAATTCCACTCTGCCACTGTCCTAGGAATAAAAGAGAACTTATAACAGTCCTTTTTTTACAGCAGGGTGATGAAAGGAGATCAACGAAGACTTGCAAGTGGAGATTCCATTATTGTTGGGCTTAAAAATATATCCGTTTAGATCAATGGCAACTAAGTGATGGAGAGACTTGTACAGTAATTGCTCAACCTAGCACTGATCCTGTGTTCCTCCAAAGTAGGCCAGTTTAAGTCAGAAAGCATTGATGAAACACTACTTTTACGCCCTTGGTCTTTACAGACAAATCTGGTAGCTCTGCGTTGCACTGCTTCAAGCTTGCTTATATGCTCCTGATGGTAAGGATCCCAAATACTTGAGCAGTACTCCAACCTTGGTCTAACAAGGGATTTATAAGCAGCTTCCTTAACTTTTGGGGAACAACTGTACAGGTTATGATGTAACAATTAAGTCAAGGACTCTGTTTGCTTTGGAAGTTATTCCCTTAATGTGATCGGCCCAGCTTAATTTACTGTTAATTTCCACTCCAAGATAAGTATGGTTGGGAACTGTTTGTAGAACACTATTGTTCATTTTATATGCAGTTAATAGAGGTTTCTTCTTATGAGTAACACGCATAGCAAAGCACTTAGAAACATTAAATTTTATTTGCCATTTAGAGTCCCATTTGCAGAGACTATTTATATTATTTTGTAGCGAGATACTATCTTCCATTGAAGTAATTTCGCGATACAGGATACAATCATCAGCTAAAAGACGAACTTGGGATGATAATCCATCAGGTAGGTCATTAAGGTATAAGATGTAAGGGCCCCAGCACTGTACCCTGAGGGACTCCAGAGGTAACAGCTATACTGTAGATGAAGATGGCGGAAAGTACCTATGGTGGAATGGCATGGCCCAACCCCGGACGTAGACATTACAATGTTTGTAGTGTGTACTGCAATGGTATTGGGACAATTACAGTAAACTCTACACAGTTACTTGCAGTCCACTTGGCATATTGCACAGTACACAGTGTAGCTGAATTGGATGAAGCATGATTCAGTGGAATAAGTTATCCAAAAGCAAACAACATTGTATATGTCAATGGAGATTGTAAAACAGTTATGCTGCAAATGAAAGATTGAAAAAGTGCTCTAAAATTACACTTACCTAGTCCAAGGTACTACGTACATTACGTCCAGTTTGTGTTGGAGTAAATGTTCAAGTATGGGGTTAAAGTGGTGGCGCTCATCAAAATAAAACATTAATACCAGTGATAACACAGCCAAGCTACAGTAGGGATGCTATTTATTTCTTTGGAATTTATTTCTTTGGAGTAGTAAGCCTAGAGAATACTCGGCACTTTTGAAGGTGCATCTAGATAGGGTTGGGTGTACTGGTACTAACGTCAGTACAGGTACTAGAGGTATGTAGGTAATGAAAATACCAAAGATGTTTCATGTGTTACCAGTACCAGTTCTTGAAAAAATACTGGTACTTGAAAAAAATTACCGGTAATCATTATATTCGCCAACAAAAATTACTGTTAGGATGTGTGGATGATTAAAATATTTACACAAACATTTAGCGCAGAGGTTCTTGCATGGTAATGAACCCAATCAAACACCCAGATGCATTAATGTGCAGGATAACATGGGAGCCATACTTGGCTTATGTTCCTTCCCACCGGACTTCCCTTCCAGAAGGTTGAGAACCGGTACTGCCTCTATATCGGCTCTGTGTGTTTTACAATACCGGTACCAATATTTTCACGATACCGCCCAGCCGTACATGTAGATGGTTGAGTCGAAGTCTTAGTTGCAGAAAGTGAGGATTCACTAACATCTGAATTTGAGAACGACATGTACAGTAGCCTAGCATGTGTGGCTCCATGTGGTAGTGATCTTTTTCTTTTCAAAAATATTTGACAGAAAATATGTTTGAAAGTGAAGTTGGAGATGCAATGACAAAAGCTTTCAAAATATATTTTGAAATGTGGTCGGAGTCTCAGTAACACAAGCTTTTCAAGATATATTTGAAAGTGGAGTTGAACTTGGAGTTGTGCAGTGATAGTTCTAAGAAATATCTGAATGTGCAGTAACAGTAGCTCTCAAGATATACTTGGAAGTGGAGTAGAGTCTCAGTGACAGCATCTAACTTAAAGGACCAAACCTCTCACCCCAAACTACAATTTTGGTACGGGGGTACCGAAATTCTCAATTGGCTCAGCTCTTTGATTGGCAGCTAATTCAAACAATGCAAAGTACTAAGCTTTTATTACATAGCATGAACGTACGTACTGAGAGTGTTTTGGTAATAGAAATTGAGTTTTCCTATACTCACCTTGAAGCAATAAACTGAGATTGTATCTGGATGAGGGTGAATTTCAGACAATTGTGGGAGGGGCTTCAGTAAGAAGGATAGGAGAATTGGTACTGTTTGGGGTGAGAGAACTGGGCCTTTAATTAACCTAATGGAAGGCAGCAACTGTCAAGATATATTCGAAAGTGGAGTTAGAGTCGGGGTGGAAGTTAGCTTGTGCCCCCTCATACTTTGAACAGGCTTGACTGCGACTCCAACTCCACTTCATAAACAGGCCTTCTGGAACTGTCAAGACATATTTGAAAGTGGAGTTGCAGTCAGGGCTCGATTTTCATGGTTGTCCAATTGTCCGGAACAACTAAAAGTTCATATCTGTAGACAACCATAAGTTAAAGGTTGGTCATCCGATGGACAACCATTTTTCTCTAGGATTGAAGAAGTATACAGCTGACTAATCAGCTCTTTTAACTTTTTTCATCATAAAATATTTCAGATTTCAAGTATTTCTGTCCCTCAAACGTCACATCTTTTTATTCTTCAAAACCAATGGTACATGAACACAATGACTGTTTTATAAATGTATGCAAAATGTTTTGGACAACCAAATTTCCTTGTTGACAACTAAAACTAGTGAAGGGGTTGCCCAAAGGACAACCATAAATTTTTGTGAAAATCGTGGCTTGGCAGCCATGGTGAAAGTTGGCTTGCGCCCTCTTATACTTTGAACATGCTTGACTGCGACTCTGACTCCACTTAAAAAACGTCACATCTTTTTATTCTTCAAAACCAATGGTACATGAACACAGTGACTGTTTTATAAATGTATGCAAAATGTTTTGGACAACCAAATTTCCTTGTTGACAACTAAAACTAGTGAAGGGGTTGCCCAAAGGACAACCATAAATTTTTCAGAAAATTTTTTTCCTTCTGGAAAGTGGGGTATTCTGTAAATGTACCATTTCTTCTAGCAGTTGAAGTTTAACAACATGGAAGTGAATTCAGACTTTGATACATACTGTATGAGTCTCTAGAAAAAGCATTGCAAATATTCAATTTCTGGGAGGAAAATGGAGTAGCCATTGTTCGAAGAGATTCACAACAACTATAACAGACGTTGAGTTATATTGGTTATTCCAGTTTTGGCCTAACACTTCAGTCTTTACTCTAGAAACATCAAGGCTTGTCTAGTGTCAAAGTCTAGTCTAGTGTGAAACAGAAAAAAACAATTTTTCATATAATTTTTAATAATTAGTAAGCCTAGAGACAATCATTTCAAAATGGTCTAATAATAGCATGGTTGTTAAAGTTTTGCACATTCCAGTCAACACTTTTTCATAAAATATTATCAATATCTAACCCACATACATTAGGCCTACCTCATTAGGCCATGTCAGAAAAGATATACAGGTAGCCAGGGAAAATATAATTTGTCTGTCTTGTTGTGTAATGAAACATGCTTTATTGGGATCCAAATTAAAGAGGTAATAACCAATTGAAGTTACACGCTATTTTTGAATTTTTTATGTTGTTTTATTCCCAAAGTTTTGCACACCATTATTTTTAGTGATGGCAAATTTTTTAAAATAAAATTTGGAAAGTAGCATACAGTACATACCATTTTGGGGACTTCTCTGGAAATGGTGGTTTGGGAATTCCCAAGTCTTGTGAAAAGTGATTAAAGATAATTTTTTGGGAAATTTGTTAGTTGGGGCATCAAGTTTAGTATGCTCATGCTTCAGTCTGATGATTTTTTTTCAAAATTTTGTCAGAACAGCAAGGTGGTTGTTCACAGTCTTGAAACTTTTTGTCTGTATTCTTCAGCTTTTAGTTCTTCTTTTGGACTTTTCATCTTTTAAGGGGTGGTTTCCTCTAAATCAGAGATGTCTTTGTAAACTGAAGAGGATGAAAGTTCTGGTATTAAATTCCCCATCTCAAAAGCGACTAAAATAAAATTACTTATTTGTGTTTCAAAGTAAATCTTGAGGGCGGCAGATGTTATCACCACCCCCTCCCCCTCACATTGACCATGAAGGAATGCTTTGTTCTTTTCTGCATTTTCAGTCTTTTGTGTATTTGAAGTTTATAGGAATAGAACCTCTCCATGTAGAGTGCAAAGTATGGAAAATTCCAATTGGTTTTCAATTGGCCTAATGTACTGTACAGTACAGTTTCTTCAGTAGAATGTAAAAAATTGACAAAAAGTGTTGTTTAGTTATGTCTTTTCTTGTATGTATTTTTTCTCTACCAAGTTGCATTCTGTAACATTCTTGTTTCATGCTTTTCTAATTTCCAGGCCAAGGCTTTGCAGATAAAAGGAAAAGAAAATCCATCAATAGATACCTAAAGCTGAGGAGAAAGGGTATTGAAGAAACCTTTACAGAAGGAGGGAGAAATGAAGATCAAACTATCAAAGATGGTGAGAATGGAATCAGATCCAACCAGTCAGAAATAGAACAGCATCTCGTGACTCCATCAAGTCCCTTAAAGAATGGTGAAAAGTTTCCCACCAAAAAAGTACTGAGAACAGAGAAGACTCATTCACAAGCACAAACGTAAGTCAGTATTAAAAAATGAAGAATGCTTGCAGGTATTACCAAAGGATTGTTAAAAAAATCTTTAATTTTCTTTTTTCTACAATGATTACATTTTGTCAGAGGAGAAATGTGGTGGTAAACTATGCCCATTAGATGAACAAGTCCTTTGAAATTTACAAACTGTAATTAATCTAGCCCTAAAATCACAATACAAACAATAGTCCTGACCTACTGCATGTTCAAGTGGTCAGGGCTTTAGACTTGTAATTTTGTTCATAAAATAATTTCTGTAATTTTCTTCTGCTACTGTAGGTCACATGACAGAAAGAGAGCAACTCATGGTAACAGGTATGCTAATGCTCAGAAAACTTATCAGGAAAGGATGCAAAAGAAACAAGAGAGAGAACAGGTTTGTTTCATGTTTGAGACAGTTTTATGAAGAAAATGAGAAAAGATTAAGAATTAAGTAAAATCCAGGTAAACAACTGGACCAAGAAGTATATAACCACAGCACAACGAGTAGGGAAAACAAGCTAACATAGATGATGCACCAGTCAAGGGTGTGGAGGGGGGGGGGCACTCACCCTCCCAGTTCAGCAAAAACAGTTGGTCCATTTGGGCAAAAACAGTTTGTCCATCGGCAACAAACATGGTGCCATTATTTGGGTAATAAATGCTCTTGCCCCCTTACAAAAAATTATGTCTGTATGCCTATGCAAACCAGTGAGCCATAACTGGGAGAAAGGTTTGACTTAAACCATTAGTTAGAAACTGAGCCATAAAACCTCCTCTTACAAACAAATTGCAGCACTTTGAAGAGATAGAGTAGCCTTTGGAACTAAGAAAATTTTGAAGTTGATAATTATGAAGTTTTCAAAAGTGGGAGCTATGAGAGAGAGTTGCTGTAGCCTGTGAGGAAAAGAAATTAAAGAAAAAAGCAAAATGAGAAATGATGTAGAACAATGTCACATTTGGCTTAAGAAGTAGAGCAACAATGATGGCTACAAGAATGATGAAGGGATGTTCTATAGGGAACCCTTTATTGGAACTCCATGATTAGTAGTGTGTCATGATCTGGTTTTCAAAAGAGTGGGGTTAGAAATTGGGACAGTAGAAATTTCCACATTGAAGGTCATCTTAATAGCATTTCTGCTAAATAATGAGTTTTGGGGTTGATGGGGAAGAATAAGTAGGGTCAAAAAAATTCTTGTGGAGAAGAAACCTTACAACAGTGCACTCAAAAGGCACTGCCAAAGATGATTACACCAGAAGTTGAACACTGTCACCAAAGTAGTACAAGGTTTTACTGATTGTGCAAAATTTTATGTTTCAGTATGATTCTTGAATGCTGCCCTCTGTTTTATAGAAAATTTAGGCTTCTTCAATAAATATTGTGTTATGGTTGTAACTCAAATTATGCTAGTATGAGTGTAAGCCCTGGATATTTTCCCTTTGGCTCATAGCAATGATGGAAAGGGGGGGGGGGCTCTTCCATAAACAGATTAGTCCCTTTCATTCTGCTTCCTTTTTTTATTTTTCCATCCTTTTTTCAACTATGGACAAACATTAACCATACAGATGTTGATGTGTATGCAAATGCTACCCTTGCAATCTTTCAAAGCTGAAATTTCCCTCTTTAAACTGGCAGACCAGCTTATGACTTACACGGACAAGCTATCTTGTGGCTCAAGTCTTTATCTCAAAAAATCAAAACATGGGATACATTGTTAAATACTATGGGTTAAAACGGAGATTCTTCTCTATACCAGTGGGCTGTGAGGGAGGGGACACAACAGTCATATCTGCTGAACAGTGGACACTTGCAAAAAAAAAGGGGGGGTGTTTTCTCCCATTTCTTTTTTAAGGTTTGTCATGGACAGGTTTCTACCGCTTGTCCAAAGTTTTAGCTAAACAGCTCTTAAAGTAAATTGATCCCTTCTATCCACACAACTTTGTGGCACTGTCTGCTTAAAAGGTGCTAGAAAAGCATAAATCATCCCCCCCCCCCCCCACTTTTGGCATATTGCAAATTCTGTTGTTCATACCTATTCAATCATCACTACTCTTTTTCAGGCAATTGAAGAGGAGAAAATGAAGAGAGAGGCAGCTTTGGAGAAATACAAGAAGAAAAAAGTTGAACGGAACAAGAAGTTTAATAAGAAAACAAAAAGAGGGCAGCCTATTATGAAACACCAGATTGACTTTCTGTTGGAAAAAATCAAGGCTCAGGGTGATTGAACATTTACAGTAAGGAAGAGATGTTTCATCGTGAAGGGTGAAAGTCTCCACAAGTGAAAAATTCTACATGAAAGACATACCGAAATTCTGGAGGGGATCGTTACAGACTGAATGGCCTTGTGGCAGGGCATCCTTATACAGCCTGGGGTCTTTGGAATTGAAATCTTGGTTTGGTCATTCAGTTGACAATGTACAAAACCTGTTTGCCTTTTTGCTTGGAGAGGAAGAGAAGATGTTGGAAGAAATGAGAGTTTGTTGGAAGGTGTGAATTTGAGTACCATCATGGCTGCCAAGGTTTTCAGTCTCTTAGGGCCTGCAAATGTAAAGGGAAAGAAAAGACTGTCAGTCTTGTAAAAAGTGCTCTAAAGCTGAAGTAGATTGCAGTATTGAAGTATCTCATTATGCATGGCAAAAGTGAAGAAAAAAGGACATCACTGGATTGAATGGGATATCATTGACATTATTGCATGTTGCCATAGTGATAATGCCTTTATAAAAGGTAAACTTGTCTTTAAAAAGTACTTTCTGAAAATATTTCTGTGGTAACTACCAGAGTATTGTCTGCAAAATTGTGGGAAGTGTTTTTGAGTAACCTGAGATTTTTGATAAGGATGGAGGGAGAGGGTTTTAAATATATCAGTTCCCTTAGATGCAATCTGGTGCAAAATGATTTATCATCATTTTAAGTCAATTTTTTGCTTCATTACAAAAGAAATCATTTTCACAATTTGATGGGGGGGGGGGGGGGGGGGTGGGGTAGCTACCCTCTGACTACACCAATGAGAAGGTGTACTGAGATGGGGAGCAGAATGGATGTGAGAATGCAGCTCCTTTAGTGAAGTATCAGAGAATACAAACTTAACCCTTTACCATTGTGCTCCGATCGGGGCATATTTGCGCGGATCGGGAGTGGGCGGAAAAGCGGACGTAGCCAGCCCCGCATCGGCTTCCGTTGGCCATTGACCCCGTGACCTTAAACTATTGCCTCTCTCGCTGTTGTGGCCGAATTTTCGGGTAGCTACTCGCAGTTTCGAGCTCCGCGTGAAACAGTAAAGATGTGTGACAGCCGAGCTCTCCGCATGGGTCCAAAAGGACCCAAACAACGGTAAAGGGTTAAAATAAGCCTGTGGAGTGTGTTTACTGCAAAGCTGATGCCACTGTCTCTGCGTGTGTGCACTTAAACCTTTAGCCGAGCGGTGCAGGTATTTTAGATTAACCCTTTACCGTTGTGCTACGATCGGGGCATATTTGGGCGGATCGGGAGTGGGCGGAAAAGCGGACGTAGCCCGCCCCGCATCGGCTTCCGTTGGCCATTGACCCCGTGACCTTAAACTATTGCCTCTCTCGCTGTTGTGGCCGAATTTTCGGGTAGCTACTCGCAGTTTCGAGCTCCGCGTGAAACAGTAAAGATGTGTGACAGCCGAGCTCTCCGCATGGGTCCAAAAGGACCCAAACAACGGTAAAGGGTTAAACATTTTTTTAAAAGTTAGATTGTACCTTACATTCCTGGTTTTGTCTTCATTTGCATAAGAATTGAAGCAATTACAGTAATTGAATCATACTTGATCTACTGCAAAGTCAACTGGTTATAAGTTATACACCCTTAAAATTCTCTAACCCCCTCCAGGCCTTCTCAGCAGTCACAGTGCAATAGTTAAAGTGTAAATTTCTATACCTGTTTTCTCTGAGCCATAGAACTACATCTAACTAGCTAAGTAACCAGCTACATCTATTTTCTAAAAAATTAGAATAAATTTAGCTAAAATTCATAAGGCCACAAAAGGCCACAAAGACTGGGAAGTGAAGTGAATCTGGAAGGTATTTCCACCCCAAATTTTCTCTGTTCTCAATGCCCTTATCAATGATGGTGGCACTCAGCTTAGATAGTGTTGTAAGCAAACTTGAACTTATATCATACTTGAAAATAAATTTTAAACTTTGAACTTTTTATTGAGTTGACTAACACTACATAACACATTTGTGTTGGTGCAGTGGGGTGAACTGCCTCCCATGTGGGAACTGGGCAACACCCCAATGAAGCCAAAGGGGGTGATTTTGGGGGTTGGAACCCCCCCCCATGACCGAACCTTGCAATGCAAAAAAAACCCTAAAATAGCAGGTTTTTGCTCTCTATCCTTAGACTTTCCCGTATGTCGTGTCCCCACCCACCAACCCCACCCCCCACTCCCATGACACCAAAACCCTTCCCATGACACAATCCTGGTTACTCACTTGCATTGGTGTGTTGTTAAGTCTCATCTAACTAACAAACTAACTACACCACTGTACACTGGTAGGTATGGATTTGAACAAATGCTCATACTTTCAGAGCTTCAAAACTTAGACAATGGTGCTTACTCTAAAATTTTTTTAACCCTGTCCAAGTTCCAAGGGATAAGCATATCATTAAGATTTCTCATTTTCTTGCGTGTATATTTACAGTACCTTATTTTGGATGGTCCTTTTCCAAAAAACAATAATGCTGGATTATGAGATAGAGCATTTTGGTATTAATCACATAGGGCCACAGTAAACTGGTATTGACAAAAATAAAATTCAATGCCACAATCATTTGGAATTGCTGTTTTGGAAAAGGCACCATGGAACATTTATTTTTAAAAATTGTCCAAATTTTTATTTTAAAGGCAGTTGTTCATCACCCCAAACTTCAATCGTACCAGTAGTCTAGAAGAAAATTTTAAATTGGCCTGACTCTTTGACTGACATCAAATTAAAGAAATGTAAGAAATGTAGACTACTGTAGCTCATGTCAGTCACACAGCTTGTGCTGAGACGGTGTTCTGATTACTTATTTGACCTTTTGCACTCTAAAGAGGATTTTCCATGTAGCAATAAATTTGGATTGTTTTTGAGAGAGGATGAGTTTTAGACAACTGTGGGAGGGGTTAGAAGTACAGTAGGAGGTTGGGAATAATGGAACTGTCTGGGGTAATGAATAATTGTATTTAGTCCTGCAAAAAGAGTTATACTGTATTTAGAGAAAGAAAGAATCAACCAATAAAACTAAAAAGAGGAGACTGGCTAAGGAGGATGAACCACACATGACATGAAACATACCTCTTGAAAGAGGCAAGGGGCAAGATTTGGCATCTTGCCTTGAAAAATTTGTCCCTTCATTTGCATGTCAGTATAAACGCTGGTTTCTCATAATTTGGAATTTTAATGGCTAAACTTATGGTGAAAGCGCCCTCAAATTTATAGTGATAGCACCCTAATACATATTATAGTACTGGGTGTCTTTATATGGAGATGAAATTGAAAAGGCTCCTTTCAAGGAAAGGGACATAAGCCTTACCAAAGTCAGTCCATTTTTCAAATTTTCTTAAAATTTCACATTAAATTTGTGAACGTGGGTTCCTTCTTCTCAAGTAAAATTGTTGGAATAAATATTCACAGACTCATGTGTGGTTTATAAAGGCAGACATATGAAACTATATCCTCCTAGTGAAGTAGTCTTAACTACAAGAATAAATTTCATATTAAATGGATAAAAATGAAGTCTTCCTCCCTTTATTATCAATGTTGTTTAGATTTTCCTCAGAAGTAGAGATGCTTGTCTCTGCCATCTTTTATCGGTGCAGAGGGTGTATGGAAAATTAGAATACTTTAATTGAGAATAAACCTGATGCAGACATGTGTGATACCATCTGTAACTGTAAAACATCTTTATCGGTGGGGGTCCTTCTCTCTTTTGGTTTTAAATAATAATTAGTATCATTTTCATTCTAACGTCTGTATTAGGCATGCCGCCACCTACAGGTTTGTTAGGCCATATGTAAATCGTGAAAGACACTTTCAGAATTTTTTTCTTCAGTACTGCTGTTCTTTGAAAAAACATGTAATCACAAATCCATTCTGCTGTCATTGAGGCTGCAAACAGGCATAGCAAGAGAGGACACATATGGGGGGCCCTGTAGAACTATGCACTGAGGAATTCTGTAGTCTACAGTAATTGTAGTGTATATTTTCCTATCTGGAATCGGGTGTAACGTATTTGAAGTGCGGTAGCCAAACACTAAAACTCAAGGGGACAAAACGAATGCAATTTTACATTTCGTGGAGAAAGGGAGAGGTCAAAATGCAAAATACAATTATCAGATTTCAGCATCGACATCCATATTTTATCATTTTATGTCACAGGAGTATTGCGGGCACTTGGAGGGGCAAAACCTTGGGAGAAGTAACGCCCCCTCCCCATCTGATTCGCGCCAACTGGCCATTACCAGCTACAAGCATGGTATGAATGAGGATTCATTTGTTTCTTCATCAAGAAAAGAGTGTTAAAAACCAGGATCAAAGTGTGTACTTTGAGATCATTTGAAGTTGTACCCACGTGACCTTTCGTGGAGAATGGACCAATCCATACATCAGGTGAACTCTTAAAGCCATTGTGCGTGATGCTCCTTATACGCAATGGAGTGCAGTGGGAGCACCCAGTGACCCACAAGTAGAAGGGTGCAGGCGTCGCTAGGTCAAGTCAGAAGGTTATAACTTGTTCAAGCGTAAAACTCTTTAACAAGTCAAATCAATCAATTTGTCTTAGAAAGTGTGGAAACTAAACTATCACCCTTCCATCGTTCCTATCCTACTTATTTTTTTCCATAAAAGTGGTCTATTGAATAGCCGGATCAAGGAATATGGTAAAGGGGAGGGGATACCAACGGTCTGCAGAAAGTGCGCAGTGTAAAGAAAGGGGGTCTGATAATATCAATTTGGTTACAAAAATTATTCCTTTGCTTAAAACGGAGAGTTGACGGTCCCTTGAATCTGGCCTTGTTTCACATATATCCACTGCGTTGCCCAATTTTTTGGCGTTTTGAGGCCAACCGGCTCCTCGGCAACCTCGGTTAGTTGTGAACTGCTCGGGTGAAGACGCTTTAGTCCGATGCGGGCAAAGATATCATAAGCACATATTCCAAACTTAAAGGGCAGGAGCAGTCATCCCAAATTGACGAAGTGTAGTAGACTGTCCAGTTTCATGATTGGCTGTTGTAAGTACTGTTTTTTCTCTTCAAATGTGAAATTTACCAGAAATAACTGCTTGGTTTACCTTGAATATGCAATATAGTAAGTCTTAAAAATGTAATGAAAGATACTTTGAAGAGAAATAAGATGAAAATTGCGTTCTTTAGCTTTTTCTTCAAAATAAGTTTGGGGGGACTGCTCTTAACCTTTAAATGATGCATTCACTCACCATGGAGAGAAAATATCGCAGCAGAGGTGGCAATTTACCGTGCAGTCGTTTTGCAAATTTTCAAATTGGCGTCTTAATGGAACAAAGTGACAAATGCAACATAAAAAATATGCCCAATATGTCAATTTTGCAACTTGGCCATAGTTAAGGTTTGATGTGCAACACAAGTGTTTTATGAAACACGACTTTTAAAGTTCCAATGGTACAGCAAAATAAGCAGACGTTCAGGATAAAAAGTAAAACTCACAAAATAAAAAAAAAGGTTGGGTAAGGGTTCCGTCATCTGATACTCCAAATATACCAAGATGATTTTACGATTAACTACCGTAACTTCTTTAGTCTCGGACCACACCCTTAACGAACATTTTCAAGTATATCTGTGAATGTATTATGCGTAATATAAATCTCATAAATATGCAACAGACTATCATATCAAGCCACGAATCGAAAATGGCGGCCGACCAACCAATAAAACTTCTTCGGTAAGCCTACATGTAAACTTGTGAAGGGATCGTAAACAGTCTGAAGATTAGGCTTCGTGGCTGTTAGATGTTTTATGATCATTAAAATAACATCACGGAGACAGTTATGTCTTATTCGGTTTGTCTATCTCATAATCTTGGTCATTTTTTTAATTGATGATGAAGTTACACCTCAGTCAACAGAAGTGTATCTCTTGATTACCATGAAGGTAAATAAACTTCGAAGTTCGTGAACTCCTCTCGAACGTGATATTTGTTCTTTTTTCGTAAATCACTCGTCCTAAGTGTGACTAAATGAATAAACGGTTTTGTTTCTCCATCAGGCTGAGTGGGTGGCAAATGGTTGTATCACAGATTTGTAATTCGACATGATGTATAGTAGGTATACGATACGTGTAAGATAGGTTTGTATACTATTGGCTTTTTCTTTGTGCTTTTAAGTTATCTACATACCTAGCATACAATATTATACATTTTAATCAAGCGTTTGTGTTTGTTTGTTTGTTTGTTTGTTCGTTCGTTCGTTCGTTTGTTTGATTGTTTTATTTAGTTTGTTTTGGGTTTTATTTTGTTATACTTTTTTACCATGCCTGAATTATTGGTTGGATAAAACGACATGCTTTGCCCCTAATACTTCAGGGTGGAAAGTTGAAAATTCAAGTCGGCCTTATAAACGCCTGTGTGTAGGTATGTGAAACTGCGTCTATAGGCACCTGTACCAGTTTGGAAGTTTGCAGTCGTTAACAAAACCAAGAGAACAGTGGGATGCGGAAAAGTCGATAAATGCTTAAAAGAGTAAACTCTTATCATTTTCGCACTGTTTTTCTCTTTTTATATTTTCATTGACGCTTCCATGTGACTGACTAATAATTTTCCGTGGCTGGATATTTCCTGTTTCTTTTGTTTTTGTTTCCCATTTTACTGTAGTTAGTTAAGAGTTTTACGGCCCAGTTCCCAAACAATTGGTCCAAGTACGTCGAGCCGGCCACGGCCTTTTTTCTAATTGTGGCTCACTGGCTTGCATTTTCCACTCCATTTTTCCAATTTTATTGTAAATTTTACGTGGTTTAGTCAGTTCTATAAATGAAAATCATAAGGAGTGGGGTGTGGGGGATATAGGAGACCGTAATAATTATGTTACAGAAATTAAAATTTTCTGACTTTTTGAGAGATGTTATCGTCATTACAGTATAGGTGCAATGAAATTTGAAATTCCGGCGTCACTGGGTTTATATCTGTACATAAAGGGATAGGATTTGCGTGAGCGGTGGACGCCGAGCTCCTTGACACGGGACTTTCCGTATCGAATGCTAATTACATACAATAATCATAAAAATCAGTTTAACTTCAAAACGGAAAAATATTTGTAAAAAGTTACCAATTGCAACAGCGAAAATTTATGAGGAAGTAAGCGAGTTTGGTAATTTGTTGCCGCACCGAATTGTGGGGCACAACGTGGGATATACAAAGTGAGCTCAGCAGGTAGGGTACAACGTTCCCTTGTTTTCGTCAGTACTTGAATACAACACTAAGTGTCTAACGAAGTGGAAGTGCTACTTTGAGGCAGTTTAAAACTCCATTATTTTACACCAAAAAGAGTATTTGGGCACAATCCACCGCACTAGACCACACTTGAGATTCCTCCTTACCTTATGGATGGATTAGGAAAGAATGGTTTTTAACCAATTTTGTATGTAAACTCAAATTTTGGAATACGTGTTGTAGGTGCCGGATTGGTTTGTTTATCTCGACGATTTGGACGATGTTCGCACGTGCATAGCCACCAAAATGAATTGCCGAACTGGCTTATTAGGGGTATGCTAAGGGCTTGTGATCTGATCATACTGAAGGCCATACTCAATAGTATCGAGTCACTTGATTTTTAGATTTACAGGAAAACAGCTTTTTTTTTTTGAGGGAAGGAAAAGTAGGAATGTGGGCAAGTCCATAAATGCTAAAACAAGTGTGATAAAATAAAAAATCAGCTGCAAAAACTTACTGGAAAACATCAGTATTATCAAAACCAGGGACCGACTGCAAGTGGTTAGAGCATCACACTTGTAGTCGGGAGATCGGGAGTTCCAGTCCTGGCCGGGTCATACCGAAGACTTAAAAGACGGAACCAACTGCCATTGTACCTGGTGTTCAGTATAAGAATGGAGTAGGGAAAAAATTCAGTGAGCAAAATGTTAAAAATCGCGACCACTCAGACAGCCGGAAATGGCGACATTCCCCGGGCTTCAAGTGTAAGTAGAATCAATTTCAATAGTTAGTTGAGTTTTTCTTTCTTTTAAAACTCTTCCCTGCCCTGTCAGAGAAAAATGCAAGGAGGAAGTATTTGGGGTGCGAAAACATTGAGTCTCCTTTCCCTGGAATCGCATCTGATGTACCGTACCATCGGAAGATAAGAATCTTGTAATAATTCAGTAATTAGATCATGAATAATGGAGCCTGTCATTGTCCTTTAGAGGCCCTTCATCGAAACGTCTTTCCTCACATGACGTATAAAGATTTGTATTAAGTATATATTTTATTAGCGTATTAATCTATGTTAAAAATCTAGTCAAAGCACGTTTAACACCCACCAGGGTAAAATAAAATAAATCGCTAGTGGCAGCAGTACCCTGTCGAGTTCCATAAATTTCCAGCAGTGTTGTTGTACTGTCATCGTGCACTATCATTATTTCATCACTTCAAGTGGCTCCAAAATTTCAAATAATATACATAACATACTATGTCAATACAAACAGAGATTTGACTTATTAAACAAAATGTCAAGCGTTTTAATTACTGAACTATCGCGGCATGGTTTCCTTATAGCTTTCGTCTAGTCTTTACGTGCATGTATAGGCCTCATGTGGACGAATGAGGGAGAAAAAACTACGTATCAAAAACAATATCTAATTTTCCTGTCAAATTTAAAGGGCAAGAGCAGTCGCAACTTGTCCAGTTTCATGATTGGCTGCTGAGAGTCATGTGACAACAATTTTCTCTTCGAATGTGAAAATTACTTGAAATAACTGCTTCTTTTACATTAAAAATGCAAACTTGAAATTATAAAATATGATAACGGATACTTTGATGCATGACCTTACGGGACACTTTCTATCGGAGGTGACTTTTTGACGACTCCAGATCCCGAACTAGGGCATAACTTCTGCCCTATTGCAGCACTGAAGTCCGCCCGATTCAGCAAAGTTTTCTTCAATTGGAAGACTGCAGCCAGCACCCCAAGGCCCCTAGTTTCGTACGACCATGCATTAAGGACAGTGTATTTATCATGAGATCATAAAAATAACGTACGATGGTTTGACAGAAAATGTGGAATATTTTTAACCACAAAACAATTTTCCAAACTGGAGGTTACTATAAAGTATTTTCACGTGACGTCATAACTGAGGGCCGCCTGCGTTGCTTTGTGGCTGCATCCCCCTTAGGCTGCCACCCCTCCGATGTTTTTTTTTTTTTTTCGTGGCGATGAGCTGAACGAAAGGACTTCGTCCGCTCCGCGAGCCACGCGAGTGCCGGGGAAAAAAGATAATCACGTCGGTCGGCAGGCAACTGATGTATATTCACGACGGACTTTGCGTAGCAATCAAGAAAGGGCGGAGCCTGTGGGGTCAGTGATTTTTTTCGAATGAATGTGTTTCTATAATTGACACGCAGCCTTCAGAACACTTCGGAGGAAATGTAAATAAACTGTTCATGGTTCCATTTCTTAAACAGAATTGTACAGGAGAAAACCCATTAAACCATGCGTTTAAAAAGCACCAACATCACATACCAGGAAAAAAATCTTTACTTGTCATCAATCTCAAACCCTTTAGTCTCAACAAAATAATATGCTAGCGATAGCTTTATCTTCTCAAAGTATTATGAATTAGACAATCAGAAGAAGTTGCATCATTCGAATATATAGTTTTAAAGTTTGGGTGAAAAAACTATTCTTGATCAACTAACGGTGGTTACTGTTTCTTTGTAAGAAACTTATATCTGAAAAAAGAAGGCTACTTAACTGCCTTGGTTTAAATACTCCGTCATTTTGTGTTAATAATCTACTTTTAAAAGCCGGATTTTTCTATTTTTCTCTGCAAACGCAATATTTTCTTTTATAAAGAATTCAATCTCCGGTTCAACCCTACCTTGTTTTGACGGGCGTAAGGGTCATCTGATGGTCAGTCGATTCAAAATCTATTTTCGACAAAAAATCAGACGTGTCACTATCGGCGAAAACTGACCCTCCATCGGCAAGGTGAGACATTTTGATACTTGCATCCTCCCGAGTTGTGTTTGTTGACTTAACCCCATGTATAGACATTCCTGGATATCGGACACCTCAAATGCGATGGTCAAGGAGCGGTCATTAAAATCACTCTAATTTAATCGGCTTATAATTAGAGGTCACGGTCTTGTTCTTAAAGGAGTATTGGCAGGTTATTGATAACAAAAAACACATAAAAAATCCACCATTCTTGAATCTAATATTTAAACACTTACCGTACTTCTTCACGCATGAAAGAATACATTAAAGGAAAATTGCACGGCATGCAGGAAATAACAGGATTTTCTTCCATCACAAAACGGTCAGAAAATCGTCAGGAAAATCTTCACGCATTCTTAATTCAGTTTTATTTTTCAATTTTGGAAAGGATCGAATGGATAGGGGCATAAACTGGAATTTCCTCAAATTATCACTAAAATTTGGTTAAAAATCGGATCGTCACTACAGAGGGACAGCGTCAACCGAAGCTTTCAACGGACACTCGAGTGTAAGAGATATTACAAAAACAAAAACAGTTGGAGAAAAACAGACGAAAAATATAAGTATGTTGAAACCCGTGAAAAATGATTGTCATTACACAGTTACATTAAAGCACTGAGCTACCTCGGTCGTACCGGTAATCTTGAAGGGGAAGAGCGCTTGATGTTCTGTAGTCTATCCTGTTCCTTAAATACGGCAACTCCTGAGAGTCAGGTGACATGTCTGTTTTCAGTGAGTTGTTGCTCACTGCTTTTACATACTGTAGGTAATATTCAAGTCTTCAAGACTGATCCGTAAAACCTCATCTATATAACGGTGAATTAAGTTTCAATGGAAGGTATGCGTGCGCGGACCTACACATTCCAAAATGGGGGCTGACTTCGATACTTTCTCTTATGAGGAAGCATCGAAGTGAGGAAGTTGCACTGCTAATTTCCGTATGTTTCATTGTTGATCTGAGGAAAAGGGAGGGCTGAGGCCTTAAGCCCCCCCCCCCCCTTCCTTTGATCCGCGCCTGGTATGTGGAATAGATATTAATGGATTTTAGTGACAATTAGCTCTTGTTTCATAACTTTGCTCATGCAAATACACTGCTGTATAATGCGAGAATTATCTGAACAAAAGTGCACGAATCAAAAGGAATCCGACCAAAATAATTTGATCATATTTATAGTCAAGTGTAGTGTACCACAGGGGATTTTCGGCATTTTCCACGCAAACTGGGAAACAATTTGATCTATCAAAATATTGGGTTAGCTACTTACCCCGACCTATGGTTAAACTACTATTGCAATGTACACATACAAACCTAAATAATATTGCTCACTACAAACAGTCTATATGAGGACAAAAATGAGCAACCGATACGTAGAACAATAAAAGGAGAGGTTTAAGCAAAAAAATCGTTTTCATATGTGAAAGAGGAACCAAATCTACACAGTGTGGTGAAATTTTCATTCAAATCGGACATGTTTTTTTTTCTCGAGATATCAGTAAATGAAGTTACTAGATTTGTCTTTAAAAGTGAGTTACAGGGCAGAAGAGGTTGTATCACTTCTTCACTTTGAAAAGGAATTCTTTGTTTGCCTTTGTTTTTTCACACTGTTGTGTAGACCCTGAAGAGTTGATAGGAATAGGACTCCCTTAGGGGAATGCAAAGTTTGTTGAGTTTCCATGTTACTTTTGCTATCACATTCTGATAATAAAGGACTGTTTAGGAGAAAATAAACTGTAAACTTAAAAGAAAAACAAAACACTGACCATTAATGCGGGATATGATGTCACATGTACTTGCTTTAAGTTCACTTTTTGTTGAAAATGTGACAAATTTACTTGCTCATATCTTGAGAACTACACGTCGGTTTTCAAGCAAATTTCACCAAAATGCTAAGGATAGAATAAGTTCCTGACTAACACATCAACACTTGGTATGACCTTAAGCTCTTCTTTTAAGGCACGTTATTAAAAGATTGATACAAAAGGGCTAACCATTTTATTCTAGAAAAATAATAGGATGGTCTACTCAGGCCCATGTCCAGAGAGCCGGGCACTAAATGAAGGCGAAGTGGTTTCCCGAAGCGAATTCTCGTACGGGGTAGGGGGTAAATGTGTAACATGTATTGAAGGGTAAGACAAGTCCCAACTCGAAAAGGCTTAGTAGATTGCCCTGTTTCATGATTGGCTGTTGAGAGTCATGTGACAACATTTTTCCTCCTCAAATTTTAAATTTACAAGAAGTAACTGCTTAGTTTACTCTCCATACTATGCAATAGTTAAAGCATAAAATATGGTGAAAGATACTTTGGCAGAGAAATAAAAAGACAATTGTGCCATTTATCTATTGCTTCGAAGTAATTTTTCGGGGGGGGGGGTTGCCCTTGACCTTTAACTCAATGGTAACTTCAAAGAGCGAAAGGACGAAAAATCCGCGGGTTGCCCTTGCCCCCTTGGCTAAGTGCATGGAGCTATATACATTTAGAAAACTCACTACTATTCACTCCCCTTGGAATCAACGAGTCCTGGATATGTAACTTAATATATTATACACGTTGCAGTGAGAGGTTGTCTTAAACATCGCCGGTTCCGACCTCACGCACGCCTTGCCCTATTTTTCATACGAGATAATTGGAATTGCCTTCAATTATGTCAAATTGGCCGTGTAAATGGATACTGCTAACAAATCAAGATCTGATTATGATCACGCATATATGGGCTCCCGATTGGTCGTTGCTTACTTGAAAATGAGCTTCATAGTTCAAACGAAGGTCAGATGGGACATCCTGCTAATACTACTTAGCCTTCATTTGCTTGTTACGTGACCAGGTTTTGCCAGGAGGATGCCGGTTTATTGCTTGCTAAAGCAATACATCGTGTTGGCTAGTGAAGTTTATGAATTTTTTTCCAAACTCATTGAATTTTCTTTCACACAGTAATGGTAAAAAGGTCAAGCTTAGGCAATCTCCATATCCTACTACATACCAAAAATAATTAGGGAACAATTAGCGACTCGGTTTTCAAAATTCGTGCACTAAGCACTTTTTCAAATTGTGCACAAAACCGCGTTACAAGCCAGGATTCAACTTTTTACAGACCTTTTTGTCTGACTATTGGTTGTAAATCTTGACTCATTTTGCCAATAATAAGCGCTCAAGGGTGTATACCCTCACCCGCACTGGATTTTTGTGGGGGTGCATTTCCCCTCCTACTCCCTTGTACTGAGTGACTGCGTAACTGCAACGGCGCTTCTCCTACCTACAACTTGTTAGAATTCCACATCTCCATCACGGGAGAAGGTCAGTGCCAGCTATGCAGTTGGTAATAATTTTACCTGCATGTCACTGGCTGCACCGCTAATGCAGTTTTACAGTTTACAATTTAGCAGTTTTATTTCCATCATTACCTTTAGAATCGAAATGCACATAAAATGATTTACTATTGGTTGAATGCATATTCGACACCTGCTACCGGGGCATACGGGATGGACAATGTTGTTATTCTTTGCCCTGCAGTGTTAGTGGTAGAGATTGTGAAAAGAAGATCAAGTCTGAGAGAAAGTAAAAAGAAAACTTGACCTTCACTGAAAACAAAATCTAGTTAGGACGGTGGCTCTACTGACTAATTTGACTGACTAGAATATAAATTGGTCGTTTGACTTGTCGATGATACAAACTAGTCAGTGGAGTAGTCGGCGTGGTCCCGACTAATCAACTGACTAAGTCTGTGATCACTAACTAATCCACAGACTAATTTTTATTCCAGTCGGTCAAATTAGTCAGTAGAGGTACGATTCCAACTCGATTTGGTTTTCAGCGATGTGACAAGCCGTTCTTACTCTAAATGCTATGACTGTGAAGTGAACACTAGTAACTTTGAGAATACTAGGGGAATTGAAATCTCCAACTCCCCAAGTAGACTGCTAAATCCGCCGTCACTCATCCGTATCACTCTTTCTCTTCGACAGGCAAAACTAAGGTAAGGTGTCCCAGAAATAGAACCTATTTCACTCAAAGTTCATGCAAATAGTACAATGTCCCCTGCTCAATAGGCTCTACCTGCGTACCTGCGTAGTGAGCTGTGCGGCATATTTCTTGTTCAGTCACGTCCTCAGTGGAAACTAAGTAGCTGAGAAAACAGAGTCCGCTCCGCGGGTTACCTGCGCACTAGAGTCCCCGTTTCCTTCTGCCACAGGCAGGGTGATTAACTTTACAACATGTTTACTGTAACTCGAAGGTAAATGAACGCCTCAATTACTATCCTTAATGAGGCTTTCGACCTACTCAGACAGAACGGAGGAGAACCTACATAATTCTCATTTCTCCGAGTCATGTTGATCAAATCTTTTTGAAATGAACGACTTTCTTTCAAAATTTGTTTACCCCTTTTACAAACCAGAATCGATCTGATTTGGAATCAGCTTCCACGAAAGAGGTCTTTACTAGGTTCCTACTGAGAATTCAAAGTAATCTAGGTTGCTTATCGAAGCTTATTTTAATCTATGACGGAATCAAAAACATGACAAAAAGGGCTGTTACTAGAGCAAGACGTCTGTCGTATTCGTTGTAAAAGGAATTGCATGTTTGTGAGTACTCCTGTGATGAATGATCTATGTAAAATGAGATCTTTGACATTTTTGCACTGCTTTGCTTATGGATAACAAATTGTAACAAACATGAGAAAAACAGCGCATTTTGTTTACGTGGTGGAAGTATATGTAGACCTTGGTTTCCCACCCTTGGAATCTCGACCCGAATTCAGGTCGCGAAGCACTTTCCGTGGGTCGGGAAGTAGTTCTAAAATATTGGAAAATATGTCTCTCCAGAATAAAAAAAATTAAACACCACTAAAATAATAGTTCTCTATTTCCAGAGACGATAGGCTAACAGGCGCTTCGATGGGGGTTGGAGCAGGGGGTGATCGCCCCACCAATGGAAATATTCGGGGAAAAACACATCGTCCCCCATCCCCGTTTTGCCTTCCCGCATCAAACCCCCTTACCCCCACCCCCTTCCCGGCGAGATGAAGATTTATCGCGAGCGGGATCAAAGTGGGACAGCTTCCCGTGACATGAAATTATTTTCCATAGGGGCCCGCTGTGCAGTGGAGTAACCAGACTTCAATTTGGGGGTGCTGAGGGGCACTGTTAAATGGTGTAGCAAACAGCAAATTTACTCTATCTAAGCGAAGCGCCACCATCAGTTGAAGTGTAGCTACAGAGAAAAATACGTCACGGATCGTCCCCAAATGGCTCCTCTCAGTCTCCTCTAGGTCTTAGAATTTCTGCTAAATATTATTCACGGTTTTGAAAAACGTGTTGGGAAAATTACCCTTTAACTATCACTACGGCACTATGACTGTTGTGGGATTTATAACTCATAATTAGTTAATGAAAATAAGTGACATCACTATTTATAGACGAATCTGATCAGCGCATGTGTTTAGTGACTGTATCCGGCCATTAGTGGGATCCATCAGCCTTAAATCGTCTTCATTTATTGCCTACATGTATTTCAAATCCTCATATTTAGTGAAATTGAAGGAATCAATACACACTTAGTGTACATCCACCCATGATACAGGTAAGTAAGGAAATTGAAATATTAAAAGATGATAGACACCAGTAATGGCCGACTAAAAAGCAGTGGCGTAAGAAGCAATATGAAAGTGGGTTGGGGAGGGTGCAGAACAAATTTGGACCATACACCTCAAGCTACCCAATGGACCAAAAGGTTTATTTTTTATGCTAAATTTCTCTCGCTTTTTCTACGGGTAAAAAAAATTATTTTAAAATAAAAAAAAAATCAGTTTTTTTTTTCTTAAGTGTGAACACTAGGAACGCCATTTGCGGGGCACGCGCGGAAAAGAAAATTTGGGTCCTTTTACACATTTGTAAATATGGAGCTTGTATTTCAGAAAATAGGTTAGATTCAGTGTTTCCTGTAAGGAAATTTGAATATTTGGGGGACTATCGAAGAATCTGCCTTTCCTTTTAGCATATATCTGAGATAGCATGTCGACTGAAGATCGGCCCGCACTGTAGCGAGCGGATCGGAAAAGGTTATCATTGACTACCTTATGAGCGACCACTTACTGCCTTAAGAGTTACAAATTAGGGGCGGAAAATTTTGCCTTCTTTAAAACTAATAATTACAAATATGGATATTTTATTAGAAAGGAAATTTATGAAGGAAAAGTTGGGAAACCACACTCTGTTTGACTAGTACCTCAAATGGCAAATTTCCTAATTTTTCAGTTTTTCAAGCCAAAGGACAATCGCCCCCCCCCCCTCCTGTAGCTGCGTCACTTCACTACTCAGCTGCATTGAACATTGATAACATTTTACACTTCAAAAACCAAAAAAATCCATCTACAGAGACTACTCAACTGACAGGGTTGAAAGTTATCTGATGAAAGGTGTGTATGAGAGCATTTCAGCACCGTAGGCCAATGGTTCCCTGCCTGGAATATGAAGTCTTGCTCGAAAGACTTCATCTTGAGTTGGCGCGGAGCGTACAGAAATTTTTGAAAAATCGCGACCCCTCAGACAACAGGAAATGCATGTCTCGGGACTGTAATTAGTGGCTAATTTTTTTATTTTTCTCTCAAGTGTAAACATCACTGTATCAGGAACGTATTGCGGCGCGTGAGGCGCGCCGAAATTTTTGCCCCTTTAGTTGAAACAATTATATGTAGATATCGAGCTTGTATTGGAGAAAGCTTTGGATTCTGGGACATTTAAAGAGTTGGGGGATTACTGAAGAATCTTCACTTCCTTCATATATTAGTGACAACTCTGAGAATGATTGCTTTTTCGTTTGTCCTCCCGACTCTCTGGCAAAGAGCCGTTCGGCAATACCAAACTATAAACCGCTTCTCGAAGAAGCTATAGATCGCATGACGACTGAATCGTTGTTGCTGCATAATTTTATGTGTGGCCTACGAACTGACACTCTACAATGATATTTCAAAAGTTTCCCAAAGTTAGTTGTCCTTTCCAGACAAAGCGGTATTTCAAAATCAAGAGCTTTCATTGAACAGTTGAAGAAAATTTGGAATTCTACGAAAGACAGTTTACAAAAATAGCAAGATAGCTGCCGGTATCACTTGATGATGTGTTGTCACATAATGGTAAATATCCGATTTTGTCATTTCCAGAGCTCGAAAACGTTTGCGAAACTGATTTATAAGCGAGAACTAATGTTTTTAATGCTGCATTTATCGGCGCGCGAAGCGCTTCGGAAATTGTTTTTTTTTAATTTGGAAAAATTAAAAAAGGGGTTTTCTGAGCCGGGAAGTGGGGGTGGAAGCATGCTTTTTCACTGAAGACTTTATCTCCCAGCTTGCGCTCCTATACGCCTATGCTAAAATCAGACCATCATTTGCTGTCCGGATTCGTCTATCAGTCTATACTGCATGCCAAAAAAGGAAATGCCGCTGTCCTACTGTATAATAGGTTCACTATTACGTCAGCACGTGGTCTGCGCAGTAAGTTTTTCAGGTCCTCTATTAATATTTGGCAATTTGTCGATCAGACTTTCTCTGCGTGGAATAAATTTATTTCACTAGTTGTTTGTTTTAATGTCTAATTTTGGTCCCCCCAATAACTCTCAGTAACCTTGCACTCATCGCAAATACTAAAAATTAAAAAAAAAATGTTTCAAGAACAGAAAAAAATTAAATTTTCAAGGGGTAACGGTTTGTATTTTAGGGAGCACGCAATATTTTTACCTTGAAATTTCATTTGTGGAGCAAGCGAGAGGCAAGGCATTTTTTTATTTCTCCATCTTTATTTTAGCTCTCTTCATTTCATAATAGCATTTTTCATACAATTTTATTTTATTTCTTTTAGATAGCATATAGCAATTATGAATATATCACTCGACTTCATTCTATAATAGTCTTTTATCAATTGTCCTAATAATGCAAGAAAATATGATAGCAAGCTTAATAGTGTTTTCACATTCTAACAATACGTTTAAATTCTGTAATAACATTCAATACGAAAAAATGAAACAAAGCTGCCATCACAGCCTTAATCGACAACATCCAGAAAGTCTGAATTGAAGGGGTGGCTAAATTTCAATTACAATTTGTACAAAAACATTTGTCATAAGCCATACTGCATAATGAAAATAAATGGTAATATTAATATGGGTTGCAAAGTACTACAAAACATTATGATTCAATTTAATAACATGGGACACTCCTTGAAAACTTCCTCGTACTCAGAAAAGGGGATACATTTTCGTGAACTGATTTGATTAGAAATACGATTTTCTACGTGAATATGAAATTTAAACTTATACAGAAATTCATCAAAAAGTGGGATGTTCTCATTAATCTTCTTACTGAAAATATAGTATTTCATATGAAAAATTGAAAAATTGTAGGGGTGCTTTAGTAAAAGTTTATAGCCAAAAAATATCTTCTTTCTTAAAGAAGAATTGCCTACCAAAGATGCCCTGCTCCCCGTCTAAAATAAAAGAAGAAGTAACCCGGCATTCCCAGAAAAGGTGATCAATTGTTTCGGCTTGTTCGCCACAAAAGGCACAATAAGGGTTTTCTGTGATTTTCATTTTATGACGTAAAACTTTAGTACCCAAAATTCTGTGAAGGAACCTATATTGAAAATATTGTAACTTACTTTCCCGGATAGAAATAAAAGGGATTCTAAAAATTGTTTTCCAGCAATTTGTAAGCTCCGGGAAGCACTCATCGCAAATACTAAAAATTAAAATAAAAAATGTTTCAAGAACCGAAAGAAAATCAAATTTTCAAGGGAGACCGGTTTGCATTTTAGGGAGCACCCAATATTTTTAGACTGAAATTTCATTTGAGGAGCAAGCGAGAGGCAAGGCATTTGACGAAGGGTCTTGCGCCTCCCCTGCCCCATTTGGGGACGTCTGTCTCTTTTAAGTGACTCGAGTCGAGTCATTGACTGACTCGAGTCACTGTTCTATTTCAATGGGGAAATTACTCCTTTATTCTTTCGAGTCACTATCATTTTGAGAGGAAGTGACTCGAGTCGTGACTTGTTACAACACTGTCTATAATGGAGCCATACATGACAGACCAATGATGTAAATGGTCTGAGGGCCGTGAGGTTGGTCAAGTGTTGTCCTTGCAGTGGATGTGACAGCTTCTTTAGAAAACAGTTTAAAGTTTGTTTTCTCGGAACGGCCCTTTGCCAGAGGGTCGAGAGGACTTTAGAAAAAGAATATAGGAAGGAATAAGGAATGTGGTTAGTTCGCCTATAGTACGGTTAGCCTCTGGCAATACAGAATTACTGCCAAGTGATACTTTTTATTAAGGAGGGACAAAGAATATAAGTATACAAGAATATAAATAACTACGGTGATCTACGCTTTCGTAACATGTATACGTTGACCGCTTTCTAGATATAATTTGCCACGCGGTTTTGGAACTTATGGGTTAAAAGGCAAGAACAGTCACCCCAACTTAAAGTAGTGTAGTAGACCGTCCTGTTTCATGATTGGCTGGTGGGAGTCACGTGGCAACAAATTTTCTCTTCAAATGTGAAATTTACTAGGATTTACTGTTTGTTTTACTTTGGATATGCAACATTGAAATTAAAAAGTATGATGAAAAATAATTTGAAGGCAAACATGAGGAAAATTGTGATATTTAGCTGTTGCTTCAAAATAACTTTGAGAGGGGGGCGCTCTTGACCTTTAACTTACCCACATAAATTTTCTGTCTGTAATTAAAACGAGTTTTTCCCCTGAGACTTTGTTAACTATAAGATCCTGCCATACCCTCTCTTCCTATAGACGAATCTGGAAAGCATGTATATATTGTGTAATTTTAGTCGGTCATAACTGGGGTCTATCATCTTTTAATATTTCAATTTCCATGCTTACCTGTTATTATCATGGGTGGTTGAAATGCGTGGTGATTCCATCAATTTCACTACATATTAGGGTTTGAAATTATATTTTGACAATAAATGAAGACGATTTAAGGCTGATGGACCCTGCTAATGACTGCCTGCAGTCACTTAACACAAGCGCTGATCGGATTCGTCCATAACGACATGTAAACTATATTGTACCTATGCCATTATCGTAGCCTGACTGTTTAATTTGGGCTGATCACTCCCTTCTCCAATTTGTGGCTTGTTTTCCCGCCATTGCTTAGGACCTTCTGCTGAGTATCAAGCATGCTGACAGTAGGTTCCAAGTCTTCGAAATGACCCGGCAAAGAGTGGAACTGCAGACTCCAGTTCCGGCGACAAGTCGGATGCCATAACCATTCATGCACGTGACCAGTAGAAGCTTACCCGAGACCATTGTAATTAAGTGCGTCATCATGTCCTTCTGTAAAGAACGAAGACTCAAGAAGGTCAAGTCATGTTACAAAACTAAGGCTAAGAGTACGCCATCACTGAATTACACGAGAACTATGAACCAGACTCGGTGTCATGCACCACTAAATGTACAATCAGCGTTTCATGGTTTTATTATGGTCCACTAATATCACACGATTAGCGTAAAAGAACGTGGTACATGCCACTTTTCAACACTATATCTCAAAGGGTTAAATGAGGCGAAATAAGATTGGATTTCAAAGGACTGTTTGTAAACCCCGTTTACTTCACCAAAAGGCTAACATACCCTGTAATCCCGTCGTTAAAATACCAACTGCAGAATAATTTGAATTACTGTCGAATGGCTGTTACTACAAATACGTCTCCAGGACTTGCATCGGCAAACTGGTCGATTGTCGGCTTCATATCGGAAAAGGATTTGTCTTACTATTTCACAATGAGGACAATTTGTGAAGTCATTTTATAAATGAATCGTAAATATTCATCAAGGTGACATTTCTATAAGAACGTTTCAACTGAAGACGTCTAGAGAATTTTCAATTTGAAGAGCCTTACTCCTGGTTGGACACTGACACCGCAATCCATACACAGAAACATGCAAGCACAGGTAAAACATTTCCTTTAATATTTTGTCTTTGCATTCATGTTGTCGTGCTTAGATAGGTTAATAACATCTTAAATCGATAGGATATTAAACCTAGCTTCGGGATCCACAAATGCGTCCCACGATCTCAGTTGTAACATTTTTCTCGTTTCTTTAGAAGCAGGTCTTCATGATGTAGCCAGAACAGAGCCAGGATAACCAGTATCATCAAAGAAGGTGTTTTATCTCTCTTATGAGGATTTTAAGATCCCCTTCCCCTTTGATTCTTTACCATTGTCAAGGAGCCAATAGGCAAAATGGTGCTTGATTTCGTCTTTGACGCAATTACTCTTGCAGATTTAGTCGTTAGTTGTGGCTATTTATTTATTTGGGGGGAGAGGTGGGTACCGTGGGTAGGCTGGATTGGGTGACATTTTTCCTTAAATACAGGACCTCTGTAGTTTTCCCGGGTCGGGGGCAACGGCTTGACCCTTGTGACCCCCACCTTCCGTGGTTACATATCTGTTTGCAAGTATTTTTAAATTAATCAAATCAAATGAAAAATATAGTTTCCCCTTCTGTTGCACTCGTGTTTGATCCATTTTATTACCAAACTTACCAAAAAGCGATTTGAGAGCTTAACGAATTAAAAAGAAATTCATGCGCTCGAATTCGGACTGGCGGTATAATTATGACGAAAGCGATCTTCGAGACTCCGTCTGAGTATTGCGTGCTTCATTACAGGTTAGAAAGTGGTCTGAGATGGTATACCGTAGTGTATTGCACTATAGGTGAGACAGAAAATTTGAGGGCGATGCGCACTGTTTAACAAGAAATTTCCTTACTGGCTAAAGTAACACTAATCCTTAAACTAATCCCTAACCCGAACAACGAATACATTCGTTACAATACAATGGCAACAGCCAATCAAGAAACACCTTGTTAAACAGTGCGCATCTATCCAAAATTTGAGGACGAAGTTTGTTGAAAACTGTAAGCGTGTAATGTTACCTAATTTTACGACTTACAGAACATTTTCGCCAGAAAAAAACATTTGTTAACTTTTGATTTTTTTTTTTGTACTTACGAAGTGATTAACGAACGTAAGAGTTACTTGTAGAAACACTCCGAAAACAATACGTTCGCGTGACAGATTCATTGGTTCATTGTGCGTGATTCTCAAATATCCGAGTTGTTTTTACTTCGCAGTGTATAATATTTAACTCACGTGGCCTACGACACTTGTTTTAATTTATTTAATAAAAAAATCTCAGACTGCAGAAAATAAATAAAGAGGCGTATGGGTGTCACATGATTTGTTTTTAGCTTTTGGCACATCCAAATATTCCCAATTTCGAAATTTCCAATGATCTTTTAAAGTTGACAAGAGTACCTTTCTTACGTAAAATAAAACATTTTCGGGCAGTTGGGTGTATCTGGGCATGCAGCTTCATTTCCCATTGGCCTAAGTACCAGTGCTGTTATCGTATCTACACCCTCCCAGTTCGTGTCCTCATCTACCAAGTCCAAGTCCAAGGCATTGTGGCTGGCATTGGAGCTCTGGCAGCCTGGCTGCCTGGATCGAGTCTCAGTCACAAGCTCCTAGTTAGAGTCACTCTTAAGGGAACTTTACAATAATTTTTTCACTGCATTTTATGCAATTTTATTTCGTGTTAAGTTGCAAGGCATGGGGTGTGAGTAGTAGTAGAAAATGGACAGGTGGAGGTTAGGTTAAACTGTCAAAAGGAGTTTTACGGCCTAGTTTTAACCAATTGGTTAAAGTCGAGCCCGTTGTGACTTGCTGGAGAAGTAGTCTGTGGAAAACATCGGACACACAAGATGTTTCAGTCCTCACAAACTAAGATCGAAATAGACGGTTGAAAAAAGAACCAATCTTTCAAACTTTGTAATGAAAGGGATACGATTAGATTTACAGAACAACAAAATGAAGAGATAAGTTAGGATGAAAGATCCAGAAATATTCTTGAAACCTTTTACCAGTCTTTTTTCTCTAATCTTTATGTTTCTCTTGCTTCTTTTGTTCTGTAAATTTACAGCAAATTTGAACCATTTTAAGTTTATTGTAATGAGTCATTTTACTAGTATTTCAGAACAGTCATTCAGGCCATTTTGTTTTGATAATTTGAAGTACATTTTAAGAACTTTCTAAGTAGTAACGTGAAATACATTTTGAGTATGCTGAGTACGGTGCGAGTACCTTGAAGTACTTCTTACAGTCATAGCGTGGGAAAATATGCACCTTGTAATCTGTTCAGTGTCATCCTGCATCTGAATTTTGCATTATAAATATTTCATACAGACTAGTTTAGTGGGTGATGATAACGTTAAAGTATCAGGATTTCCCCTTTTGAGCAATTAAAGGCTGTAAGATATAAACGAGGTTGAAAATTAATTTGAGCAACTGCACTTTGGATAGGCCTACATGAAAAGATGGAAAAGATATGGGGTTGTCGGCGATATATCCATGGAATACACAAAATACTAAAGAAGCTGTTTTAGACCATAAATATTGAGAACGTTTTATTGAAATTACACTAAGCGAATACTGCACAAAAATCTTTACTAGCCTTTCGTATGGGGTGAAAGTTTCACATTTTAAAGCAATACGGTAGGTTTCGAAGGTCATGGTACTTAATTGAATAAGTCTTCACTCTAATAAACGTGTGTAGCAATTAAACACTTATTTTCCCGAACTTTGCAAACGCGTTTAAATTCTAAACATGTTTAGCAGTTAAACACAGAATTTTTAGTAATTAAACATGTTTGACAACGAAACGCTTAGGAACAAGAGAAGCGTGTTTCGTATCTAATCATATTTACAAAGTTGGAGCAAAAAGTGCATGTTTAGAAAAACGTTTAATTACTAAACTCTTTTTTAGAATGAGGTGTGGTGCCATGTCAGAAACCAGGAGAAGAAAAAATGGAAAATTAATCAAAAAATGCATTTGCAAAAAGATAAAATGAAATGCACTACCATATGTGGAGATTTGCATCTTACATAGCTCATATATTTTTTAACTGAAATTATTGAAGTTTTTGATTTGGTAATTTCGAATGGTGATAAAACTAAGTGCCGGTAACTAAGTAGAGTTTTGACATAAATTAAAGAGAGATGGAATAACAGGGAAGATGTTGAACAGGTCCTAACTTTGATGAATCCAATTTGTGATATCCCCGTAACTTGAAGAAGACCATGAAAAACACGGGTAGCTCTACGGATTTTCTTGGGGGTGGGGCTGGGTAACTATTCAAACACGTGCTTTACTCGTAGAAACCCTCGTAGGAGAATTATGTAAAATTAATTTTCCACATGATCATTGCACCGAAACTGCCTTTATTCTGTAAAATAAACTTTTAAATCACTCAACTTTTCGACGGACACCCAAGTGGGAACTAAACGTCGCTCTTAAAGCAGTTCTGCTCCACGAAGAGTCACGTTACTGAAAGGCAACGGATTAAGTAATTTACCCACCATGTTTTCTGCAATTGTTCATTTCTACATGATTACTTTACTGCACATAATTTATGTGACGCTTAATTTTACCGAATATCGGCGCCTAAATTACAGAAAACTTTTCCGTGTTGGGTTTTTGGAGGCGTACCGTATATCTATGAGTGGAAATGTTTTCAGAGGCCTATTTTGATTGAAGTTCAATGTTTTGATAAGAAGTTGTGCATGTCAATTGAAAAAGCCTGGTTACACATTTGCTTGCCTAAAAGCAAAGAGCCGTTCTACGACCAAAACGTTTACGCCCAGAAATTCTTTTTCTCGGCTGAACTGCCGTCCCGTAACAACTACGGTAACTTTACTGGACCAAAAGTGTCTGCGGACTATCTAAGGTACAAGGGAGAGAGAAAAAAAATAACATTAAAAAAATCTGTGACTTCGCTCTTCAAGCTCAGCAGTGTGAATAGGGTGAATGTAAAACAAAATGACGTTATTCTATACATAAAAAGATCCTTCAAAATTTGCAACCGGATATGCGTTATTGATTTCTTGAAGATCATCCTGTTATTGTTCACTACACCCCAAAGCATGGCGTTTGCTTGTCATTCGCGCTTGCGCGTTTCGGTCTTTTTACCCTGTCACGTCACGTGCAATCTTTCAATAGTTAAGGTTTTTGGAAAAACTTAAAGATAAAGAGCAGTCCCCCAAACTTATTTTGAAGGAAAAGCTAAATAACACAATTTTCATCTTATTTCTCTTCAAAGTATCTTTCATTACATTTTATGAATTTACTATTGCAAATTCAAGGTAAACCAAGCAGTTATTTCTGGTAAATTTCACATTTGAAGAGAAAAAACATTGTCACATGACTCCCAACAGCCAATCATGAAACTGGACAGTCTTCTACACTTTTTCAATTCGGAATGACTGCTCCTGCCCTTTAAGTACTCAACAGCGCAGATACAGCCACCCCTAATCATAATGTAATAGAATATGTCCTGTTTCGTGATTGGTCCCTGCTAGTTTTTCTAAAGTCCTCCCAACCTTTTGGCAAAGGGCCGTTCGGCGAATTCAAACTTTAAACTGATAATTACGTCACCCATTTTCAACGATAGTATGTTCTACGTAAAAGGTGAAGGATTTCCTTGGTCCTATTGTTAGTAATAGTAGCACACATGTAATAAATGCTGCAATCATCTTCAAAAGACCTGAAAGATATAAACTTCACCAATGTGATATAGGAAGAAAGTAATTCTGTTCATCATCACCCCATTCAGTCTCAACAATAAGCCGCAGCTATAGACGAAACCGATCAGGGCTTGTTTTTAGTGATTGTAGGCAGCCATTAGTGCGGTCCATCAGTCTTAAATCTTCACCATTTATTGTCTACATGAATTTCAAACACTCATATTCAGTGAAATTGAGGGAATCAAGATACATTTCAGTGTACAACTTTACATGATACAGGTAAGCAAGGAAATGGTAATGGACCCCAGTTATATCCGACTAAAATCAGACCATGATTTGAATGTCCGGATTCGTCTATAGACGAATCCGGACAGCAAGCAATGGTCTGATTTCAGTCGGCCATAACTGGGGTCTATCACCTTTTAATCTTTCAATTTTCTTGCTTACCTGTATTGGGGATGGTTGTACACTAAATTTTATCATATTCCTTTAATTTCACCGAATATGAGCGTTTAAAGTCCATGTAGACAATAAATAAAGACGATTTAAGGCGGATGAACCCTACTAGTACTAGTGGCTACCTACAGTCACTAAAAACAAGCGATAATCGGATTCGTGTATAGCTTTGTCTCTTTACATCATTGTGCATTAGACTGTTAGAACTTAGTTGTGAACGTTACATAATTTGATTGTTGTTGTTGTTGTTGTTGTTGTTGTTGTTGTTGTTGTTGTTGTTGTTGTTGTTGTTCTTCTTCTTCTTCTTCTTCTTCTTCTTCTTCTTCTTCTTCTTCTTCTTCTTCTTCTTCTTCTTCTTCTTCTTCTTCTTCTTCTTCTTCTTCTTCTTCTTCTTCTTCTTCTTCTTCTTCTTCTTCTTCTTCTTCTTCTTCTTCTTCTTCTTCTTCTTCTTCTTCTTCTTCTTCTTCTTCTTCTTCTTCTTCTTCTTCTTCTTCTTCTTCTTCTTCTTCTTCTTCTTCTTCTTCTTCTTCTTCTTCTTCTTCTTCTTCTTCTTCTTCTTCTTCTTCTTCTTCTTCTTCTTCTTCTTCTTCTTCTTCTTCTTCTTCTTCTTCTTCTTCTTCTTCTTCTTCTTCTTCTTCTTCTTCTTCTTCTTCTTCTTCTTCTTCTTCTTCTTCTTCTTCTTCTTCTTCTTCTTCTTCTTCTTCTTCTTCTTCTTCTTCTTCTTCTTCTTCTTCTTCTTCTTCTTCTTCTTCTTCTTCTTCTTCTTCTTCTTCTTCTTCTTCTTCTTCTTCTTCTTCTTCTTGTTCTTCTACTTCTTGTTCTTCTTCTTCTTTTTCTTCTTCTTATTCTTTTTCTTCTTCTTTTTCTTCTTCTTCTTCTTCTTCTTCTTCTTCTTATTCTTCTTCTTCTTCTTCTTCTTCTTCTTCTTCTTCTTCTTCTTCTTATTCTTCTTCTTCTTCTTCTTCTTCTTCTTCTTCTTCTTCTTCTTCTTCTTCTTCTTCTTCTTCTTCTTCTTCTTCTTCTTCTTCTTCTTCTTCTTCTTCTTCTTCTTCTTCTTCTTCTTCTTCTTCTTCTTCTTCTTCTTCTTCTTCTTCTTCTTCTTCTTCTTCTTCTTCTTCTCCTTCTCCTTCTCTTTCTCCTTCTCCTTCTCCTTCTTCTTCAAATTCTTCTTCTTGAACAAATATTCCTTGCCAAGGTTCAGTTAACTGAATCTTTGTTTGTGAGATACAATTGTCTTCTGGTCGTATTTTGAATAAGCTGTATCTATATAGCTTTAAAGATCGATTTAAATATCCATATTCCGTAAAACAAACGTAATATTTCCCTATATTAGTTAACTAAACTCAAAAGTTAAAGGACGAAATTCACCACAAACAGTGTGCTGCGGGACCACTCTAAGCAACAGGAGATTTCACCCGGAATACAGTGAATCCGTTCTTAATACGACAAAAAGTCACACAAATAAAATAAAATGTCGCTTTAGCTGGAGTGAATTTTGGCTCCACTCCTGCTGAAATTCACTCTTATTTGTAGTGGTCCTTCACAACAAATTTTGAAGTAAATTTGACTTTTATCTTTTTTTTTAAGATTGTATAAAACTATGTATATATGATGAGGAACCATTAAAAGAAAGGTTAAAGGTCAAAACAGGATTTGGTATGTTAGAGAGGTACTCATTCAAAACATGTTGATGAAATTTGCTTTGGAATCCGATGCGTGGCTCTTAAGATATGAGCACGTAAAGTTTTCACATTTTCAATTAAAAAAGAACTTGAAGCAAGCACATATGACATCACATCCCCACATTAGTGCACAGTCTTTTGTTTTCCATTAAACTTTAGACTCGATTTTCTCCTCAACAATCCCATATTATTAAAATGTGTTTGCATTAGTGCCATGAGAACTTTACAACTTGGCCTCCCCCACAGGAAAGTGCTATTCCTATTAACTTCAAGGTCAACACAACAGTCTGATAAAACACAGGGAAACAAAGCATTCCTTGTCAATGTGAGGAAGTGATCTAAGTTCTGCTGCCCTCAAACTCACTTTTGAACACAAATCTACTGACTTCATTTTCTGACATCTCAAGAAATACATGTCCGATTTGAATGGAACTTTCACCACACTGTGAAGATTTGGTTCCTCTTTCACATATAAAAATTAAATTTTTGCTTAAACTTCCTCTTTAATTTGTTACTGCTTTGTAAAATTACTTGACATAACAATGGTTGTATGAAAAACAGAAATGTTTTAACCGTCATTTTGTGGACTGCAGGAGCAAACAGGTGATTGTCGGGTTGTGGGATGGGTCTGGGCGTACGTCATTTTAACGTCATTTTTAGAAAGTTTCCTTTCTACAAACCACACTAAGTTCGAACCACACGAAGTTCGACGAATACATTCATTTGTCATAAAATATGCAAGTCCAGCCTTGCTATGCACATTATGGAGGTAATCATCTTGTCCCAATTGCTCCTTTGTAGGTTACGGTCCTTAAAAAGACAGTTCCTAGAAGGATTTCTTAAGAAAATAAATCCCTATAACAGATATTCGTTTTGTATACTCGGTTATTCCAAATAATGGTTAGAAGTCAATCTACTGCTGCAGAGGTGAAGGCTTCAGCTTTCAGCCGTTTCTAATTTTAGATCCCTTTTATTATTAACCGTCCACTTGAAGAAAAATCAAGAAGTGTTTCTCCTGGTGTATTCATTGAACAGTTACTATATTTAGAAACTGTTACTTAAGTGAGTTAACGATCTGTAAACATGTATTTTACTTCACACAATGTAAAACTTTTATTTGATTCCGTGGTAGATTTTGTCTCAGTAAGGGGTTGCTTTTGAAAGGGATTACAGAAACTGGATTAGATTCAGTCCTAATGGTTTGTCCAAACATTTTCTCTGGTTTCTGTTTAAGGATTTCTATTTTCTCTTATCCTGCCCAAAAGATCCTATTTACGGTTCCTTCTTGCGTACGTGGCCGACTGTAATGCTTATTCCTTGTTCAGCTATATTTGGAAGCTGACGGGTTGAGTCCTCGCGACAGGTTCCTTTCTTCTCGCGATGAGGCCAACTATGAAATAAACATCCAATCTGCCCCCGTGATATCTTTTAATTGTGATCCGCATATCATGAAAGAGAGAATGTCCTCTTTCGGCCTTCGTGCATAAATTAAATAGGAAATTAAACCAAAACGTTATTAAAAACGAGAGTGATAATTCAGGATTAGAGAATTAATTGAAAACAGGTTATAACTAAGTAATAACTAATATTATTATGGTCCTGATCTTATTGGGGAAATGTGGTAGCGGTTCTTTACTGACTTAAGTATAGGTACCGTAGTCATTTTGCGAAAATAAAGAATTGTATCAGGTTAATAAATGTAGGCTAAAATTATTATAGGTATACATCGCATGACTTATAGTATGAATAGCTTCTCTGATTGGAGGGGCGGGGCTTTAAGTTCCGATTAAAGTAGGATTGAGGCGGCTGTAAATACATGCGATAATGACGTTCTTTTGAACCAGAATAACGAGTTTTCTGCCTACGTAGAGGAATCATAGCTGGTCGTATGCGGGAAGTGTAGCAGGTTTATGCAGGCTAATGTAAATAAACATAGCATATATATCACAAGGATAACATAATCGTTGTGTAAGAGCTTACACGACTAATTTAAAGGCCCAATTCTCTCACCTCAAATAGTATCACTTCTTTTAACCTTCTGACGTTAGCCCCTCCCACAATTGTCTGACATTCGTCCTCATCCAGACACAATCTCAATTTATATTGTTTCTGGGTGAGTATAGAAAAGTTCAATGTGTATAACCAAAACACTGTCGGTACAGTTCATGCTGTATAATATAAGCTTTGGTACACTTCATTGTTTGAATTAACGGTCAATCAAAAAGCTGAACCAATTGAGAGTTTCTGTTACCCCATTCAAGAAGTGTAGTTTGGGGTGAGAGGAGGGACCCTTTAAGCGGTTTCTCCAATGTGGGGGGGGGGGTGGGGAAGTGGGGTTGAGTCTCCATTATCTTTGCCTGAAATTTTATTTCCTACATGGAGGAATCTTAGTTGTGGAACTCTTATCTTCATTTCCATATCGCCTTGTGTCCTATGAATGTATTCCAAACACCTGTTAGTTTGTTTTGAAATGCTGATTGTGACGAAGGTTAAAACCAACGTTATGTTGTTAAATTATCTCCATACACTGATTTCAACATAATTTTAAAATTAGCAATTAAAATTTGAAAAACGAGGCATTATTTGAGCCGTTTGGTGTCCCTCGTAACGGTACGGTATTGCTCTTACAATCAAGTTTTGAAGTTGAAGCAACAGCCTTTTTTGTAAAAGATGCTATTTTATTTTACAAAGAGCATTTTCATTTTGTTTCTTTCATAATTTTGAGCATCATACCTCTTAGACATTTAATAAAGCTTCTTTTACCTTAAAAAAAGTCTCTAGAAACTCTAGACGGTTTCCTGTTGTATTACATCATCGAGTAATTTCGGAATTTCCGCAAGTAAAAACTGATCATGCTTTAAAGAAAGATAATGTGATGAAGTCAAGTCCTCTGTATCAAATGAGAGAATATAGATGAGCGCAGGCCTAATAGACAAATCATGAAGTATCTGTAGCTGTAATTATACGATGTAAGTAGAAACGACATTTCAAGTCACGTGGGCGTTTTAGTTGTATAATTCAAAGCCACATAAAGTTATGTAATGCGTGCACATTGTCTCGAATTTCCTTTTGTTTTTTTAATGATTGAATGTCCTTCAGATTTGATACTGTTGGAATATTCCAGCCTTTCAGCTTTTTCCAGCCTTAACCCACACCATATGTAGGATATAACCATGTTGTTTCATATTTCCTGCAGCTGAATCAAAATTTTTAGCAAGTTGGCAACAATGCGCGGCGGTGACATCATCGATTGCCCAGGATTCACTATAGTTAGGCGTATTTAAAGGAGAGTTGCATTACTTCGAGCATAAGTACCTTTTGAACGCTATATGCTATTGAGATGCTGTTTTTTCTTTTGAAAGAAGAACTTTCTCCAAATTTTTTGAAGTAATTAAGTTTTGTCTCCGACAAATCCCTTTAACTGTTTAACTCAATTGAAGTGGGTTGCAGTAAATGAATAAAATACACACCATTCAAGACTAGTTAAAATCAGAAACTGTAGGAGCTGAAAGTGATGACTGGTTGTCAGGGAATCATGATTGAGTCTGTATCATAAAATTAGACATACTTGATTGAAATTGTTTTCAAGCATCAAACTTGCAGGGTCTCTTTTTATTCTGGCGATTAACTTCACTATAGTCGAGAGAGGGTCTGAAAAGCCGGAGTCATCATATGTAAAGGGGGAGTATGCATCTGAAGTCAGCTCTGCTGTCAATCTTTAACCTTTTACCGACTACAAGATAAAGTTCTGTGGATCTTAGATGGGTTTACATTTCAGTTCGGTTTCTTCAATGTAAAGTGTGATACAATAAGCTTTTGAAAAAACTGTTACAAGCAATGACTGGTGTTGATATTAGTTTTGTATACGCAGTCTGCTTCGACGTATCCAGAAAGTGAGCGAAATTTGGTCTTCGCCGTCATCGCTTAGGGTTCCCTCATCTCATTCTAGACTATATAGCAATGCTAAGTTCTTACGAAGACCTTGCTTCCATGAGCGCTACCGAACCGTACCATTTAAAGGTAAAGAGCAGTCCCCCCAAACTTATTTTGAAGAAAATGCTAAATAGCACATTTTTGTCTTATTTCTCTTCAAAGTATCTTTCATTACATTTTATGACTTTACTGTTGCATTATTCAAGGTAAACCAAACAGTTATTTCTATTAAATTTGACATTTGAAGAGAAAAATTGTTGTCACATGACTCCCAACAGCCAATCATGAAACTGGACAGTCTACCTCACTACTTCAATTTGGGATGATTGCTTCTGCCCTTTAAGTGTTCGTATGAATTCCAAGATGCTACGGGGGTGAATGTTCTTTCTTCCGTCCGACCGTAAGAGGGCTGCTCTCACAGAATGACCGCGTGTTTGGTCTAACGGTAAGAGCATCCGCCTCTCACGCGGAAGGCCCGGGTTCGCTTCCCAGGTCGAGTCATACCAAAGACTCTAAAAAAGGAACCTACTGCCATTGTGCGTGATGCTCCGCATAAGCAATGGAGTAGGGAAAACAAGCCAGTGAGCCACAACTGGAAAAAAGGCCGTGGCCGGCTCGACTTGAACCAATAGGTTGGAAACTGGGCCGTAAAACTCTATCTAACTAACTAACTCACAAGATGATCGGAGAGTCCTAGTACATCCTCTCATAATGTTCAAACCCATGTAGCTTTATTAATTAAATTAAACTCAGAAATAAAATGTCAGAATATTAGTGTTTCACACTATCGTCTTTCTGTGTTACACGAGGGCTATCTCGCATAGTGTAGCAGGAAAGGGTGAAAACAACTTCATCAGCACCTCATTGATGTTAAAAGTGGATAAGTAACTGTCCCCCCTGGTTCATTAATGAGGCTTCTGGGCAAGAAAAAACCCCATCATGAATATGAATGGCTAGATTAGCTTAACATTTACAGGAAACTTTTTATAACCTTCTCAGAAATATTCAGACAATCTGCGTTTAAGTGATGTCCTTGTAATGTATGAACGATCTTAATTGCCATCCATATCCTTTTAATAATATCTTTTTAAGGAAAAGTGCGAACCGACCTTCCCATCCGCAGCGTCATACTCCTTTAAAGGTAAAGAGCAGTCCCCCAAACTTATTTTGAAGAAAAAGCTAAATAGCACAATTTTCATCCGTCTAATTTCTCTTCAAAGTATCTTTCATTACATTTTATGACTTTAATATTGCACATTCAAGGTAAACCAAGCAGTTATTTCTGGTAAATTTCACATTTGAAGAGAAAAAACATTGTCACATGACTCCCAACAGCCAATCATGAAACTGGACAGTCTACTACACTTCTTCAATTTGGGATGACTGTTCCTGCCCTTTAAACCAGCCTAGCAGAGCACCTTTACGCATCGAATTTGTCGTGCGAGCTCTACAGACATTAACACAGAAGCAATAGAAATGTCTGTTGCTTTCAAGGACCTGATCTTTATTTGTGCAACCAAACAAACCAATGAGATGAAAACATGAAAACGTGACGATAACTGGTCATTGATCAGATTTAAAGCCTATCTTCTTGAAATCAAACACAAGTAGCCTCGTTCCACGTCAATGATTGCTGAAAATAATCATAAGGGTGATCTCCTGTAATTCCCATCGCAAAAGCCAGTCAACGGCTTGTCGCTAATGTCCTTAAACCACCTTCTTTTGAAAGAAAGGAGAAAAACTTTTTTCAAATCCTGAATGCTTTGAGTTAACGATGATGAAGATGGCAGAGTTTTTGGTGCAAATAAGAGGATTGAAAAGAAGGCTCTCGCGGCAGAGAGATTTATATTACCCTGGTCCTGTGCCCACGGGAATTGATATACATCACTATTAGCTATAATTTACAGGTCCCCCAATGTAATGTGACCATCAGGTGGGCCTTCATGTCTCCTTGGGGTATTATTCATCCTGTGGGGAAAATTAGTCCCGGTTACAAGTATACAATTAATTAGGTTTTTAAGTAATTAAATTATCCCATTTTGTGGTTTAAGATGAAATCCTTCAGAGAATAGAGGGAATTTCTATTAAAATGTGGTGATCACGTGGCCGATTGCTAGACTGGTGGCCACGTTTTCTTTGTGATAAATATTCGATGTGGTCCATGTTTCGTAAATTACTGTTGGTACATTGAACACGTGAAAGTAGTTAGAGACAGCTAACGGTTTGTGATTAATGGTTTCCTTAACTAATAGGCCCACTTACCTTAAAGAAGAAATTCCAACAGCTTTTAAAATAATTTGATGGTGATGATAACGACTGCCGTGGCCCAAGAGGCAGAAATTTGGTGTGTAGGAATTAATTGCACATACAGGGAGAGCTATTACTGATCCAATCACCCATGGTCATTGTGCTTGGTGCTCAGTATTAGCAATGGAGCTTAGTGAGAAAAACAAGCCAGTAAGCCACAGCTGAAAAAAATGCCCTGCATGGTCGGACCGACTTAACCTTATTGGTTAGAGACTGGGCCGTAAAACTCCATTTAAAGGACCAATCCTCTCACCTCAAACTATAGTTCTCGTAGTGGTTTACCGAATTTCCCAATTGACTCGGCTCTTTAATTGACAGCTAATTCAAACAGTAAAGATTACCAAAGCTTATATTACACAGCATGAACTGTACTGAGAGTGTTTGAGTGTTTTGATTATACAAATTGGATCTTTTTTATACTCACCCTGAAACAATAAACCGTGATTGTTTCTGGATGTTTAAACGATTAGTAAAAGAAAGGAAGATGAGGTATTTTTTAATTGTAAATCTGTTTTTAATATTCGATAATTTTTACACTGAGTATTATTATGAACTTCGGTGGACCATTTTTGCTTAGCAATGTCACTTAACCATAGTTAAACGTTCTGCTTCAACCAAAGGTAATTCAATACAGGAAATCTCAGTCATAGAGCTTGCAGATGAAAAAATTATAGCTACAGTTGTTCCAAACAAAAAGACATTCCGATTCTGTTAAGTATATCTTGTAACTTTCTTATCCACGGTGAGCTATGTATACCTTTGTCATAAAGAATATGCAAAAAGTTATATAACTTTGATGAATGTCCGTCTTTAATTCGTTTTTATAGAGATGTCAGACAGTAATGTCAAACAGCCCCCTCGTCTTGTTGTTTTTTGTTTTGTGCCATTTTAAAACACCACAACAGCATCTGGTGTGTAAGAGGGGTATTCATTCTAAGCATTTGGGTGAAATTTGCATTGAAATCCGATGAGTGGTTCTCAAGATATAAGCATGTAAGGTTGTCACCTTTTCAACAAAAAGTGAACTTGAAGCAAGCACATATGACATCACATCCCCACATTATTGCACAGTCTTTTGTTTTCCATTAAACTTTAGACTCAATTTTCTCCTCGACAATCACAAATTATTAAAATGTGATTGCATCAGTGGCAAGAGAACTTCACAAACTTTGCATCCCCCACAGGGAGGTCCTATTCCTATTAACTTCAAGGTCAACACAACAGTCTGATAAAACAAAGTGAAACTAAAGCATTCCTTGTCAATGTGGGGAAGTGATATAAGCTCTGCTGCCCTCTAACTCACTTTTGAACACAAATCTACTGATTTCAATTTCTGATATCTCGAGAAATACATGTCTGATTTGAATAAACCTTTCACCACACTGTGTAGATTTGGTTCCTCTTTCACATATGAAAATTAAATTTTTGCTTAAACTTCCCCTTTAAATATTTCTGCTACGGATAATGTTCATTTCTCTTCCCTTTCAAGCCAAGTGGCAACAACAACGTTTTTAAGTACAAATAAGATAAGGGTATTGTCATGAATACAAGTAAGGACAAAGACAATGATATACGAGTACAAGAAAGGACAAGAACAACGTTATATGAGTACAAAACATGCATTGAGCAATGTCATACGGATATAGTAAGGACAATGCCATGAGTACAAAGAATGTGTCAAATAAGTTAAAATAACGAAAAGGGCAATTTCATATTAGTACAAATATGGGCAAGGACAGTGTTATCTGGGTACAGATAAGGACAAGGACGAGGACAATGTTATATGAGTACAAGTAAGGAAAAGGGCAATGTTTATATGAGTACAAATAAGGACAAGGACAATGTTATATGAGTACAATTAAGGGCCAAAAATACCATAAATACAAGTAAGGACAGGGACTATCATGTGAGCACCAGTAAGGGCAAGGAAATAAATACCAATCGCTTAAGTATAGTCCTACAAGTCTGAGTGCCATGAATACAAATAGGGCAAGTATAAAGAGTGGGTCTATGGTAGACTACCAGTAGGATCTGTTTTTCAGTAAGCCACGAAGTGTTATTTTTGCTCCTACTGAAACCATGCAGTTCGTAAGAAGACGATCACAATTTCATTCTCATACTCAAATGCGCGAAGCCCACCGACTAAAGAGGAGTAGGAGTACGTTCCGCCAGAGTTGCCAATTTTGAATCGCTTGTTAATGCCAAATTCCTGTCCTAAAATACCAGATAGTGTCTTTCATTATCATTTTGTATAGGAACATTTTCCTACCTCGGATTTTGAATTAAAAACCAAAGCATTTTTTAAGAAAAGTGTACTGTTGGTGCCAAATGTATTCCGGTTTGACAGTGATCATGATATTTGGCAAATATGGTTGGTACTCACTTCAAGTTGACAGCCCGTTCTAAGCCCTTAGTAGATTTACAAGCGGAGATTAGCTTAACAGAAAACATGATTGTCGGTGCCAGTTTTTCGAGAAATTGCATACTAGTTAAAGGAAAAATGCTCCAGCAAAGAGTACAAAGAAAATGGCTCAGACACTAACCAACAAGTCATTCTTCTCTTCAAAATGCTATGCGCATGCAAGAAGAGCCATGGACGTTGCATCATATGAAATGTTGAAAGTTTGGGTGAACAAATTATTCTTGAGCAACAAACAACTGAATGTCTATCCGTGGAAAAACTTATTTCCTGAAAAGAAGGCTACCATCCTGCCTTATTTTGATAATCTTCCAACCTGTGTCAATAAATATTAGTTTTAAAAGGATGAATATTTCTTGCAAAACAATGCAGTATTTCCCTTTAATATCGCCTACGACGCGGAAATAAGCCTATGGCAAGGGTAAGTGTCCACTCAGCCAGAGAGTCTCTAGCAACTCCCTGGCTCAACTGAACCGCCTCACGGCAATCATCCATCCTGACGTCTTCTTTACTTTATAAGTAGCCGCGGATAATACAACTTTAGACGGATCATCAGAGGTCGACCACGCAGGTAATCCAGGTCAGTGCACTCTTGTCTTCGGTGTGCTTTGACCTAACAATATCTCAGGCATTCCAAACAATTATAAAATAATTTCAGTGATCTAATTCTGTTTCCATGCAATTAGTAGACGCGATTTATTTTTCCCGGTTCGGTGGAGAAGTTTTAAAATAGGAAATTTCATTTGATGTCATGACAACTAAATTACCCCTCCAGAGTCTCCGCGAGGAGCCGCTCGAGGCTAAACCTAAAACGTACCTTGCGTTTCTCAGCAAGGCGCTAAAAACGAAAAGACATTAATCTATATAACTGTCAGTACTTCCATGCAGCAGCTTTCTCAATACACAGCCATGACAACGGTACCTTATGGAAATATGTACAAGTGGCGTAAGTTACACTGCCGCGGGAATTTCTTTCTCTTTGCCCCTACTGTTGCAAGTTCGGGAGGTTTTCCAATTTGGGAGAGTATATCGTTTTCCCACGATCAAGAAAAAATACTTTGCCTCTGTAACCTTCATGCGTTTTTGCGATCAATTTGAATAACAAATGGTTTGTGAAACCCATTGGAATGTTAATGATCCGTCTAATCTGGTAGCTGATTCTATCTAATATCTCTTCCCTGGTATAATGTAATGGAATTAAATGTATCCAGTGCATATATACAGTGCATTGTCATATAATAGCTTTCGAAAGACAGACTAATCGGTGAAGTAAAGCAAGAAGTTGTTGGGTGGTCTCATTATTGCTAAACCGAATTGTCCATGTTAGTCTAGAAAGTCTATACAAAGTGTTACATAAATATCACCATTCGAGAGAAATCTTATCTTTTTCTCTCAAATGAGAGATTTTATGGGACTAATTGTTCGCCGCAATGTGCCCTAATGTATGGACTTAAGATTGTATGTGACAGCCAGAGGGCCAACCCGAATTGAAATTTGCGGGGCCCTGGGACATACAAAAATTTCACGCGCTACGCGCTTCTTCATCTTCCGTTGGACTGTGATTGAAAACCTCTAAAAGGGTAGTTAACTCTCATCAATCAATTTTGGAAATTTTGTGGAGAAACGAAAAAAAAAACCCGAGAGTTTGCCAAATGTGACACTGGATCATCAAGTGCCACAGGTAACTACAGTCTCTTTTCCTAAAATTTCTTTCATAAATTAGTTAGATAGTCAGACAGAGTTTTACGGCCCAGTTTCCAACCTATTCGTTCAAGTCGAGCCGGCCACGGTCTTTTTCCAGTTGTGGCCCGCTGGCTTGTTTCTCTACTCCATTGCTTATGCGGAGCATCACACACAACGACAGTAGGTTCCATTTTAGAGTCTTAGGTATGACCCGATCTGGGAATCGAACCCGGTCCTCATTCCGCGTGAAAGACGGATGCTCTAACTTTCTTTCATAAAAAAAATATCATTTTTTTCTCCAATATAAGCTCTTGATCTTGAAATACGGTACTGTGTCTAAAAATGAAACAACAAAGTTTCGAAAACTTTTAATGTTGTCAAAGAGACTAGGCTCAATCCGCAGGTTTTGGATAATATTGTGTCCACACTATGCGACTCGATGCGACGCGAAGCATTGCAACGAGATAGTTCAGACGCGTTGCAAAGTATGGAATGCTTTGCAATTAGTTGCAAGCAGACGCGCTACCCTGTTTCATGAGACCGAACGTGTGCGGTCGCATGAAACTGAAACGTGCAACTGACAATAATGATGGAAGTTTTGGAAAGGAGCCCGCGAAGATCAGTTAATCGAAATGGACAGTACACAAATCTGTCTCTTCAACGATAAAAATTGAAATTAAGAGTATGTTACACGTTAGTATTTTGCGTGAATCGCTTCATGAACCTGCAACTTCTTGCATAAAAGGGACACTATGCTCTTAAAACTAGTTAGTCGTCAGTAGCTCGCCCCGACAATACAGTCTTGTTGCATTAAGTCGTGTCGCATAGTGTAACGGGGCTTAACAACAACGATCTTCAGTCGCAATGCAATCTCAGACTTGCCAATAGGAAATGTAGATTCTTCAATAATCCCCAAACTTTTCAAATTTCCTTACAGGAAATCCGTACATATCGAAAATCATCTGTAATACCATTAATACGAGCTCCATATTTTCAGCTTAAAAAAATTTGGCGAGGTTCGTGCGGCCAAAGTACGTTAATACAGTGATATTCATCGGTTTCTTAAAAAAGTATGAAAATTTAGGTCGTTGCGCCTTTTGAAAAAGGCTAGCTACGCCACTGGGGAGGGCCAGGAGGGGCCCGGCCACTCTCCCCTCAGATCCCCCTTGTAATAAATACACCCTCCCCCATGACAACATCCTAACTATACGTGACTTGGTTTCATATACTGCTGGTTATTTTAGGTATAATTTCACATTGAGGATGTTGTGCTTTCATATAGGCTAAGCGTGCATGGTACGAAAGGAACACGATCTGAAACGATATGAAGTCGCGTTCTCTTTTTGTTAGTTTTAAAAGACTTATAACGCAAATGAAATATCATATTTCGTATAAAACATATCTCTATACTGAGTCCATGGTAGTGAACGGGGCCACATTTGCACCTTTTGAATTTAACACCAATCACATAGTAACGCCCGGTCCACACTTTGCGACTCGATGCGACGCAACGCATTGCAACGAGATTGTTCAGACGCATTAAAAAGTGTGGAATGCTTTGCAACTAGTTACAAGCAGACGCGCAACCCATTTTACCGAACATCATGTTCGGTCGCATGAAACTGAAACGTGCAACTGACAACGATGACGGGCTTAAATAGACAGAACACACTGTTGTCTCTTCCGTAACAAATAAATAGTATGTTAAACCATGGAAGTACTAGTTGGGAACATTAGAAAATCGCTTCCTGGAGCTGCGACGTGTTGCATGATGTAGACAATCTCCTCTTGAAACTAGTTACTCGTCAGTCGTTCACCACGAAAAGACAGTCCTGTTACGATAAGTCGCATAGTGTGGACGGGACTTAATACAACTGAAATGCGACATCAGCTCAGGACATTAGCAATGTGATAGGGTTTGCTTCTCCACAAGGACTCGGGGGTCGAACAGTTTTAATGGTTAGGAACAATTTAGTTACGAACATAGAAATTGTTGGGCGGATGAAAAGGGAAAGTTTTTTCATAAACCCAGGTTTCCCTCACACGAACGACGGTTTTTTTTCGTTTTTTCAATAAAACCTCAACATTTTAACACACCTTCGGGTCCCTAATCGTTGCATTGTCCATTCTTTACTAGGCAAACCGTTAGCTTTGGGTTGCAGAATCCCTAACGAAAGTTTGGCCCCCTCGTCGGATGTATCCTTCGACTACCGCTTGTCAAGCCTTCCATTTAGCTGGTATCACCGTGTCAGATAGGAACTTAGTATTTTCAGTTTCCAAATGATGTCAGTCTTTGTGTGCAGTATCTAGTCACAGTCGACACATTGAACTGAATTTGTATCAACTATAAACAGTTTGAGAACAAAAGTTCCCAGTGAATCATAGCTTAAGCTAAGGAAATGTTCAAATTTAGTTGGTGTGCATTATTAATTCGTTTCCTGCAGTATACTACATCTTTGATTTCCATGCTAAACATGATGAATTGGCTTACATGACTAGACGAATCCGAGGCAGCTACTAGTAGTAGACTAATGAAGGCGGCCATAAGCGGGGTCCTTCAGCCTTTAATCGTCTTAATGATTGTCTACATCAATGGTAAGCCCTCATATTCTGGGAAAATGAGGGATTCAAATCGTATTTTAGTTTATAATCATCCATGATACATTTAAGTAAAGAATTGGAAAAATTAAAGCTGACGGACCCCAGTTACTATAGGCGACTCAATCAGACCATCACTTCACTGATCGGATTCGTCTATAGACATAGACATGACATTAAAGCAAACTGCCCTCGTATGGTACACGAATTTATACAGACAATAAATTAAGCTTTGCTCTCACTTAAGAAAAAAATATTTCAAAGTGAAAATAATGTAACTGCTAACTGAACTGTAGCCGGCTGTAATTCATAATCATGATAATATTTTCATGTTAGTGTTCCCATTCCTAGGACATTCGGAGGATTTCAAGAACTTCACTTAGAGTGTACATTCTAACCAGAAAAAGAGGAAATTTTTGGCGGGCTTCGCGCTTTTTCTAAAGTCCTTCCGACCCTCTGGCAAAGGGCGGTTCGGCGAAACCAAATTTCAAACTGCTTCCCAAGGTAGCCATTACGCGCGCATATGTACATTCACTATCGCTATCTATGGTAGGATTGAGAATGAGATTCCCGCGAAGTAATTATCACATGGAATCACTACTGATAGAAGGACTGTAACCATAACACTTTACGCGCATGTGCCCCGTATCTGAATTCCTGGCTACCAGCCTGTTTGGGTGGACGGAGAAAGCGGGGGTAACGGTCGCAGTGATGGGGACCCCGCATCCCTGTATGCGGCCGCTCGGGGTCACGCTGTCTTTTGAAGTGGCCACTTTGAAGAGTGTCGGTACATTGGCTGTCTGCCGTTGGTACATTTGCCTTATTTTTATACCCCGCACTTCTAACACCCCAATCAAGCTAATGTTTTGTATCCCACAATTCCATGGGCTAACGAATTATCGGAACCGCTTGTTGCCAACTAGTTACCACAGCCCCAAGGTTCGGTGCAACGCTAATGGTTTTAGCTGATAACACATACTATTACACATATTTATGATACGTGTCCTCCTTTCACGATTGATTAAAAATGAATTAGAAATGACGATATGTCAAGTTATTAATCAAATTAATATCGATAACTATACATATTACTTTTACTAGTGATAAAGTTACATACGGTATGTCTCTATTTTATCACTTTAACATATATCCTTGCTCATTTTTCTTTACAAGTAAAGAATAGCTTACAACAATTACGGCCTCTTGTACTTCATCCTGAGATAACATTATCTACATGAACGAATTATCATTTATCAATTTATGATAACATTAAACTTTTGGGGCATTTGTTATTTACACAGCAATGTTAAAGATAATGTGACATTGCCACAGACTTCCTACATACATGGAGAGAGCATGTAACGCGAATATCCTATCCGTGGATTGTCGCCACCAACTGGAACAGAAAAGGCGCATCAAGATTTGACGACGACTCTGTAATATTTTCAACAAAATTTTAACGTAAATGAGAAACAATATCATATTCCTGTGATGCGTGTAGTGATTTTGAGATTACCTTGCATTATTTCGAAAAACTTTCAACTTTCTTGCAAAATGTGGTGATTTACTTCAGCGAGTCCAAACTTTCACACAAAACCATAGCAGACAGCCGTCTTGGTACGCCTTTTCTAACACGTACGGTGGCGACAATGTGTCGCGTTGTATGCTCTGTCCACATATTGAAAGTCCGTGGACTTGCCAGACAAGCGCCTCCCTGCTGCACTGCCTAGAAAGTTTAACAGTAAGATTTTCCAAGGAAAGCTTTCTTTGAAGTATGCCAATATCTTTTACCTTTCTCGAGATATAGGCCCTACCTCACATGTTGAATGTTTCTGCAACAACTTGTTGCCTTCACAAAGTAATATTTAGAGTGTTGCATGGTGTTGACATTTCTTTTGTTAGCCGTATATTAATTATCTCTTACTTACTCATCAGATACTTTACGGTTTGGTAATTGACGCTGGTGGTCTGAAAAATGAAATTTACGGGACAATTTAATGCTACAATTTTCCTGGAAATAAAGGTTGTAAAAAGGCTAACATAACAATACATGACATATCCGTTTCTTGCATTAAAAGAATTGCGCATTTACCTTATGATTATGCATTTGTATGCATGAGTAATTGCAAATTAGAAATTGACCTGTAGCTTGCTTTATATTTATTTGATGGGAATCGTAGTTTTTCTCTAGGTTTTCAATGCTCTTTACACCAAATACCAAACATTTTCATTTTCATGTCACCAGGCCTTTAACATTGTGCGACACTAATTTATGAAAATAATTTGTAGCATGCGAAGACTAGAATGTAAATTTGGACTAAACGGTACATCGTATAAGTAATAAATTATGGAATGCATTCAACAAGGCGTATGATTTACGGGCGCGTGCGACAACCATTTTTGGAATCTTATTCAATTAAGATCAAATAACTAGATGTCAAGTATATTTTATGTTAACGGAGAAAGATAACGAAGACAGCGACCACACGGATGAGGAGGGAGAGACCGCAAAAAATTAGCGACATCTTTGGCCTGCGTAGTCGAGGTTGTTTTGTGCCCAGCAATTTAGCACGTCCTAAAATTTTTCGAAAAAAGTATGGAACTTGAGGTAGTTCATTGTGTTCAAACCGGAAGGAAGTCAAGCCACGGGTTTTCGATGTTCTTTCTTCTAAAGCATCCTTTGGAAAATATTGTCACCGCTTCATTAAGATTCTCAGATGAGACTACTACCGTAGGGGAGAATAATACACCTGGCAATTTAAATTTTTGAGGGCCGACGGTACTCTGTTTAATAAGAAAATTCGTAACTTGCTAACAGCTGAGCCAGTGTACACTTTTAAAGTAAGGAATTGACTGATTGGCTTTTGCCATTGCATTGCATTTTTGTTACTGTAAGGGGTTTGAAAATAGGGTTCAGCTCTATCATTGCCCATTCAGTTAGGATTTTTCTTCAATAGTCGAGCCATGGAAGTACTACTTCCATGGTCTAGCGGTATTGTTCCGTTTGCCAATGGGAGAGCTGGCTTGCTACAAAGAAGCAATTGAATGTCAAAGTGCAATTGTCAGCTTGTGGAAACCATAAATGGCATCTGAAGGCAAATGCCCGACTACCGTCCACCTTGAAACTTGTCTGATAATGAGGGGGGGAGGGGGTATATTACCATTACCGTTATAAACGTTTGATGTTCAATAGCGGACTTCAGTCACTACTAAGTGCATGATCTAAGCCGGGAATCGTGGGAATCATGTCCGTACAGGCGAAACCGACTCTCGGTGCCGCTGCAACTTAACCGTGTACGATAGAAAGAAGAAAATTATAAAAATTATTGAAAATAAAGTAAAAGATAAAAAATGTCTACAGTTACAGCTGCCTTCGTATGTACAATGGAAGAGAATAACTTCTCATAAACAAAGTAAAATTAATATCATCGGCTGTTAATTTTTTCCATGTAAAGGCGCCAGAACCAATCACACATAACAGTTGTTAATCGCCCAATTTCTGAACGGAAATCAAATTATTTATCCCAGACGAGCTGACGTACGCTTAACGCATACAATTTTTGCATTAATCCTCGTCCCAACAACGAGATGCTTAATCAAGACAGTGCTACCTAAGAGGTACTTCCGTAGTTACAGCAGTGAGAGAATTGTCGCCTTTCAATATTGCTCGCGAATTTCACTTTATCTGGAAATTCGACAAAAGCAGACGCAGTTTCTGTAACAAGCTGTAAACATGATTAAGAGACTGGTTTTTAGGCTAATGATAGTTTCATATAATCCCCGCTGAAAATGATGTCGGTAGTCAGACTTACAGATTGGGGGGGGGGTTGTCGATCTGGGAGGGGTCTAAGGGCAATCTTTTAAAAGAGAACATTTTGCATTTTCAGGAAGCCAATAGAGTGATGAGAAATGGTGCGAAATTTTCAATTTCGACAGGGTTAACCTTTAATTAGCTGTTACCGCTAATTAGATTAATATTCATTTTTATCGTTTAAGTTCAAGAGTCTCAAATGGAAACTACTTAGGGGCACAACACGTGCTCCCTCGTGCATGGCTACTAACTTGCTAAAAAGCTATCCCTTTGTACGTCCCTTGCTGTTAACAATTAAGAGTTTGGAAGCACCATCTCCTATGGGTCTCTCGTCCTCTCACAAAAGAATATTTTCCGTTCACAATCTACTCCGCAGACACATTTATTGTACATGATGAAAGTTTCGCCCAAAATGATGAGCAGTACAGCTTATTGGTATTACCGTCTTACAGTGCACACCGCATGTTATTCAGGACATATTATAGTGTCTTCCAATTTCTAACTTACATTCGTGATTGTGGAATTTTAAAAAGGGTTTAAGGTCACATCAAGTGTTGATATGTTAGAGAGGTACTTAGTCCAAGCAGTTTGGTGAAATTGACATTGAAAATCCGATGTGTATTTCTCAAGATATGAACAGGTAAAGTTGTCATATTTTCAACAAAATGAGAACTTGAAGCAAGCACATATCTATGACATCATATCATCCCATTAATGGATAGTCTTTTGCTTTTCTTTAAACTTAACAACATATTTTCTTTCTCACCAATCCCATATTACTAGAATTTGATCGGATAGGTGGCATTTACAAATTTTGCATTCGCTGAAGGGAGGTCCTATCCCTATTTATTTCAAGGTCGAAAAAACAGTCTAAAAAAACAAAGGGAAACAAAACATTCATTGTCAATGTGAGGAAGTGATATAACCCGTGTATTACCCTCAACCTCATTACACTGGAACACAAATCTAGTGACTTCAACGGTTACTTATGATATCTCGAGAAATACATCTTTGATATGGATGGAATTTTCACCATACTGTGTAGAATTGGTTTTGTTTTCACATTCGAAAATTTAAATTTCTGCTTGAACTTTCCCTTAAAGAATCATACGTTCTCTTCGTAATCAGATAAAGGATGGTCCCTTAAAGTCAAAAAGTTCTTCTAATCTTTCCTCACCGAAAGTGCACCCGTTTTAACTGACATTTGAAGATCTTAGTCGAGAACATTTACATACATTCCGATAACATTTGATGACCAAGGGTAATGAAAACGAAAGATACCAGATATTGATCTCATCGAAATAGCTGATGAATTGATGTGACGTCATGTGTTGCCGTGGTAACCGTTTCTACATCAGGAAATACGAACGTAGGATGGATGTCTGAGGCTATAACTTGTAGCAGTCATAATGTATACCCAAATATATAATCATTACAGTGCATATGAACCTTTTTTATGTGCATTTTACCTAGCGGTAGCATGACGATGACGTCAGCTGTTTTGTCGTCCGTAATTAAGCTAGGCTGGAGAAGAAGTATATGCACTGCCTTTTCATTGCTTTTAAGATAAATCCTGAAGCTCCTCAAAGGTTTAGAATTAGTATGTGAGAGTGTAGCCTTATAACGGCAACAAGCGATCGCCCCAAAATTGCTTTAGAAAATGAGCAAACTTTTGCAAGTCCCGTCTTTCCTTTTAAGTTTACAAAAATGTGATTGAACATTCACTTTTACAAACAAAAGGTTAAAGCAAGAAGTTCCTTTCTCGCCCGAGTCTGAACTTAGAACAGAGGTAACAACAATGTTTCCACGTAATTGAAAAGAGCCATTCCTGAATAAGTATTACATCGGTGTGCTATTTCAAAAGTGGGAGGACTGTTATTTGTCACTTTCAACTGTGCCCAAGTCTGGAATTTCAAATATATATATTACAGCAAAAATGATTGCAATGAGACGAACTCTCATCTTCATAGGACATTCCTCAGCTGAGAAATAAAATGCAGTAGTTTTATTCATTCAATTTAAAATGGTACATGCACATTAAAGGTAAAGAGCTGTCCCCCAAACTTATTTTGAAGAAAAAGCTAATTAACACAATTTTCGTCTTATTTCTCTTCAAAGTATCTTTCATTACATTTTATGACTTTACTACTGCTTATTCAAGGTAAACAGTTATTTCTGATAAATTTCACATTTGAAGAGGAAATACGTTTTCACATGACTCCCAACAGCCAATCATGAAACTGGACAGTCTGCTACACTACTTCAATTTGGGATGACTGCTCTTGCCCTTTAATTTGTGATGTCAATGTTTTTCTACTTAAACTACAGTCTTTGTATTTCTTTGTTTTTTTTTTTCTGAAAGCTTCGGTACCTGTCTTCTGCTAAATGTGTGAGATAGCACCGTGCCACTCCTATACGGTGATGTATAGTTAAGCTCTCTCTGTGCAACATGCTATGCAAGCAAACAAGCATGGGCGTCCGCAGGTAAGGGCAAGGGGGCACTTGCCCCCCCCCCCCGGAAAATCAAAAATTTGAAAAAACGTATAAAAATCAAAGCAAAAACCCGAACAAAACGTGTTTTCCAAGTTTCTATGCCAAAAATAGGCTTTAGAAATGCCATTTCCGGCGATCTGGGAGGCATTTTGGGCTAAAATTTTCGCACGTTTCATGTCAACTCATGGTGACTCGGAGGTTTTGCCCCCGTCTAGAAATTTTGCCCCCCTCCCCGACTTTTTTTTCTGCGAACGCCCATGCAAACAAGGAACGTTCAAGGTCATAAAATCATTTTTAATCTCAACGGAAGATAGGGCAGGTTAATGTGAGTTGTACAGCAAGAACTTCGTCGCAAATTTTTGCCCAATGGACTATTTTTAGCTTACAGTAGTAAGCTTATGCCGCAGTATCCGCCTTTTGGAAACACGTGACGTCATAAAACAATACAATACATCACGAAATGCGAATTTTTTCTTTACACACTATGATAAATGTCACTACAACAGCATGTGTACATATAGGGCCAGAGTTGTGCTTGTTTGTAATAATTTGCACACACTGTTATGCTTCAATTGCTTCCTCAGAAACATCATCTGAAATGGACCCGGTCTCAAATGGACCCCATCATGATGTACCTTTGACATAGGGGGCTGAATCCTTTAAAAACATTAAAAAGAGCGAAATTCACTCCAAAATGGGTGGTCCCATTGACTTAACCTTAAAAGAGTAAATTTCGACCCAAGAGAGTGACATTTCAAGCAAAGACGAGTAATACTACACACACATGGAGTGTACTATCGCGCTGTTTGGGGTGAATTTTCACTCTACGGAGGGCAAACTTTAAAAATCACAACCTTTATTCTCAGAATGATAGAGTCAATACTAAATACATGTTAATCTTGGAACCTTTTTTTTCATAAGCCCGCCCCTTTTGACGGGCAAAATGTGGTGTAGTACAATAGATATTACTGTACATAAGCCTAGCTGAAAGTCAGTTGACGACCAACGTGTTACTGTTGCCTTGAAACAGTGTTAAAGTTTGCTCGGCAGTGTGCGTTGCTTACCATTTGTGACGACGTAACGTGAAAGCACTCTTTAGATCAATCCGATCAGCGCTTGTATTTAGTGAGTGGGGTCCATTAGACTTAAATCGTCTCTTTTATTGTCTACAAGAACATCAAACTCTCATAATCAGTGGAATTGAGGGAATCAATATGCAATTCAGTGTATAACCATCCATGACACAGGTTAGCAAGGAAATTGAGAGATTAAAAGGTGATGGACCCCAGTTATGGCCGACTGAAATCCACCATTACTCGCTGTCTGGATTCGCTTGTAGAAAAAACACGTAGACGTACCGTATTGCTATTAAATCAAATCAATCAATGTTATGCTTTGTTTTCCTGTTTACAAACATTCTTCGTGGAATGGCAGGGCGAATTTGCATATGATCCAGCTTCCTCGATCATACTTGCACTAGGCGAAGTTCTTAACATATATTTCCGAGCACAACAACAGCTACTCAGGAAACCTGCCCGGCTGCCGCAAATATTGTCAACTTTACATGTCAATCGGGTCAGTGTACCATTTTCCGTTTCCCTTACTTCAATTCTGTTGGAGTTGAAGTTAGCCAGAGGTGTTTTCATCTCTTGTCCCAGTTATTCGAACATAAGGCTAAAATAATGTAAAACCTCAAAAACAAATGCCTTTTTGGAATCTGACACTTTTTTCTTTTAATTGATTAGACCAGAGGACTAAAATTGCACATTTAGGCGAAAGCATGTTTACAACGACCTACTTTCTCCAAGCTGTGGGTTCAAAGAAGCCCTTTAGAAGCTCATGGGGGTTAAAACTGAAACGTGCCACCGCGAAATGTGCGCATGTTAATTCTGATTCGGGAGATTGGATATATAAACAGAATCATTAATTGAAATTTAAAGACAAGAGGTTGACGACGGGTTATTACCAATTTAATCGCGGCAGACGACTTAGGTAGTCTCATTCAGTTTAGAACTCAAATTGAACTCGACAGAGATTGAATTTAAAGACAATTTACTGCAAAGGTGTACTGAAACTTCATGTCGTCTGTTGAACGTTGGTTCTCTTGAATTTTGTGAAGCGCAAATGACTAAAATTAATGGCTACTTTGAATTTTAAATGGTGAAAATTCGTTTAAACGAGGTAAACCTAAATGCAAAACAGCAAATACACGCTGATTTACATCTGCTGTCAATGACAATGCTGCCACCATGCTGTCACATGGCACACTCTTAATATACCGGCATGGGGGTTAATTTAACCAGGAGCGGTGTTCTGTTTATACTCCAACAACATAATCCTGGTTAAATTTTCTATAAAACCCATAGGCCTACGGGGATAATTTTGTGGGGAGGTCAAGAGCGGGCAAGAGCAAATTTTGCCGGAATAATGTTACCCTTTATCATATTCTGCTCGAATGGACAACTGTTTTGCCCGAATTGAGAGGGCGAGTGCCCCCCCCCCCCCCCCCGCCCCGCACCCCCGCCTCGCACGCCTATGCATAAAACCCTAGTTAAATTAGTGCAAATCCTGGTTAAAATAAAAAAAATTCTAGTTGAAGTAACTTGGATTTGAGTTAGTTTAACAAGGAAACTTAACAAGGATTGTGTTGGAGTAAACAGGACACCGATGCTGGCTAAATTTAACACTGGTGTTTTAACAGTATAGTGCATGAGACCATGGCAGAATACATACTTCCATGATAAGACAGAGTACCACATCAGGATTGATTCTAACCTTTTGTTTGAAATAGGCCTAACAGCTCCCTGGTTATGGAAAATAAGTTAAAATACGATTATTCAGTATTCCAGATAACTGATTCCATAGTGCTGCTTTTACGACCCCTACAGCTCAAAACCTCAATGGTTTTTGTAGAGAGAGAGCTTCTAACTTGAAAGAGCCGTAAGAGCTTTACGAGATTTTACTTTATCAAAAGCACCTAAGATCAGTGACAGCATGCTTAGTTTAATGATGTATGCAGCAGAGTGGTCATATAGAAAGGGCAAATTCAGGTGAACGACCCTCTTAGTCCTCTGAGCATATTCTGGTGGCTTTTCACCTCTGTCTTGTAAGCAAAACAAAAATATTCTACACCATGTCCTTCAGACCCTACCATGATACCATTTTCCTAACTCAAGATATCTCACTCTAAATATGGGTAATATGTTTATTAAAAATACCTCTGCTTTTCAACAAAGCCACAGAAAGTTATGTAATGTGGGCACATTGCTTCAAATTCCTTTTGTTTTTCCTAATAATTGAACATCCTGTTTGTCCTTGAAATTTGATACTGCTGGAAAGTTTGAATATCTTTTCCTGTAGATCTAGCATTACCCTTTACCATACGTAGGGCACAACCAACAATGTTGCTTAATATTGCCTGCAGGGACATCATAATTATAAATAAACTGAATGCAATGTCAAATTAATGTGCCACAATGACATCACAGATTTCCCATGATGCATCAAATCCCAAGAAAAATTTTCAATACTTTAAAAATTTGTATCTTCCGAACGCTATAAGCTATTGAAACGCAGTTTTCACCTTCTGAAAGAGAAAATTTTTCTGCTTATTTTGAAGTTAACAAATTTTGTCTCCAGAATATGCCTTCAACATAAATTGAGTGAGCCTAAAACCAGACAAATTACTGAAAGGGGGAGGGGTTCCAGGGGGGAATTTTTTTCAAGGGAGCCCAAAAAGTGTAGAAGTGTAAGTATTAAGTCATGACAAAGTGAACTTTGTTGAGGGAGAAAATTCAGAGGACCCCGTCCACCCTCCAGCCTTCCCTCCAACTGGCCGCGGGTCTGCAGTAGGGGTTGCCAATATTTGGTGGAACATGTGGTAGGGAAATTGACTCCAAATTCTTGGAAGAGTTATACATATACCTAAGTTTAAATCAAGCACACTTTATTGGAACACAATATATGAAGACTGCGTTTATTCCTACATGTTAGTTTAAAATATCGCAAAGCATTCTGATATACATCTACTTCCTAATGTCACCTTTAATTTTGATTAATGAAGTTGCATTAAATCGATTTCATTAAACTTAAACAATACAAGAGGGAATACAATCTTAACACATAATACTCCACAATTTCAGAAATATTTCATATAAGTCAAGTCAAATTATGATTACAGTCACGAACTGAAAGACAAATGCACGGAATAATTTGTCTCGGGCCTCATTGGTGGATTATACTAAAGTCGATATATCGCAAAACGCGTCTTAAGTATTCTACGAAAAACGTTTTCTGTGGATTGTGCCGATTGTCGACGTCAAGTTTACCCGTCCTGGTTTTCAGTTGATTAGCCTGGGAGGTTTAAATCAAAATACGGATTGCGAAAGGAAGGAATGCTCGATAGAAACTAATAAAAAAAAATGTGAAATATTGACATTTGATTTTTCATATCAACTTTGCGAATGATGCAAATGACGAAGAAAATCTTAAGTTTCCTTTTGTTTCCCTCAGGTAACCTCTAGCTGCTGACAGTCATTACTAACTTCTAAAGAGGATGCTACTTTGAAAGTTTATCGAAATGTAGTACACTTGTATTAAGTACAAAAAAATCAATTTAACCCATTATTTTTTAATATGGGTGTAGCCAGGGGCGCAAATCCCGGGGGCAAGGGGGGTCTTCGCCCCCTCGAGAGAAAAATTGGGGGAGGGGGAGTCGTAATTTGCCCCCCCCCCCAAAAAAAAAATTGAGTAGACCTAAAAATACGGTCATCTTTTCCCGTTTTTTCGTTCGAAACAATTTTTTCTGAAGCTTCGGAAATGTTAGAACACAAGAGCTTTCGCCCCCTGGACCCCCACAGGGACTTTGCCCCTGGATCCCACCAGGGTCCATTTGGTGCTTCGCGCTTCACGCTCGCGGTGCCCGCCACGCGTGCACAGTTTAATACTGAAGGGCACGTATCGTAAGCATTTTTGCCCCCACTCTCAAACAGAGATTTGCGCCACTGGGTGTAGCAATTTAAAAAAGGGGTTAGGTAACTTTATTTGGGTCCCTCACCATGGGCGTCTGCAGGTATGGGCAAGGGGGGCACTTGCCTCCCCCCCCCCCCGACTTTTTTCTGCGGACGCCCATGTCCCTCACGGAGAGAAGTTTACTGCGTTTAGCAGATATTTTTCAAATGATACAACATTCGTAACTCTTGTCATGCATATTACATTTTGAAAAGTAAAAGTATCGGGTGGGACTCGTTTGTATAATAATGACAAAGCTCTCTGTGTGTTTTGATATGAAAAACAATACTTTATACGTTTAGGCATTAACTGTAGCAAACACTCATGTAGACAAAATATGACTGTCATTTAAGCAATCCGTTTTTTCTTTGAATTTTGGCCTGCTATTTACGAAAGATTAATGGGATGCTCTAATAGGACATTTTTAAAATTTTGATTTCCTTTAAAAATAGTTTGATTTGTATCGCAAAATATTTCCAGTCAAGCTTCCAACGGCAGACCGGCCGGGCAAATCACGGCAGTCATTCCCTTCTGTAGAGTTAGCATATTAGTAGTATTAGGGTTGAAATGTCGTAATGGTTAAATATCTTTCTGAAAATAGAATGTTACAATTCTGGAGATGGTAGTATTATATCTTAAGTAGGCCTATTCAACTGTAACTGAAAATCAGTAATGAAGAAAACATATCTTTTTGGAGGCTATAGTCTCAAATCTTTCAACACCTTGTTAAGCTACAGACATGGAACTATTACGTAATAATTCCATGCTGCGAGTCAGCTTAGAACGTATCGCCTGAATTAAAGGGCCAAACCTCCCACCCCAAACTACAATTTTGGTACGGGGGTACCAAGATTCTCAATTGGCTCAGCTCTTTGATTGACAGCTAATTACAGCAATACAGAGTACCAAAGCTTACATTACACAGCATGAACGGCACTGAGAGTGTTTTGATTACATAAATTGAGTTTTTCTATATTCACCTTGAAGCAATAAACTGAGATTGTATCTGGATGAGGATGAATTTCAGACAATTGTAGGAGGGACTTAAGTAAGAAGGTTAGGAGAATTGGTACTGTTTGGGTGAGAGAACCGGGCCTTTAAGGCCTAAATCTTCCCACCCCAGACACGTCCAATTCTCCTTAGTGTTTTGTTTTTCTTTATTTTTCATCCTTTAATTTGACCTTGAATTGAGTAAGGAAGTCATCTTGCCCCTTAGGCATATATTGTTTTAATACCGTTGATCAGGATGCACCTATGGTATTAATATGTCAAAGTTCAGTTGCAAAAAAACATTGGTGATAAATTATAAATAAAAACCCACAATTTGAACCCATAAAATCTCGTCTGCATACTTTCTTTAAGTTCATTCTATGTAGATAAATTGCCACACGCAATTGCTGTTATCTGGAGAACAGAACACATGAAATGAATAAAAATTTCACTAGAATGCTTAGATAATGTTTTAGATAATGTTCGAGTCCTCTTCAACATATCAAAAATAAATTTGGCTCCCACAACATTGCATAAAGTGAATAAGTTGTCCATCGCTGAAAAAATGATTTTACAAGGGCGCCTGACGTCCTGAGAGACCCTATATTGGGAGGATCTCCACCAGGAAACTATATACACCTCCCTCATTTAATTCATAGATATGAGGTGTGCTAAGTCGTTTGATCTAAACGGCTTGTCCAATGGAACTGAAGTACAACACCCTTGCTAGACTGAAACAGGTTGTGCGCTCTCAAGATCATTTCGCATCGAGCGATACTAAAATTTGCGGGACTGCCTGTGCTAAATACTTACACTCTAAGAACAGTTGGGCAAAAACTGCTCAATGTCGGGGAAACATAGCACGTGCTACATTTTTTAGCACAAAAAATGTTCAACAATTAGGGAATATTGCGTTGTTTTGCTCAACCTTTAGCAAACTTTTTCCTCAACTTTCTAGCATGTGCTATGTTTGCCCAACTGTTTTTATAGTGTAGGTGCACTGACTTGCCTATCTTTCTGGCTTAAATACATGTCAAGTGTTCTGTATTCTTATTCTTTTTATTCTTTTTACCTTACTTTAAATGTCGCTAGTAACGAAAAACACCACTTTTTCTAGCGTCCTGTTTATAACTCGATATGTTTGACTATTGCGTCTTGTTTTATATACATGCATCTGTGTAAATGTGTCACAACCGAAAACACTCTACTAGTGAGAAAGTGTCTGTTCAAAGCTGGTCGCTTTCCAACCAGCCAAACCAAACCCTCTTGTGGCAAGAGCAGGCTACAACAGATTGTATAATGTTGCAATATTGAATGGTCAAAACCCAGCAACATCTAGCGATAATGGCTTGCAGTGCATGGACATCACGACCTTGCGATACCGGGGACTTTAAAATGATAAACAGTCATCCGAAAATGACCCGCCGAAAACGCTTAACTTCAATTACTATACTAAATCAGGGAGTTGCAACTCCCTGACTAAATCGAGGGTTAGATTTCGCACTTACGATTTGCTCAAGTGTAATCAGTTCACTGCAACTATAGGCCTATCAGCATACGGTAAAAGAGTTTGTAAATACTGGCTGGACAAGGGACTGTTACCTTGCAACTCTATGCACTGAAAATGGGAGGAAACTACTTCTTTGTCTGCGTAAAGCGTCTCTGTGACTGCCCTCAGGCTGACGCCCCTTGGCTTGTACAGTGCATGGTAGCGATGAAAAACACTTCGCAGGCTGCGAGAGTTACCTACTTCTATGCACTGCAGAAAGTTCTTCAAAAGTGTGGTTTATTTATTTCAACTGTCGATGCAGGCTATAAGGCTAGTAGCACCTAATTCTCACATCAGGGGCGTATTACCTTCGACCTTACGTGACGTGATCAATGCACTTTCTCGAGCAGGCTTTTATTTGCTTCAACATGCACGATAACACCGTGACACGTTCGTATCCTTTGCAATCTCAACATGATCCGATCTAATGTTTCGTCAGAAAACATGCATGCTACAAATGCTATGAGGTGATGTGTATCAACATTCGAGGCGTAAGGTTGTCAAACTAGCCCTGCTGGAAGTTAAAGTCTTCGCAAAAAACCTGTCTTTTTAGCCTGAGGGATGAGAGGGTTTTAAATATGACTTGACAACTGAATTCCTGATATGACTTAGAAGTCTATGTACAACCTGGATGTTGAGAAGCATCACAGGCAGGCAGGCAGGATACATCTCATGATTGTGCAGATATGGTTGATGTATCGATAAAACATCCATCTGGAATGTTTTTACAAAATATTCCTTTATTCTGTTGAATGTTTATTATTACCGATGAACAAAAATACTCTTCAGGGCAACGCTGTAGTAAGTCGTACCAGTGAGTTACGGGGAACAGCGAAATATGATTACTTTTCAATCATGCAGTCAATTTATTTAACAGTTTAAGTCATGGTCATTAAGACTGGGTTTATTTTATTAAAAACGGCAGTAAAATCTACATTTCATGAATGTTAGGTTCCACCATTTTTTTTTCTTTTTGCAACTGTTCAAAATTGTGATTGTATGCATTGTTACAGAGCTGTTCAAGGGCATTCTTGACTATTATCGTGTTCGTTTGAGGTATAGCTCCATTTTGTAAGTGCTGAGAAAACATTGAGTTTTTGACTTGAAAGCTTTCAAGGACGATGCGCCGGTGTTAAATCAGTTCTTCCTAACCACTTTCTCGAACACTCGCCTATTTCAACTCTCACCCCTTTCTCGTACCAACATTAATTACTATTCTGTTGCTGCAGCCCTACTCTCCTGCATGCAGAGGATGTATTTACGAAAGTCTTGTTGCAGAAAAATAGACTTGTTATCTCTGCGCACCCTTTCCCCAAAACGTCTCATTTCCAAGTTCGATTTTAATACTTAAATCCGTCCTTTCATGTCAGTGAACGGTTTTTTCAGTAGGCTATGTTCTGTTTATTCCCGTCATAATATTTCTTCCTACAGTCCTCCCGACCCTTTGGCAAAGGGTCGTACGGCGAAACCAAACTTTGAACTGCTTCCCCAAGAAGCTATTACATCCACTAAAGTACAATACTTGACCAACCTCACGGTCCTCAGACCATTTACATCATTGGTCTGTCCAGGGGTGGAGCAAGCGGGGGGGGGGGGCGGGGGCCATGGCCCCCCGACGGGGAAGGTCGGCGATCTCGTCGGGGAGGCCTAAAGATAAAAAATTAATTAATTAATCAATTAATTTTTTAATCGATTAATTAAATTAAATTAATTTTAATTAATCAATTAATTAATTATTTAATAAATTAAAAAACCTAAAAGGACTGAACTTACCAGTTGGGTGATCTTGAACACATTTTTTTGTTTTGCAATGCTACTTAAAGCATATTGGCAATCGAATTTCGATCATTTTTTCTCAGCTCTGTTATACCTCATTCCATGTACCTTAATTGTCCTAACCCCCCGTAGGGGAAGGGTGGCATTTTTTGCGGAAGGCCTAAAAATGAAGAACGTAAAGGACTGAAGTTACTGGATGGATGATTGTGAACTTTTTTTTTCTTTATGATTTTTTTGTTTTTGGTTTGTAAACCTTTTTTTGATGCATCGATTTTAAGCTCAGTACACACTACAGCGATATCGGATCGGATTACTATCCGATTTCTGTCGGTTTTAGTTAAAATCTCCTCCATCCATTTTCGGGAAGGACCGAAAATTTGCCATCCTGTGTAAATATACGATCGGTATGAGCGGAATACGGAAGTCAAATATATACTACTTATTTCGTGACGTCACATTGTCAAATAGCTTTTATCGAACTACGCGTATCAGATAAAAGTTGTCTGTGGATGTGGCGTCACGGAATAATTGGTATAAGTTACTTAGAATTTCGTAGTCTACACTGGTTGGCAAATTTTTGTTTCTTTCCGACCAAAGATGAAGGGGATATTAATAAACCCTCACAAAAATCGGAGCGAAATCCGATGCGATATCGTTGTAGTGTAACCTGGCCTTTAATCGGATTTAACCACTTCTTACTAGTTCTGCTACCCCTCCTCCCACCTTCAATCCGTGCGCTCAAGGTCATGCCCCCGTTGGAGAAGACTTCCCTCCCCCTGTTGTAGAGAGAAAATCCAATTTCATCTGGGATCTTTCATATTCAGGCCCACGATAAAAAATGTGGGCCTGCAGACTTCAGTCACCCCCTACGATCTTCTTGATTTTGCTTACTGCAAGACCATATTCTTCAAGGAAACTGACAATTCCAAATTTTCCTTACAAAAACGGACGAGTGGTTTATCATGCGCAGGCATTACCCAATGGTCTTTTTCTAAAGTCCTCCCGACCCTAAAGGTCCGTCCGACATGCATTGCCCAATGGCCTGCCATCTGGCCTGTCCCGACAACCGAATTCTAGAAACGGTAACGAAAATCGGCCAGGCCATTTTGGGCTACACATAATGATAAACAGTGGCTTGAATATGTCTCCCCTTAAGTCTGACTGAAAATTCATTTGAAGCCACCTTGTAACGTGACATTTTTTCAAATACGTTGGAAGTAAGATCATTTTGTCTGGAGTTCGGGCAGTCACGAAGAAAATTTCATCTTTTAGTGGACATTGCAATTGAATATAACAAAGAATTCTGTATGTTTTTGCATAGTTTCCCCCCGAAAAGAAACAAGTCCTTTACATCTAATTGTAGCAGTACCGTACCTTTCATCTGGTAGTTTCTGATCACTTACCAAGTTGTTTTTTTTTTCTATTAAAGTGAAATTTCTGTTTCAGAGAAAAGCTCAAAATAAAGACTGCTCAAGTCTGGGAAATGCCATTTTCGGGTGTCTGTGGTGTTAGTTTTTTTTTAACAATTTTCTTTACGTTTCGTGCCAACTGATTGGTGGCGCTCCGCTTAGATAGTGTTTTGATCGAAAAAATCACATTACAGAACAATGCATGCTTGCATATTATTCTTCGTTTTGGGGCAGTATTACAAAGTGAAAATTTATTGCGAAAGAAAGCTTAAAATAATGACTATATCGGTACTTTGTTTCTAGTTACCAGCACGGTCGCGGAAATGCCTTTTCCTGCTTTCTGGAGGTTCTTAAATTTTCAAAAATATCTGTGCGCTCCACTTGTAGTTTTTCGGGCAATATCATATTTTTCGGACAAAAGAAAAACAAAACAATTCTGTCCCCTCCCAAACTGAAACACTCCCGTCGGCCTATGTCAGAACTTCAAATATATTGGAAGCCAAACATTTCCCACGGAACATTAACCAATATGGTCCGAGGGCATTAATCTACCTGGTGATATTCAGTAACCCCAACAAAGCTGTACAAAACTACACATTACTCCCTACTTGATTTTTCTTATAAGAAGGTCAAATTCTTCCATAAAACACCAAAATCTGTCATATTATAAGTTTCAGATTGTTAAAAGTGGCAAAATTTTTACAATTTTGATGGATACTCAGCACAACAAATAACCAGACAACTCTGTTAATCACCCCGACATTCTACCTGATTTGGCTCTTGAAAGGCCAAATATCAAATTTTCTTATATTAAATTCCAAAATTTCTGCAACAAAATAAGCTCTTAATTTTCAAATCTTCGTTCAAAAAAGGATAAAAAACTTTTCGGGCAAATTTTAAGTCTCGTCTTGAGACCTTAGTGCGTAGGACAAGAACGATTAAATGCATAACCCCAACAGAATTTCAGCTGTCACGTGTAAAAAGTTTTTGAATTTGTTCATATCAAGGATAGGTTCTTCAATAAATACCCCAAATTTTTAATTGTCATTACAAAAGCCAAATTTCTTTCAAAAAATAAGCTTGAGATTTTAAAGTGTTTATTTAAAAAAGGTCAAAAATTTCGGCGCGCTACGCGCTCCTCAAATTCTGTCAAATTACGTCCCACCGGGACTAACACATCGCCTTTGTCGGGGCCTTGAACTGCTGACCCCCCCCTGTCTGGGAGCTAGGCCCCCTTGTCGGGCAAATCCTGGCGCCATCCCTGGGTCTTTCATTTGGGGCTCCATTCTAGACTGGATGAAAAGAGCGTATACTAAAAATGATCTTCGCCAAAAGACCGAGAAGCGGTCCTAAATATTCCTCTATCTAAAGTCCTCCCGATCCTCTGGCAAAGGGTCGTTCGGCGAAACCAAAACTTTCACTGCTTCCCGAAAAAGCTATTACGTCCACAGAATGAAGGACATATCCTAAATATTTCATGTGTTTTGTCATCGCGGTGTTGGTCTACTAGTTCCAACCTTGCTCAGTCGAAATCTGAAAGACAATAGCCGTTGTACCAAACTTATCAGATCTGCAACAAAAGGCACTTTTAGTGAAACACAAGTAGTGGCCGCCTCGACTCAATTGGTTTTAAACTGGGCGGTAAAACTCCATCAAACCCAACCTAACCCAAACATATTTGGAAGCAACTTAGACCTAAATCTCCTTCTTTTTTTTTTTCCTGTTTCTATTCAAAGTATCTTTAATAATACCTTAAGAATTTTGCATATTCCCGGTAAACCAAGCAGTTGCGTCTAGTACATTTCACATTTGATGAGGAAAAATATTGTCACATAACTCTCATCAGCCAATCATGAAACAGAAAACTGAAACTTCAAGTTGACTGCATATCATCCTTGAAATTAAAACTGTGTTTTTGAATGTAATGTCAATCAAAGAGCTGTTCCCATTAGGAAGAATTTCTGTCGATAAGTAGTAAAACTGTAGCCTGGGGTGACGAATGACAGTCTTATGGTTCATGTTTTAGACTAACCAATCCCTCCCATTTTCATCTTTGGTCCTGGGTATGACGTTAAACTACATCCAGGTCGGGTTGGGGGTTGTGTGGGGCGAGTAGACTTGGTCCCCAACGTTCGCCTATGAAATAGGCTCATAAGGCTGTCGGTTATTACTGATCCCATTACTGGCAGAACGTCGGCGCCACAAAATCGAACAAGCCCCTCCAAGTTTTGGTACCTGTGGGCTAGGGGGTGTAGAATATACCTAAGTTATTGCCTAAGTGTCCTAAGAGGACACAAAACGGGAGGAATTTAACAGTATTTGAACTGTCTGGCACTATTTAACACATACGTGATTGTGTCTCGTTAAATCTTATTTAAGAAACTAAGTAACTAACTAAGTAACTAACTTACTAACTAACTGACTAATTACCTCCCTGACTAACCCATTTTCTTCTTTTTAAGCGTCTTGAATTCGTTTTCACTGTTCACACAGAAGTTCAAAGCACCGATTATTCCAAATTCGATCCGGCATCTAATCACATCAAGTGCTATGTTACTATTATTATTATTATTACTTTTATTAATATTAAGGCATGTCTTAAGAGTTAAACACATCGGCTATAATTTAAAATTTCCATCATTACCTTTTATCAGTTTTCCAAATTATTAAAAACATTTTTGCTGTGAAACACGGAGAACACAAAATGTCACCAAATGTTTAATCAAACACCCAAGGAGAGACTACGGACCTTATTTCCATAGTAAAACATGTTAAAGGAGAATTCTTTACCCACCGAGGAAATCTTATTAATTGCTTTTAAATATAGCTCCCTGAATTCTCCCTGGAAGTTTTCAGTTGCCAGGTACATCTCTGAAAGATTGACAGCAACCTTCAACGCTCACTTGACGTTCAATGCCTCGTTTCTGAAATTTCATCCAAATCCCCGGAGGATACAAGACGAGAAAATTCCTCCATCCTGTGGGATACTTATCATACTCCAGAGTGTGAAAACATTGATTCGACCTACTTAGCCTGCCTGGGATACTTGGAGATTTTCAAATTCTGGAGCAGAACATAACACATTATCGTCATTGATTGCACGATCTTCCGTTCGTTTACCCAGCTCTACGTGTAGCCTGCGGAGTGGGGTTTCTGGTTTGAGTCCTAGTCCTCCCATGTCGTACCAAAGAAGAGGGGTGGTTATATGAGGACTTATCAAAGACAAATTCTGCACAACCTACAACGTAGGCAAATATCTTCATGGATGACAGTGGATAGCGATGGAGAGAAGTGCATCTTTCACGACCTTAACTGTACAGATGCAATTTTATTGATAACCCTGTGCATTGTTAAGAGAGCTTCTCCACTCGACGATCATAAGACATGACGTATGATGTGAAGCTCATATTCGATTGGCTAAAATATGTTAAAACTCCTGTATAGGTCTTTGGACAGCAGCTATGCTGGTCATTAACATGTGGAGACGTAATTGAGAAGTAATAATATTTGCTGGCAAGATTCAAATGATAAGCCTTTAAATCAAAGAACAACTCAATCGTTACCCTCAGTATTTGGGTATACAACCTTAAAAAAGGAAGATAACCACCACGGTTTCATATACACCTTAAAAACAGCGGAGCCGAAACTAAAGTGCTCTATATTACGGTTTTCGGAGTGGCTGTCAAAAATACCAACATTCACAGAATGGTTCACTATAAATTGTTCAAGGCCATTCATTAAACAATAACTCCACCATTTTAAAGGATCACACCTCTCACACCAAACTACAATTTTGGTACGGGGGTACCAAAATTCTCAATTGGCTCAGCTCTTTGGTTGACATCTAATTCAGACAATGCAGAGTATCAAAGCTTATGCTTCATAGCATGAATGATACTGAGAGTGTTTTGATTTAAATTGAGTTTTTCTATGCTCCAGTTGAAGCAATAAACTGAGGTTGTATCTGGATGAAGATGAATTTCAGACAATCGTGGGAGGGGTTGCAGTAAGAAAGTTAGGAGAATTGGTACTGTTTAGGGTGAGAGAAATGGGCTTTTAAAGGGGAGGTTTAAGCAAAAATTTAATTTTCATATATGAAAGAGGAACCAAAACTACACATTGTGGCAAAAGTTCCACTCAAATCTGACATTTAGTTCTCGAGATACCAGTAAATGAAGACAGTAGATTTGTGTTCCAAAGTGAGTTTGAGGGCAGCGGAGCTTATATTACTTCCTCACATTGACAAAGAATGCTTTGTTTCCCTTTGTTTTATCAGACTGTTGTGTTGACCTTGGAGTTAACTGGAATAGGACCTCCCTGTGGGGGGGGGGGGGTGCAAAGTTTGTAAAGTTCTCATGCCACTTAGGCAATCACATTTTAATAATGTGGAATTTTTGAGGAGAAAATCAACTCCAAATTTTAAAGAAAAACTAAAGACTGTGCACTAATGTGGGGATATGATCTCATATGTGCTTGTTTCAAGTTCACTTTTTGTTGAAAATGTGAAAACTTTACGTGCTCATATCTTAAGAACTACACATCGGATTTCAATGAAAATTTCACCAAAATGCTTAGAATAAGTGCCTCTCTGACATGCCAAATCCTGCAATGACCTTAAACCCTTCTTTTAAAGGATTTTCTGTGATTTAATGCAGTTTCACAAGTTGTTACAATTTGAGTCATGTTTAAATATTTCAATTTTTACCAAAATTCAAGATAGGTCGTCTTTTTAGATTGAATTCAGTATAATCAAACAATTTTATCAACGTCGATATGCAATGCATTAGTCTACTCAACTCTTATCGACTTAATTAATTGGTCACCGCAATACAAGACTGTCGATGATTTATTAGACAAATGAATAATGTCATTGATATTAAACAATGTTTGTTCGTCTTTTTACGTAGAACAGAAAATATTTTAACTGAATAACCTTGTCAGAAAAAACACAAAATAAGAAAAGGTTTAACATGTATTGAGATACAGAGTTTTACAACTAAATTGCGATCGGGAACCGTACTTGCGTGACTTTGACAGTTTGATGGCAGAATGAGTGAGACTTCAGCTCCGTACTGAGACCTTGATAAAAGTGACCTATAAAATGTTGTTGATATTTGTGTCCCTGTGTTGCCTGCCAGTTCTTGGTTTGTTGGGGTCTTCATTCCGGTCGTACTCGTATCCGATCACGAAAAAGTCTTTTTGACGTAAACTAATAGTTACAAAAACACATTCTGCTAAAAGGTTCCTATCGGCTATGGTTCTAAAATGGCGACATGTTTGCCTTCTTTATTTCACAAAATAGATGAAAGAAAGTGAGAAAAGAAAAATCTGGAATGTGATTCCATTTTTAGAAAAACCTTGAAAATTTTAATCGGTAAGTGTTGATGTTTTTACTTCCATTGGGAGTTGTCCTTGTTTTTTTTTTGTTGTTGTTGTTTTTTTTGTTTTTTTTTTGTGTGTGTGTGTGTGTGTGGGTGTAGGAAGAACTTTATTTTCAGCCTCAACACATACAAAACAGCAAATCAGAGGATAAAAATAATAATATATACAAGTATTTACAGTTGATTTTTCCTTGTTTATTCAGATAAAAAACGACTCGGTTTAGTTCAAATGACCTGAAATTATCTGACCATACCCTTAATATTACCGTCAAAAGGTAACAAGATCGTACGTGGCTTGAAATGAGAGTTTATCCAAACCAGACAGAAGTAATCCCTGTTTTGTTATAGACTAGATGCCGTCAGACAAACCCCTGATATTTAGAAGTAAGATTGTAACGGGAAATATATTAAGCCGACATGATTAGCGGCTTGAAGACAGGGCTGAAGGAATTAGTAGAAACTGATTTCAAGCGTGGTACACATTTAGATCGCACGTTGCAACAAGCGTGCCTTTCGTTTCCGGTTGTGACGATCGTTATGTATAGTCTACACGTTGGCTAACAGAACTGCCAATTCTTCTTTCATAAGTTGTGAATAACGGGGTAAAAGCTCATGATATAGTCCCGTAAACTTATGCAATAAAGATAAACCTTACGTAAGCCTTGACGACACCAATGACGTCAGTTTTGAGGAATAAAAGTAAATAACATGGTCTCTCAACTGAACTTTGTGTAGAACGTATATGGAGCGGTGGGCAGCACGCAGAAGAATTCGCCTCATGTATGTAGGAGAGAATGAAGGATATCCAATAAGTTCACCAATCATGTGTCTGCATTTGTTGATGTTGGTTTGTCATTCCTCTCAAAGGGGGCGTACTTTGTGCATTGCAAAATCACATGGATAAGGTCTGTAAAGGTCTCACAACCCCAATAATATCCCCATTGATTAACATAACATACTTTCGGGGCCGCTGCAGCCTTGTCAAAGTTCACAGCTATTTCAAGACACCCATCACTTGATAGCTGACAAGTTTGTCCATCATGGCACTACAAAATTTCCATACCATGACCGTTTAGGTTTTGATCTAGAAGGGCTTAAAATTTTTGTGGGGTACACCCACCCCTAGCCTCTTCACAAAAACGGAAAATCTCCGCCATTTGACAGCAATTTTTTAAACAGTCAAAATCACCATCAATCTTACTCAAATTTTCAACATTCACACTCTGGCAAGTACTCTTTCAAACCAGGGCTAAAAGGGCCACTTCTTTGAGGGTGTGCACTTGACGCTCTAGAACACTACTCTAATGGAGTAGTGAGACTTAAAGGACACCATGATACGAAGATACAAGGCGCTTTTTCACAAGATGCCCTAGTTAAGTAAGTTGACACACGAGTGTATAGAGGGAAGCGTATGATGGATGGAACGCATTGATGCTCTTCACAATCGGAACTCTTCGGTTCATAACACTGCGGTATATATAGGCCTACGTTTAAATGTATAGTCTCTGAACTCTTTTCATCCCATGTGTAGTCGGTACATAGTCAAACATAAATCTCTTCATTTTAGTCGCATCAGTAATGAAGCGTCCAAATGCACCAAAATTGTGTGCCGGCGCCCTTTTAGGTTGTAAACACCCTCCTTGGACGACCATGCAGGCCATACTCTCCTTCTCTGACCAAAATCTCTGGTTCCGTCACTGAGTCACACACTACATTTATTGAGTTTTAGAGGCACATTCTTATCTGTTCGACTTTCTTGATTGATAACAAAACAATTTTAAATATGAGAAAATTGGATGGAAAATACTCGGAAAATACTGCCAGCTTCCATGATATGAGTTACATTTTGCCTTATTTGACCTGAAATATACTTGTCTGGAATTTAACTATGGGCTATTTGCTAATTTCAACCTGTGATTTACTTATAGCGGCTCATTGAGTTGGTTCATGAAAATCAACAAATTTTCCTAAAGGTGTTAAATTTCTTCACATAACAATGACAAATGGTCAAATTAAGACAATCCCCATATCCTACATACAAAGAAATGTTTTATAAGTGAGTACTTAAAGGCTCGATTAGGTTTTCAAAAATTCGTGACCAGACACTTTTTCAAATAATACACACAACCGTTGCAAGTCAGGACAACACAAAATTCAAATGTTTGACTTAAGTCGTAGCTATTGGATGTAAAACTTGACTTATCATGTTAATTAAAAGCATTTTCAAATGGTTGCACACTGAAACACTTTCATCAAGTTATCGATATCAACTCAATGAGCCCCTTTAAAGGAAATTAAGGTTCAGCATAAGCAAGGGTGTTCGCATATCTAAGCTACCTAAAAGTGGAAGTACTTCCATGGAAAAAACGGTATATTCCACGCAGAAGGCAAGGCTGACAAGTGACAAGCATGCAGGTACGGTAACCTGCTAACATTGCAAAGTTTTGATGTTGTGAGTTGAGGCACTTGGCTATTACGTAATAACTCATATTTTTTCAACTTGTTTTTACTGTGTCTAATCACTGCGGCATTGTTCTTTAAGGTTTCCCTCTTATTGCTTTCTTCACATGATTTTAAAGGACAAGGACAGTGACCCCAACTTGTTTTGAAACAACAGCTAAGGTTAATCTCACAATTTTCTAATTTTTCTTCAATGTATCTTCAATATTGCATATTCAAGTGAAGAAAGCAGTCACTTATAGTCAATATCACATTTGAAGAGAGAATTATTGCTACATGACTCTCAAGGGCCAATCATGAAACAGCGCAGTCCACTGCACTGCAATGGAATGACTGTGTTTCCCCTTCAAGCTTGTACTTGGGATTATGACGTCACAATCAGCTCGTTTTGACACCAGTGGCGTACGAAGGAGAGGGGGGCATTGGGCCATGGCTCCCCTCAAGGATGCTTTTTTATCCTAAAGATACGTAGCCGCATATTTTAGTAAGACAAATTTTACTTCAAAAGATAGCATATGTGGCACCAGATTGCATATAATGACACCCCATTTCTCGAGAGTTTTCAAGGGCGAAGGATTGTCTCTGCAAGTCCCTCCTCAGTGACGCCATTTTTTTTTTATTTCAATACATAACATGTATTGAGATATTGTCACACTAGTCGGTTCCTAGCTGTAAGCTTAAATCGTATTCAACATGGCCATGTTTGGTAGAATTTACATTTTGATCATAATTTCTTGAAGCCTCTGTATCTCCCTGGTGGTACTGATTGCCTCTAAAGACACCTAGCTTTTAAAGAATTTTTAAAAGGGAGGGTCCCTTCCCCGGCCGGCATAGACGCACGAGACGGGGATAGGGGAGCGGAGGGAGCGGAGGGAGAAATAGTTTGCCATTTATCTCGCAAGATACGTTAAGGGTAAAATCATTAATAGACGGAAGTTCGAGCAGTCAAAGACAATTTCATTAATTTAGCGGTGGCGGTGAGAAATAGTTTGCCATTTATCTCGCAAGATACGTTAAGGGTAAAATCATTAATAGACGGAAGTTCGAGCAGTCAAAGACAATTTCATTAATTTAGCGGATCTTTAACTTGGCCAAGAGTCACAGAAGAGAAGCATTAGCATATTTTCAATTCCGTTGTATAGTTTCCCTGAAAAGAATCAAGACCATTTGATGTAGATCTAATAGTGGTACTACATTTTACGTGGTAATTTTCAGATCACTTAGCATGTTGTTGATTATTTTTCTAACTGCAAATAAAGGCTAAACATAAGGACGGCATGTTTTCAGTTTTATCCTCATGAGCCACCACAGTTCAACGTTTAACTCTGTTCCTGTATAAGTCGACAAATCTCGCACCCTTTTGCATCTAGGCTCCTTGAAAATGCCCAATTTTTCAAGGGCAGAGTTTCCCCTCCCAATAGACCCCTCCCCCAAGCTGGCGATCACTCAGCGTACTGCATGCCCTCCCCCCCCCCCTCAAAATAATCGCCCCCTCCGCCCTTCAGAGGTATCCTGCGTACGCCACCGATTGTCACTGATCATCGCTTTACGGAATTGATAGTTTTTAGTTTTTCTTCGTCTAGAAAGTGGGTTTGAAATGGTCATTATAAAATTAAACTGACGTACTGGCCTTTTTAACCAAACAATTCGCTAACACGGTTTGCTGTGACCTGTTAGTGTTTCTGTGTTTCTTTCTTTACGTCATGATATTGAAAGGCTATAAGAGTTGTCATCGAGTACGAATCTCGATTATTGCTCTCTTTCGCACTGCGAGCAATTTTACGGCAGCCTGTGTTTGGTAGAATCACCTCAGAATTAAGCAGTTTCATTAGGACGCCGTAACATCAAGCAATGCGAGAATTTATTTCTCGCAGTGGGTCTGTTTCCTAATGACATGGCTTAGGATGTTTCGGCTGCACACGGTAACCTAATAAGCGAAAACAATTCCGTAGGTTAGTGACCTCATGTAAACTTATTTTACGCACGTCGCTGTGGTTTGTATCATGCGATACTGTGCTTGGATGGTCACGCACAACTTGTTAACTTGCAGCAACATCGTTTCTTTTGCTAATGAAAATGATTTTTGCAAGTGGTTCTAAAAATTATGGAAAATTTGCTCTGAGTTTACAATAGTTCATGGGATGGAGTAAACAGTTTTTAGGTCTTAAGGTGGTTTGCACTATAGGAACGAGCTTCACTCGATAATTTAAAAAGTGCTGACAACGGACTGTACACATGGACAGAGCAAGTAACGTGTACGTCCTATCCGTAGATGGTCGTCACCGACTCTGACAAAAAAAGGCGCGCCAAGATGGCCGCCGTGAAGCTATAAATCGTCTGATTTGAAGACGACTCTGTTATATTTTAAACAAAAGTTAAACTTGAATGGGAAACATTAGGCCTATCATATTCCTGAATGAAGTGATTTTGACTTTACCTAGCCATATTTCAAAAATATTTCAAGTTTCTTGCAAAATATGGGGATATACTTGAGCAAGTCCTACCTTTCTCACAAACCCATAGCAGACATCCAATCTTGGTGCTCTTTTTCTCACACTACGGTAGCGATAATCTACCGTGTAGTATGCTCTATCCGTGTATAGGAATTCCTTGGTGCTGACTTATTTTCCTGTGTCGAAGTAAAACCTAATCAAAACTGAATTGTGAAATGTTTCTTGAAAGGATAATTAAAAAGGCATATTCCTGGACACAAAATTTATTTACTTCAAGATATGCGGAATTTTTTTCTTTTTTAGGAAGCGAAAACTTCATCTCAATAGCATATAGCGTTCGGAAGATACAACTTTATGAGGTAATGCAACTTTTTTCTTTTGATTTGGTGCATTATGTAAATCTGTGATGTCATCGCGCCACATTAATTGACATTACATTCAATTTATTTACAATTTTGTAGCCTCTACGGGTAATATTAACCAACAGTTGACAGTGGTGGCTGTACTCAACGTATGGTGAAAGGTAATGCTTGATCTACTACGCGCAAAGATATTTAAACATTCCCACAGTATAAAATTTCAAGGACAAAAGGACTTTAATTATATAGAAAGACAAAACGAATGAGAGACAATGTCCCCACATTACATAACTTTTTGTGGCTTTGTTGAAGAGCAGCGGTATTTTTTAACAAAAGTTACCAATCTGTAAAATGAGATATGTTGAGTTACGGGAAAAGGAATTGCGACACGGTTTCAAGGACACGGTGTGGAATATTTTTGTTTCTCTCTTTTTTTTTACAAAACCCCGGTAAAAAGCCACCAGTTTTAAAAAGTGCAAAAATCAGTTTACATGCTTACTTATAAATAAAAGATGTTATAAAAAAAAAACTGCTCAAACTAACCCTTCTGGCAAGTGTAAATGTACTGAAAGTGAAGAGCATTACCCACGGGAAATTTTCCATTCGATGAAATCTTCCTGAAGATTCTTAATGTCAACATCCAATGGTTTATTGGGTGGTTAAGCCCCTGGACCTACGTACGCTCCTGGACCGCACCGTTGGCCGTGGGGCAGATCCATGGACCCATAAATTTTGGGCATCGGGCTACGTATTCGCGATCTACGATACTTTGTGGGGGAAGTTTTCATCCACACCTTCAAACAAGCATTTGTGACCCTGTTGCAGAGTACAAAAAGTATTTTTTTCATGTTATTAAAGGGGGTCCATTTCCTACATTAATCAATAGGCCTACTCAAGTAGTACTAAATCAAATTGAGGAGACAATAAGTGCCTTTTAAATCTTAATCAACGCTCTGAAAAAATGTTAACGTATTATGTTTATTTCTGACTTATACAACCCTCGCGAGCCCATGGTCTAGAGACAGCGAAGAACCAAAATAAATGTTTCGAGACCCGAACATTTCCCATGCATGGACAGGCATGGGGTAAGATGAGATTTTGCAAGCCCTATGTCCCGGATTCAGTAATTAGGGTCCCCTTAACATTTTCACCCCTTCCATCAGTTTGCAATGCTGCTGCAAGGCACCCACGACCAGGCAAGGTTTGGGGACATTTTACGAGCGGAGGGGTGAGAACAGAGTCGGGAAAAACGAATAAAGAGTATTTAATGAGCATAAGTATGACTTCACCACAGTATACCTACCCACAACTTTCTTTGGGGAATAAGAATAAAAAGCACTCTAAAAACACCCTGGTCAAAATTGAAGCAGTGACATAAAATATTTCTGTTGAAATTCGACTAGGAATATGTCAGATTTTAACTGACTTTTGGTCAAATTTAATCAGGAATATGTCACTGCTTAACCAGGAATCCGGGTTGGATAATCGGTGACCGCCAGAGGCGGAGCTAGGGATTTCGGTCAGAGGGGCAAAAATGGTCTGCAGGAGCGCTTCGAAGGAGTGAATACCCTAAGCACGATCGAAGATACGGCTTTTCAGACTTTCCATTTGATTTTCCGCACCTGGTAGAAGACTACTTTGACATTTCTCCTCAGCATATTTTCGCATTAAAACATGTTTAGATTTTCTATCCGTGGGCCTCCGCGGAAGAAAATTCGGGGGGTTGGACTAAATTCTTTTAAGGGGAAAAGCCCAGAGCACCATGAGTTGGCGCGGAGCGCAAGAAAATGCCTCTCAGATCGCTGGAAATGAGGTTTGTAAAGCCTATTTACCGCATAAACTGACAGGGAATACACTGAGTGAACTGTAAAAAAAATTATTTTAACTTTTCTTCGTCTTTTTCTTTATGTTTTTTTTTTTAGTTTTTTCATTTTTTTTTATATTTTCCAGGGGAGCGCAAGTTTCCCTCTTGCTCCTACCTGCGGACGCCCATGTTTCTATTCCTCTCTTTCACATTCTAGTATGAAGGCAGCCATTATATTTTGTGTGTTATTGTCATGTCTCGATTTAAGATTTTAATGTAATAATGGGCTTCATTGTGAAGATAAAGATTAAACCTGCTAGAGCTAAATAGCAAGTAGTCTTACAGCGGGATAAATTTAGAGAAATTAATCACCGTTAGTGTACATTTTTGGCAACTGGATATCAAGATAAGTATGCGAAGAATAATTAATTTACGTAATTTACATCATGAGAACACTCTGAAATAGCCGTTAATTAAGTACATTTAAAGAAATAGCCATGACAAGAGGTCTGCTTGGCTCTCTAGATACCGAATTCATAATAAATAAAAATAGCCTAAAATAAAGGTTATTTGATGCAATTTTCTGGATTTTGAGACCAGTACAGAAATAAGTATTTTCATGGGATTATCGTGCAGTTTCAGAAATAGCCATTTATCATGAGAAAGATCACTTGAAGAAAAGCAAATTGGAAACTGCTCATTAAAACTCTTAAACCATTACCACTATGATAATTTTTATTTAACTTTAACCTGACTGTTCTCTTCAGATGATTTTGAAAATATTGTGAAAGCTATTTTGGTATCTTTATCAACTTTTTTATTGTCTATGTTGACAATTATCCCCGACTACAAGAGGGCTATTTGCGCTACAATAATTGTTGCGCCCTTTGCAATATCTTTTATTGGCCGGGGGAGGGTTCATTTAATGTCAGTCTGTGCATTTTGTAAGTCTATAATCACGCTTGGTGTGGAAGCAATGAACTTTGAACAGCGACAACATTAATTAATGCGCATAAAGCGTGAAGATACGTTTCGGCAAAACCTATCCCTACATTACAGAAAATGACCCTTTTTCATCAGAATAAAGTGCATATAGTACAGTTACTGGTGGCTGTTTGAGCATTTTGTTATCGGGGCCTTAGAACAATGCTATTAAATAATGTCTTTTGCCGAAAATGGTGTAAGAGTAAAGTATGTTAAAAACCTAAAAAGGGCGCCGTCAGACGATTTGGTCCGTCAGGGGAACGACCACCCCCTGACCATACGGCAGTTCCGCCACTGGTGACCGCATCCTGATCAATTTTGCCAGGTGTTTTTAGAGTGTGAGGTTGAAGCCTTTCTTTAATACCCTAGGACCGCTCGTACTGATGACGTTAGCCAACGTTTCGATGGCTGTAAAATACAGCAGAAATATTCTGAATGTAGTTTTTTGATTCTATAATTAATTGTGAGTTCATAGTCACAAATACTTGTGGAGAATGCCTCTTTCTTTTGATCGGTGAATATTACCTCGTCATGACTGAGAACTTGTGATTCATCAAGTCTTAGTTTAAACAAATTTTGCGGTAATCATTAACTATGTTAGAAGACGAACCTGACAAGGATATTCCCTTCAGCGTATTTCAACAATGAAATAGTTATCAATTTCCCCAATTTTCCCCAATTTTTCTTTGCGTTATCAAAATAATATTAAATCCTATACGCATCCCTGAGACAACACATGTTTTGTTACCGGCTTGTTTATTCAAAAGTAGTTTGATAAAGACCGCCCTCTACCAGATCAATTACGCTTTCGTTTGAAAGAGCATCATTCACCTTGGTAAACCATGATAGCGGTTGTATATAAACATAGGATACTCTCATTAGGCGCGTGCATTGTGAATGATTTCAGTCGCTCTCAACTCTTGTATCGAATGCGACAGCTTTCATCGGCAGAGCCGATGACATCTCCTTGAGCCCCATTCTTTTATTTCGTCCAGAATAAGACAATTCCATCCAGCTTGGAGAACTGAGATGTTATTGAGGAGATATGAGATCATTTTTCTCTGATGAAGGGGATGGCGCCTCTCATATCTTCGTTGCAATAATCTTTACTAATCTACCGATCCTTGGAGAAGAATCTCTAAACGGTTGATTTGTTTACTAGACAGACATATAAATCATTTTAAAATCTTTGCTCGCTGTTTTGTATTCATCGGCATCTTTGAGAATTATTGGAATTGTAAGAAACTGTCAAGGCAAACCTTTTTGCTATTGAATTCGCGTATGGTAACTTGTGTCATTGGTTGGAAGAATTTCAAAGATTCGAGCAGTTATGAGATAGTGTTGGAAAATGTGAAGAGAGAATTTTAGAGTAACATTACACAAAGTAAAACATATCGCGTAAGACAGAGGAGAGAAGAACAGCAAATTCAGTAAAGGTAAGAACTATTTCATATTTATGTACACCCTTTCAAATTATGTCAGTGTGAAATAACAAATTCTGCCACGAAGTATTGCATTTCATATTTATTCAAGCTCCTGGTTCTCTAATAGTCTCGGATACATGCCCTTTTGAACAGTTGAATGTACTATAGTTTTACCTCCGTATAGTTCGAAAGAAGCTTGTTTTTGCAATTCTCAGTAGAATTTTCACCCATTTTACCAAACTCAAATCCGTTACGTTAGATCTAAGATATTTTTACAAGCATGGGTCCCACAGGGGCCACGGGGCAATCACGCTACTTTAAGCGTGCTCTCTTAAATCGTAAGATTTAAAATATTGCAGTTTAAATCTAAAAGATTGGAATTGGTGACCAATCAAGCGTTCGATTGGTCACTAGTTCCATTCTTTTAGATTTATTATAACTCTATTAGACTAATTTTAAATCTATTGATCTAAGAGAGTGGGGCATGGGGCTCAGTGGCCGAGGGGCACTCACGCTATTGTAAACATGGAAATACAGGGTTTTCACTGGTTCAAATTGTGGGCTCAGTTAGTCGTTTCTTATTCCATGTTTTCAGACCATATTTTGTTTTGCATTTTCATCATTAATATATACTTCCACACCGTTCAACTTTCAATGTTTTATGCCGTCAATTACCTTATGATTTCAGACAGTTCAGGATGATGCTTTCAAAATCTTTGCTATTTCCGTACAAATTGGGCAAAGCAGCCACGGTGGCAGTTTTGGATAAAAATCGGAAGGTCAAATCTGTTCCGATTATTTTTATCCCTCCTCTAGTTGAAATGGATGAGGGATATGTTAGATTTGAACTCTGTTTGTGCCTTCCACAGCTCTTGAGCTATTCACGTAGTTGGCAATGGTATCACTCCTCTTTCTCTACCCAAAGAAACCTGAAACTTTCCTCTAATGTTTGTGATTTTTATTTTATTTTTTATAAATGTATGAAGTCCCGTCAGTTGGTAGAACTTTTTGAGGGAAGGAGACGGAGGGGGAAGGGTAAGATTTAGCATATCTGAATAATAACAAAAAGTTCTACTGTGCTTCCTTGTTCAGCATTTTGCAACATACCATGTACCCACAAGCTGATCTCAGTGGAACGATCCTTTTGTTTAAAGAGACTTTTAGACCTCAGCTTTCATCGACTATTCCCGGCAGTGCGCGAAGAGTATGTCTCATATGGCGTAGGCCCAGATAGTCTTGTCATCTTCACACACACATGCATCTTTTCGGAGATACATTTGTAAACGATGAATATTCCCAAATTAGTCCGAGCAAAGTTATCTGAAAAATGTCTTGCCCAGTCAACGCATGCATGGCAACGAAAAGAAAGTGCTTTCACTTTTCATACACAAAGAATGTTAAAACGAATAATTATATGTAAACATGGCTATACGTAAGTAAACAAGTATCACTAGCTTGTTGTTGCTAATGGCTACCCCGCTGATTTCGCCTGGTGGTAATTAAATGCACAAGAAGATGCAATTTATTAAGGTTGGGATGGGAGTACTAATGACATTTGAATTTTGGCAGCGCTTACGTCTTTCTTCACCCCGCAAAATTCTGTATAATTTTAATAGTTGAATAGCTCTTTACTTTGCCCACGAATCCAGCACCGTTGAACCACTTTCAAAGATCTACTGACGTCACAACAATTAAAGCATATTCAATAAGACCAATGGAACACCTCCCAATACGAAAGCACAACAAAGAGATTAGGCTTTCGCAGAACAGCAACAGTACATAATAGGATTTAAGTTTCTTACATTTTAAAATCTTGTACCAGTTAACATATTACTCAAACTTCAAACATATACAGGTACAAAGCTCCAATTTTGCTTGGAAAAAATTCTACAGTCTATAACTTATCCTTCTTCATAATTTGGATTATGTTTCCTTGGTTACAAAAGTATGTAAATTATCTTAATTAAGTTAAATTTTCAAATTCACTTTTACTCAAACATACCAAAGTTGACTTATTGAAATGGAATTTACAAATATTACATATCACCTATTTAATAAGTCTCATATTACAAACTTTGGTTATGATACAATACATTATTGGTTAATTAAAAGCAAAGGGAGACGAAATAAATGATTACGAGCAGTTGAAATTTTAATAACGCTGGCATTTAAATGTCACATTGGGTTTTAGCTATCTTGGATACGACTGTATCAATTGAGTCAGGTAGTGATTATCATATTTAGTCGGCCTTAACTGGGGTCACCAGTTCATCCCAGAGGGTTTTAATCCTCCAAAAAAGGTCACATCTACCAGAGGGGAGCCACGGGGACCATAGTACCCAATCGAATCCTGAAAATGATTCTTTTGGTAAAGGAGCAAAAAAGACCTCAATTATATTTAATAAAGAACCAAGTTGCATCTTAGATTAGGGTACATAAATATTCGAATATTTCTCAAAGAGGGACCCCTTTCCCCAAACCGGCAATCCTTAGTTTGGCCCCTCCAATAAAAAATTCCTCCCCTAAAATTGTCTTCATCTTCTCCTCCGTACACCAAACTGTTTTGTTGTATTGCTTAAGAGCATATCCTTACTCCAATGAGCATATATGGTTCTAATGTTTAATTAAAAATTTAAAATAAGAGCTAACGTGCTATGCATCATTTGAATATTCATAATGTGATGTCAATCAAGGAGCAGTTACCAAATGAAAAATTTTGACACCCTACTGCAGCAATTCCTAAGGTTATGTGTGTGTTTTAAACACGTTGTTCTCGTTTGTTTACATTTACTTATTTTGGATGGTTGTACACACTATCCTCTGACTCTAGTGAATATGAGGCCTTAGAATTGCATTTATACAATAAACTGGAGATGGCCCACTGAGATCTTCTCACTTGGATGCAGGCGCACCTATCTGGGAGGTGGCAATCGCCCCACCAATGAAAACATTGTGGGCAAACATACCACCATCATTTTGCCATCCTAATAATTCAGGCCGATTAAAAAAAGCAACAGACAGAATTAAAAAAGTGTAACATCGTGCTGTAGACATTGCGACTTTAGGGCTTTTAGAAAACGTCAATTTGAACCTTACAGCAGTAATACTGCATTTATAATGCGCCATCTATATTTGTGTATATGCGTATATGTGTGTCAATGTGAGCGTGTATGCCTTCTTTCTTCTTCTTCTTTGCATTGGTTTTAGATATATGATTGCTTATAGGCGGAGTCCGGTCACGGACGCCATCGGAGTTTCCGACAGCTGCAAAGCCTTTGCCCCCCCCCCCCCATCCCAAAGCCAGATTTACTCCCCTGCTTAGATGATGAGTCTATAGACCTTATGCATATGATGTGACAATGTAAAAAAAGCGCCCTCCTTCAGAGGAATAACAAACCAACGTCAACAAATACGGACACATGATTGGTCAACCAATCGGATATGTGCGTAAGTTTGTACACGCGTGGGACGAATTCCAGTGCGTACTCCCCACAAAGATCAGTGCTGCAGCCTCATGCAAATTGTTATTCCGCCAAAATAATGTCCCCGGTGACGTCAAATCAAAAGGTCCATTGGTAAAATGTCATTATTATAGGCGACAATATGCTCATTTATTGCCAACAGATAATGTAAAGCCTCGTGCAACATTGAAATGATACCAACATGATAGTTTGCTGGGAGGTGTCAGTCTTTAGCTTTTTCTGTAAAGTTTTCCTAAAGTCTGAAATTTTAAATATTAAAAATTACAAGGCTTGAAAAAAATATTAAAATAGCCCAAGTCCCATCTTTAAGGGATATTCGGCCTGAACTGATGTACATTCGAAAAAATAAAAGAGTGAAATTTCACTCGTTGAAAGAGTGAAAGTTATAAAATATCACTCCAAAAAAGTAAACCTTCACTCCAAGAAGAGTGAAATTCACTCCAAAAGAGCGGCGTTTCACTCTTCATGGAAAGCCCACAGGGACCATTCTTAAAAAAGGTGATCCCTGCAGGCACTCGTGAAAGAGTTGTTTTTCGTTCTTCTTCGGGTGAATTTCACTCTTCTTTGAGTGAACTTTACTATTCTTTGAGTGAACTGTACTATTCTTTGAAGGCACTTACACTCTTAAAGAATGAATCAAGATTTTTTAATCTATTAGAGAGTGAATAGGTTCACCTCTTTTGGTTTTCAATTTTTGGAGTGATAGGCAAAATTTTAAAGTTGATTCATTCCATGGTAATTGCGCAATAATTTGTGACGTCATTCTTGTAATACTCAAATTACAGTGATTCTTAATATTTCTTTGTTTTACTGAAAGTTACTTCAAGTTGTGCCAAAATGTGATTGCGTTCTAACGGTTACGAGGTGACTGAATACATCAGCGATATCTGTACAGCATGCAATGCAAGTGGCGGGAAGTGTTGTACGTCATATAAAAATTTTTGATTTCAAAAGAACACAAAGCAGGTTATGTGAGTTGTACAAAAAGTATGTCACAAATTGTTGCTCAATAGAATATTCCTGTTTAAGTCAATAAATTTCAACAGACTTGAAACAAGCTCTTGCAGTGGGAGTTGAATGCATAATATTCATTTTTCTGTTTTTTTTTTTTTTTTTTAATTTCTAGGACTTAAGGAACACTTTAAATGTCATTGACGTCATTCAGTCTCCTTGACTTACAATCTCCAAATCTAGAACTGACATTTGCTACAAATCACGTGGATTTGCGATGTAATAAAAGGAGACAATGTCGCTTACTTATAGCGCCATCTGTTGTTTTAGTAAAGCGACCGTTACTGATGATAGACCGTAGTAAAGTGTCAAAACAACATTACAAAATACCGTCTTGCGTTTACCTTCCTACACGCCGAACACCACAACAATATAGAATAACCAATGCCCGAAGCCCTAACACCAACCATAGAAGTATACTATCTCGGGCGGAGGTAATACTTCCATTCACCAACCAAGGGACAAGTTAGTACCAGAAAAAGTTTTCAAGGTAAACACAGGACAAAGTCGGATGTCAGGTCACAGGTCAGGACGTGACATCCATATACTAGGAAACTCCGGTGTATCGTAACATAAATCATCTGATGAAGACAGACAGACTTAATGACACAAGTCCATATCCTCCCTCAGCAAACACAAACGCGTTTATTCCTTTAATTTCAAAATGTTTAACCTTACTGAAAATTCCTAAATGTACAATATCTGGGGGGCATAATCTCCACCAGTCGGACAAAGATCACTCAAAGACCTCAAAGGGCAAGAGTAGTCGTCCCAACTTGAAGAAGTGTAGTAGACTGTCCTGTTTTATAATTGGCCGTTGAGAGTCATGTGACAACATTGTTTCTCCTCAAATGTGAATCTTTTTAGAATTTATTGCTTGGCTGACCTTGAATGTGCTAAAATAAAATGAAAGATACTTTGAAGAGAAATAAGAAGAAAATCGTAAGATTTAGCTGTTGCTTGAAAACAGTTTGGGGCGACTGTTCTTGACCTTAAATCATATGACAATCTGATGGAGGTGAAGAGGTTTGTAATGGTATCAAGGCCGTAGCTAGGGGATCTTGGAGGGGCACGTACCCCGCCCCCCTCCCCCTCTGCAAAAATATCATAGTAGGGATCCATTTTTAATTCTTCAGTTGACCTCTTCCCTAGTATTGGCCTCCTTTTAAATCCCCACAATGGCGATCAATATATCCGGTGCCCTCCAAACAACAATCCTGGCCTTAACTGGTATACGTATACAAAAAAGTTTGTTGAATTATGCAGCTATGCGAGAAAAGAGGTAGGCTCGTTTTGGAGTCGGTGATTCCTATCTAAGTCTACAGATAAAGTCTTAAAAGATTTGAAGCAAGTAAAAAACTTCGCCCGCGGAGCGGACGAAGTGTTTTCCGGTTCCCCCCATCGCCACGAAAATCTGAGGGGCGGCAGCCTAAGGGAGCTGAAGCCACAGATGCGCTACACAGGCTAGTATAAACTACTGTGGAATGGATTCACCATTACGTAGACAGTATATAGTGACGAACACCTTAAGTTGGTAAGAAGAGTAAAACTCATATTTTAAAAGAGCGAAATTTACTCCAAGAGTGAAATTCCATCCCAAAAAAGGGGAAGTTTCACTCTTGATAGAGGGCCTGCAGGGAACACTCTTGAAAAAACCGCTCTTTTAACGAGTGTTAAAGAGCGAATTTTCCAAAATTCACTCTTCTTGGAGTAAATTTCACTCTTCCTGGAGTGAGTTGAACTATTCGCGGAGCGAAATAACACTCCAATGCAGTGAATTCCCTCATTTCACTCTATTATTGAGTAAGTATATTCATTCTTTGGTTTTCAGAGTGTAGCTTTTAGATTTCTAGTGTATCCTCGACCCACTTTCTTGATACTTTTCTCAATGCATTTGTACGCATCAGGAATGAATGAAGTGTGCTGATTAGACAAGTATCCAAACTCATTTCTGTAATTTTCATTGAAATATCAGAGTGTTGACAGAAGTGGCTTCGTGGAATTTTTGGTAACATGAAGAAACGAACTAAGTCAGGGTATTGTTACTCTCTAGTCTATGGCGTCATATATAATATACTTGATGCAAGTCGTTTATTTTCGACACACAAAAGTATCAGTTAGTCAAAAGAAGATTGAATATTTCTCAACTTGGTTTTCTTTTTTAAATTTATTTTAAAGAATATGAAACCGTATCATACGACTCTATCCGCAACCTCTCCTATGATAAAGACGCACTACATGGCAATCCGCCTCCTCTCCATATGACAAGTGCTGAATCTTTTTTCGTAAACCATCCCCTTTTAAGAATTATTTGTACGCTTGTTTATCTTTTCTTTTTAATCTCGTCTGACAGACGGAACTATCCTATACGTTAAAATCCACCGTACTCAAATGCACAGATGAGATTAGACTGATCACTCTCACACGGCGGTCCATGAAATAAATGTATATTAGAGATAAGGTCTCTCAGTGTATAATACAATTTGTATTATCAGTTGATTACATATAGTAGGAACTTTAAGAAGATAACGCTGTCGGTGTACCCGGTTCGCAGGGGCGGACACCCCATGGATAGCTTTAATTTTCGCAGCTGTAAAGTGCAACTTGGGGCGCAAGAAAATCTTTGTCCGACCAGAGACAAATAGGAAGATTAAAGAACAAAATTAGACAGCAACAGTTTTGCCAAAGGAACAGAATAAATTACCTTTGAACGCACTCAATATTTTTCTTTCTTTTTTCAAGTTCAACAAACTTGGGCACCTGACTATCAATTAATAAAAAACTTAGCTTTTAGTCAGCTGGTGGTGAAAAAGATGTGAGACAAGTCGGAAAATTTTCCGGACCTCTCTGCATTAATGATATGGAATGTTTAACTTTTAAAAAGTAACATGAAAAAAGGGTTATTTGAGGTCTTCTGTAGGGAACAAAAATCCACTGTCACCCGGAAGATTTTGAAGAAGAAGTATCAACAATTGCAATTTTTTAAAAAAAAATTTGAATATTCCCCATGAAGTCACAAGTCATTCAACTTTCTTCCGATGCGAGCGTAGTCATTATAATATCTGAAATAATGTAAGTAGGATTTAAAGGGAATCCCAACTTGAATTATAGACGAATCCGGACAGATTGTGATGGTCTGATTTTAGTCGGCCATTACTGGGGTCCATTACCTTTAATCTTCAAATTTCCTTCCTTACCTGTTCCATGGATGGTTGTACACTGAGGTGTATCTTGATTTTCTCAACTTCACTGAATATGAGGATTTGAAATTCACGTAGACAATAAATGAAGACGATTAAAAGCTGATGGACCCCACTAATGGCTGCCTACAATCACTAAAAACAAGCGTCAATCGGATTCGTCTATAGTGTAGGCCTTGAAGACTTTCTTCCACATAAATGGCTCTTGAGAGTCATGTGACAATATGTTCAATCTCCAATTGTGAAATTTAATAGGATTAACTGCTTCGTTTACCTTGAATATGTAAGTCCCAAAATGTCATAAGAATTTCTCGGGAGAGAGAGAAGAAGTTAGGAAGGAGACATTTAGCTATTTCTTCGAAATAAGTTTGTAGGATTGCTTTTGTGGCCCTTAAAGGGATTTATAAATTAGTGTCGTTGTGACTCCGATTTGCCCTTCCAAATTGCCTGCAGATTGGCGGCTGTTACTATGGTCGATCCACTTTTTGAAATGAACGTTGATCTTGTCGCATTCAAGTTTATGCCCATTTTAAACGCATTACAGTTTCAAATGATATTAGCGATAAATGCACTAATGTACGGATTCGCAAATGACAAATGTTATTAGACTTTTCATAATTAAAGGCCGCCCTCATCTATGAAAAACAAGTTTCACTCAGTGCTATTTTTACTGCCAACCCTTGTTCATAATCCTCTCCGTGACGAATTAATTTGAATGTTGATAATTGCCCATTTTTAGTGATGAAGTCGAGTCCATATGTTTTGATTCACGAAACCGCTACTTTTCAGCTCAAGGACTTGAATCCGGACTCGGACTCAAGTCTCCGTAATTTCTCAGTGGGAAAAAATCAAACCCTCTTGCTAAGTCCTTGAAATTTTAAAATCACAAATCCGAGTCTTGAGGTACAGCGGGGAATCCCCTCAGATGAGCGGTTTGACATTAACTCTGTTACAATTAATATATCGTTTCGTCACCAACTAGTGAAGCTCTTTCAGCATTGAGAACATATTCGGCCTTGACCGAGCTTCGGCCATTCTCTCCTTTGGCCATCGGTAAACCTATCTCGTCGAGCCGAGTGACTGACTACGTACCTCCAGGGCCGTGTTCTCTGCTCCAGGCAAGGACCGATGTGAAATAAATACGAGAAGTGAATGACCAGACCGCAGATTCGTTTGACAAGCTGTCGACTTCAGTCTTCTCGTATTCCAATGCTCATCAACCGATACCCACTTTTTGAGGCCAGCGATTTGAACCGTTTGGTCGTAAAATTGAGCTACTGAACTTCTTCACTCGACCATGAACGACCTACGGATAACCTTTCTCTTCTTTTCTAATAGACTAACTACGTAGGCTATACCCTAAATCAGTAAAGTCACCAACTGTGCAACTACACGCGTACTGGTTTCCGGCTGTCTTTACAAGCGAACACCCCTTCGATTAATGAGCATCATCACTTCTCGAGTAAAAATTTCGCACTAGTCTTCTTTGCTGGAGCAGGGAGTTGGCAAGAGTTCGTTGTTACGCAGTCGAAGGACATTTCTTTAGAATCTTACATGGAAGAAAAATTCAACGAATAGTTTAACTTTTTTCTTTGGGTGTTTTGTGAAGAGGCACTAACAACAGTCCACCAATCGCAGTTTGTTTAATTTTACGCGACGGTACTCAGTTTCACCTATCACCTTGAAATGAATCCTACTTCAGTAGTTATGTTGACTGGAAACTTGGTAAGCTTTTTCTCACCAATCCTGAGAAAAGCAAATGATTTGTAAGATATCCACCAAATTACGGTTTCGCCGAAATCCCTTATTTCTCCGATGACAACATTAAAATCTCTCGCTCTTCTCAGTCATCATCATCTTGGCTTCGTGTTTTTCATTAATTCTTTTCACTTCATTTAAAACGGATTTGTGGGTCTCTTTCCATTTTCTTACTAATTTCTGTTTCATGAAGCTAATCACCTTGTTAACTGAAGACCGGCGAACTTGCGAAGAACCTTCGTGACGAGCTGTGAACTTACTTTTTTTTCTTCGAATAAAGGGTGGGATTTATTGATTTAATTAATGCTTAACCTATCGAGCAGATTACTAACCCTTGCCTGCGACGGCTTCAACTTCCACCAAGTAAGTAAGATTCGTCTATTCGTTTTGAAATATTTTATTTACTGTGCCTCATCTAACTCAGATATGAGTAGACCTATTTAAAATTTCCTTATCTTCAGAAAAGTTGCTTAACGATTTGTAAATTAGAATTCTATTTTAATCCTTTTATGCCTTTGATGTATTTCAATCCTCGTGTATAGCATATGAATTGCAATTGCCGCACGAACCGGTAAGGTTGAAAATTGCGCGCGATTTCGGACCGGCTAATTGGTTTAAAACGTACCGTATAGCTACAAACTCTTCAAGAAAACGACAAAAAATGACCACAATGGGAAAAAATACGGGAAATGATTAAAGTTTCCCCAATTATTGTTTATAACTGCAAAGGCTTTTTTGGAGATTTAGGGGAACCTAACTTTTTTAAGAAACTAAATTCTAGTGCAAACTACGATAGACTACCGCATTCAGTAATTGAGTGACTTAACGTGCGTATACGTACCCAACGAGCTAATGAATTTTTCCAGTTTGCCGTTTTAACAGTTTAAAGTGTACATAACACAATACTCTAAACTTATAAGAGAGAACAATTGCAGTGCTGTGCCTGTATCCAGAAACGGATAACCAAGGCAATAAAAGGTTTGGAGGGTTGCCCCCCCCCCCCCGTCCCCATAGCCCAAGTTTGAAAATCAAGATAAAAATGGGGAAAAAATAGTTGCTTAAAACTTAAAAGTTTACTTTATATGTTTGAGGCAACAACTTTAGGCTATCAAATTTTAAGAGTTTTTCTGTAAGTGCACTGAACAACGTAAACATGTCAGTTTTTTAGTCAACGTCATCTAGTGCTGTGGTTGGAATTAACTTGGAAACCTGAAATATTCAAAACTTGCCGTTTTCAAGAAGTATTTTGAGCGAATATAAATTATTTTTCCAAAAAATGTACACGTACACTTCATGTTGGTCGCTCAAAGTGCCAGCTATTGCTTCGGGCGATCCGAGTCAATTCTACCCGCAGATAGCCTGCGTAGCGCCTCTGTGGGTGCATCCCCCTTTTGGCTCCCGCCCCTGGGATGAGCTGGACGAAAAAAATCGTCCGCCCCGCGGGCTACCCCGCAGAGCGAACGAAGTTTGTAGTTCACTCACACCCCAACGAAGGTTCAGCAGCCTCAGGGGACGGCAGCCAAAGAGGCGCTACACAAACGAGGTAAATTCGACACGAATCCGTGGTCTTCTGTGAATAACTAAAAGCACAACCATTCTGATGTTCTGTCGAAGTATGCTTCGGTCACTATAGGTTGACTTGAAAACAAATTTAAGTGACGGATCATCCTTTGTGGCTCTTTATCTTCATCTTGTGTAGAATTTGCACCCTCGTCAAACATTCTCCACAATTAACAAATTATTGTTTTTCTTGCAAACGTCCTTTGTTGTATTTGTTTTTGTTTCCTTTTGATTAAGCCGTTAGTAATTTTCATTCTAAAAATATTGAACCAATCTCTCAAGTCGCTCCGTTTGCCTCAAAGCAAAGGGGGATACTACGGGGTAGTTTCTTTCATTTTTGAATATCCTCCCCTTACTGATCGTGTTCCATAACATTTTGATGAAAAGTTTTGTTTCGGGGTTATTCCTGACCTTTAGGTATTCAATGAATTGACGCATGGTTTTTAAGTGGGAACAAGGAAAATGAGGCTCAGTGAATCAAGAACCATGCAAAAACATGTGTAATATCCTTCCTAAGAATACAGTTGAAAGTGTACCAATTTTTAACATCATGTGAACTTACCCAAATATGTCATTTTTCTGATTCCAAATAGCCTTTGCCATTGCCGAAAAAGTCAGTTACCACTGTAATGACAATATTCCTGTCAAGTCATGGCTGTAAATCTTGTTAGCACTCAAGTGTTCACGTTCGGAAAAAAAAGTTAGGTTTGGCTTTTGAAACAAAAGGTAAACATAGTCTCCCTCTAATAGAGTGAAAAGTTTCCAATTCACTCCATTATAGTGTTAATTTTTACTCCACGAATGGTGAAATTCACTCCATAAGAGTGAAAATTCTCTCTGTAACGATTACCTGCAGGGTCCCTGCAGACATTGAATTAACAGTGAACTTCTTTGCGCTTCCAGTGGAGCGAATTTCGCCCTTATTGGTGAATTTCCGCTTTTAGAGTTAACTCAACAACTTTCGCTCTTCTGATAGGTGAAATTTTACTGTTTTATTTTAGAGTATTAATTCATTAATAGTTCACATTCTCTGATCTTTCTGTCTTGAAAACAAAAAGTTGATAGGTTCTGAAAGACTTTCAGAATCTATTGATTTGGTTTATTTCCCCTTTCAAGTTAATCGTGGTATAACTGTGAAAGTATGCATTGACTATCTGAGTTAGGAAGAAAAATAATAATGCATGCACATGCAAAACGTTTACTTTGCATGCGCTCTTAGATATCGGGTTTATCCGACCGTACCCCGCGGAGCGGACTCGGTTTGTTCACTCCCCCTTTAAGGCTTCACAAAGCCTTAAAGGCATATTTTCATCATCCCAAACAGTTCCAATTCTCCCAACCTACTTACTTCTAGCCCCTCCCACATTTATCTAAAACTCATCTTTATCCAGACACAATCCTAGTTTATTGCTTCATGGCTTGTCCCAGTGGCCATACAAGTTCATAATGTGTAATCAAGACACTCCCAGTGCCCATGCTGTGTAATTTAGCTATGATGCATTGTTTGAATGTGATGCCAATCAAAGAGCTGTACCAATTGAGAGTTTTGATATATGTATACTGAAACTGTAGTTTGGGGTGACGAATGACTGCCTATAAATGTGGGGATATGACTTAACAGGGAATATGCCCTACAGTCTGCTACGCATGCAAATCCGACCGGTGCTGTAAAACTCCATCTAACCTAACCCTACCGACCGGTGTCCAAATGATGTGTCTGTATATTTTTCACTTTACTGTTGAACGTTGCGATGATATTTGCCCGTCTCCATTGGAGGACGCTTTATATGTACTATGGCGTCATTTGTAGAAGCTCTACGCATTATTTATGAATGCTCACTTTGATGGCGTCCCTGATTAGTAGCTCATTGACCCGGAAGTGAAGGTCAATTATAAGTTCTGTGTCCTTAAGGGGGGGCGCAGTTCCCTTCGGGGAGCAAGACTTATTCGACACTTTGGTTTTCGCTGCTCGAAGAGAGCCGAGGGGACTTTTTGAAAGTAAAAAAATCACAGACTTCAATGAACATAACTCAGTTTCCAAGAAAATAGGTTGCTAGGTGAGTTACATATGTCCTGCTAGTTTCAAGGTCCTCATTGCAGAGGATAAATCCCTCTGTAATGATGCTGGTAAAAATAAATCCAAGAGTTCTTTGAATGTAATACAATGACGGAACCATGAATACCAGTGTGGTGTACTTAGTAACCCTTTTTCTTATAGATTTTAATCCTTAAGCTTGGTCCTCAGTGTAAGAAATGAAGTAGGGAAAACAAGCCAAGTGGACCACAACTAGATAAAGGCTGTACCAATCGGTCAGAAACTGAGTGGTAAAACTTAACTAACGAACTACAGACTTTAATCTTGCTATTATAGTGGCGACCTATTTGCGACATGAATGGAATCTATGGCCTTTCAAAACAACTTATTTAGTTTGACATATACATAGTAGACCTTTTACCACATGCTGATTTAAACCCGGAAAAAGAGTCAAAGAAACAGCGTTCATAGTTTTCCATGTTCAACTGCTATCTTTTATATATCTATAGTCCGACAGCGTCGCGCGTATGACAACTCCCCTTTTTAACGAAAACCATAATATGGTGACATATGTGTGGGTCGCTACCTAAGTCCGAATCAAGGCGCTTTTTGTTTTATAGATGCTTGAAAAGGGGCGACCGTTCATCATATTTAAATTTTATCAAGTGAAACAAAATTCTCAATTGGAACAGCTTTTGACTGACAAACAATTAAAAAATGCAGAATAGCTCATATAACACACCATACACTGGGAGTGTTCCGATTACACGTTAAAGCCTTGTATGCTCAAGAGAGTATGCACTGAGGCCATTTACTAAGAATGTATACACGAATCCGAACAGCAAGTGATGGTCTAATTTCAGTCGGCCGTAAGTGGGGTCCAGCACCTTGAAATCTTTCAATTTCCTTGCTTACCTCTATCATGGATGGTTGTACACTAATTTGTATCTTAAATTCTCCAAGTTCACTAAACATGGGGGTTTGAAATTCATTTAAACAATAAAAAAAGACGGTTTTAGGCGGATGGACCCCACTAATGGCGGCCTACAGTCACTAAAAACAAGCGTTAATCGGATTCGTCTATCGTCTATAGGGATCGGGGTGAGTTTCAGACGGATGTGGGTGGGACTAGAAGCAAGTAGGAAGGCGCTTGGAACTTTCTGCAAGGTGATCCATAATTGCCTTCTATAACAAGTGAAATTTAAAGAGTAACTCATGTATATCCCAGACAGTTTCAATTTTCTCAACCTAATTATTTCTAGCCCCTCGAAGATCGATTTGTACAGACTTACACAAGCCCAGTTAATTTGTTAAGGGGCATACCCTGGTGATCATCCACGACCCTACTATATTGTCAGAATACTCTCTCTGCATGCCATGTCATATGAGCTACTCTGCATCTTTTGACTTGCATTTCAATCCAACAGCAAGCACCAACTGTAAAATTTGCTCTCAGCCCCAATCAAAAAAGTAATTTGGAGTGACGACTGTATGTCTTTTAACTGTGTATTATACAGTATGAGATGAAAAATCCAGCATTTCTCAGTCATGATATATCATATTTACAAGTACTTACCGTACTGCAGTTGTGTTTATGGCTAAGGTTATAGGTCTGATTTGAGGTTGCCGTCAACATCTTAAAGTGTGTAAAATCGCTATGGCATATATCAAAATATTCAGGCGTAGTTACTTTCCATAATTCATTTTAATGTAGGGTAGGAAGTTGTTAGTGGTTCAGTTCATGTCCAAGGATATGTTTGGGTACTAAGACTAGTATCTGTTACCAGGATATTTTATACTTCGAAGAATGCTCGGGGAAACACTTAAGTATTGCAAATGCATTTACCACCACTTGCCGTAATGAATGATATTGTTGTTGTTATTGTTGTTGTTGGTGGTGGTGGTAGTGATGATGGTGGCGGTGGTGTTGGTATTGGTGTTGGTGTTCTTGAAGCGGGTGAAAGATTATTTTTAGTCATCGAAGGTCTCATTCTCAAAATCTTCTAGGCTTTATATCTTAAACTTAAAGGCCCGATCATCTCACCCAAAACAGTCCCAATTCTCATAACCTACCTACTTAAGCCCCTCCCACGACTGTCTAAAATTTATCCCCACCCAGACACAATCTCAGTTTATTGCTTCAGAGTGAGTATAAAAGACCCCAGTGTGTAATTAAAACACTCCCAGCACAGTACAGGCTCTGTAGAATAAACTAGTCTGTACTCTGCAATTTGTGAACTTGCTGTCAATCAAAGAAGTGAGCCGTTTGACAATTTCTGTTGCAGTTTGGGGTGAGAGGATTAGCCCTTTAAGATATTAATCATATTAGTAGATAGTACAACGGGCGTATTATGTTCATTTAAAACATGCATAGCATGGAATTCTTCCTCCGACTGCATAGTCAAGTGGTTAGAGCATCAGGCTTGAAGTCGAGAGTTCGAGTCCTGGGGCCCGTTCCAAAAAGAGTTACGCACGATCTTAAGTATGATTTACTGTTGGCTTAAGTATGGTGAATCAAACTTAAGATTGTGCGTAACTCTTTGTTGAACGGCCCCCAGGTCGGGTCATACCGAGGGACTTTAAAAAAGGAACCTACTGCCATCGTACTTGGTCAGTTGGTGCTCAGCATAAGCAATGGAGCAGGGAAAACAAGCCAGTGAGCAACAACTGGAAGAAAGCCGTGACCGTCTCGACTTAAACCAATTGGTTAGAATCTGGACCGTATAACTCCATCTAATCTTACCTAACCTTCCTCCGAGGTAATATACCCTATAGAAGCTACTTGTACCATTCTTGGTGAAAGCTGAAGTGTAAAAACGAACCCGATTAGTCAAGTGATGGTCTGATTTTGTCTGGTATCACTGAAGTCTTCATAATTAATCATTCAAATTCTTTGCTGTAATGTGTCATGCATCATTGCACACAAAAATACTTCTTCAGTTGACTGCCCAATTAGTTCACTGAATGCGAGGTTTTACCTGTATATAAACAATAAAATTAAGGCGATTTTTCACTGAAGAACCCTACCTAATAACTGCTCATGTCGTTCGTAGTAAAATGAAGTATTTGCTCAGATTCGTCCATAGGAAAATGAAATATTGGGCACATGTGATTTGTGGGTCATTCTTTACATTCTCCTTTGTTTAGCTTTCCAAAACAAGACTTCTTCTTTTGGACTTCTCTTTTACCTATTACTGATACTTTTGGTCCTTTCAAACTAACGCATATTCTTTGTCTTATGGGTTACGTGTGCTAAACTAGACGGAGGAATTTCATCACTTCCGGTGTAAATGTGTGTATGTGGTTAGATCAAAACACTTACAGTATATTATAATTTGCTTTTTACAGAGTTTCCAGAATACCAGCAGTTTACAAGTACCAGTGGGTGAGAGGCCAAGAAGACGCAGCTTCCCAAGTATAACCATGCCACCCAACAAATGTAACGATTGTAAGCTGGTTGTTCTAGGAAAACCAGGCGTAGGAAAATCAGGTGAGTAGCTATACATGTAGTAATTAATTTTTTCTAGTCAGACACTCTTATCTGGTCAAAGTTAACTATAACCTGCGCGGCTGTGAGAAACATGATTTCTTCACAGAAGAATTAAAACCTACTTCCATGATTAAAACAATAACATTTAGTAACTTGAAAACCAGGAATGAGATTCGATGCAGTGTACATTAAAGGGCAATATCGTGTTAGTATTGCATAATTTTGTCTCGGATGGAAGACCTTTTTTAATATTTATAATTGTATCTCTCACTTACCTGACGCCATAACAAAATTCCTAGGCCTACATTTTTGTTTTATAAGAAAACATGTTTTTGCAAAACAAAGGCAACGTTTCCGTTTAGAGCTCGTAGGAATCGTCTTTGGCGTGCCTCTTAGTATGTGTGAGAAGGCTGAACTTGAACATCCTATTGTAAAGACTACATGAAACTTGTCATCAAAATATCAAGCCATGCGACCTCGCTTTCTTCTCTCCATCAGTCAGATTACATCTGTTGACCTGGCACCTACGCTTAGCCTTCTTCAAGTCTAATACAACATCAGGGCGCAGTAGGGAACCCCCGCAAACATCAATATTGACTGCCAGGGTTTGCTCGCAGTTGGATTTATCCCCGTGCCCTAGAAAATTTATCTTTAATTCTGAGTGTTGTGATGGTCATGCAGCTACAACACGCAGCCATGCTGGGCTAGTAAATTTATCCTCAGTGATATAGTGCACATGAACTTGACCTCTTGGTCATCTATATATGCTCACGCCGTTGCTGCTATTCCAAAAACAAGCTTAGCACAGAGCTGTTCAACATTACATACCACTGTGGTGTCACTGGACTCCGTCTAAGTAGACCTTTAGACAACTGGATGACGACGATTGGTTGTTTTCCTCATGTCCGCGCAGCTGGTCATGCATACTTCCATCGATACCAGGATTCAGTTAGTACTAGATTTCGAAGACTTAAAAATGTTTCCCTGGTTAGATGTGAGTTTATAACCAGTGATAAAAACAACTCAAGATTACAACTTTGATGGTTAATTGGCCTGTCTTAGTTTGTTCAACTTAGACATTCTGACCATGAAACCGTGTTTTAATACAAAAGCATTATAAGTACAACTTATATCTGTCGGCCCCAGAATTACTTTGGAACATTAAAATTAAATCTCAGAAATTTCCCTTTACTTCTCGTACAAGCATCTTTCATAATATTCAATATTATTAAGAATTGGCGCTTATTTAAAGTAAATCAAATAGTTATTAGACTACTTTTTAATTTGGCAATTGAGTTAGAAAAAATGTCACCTGGTTCCAAAGAGCCGTTCATGAATTAAGATAGTCAGTATACTCCACAAATCTAAACTAGGGCTACTGCATTTTCTCTTTAAACCAGTTTACAACATGTCATCATTCAGTGGCAGAAATTCACGCTATGAAACTTATATGGAGTTAACCGTTCAAAATTTACCTTCTTTTACTTGAATGTATAGAGTGCAAGTAGTTCACGCGACGTCACGATTGGTAAGCCACACCCACTGCCAGCAAAAAATCAACATTGTTTTCGTGCAACAGTGACACCTGAGTCGTTAGCTTTTCCTCAGTTAGCTATACACCGGCTATCGTACTACACTAATTTTTGATCGTCGAAAGAGGCAAAGCTTGTGACATTAGTGAAAGCACTTATATCGGCCCTTGTTAGCTACGCATTTCGTTTGACTGGGTTTTGTGAACATTCTACCTGTTTTTAAGTGAGTCAATAATGGGGAACGAAAGAAGAACATCTGATGAAGAGGTCTAAATCTGGTTCCTCATCGTTTTATGCGACTACTTGAGACAGAGGGTAGGGTGGTAGCAGTTCTGTTTCCCATTTTTCTCTTATATGTTAAGGGATTTTGAAAGCGAAAAGACCGCGTCCATTTTGTGAAATATTGCAAAGTGATAAGTCCTTTACTCCAGTTGGTAGTGAAAGAGTTGACATTCTGTCATAAGAATGGTTGGTTAGTAATATGTGTATATAGTATTCAAGAAATTTTGGTTTCATGTCCCTTGTTGGCTCAAAACCCATTGGACGAAATTCTGCAAAATGCTGCTCCTACAAATTTTCTTGTGCAGCTATAGGGTGGTTGGTCACAGTGACACTCAGCGAGTGGTGCTTCCATGAAATTTGGGTCCAAGGTCCAAGATGTGGTTCTGTGTCCATTGTGTTAATGAAAAAAAAAAGTTTTCATGAGAACCATTGCAACACGCTGATGCTACCTTGGTAGGAGGCTGTAAGGCTTACACCATAAATGATGAGTATCATGAAAGTCATGGTTACGACCCGAGTGCAAGATGTTTACGGTATTTTTGGGGTCTGAGCAGCCACATAGCCAAATACCGATTCGACAAATACACAACTTTTGACACAACGAAGGGGTCAATATCCGTTTGTCAGCACTTTGCCAAACAAATAAAAAACCAAATTAGGTGTGCAGAAAATGAATTACGGTAATATTACGGCCGATCAATAAATCGTTCTGTCACAGACCCTCCGTTTTGTATATGAGTTAACACACTGGATTTGTGACCACAGCAAAGGGAAATCTCTCTGGGTAAACAGTTAAAGGTGAAGAAAATATGGGAACTTTGATCCTCTAACGATGTCTCTCGAAAAATTGGGAAAGCTTGGAAAATTTATCATCAGCTCACTATGGTTCGCCTATTCATCAAATCACGTATAATAACAAACATTAACATTATCCATAAAACAAAGACTTGTTTTGTGTTCTTTCATGGGATGATAGATGAAAAGGAAGAGACACCGAAAGAAAAATATTCAACTCCACTTTTCGGCCCTGAAGGTTAAAATAGAGTTGAAGCATTTCTGGCATTTATTGGCAGTCCTTATCTGCCTATAGGTGCTCACATTTCCAGAAAAGCATACATGTCACAACTTTAAAATGATGTGTCCATTTTTCAATAAAATAAGGGATAATTGATGCAATTAAACTACTAGTGTTTATTGGTTACTTTTATGTCTTAACAATGATTGAAACCCTTTTCCTTAATAAACCAAGTTCACGCATTTTAAAGGCACTATTTTCATTTAAAGGACAAGATCAGTCACTCAAACTTATTTTTAAGCAACAACTAATTTTCAGAATTTTCTTTTCATTTCCCTTTATGGCACTTACATTTATGACATCAATATTGAGTATAATTAAAATTCAAAGCAAACCAAGCAGTAACTCCTTGTAAATTTCACATTTGGGGAGAAAAATACTGTCACGTGACTCTCAAGAGCCAATTATGAAACAGGACAGTACACTTTTTCAAGTGGGGTTATTGGATTTCCCCTTTAAGCAAATTCCAATTAGATTGTCTTGAGTTCAAGTGCTGTACGTGCGAGTTTAAGGCTGGTTTTCCGATCAGTGCAAACTCACCCAAGGCATTCTCTTGAACTTAGACTTAAGTGCAAAACTTTGCAATATTCAACAGCTTAGGTCATAAAAACCCAATATATATATTTTTTTCATTCTTGCTGCCGATTAAACTTATAGCCCATAGCATTTGCAAGTTTTTTTGATTTCTTGAAAATATGTAGTGATATTTGTAGATCTGTCCTAAATTTCACTGCCAGTTTTTGGTTCCTTGCGGTAGCAAAGGAACCTATGTAGTCAGGTTGGCGTGTGTGTGTGTGTATGTGTGGGCGTGTGTGTGTGTGTGACACTTGCTTCGGTACGCTCTAACTCAACAAGGGAAGGTTGAATGGAACTTGGATTTGGTACATAGATTCGTCATAGGGAGAAGGCGTGCCCTATTGTTTTTGGTGGAGGTCAAAGGTCATGTGGGGTCACCAGAGGTCAAAAACTAAAAACTTTCTCAACACGATATTTCAAGGTAGGAAACTTGGATAGATGTCATACTTGGTGTGTGGATGTGTTATGGTGTAAGGATGAAATTGGATATGTTTGGTGAAGGTCAAAGGGTCATCTGGGGTCACCAGAGGTCAAACACTGAAAAACATTTTAACACAGTATTTTAAGGTAGAAAGGACAGGTTTAAAATCGATCTGTGTTTGGTTAAGGTCAAAGGTCATCAAGGTCACTGGAGGTCAACCGCTGGAAATGTTATAATTTAGAAAATCTTGTAAGCTAGATAAAGACAGGTTCAATAGATTTTTTTTATCTCACCTGGTTTTGCATGCTTATACACCCAAACACCTTAGAAATTTGGCCTTTACGTTCGTTCAGTAATGATTCCTTCGGGTTGTACACGTATTTTGGATCATTAAAACTTTTAAGAGGGCAATAACTGAAATCTGTAGATTTCACTGAACACAGGTCACTCTGCATTAAACTGGTCTCTCTGCCAGTGGAAGCAATGCATGGATTATTCAGTATGTCTCTTTAATACTGCTGTGCTCTGTGGGGGTAACCTAATCCTCATTCTATTATCACACCCCATTAATCACTTGCTTTCTGCTTAACTGCTGAATAAACACTGTTTTCTGTGTAGAGGTAGCAAACAGGACAAATGGTAGATTGTTTTAAAGTAATAGCAAGTTTTAGTTGAGAGCAGGTAAAAATAAACTGTTAGAGAAATACAAGGGGAGTTTTTCTCTCTCTGACCACATTGTATATTATTTATTCGTGATAATATCAAGTTTGATTACAAGCATAAATACATATGAAAATGAGGAAATGTTTTTGAAGGATCACCAAGCATTATAAAAGTTGAATGTAAGTAAGGCCACAAAAATTTGACCTTTGATATCATGTAATATAAGTAATAAAATATCCCTTGTGAAGATGTTACAAACATTGAGTATGAGCTTTTGCTTAGCTCTATTTCGGAGACTGGCTGTACATCTTATAATACCCAGCAAGGAACCACAGTGCCCATTGGGCTCTTGTTCATCTAGTTTTTGAGCTTTGCATATTTTGTCACCCTCTTATATTCTAATATTACCATTACGTTTCGTTAACCTTTGTTAGGCATGGTTTTGTGAAAGCAATGCAGTTGTTCTTTTTCGAGTTCATCATTTCAACAACAACAAACAAATTGTGTAAGCAGTACACAGCAGCATTGCTGCTCCGGTTCACGTAGGCAGGTAGGCCGACGTACAGTTTAAAAATGATTGCAATCAAAATTTGGATCACTGGTGTCGCATTATAACTAATGGTTGTCTCCCTAAGAATTCATCATTATGAGCATTACAGCCGCTAGACCTGGTTAAATGGTATTCTGTCCCGGGATCAAATTATTCCAGGGAATGCCTCTTCCGTGGCCCTGCACACTGCATGCATCTCAGTCCATAGACTTTATTATTTGAAGAAAACTTATGGTTTGAAAAAATTTGGTGACTTTCCGACAGAAAAAAAAAACATTGCAACAAATTGTTTCGATCAGGCATAGTACGACTCACACCAAACCTGCAAACGGAAGTGGAACAAGTTACGCAATTTCGTTATATAAGCCTTGGTTCTTTATTGTTAGGTAAGATTTTTGGACAAAATTAATTGTTTTCAGGAAAAAGCAGCAAATTTGACCTCTATTAATTGTTGCAAAATGCTTGGAGTTGGATAATGGTCAATTTTTCGATTCTCATAAAACTATGTTTGTGTTTATGATTGTTTTGATAATAATACGTATCATTAGTTAAATCTCCAAGAGCCCAGTTTCCATAGAAACTGACTATTGCGTGATTGAATATTTGAAATATGGTTTCATTGCATAACTGTTCGCGGAATTACGTTGTGCAGCGCTTCTCAGATAATTCACAAACCGACGTTGTTAGTGAGTTGCTATGGCAACTGATTAAAGAAAACCCCCATGGAACTACTCCGGACTGATGTAATTCTGCTTAGTCATACCACGGGAAATTGTAACCTTTGCCCATATCCCGTTGAATATATATTTATATACCTCTCTTTGGTATTGCGAGTGTAATCAGCGCAGGGGGTAAAACACGGAAGCTGAACAGGGTACCGTCTGCTTATGATAATATGAAATGACACCTTTGCCTCAATTGAGACATCAAAATATAAAATATTCTCAGCTCGAAGCAGGGAGTTTTCGGACCTTTGACAACTCGATCCCTGCTCGAAGGTTGGATATTTTCGCTTTAAATACCTGTTTTTCCCCCAAGGATTGTTGCGAGAGGGGCTCGGACGTAACGTTCAGACTGACGGGCCATTTGAAGTATATGTAACGGTTGATTAGTGTGCTACTTAAACTAAAGTGTGTAATTAGCCTACGAGGCGCCTCTTTGTCGGCCGCCCCCTTAGGCTGCCTCCCCTCAGTTAGTTTTTTTTTCGCAGCAATAGGCTGGGCGAAAACAGTTCGTCCGCCCCGCGGGCTAGCGTCCTGTTTTCTGCAGAGTATTTTATTACTCATTTTCAAAACTTTTGGGATAGGTTTTTCTAAACCTCTTTTGGCTTCGATCTCGTTGTTTACTGTCACGATTAAAGGCAGCCAGGAGTTACCCCAAACTACAATTTTACCAGAAGCCTACAGAAATTTTTGATTGGTATAGCCCTTTGATTGACATCGAATTAAAAGAATGCAGAGTAGCTCATATAACACATCATGTACTGCAAGGATTTTGATTACAGATTTGAGTCTTCTACACTAACCAGAGTGTGCCGTGAATCAATACACTGGGATTTTGTCCGGATGAGGATGAGTTTTGGACAGATGTGGTGGACAGAAAGTAAGAATGTTAGTAGAATTGGAACCGGGTCCAGGGTGATAAACATATACCTTTAATACAAATGTTTAATTGATAATTTGTACACACGCTTGAATGACCTACATGCACGGTGACATGCGTAAGGCACTAGAGTCTCTCGCATCTGTGATATTGGAGCAAGCATCTGACATATACGTAACCGCAAGTATCCCAACCAACCTACATCTTTCGGGTCTTTTTCCTCTATTCACTTGCTTGATTCGAGTTCGGGCTTTCCATCTGCTGCTTAAATGGAAATGTAGTCATCCAACTTTTTGGGGGGTGATCTTCGAGTGGCAGAGTGGTCTATTCCAGCTGTTGTGTACAAATGTTGTTCACACATGCATGGGTTCGAATCTTGCTCTATGTATGTAGGTTTTCTCCGTTAACTCCGGCTTTCCTCCCACTTTGCATAGGCTGGCCTGACGGAGTCGGTTGCGCGTCGGACTACAGGACTATAAAGCCCATAAAGTGGACCAGTTAACTAGCCGGCTTTCAGGGTTAAGCTCAACTAGAATTTGCATAGTTAGACTGTCCTGTTTCTTGATTGTCTCGTAAGGATCACGTGACTTTATTTTTTTCTATTCCACCAAAGCTTTACTAGGAGTAACTGATTGGTTTACCGTGAATATATGCATTATTGAAGTCAGGCAAAATATTTTGAAGAGAATTAAGAAGAAAATAGTAAGATTAACGTGTTGCTTCTAAATAAGCGCGGGACCGCTCTTGTCCTTTAATTCATGGTATAGTTGTTAAGCTATTGAAAGCAGTGAGGAACCCACGAACGGCAAGTCGTTTTGAAATTTACCTCGCAATTTCAGTTGTGGAATTCAATTCCACATGAGTGAAATGCATTTCACATAAGCGGAAAACAACTCCTTACGGAGGTTATCGTCGACCTAGTGATTTCCACTTTGTATAAAACAAAGGGAGTGACAATCAGTTCGTTTTCAGTGGGGCTGGGGAGGAAAACTTTCTCCCAAAATGCTCGACAGAGGCTATGGAATATTGGATTCGAATGCAATGTACTAAATATATTCATAAGCGATGTCTTCCCCTGCGGATAAGATACATGTTGTTCGTTCATTTCATCGCTACCAGAAATCCAGGGACATCGTCTTCAGTATGGACATGCACGTTGGCTGTCATCTCCCCGTTGAAAACCAAAGCGAGCTTTCGCGCTGGCTACAGTCTAACTACGGGCTTGCGTACTCGAAAATGGCAATCTTAAGAGATGAGAGATGGCGGCGATACGTACTTTTGATGAAATTAACAAATGGAACTCTGTTCACATTATATCATTACATCGCACAATTATAACTGATGTCGGAGACCTGGATCGACAATCTTGGATTGATATGTTTGATGGGATCAAGCTGAGCACGTCTTCCTTGTCGAACGATCAAAAGTGGTTCATGTAAATGGTTGAGGAGGTGCAGTACTTTCATGCTTCATTGAAAGACTGATGTAGAGCGTTCAAATAAATTCTCTGCGGCACGTCCAAGCAATCGAAGCGTTTCGCCTTCGTTTTGCTGTAGGAAGATAGGATAGGCGACATGATGGCTTTGTTTTGACAAGTCATGTCGAACAAAAGGTCGCTAAAACATTCTCATCCGGGGTCAAAGTCTTCGGTTCGTAGGCGGAAATGGACCCAGACTGTGTAGACCTCAGAGAGGAAATCAGAGGATAGGGGGTTATTCCACCCTGACGGTATAGGATGAAATACAAGTGGGAGTGAGGTTGCATTATTAACCTAACACCAATATGAAGATCCATAGTGGGGTAGCCAAGATTTCTCCCAAGTGGGGGTCTGGCTGCAGCATATTCTGTGACCAACAGACTGGGGAGAGGTCTCAGGGGTGGAAGTGTTACCTCCCCTTTGGGAAGTTTCTAAACGAAATGGGTGTCGTTATGTGCAATCTGGTGTCACAAGTGGCACCTTTTGAAATAAAATTTGTGCTGCACTATTTTATGTTTTTCAAAAGGAACTTTGTCATCAGGTGATGATGGATAGTTCAATGTCCACAGAGTACGCTACAGACTGACAGAAGACCACTTCTGTTTGTTTTGATCGTATAGGCTGCATATTCGACTGTAGGTTATCCCCTGTCAGCCTGAAGTGCCCGGTTTAAGGTTGATTTATAATATGTCCTCGAATCTTGCCGCCCCCGCCCCTCCCGAGCAGCTGAGGGATAGCCATATATGGCCCTGCTTATTAAGCGGACAAAATATCTGAAGTATTATGGCCGGTTTATACTTCAAACGTTTTCATGAGCTATGAGACTGATATAAGTACGTCACTGACAGGATACTAGGAGAATCATTTTACAATTTTATGAGCACAAGTAAAAATTTCTGAATCCACTCTGAGTTATCCTTTATGCTACTTGGTCGGTGGATATGGTCTCTCCAAGGTGAGGATACATTCTGTTTTCTATCACTCTATGCCTTGACTTGCTTATATCAACAATTGTTAATAAGAATAAATCTTTGTTGAGCCACAAAACTCTTTTCAAAGTGCAAAAGAGGGATTAAAATCGGTGTCACGCCTTTGTTCGGGTATTATTTTATTACTCTAAGAACTTTTAGAAAGATTTCGTGAAAAGCTGAAGGACAACAAAAGAAAGATTTAATTTCTGTATTAGATATTTTGATTCGGGTAAACACTACTCATAGGACTTTTTCAAATTTTCAAGTTTTGAGTCGGCAAATCGAAGGAAAGATTGTAATACATTTATACAAATAGATACTTTTTTCTAAATAGCAATTTACAAGGCATTGTGGTATGATATTTTTGTGTGTGTCTCTTTCCTTCGCAGTAAAAATTACCCTTAACCGAGACAGCGCGTGCGGGTACCAAGACTCTATTTCGCAATTTGCAGTTGCTTGAAAAACATTTTGGAAAAAGGTTTTACATCTTAGGTGTTTGCAGAATAGATACCCTTTGTACCATTCTAGTACCTCTCATCTGTTTCCAGTAGGCCTTCTTAGATGATTTTTCAAATCATGTAGTGAATAGATTTTTTTAGGGGTTAAAGCGGGTGAGACACTGAATATTTGGGAGGGGGTTATGGGGGTCATGCCTAAAAAAAAGAAAAAAACGCGCGAAAATCAAATGGACGATGGGCGATTTCTCAAACAGAGGAGGACACATGACCCGTCAGCTCGAGATCACTGCCCGTGGGGATAAGAAACTCAGGTGGAGAACTTTTAATAATAAAACTTTGCATTTCAGAACGAGACAATGAAGAATACGATAAATAAATAATTTGGGATCTAATCAGTGCCGGTGTGCACAGCGCGAGCCTTCTATAACCCCCGTACGCTTGGTTAAGATCAGGTATAGACATACAAGGTACCTGTAGTAGTAGCAGAAAGCCCTGTTTATTCCGACTTAAAAGTGCCTTTGTATACATGTGCACGTGTGCATGCATGCGTATTTGCCCGTCAGCTTTGTTTCCACGGAATATTTCTGAAGCTTTTAATTGCATTTAGGACAAAAAATGCATTATATCGAAGAAAGATTTCCCATTGTTTTTTTTTATTTTTTTATTTTTGAAGATACAAGCTAGGTCACCTGAAGTCACTAAAGACCTTGTAAAAAGGAAACCAAGTCTTAAGAATAGACCCTAAATTATTTTTACGCTAGGCATGTGTTAATATTGTTTTTAATTTTTTTCTTTTTCTCTCTTTGTTGAAATTTCTCGAAAGGTTAAAGTTGTCAATGTTTTCTGTACTATCCTGTTTCCAATATTCTGACCATTTTTCAGACATATTAGTTTTTTTTTCTGTTCAAGGTGTTTACATTTTAATGCAAAACTCCTTGGCTATATAATCAATCTGTGTTAGGAATTAGGCGCAACGGAATGGAAAAAATCTTTAGTGGGGTTGAGTGTCAGTAAAACTACCTAAGCGGAGCGCCACTATTAGTTGGCGCAAATCGTACAAAAACTTTTTGACAGGTGGTCTGAAACGGCACTAAACTGCATGTACCAGGCCTTAAAGAACATTGACCTCATGTTTGCAATTTCTCATCATTTTAAAAATTTCGAGAGGAGATGAACATTGTTTAAGCAAACCACTTTTTCATCAGTTGTGATGAGGCCTCTAAGTGTCCCCGGTTTCAACTCCACCGAAGCTGCTAAATAATGTTCGTGTATTTTCGGTTTTCTCCAAAATGAGCCTTATCCCTTTCACCTCTTGGGTAAAGTAATATCCCGGACATTCTCAAATTACAAGCTGTCATGAGATTATTTTTTATGTTGTCTCTGTTGCTGACTTGCTTTCGTGTTGAGGTGAATGGAAAATAAACATGCACTAACTTTATATATCATTTTCACATGACTACATCGTGTCTTGCAACCGAATCAGGCTTAAGCTCTGAAACTAATAAAACACCCGTGCAACATATTTGCCTCAATAGGAATTTGAAATTAATGGTTTTCTAAAATTAACTGACGTATTGTGTCATTAGTGTCCATGAGAGCTGCGATGTTGTTATGTAACATCATGTATACATTATTTTCATTATGTCGATTAACTGCAACAGCAAAGGATTACAACGTGACATAGAGAATGTCATTCGTGTAGCCAGTGCACGACAGAGAATGTTGAGCTATGTAACTTTCAATCACGTGATCGTTTTCATGTGTACTACTGTCTAAAACCATAACATCACACCGATCCTTATGTCGTCAGTTTTAGCACGAGAAAACCTAATTTGGTCTCTGAGCTAAACCACATGACAAAAGTGATTGATGCAATTATTTTACCTACATTCCTCGTAAAATTTCTCTGTATATTTTTATTCCGCTCTATCTTTTTGATGTTTTACTGTACAAACTCTCAGATGTTTTGAGGTTGAAGTCCCTAGTGGTTTCAAAACAGGAGAAAGAATTGTCGAGTATGTTTTATGAAATGACGTTTATAAATAAGCTGCCAGTGTTTTCATTTTACTTGATAAACGGCTTCCCTAATATGTTTTGCCAACACCGAATACTAAACATTCTATAATATGTGTAGTGTTATGGCTACTAGAATGATGATTCTCAAAAAGAAATGCATTGTATGTCCTGCAATGTCTTCTACGTTCATTGACAGCTCATAATTATTCATAAACTTCTAAAACTGTCGCTGCCCACTTTATGTATACGATTGTCAGATGTCGCGCACTTAACAACTTAAGCTAGAAGAAATGTGTAACTAAATCGTAAAATATACCGCTGAAGCATAGTAACGTTGGAACTGTGTCACATTTGAGGCTGCCAAGCTAGAAAGAATGCATTTCCTGTCGTTACAGTCATTTGGGTGTCACCGTAATTTATTCCCTCATATGATATGATGTAATACTAGGCGATAAGGCATCAGAAGATGAGGTATGGGCCTACCCTGTATGCATCGTATGACGGGTGTCCGGCGAAATTCGACGTGAAATGTTACAATGATGTTTACCATACTTGTTACAAACACACAGCTAAAACAGTGCGATTGTATAAACTCAACAACATGCGTCCTCTACTTGGAAAAGATCCAATCAAACTGTCAGAACAATGCACAAAAGCACCTGTCAATGCAAATAATGACACCTCAACAGCGGTGTGCGCGATAGGGGGCCAGGGGGGCATGTTTGTAGTCTGGGGGAACAACCCAGTCGGGGGAATTTACACGGGAGCAATTTCCTTTGAATTGATCTCCACCTTCATATCAGTCGGGGGGATGGACATACTGCCCCCCCCTCCCCCACCTCAGAAAACCTGCGCACGCCACTGCATCTCAAAAGGTATAAATCGTTTTGAAGTACAGATATATTCGTCACTAACAACTCCCAGGTTCCCATTTACGAGTTTGTCGTCTTAATATTAGTTATTATCATCATTATTGCCAAAGTTATATTTAAGAAAAATCTCGGAACCAAACGTCCAGCCTACGGTTAAGCATATCATAAGTTTACTTTGATTATACGAAGATGTTACCGTTGCTAAGTATTCAGCTCGTAAGAAAGTGAGTGCAAATTGAATAGGTCATAACGTTGCCCATCTCCTTGATCAAAATCAAGTTTCCTATGTCAACTTCTTCTTCTTCTTTTTTACGTGGCTTAAAAAGATAACTATCCACGGAAGTTACTGTAAGAATTCGTTATCTCCCTCGTTGAGTTGATCAGGGCAAGCCTAAACCCCTGGTCATAACGATTATAAGTTATTTTCGGAGTTATTTAATAAAGTCCTCTTAAGGAAATCAAGTTTCCCATTTCAGCTTCTCCTTTGTTTTCCTGTTACGTGACATAAAAAGATAACTATTCACGGAAGTTACTGTAAGAATTCATTATCTTCCTCCCCTAATCAGGGAAAGCCTAAACACATGGTCATACCGATATTAATTACTTTCGGAGTTATTTTATAAAGTCTTTAAAATCGACAAAAACAATAGCAAATTCAAAGTGGAAATCAAGTTTCCCATTTCAGCTTCTCCTTTTTGGTTCCTTGCGGTAGCAAAGGAACCTATGTAGTCAGGTTGGCGTGTGTGTGTGTGTGTGACACCTGCTTCGGTACGCTCTAACTCAACAAGGGAAGGTTGGATGGAACTTGGATTTGGTACACAGATTCTTCATAAAGAGAAGGTGTGCCCTATTTTTTTTTTTGGTGAAGGACAAAGGTCATTTGGGGTCACCAGGGATCAAACACTGAAAAACATTTTAACACAGTATTTTTAGGTAGAAAGAACAGATTTCAAATCAATCTGTTTTTGGTTAAGGTCAAAGGTCATCAAGGTCACTGGAGGTCAACCGCTGGAAATGTTATTTAGAAAATGTTTTAAGCTAGATAAAGATAGGTTCAATAGATTTTTTTATCTCACCTGGTTTTACATGCTTATACACCCAAACGCCTTAGAAATTTGGCCTTTACGTTCGTTCAGTAATGACTCCTTCGGGTTGTACACATATTTTGGATCATTAAAAGTTTTAAGAGGGCAATAACTGAAATCTTTGGATTTCACTGAGCACAGCTCACTCTGCTTTAAACTGGCCTCTCTGCCAGTGGAAGCAATGCATGGATTATACAGTATGTCTCTTTAATACTGCTGTGCTCTGTAAGGTAACCTTTTCCTCATCACACCCCATTAATCACTTGCTTTCTGTTGAACTGCTGAATAAACCCTGTTTTCTGTGTAGAGATAGCAAACAGGACAAATGGTAGATTGTTTAAAAAAGTAATTGCAAGTTTTATTTGAGAGCAGGTACTGTAAAAATAACTTATGAGAGAAATTATGGCACGCCAAAAGGCTCACCAAATATGATGATGTTCTAAAAATACACGTTCATGTACTAAAATTACACGTTCATGTACCAAAAGTAAACGATGATGTACTAACTTCATATGATCATGATGTAAATTTACACCATCATGTACTAAAACCATAAGTTCATCATGTTAAATGTTACGTTGTACATGTAAAATCACACGTTGTACATGTAAAAACGTAAGATCATCATGTTATATTTGTCTCTTCCGCACGCCATACAGAGTGAGCCTTTCGGCGTACCAGAAGTCCGCCAAAAGGCTCACCGAATTTGATGTAGTAAAAGTACACGTTCATGTACTAACTGCTTACGATCATGTACAGATTTCATACGTTCATGTACTGTTTGCTTACGTTCAAGTACTGAATTCATACGATCATGTACTGATTTCTTACGATCATGTACTGACATTTAGTACATTATCGTATGAAATCAGTACATGTAGTATGAAATCAGTACATGAACGTATGAAATCAGTACATGATCGTAAGCAGTTAGTACATGAACGTGTACTTTTACTACATCAAATTCGGTGAGCCTTTTGGCGGACTTCTGGTACGCCGAAAGGCTCACTCTGTATGGCGTGCGGAAGAGACAAATATAACATGATGATCTTACGTTTTTACATGTACAACGTGTGATTTTACATGTACAACGTAACATTTAACATGATGAACTTATGGTTTTAGTACATGATGGTGTAAATTTACATCATGATCATATGAAGTTAGTACATCATCGTATATTTTGGTACATGAACGTGTAATTTTAGTACATGAACGTGTATTTTTAGAACATCATCATATTTGGTAAGCCTTTTGGCGTGCCATAAGAAATACAGGGGGTGTTTTTCTCTCTCTGACCACATTGTGTATTGTTAATTGGTGATAATATCAAGTCTGATTACAAGTATAAATACATATGGAAATGAGGTAGTGTTTTTGAAGGATCACCAAGCATTATAAAAGTTGAATGTAAGTAAGGCCACAGAAATTTAATCTTTGATTTCATGTAATGTTAGTACTAAAATACACCTTGTGAAGATGTTACAAACATTGAGTATGAGCTTTTGCTTAGCTCTATTTTGGAGACTGGCTGTACAGTTATTATAATATCCAGCAAGGAACCACAGTGCCCATTGGGCTCTTGTTTTTCTTGTTACGTGAAATAAAAAGATAACCATTCACGGAAGTTACTGTAAGAATTCGTTATCTTCCTCTCCTGATCAGGGGAAGCCTAAACCCATGGTTACATTGATATTAATTACTTTCGGGAGTTATTTGATGAAGTCTTTAAAATCTACAAAAACAATAGCAAGTTCAAAGTGGAAATCAACGGTTGGCAACTTTGTAATCAAGTGTACCATTCATTCCTTCGAACTTGACAACACAAGGATTCTAAAGGAATTTTGACATCAATGACTATTAGATGATATTTGAAGTGTATCTTGCAGTGACGTCAAGCATATATGAACTACCTAGAGCAGCTCCTAAATGTTCTAAGCTATAACTACAGTATTTGGATATTCTTTTATCTTCCACATTTATCAGTGAGACACACATATAATTTCTTTGTGTAAGTAACAAAACCGCTATGGACCAGTCAGTATAGTGTCTTTGCTAACGTTATGGCGGCAATTTCCTCTGAAAAAATTTTTGACCACGGAATATTCGTCAACAAAAAAAAAAAAAAAAAAAACGAGAAAAAAAATTACATATAAGGTCTAATTAGGGGTGATGTTGAAGTTCGTGAGCTGTTTCCTGGCGGATACCCAATTTGCCTCTGATTCCCATTCCATGTTGATAGATACACACTCTGATCACCAGACGAATTACGGTTCAATTAGTCGACCATCACTTCGTGGAATGGGTTTTTAGGCAAGTGATTATGTTACCCTCATGTGTCGAATGAATTCATCCTTAGACCCTCTATCCTGATTTCTCCAAATCAATTGACTTTGACTGTTCGGTTCGTAACTGGGAGGCATTCAGGCGTCTGATCATTTAACTATTTGTTATCTTAAATTTAAGCTGTTGACATCCCTCGTCAGCGCCTCTCATTTTTGTCTGTTACATATTTCCTCTCTCGCACACCCTTTGTTTGGATAAATCCATAAACGAAAATCCATCACAGAAGATGAACTAAATCTTAAGAAAACTGTCTGGAGAGCAAGTTTTGCGAATTTTTCTCTGAAAACTTGAAAAACAGAGACATCTTTTCAGCTCATTACCGGCAGCATGTCGGCGAATCTCTGGGATCAACGCCAACTGTGAAAATATTCAGAAACTTGAACGATAGCTAGTGAATCCATTTAGTTGTAGTGTAATGGGCTTGTGATTAATGTTGACGCGGATCAGATCATTGCCAACGAAAGATAAAGTACCATTGCATTACAAAGGCGTGATTGTGCAGGCTAGTAGGGGAGAGGTGTTGATCGCATATCTGCATTTCATCATAAGATTCAATCTCCCATTATGTGAAAGCTTTCAAATTCTTCCACAAAGAAAATTTCTTTTACCAAAAAAAATGAAAAAAAAAAAAAAAATACCGAAAGAGTAGAATGACAATGAGGGGGGATGGGGGATTTATATTTTTAAAGTTTTAATTTATGGTAGCCTGTGTACCCACTTTTCTACGCTGTGTACATGCTCGAAATAGTGGGGAAATTATGCTTCTTATATAATGGAAATCGTACCAAAACAGGTATTTAGCCGGTATTTACAGGTAAAAGATCACACACTGAGGAAAATGCCGAATCGTAGATCTTTGAACTTATAAATTGCGTTTTTTATATCTCATGATGTGTAAAAGTCTACTGTTATACAAAAACTTTGAATTTCAAATATCAACACACGCGTATGAGAACAGGAGTTTGGGACAACATAAGGTTTGGACAAATTATGTCGATCATTAGAACATAATTGTAGAAAATGTTTAGACAAAGTTTGCAGAAACAAGTGCAAACCTTGTAAAACTTATGCGAAATATGTGGGCATTTGGGAAACTCGCGCATAAATTTAAGATCATCTCTAATAAACTTATAGCGTTTATCGGCTTCAATTGCCCAAAAGTGAAGAAACAAAAGATTTAACTAAGTCACTCTCTCATTGAGTGAAAAGTACTAATTAACTCCATTGGGGTGTTAATTAATTCACTCCAAGAAGAATGAAAGTCTTTTCAAGGTTTTCCTTACATGAAAATGACCAAACATTAAGTTTTCCATGTTTAATTTTTACAGGTATCCAAAGTATCTCCCACGGTACCGATTGGTCAGTGCAGTTGCTCTAAAAACAAAAGAGTCAAAGGCTGGTGCACCTTGTTCAACAAGGTGTTTCTTGATGGCCATCACCATAGTATTGTATCGATTGCATTCTTTATTAGGGCTGGAGACTAATGCACCCTTTAAAGAGTGCTTCCTGCAATCACTCCAAACCCTGTGGGGACCCCATCAAGAATGAAACTTCGCTCTTCTTGGAGTGAATTTCTTGAAGTGAACTTTATAACCTTTCACTCTTACAAGGAGTGAAATTTCCCTCTTTTTATTTTTAGAGCGGGGTCTGGTTAGAAGTACTTTGATCCTTCCATGACTGAGTCTCAAATAAAACTTTACCAGGAAAGGCCATTTTTAGTCTATTTACATCCGAGAGATAGATGAACTTCTTCTTGTTTTATTTATGTGCGTGTGAAAATAAACACGTTCCCTTAAATACTCCACGGCAGACATCCAAGCGGTAAGAGCTTCTTGTTCTTGTCATAACGGAAATGAGGACGTAACCCTTGCAGATTGATACCGTACAAAACATGGCAAACCAGGCATGTGCTTTACAGGCACGTGTTTCGTAGCTTCAAGAATGAGTAGTCACCCCAGGCTTCCTTTAATCGATGAATTGATTGTAACGAACTACCTCGTTTCAATCAGGGAGTGTTTCAATGTTACTTCAAGGAGGAAATAAAGTTACCCAAGTAGTAGCAGACTGTCTTGTTTTTCGATTGGCTCTTTGGGGTCATGTGACAGAAAGTTTTCTCCTTAAATCTGAACTTTTTGTACTGTTCAAGTGCTTGGTTTATTTTGCAATAGTGAAGTCAAACTACAAAAGATACTTTGAAGAGATAAAGGAAGAACATTGTGAGATTTCTCTGTTGCTTCAAAATAAGTCTTTTTTCTCTATCTCTTTTTTTTTTTTTTTTTGAGGGGGGGGGGGGGAGGTGTTCCTGCGTATCTCCCTTTATGTTTCAGATCATACATACCGCATTTCAATTTTCAAATGCAACACCACAATAAAGGGGTTAACTTAGAGCAAATTAAAACTAAAACCGATCACAAATGGCTGACTCATGATCAGATGATTAGGAGTGACCATCTATGAAAAAGGATAACACGGATGGACAATTTGTCAGTTTGGGATTTCCACATCTTCATCTGACTGACCGACCGACCGACAGCGGGGACAGTGGGAAAAATTCATGAGACTGCACCCCGTGCACCGGGGAGTCTCCAGGAGGAGATTTACCAGTTCCATGAAACCGACGTCAATTTAGACCAGTTTCAAAAAGTCAAGTTTCAAAAGCCGACCTATGGCGATATCTCCATCATAAAATCAGACCTGGGATAAAACTTTGTTGGATGATACCACTGTACGGTCTACCGCTGACTGGACTGGTCTGAGTGTCTGACCGACTGAATAACTGCCATTGTTGAATGGCCGACCGGTTACATCTCTATGTTTCGACGCATCGTTTTTCAATGCCTTTTTATTCCTACACCTACAGTGACCTAAGTTATGTTTTACGATAGAGTTTAGGTTATAACCAAACCCTTTATCCTATACTGTTTCGATACTAACGGAGGGCAGTCCCCAGAACAGTTGAAATGAAGACGTACAATGGATATCTATTAAAATATTTCATCAGCGTATAATATTAAGCGGTTACGCACGATATATAGCTGTAAGTGATAACATTTGATAAAATTGAAAAGGTTAAATCCTTGTACGCATTGAAACTTAGGTTCGATAAATATGTTAGGTGATGATACTCATTACGTTGTGAATGTAATATCTCCTTCCAATTGGGATATTGTTTTACATGAGACTTATCGAATAAAGGAATCTTCAATTTCCAAAATTACCATATTACTTGTGCTTCGATTTCAGAAGTATCGATCTGTTAAAACAGGAACATGGTTACCCTGTGATCGTACGATCCTTTTTGTCAAGTCAGCACGTGCCTGGTTCAAGGAATTATGTGACTTAAATACATTACGTAGAAACTATCTATTATGGAATTGTTCGTAATAGCTAGTAATTTGTTTAACACTATTATCTAGATTGCTGTTCATCAATTTGACCGAGTGACTTTCACATGCACATTGATCTCAACTATGAACTTGCTTTTATTTTGTACCATCGTCCACTTACTTGCAGGTAGTAAACGTACGTGTCTTTTGCTAGGAACATTTTGACAAGATTGAAGGCCATTACTAGTACAAGATGCTGAAGTCGTCTCCACATTCGAAGAAATTCGGAGCAAATTCTCCTGAAGAAAACCCCATATCACAATTCAAGTTGTCAGAGCGATTAAGTCAGTTTCGACAGGCATGAGATTTCTGACATTTTGTCTTCTCTTGGTAGAATCAAGAGGACTAACCGTCAGAGATTGTGCAGCTTAAAAACCGACGTCATAATGACGTCACATCTATATCAGAGTGAATAAATGTGATAAGAAGATTTTATTGGATTTCGATGAGATACGATAGGTGCAATGCTTTTTAGGATTGACTGAAGTGACTGTGGTGTTAATGGCCAAAAATTGAGCATTAGAGTGTTGAGAGAGTCCCTGGGAAGATTAGTTGGGTTAAAAGAATATTTTAGGCTAATGTTGCTTGCATAAACTGGTTATATACCCTCTTGGTATAAAGCACTGTGTAAGTACTGGCAGTTTGTCATCTTAGAAGGGTAAACTAGATTTTTTTCTTGTCACGGTTTTTGATTTGTCTCATAAAGAGATGAGGGATGCCGAAGAATAATTCTGTCCACCCATGAACTCCGCGACAGCGATATGAATGATTTTACTCGTTGGCAGAAGTGAGGGATGAAGTTCTATTTCATATTTCACTTTTTTTCATTATAATGACAAATCTTGATATTTTGGATGTTTGTTAAAATATTTCTCACAGATTGTAAGCTGAAAAATGTATGCACGAGTTGTTTTGGGACATGGGGCACAGGGAAGGCCGTGACTAGATTGAAGAGAACAAGCGCAGTTGCGGCTCATCAGTTGAATTTCGGATTGTACTAATGGAGAAGAGTGTACAACGTGTGTTGGGAATTGATATAGGGCTTTCTACCCTCCCTTTTCTAATGATGACGTTTTTTATTTTTTTTTATTTTATTTATTTGTATTTTGTTAATGAGAAGTCAAAATAAGACAAACAAATATGAAATAGGCTAGGTATGTATTACACTCATCTCGGGTAGCATTGTGTCTATATCCTTTGACTTGCCCTTCTGTATATCCGCATCAACCACTGTCTCCCTTTTGCGTAGCCATTTTGCCACATATTTGCTCTTTGGTCTGCTGATTTTGTTCTGTAAGGGAGTATACAGTCTCTTGCACGTATTTTCGACACAACATAGCTAAATCAGTCTCAAATATTGCATCTTACTCCAGTAACATTATATCATGTAAAAATAATGAGTCTCGAGACTTTCCAACGCTCACCCAACCTCATCTCTTGAACCCTTACTTAACCTTGAGACATGATGTCAGGCATGATAACCATTTCTCGAGACATGAATCGTGACACCTTGAAAATGGGAGGATTTAGTACATATCAGTAGTCTACTTTCATTATGCATATTCAGCGGTAAACCAAAGAGAAGGCAAAGGTAAACTTGTTTGCTGCCCCCATCATTTAAAGTAGGCTGGTTTGCCAGTTTGCCGAGACAAAACATCTACGTGCATCAAGATTTAATATATAAAATGTTCAAGACGCTCTCATGTTCTCCATTTCTATCACAAATGCTCTAAAACGGGAAATCTGTGTAGGCCTATGATGAGGCTGTCGAGCTCATTTGAAATTTAAATTGAAAATTTGTAATTTCCCGAATGCGCTAATGTTATTATTACAATAGCTCAAACTAACTCAAAATGCTCTTCGAGCTGTTGTCTTCAACATTGCAAGATGTCCATATACATCCATCCATCCGTCCGCCGGTCCCTCCGTCCGTCCGTCCGTCCTTCCGTCCATCCGTCCATCCGTCCATCCGTCCATCAGTCCATCCGTCCATCAGTCCACCCGTCCATCCGTCCATCCGTCCATCAGTCCATCCGTCCATCAGTCCATCCGTCCATCCGTGCATCCATCCACCCTTCTGTCCATTCATTCATGTAGACCATTTCTTCCTTAATATATCTAATTTGATTTTTCAACTACAATCGATAAATTTTTATATTCTGTTAAAAACAAGAATTGAACAAAACTGAAAGTTTTGAATATTGCATGTGATTTAAATTGAAATACCACAACATTATGTTACTCCAATGAACTCTTCCCCCCTCGGACATTGTCTGATTGTCTACGAGTCCATCCGCTTGCTGCGCCCCAGGTCGCACTGAGCTCAAGACACGTATTGGGTATATGCATAAAGGCAGTCAGCTTTCACCCAACTACAATTTTTGTAGAAGTCCACAGAAATTCGCAATTGACATAGCTCTTTGATAGACAGTAAGTGTAAAAATGCAGAGAACTGTAGCTCATATTACATTGCATACACGGTACTGTACTGAGAGTGTTTTGATTACACACTGGCGTCTTGTATACTCACCCTAAAGTAATAAACTGAGATTGTGTCTAGATGAAGATGAATTTTAGACAGTGGTAGGAGGGGTGCTAGTAAATCGTTTAGGAGAATTGAAATTGTTTGGGGTCAGAGGGTTCTAAGACCTTTTCAAGCCAGTCCACGGTTGGAGACCATGGAATAACAACAATATCAACGATATAACATTAAAGGTCAAAGTGTAGAAATGCAGATGCTTTCAATTAATGCAGTTAAAAATCGCGCTTTGAGACAGTTGCTTTTCCTGCAAACACGTAACTTCACAGATCTTTTCCCCAGAATTATAAACTAAGAATGAACAAAAATGAAGTGAATTGGTCCAATGTTCGATGGGATCTAAAAGTTTGAGTGAAAACTACAAAGGTAGGCCTATCCATGTGAGCTATTGACTCGGGCGTTCGTAATTCCCTTCAAACCCTTTCCTTCTGAGCATACGCGCTTGTAACTCTGAACTGGCCTATTTATATGTTGAAACTTTCCTCTTCACGTCATCATAAGTCTCCGTTTACGGCCACCCTAATCTATATGTAGATTAACATATCTACAACACATTACCCTTGAGATCGATTGTAATAACATTTCCAAGGCATATTGAAATTACAAATCCCGGTACACCTGTTCACTGAGACTTTCCCGCAATCTTATTTCCGGAGTCGACTGCACATTGAGAGTATTAACATTCTAAACCTTGGCACTTACAACATATCTGATTCCACAATTTCTCCGAGTTTTGCTCTCTGCAAATGTGATTTAATGTTATTACCGTGTTAGTTGTTACTGACTTATTCAAAAGGACAAATTAATTCGTCATGCGAAAATGAAGGAATAACCATCGAGGTTGCATGATCCATTGTCCATGAACTGGGATCATAAATATTCGAATCTTGAGTGTTCTTGTGTCCTCTTTACAACGCACAGCTTATTTACTAATTTCGTATACAGATGCATTAGATATACTTTCAAAACATCGCGGTTGATAATTCAATTTGAATCCTTCTAAAAACCACAACTACGTACAAAATGTGAAAAATTGGACTTTTTATCACAAAATATATCATTAAAAGAAAAAATCCACGCCCCAGACTATCAGAGGATAGAGTTAGTTAGATGGGGCTTAACGACACACCAACACAAATGTGTTATATAGTGTCAGTCAGAGGATAGAACTTTGGCATCAATGTCATACCACTTTTATACACTCCTATCGTAGTCATAGTCCGTGCGCATGTTTGTTAGCATGTGTAGCCTATCCAATGCGTGGTAGTGGGTCCAGATACACCATTTCGAGAATGAGACTAAAGCCCCGTCCACATTATGCGACTCGCTGCGACGCAACTCATTGCAACGAGACTGTTCGCGTTGCAAAGTGTTGAATGCTTTGCAAGTGGACGCGCAACCCAGTTTCACGCGAGTTCGGTCGCATGAAACTGAAATGTGCAACTGACAATGACTGAAATGAAATTGTAACGTGCCACTGACAATGACGTCGAAGACGGGCTTCTGGAATGAAGTCGGGTAAGTTCAATTAAAGCAGCTTATCTGTTATTTTTACGTTTCCAGTGTTCATCAAATATATGGGCTGTACTCCATACAAATGTAAAAAGCCTTAAAAACTAACGTACCTTAGTCTTTTCTCCGAAAATGAGCCAAAATTCGAAAACAAATTCTAAAAGATTTCAACGGTTTCCAAACGCTATTCTACCTTATTATCTGGCTCTAGCTCCGCCCAATGAATTTGATGCATATTCAGAACGTCATTTTGAGAAGGAGTCAAGCAAAACGTAAACAAAACAGACAGTGAAATTTCGTTCAATTGATACATACGTTATTCGAACGGCGTTTACGCGTCCAGTTTGCACATCGCATCGAACCGACTGCGCAATTCGTTCGTTTCATTTGTGAACCAAGATTCAGTGACAAATTCCTATTCACTCGTTTCGGCTCCATCGTTCAGTTTTTAATTTTGTCGCTGATTGTGCTATTTTAATCCTTCCCAAGTTTCAAGATAATGTTCACTTTCTCTTTGATTTGATGCTGTGGCTTGGCATTCAAAAACAATCTTTGGGCTAAATGTGTGAAACTAACTGTCATTCTGTATTGGGAACGGTTGTGAAAGGATCTGTAATGCATGTACCCAACATGTGTGATACATTGGCAATACGTACATCGTTGTGTCAAAGGGTAGGCATAATTTTACGTCATTCATTTCTTGCATTGTGATTGGTCAAATTGATATAAGAGCCCGTTGTCTTTGCATAAGAGTTTAGCCGAAAAAAGTAGATGCAGATTCTTTTTATTGTAATTAGCGCTCTAATTAGTGAAATTTCACCGGAAAAACTGGTGTGAAGGATTTCTACCCGGTTGGTATCAAATGGAAGAGCAAGACTGAAGATTAACGATGAAGGTTTTTTTTTTCATCAAACAGCATAACCTGCTTTAATCGAAACTGACCGAACAATTCCTGTCTCTTCATCGTAACAAATTAAGAGTATGTTAAACGTCAGAATTTTGCGTGAAACGCTTAATGGACCTGCGACTTGTTGCATAACGTGACACTATGCTCTTAAAACTAGTTAGTCGTCAGTCGCTCACCACGACAAGACAGTTTTGTTGCATTAAGTTGAGTCGCAGAGTGTGGGCCGGGCTTTAAGAATAACGTGATAATATTTACCTCATTGGATTGTGAAATTTACGCAGAGTAACTCCTTACTTTATTTTGAATAATTATGCAATTTAGTTCTCTGACGTCATAAGAGATGATCTTTAAAGCCATCCATGAAATAGGATACGCGATAACCCGGGCATACTAATCCAGATTGGGTGACTGTACTTTTCCTTTAAAAAAGCCGACGGGCCGAAGGCGATGGTGTAAACAAAGGCGTAATGTATGAAAGATGACGGTGTCATTTCCTCATGAAGAACTTTCCTAGTATGGACTTGCAACTGCTTGAGGAAATCCGGACAAAATTGTTTTCTTCTTCTAATAATCGCATTCTTTGAAAACATCTAAACACTTCATTTCACTTTTCACTTTTGGTCACAAATCAGCCAACCAATTAATGGAGGGTGTTGAAATTGTAAACTATCTATCATGAAAAACTTTAATGTATATAACATGAGACATCAATTTAACCAAGAACATGTAAATCATAACCAGGATCCCTTATTAAGTTTTTATAACTGAAGCGCTCTGCTGATTGGTGATTACGAGCCTACATCCTTTACAGAGTTGTCCAGTCTGCGTATACAGATCTGATCCGTTGGAATTATAGAATTTCCTTCAATGCGTTGATCACAATTCTTTCTTGTTTTCTTCCAGCTACGGTGGTACGGTTTCTGACCAACAGGTTTATCTGGGAGTACGATCCTACACTCGGTAAGCAAATTTGTTTACTTCATACTTAAAGTTGTCCGAAGAAGTCCCCCATTCGGCGTTCGGTCGAGTCTAATATGATTTTTTCAGGGTGTGAATGGCGAAATCGACTTTCAGAAATATTTTATTTTCAAATCGTGTTTTGGGTTGGGCTAGTATATTTCAGGCAAGGGTCAAGTAAGGTAGGGTTTATTTATTCGGTGTTTTCATGGTAAAATACGGTCGAAACCTTCCTTTTGTAATTGGAGGCGTGGCCTATTTCAAATCAAAGCTGATTCGTTCATTGACATGATTTGACCATTCATACCTTGGAAAATGTTGTATTAGGCCCATTTTCTCATGAGAAATAAAACTATTTTACAATATATATGAGTTTGTTTTGCTCTGTATTGTTCTTGTTTTTATTGTTCTTGTTTTGTTTTTTTATTACTTTTTTTTTATTTATTTTTTTTGAAGAAGACTGTCTTGGTATGGTACATCCCTGCTTACCCGGCAAAAGTACCGAATATTTAATTTATTCTGTATAGATGTTTTTGAAGAATTTCATCAGACCGATGACTTTGAAAAGATTAGCCGTCTTCTCCAGTCACTTGGCACTTCTCCCGTTTGATCCGTTGCTGCGTAAGACAAAAACCTATCTTTGCATTGTTTACGCCCGTACTAAGATGATTTCACACCAGAGAAGAAATGAAGCTGCTTTCTACGAGCGGACACACTTTTTACCTTAGTTCGAATACGGGAGGTTTTCGAAAATTTCATGAAAACAAATCTTCCCTAATTGCCCTAAGATAAAATTTTTTCACGTCCTGCCCGCAAACCATGGCATGTTTCGGCTTTTGTTTGAACGCACTGTTATACCCATGTCTTATTCCAATACGTAGCAATACGTAGTACGTTTGAATTGTACATTATACAGCTGCAGGTATTTCTCCTGTCGTCTGAGTGCGATATATATATATATTCGACGTGAAATACAATTTGCGAAGTTCAACTGTCTAACCTCCGAAGAGTCGGTCGTTATTAGATTTTTATATTAAACATAATATTGTTAGAGAAAAACGTAAACATACTTCGCCACTTTATGTGTTTCGACTGCCATAACACAGATATTTGGAGTTATTTCTAAAGAAGAGATTTAAATTCAGCTGATGGGGTGCAGGAATGTATTATAGAGTGAACTGTCAAAACGTCTTCCCCTGCTCTACACATTGGAATTTGCTGCGATGTAAAATTTACGAATAAAATAACTGAGAAAAGAAAAGCGAACCCTTTTACCACTGCAAAGTCAATTCGTTGTTACTTCAGGTTTATTAACAGTGCCTCACTATAAGCATGTAAATTATGGTCTGACTGTTAAAAATTCAATTTCTTGTCAAAGTCCAGAATATTTATACGACTCTTCATCACCGCAAAGAATAAAAGCGCACATCTTGTCAATAAGCTTAAACCACCAACGCAGTCTGGGTTTCCAATATTGAGGACGATATTATATTCCCTTCATTCCTATCAACGCTATGTTTGATTAGTTTATGGATCATGCATATGACATATGCATACTTTTATTTTAAAAAGTAAATTGAACAAATACAATGGCAATAACTTCGATAAAGAAATTGATTATTTATTGGCACGTTTTTATGTCATACCAACTTCATAAATAATTTTGGTTCAATTACAGAAAACAAAGTAAAAAGTAAAAAGTAATTCATAGGAAATGTTGTCAATGAGTTGACAAAACTTTGATCTGTTTATAATAGATATATATATATATATATATATTTATTTATTTATTTTATTTCTGTAAATGCACAGAAATTTCAACCATTTAGGGTTTCATGCTTAGATTCAACTCATTAGGTACAGACTGTTTTTCACATGACAATTGGTAAGCCACGCCTACTGCCGGGCAAATGTCAACAGTGTTTTATAAGTGTAACAGTCACGCAGGGTCGTCAACTGTCTCTCAGCTGCACTGGATCATTTTGCCGTCAAAAGGGGCGGGGCCTGTGAGGCCAGTGAAAGCACACTATAGGAAATGTTATTTCCTGCAGTTTGGGAGGCAATTTCGGTTCAGCCAAAATGTTTTTGTACGCTTCGTGACATATTATTGTGGAGTTCTCAAAGACAGGCCACGGGTCTGAAGGCTTAACTTCGCAATCTCCTTGACAATTCCCTGGTTGACTGTCTGAAATATATCTTGATAGATAAATTACGTAGCATGTTTTCCGTTCTCTGGGAAATCTTAAATCAAATTTCACTGCCAAGTAGCCGGCAAGTATATAGGTCTCTAGATAGGCATTGTTGCAAAAGGGTTCAATAGGTGAACCAACGCCAAATGATCGCGCAGAATTTCCTCTACATCATTAGAGAGATTTTTGTTTATACAAATAATGATTTATCGCAGAATTAGCCAACCGATACAGACATAAATTACTTTAAGTAGCACATTAGGTTTGTTTGCGGAATTCACCAAAATTTCAAAACCTGTTAACCTTTCTTGACGTACTAATGACAAATGGTCAAACTTAGATAATGTCCACAACCTACATAGAAGTAATTGTGTCCAGAGTAAGGAATTGGAAATTCAATTCTTCTTTTCAAAATTTGTGACCAGAAACCGTTACAAGCTAGCATACAAACAAATTTAACATTTCAACTAGATTTGCGTAACTTTCGGACCTTAATCTTGACTAATTGTGTTAATAAGGACCTTTATTTGGTAGTAGCCCTCTACACCCTTGTAGGGTAAGCGATATCGATTTCATGTGTTCCTTTAGAGCTTTAAGAAGCTCTGGTACCGTATCGTATGAGTAAGTCATGGAGGAACGAGGTTACTTATCCTTTTCAAATCACCCAAAATTCTGGTTGTATTAGTCAAGCAAAATATTGATTTCGGAATTGGATTTCTCACCGTCTCACTGTTTAAGCAAAGAAAAACTGCCACTTCAAGGAGTATTTCTAGAAGATTGCTGGATAATCCCTGTTTTTTCCGAATGGTATACTGGTACATTTTACAGTAGATCTTTTTAAGCAAGCTATTTTACCCATGTATTGCTGTTAAGTCTGTTGGTGTAATATCTCCATATCTCAAGTGAGTCAAGTCGCCTCTAGGGTTCAAGAAATATACTTTTCAACTCCCTGTAGTGATTGTAAACTGCGAATGAGAACGAGGACGAATAGGTCGGTTTACCAAAACGTTTATAGGTCAAATCGTTCCAATTTATATTGTTTGGGGGTCCACTGACATCTACCGTCAACACTCTTGAAATCGTGACCAGGTTTTGAAATTAGTCTGACTTTATGTATATGAAGTCACAGAGTGAAAAGTAAGCTCTCTTTCGGGGACAAAACAAACCAGCTGATTCGTCAATCCGTCGAATACGCACATAGTCTGCTACAGGTGCAGGGCGAATTCTTATCCGTGCATCCACGTGTTCCGTTGTTTTTCCCCTCAAAGATGACGTCAATGTGTCGTCAATGCGTAAAGCCTATTGTTGATAAAACATGTGTAACATCTTCTGCATTAATGTACTGGAGACCAGCGTCATTTGCTGTTATATGTTTAAACATTTACCATATAAGTGTAACAGGGGAAAAGGTCCAGAGTTGGCGTCAGGTGGCTTGCTCATGACATGTGGGGCAACATTCACGACCTTCACCATTGAGCGTTATCAAACATATTATTAGAATGCAAAAGAAAGGGCCACCCCAGAGCGATTTTTAATAAGAAAGGCGATCCGAAATGTCTAGGTCGAACGAATATTTTTTTCTTTCAGACTTTTTCCCGTAAGGATGGTCGCCTCATGATCGATAATTGATGCTTATTCCACCCCTCCCAAACCCCCTCGTTAACTGTGAAGGTATTATTGCATCATTTATATCTCGGCTCAACAGAGCGATATTTGGTTGAAAACTAATCCGATTTTTGTAATCCGAGTCCTTGTCAGTCGCTTTAACATCATGAAGTTATTCGGTTTAATCCATAATAATAACAATAAAATAATCACCTGGAACGATGAAATTGATAAGGTTTATATAATACATAATCTGAAGCATCGCGTACATGCTCACGTGATGTAGGGCACATTTGGGATTTTATACACGAAACAAAAGTAGGCTCCCAATGCAGTGCGTGCGTGCGTGTCCGTATACGCATCATTTCTAGTGTCCATGCCCATACTGTGTGCTGGGTCACACTTTAAATACATATTGCCACACTTTTTGAACATAACAAGACTTGAAATTGCAATCAGGTTACCTTATAGTTTTAGCAACATCCAATACGATGAAACCACGGACTTATATACATGGACACAGCATTGTAACGTGTACGTCCTATCCGAAGATGGTCGCCACCGACTGACAAAAAAGGCGCGCCAAGATGGCCGCCGTTAAGCTATAAATCGTCTGATTTGACGTCGACTCTGTAATATTTTAAACAAAAGTTAAACTTGAATGGGAAACAATATCATATTCCTGCAATACGTAAAGTGATTTTGACCTTAACTTGCCATATTACAAAAATATTTCAAGTTTCTTGCAAAATATGGGGATCTACTTGAGCAAGTTTAAACTTTCACACAAAACCATAGCAGACGGCCATCTTGGTGCGCCTTTTCTCACGCTACGTTAGCGACAATGTACCGTGCAGTATGCTCTGTCCATGTATAGGAAGTTCGTGGATGAAACACAATCCTAATTACCGTATGGAATAGATTCATCCAGCGTGCAAGGTTCAGATTTGCCGTTCGTTCACATTGGGATCACACAGTAGAAGTAAACTACGCTAGCCGGATATCTGATCCAGAATGTAGTACAGGTGCGTAGGTATAGTCAGGATCAACAATTCGGACACTATAGCCCACACAGATTTAATTAAAAAAGGTTAAACAGTGACGTATTTCTTAAGATCCTGGTTCAATCTTCGTGACCTTTCTGACATCAAAAATGTATAACGGACACTCTTCTTTTAAACGTGAAATACCTATATGCGTAGTAGTCCTATACGTGATTAGCAGTAAAGGATGTAAGTACTACCTCTACAAAGTAGGCCAAACTGCTGAAATGTATAGGTGATGTATATGGAAGTAATGTTAAGAAGTGCTTTCGGAATAGTATGTGGCGCGACTGTATCAACTTGGCTGCATGTGGTCTCCCAATGAGGTATTGGCTGTAAGTAGCCTGCGTAGCGCCTCTGTGACTGCAGCCCCCTTTAGGCTGCCGCCCCTTGATTTTTTCGTACCAATGAGCTGGACGAAAAAATTCGTCCACCCCGCTGGCTAGGCTGTAAGATGCTTGTCTCATTGGTATATAATGGCCTCTGGTGTAACATTGTACACCCTTTCCCCAGCTACTTGAAAACTCTTGCTCCGTATCGCAGGGATCGGAACCAGCAAAAAATTGCTACGGGGGTCTAATGTCTTCGTTTTTACCGTTACTGATCAGCTGATCAAGTTCTTTGAACATATTCCGAATAGGGAATCTTTCCCAAGATGTTTCTTTGACTGTTAGCGTTTCTGATTGATTTGAACGAGCTTACTATCAAAAAGAATATGAAAATGTCTTTTAACGCGTTTGAGCAACAGTAGCTGGTTTTAATGTTGTACAAAAATCGTTATAATTGGCTCGTAATTTTAAGTGCTGTAGTCGGGTCCGGGAGTCCGAGTCACGAGTCCGGCAATTTTCAACTTTCAAGGACTCGAGTCCGGACTGCGTCGGACACGAGTCCCTGTAACTTTCTCAATTGGGAAAAAATCAACCTCGCTTTTTTCAAAAGTCCCCCGACTCTCTGGCAAAGAGCCAGGGGCGAAAACTAAACAATACTCCCGAAGGAGTTCTGCTACCAAAAGGAGCTACGTCCCCAAGGGACAACACAACTCAACATGACCAACTGAACGACCTGACGTGCAGAGTCTCGTTCTAGACTGGCTGAATAGAACGACTTCCGTCAGCTACCATTACAATCGGCCAGAGAGCATCCTTTATATTTTCGTGATAGCTGTGCTCAGGTGAAAAAATTAACCTCTCTGGACGAGTCCTTCAAATTCTGAAATCACGAGTCCGAGTCCGGACTAGCCCGCGGGCGGACGAATTTTTTTCGTTCAGCTCATCGCTGCGAAAAGGCGGCAGCCTAAAGGGGGCTGCAGCCACAGAGGCGCTACACAGGCTAGGTCCGGAATCGACTACATCCCTGATAATTTATATCCCGCAAAGAATAACACATAAAAAGTAAAACAACGAGGTACCGTGGATAAGTCTGGGATAATGCACGATTGGGTTAAGACAAGCGATCCAAGAGGACGCAGCACACGAATTTAATCCCGAGAGTGCATTATCCTGGGTCCAGAGTTTTCAACGTTTTCATTCCTACAAAATAATTATTTTGATAGATTTTTTTCTTTGATTTTTATCCATTACAGTAGGTTCATCGCGGGAAAACGCATAGTCACCTGACCGTAATGAACCAATAGAAATTGAGAATTATTACTAAGTCAATGAATTGGTTTGAAGACTCAATGTCGAGTTTACGATTCCTCTAAAGTTCACATCGTTGCAGTTGCATCCATGGCAGCGATAATGTTTACATCATAAGTGTCTTTGCTTGTTTTCTTCTGCCTCAGAACTTTGGATCGTATTAAAAACATGTCAGCCTGAAGTATATCTCGGTTGATCGATTTCTCAATATTCTATACCCGAAAGGTCAAGAGCTCGTTTTACCCTAAAGAAATTAACAAGATAGGTCGTACTCTCCAGTAACGACGTTATGAGCAACTTTTATCGAGTTATTGAATTAGAGAAAAGATCATTGCAGATTTCGCTCTCAGGAGTTTTTTCATGGGTCAACTTACGTTATCATCTTCTTCTGGGTCTTATTGGTTAAAGCTCCATGATTAGTATTTAGGTTGTAAGATTTTGTCGGGTTCTTTTTTCGGAGTAGGGGTTCGTGGGGTGTTATCGGAAGCAGATCGAAAATTTGATCTCTTTAGAGAAAATAATCCTTCTTCAAAGTTGCATTCGTCAAAAATTGTGCTGCTTTTGGCAAAGCTTTGAGTGGACCCATAATTCTAAGTCTAAAATCTCGTCAATAGTAAACTACCCGAGTAGAACCAATCCGTTAGTGACCATTGCCTGCCTATCGGGTGTTGTTTGAAACTCGGCAAAGCAGAGAGATGGATGACAATCCGAATAAGACTGATGATCCTGGAAAGTGTCGATATATACTACAGGCGTATGTAACCGGCATTTTGTTCAATGTGTGTTGGGGGCGGGGAGTGGGGAAAGGGAGATAACCCCATTCCGGGGAAATGAATAATCCCAGTTCGGGGGGAATTTTCCTGTTTCTACGGTATGAATATTTATGAGTAATTAGTGTCAACCCCTTCACAGTCTTCGATTTGTCTAATAAATGTGCGTATATTCAAATGTGAGATAGCTTAATAGTTAAGACTCAAAAAGTGAAACCACAAGGCACCACACGTATTTTAAAACAAAAGTGTGGCACAACCGACATGCACGCCTTGATAAAAAAGAAGAAATAATGCCCAAATTGCGGCTGTGTCGAGTCCATAAATCAAGCTTAGGACAAAGAACGTAGCAAAATTGTCGATTTCTCAAAATCAGATTGGTCGTATGAGGTCAGTGGTTGCCAAGGGACATGTTCTATCGTTCCACATACAACGAATTTTTCTATATGATTTCGATTTGATTTCATTAAATATGTGTTTTACAAGTTTCAGTCTGTCGATGTCACATTAATGATATCATACATATTCAGCAACTATGCTAATTTAAGCACGCAATCCAAGACATGACGTTTACGACTTCTACCTTCACCCTTTCCAAACTTTTTGAACCATAATCTAACGTTATAGATCATTTCAGGTATGGTACGTACTCATTCACAGGTATGTAACTGGTTGGCATCTGATCATGCATAGGGACCGCGTGTTTGATCTAACGAGAGCATCCGCCTCTCACGCGGAAGGCCCGGGTTATATAACCAGGTCGAGTCATACCAAACACTCTAAAAAATGGAACCTACTGCCGTTGTGCGTAAAGTTCCGCATAAGCAATAGAGTAGGGAAAACAAGCCAGTGAGCCACAACTCGAAAAAAGGCCGTGGCCGGTTCAACTTGAACCAATAGGTTGGAAACTGGACCCCAAAACTCCTTTTAAATAATGAACTGATCATGCATAGGAAAATATATGTGTATGTTAGGTTTTGCGCGTGAAGTGATTTCGAGATTGCACTCAGAAATGGCAGAATCTAGACGAATTAGAATGTACTTTTATACTGTGACGAAAATGTAAACGTGCCTCATCAACTCTGTTGTGAAGCAAGTTTGACGCCATTTGTATGTAAATAGATGCTTTTCACATGACGTCATAATACTCTCCGGTGACCATGTTGGAGTACATTTAGCCTACGTAGTAAACCACACTGGTCGCGCTTGCTCATTGAATTTGTACACACCGTGCATATCACATTGCACACTGTGCAGTGCGTTCGGCACAAAGCCACGTGTGTTTGGCATGATTAGTGAGCTTTAGATTTCACGACGCGGACTTCACTTGCAAAGACGTGACGTCATTTGCGTTTATGCCGTTTCCGAACTCAACACATAATGACGCTGCACCAAGTTGTGAAATGGCGGAGGCAACGCAGAAGGTGACGTCATTGCGTTGTGGTTGACGTCCGCGTCGTGCAATCTAAAGCTCCCTAATGTCCTCCAGCATGGCGGTTCCGTGACGCAATTGCAAAGCCTCTATAAGAGAAATGCTAAGCTTAGGATATCTATGTTGTAAATATGAATAAGGCTATGCATCGACGTCCTCGCGCATTGCGCGTCTCTCTACTTTGCTATCCAGACTTCCATTGTACAATAATTTTTACTAAGGTGCTGTCATGCGCCTGTCATGCGCACGTACCTTTAACACATCTTTTGAGTATGATCCAGTATCATCCAGTATATGCCAAAGTGAAACTCTGTCGTCATCATATGCATGACCCCTAAACATATCTCGAGACATGAATGTCAGAATGTGATGCCTTACAAAATAAAAGGCGGTGATTGGTTGAGTTTTCAAGTATGCTGTATTGAGCCAGTACAACATACTTGAAATTTAGCCTCCTTGATGATCATGCATTTTTGACCTTTCGATAAATTACATACAACAGACTAATCGCAACCTGACATCAACTCCGTGACTCATTGTTTGAACTTCTATTTATTTACATTCATACAACACATAGTACTATACTGAGTAACACACATGGAATTCATCCTTTCGTGGATACAATAACAGGTTAGAGGGCAGTGTTCATACCATTGATTTGAGAGTTCATAAATACTTTTGGCCTTTGACTCACATAATTAAGTTTGTTTCTTTGTGAAAAATAGAAAGAACAAAGACTCTTCTTTCAACTGCTTGACATTCTCTGATCAATTAAAACGAGTATTATTTCTTTAATGAAAAGTAGTTAGTTAATGAAGAGTTACTAATTGACCGAAGCCAACGGCTTCGATTGCAGGATTTCCAGATTTGCTCGGGTGCTTTTTCGCCTTCTTCTGTGGCTCTCCCTCAGATACATTTTCTTATCTGCCGTATAGATTGGCACGCGATCACTGCAGAGGTATCCACACCATTAGACAACTACGCAGGGCGATTTCGCCACGATGTTTCGCAGTGCTCCCATACGTAGGGAATATTCAATATCATGGTCTCGTAATACCTTATATTTCATATTTATTGCCTTGATTAAATTCAAGTGACCTTTTCGTATCAACTTTTGTTCTTTTAGTGGACTAACGCACATAATCTAGTTAATGAAGCCTTCGTTTCCATGATCTTGGTCGCGGCATGAACAATAACCCCACTCATTTACTTCAGAGAAATGGGACTTGTAGTACAAATGCACGGACGATAAAATACTTTTGTCTCGCAAAATCAAACTTCAGAGCTGCATTTCAAAACGTTTAGGAGGGGACGTTAAGTTGGCATTACCATTAATCAACCATATTGCTACCCTGTTGACGATTGTGTGTCGCGTAGCGCTATGCATGACTTTCAGGTTCATTGCAATACCTTCCCTTCGTTCCCGGAACTGAACGGTGACGTCTTCGGCAATTAATGTAAGATAGAAACCAGCTGATTTATAGAAACGAGTTATTTTGAACCTTAACTTTCCTCTCTCCAGGGGCTGGATTTGTTGATAAATATGTTCCGACAAAATGGATGAGTTCTTGGGCAGGGCGAGCTCTTATCTCTCGATTGTCTCTAAGAACATTCAGTCTTTTAAGAGATTGCTCGTATACAACATTGACAGTTACTGTCATGTGACTTTAATGTCACCTCTCACCTCTAGACAACTTTGTCTAAACTGCCAAATATTTCTTGTGTCTTGGTAACCTTGAAAAGGGTCTTAAATGTTTCTCGCATAGGCCCCTTTTCGCAGTTTTAGTCAGGTAGAGCCAGGTATCTATGAAGAAAGGTTGTCCTTAACAGTGCTAGCTGTAAAAGCTAGCAAATTGGAGAGCAGTTCATTTCATCAGAGAGCTTCAACTCCCAGAATTCGTCAACACGGTAAAGTAGTCCCGTGTGTCGAAAGCCTAAGAGGGCCGATATGTCTGCTACGATAATGACTATGTTAGGGGTTTTGCCAGAGGGAGAAGTAAATGGTGTTTTATTTTGGTAGATATATTACGCATGGTCAGAACAGCACCATCTCAGACCGATACGGAAGGCAAAAAATGAATGGATAAATAAAAGGAAAAAATAAGATAAAAATAAAAATGGACGCAGGCACTTCGTTTGGGTCGTTCACCGTGTGGGGTACAGGGGTGTCGATCGGGAACAAAACCACTGAAAGAGGTACAGAAGACATGAGATGTAATTTTGTAATTTTAGCATGGTCTTGTATGCAGAGAAATGTTACGCCCATTCATCCTGATTTTGACATAGAGAAATGACCGACCAAAAAGGAGCTTACGTTTTGACAGCCAAGGAATACCTCAGAACGTTGTTTGGACAGAATATGGATTCCCCGTACGTTACACCTTTCAGTGTCAATAGCAAGATAGGATACTCACACCGGCAGGTCCCTTTGTTCACATTGTCCCCACATACTACTAGCATAATTTTTTTGACTGAACCTGCAGACTTTTTTGGGACAGTGACCATGTTATCTTTCGTCTGACGTCACACCCATATGTCCTTCGATATACTTACACTCTCAGAATAAATATGTAAAGTTAATAATTGAGTTAGATGGCATAAACCACGTGATACTGATGATTCTGACAAGACTTACCTTGTCTCCGCTCGTTCTTGATAATTTGCATCATTTCGTGTAATTTAAGATACCATGCAATCCGTCGCCAACTCAAAAGCAATGTGTAGCTGAAATATGTATGTGAAGCATGTACTTTAATGACACGATATATGTTTATCATTGCAGAATTTACTTACAAGCACCAGGCAGTGATTGATGATGACATGGTTACCATGGAGATACTTGATACGGCAGGCCAGGTGAGCAAGAAAGTTGCTTTGTCGGAAAACTGTATTAAATGTCATTGTATGAGACATCATTTGTAGGAAAGAATGTAGCTTATTCCCTTTATGCAGAATGTCGCGGCACGTGCGTAACATTTCCGAGCCGTAACCGTTGACCCTCAGCTATATAGTTTCAAACGCTTAATTTCATTTTGCAGTATCGATGACAGTGATGGATAGAATTCGGTGAACTACATCATGACATTAGCAGCATCATACTTGAACTGTGACCTCCTATTGGGTTGTTTTCCAAAGCGTATGGCATACTACTCTTTAACCCACTCGTGTTGGTGTGTCGTTAATCCCCATCCAACTTAGGTGTTCATTATGTTCAACTTTTCTAGCTCAGTTGAACTCAATTAAGTTACCATTTTTATTGCAAACATGTGCTATTGTGAAAAAAGTTTCCACGCGATTTATGAACAAAAGCAAAAATATACTGTGGCCACATTAATGACACTCCTATCCCCAGATCTGTAACTGAGGTCACGGGGTCTTCACGATAAATTTTCGGAACATTTCAGGTTTTCATTTTAGCAAGATTTCTTGTTTTAATTCTTGTTATATTTTTATATCCTTTTAAATCGCTAGCCATCTATCTTAGAGCCGTTTGGAATAAACAAGCTGTTTTATATGTTTTAAGTTCAAGTTAAGATCAACTTCAATCTCAAATTCGAATCAAAATATTCCATTCTGTTTTTGCATTTTACTTGCTTTTGTGATTCAAAGTGTGTGAGTGATGCTTTTATAATGAGACCCGTGCGTGTAAAGGAGGCATCTAAAATTTATTATTTAAGTTCAAACCTTTTCCCCTTTGTCTGTTAGGACACGAAGCTTGTAAATCCAAACATATTCTAGCCCTAGGATGATGTCTGAAAATTTTGTGCAGAGTCGAAAAAAATTATTTTCACGTGTTCCCTCACGTGTTATCGTTACTAGGACGTAGTTAGATATATATCTTGGGGTACGAATAGGAATGTGGCGCCTTTTCCGGCCGGTTACATAACTGGGAACCAAAACTATGAAGCCAAAAATGCATATGCATGACTTCCATAAAATAGATCGTCTTATCATAACTTGTATCTACAAAACAAATTCTGGTCACGTTTCTTCAGCGTGATAAATAGCACTATCAATCTGTTAATGGGGAATCTTTGATGATGACGCAATAATCAGCACATAGTGGAATAAGCCAGGGACAGGCAGTTAAACCCCTTCGAAATTTGGAAATTGATACTTGTCTGGGAGATTTTCTGAATAACTTGGTGAATTTTTTTAGGGGTAGCGAAGGTTTTCCATCTACAAAATAGGATAACTTTACTGGAATATAAAAAATGAACATTAATTTGAGATCAATATGAATAAAAGTGGAGTAATGCTCAATATTCTGACTTCTTTGAATATGAACAATAAAAAGACAAACGGATGACGCTATAGCAAAATATCAACATTCTGATATCATTGTTTCTAAAACCCGAATGAAAATAGTGTCAGTGTGGCGCAGTGGCCTAGCCAGAGGGAGCGAGGGGGGTGCTCCCAAAATTGATTCAAGACCACATTGCCCCCCCCCCCAAAAAAAATCCGCAAAGATACGAGCCCTTTCTCACAGTTCAAAAATCTTACAGTCTTCTTAATAGTTTTTTTTTCAGTAGATCTATAAACCTACCGTACTGTTTGTAAAGGACGGAAATAGGTATAAGTGTTGACACACAGCACCAGACTTCATAAAAGTTTCCCCCTTACAATGGCATCTAGCTACGCCACTGGTTTGGCGTTCCCTTAGTCCCTGCACGCTATAGGCCTACAGATCATAAAGTTGACAATATGAGCTCTGAAGCATATTCAGATATTAGAGTGTGATAGTCTAGTTAATATTATATTGTTTTAACATGCATGTTCTTTTTTATCTTTCATAGGATGTGGAGTCGATACAATCTGAGGGAAATCTGAGATGGGGCGAGGGCTTTCTCGTTATGTACAGTGTTACCGACAGAGAGAGTTTCAACGAAGTAGTCAACTATAAAAACTACTTAGACGAAGTGAAAAAAGCACGAAACGTTACCATGGTAATTGTAGCTAACAAATGTGATTTGGACCATTGTCGTGAAGTTTCTACCGAAGAAGGAGAAAGACTCGCTCAGGATTTGGCGTGTGCGTTCTTTGAAAGTTCGGCTTGCCGGGGAGACCAGAACATTTATGATGCTTTCCACGAGTTATATCGTGAAGTAACGCGCAGGCGCAGAGTAATGGAAAGCAGTCGACAAACGCGCAGGCGCAGTTCCATACAATCTATGAAACAAGTGCTGAATAAAACGCTGACAAAAATCAACAGCAGACAATGAATGACTTATTGCGCATGGGCAATGTGAAATGTACTTTGATTTGATCGTCTGAAGAATCGCGAGCCGTCGTTAGTGGAGAAATAACCTGTTCATGGACCACATTACAAAACAACATACACCTTTCCATATATCACCTGTGATTGTATTTATGCAATGCATTGACGCAAAATTGGGAGCGGCATGTCACGATGATGTAGAATAGTTACCCTTGATGCAAGTTGCAAGTTGCAAATTGCTTCCATGTAAATGATTGTGGTTTTCAAGAAACATTTTGCACACTTTGTAGAGTTTTGGAAAGATTTGCTCAAAACTCCTACCAAGAGATTTTTTGTATGGAAATATTTATTATTCCTCTTCAGTCAGAGCGGAACATTGCTACCAATAAAAGAAAAGGTTTTTTTGTTTTCAAAAAATGTAAGCTGCGTTATGCTTATGCGTTGAGTTTACAAATCTTAACTACGTTGTATTAGAGGTCAAGAGCAGTCCCCAAACTTATTTGAAAGCAAGAGCTAAATACCACAATTTTTCTCATATTTCTCTTCTAAGTATCTTTCAATATACTTTATAACTTCAGTATTACATATCCAAGGCAAACAAAATAGCTATGTCAAGTAAATTTCACATTTGAAGAGAAAAAATTTTGCACATGATCCTCAACAGCCAATCACAAAAAGGACAGCCTTCCACACTGCTACAACGGATGCTTAGATTTTAAATGCTCAAAATGCTATGTATGAGATATCTGCATTAACAGAGCTCCATTTGCAGCCCCCACACTCTGCAGTCCCCCCCCCCCCCGACATGGGAGTTCCAGATGAAAATAATAATGAAGCTCTGAAAGACCGTTAGACATTAGAACGGCAGCCCCTTATTTCATGCACACCGAAATCGTTCAGAATAAAACAACAAGTTATGTAATGGTCATGAAATAGATAAGGGCAATTCGAGAATTATGCTGTAATATGCATTTGCTTCATCTGAAGGTAAATTTAATGCATCATGTTCCTTTTCATGGTCGGTAACCCCACACTACGCAGAGGGATTGAGTAGTGCCATGGGCCATCGTGGATGCACCTGCGCCACGTTACTTGTTTCCGTTCAAATTCTGAAGAGGCTGTCAAGCTATTGACGAAGTCAGAACTGTAAACATACAAAAGTCTGTAACGCCTCTGTCCTTATCGTAACTTGTCAAAAATAAATCATAGAAACAATTACCACCATTCTACGCAAAAATGACTGACACCAATGTTGATGAGCTCAATTTCATGAGTCCCCTGTTGCAACCCTTGAGGAGTAAACCTGCGTAAGATCTCAGCCGAAGAATTAATTAAAAAGCATCGCTTCGTCGTTTGGCTGACCGAACTGATGGCTGTGAACAGGTAACATGAGGCTAGATGTTGTAGTACTGACAGATAATTCAACTTCTGTCCCTCCTGGTGAAATTTTAATTCGATCGTTGATTTCTACTCTCTTTCTCTCTCTCTCGCTAATTAAATTGATCATCAAACTTATCCTACCGTGAAGATCATACAAATCACCAAAGGGGTTCGGCTATCAACATCTAAAGACCTGCTGTTACTGGTTACTGGTGGCTGAGTCCCCGATATTGTAAAAAGTAAACATGATTGAACTTTTAAACCTCTGTGTTCAAACCTTTGAACCGATAAAAGAAAATGTTGTGTAAGATGAATAATCTATCGAAGCGAATATCCTTAAAACTAATCCAGAATCTAATTATTTTTCGAATTTATGTAATCAAAATATTCTGATGACGTAACCAATCCATGGTCAAACCAGAAAGTTGGACAATAGTGTCAAACAAAACAACTGAGTTGCCAGTTAGTTTAGTAAACGAACATACGTGATGAATGCGAAGCCACAGGATCATGGCTGCTTCCTTCGACTTTTTTCTTTTTGCTTCATTTTTTGTGGCCGGAGGGGATGTGGGGGGGGGGGGGGTTGGGGAATGATTAAAGTGCGACAAAGAAATGGCTCATCTTCTGCTATTTCAAAGGTCGGATACAAAGATTGTTAGTTGCAATTTTCACCTGGGTGATTCGATAAAAGTCCTCTTAAAACAGGGAGTCTGTTTAAACTCCATGCTTTAAACGTGCAAAATGTCAAAGCTGGTTGAGGTATTTTTTCAAGAATTTTAACTCCAAATCTGCCTTGGTTCGGTTTCCTCACTGAACATGTGTACAACAAAATAGCGCCCTCTATTTGTATTAAGCTGGCCGTACCCTTCCATGGGGTGAATTTTACATTTATCTGGCTGTTTGAAGATGGTGATGAAACGGGTTTCCTTCTGAACTTGCCTTGTGTTCATATCGATAAAACCTTCTCTGGTTGGCTCCTCAGCCTCCTCCGAATTTTTTTCAGCAATGATTTTACTCGAAGATTGAATTCCGAGGGTCATCTGTCAAGATACTTGCGCATTATTTACACCAAACGATTCAGTTTCTTGCACGTATTTCCAGTTTAGGGTTGTCAAATCTAATTAGCATATTCAAATTCAGTTCCATTAATTTGAGATGGAACCCTCGACAAAATTATTTTATCTCAAAGTAAAGAAAGTCGAGCAGGTGTCGATGAAAATCTTAAAACCAAAACATCCACTGAAATCTTTACTCCCCAGAGTGAAATATCAGTGGTCCCGCCACCAAAATTAGTGTTACTGTTACTTCATACACTCGAAGAGGCTGGAGAACCACTCGCCAAACTGTTTCGCCTTCTTGAAAATGTTACTCGCCAACGGCGAGTTGCCTTGCCAATATGTAGAGGCCTGAGCCTGAACTCTTGATGCAACCAACTCTTTCTCAAAGATTTCAGTTTTGATATTTCGCTTCGGAAAATAAAAGGAAAGTCAATACCGTAGTTACACTCATCGAAAGCAGACTCATTGGCAGCGTGGTGGCACGGATAGGAAATGGATTGCTTGACATGCAACGGTTTTGGTCCTTTGTACCAGTTGCGCAGTCACAGGGGGAAGGGGGCGATCGCTCCTTGGCTCTGAAAGGCGAAAAATTCGAAAATTTGCCATTTGTGACACCAGTCAACCACAGTGTGGTTTTCCCGACTTTCCTTTCATGAAATTCCGAATTCTCTCCAATTTAAGCTCAATGTATCTAATTATTTACTTCAAAAAAGCAAAGTTTTCTGCGAGCTTTGCGCGCCGAAAAATACCTTTCCTAATCCAGGAGTGCTCATTCATAAATCAGTTTGGTAAACTTCCCCGAGCTCTGGAAAAGACAAAATCGGAAATTTATCGTATGTGAAACCAAATCATCAAGTGACACTGGCAACTACAATGCTTTTTTCAAAAATTTTCTTTAATAGGACTAAATTTCTAAACTTCTCCATTCTAAGCTCTCGGCTTTTAAATTGGCGCCGAGGAGCCGCAATTCATAGACCTTAGATATCATTACGTAGCAGCAAGGATCTTTGGTCGCCTTGCAATCTCAGATTTGCCAATATGAAATGCAGATTCTTTCGTAATCCCCCATCTTTCCAAATTTCCTCAAAGGATACCGAGAATAAATCACAAATTTTTCTGCAATACAAATTCCATATTTTTAAATATTTGTTTGAAAGATGCAAAAATTTCGCGCTTCGAGCGTCGTAAATTACACCTCTTATACAGTTGTGTTCACAATTAAAGAAGTGGGAAAATCTCTGTGATTGTCCCCTGAAAAAATATATAACTACACCACTGCTTTGTCCTTAACAGACAGACAGATAAAACGATAGACGCACTTGAAAAGTTTCATGCACCATCAGCTACGTAGGCTTCTACTAACTGATTGCATTCTGAATGTCATTTCACAGTAATTAACTATCTTATATAGTTCCTATGTAATTGTGCTGGGCACGTTTGTATTAAAATGATAATGTTTATATAGCAATGTGTGCAATCTTTTAGTTTCACTTTTTAAAAGAAAGGTTCAGATTTGACGTGAAGGAAATCAGTACTGAACGTTGTATGTATAACGTCTTTAACTAAGGCTGTAAATAAACTTGTTACACATCAAAAACTGTACCAATATCTTCTCTCTTTGTTCGTCTTAACGTGAATTTCCCACATAAACAGTTCGGGAGATAACTTCCTTTTTCGGGGGAAAATGAGAACTCACCCTATCGGGGGAAAATTTACCGCATGAATATTCATGAGAAATACCCCTTCACAGTCGTCGCTTTGTTTTATAAATGTGTATATAAACAAATACAAGGCAATTGTTCACCACCACAGACCGAAATCACGAGAAACGTCCAACAACGTATAAACGAGCACAATTGCAAGCAAGATCGAGTAACTTACACAACTTTCACTAGAAGGAATTGCATAAATTTTGCGGCTGTGTGTAGTCTATAATTTAAGCTTAGGACACAGAACGTGGCAAAATTGCTCGATATCTCAAAATTTGCGCAGTGAACAACAAAACATGATCGGGCTTTTTTGTTCTCCTAGCGACAAAGTTTCTAAATATTCCAAAATTTTTCTCTCTTCAGTTCGATGAAATTTTCCAGATGTTTTGAACGTTCGTCTCCTTTGAATTTGCGCGGCAGGATCGCAAAGCGCCAAGGGAGAAATTTGAGAATGGCGCCACCCATGGCCGTATTTTCCCCAGATCGGGTGAAAAAAACCATTTTCCCCGGAAAGAGGTTATCTCCTGAACTGATCTAGTACACGAAAAAAAAAAAATCGGGAATTTATTTGTCTTTGAACGGAATGAATGGGAGTTGTAGGAGTGGACTAAACTACGAAGTTATACGTTCCAATCAAAAGCGAATACCATGCAGAAATTTGCCTTGCTTTTTTCCAACTCTGCAGTGTCAATTTTCATGAAAATTGAACATGGGTCTAATTATCTTAAGGTTTCTAAGTTTGCAAGATACCAGTTGACAACTTTGGGTAGCCTATAGGGACTGATCACTCGATACCAGGGAACTAGCCTTTAGGGACTGATCCCTTCCATAGCAGTGAACTACTGTGGATAGCCTATAGGGACTGATCCCTTCGATATCAGTGAAATACCTTAGGTGGCCTATAGGGACTGATCCCTTCGTTATTTTTTCGAAGGGGAGTCAAATGCCATCGAAAGAGTTTGGCATTTTGATAAAATGATGCATGATAAATATCCAGCTCTTCATGTGAAGAATACGCAACCTCGCGTAACTATACATACCAGCCCAGTCCATTGTTCAGTCTGCTTTGTCTATTTTGTTTTTCCACCCAGCTTTTGATAAAGAAAAACCTCTTTACACTTCCCCTTAGTTATTCCTTCATCTTTATTGGATGTCCTCGAATTACGATTGCAGTCACTAGGTATACAGGTATAGGAATGTATTACACATCTCTCACGCGGGCAACCAAATGAGTCCTGTAATGTATAGACGAATCCATAGTCAAACGATGTTCTGGTTTAGTCGAGCATATCTGGTGTCCATCAACTTTAACCTTTCAACTGTTCGAAGAAATTCTCTGCTGACCTGCATCTGTGTATCATGAATAATTGTACACTGAAGTACCTCAGATTCTTGACTGACTCAATTCAATTTAATATCTGCGTTTAGAATTGCGCATGGATAATGAAATTAAGACCGAATTAAGGCTGAATGCTTCCTGTACTTTCCTAGCTGCTCGTCTATAGCAGAAACCATACACATCAAAAAAAAAAAAAAAAAAAATCGCCAAACTTTCTACTTTGGTCGTTTTTTGTTAAAAAAAAATGCAGATCTCCATTTAAAAGTGGTGTACCCCAATACCCCAACTCGGAATTGGTTCATTTTAGAACATGCGACATTCTTTTTCCTCATTTGGAAAATTAAGCAAAATCACAACTCTTGGCTGACTTTTAACACTCATGCAACGTATTATTCTTGTTAGGTGAGAAACATAATGAAAGATCGCCAAATCGTTGGGTGAATAGATTTGTGAGAAAATCTGATAAAAGAGAAGTTTAAGAGATGACTTACTCCCTTTAAAGATGGTGATGACTACACAACACGTTTCTGTTCCATAATAAAACATGCTCCTCTCAGATGTATTGAGTGTTTTCACTTATGTCACAAGCTCCGCCCCTTTTGACGGGCAAAATCTAGCGTAGTGCGTATTTAGTGAAGCTATGAGAAGCAGATGACGATCCGCGTGTAAAAACCCGACTAACTGCGCCGAAACTATCTCTTTGCGGGGAGCTACTAACGACTAGCTAATTTTAAGAACGATTCCCGTGAAATTGTGGCTTTAACTAGAGACAAGGATACGTTCTCCACATTTCGATGATCTGATCCGCCGACGGACAAGTCCGCCATTTTGGTCAGTTGAGACTGGGTTGTGCGACTGCTTGCAGCTAGTTGCTAAGCGTTTAATATACTTTGTGACGTGTGTGGGGCAAATATTCTCTTCGCAAGAATTTACGTAGTAGAGAGTCGCATAGTGTGGAAGGAGATGTATATGGTTCCTGGGAGTCTCAGGAAGACATAAATAGAGACGAATCCGGAGAGCAAGTGGTAGTCTGATTTTAGTCGGCCATAACTGGGGTCCATCACCTTTAATCTTTAAATTTCATTGCTTACCTGTATCATCTGATCATGGATGGTTGTATATTAAAACGCCTATTGATTATTACAATTTCACTGAATAGGCACTACAAGGCTTTGAAATTCATGTTGACAATATATGAAGACGATGGACCCCACTTATGGCTGCATACAGTCACTAAACAGAAGAGCTGATTGGATTCGTGTGTACTTCCATGTTATGTCACAATTGGTAAGCAAAGCTTACTGTCGGAAAGCCAACAGTGCTTCAGAGCATTAGTCACATGTGTGTCGTCAGCTGCTTCTCACTAGTGGCCAGCTACACTTTGCCAGCGTACTACACGTAAAATTTTGCCTGTCAAAAGGGGAGGGGCTTGTGACGTAAGTGAGAGCACCTATACCCGCCACCAGTCTGAGCTGCCAGGGGAAAGGGACGGTCACTGTAGAAACGAGAAACTCTTTTGAAATAAACCTTTCGCAGCTTCATGTTTTCTCAGAAACTGTCCTCACAAGGAATGTGACAAATTATAAGGATATTTGATCAAAATTACCGTTCTGCTAAAATTGAAAGAAATTACATTAATTTACATACACAATTGCACGTCTAGCGATATCACAGTCCAATAAAAACCTGCACATGCCGTTAGCACTGGCAGATTGACTTAGTCCATGGGTATGTGCATATCTGAGAACGATAATTCGACATATCGATTCAAAATACCACAACGAGATAAAGAAGACGATTATTGAACATTTTAAGCAGCCGGGAGACAGCATCCTTCAGTACCATGGGTCTGATTTGATCAAAACTCAAATCACGGAGCACTGATAAAAATGGTACAATATGTTGCACAGTTACAGAAAAAAACTGAAAACAAATAAAAAGCGGACATGGTAAAATTGTGGTCAATTTTTCTAAACAGACTGACACTTTTCCGGTTTTTTTTTCTACATTTCTTGAATTTGTCTTCTGTAAATCCACAGAACTTTCATTTCGGTTTGCGTTGAGCTGCTGTATAGACGAATCCGATTAGCGCTTGTTTTTAGTGACTGTAGGCAGCCATTAGTGGGGTCCATCAGCCTATAAAACCGTCTTTATTTATTGTTTACATGAATTTCAAACCCTCATATTTACTGAACTTGGAGAATTTAAGATACAAATTAGTGTGCAACCATCCATAATAGAGGTAAGCAAGGAAATCGAAAGATTTAAAGGTGATGGACCCCAGTTATGGCCGACTGAAATCAGACCATCACTTGCTGTCCTGATTCATGTATAGTGAAAAATCCCTGTTCTATAATTACGTTCACCAGAGGTATTCCGAGAGCGGTTTCAACTGGTTATGACAAAGAGAAGCAGCGACATGTTTTTCCTTTCTCCTTTTCCTCAACAAAAAAAGGATTTAAAAATCTAGACATGTTGTTTTCACCCACGATTACTTACGCGTCTTTTGATTTTGACGCGTTAGTTACATCCTTTGTACTGTTGTATGGACGTGTGTTATCAAAGTATATACGCAATACGAGTGAGATGAGACTGTCGAGGACAGCGATCATGCACGTATAGGGTGCATGTTCATAATTTAGTTTGTTTCGAAGGGGAAAACATTTCATTCACTCAATTGGTTCAAGGAGTTTTTATCTGAACGAAACTTCAAAAATTCAAGGGCACTTGGTAAACACTTCATCATCTATATAGGCATCTATTCCTTCATTAAAAGGGATGGTCGACCAATTCATCACGTAATACTAAAGCAGCGAGCCTTCTATCTAAAAACGAAAAAAAAAAATATCGCCATTGGTAACCGTTAATAGCTATGTTAATCAGAGGTATGACGTTGCACCTTTTAAACAGTTTCATTTCTAAATTTCACGTGATACCAAAGCTGCTTTAAAAACGGCTGACGTTTTTAATATCATCAGAGAATAAATTATAGAAAGTAATCGAGAATTAACTCCTGCGAAGATACTTAGTGAGACGTTTATTGAATTATTGCGCATCTTTTTTTTTTTTACTTATCGCATCAATTTTGCCGACATAAATTTTGTAACGAAAACGAAAGATTTCCATCGGGAGAGACGTTGTAATTGGCCATATGAATATGCAAATATCTTTACTCTGTTGTACTAATGCTTTATCACTGCATAAAATCTCAATGGTACATATGCTGTACATATTGTACTGTTTTAAATGCCAGCTTTGATGGAGTTATTTTATCAACTGAGTTGATAGTTTGTATTTGCAAAAACCCAAAGCCTAACGCTTTACACAAAAATGAATGCGTAAAATATAGCAAGTGACGACTCATACATGAGGTTAGAAATTCAAACTCATCCCCAAAGGATTAAGCGGCTTGGGCTAACCACTTTGGGGGTGAGAAGGATTAGGGGAGACATGCTCCAGGTTTACAAATTTCTTTCTGGAATCCTTTGTTAGCTTGTAGTTATTTAAAGGTCCAAAGTAATCCTCGGGTTAGAGGCCATTGTAAAAAGCTTGATAAGACTTTTGCTAGACTTGACATTAGGAAGTTAAGTTTTTCCTCATAGGTTTGTTAATGAGTGGAATAGCCTGCCTGAGTAGGTTGTTTACTTCACATCAGCAGGTTTGCCTTTTTTGGGGGGGGGGGGGAGGGGGTCTTGGATAACAGGGCATCTTATGGGGACTTTATAGCCCCCCTTTGCCCTTTAACCTGTTATGTTATATTAGGTACCCGACCTACAAGTAGTGGGATTAGAATGCCTTCACTGAAGTCACAAGCTCCGTCCCCTTTTCCGGACAAAGGACAAGATCTGGTTACTATATGTGGTCTAGAGATTTAGCGGCCAGGCGGGGGCCATCTTATCATTTTTCCATCTATGTGTACCATGGATAGCCTAGTTTTTCTAATACAAATATATGGTCTTAATCTGTTTTTATGGAGTTCTGTGTTGTTTGCAGCAATCTATAGCATTGACAATCAAATGATGACTAAAATTAAGGCTGATGGACCCAGGCAATTTCTCACCATTACTTGTATGCTGGATTCGCCGGTGTTTGTCGCTAGTTGAGAAGCTGCTGACGACCAACTGTTGTTTTTAAACAGTAGAAGAAGTAGCTACCCAATTATGACGTCACGTAAAAGTAGTCTATAGTCGAATCCGAACAGCGCTTGTGTTTAGTGATTGTAGACAGCCATTAGTGGGGTCCACCAACCTTAAATCGTCTTCGTTTATTGTCTACTTGAATTCCAAACCCTCATATTCAGTGAAATTGAAAGAATCATATAATTTAGTGTACAACAATCCATGATATAGGTAAAGAAGGAAATTGAAAGATTAAAAGGTGATAGAACCCAGTTATGACCGACTGAAATCAGACCATTACTTGCTGTCCGGACTCGTCTATATGTTCAGTATTTGATAAAGCTTATGCTCATCCTACGAAGATTGGTGCATATAGTATGTGCAGCACATTAAAAATACTTCGACTCCAAGTTGAACTTGGCAACACAGTTAAAATACAATTTTAAAGCTTGTTGTCTGTGCCTGAATATTTCATAGCGCAAGCACTCCCCAAAACTTGTTTTGAAATAAAAGCAGTCTTCCATTTTGTTCGTGTTTCTTCGTCCTCTGAGCTGCCGAGCAGGGAGTTGTCCCTTTCATGATATTTAACGATTTAAATGTTGCATACCCAAGGTAACACTTAGCAGTGACCCGAGGTTAATTTTCAAATTGCAGCAGGAAAACGATATTACATGATTTTTAACAACCATTCATGAAACAGGCATGATAGTCTAAAATAATAATTCAAGTTTGGAAGATTACATTTCCCCTTTAAAGGTAAAGAGCAGTCCCTCAAAACTTATTTTGAAGAAAAAGCTAAATACCATAATTTTCATCTAATTTCTCTTCAAAGTATCTTTAATTACATTTTATGACTTTACTATTGCATATTCAAGGTAAACCAAGAAGTTATTTGTGGTAAATTTCACATTTGAAGAGAAAAGCATTGTCACATGCATGACTCCCAACAGCCAATCATGAAACTGGACAGTCTACTACACTTCTTCAATTTGGGATGACTGCTCCTGCCCTTTAAGCAGGGGTTTAACTTGAAGAATACTGTCAAACTAGACGAAACTACTTCAGAGCAACGTGTTTAATGATGTTGTATAAATGCATGCAAGCACTACCTCGGAAATATAGTAGTGCTTCCATTAGACCTATATTGAGATGAGATTCTTTTTGGTGACAAAATGGAAGAAAACAATTCTTCTCTATGACTGGTTAATAGAGTCAGGACGGCAATCTTCAGTTTGCATTGTCAAAGGAGACGTTTCTTTTTTATAAAAAAATATGTGCTTAAATGCCATACCAAGGAAGACCAAAAAGCTGGAGCAGCGATGCTGCAGAATCTCAATATTTTGTGATTGTTGAGGCAACATAGTTTCCGTATTGTTGCTGAGGATATTTGATGTAAAAACAGTCCTTCTTTGGTGCTTTGCATAAAAAAGATTATGCATGTAGGCCTATTGTTAATATCCTGGTGTATTTCATTCTCAAAAATGACCAAATTCTACAGAATAATTTTAACAATAATATTGTAACACTAAGTGAAGAACGTATAAACATTGTGCACCATACTATAACTCCATAAATTGTAAATCAGGTTATTCCTCTCAAGGTAACTACTGGACAAATATCTGCTTACAGGGCCTTTATTTATGGCCAGAATAAGCAAGACTTTCTTACAGTTGCTTCATTCTTGATTAAGCAGAGATGAGACACTAAGCCTGTAACATCTGACATTTTTACTACAAGATGTAAACATTCTTAGTCAGTAGGCCCAGGTATCTGTGCCTTCCTTGAAGTTTTACCATAAACTTGGCCAAAATAACTTAGCAACACTTAGCAACCATCACTTTTAAAGTGTTAAAAGATAATACCTTCTGCACCCAACCCAAAGAGCATGCTCTCGAATTCTCAAAGACATTGACTACTCATTAAGACACATTCCCTTGCTCTTAAGAAATCTCATCCACTGGCTAACATTTTATGTATTGAGATAATAAACTGGATTTGAACAATATTTACGGACATTCCGAATCTTTCAATCCCAGCTATTCTTCTTGTTTTTCCCAGGCCATTCGAAAAGTTTACTCAGATTTTACTTTTGATCAGAGTTGATTGAGCCTGTCTGTAACACTCGATGGGAACAGTGAAGGATATTTTGACTGACGGACGCCGACAGCGATTTTTTCAGATTCCTTTCGTCAGATCTAAAATTGTCAATTCACTGGCAGCTGTTCGATATACGAGGGCAGTCGTTAAGTAAGCACCGACAGAAGCATGAGGCACTCAAACATTCGTTGGCAGATCAAAAATTGTCTCAAAATAATAAACAAGAGAGAACAAAAGAGACTCGTAGAGGAATTGTGAAAATTTCTGGAACCTCTTCTGACTAACATTACGTAAAATAAAATAGTTACCCACGTCGATGGGCTTTTTCAAGATACTTTAAGATATGGATAAAAGTAGACTATTCAACTTTACACACGCACCTGGGAATATTCAAAGAACAAAATATGGACCTATTTTCCATGGGACAAGGGACCGCGTGGAACTCCGTTTTAAAATTTAATGGAGGATTTCAGATATCTCGATTTAATTTAGGATATCTCGATTTTATTTCAGTTGCCTTGAATTTATTTAAGGTATCTTAAAATAATTTAATATCTCGAAATAAACACGACGCTCATTTATCTGAAATTCCAATTGAGATATCTTCCATTCAATTTTAATTTTATCGAATACAATTTAGATATGTTGACTTTTAGTCCAGATATCTTGAATTCAATTTTAGATAGGTTGAATTTTATTCCAGATATATCGAATTTGGCATTAAATACTTCGCATTTTGTTACAGATATCTCGAATTCTACTTCACTTCTACAGTTCTATTCTATACTAGTATCTTGAATTCAATTTCAATTGATATCTTGAATAATATTCTAGTTATCTCAAATTCCATTTTAGATATCTTGAATTGAATTTAAGATATCTCGATTTCTTTTTTAGATATCTCAAAATGAAATTTAAGATATTTTAAACTCTCTTTCAAATATCTACAAAAATTTATAGTTTTAGACATCTGAAATTCCTGATTTAATTTTAAAAACGATGTTCCATTGTGCCGAGAACTTAGATTTTTAAAATAATTAAGTAAAAGATCCACGTGTACTCCTGAAGATATAAAATTAGAGGAATATATATATATATATATATATATATATATATATATATATATATATATATATATATATATATATATATATATATATATATATATATATATATATATATATATATAGACAGACAGACAGACAGACAGACAGACAGACAGACAGACAGATAGATAGATAGATATCGTTATAGCCTGACGAGTTCTGCTTCGTTGTAAATCATGAGGCTTTTTCAAACAGGAAGGCTCGTTTCTTTATTTTGGGGAAGAAAAAGCACAACGGATAGTGGAAGTGATTTACCCGCGATAACCGTCATAGCAAATAGTGGTTTCAGTTGGGGGATTTCAACAGTAATGAATGATGACAACTACCCCATGTACTGCTTAAATGTCGGAATCTATGTTGCATTTTATTATATATATATATATATATATATATATATATATATATATATATATATATATATATATATATATATATATATATATATATATATATATATATATATATATATATATATATATATATATATATATATATATACATATATATATATATATATATACATATATATATATATTGCCTTTGAGTATTGTAAATATGGTACATGGTCTCAAGATGCGTATAGATTCAAACAAAAAATGCTTTTGCAACCGAGTTCAATTTGACGTATTAAGAGATATAAAATCTTGCGTACGTGCTCTGTATCACAATTTTCAGCTACAAATCTTCAAAGACGCCATACTTGGCAACACCTGGCTTCGTTATAGCCTGATGAGTTCTGCTTCGTTGTAAATCATGAGGCTTTTTCAAATACGAAGGCTCGTTTCTTTATTTTGGGGAAGAAAAAGCACAACGGATAGTGGGAGTGATTTACCCGCGATAACCGTCATAGAAAATAGTGGTTTCAGTTGGGGGATTTCAACAGTAATGAATGATGACAACTACCCCATTTACTGCTTAAATGTCGGAATCTATGTTGCATTTTATTTCAAAAATCTCTCTCAAGTGCCTTTTTAGCATTCGTCGTTGGGAATGAAATAAAGAGATTTTTTTCTTTTTCGTTGCTTGGAAACTGAAATTGTCAATTCAACCCAGGCTAGCGGTGCCGGCGTCAGCAAATATGGTTTTCGCAAAATTGATTTGACTTTATGAGCAGGTACTTGGTACTATAGGCGGTGAAATATTACTACTAAGAGAGGTAGTCGTTCGACCGTGTCCCTACCCACGACACCGCCCCTGAAAGAGTAGAAACTTGTCAATCCGAGAGAAAAAGAAAAGACAGTCAAGACGGTCACTGTTTTTGAAATACATCAAAGATGCAATTTTTTTACGAATAGACGAATCCGGACAGTTAAATGATGTTCTGATTTTAGTCGGACATAACTGAGGTCCTTTTAGCTTTAGTCTTTTAATTTTCTTGCTTACCTGTATCATGGATGGTTTTACACTGAGTTGTATCTTGATTTACCCGATTTCGCTGAATATGAGGGTTTGAAGTTCATGTTGACAATAAATGAAGACGATTTAAGGCTGATGGACCCCACTAATGGATGCCTACAGTCACTACTCACAAATGCTATTCGGATTCTGTCTATAGGGCTTATGCACCTACGTCACTGCGTTGCGCATCTCTCCGTTTTTCCATCCAGGCGTCCGTTATACAAAAATTGTTACGATGGTGCTGTTGTGCACGCGTTTCGGTAACACCAAGGCGACCTTCGATCTTTTCCATCCAGTGGAACGCGCTGACGTCACGTGCATAATCTCTATAGATACATTCATTGTGGTTGTGTAGTACAATTGGGCGATATATGTGACGAAGTGGGGGCTTCGAACCTACTTGATGCCGCCGTCTCCTTCTAAACCGTATACGTGCGAGGTTATAGAACCTAAAATGTCCTTCCGCCAAAAGTTGAGCTCAACTTCATTGAGGAAGCATTAGAGTAAATAGTGGAAACTTTCGCGGTTGGCCTGCGAAGCGGTCGTTCTCCTTGACGCAAACACAAAACAAAACAAAGAGAACCACGTCTAATAAAAGTTTCAGCACATTTCTTTGTCAAAATCTACATGGTAAATCCATTCCCAATGGAACGGACTGTACACACTATACATTATTTCACAAAATAGATGAGAGGATGACGTTGTATAGAAATGAACCAATGAAAACAAGTCTATAAAAGCTAAATCAGTCAATAACATTCAAACTAAATTCATTTCTTAGATAATATATGATGATAAGATCATCGGCAATAACGGGACTTAAATTTGGATAGAATAAAGTTTTTGCAAGGGTTTAGTTTACGTCATGTTTGTTTTATGGATAATGTAATCCTTCAAAATAAGCGTCTTGCAATTCAAAATACACAGATTGGCATTCATTTTGTTGTTTATAATGATAAGGAAGACACGAAAAATCCAGGGAAAATAAAAAATTGGAAAAGAAAAAAAACGTATCAACTATATCTCCCTTTTACAACCCTCATCCAAGAATCAGAAAATTGTCCTCCAAAGGGGGGGGGATCCCAGGTGGCAACGGACCCGCACCTTAATCATCAACATCCACACCCTTAGACATACCAGAACGGACTGCCGACGGTCCCGGGCAAATATCTATTACTCTTTACAATATTACATCCCCTTCTACTACATCACCTTCAGAAGTCGTAACCATAGTCATTTTTAATTAAGAAGAAAACACGAAGCATGACATTTTACATTGAGACATTTAACATTGTACAAAAGAAAATAAGACATCGTGCTCAGCTCAGAGATCTGAAATCAGGAGCTTGTAAAGTAAGAAGAGTTGAGATCAAATACTCCTCCAAACAGTGACAATTTGTTAGTGATGGTCTGGGGCAGCGGTACATGCCCAGACCATCATCGCTACCCCCAGACCATCATCATTTGATGATGGTCTGGGGCAGCGGTAATTTTTTGATCAGTCTTTGTTCGTCTTCCTTGCATCACTTGCAACAATTACTATCCATACTACATGCCCAGACCATCATCGCTACCCCCAGACCATCATCATTTTATGGTGGTCTGGGGCAGCCATAATCTTTTGATCAGTCTTTGTTCGTCTTCTTTGCATCACTAGCAAAAACTACTATCCTTAATATTTTAATTCTCATTATTCAAACTGAGCAACCCTACTTCAAGGGTTATAATGATAGTATTGTTTCTCTTGCCTTTCTTAAGGGAAACAAGTAAGAAGGGTACCCATCTGAGTGTTCCAATACTAATTCTGAGGACTATCACAAAAGTAAAAGAAAAGAAATAGTTATGATGTAATTTTCAAGTCCTGAATAGAGCCATTTCTTACAAATCCAGGGGCATTTTTGGCAAAAACATCCATGACAGTCTTTGTTTCCTGCCTCTAAATAACAACTCTTAGTTTTACATTCCCACACTGTCACTTGTAGTTTGCCAAAAAGATCAAGGCAGAATACTGAAGGAAACCCTTTTGTGTAAAAGCACATGATAGTAGCACCCCCTCCCCCCCAAATTCTCTTATTAGCACACCTGGAGCCACCCTACCCCGACCCTACCCCCCCCCCCCACTTAATTCTCCACACATTATGACATGCAATTTCCTTGTTATGTTACTAAGTGATAGCAAAGAGTAACAAGCCCATAGATGTAGGAACCAATTTTTGTGGGGAAATTAATGCAGGGATTTGTACACACGGGGAGAGATATGTGGGGAGGTTCCCAACCCCCTTTGAGAAGTAGTTGTCTTTTTCAGGTAGCCTGGATTCAAAATGATGTGAAATTTTTTTGTCTTTCATGTAATTTTTGAAGGTTTTGTTTTAATGGTTTGGGGTAATTTTTGATCTTTCTGTGCAAGACCCTTCAGTGGAAAATTTTTGCACCCCCCCCCCCCCAGCAGTAGTAAAAATGCCTGGTAAAGAGGTTCTGGCCAGGCATGAAAAGAAATAAACTAAATATTAAATTACAATAAATAATACTGCAATATTCATATCATTTGGTATAGCATCCTATTTAAATATTGTTATAGCTTTCACATATAAATGCTCATTTCTCAAGATGTATAAAAATGCTCATCTGATCTGTTCACATTTCTGATGTAGTAAAAAATTCCCTTTTTATAAAGAACTTCTTCACATCACACATACAGCCATACAAATACTAGATGTAAATATGATCCATTAAACATTGGGTTATTCACCTGGTTTTCGCAATTTGGTATGATTGTATTACAGGGGCATCCAGAGTTTGACAGAGAATATTGATTAAAGGGGTTCCTTCATTTAGCAGAATACAGAAAGTTTGAAGAGGTCTTTCAGGTTAGAAAAGACATTAACTTTGTGTTAATGGCTGGTGAAAGAAAATTTCTGACTATTTGTCGGGAAAAAGAAAAACTCCACACAGATACAAGACTAGACTAGACAGTATCCACTACACTGTAACCAACCATGAAGTTGGACCCTGGCCACCTTTGTTAGTTTTAAGTCAACATACAAATGTGATGAGTTGTGAAAAAATAGTTAATACAAACTCTGATTGCCACTTTAAATGAAATTTTTTGACTTCTAGTTAGAGGGAATAAATGTAGCATTCCAAGCATCGGATGAAATGTTCAATATTTTTAACAAACATGTAGTGTTTCAGACATCACATGTGATGTACTGTTCCATACACACGATGTGCAGGTGCATGTAGTGTTCTCAACATCACATGCAAATACAGCGTTCAAAACATCACATATGCATGAAGTGTTTAACACATCAGATGTATATGTAATGTCACAAACATTACATACATGTACATTTAGTGCTGCATATATCACATGTCAATATATATCCAATGTGTATGTAGCGTTCAACATATCTGATCTGAATGTAGTGTTCAAAACTTGTAAATACATATGTAAGGTGTATGTAGCATTCAACAATCTCAGGTAAATACACATCTAATGCGCATGCAGTTTTCAACACATTTGATGTATATGTAGTGTTCAAACTGTTCAATACATCACATGTAAATACCCATCTGTGTGCCTGTAGTGTTAAAAACATGTGACATAAATGTAGTGTTCATACTAATCAATACATCACATGTAAATACACATCTTATGTGCCTGTAGTGTTCAAAAAATGTGATGTAGTGTTCATTCTGTTGAGCACATCACATGTAAATACACACCTAATACACACATAGCTTTCGACACATCACATGTAAATATACATCTAAAGGTACGTTCACACTTGTCCGGCAACGGCAACGGCAGCGGCAACGGCAACGGCAAAAATATCCCACACAATAGAAAATGAAAGACTGTTCACACTAGCACGGCAACGGCAATGCGGCAATCCGGCAATCCGGTAAAAATGCGTCCGGCAAAAAAGTAATCGCACATGGAGCGATTCAACGCCATTTGCCGTACGGCAAAAAATCTGCCAACTTCAAAGTGTGCAAGCGCCTGCCTGTCTGACCAGCGGGAGCCAAAGGTACGGGGCAGGGCCGTTCTGTGATATCCCGCCAAAAACAGTGCACAAATTATTCCGACTTATCTGACCAGATTATAGAAAAACTGGTCATTCTTATCCAAAAAGAATCATTCATATACGATGTGACAAATCATGATTACCATGATAAAATATTTTAACATGTGAGAAAAATAGCAAAAGAAATGGGAAATCCCCAATTCAATGGTAACTTTTTATATCATACGTTGATAGCAGGTATTGTTAGTAGTATTATAACAATAAGCCATCAATCATAACTTTTGTTTTGTCCATGATATAACGTATGCCAGACCTGAAAAAATACATGATTAGGCTATAAATTATTTCCTCTTAAGTACAGACCTATACTGCATTGCAATGTTTATTAAGGAACATGGGTGGCTCATTTTTTTCCTTATAACGTAAGCCTATTTTGCCTGGCCCGACCTGACTTCTAACTCAGACAAGCATAATGCAGTTACGGTGGCAAAGGAAGAAATATGAAAGTGGTGTATGTGTGTGTGTGTGAGGGGGGGGGGGGTAATTTTGGACTATGCACCTCACCCTTTGCCATTGACCAAAAGGTACACATTTGATGCTGATTTTTCGCTTTTTCTACGAGCAAGAAAGATTTTTTTGTAACAAAAATTAAATGCCATACCTCTTTTTTTTTCAAATGAAACCGCGCACTGAAAAAGGTGGGAATATTAGTTTTTTTTTTTTTTTTGCCAGCCATGCTATAATAGACCACTAAGTATATGTATGCCCTCGGATACGCAATTGCCATTAAAAATATCAGCTCCTCATCAATGTCTTCCATGTTCGATAATCAGATAATGGAACAAATTTGTCAGGTTCAAATTCCAGTCAGTATAATCCGGTAAAATTTTTACCGTATGCGGCAATAATTTTTGCCGTCATATGTGAACAGCTATGCCGGATTGCCGTTGCCGTTACCGTTGCCGCTGCCGTTATATGTGAACGCACCTTAATGTGCCTGCAGTGTTCAAAAAATGTGATGTAAATGTAGTGTTCACACTGTTAAGCACATCAAAAGTAAATACACATCTAATGTGCCTGTAGTGTTCAAAATATGTGATGTAAATGTGATGTTCAGCACATCTCATGTAAAAACACATCTAATGCACATGTAGTTTGTTTTCAACACATCACATGTAAATACACATCTAACATGCCTGTAGTGTTTAAAACATGATGTTAATGTAGTGTTCACACTGTTAAGCACATCACATGTAAATACACATCTTATGTGCCTGTAGTGTTTGATACATTTGATGTAAATGTAGTGTTCAGCACATCTCATGTAAATACACATCTAAAGTGCATGTAGTGTTCAACACATATTATGTACATGTACAGATTCAGATATCAGATTCTTGTTGAATGTTCCAAACAGCACATATACAGGTAGGGCTCCAAACATCAAATACACATGGATATAGAATTCCAGCGTGACATACTTAATTTTTTCACAGTAAATTGATTGTTTTTCAATATTCAAGCATATTCTGGTTACTGAGTGTCACAGAACTAGTGGTCGAAGATTTTGATAAGAGAAAACTTGAACTTAGAAGATTATGCCTAATTACCAGGTCTCTAAAAGTTTGATTTAATATACAAACATTTGGAAGGTCATTTCTTTTATCTGTGGATACAGGAAACAGATGGATATAAAAGAATGCAATATTTACTATATAACTGAAACAGAGTTTCCTTTTAATTTTTGGTATGCCATGAATATTCATATTTCAGTGTGAGATTCACATTTATTGTCATTTGAATAGATAAAGTAATTCCTATGAATGTTGTTGTATTGCATTTTGATTGATAATTGCATCCCCTTTCTTCACTGAAACTTCTGACGAGTATTGTATAAAGTGAATAGCCCGGTGACAATAAGATAACTCTTTTTGTTATGCAAGTATGTGCACACTTCCTAATTTTTAAGTTTCATTCATGTCCTTATTGCCACCTATGTTACAGGGGAACAGCTGCACTGATATCCCTAGATTTGAACTCAAAGAAACTTTTTCTGCCAGTCTAGTTTAAAGTTTGGTTTTGCCGAATGGCCCTTTGCCAAAAGGTTCGGTGGACTTAAGAAAAAGTTTGAACTCAAAGACTTTCTCTGTTTGCATAATCAAATAATATTCTTTCATGAGAACACCTTACACTTTTTGTGTCAAGTGTGTCTTCTTCGCCTAGTGTAAGTGTCCCAGTTGGTTCCTGATGTGAAGTGCTTGTAAGCCATGGATTTCCACAATAATTTATGGTTAGCGAGCATAATTATACAGATGTTCTTCAAGGTGTGAATTAAAAATTGTAATCTAAATATGTAGTTAGTTAGTTAGTTAGTTAGATGAAGTTCTACAGCCCAGTTTCCAACCTGTTGGTTCAAGTCAAGCCCACCACAGCCTTTCTTCCAGTTGTGGATCACTGGCTTGTTTTCCCTAATCCATTGCTTATGCAAAGCATCACGCACAAAGGCAGTTGATCCCATTTTTACAGTCTTTGGTATGACTCGACCTGAGAATCAGACCCGAGCCTTCCGAATCTAAATATGTAGAAATTAATACTCTATCACTGTGGTTAAGGAAATCCAAGCTTTTTTAAATATATGGTCTCATTTTTTCCCCAACTGTATTGAACACAGGTGTCCCTTGAATCTCCATTTTGCACCAGCAGCTCACTTGACTGAGTTATACACCCTACATATTCCTCTTATCAACGAGTCTATTCATCGTAAAAAGAACTGCCGCAGGCTTTATACCCTATCTTTTTAAATTGCATGAATAAATTGTAACAAATACATGAATAAATATATGTACCCAGTCCATTCATGATGGAATGTCCCACATGTAATTACTGTAGAATTATTAATTTATTGAAATAATATCTTTCAAAGAATTGGATTTTCATTGAATTTTTCAAATTCTTTCATTCTTTCCCTGTTTATAAAATGTGGCAATCATGCAAAAGCAGAAAAATACCACCCAGATGAACTGAACTTGTTTCACTAGAGAAAGGTAAGGACATGTTTGGAATGCAATCAATCAATTTTTTGATCTGTCAAATTAATCCACTAATCCATCAAACCAATCAATCAATCAAACAATCAATTGTTTCAGTAATAATCTATTAATCATGTAATTAAAGTGTCAATATTGAACAATTTCCCCAACTGATTACTGTTTCTACTAAACAAACCATTCCAGTGCTGGACCCAGGAGAGTGGAAGCAGGACTTGAAAATAATGTCCCCAAATCACCTCCCTGGATACTCTGAAATCAATTACTTTACTTAAAACCAGCTCTCTTCATCACGTTTGCATATCTTAATAAAGTTTCAGTGTGTGATAAAAGTGAGAGATACTACAGAAAACACTCTCCGCTGGTCTCAAATGAGAGATATTTATTACTTCTTTCTCATTGTGTCTCCCTCTGCTTTCTAATTTTACCAATTTCCACAAGGGAAATTTTCTTCGTCTCACACTATTTCTCTCTCTGTGAAATAAGTTTTTCTCTATACATTATGGTACTTCTTTACAAAAATATACTCACTGTAACAAATAAAATTATTTAATGCTTATAGCCAGGAAATATGAATTGAAATTTCTTGTATAAGTGGAAGTTATTTCCCATTTTTTAACATGTACACCAATGATTTTAGGAAATAGTTTATTACTTAAAAGGTCAAGAGTAATCCCCCCCCCCCCCAACTTATTTTGAAAATACAGCTAAATTTCCTTCTTATTTCTCTAAAAGTATCTTTCATCACATTTAATTACTTAACTATTGCATATTCTAGGTAACCCAAGCAGTTACTTCTGGTACATTTAAAAAAATGCTCTCTCATGACTCTCAACAGCAAATAATAATACAGGAGTCTAGTACACTACTTCAAGTAGGGAAGACTGTTCTTGCCCTTTAAAGTCAAAATATGCCATCACATGTTTTACCCAATCTTGGATGGTTTACCCTAAAAATGCTGCTAGCATTCAGAAAAACTCCCTCCCTCCCTTTCTATCTTCCCATGAAAATTACCTGCTGCAGGATTTTCTTCCAAACAAATTATTTGAACATGTGGGCTCTAAAACTTGCCAAAAGGCTTGCTTTTGAAATGCCTTCCACAATTTACCATACAAATGAGAATCCTTCCTTTTAAAAGCTGAGTGAATGTTGTCACTTATTAGACAGGTTGAGGAAGATTTAGGATAGCTTCAAAAGGTGAACAAGATACAAGATTACAAGCAGAATCATTACAATCCACTTCATAGTTGACTTGGAGGGTATTCCAAACTAATTCATGAAATGTGAAAAACACAATGCTAGTTGAACTAGCTGCAGGAATAGATATGTGACTTAAAGGCAAGACAAAGGAATAAGGTGAGTAAAGGAGGGAGATAGACCATTTTTACCTTTACATTTGACAATTATTTCAGTAACAATTTCATGCAGGGTTACTGCACCTTGAGAAAGATAAAATTTCAAGACTTTTGCAGGCAACAGGAACTCTAGTTATACACCCTCTGCTTCCTAGTGAAACAATACCTTTCTCTTAGAAAAATCCTTCTCTCCCCACTCCCCTTCACCCATCCACCTTATCTTCCTTGGTTTACAATAACTTCCCTCATTTTACGGCAATAGCCATAATTAAATATGATGACCTTTCACAGTAACACCTTACAACCAAACTCAAATTTCATTCACAAAACATAAAACTTAAAAAATATATGTCTGCTCCTAGTTGCTCTCACATATATCACTCAGCAATCATACCTTGATGTACACTTCTAATCTTGGGTGCAGTTTCCAATGTTTCCCATCCATTTGTTCATAAAACCACACTCAACCATGCAATCAAAATCATCCTCCTTCTATACACCATTTTCCACATTGCACCTACAAAGAATTGTGGGATAGACTTTTGGTGTGCACTGTTTTTGTTATAGCAACTTAAACTATTGAGAAAATCAACACCTACCTAATTGCTATCCCATACTCCTTTGCAGTCCCTCATTAAAATGGGGTCTATTTCTTAACAAGTAACAGATAATGCATATGCACAATATAACAATATATCAAATGTTGAAGGCTGTGTTAAAATATGTAACTCATCTACACTTGAAATTATGCACTATTTAGGAAAAACAAAAAACAAAAAAAACAAAAAAAAAGCTGCAACTCTGCAACTTGGAGTTACCACACTCTAAAAAGTCGTCCATGAATTCACATGAATTATCAGTTTTTTTACAAACACCTCAGATTTATTGCAACTTATAAGTCTCCACTATCAATCATGGCAGATGTTTACCATCACCATCTTTGAATGTTTTGACCCTTTTGTGAGGAACACAGGCCTCCCTTCATCTTGTACCCTAGATGTTTGGTAGAGGACCCTGGGGAATGGTATGTCATATGTTGATGGCCTTCTTTTGCCTTTACCTCACCAAGCTAGAGCCTATTTGAATACTTTTGGTTCTATGATCAGGTAAACTTTCATTCAACTTGGTGGCTCCGCATAGAAAGAATAACGATTGAAGCTGATTTTATCACAGGAAGCTGGAAAAAAAATCCTAAAATTTCCCTTCCTTGCATTCCGGAGCTTCTACTAAGTTTAAAAAGTTTGTATTGAACGGTAGCTGAGAGTAGTGTTGGCACTAAGGTGAAAAATTTGCACCCAGAGATGTTAGCAAGGTAAAGGTCCACTTCCTGAAACTTTGTTAGTCAGGACAGGCAAATGTCTCAACGACATTCCCCTTGGAGAAAACTTTACATATTTTTAGGGAGGTCTAGGTATAAATTTGTTACATTTTACTGTTTTCCAAGTTTGTTTATACAGAGACACACCCCTCCCTTGACCAAACCCTTTTTGTGCGGCAAAATGGAGTTCCCGAGAATTTAACTGAAGACTTCTAACTTCCTGAAATCAGGATATTTCCTGAAATCTTGAAGAGTTGTGTGATTCTTGCCATCAATTCAGAAGTCCCATCAAGAAATTATTCCTTTGCAAAAATTCCTGTTTGTATACATCTCTGATAAACACGGTTGTAGTTGGGTGGAATATAGGCTAATGCACAATCCGAAATGTCCCCCCCCCCCCCACCAAAAAAAAAAAAAAAATTCAGAAAGGGGAAGCCCTTTTCTGCAATATTTCAAACCCTTGATCCGTGTCTGACTCACAGACGAAATTTTCTGTCCATAAAGTGTTAACAAATAAGCAAATGCTGTAACTGCATTTCATTTTTCAAGGAGGAAATTTTTCTCCTTATTTTCTACAGATAAAATAAATGCGACTTGAACTAGACCTTCCCATAGCATGTATGAATGACTTCTTCATGAAACTCCGGGTCAAATGTGAATATTTGCTGCATTCGTTCATTGTGTAGATCAGGACTTCCAAGTGACTTACGTGACAATGTGTGACTGATTATCCGCTCAATCTAGACGGACCTCCAACCCCACCCCCTTCCCCAAGATAAATTCTGACCTCAATAATGTTTTCCTTTGAAAACTACACATTAAAAAAGCTGTCTCAAAACCTATAACTGAACCCCTAAGAAAACATCATGAAAATTACCATCCAGGACAATTTTTAAAATTGTCCTTCACAGCAATTATATTTTTTTCCTTTTTTTTAGAAGAGGATTGGGTAGGTCATGCACCACAATGCTATTAAAGACATAGAGAGGAGCTTTTACAGATGTTCAAGTGTCATCACCTGTTGACTCCTTATTGCTTGGCACGTTGTTATATGTGGATTCAAAGTACACTACGCTGGACCAGCATATACACTGCTAAATACCGCAGCCTTTGGGTGATAACATTATCGTAAAAATACTATGCGATTTCTACAATTCAGTTGGTGTCATAACAACTGCACACAAACAATTTAGGCACCTCCACACAAGATATCTTTTTATTTTACAATTTCCCTCCGACTCTGAACGATGTCATCTTATGGATCTAACATTTACTGGATTTAGTAAACTTAACAAAGTGTTCCATTATTACTCTCAAACAGTGACATAACCCTTTTCACACTTCAACTTGATAGAGGGCAGGCTCCATTAAACAAAACATCCAGTTACTACCTAATTCTTCTTTCATTTCTTTCTACCTACTGTTTCTTTCCTTCTCTGCCAACATTTGAGGGCAACATGTTAACATTTCTTTCCCACAAACAGTGTCCCTGGTGGAAGTAAGCCTTGACAACCAACTATGCACAACTTTACTACCATGTTTGACATGACAGTATTAGGACTATTCTTCATCACCTCCACTAAACAGAGGGCAGGCTCCACACATGGTTCAGCAAAACATCAAAGGAGTCAGCTGTTCTCCACCATTTCTTCACTTTCCTTACCCAATAGCATCTTCTCTCATCTTCTTCAAACTACCACTCCAGATGAAGTTTACCATCGATGCCTAATCCACTGACACTTCATTCAATCTGACAAAAATGCAAACTTCAGTCTCAGCAAAACTACTTCTTCTCCGCCCACCAACCTTACCCTGCAGCATTCACATTCTCTCGCAATCATCAAACCATTTCTACCATTCTTTATGACGCCATTCTTTCGCGACGCCAATTAAGGTACCTCACAACTAATTCATTGACCTTTTCAATATCACTTGATATGGACAATGTCCTTTGGTTTTCGCTTTCGTTTACTGGCCCGGTCCTCTCCTGACCAAGTGGGGTCATTCCTGTCCAAGTCTGACCCATAATCTGGTAAGAACTGGTTAACCAACCTATTCAAATGTCTCTGAAGTGTCTTTGCCATCTGAGAGATGCTAGCCTCAGTCTGAAAAGAACAAATGAAGTCAAATCCATTAAGCATCATTGCTGCAATTATGCTAAAAATGATGCTGACATGAAACACATATTACTAAGCTAGACTTAATATCCAAATTTAAAAGTTTGACAAAGTTGCCCACACCCTTGCTCAAAATTGCACCTGGAACCTACTGAATTCTTGAGAGGCAAAATTTATGCACACAAACACATTGATTGACAGAGCCCATTCTCAAGAAAATGATGTTGCCGGGAGGTGGAAGGGGGTTGGGGGTAAGGCTAGGTTGCATGCTAGGGCAATGACAACAACCTTTAATGCCCAAGGGCCCGTTCCACAAAGAGTTACGCACGATCTTAAGTATGATTTACTGTTGGCTTTTGTATGGTGAATCAAACTTAAGATTGTGCGTAACTCTTTGTGGAACGGCCCCCAAATCAGGTATGAAGAGCTACTATTCCAACAATAGCTGCCAGCAATGGATATATTTATGTTTCTTCCCACCCCTCAATTCTGGTAGATGCCCATTGTCTACCAAGGTGGTTCTTGATTGGCTGTTGCAATTGTATTGTATCGATTGTATTCTTTGTTAGCCTCACAGATTTGGTTAGGAACAAGGGCTATCATTAGCAGTTAGCAAATTCAACCCCTTCCTCCCTTCTCTTACTACCTTGGTCCTGTAAATCAAAGTACATGACTAGAATCATAACTTTGGGTTTGCACTTAACAAAACAACACTGCAAGCCAACCATTTGAAAGAACTATCTGTACACAGATTTCTTCTAACAAATGGAGATGAAATTCTCCCACGCCAGAGATGGGTTTTGGGGGTCCAGGGCACAAAACTCCAGAATTCAGCTTTTCAATGTAGGCACTCCTTTGAGCAGCCATAGAACTTAAAATTCAATCTTTTACCCTGCACCATTAATAATAATAAAATAATAATCAGGCCTTGAAGGGCAGTTGTTTTACGACGCTAAGCGACGGCAAATGTGGGAGAAGCCGTTGGCTTATGAATTACAACTTCACGTCGGGTGGCAACCAACTCAACAATTTGGATCAAATTTGGTATTTTTTGAGAGACCATTTCAGATGGGAAAACAGTAGATTGCTCTTGGATGGAAAACCCACCTTACTTTGACCCAACCAAGAATCGAACTCCAGACCTCCCTGTTGCTAAACTTCATTGTTTCAAATGCAACTGCTTTTATCAACACTGCCACAGCACAGGTTAATTATGTAATTGTTCCAACATTTCACAATATTAATCTAAATGCAACATACTTCTAGTACAACCACAGGCCAAGCTTGAAGTTGCATAGCAATTTTGAAAGCAGGTGCAAAATTTTCAAACCAGGTGGGACACTTTTAATCTGTGCACTAAGAAGCAAAACCAAATTCACCCTGTCAGTCTGCCCAGTTAAATGGGATGGCAGAAGTGCTGGCAACCATTATACAAGACAATTGCAACAATGACAAGATTTGTAACATTTTGATCATCTGCAAATGTATGTTTAGGATGACTGAATATTCCTGTTTGACAATTAATTCCTACAGGGGATAAGTTAAGATGCACTTTTTTTTTACACCAAACATTCAATTTCAAACTTCTTAGACAATATCAAGATTTCAAGGTTCTTATAGAATGCCTTCATCTTCTACGCTGCTAAAATAAATCTGGCTTACCAGAGATGACATGTTTATTGGACCTGATAAATTATTACTTTAGTTCCTTTGCTTTCACTTTTTGGATGGTTGAGACAAGTTAGCACTTACTGATTGGTTTAGCCAGAGGGACCTCCCCTCTCCCATCCTGGAATGATTCTGGAAAAAATATTTTGTAATATAACTGAAACAATAACTTCAAATGATGTTTAATGTTGTACCAGATTGCATCAGAGGATACTAAAATATCAACGAAATTTCTCAAAGGGGCAAGAGTGTAAGGTGGACACTCCATCCCCTTAAAAACTTATGTTGCCCCCCCCCCCCACCAAAAATCCTTGTTATGCCAGTACACTTACCCCATTGTAAGCAAAGCAGTTGCTAAACATTAACTTCAAGTCTGACAGCATGTCATCCACAGATTGATAATACTCTGAATTACTTGGCACTAGACGGGCCTTGATGGTAGAAAGGTCCATGGCATTAGTTATGATAGTGTAGTATCCAGGGACCTGCAGAATAAATTACAGGTAACAGCATAAAAAATTTGACTTAGAAAAAACAACAGAAGTTAGTAAGGTGGTCACAAAAGAAAGGGCATCTCTCCTTAGAGAATGCTAACTAAGATCAATGATGAATGTAAGTATAGCTTTCTTTGAACATTTCTAATAGTCTTTACTCAAAGGTTACGATGTTATTATTACTGTTTGCTCTGTTGAAAGGTTTCAAATTGATAGCTTCCATCTGAGTGACACATTTTTTGTCAGAGTTTGAAAACATGTTAGCAATTTTGTTTGGGTGCAACACCCTGACAAAACAGCTAATGAAGAACACTGATAACTGAAAAATAAATCATAGAAAGAGCGATACACTAGTAAGAGAATACTTACATCTTGACTGACAGGCTCCCTGAATGGAATGCTGGACTGGTTGCAAAATAGTTCTAACAGCACACGTTCACAAAGCTGCAGAAAGATTAGGATTTCATGATTTGTATGACGGGGAACAGGTAAAAAAACATATTAGTTTACATTGCATTAACAAACTGTTGACAGAAAAGTAGCTCTCATCACTGTTAAATCATTAGGTCTCCTATACAAACTATTGTAGTAACTTTACTTCCAAAATAAATACATGTTACAAGAGTTATGAACAGTTACTGCATCATTTCAAACTGGCAAATTTGGGCAAATGGGATCTATGAACCCCGATACTCAGACAGGATTACGACAATCAAGTGGGGTTACATAATGTAAAAAGGGGAAGGTGAGGAGGGGTAATGTAGGCTAAAGTAATCCATGTTATCTATATATTACTTAAATTTAAGTGCTAGTGTCAATTTATTTCCTACTGTAAACAGTATGTAAACCACAAATGTAATAGTTACCTTTTTTAGTGGTTTTGGTCTTTTACTCACAGACAGCTCCAATTCTCAAAAAAAAAGGTCAATGCTAGCCCTTCCAAAAATGTTTTTTATTTTCTTATGCAGACACACACCTCAAGTTTATTCCTCAATGGCATATCCTGGTGGGCCCACCAAGTCCTCCTGCTTAATCTGGACACTCCCTCTGCACATATGTCCAATATGAACTACTCTAGATCTTTGAAATTTTTAAAATCTGATGTCAATCAAAAACTGTCACTACTAAGAGTAAAAAAATCAACCCTCCACCTCAGGGAGAAAAATTTACTTGGACTGATGAGTATCTTGCCTTTAAATGTAAAACTGACATTCATTAGATAAGGATATGGGCTCAGAGTTCATGCACCTTTTTCCTGACTGGCTTTCTTAGGTTTTCGTTAACCATTTTATCAGCCCTTTTTCATGACCTCTATTAACTCACAGTGAAGAAAAAATTATTCCACTTCAACATCAGTAATAACATGGAGTTGTAACTGATCTTGCAAGCAAGAGAGTTATTATTCCATACATCTTCCAAACAACTGACTTACCTGTCTTTCTCGTTCTGTCAAAGATTCCTCCCTTTTCCGTTTCCTGCCATTCTCCTCTTCCCCTTCCTTAGAACCCTCCTCCATGTGATCTGCATTCCCATTTCCCATATGAGATTGAGGCACGTCATCTGTGACATCCTGACAGAAGGTACAGCTCCAAGGGACTGAGTCACTGGTGGAAAAAAAAGGTTTTAATCAAAAGAATTGGATGGTTCCTTGATACTGAACTTATGAACAAATTGAAAGAGTGACTACGGATGTCATTCAACCACTGCATGAAAAAAACAAAGGTGTTTTGCAATTTCAATCACTTTAAGTGTAAAAATTTCCACTCAAATTAACCCTGAAAAGAAGAGGAAACTGGAACTAGTTCAACAGAGAATGTGGACCCAACAAAAGCAGCAAAGTAGACTTTCACAACCACAGTGGACATCATGTTCAGCCTCATCAGAGAATAAACTGACCTGATTCTTTCATTGTGTTTGTTTAAAGACAGAATTTTACCATTTTATTAATGCTTGATTCCATGTGGAAATCCATGTTCTAAGTTTGCATGCATTTCTGTGTGGTAAAAGTCAATTTCCATTTTGTGATTCATTTAGTAACTTACCTAAGTTTACACCACATTCATGAATTTCCCTGTTAACTGGGATTCCCACAGCTTGACCCTTCAACACTTTGAAAATTTGGAGTGCATGTACACTGGGAATATTTGGCAGGTTTCAGATTTCTAGAACAATTAAATTGGAGTTGGAACCTTGTACCACAGGTAAGTTGAATGGAATAACATGTTATCCCAACTATGGTGGCAAACCACCATAGTTGGGATATTTTTTACATTGAATTTTTATCTTTTAAAGGTATTTCTTTTTCCTTTGCTTATTTTTAATTGTGTGTGTTTTACCCCAAATTCTGTGTCTTTTTTTTTTGTGTTTTTTTTGTTTTCTAACTCCTGTCTTTATGTTACTGGTCATCACCTGAATGGATTTAGGGGTGATTCTGTAATTTTTAAGAATAAAATTTCAACACAGATTATGACATCCAATGACAATTGACAACATAAAAGAAGGACATAAGATGGTCCTCCATATCCCTCTGGGTAAAAACGATAACTTGGACAAAAGCAATGGGCTTTAAGAACACTGAAGTTTGGTATTTATCTTTTAACAAAAAATAAATATATTTACTTTGGAGTTGACAGTAAGGGGGGAATGTGGCACTGCAGATGGAAGACTCTTGGACAACTGTCGCAACAGAGGAGATCGCCACCATTCTGACAGACCGCACACCAGTCCTCATTAGGATCGTCCGGGTTACTCTTCTTCGGGACATTGGTATATTCATTCTCCACCTGATCTAGCATGGAGCTGATGTTGGCAAGCTTTCCGGAATGGTTCTCTGCTGGTGCACTGGTATTTGCAGCACTGGATGAGGAGGAGGTTGAAGGTTGTTGTGCTGCCTCTGGGACAGTAGCTGGCTGGACTGGTTTAGGTTGCTGCAAGAAACAATATGACAAGAGAAAAGGTAGTAAAATGGAGTTTTACAGCCCAGTTTCCAACCTATTGGTTCAAGTCCAGCCGGCCATGGCCTTTTCTCCAGTTGTGGCTCACTGGCTTGTTTTTCCCTACTCCATTGCTCATGCGGAGAATCACAAACAGTAGGTTCCTTTTTTAGAGTCTTTGGTAAGGCTCAACCTGGGAGGCGAACAAGGGCCTTCCGCGTGAGAGGCAGATCTCTACCATTAGACCAAACACGAGGTTAACAAGAGAAAAGTATTACCAGGGTTCAATTTTTGTGGTTGTTCAGTTGTCCAAGACAACTTAACCTCCATATGGAGAACCAAAAGTAAAACATTAGTTGTCTGACAGAAAACTATTACTTTGCTTTACTTTGCTTTGCCTGAAAAAGAATTAAAAAGCATCTTCATACCTCATTCAAGACTACTGCTTAGAACCTTTGGCTAATGATCAACTCTTTCAAATTTTACCATCAGACTTCACTTCAGTACTAAAAAAAAATTTCTCTCTCAAACATTATAAATTTATTCTGTTACTTTTTAGAGACATAATACACTACATAAACACACAGTTTTAAATTCCTATAAAAAAGCATCACAATAGCTAGACAAAAAATACACTGTTTTGTTGTTGTGTGAAAAATGTTTAGACAACAAAATATGCTTGTGGACAACTAGAAATAGTGAAATGGTTGCCCACTGTACAACTATAAAATTTTCTAAAATGGAGGCCTAATTATAGTTGGTAAAAATCAGAGCAGCAACACTTTCTGTGAGCAACTGGCCAAAATTGGTATTTTATCAGTACCAGATCTTGCAAAAACTTGTTTGCCAGGTTGTTCAATGGACAATCAAATTTTGTGAATCCATATGCCAAAAGGCATGGCTGGAAAAATTGCAAAACATAAAGCTTATTGCCGTAAAAGTTTCCAACCCACAGGAAATCGTGCCTCATACAAATTAGTAATCTGTGAAATTGAAATGATTATTAAAGCAACATGTAGAAATATTTCTCCTTACAATACCAGCTTCCAGAGTTGGTGATTTTTTTTTAATTTTTTTGGAAAAAAATCATGAGTTTAATCCGTGATTTAAAACAAATAAATCAATTTAAATCCAATTTTTTTTTGTTAATCAGATCATGATTTTTTCAGTTAAAATCATGATTTTTATTGTAATTTTAATCCACGTGATTTAAATCAAACAACCCTGCCAGCTTCTTCTGTGGAATGTGAGCAGAAATACCAAGATGCAATCAATGTTCATACAGGCACTTTTAAATGACAAATATTCCTTCTTGTTATATCTTAGTTTTCACACATGAGCCTGAGACTTCTAAGAAAAGGAGAAATAAGCCTGAGACCTTTGAAAAAAGAGGGAATTGAGAGGTCCCAGGGGGAAGCTTAAGGGCCCCTAGTAGCTGAGATTTATAGGGCATTTATGACAGAAACTTTTGTGAAATTTAGCACAAAAAAGAGTAAAAGTACAAAAAAAGGAAATTTCCTCTAAAAAGCAGAAACTATCTCATGCCTGAGTTTTAAATGTTTCCATTTTGGGACTACCTTCCTTGGGCAGAGTGACTGTTGTACATTCCTTAAAATCGAACACTGCTTCATGAACCACTTGACTGAGAATACCAAGAGAAATGCAGAAGAGCAACCTCAAAAAGAATGCAGCAAAAAAGAACGAGACAATAACACAGCTAAATCCGGGTTGAAGGGCACTCCAGGAAACTAAACCAGGAAATGAAAATACACAAATTCCAAACCAGGAATTGATAGATGTGTAACGTGGAGTGAGATGGAAAGTATCATTTCATGTTCTTATGGCAGCAGTCTAAGAATAAAATTGATAAGCACTAAGAGTGGGTAAATTGGGAAAAACTGGCATATTAATTTCATATGTCAAAGATAAATGTAGACTTTTTACGTTGAAAATGAAACGGGGAAAAGGGGATAATGTTACGTTCCATAAACTGCAAGGAATAATTTGGCATTCAAATTTTGTGTACAGTAGCAGTTTGAAGATTTTTGTGGTCTTTCACACATTGTTTGTGAAAACACAAGGGTTATGCACACAAAAAATTGCTAAACAATTTTTCATTTGCGTAGCAACTTGGCCTGTTTGTGTAGCAAATTGCTATGCGATACTGGATAAATTATTCCCTGACCTATAGAACGAACCATGAAAACAAATAGGAAGGTTTGGAAAAACTGCGATAGGATTCATTGACAAGAAATAGGATTGGGATTCTTTTTTACATAAAATGGGCTGGGTGAAATGGAAAATAGTATGGCAGAACTTAAACATTTGAAAATATTTACTGATCCTGACTTCAAAATTTAGTATGTGAATATCAGATGTTTACTGACAATTAGGAATGAGTCCTCGAAAAGGTAGGCCTACTTTATTTAAAATAGTTGTCAAAATAGTCAAGTTTAAACTCCCTTTACAATGATGCAGCAGTTTTGACCATGCTTGTTACAAAATGCTAGTTCAGAGTTACAGGCTATAAGGGGTGTTCTGAAAGCAACTGCACTGCACTGTGACACTAACAGTACAGGTTACTTCGGTATACACTATACAATACTCCACAGGGATGAAAGCATTACTGAACCATCATTAAGGCCAAATTTCTTTGGTATTTGGGTGTGTGAGAGCTGATTTAATACAAAACCAGGTCAGGTAAAAAATACAAACCAATACAAAACTAGGTCAGGTAAAAAATTGACAAAACTTTTCATTATCTTGCTTACAAGATTTTGTGAATAACATTGGTTGACCTCCAGTGACCTTGATGACCTTTCACCTTAACCAAACACAAAATGATTTGAAATCTTTCCCTTTTCTTTTAAAATACTGTTGTTTTTCAGTGTTTGACCCCCGGTGACCCCCGGTGACCCTTGAGCTTCAACAAACCTACCAGATTTTATCCTTACACCATAACACATCCACACACCAAGTATGAAATCTATCCAAGTTTCCTACCTTGAAATATTGTGTTGAAAAGGTTTTTAGATTTTGACCACTGGTGACCCCAAATGGCCTTTGACCTACACCTAACAAAGCAGAACTAGTCTTTGTACCATAATGCATTCGTATGTAAAGCATGATGCCTATCCACGTTTCCTAACTTGAGAAATAACTTGGTTTACAAAGTTTTTAGTTTTTGACCTCTGGTGACCCTAGATGACCTTTGACCTCACCAAAAACCATAGGGCATATCTTCTCAGTGTGGAAGATCTATATACGGAGTTTCAGTTTAGTCAAACTTTCCCTTGTTGATCTATCGCGTACCCAATCAAGTGTCGCACACTCACACACACTCACACACACACAAGCACACGCCGACCTGACTGCATTGATTCCTTTTGCTATAAACACAAGGAACCAAAAAGGGTATTTTGGATATCAAAAGCATATTCTCTTCTATTCTCCCCCAAAAAACGGTGTGGCTTGAAGCCAAAACAAAAACTAGGCCTAGGGCCTAGCCACAAAATGTAACGTTAGAGCTATCAATAATATAGTCTATGATCAAATCTAGGTATTATAGTTTTCACCTATCGTAGACTGGTATGGTACATGGTATGAGTTTACCGCCTGTGTAATGTAAATAGAGGTATGTACCAGGGAGTTTCATGCAACAGACTGTTGCAACTCCTATCCCTGTATAGCAGCTGTATGCATGTACCTACATACATAGCACATAACCTGGACCCACTGCTACAGTATAATATAAACACTGCCTTCAGCTGGCTGCTCCGTGTGTATTGTTAGAAGAACGATCGGGGAATGGGTGTATTTCAATTGGCAATAACATGACACCCTCCCTCAATAATTACGCTAAAAGTGGGGAATCCCCAAACTTTTAAAGAAGCCCCTTTCATTCATAAATGCAAGTAGCCAATCAGTGACCACGGTTCTTCGTAACAGAGGTTCTTTCGATGCACAGCATGAAGCAGCTGCGTAATGATTTCCAGATGACTGTTACAGCGTACAGCTGCTTCATATGTACATTGTTGGTCTTGATAAACAGTGATTGGAGCACTTTTGAAACTTTTTTCTGTTCATGACTTACAAGCACTCATATGAATAATATGGTTTGAAATCTGAACTTGTTATTTCTTTTCCTGGTCCCTTGAAAAGGCTCATTTTTACTTGCAACACATGGCAGCCTATGGCTCAAGGAAAATGCAGAGAAGGAACTAGTAATTGAAAATTTAAAAACCAGGATTTATTTGCCCACGTAGATCCGGGTTGACGGAAAGCCAAGAAACAAATTCAGGAAACCAATAAATACACAGATTTGAGGATGAGGAGACATTTGAAGGAAAACAAGGGAAAGGAATGTAATACCATTAATTACAGCAAAAAGAAGAGCAAGCATTATATTGCATTTAGAGCAGCAGAAAGATATTAGAAACTAAGCCACTGATTTAGGAAAAATCAAATAGTTAGGTTTCTTTCATAGGGACACACCCTGGCTAAATGACTCTTCAACAAGGAAGTATATATTTTTAGTGTTTTGTAATGTTTGACACACATGACATTTTTATGGAGAAATAGGATGGAGGTTACCACCAACACTGGGCTTTTAAAACCCAGTATAAGGCACAGATTGGAAGGACTATCAGATCTTGAAGCTGCTGTCATGAAACAGGATGATTACACACAAGAAAAATAAAAGCACATTGTATGAAGAAATGGTATGTTTAGTCCTCAAAAGAGAATTAGTTGGAATTTTGTATCACAGTTCTACCAAGCAATACAGTACAATACCCACTATGTTGATACGTTGCAAGGCTAATTTCGTACAACTGACAACATACATTGCAAAGAGTGATTCATGTTTGACTATTTAGCACCTGTCACACTGTTACGGACAGGCTACAAAGGCTTGTTATGGGAAAGGGTTTTGTTGCACGAAGCGGAACTTGCATGCTTGATGCGTGATAATTTTGTGGTTTTATTTGTTCTACCTGTGACATGCAAGCCACATGCAGGAGAAATCTATATTAGCTCAGGGACACTTATGGGTACTGCAGGTCACCTGTGTGCCAGTTATGTGTCACCTGCATGGGGGTTGCCTGCAACGTGCGAGGTTAACGTGTGTCGATTGCAAGCATATTTATATGGCACAGGTACAGTAATCACAGAATGCGAGCAACTTGCCCACAACAAGCCCTCAGATCACCAGCAGGGAGACATTAACTTGCCCGCAACAAGCCCACAGATCACCAGCAGGGAGACATTAACTTGCCTGCAACAAGCCCTCAGATCACCAGCAGGGAGACATTAACTTGCCCCCAACAAGCCCTCAGATCACCAGCAGGGAGACATTAACTTGCCTGCAACAAGCCCTCAGATCACCAGCAGGGAGACATTAACTTGCCCCCAACAAGCCCTCAGATCACCAGCAGGGAGACATTAACTTGCCCGCAACAAGCCCACAGATCACCAGCAGGGAGACATTAACTTGCCTGCAACAAGCCCTCAGATCACCAGCAGGGAGACATTAACTTGCCTGCAACAAGCCCTCAGATCACCAGCAGGGAGACATTAACTTGCCCCCAACAAGCCCTCAGATCACCAGCAGGGAGACATTAACTTGCCTGCAACAAGCCCTCAGATCACCAGCAGGGAGACATTAACTTGCCCCCAACAAGCCCTCAGATCACCAGCAGGGAGACATTAACTTGCCCACAACAAGCCCTCAGATCACCAGCAGGGAGACATTAACTTGCCCGCACTAAGCCCTCAGATCACCAGCAGGGAGACATTAACTTGCCCGCAACAAGCCCTCAGATCACCAGCAGGGAGACATTAACTTGCCCGCAACAAGCCCTCAGATCACCAGCAGGGAGACATTAACTTGCCTGCAACATGCCCTCACTTTCCTTTCTCCATACCTGGAGAATCGACGCTCTGAAAAACAGAGGACAGAACAAACACTGTTCCTTGCCAACAAAATGCACACCCTATGCCAACATCTGACACATTTTTGTGGTGAATTGCCACACAGTCCATGACCACACTACATTCTTCAAGAGGGTAACTGCTGAAGACTTGCTGCTGCTACAGGGTGTCCTACATACCAGTGTTTTGCAGGAACCTCCACAGGCAAACTCCAGTAGTTCACCACCAACAAGTTTTGAGCATGTTCAAAAAATGGTTAGGTCCGCACTTACTGTGTGGACCAGCACACAGCAAACGTTGTCACCTTCAAGTTGCATGGATTGCTTGCATGGAAAAGTATGACAGGGGCTTCTGCTTTTATACACCTATGCCCATTTGACTCCTTATCCCACTTTAACCATGCAAATTTGGACTTTAAAATAAGCAGAATACACAACTTCCTACAATAATGAAAGCCCTAATTACATGCAAAACCTCTCATGAATGCTTTGAGAGGTGATTAGGTAGGACACCCCTTTGATCCAAGTAGAAGGGGGGGGGGGGCTGTTCATTAGGATTAACATACCAGAATTGAAAATTTGATATAAGGTAAGCATACTGCACATGATCTCATGATAATATACTATTATTGCAAGATGAGACGTTCTAATTTCTTGATATATCAAGACATTGTAGTGCTGATGTCAACATCACCATATTTAACCTGACATCATGATATATCAACTCGTTCCTCTACTCTGATACCCACTTAAAGTATATCCACCATGGGTGGAACACTACAACACATATATCCACCACGAGTGGAAAACTACACCACACTGATCCCCCTTTGCAGTATACTAATCGTGAATGGGACAATAAAACACACTGTTGACTGATCACCTTTCAAGTATGTCTACCATGAATGGGATACTCTACACCACACTGCTCTACCTTTCAACTGTATCCACCATGCTTGGGACACTACACCACACTGATTCCCAAGTTCCAGTATACTAATCATGAATGGGACAATAAACACACTGTTGACTGATCACCTTTCAAGTATGTCTACCATGAATGGGATACTCTACACCACACTGCTCTACCTTTCAACTGTATCCACCATACTTGGGACACTACACCACACTGATTCCCAAGTTCCAGTATACTAATCGTGAATGGGACAATAAAACACACTGTTGACTGATCACCTTTCAAGTATGTCTATCATGAATTGGATACTCTACACCACACTGCTCTACCTTTCAACTGTATCCACCATGCTTGGGACACTACACCACACTGATCCCCCTTTGCAGTATACTAATCATGAATGGGACAATAAAACACACTGTTGACTGATCACCTTTCAAGTATGTCTACCATGAATTGGATACTCTACACCACACTGCTCTACCTTTCAACTGTATCCACCATGCTTGGGACACTACACCACACTGATTCCCAAGTTCCAATATACTTATCATGAATGGGACAATAAAACACACTGTTGACTGATCACCTTTCAAGTATGTCTACCATGAATGGGATACTCTACACCACACTGCTCTACCTTTCAACTGTATCCACCATGCTTGGGACACTACACCACACTGATCCCCCTTTGCAGTATACTAATCATGAATGGGACAATACAACACACTGTTGACTGATCACCTTTCAAGTATGTCTACCATGAATGGGATACTCTACACCACACTGCTCTACCTTTCAACTGTATCCACCATACTTGGGACACTACACCACACTGATTCCCAAGTTCCAGTATACTAATCATGAACGGGACAATAAAACACACTGTTGACTGATCACCTTTCAAGTATGTCTACCATGAATTGGATACTCTACACCACACTGCTCTACCTTTCAACTGTATCCACCATACTTGGGACACTACACCACACTGATTCCCAAGTTCCAGTATACTAATCATGAATGGGACAATAAAACACACTGTTGACTGATCACCTTTCAAGTATGTCTACCATGAATGGGATACTCTACACCACACTGCTCTACCTTTCAACTGTATCCACCAAACTTGGGACACTACACCACACTGATTCCCAAGTTCCAGTATACTTATCATGAATAGGACAATAAAACACACTGTTGACTGATCACCTTTCAAGTATGTCTACCATGAATGGGATACTCTACACCACACTGCTCTACCTTTCAACTGTATCCACCAAACTTGGGACACTACACCACACTGAACCCCCTTTGCAGTATACTAATCATGAATGGGACAATACAACACACTGTTGACTGATCACCTTTCAAGTATGTCTACCATGAATGGGATACTCTACACCACACTGCTCTACCTTTCAACTGTATCCACCATGCTTGGGACACTACACCACACTGATTCTCAAGTTCCAGTATACTAATCATAAATGGGACAATACAACACACTGTTGACTGATCACCTTTCAAGTATGTCTACCATGAATGGGATACTCTACACCACACTGCTCTACCTTTCAACTGTATCCACCATACTTGGGACACTACACCACACTGATTCCCAAGTTCCAGTATACTAATCATGAATGAGACAATACAACAGGCTGTTGACTGATCACCTTTCAAGTATGTCTACCATGAATGGGATACTCTTCACCACACTGCTCTACCTTTCAACTGTATACACCATACTTGGGACACTACACCACACTGATCCCCCTTTGCAGTATACTAATCATGAATGGGACAATAAAACACACTGTTGACTGATCACCTTTCAAGTATGTCTACCATGAATGGGATACTCTACACCACACTGCTCTACCTTTCAACTGTATCCACCATGCTTGGGACACTACACCACACTGCGCCCCCTTTGAAGTATATTAAAGGGAAATATTGCAGTTGTTTCACACAAAAAAAATCCTTCCTTTTAAAACTAATAGCTGTTGACACAGAGTAAGAGATGACAAAAAAATAAGCCTGTATGGTAGCCTTCTTTCAAGAAAGCAGTTTCCACCTGATAGATATTCAGTTGCTTGTTGCTCAAGAATAATTTGTTCATCCAAACTTCCAACATTTCAAATGATGCAACTAACATAACTCTTCTTTTGTATAATGTTTTGACTAGATGAAAGTGTTGTTGGGATTTATTCCCGAGATTGAATCCTCTGATAATGACTGGAGTTATTTTCTCTGTGTGCTACAGTATGTTGGGGGAGTTTAAACACAATATTTCCCTTTAACCATGAGTGGGACACTACAAGACACTGATGACTGATCCCCTTTTCCCTTTCAAGTACAGTATATTCATCATGAGTTGAACACTACACCACACTCTAATCCCCCTTTCAATTTGGCTATTTCCATATTTGAAGTATATCCACCATATGCTATTACTATTTCTCACATAATTTTGGATTCTTCAATACTAACTGGGAACTTCCCACTATTTCCCATGCTATTCTGTCATTTCCAAATATTTCCCATCTAACAGGAAATATCAAATTCTGTTCTTATTACTCTCTCACCTCATACAGTGCTTCATTCACATGTGCCATTAATATGAAGAAATTATGAGACAGGCACTACTAACAAAAACACGAAAAAACAAGGTACTTGTAAGCTTTCCAGAAAGATTAACTAAGAACCAGGAATTTTTTATAAAAAGTAGGAAATGAACCGCACCGACCAGGAACTGCAAATGAGGAAATAAAATGATAAAAACAAAGTACTAGGGGGAAACAAATATCATTTTTTCATTTTTAGATAAGAATTGTATCAAAAACAGGGAGTAGGGAATATCAAATGAACAGCTACAAAAAACAATGAGGAAAAGAGATCTGTGATTAAAAATGTACTCCCTCAGGAAAGAAAAATATAAGTGGATACAGCACCATTAAGATAAGAGTCTTATTGTCAGTGATTGATCATCGCATGGTAGATGATGGCTGCACCATTTTTTAAAAAAGGGGGATAAAAAGGAATGAAATAGCCCCCCTAGCACTCTTTCGGAAAATGATGGAATAAAGCTTTTTGAAAATAACAATTTCAATAGATTATGGGACAAAGTTTTAGTAACTATAACTTTTGGTCAGATTTAAGTCTAAAGAACAAAAATTACGCACACCAATTGTTACTTTTTAAACTGAGAGGGGGGAGGGGGTGGTGGAAATGCTGTATGCACGGCTACAATATGTTAATGAGTAAGAAACAGTTGGAAAAGTTGTGCAAAGAAATGAAAGAATACCTTGAACGTATGCCAGGTAGTGATAGAACAACCAAAGTACTATTTGTTTGGTAGAGAACAATGAAATATAACTATGCAAGGTTCAGGGTGGGAGGATGGGGAGGGGGAGGGGGGGTGGGGCAAGTACAACAGAACACCAATAGAGAACTATTGAGACACCAACAAAAAAGGGTTTAAGGGCATGAGTAGGAACTAGGAAGGGCACATGAAATATGATATCTGTTAAGATTGATGAACAGTTAGTTAGATGGAGTTTTACAGCTCAGTTTTTAGCCGACTGGTTTAAGTGTGGCCAGCTATAGCCTTTTTTCCAGTTGTGGCTCATTGACTTGTTCTGCATATGCTGAGCAGGATAGGGTACAAGGGAGGAAAGAGATGATGCGCATCATTGGTCCAAACTCTGTGATATGCATTCAACCATGACATAACTCTATTATAGAACTGGAAGATGCTGTATAAAAATATTGAAGGAAGGTATCAAGGAAATTAGAAAGTGACACCAGGGGGTGGGGGGAAGAGATTGTCAATGAGTACCCCTCCCCATGAAGGTACAACTGACAAGATTGCCATAAAGGCACTAAAGTGACACCAATTAGGTTACCATGAAAAAGGTACTGCTGATAAGATCACCATGAAGACACTTATTAGATTACCTTGGAGGAACTGCTGATAAGATCACCATGAAGGCACCAAAAGAGGCACCACCTAGATTACTATGAAGGTACTGCTGATAAGATCACCATGAAGGCACCAAAAGAGGCACCAACTAGATTACTATGGAGGTACTGCTGATACGATCACCATGAAGGCACCAAAAGAGGCACCAACTCAATTACCATGGAGGTGCTGCTGATAAGATCATGAAGGCACCAAAGGAGGCACCAACTAGATAACCATGGAGGTACTGCTGATAAGACCACCATAAAGGCATTAATTAGATCACCATGGAGATACCACTGATAAGATCACCATCCAGTCATCAATAAGATCTCATTTAAAGTGTACCTCAAGTCAAAATAAACAGCATGAAAAGTGAATTCCAACAGTCCAAGGCCCATCTTCATAGGATATTGTTAAGGTAACATATAAAATGTTCAAACTTATTCACTTAAAACAAAGTAGTTCATCCCACAATAATTTGTGACTTTTTTTCTGTAAAACTCACATAACCTGCTTTGCTTCCACTTAAAATGAAAAATTGTTTTATGACCTTGAGCAATTTGCTTTTTGCAAATTTTGCTCTTTGCTTGCATAACATGTTGTATAGAAAGGGGCTTAACTAATTACATACAAGTAAGAGTGTTATCACACCTTGGTACAAGGTGCAGTAACTTTCAGAAAAAAAAAAAAGAGAAATACAAAGATTGTAATTTGAGTTGCACAACAATGACATCACAAATTATTGTGCAATGTATTATTTCAATTTGAGTGAATAAACTTCAACATTTTACGTCTCAGCTCAAGAATTTCCTATGAAGATGGGTTTGTACTGTCAGCCTAAACTTTTCAAGCTGTACAATATATTTTTGAATTTTTGGACTTGAGGTACACTTTAAGGTAACACTGATATTACGATGGAGACACTGCTGATAATATTATGTCTCCTTAGCAAACAAACAACCAATTTCGACATGAATAAATAGGATGCACTTATCAATTTTTTATTGCCAATAAAGACTTCACTCAAGTAAAAAAATCCTTAATGTGTATCCATGTCATCATAAACCTTCAGACAGCCAGAAATTGAACCAAAAGTGACTGCATTATCATTTAATATCATAGGACTAATTTGGCTACCATCATAAATGACACAGTCCACACTTAATCTGGTATCAATTGTGTCAACATTGGACTGTCTTCATAAAAGGTGGGAACACTAACACCTGGCAGTTTGTGACATTTCCAGGAAAACCTTATCTGTAGACTTTGTGGCTGATATGTGATTTTACAGGAGTGTGAAGATGACTTTTAAAAATGGGAACAGATATTTATTAACAGGCTAGGTCATTAGGACCACAAATGAAGAACCACTGTAACTTTGTTTAAAGTTTAACAAAACACCATTTTTGATTGAGGACAGAGCTAAGGAATTGCACAGAAGCATTATGTCAAAACTGTAGGCTGCGACTGCCTTCACAAGGCTGCAATTGCCTTGAGAAGGCTGCTGCTGCCTCGACAAGGCTGCAGATGCCTCAGGCATGCTTTGCTACAACATGCATAGCAAAAGCATGATTAATCTAGTCTGTGCACAGCAACAAATCACGATTCTGGCTGCTGATGCTTGGCTGAGAGAACTGCAGGTCGGCTACATTGACATGGTGTCTAAGCTGCTGTCACAGTTGGTTTATCAACTAGAGGGCAGCATTCTGAAACCAGATACAAGTAAGTGACTCCTCAAATTTTGTATCCCACTGGTTAATTCTCAATGTTTTCATTCATTCATGATTTTCGTTAATATTTAAAACTGGAAGATCAGCTAGTTTTCATGGGTGAGAAAAATCAGAATTAAAGAGAATGATATTGTCTTAAGGTTGAGTTTCCCACAAAACAAGACAGACCCTGCTTGTCATTTACTTTGCAACTTTCTTTGTAAAATAATAGTTTCTTATGTTTTGCAGGTTTAAAAAGAAGCAGATGATGTAGCAAAGAATTCTATTCCTTCAATGTACTCATTCATTGTACAGTGATTATTCGTTCATAGTTAGAAATCACCCTCAACTTCAACTGGATTATTATGGTCAGGTAACCATGCACTTTTCTGAGATACATATGCACATATGCAATGCAGAAGGGAAAACAAGCCAGTGAGCAACAACTGGTAAAAAGGCTGTGGCCGGCTCGACTTGAACCAATAGGTTGGAAACTGGGCCAAAAAACTACATCTATCTATCTAACTTAGGCTATTCCATTCTGTGTTTTGCAGGGTCAAATATACACTGTTGAGACATAGTGAGGAATTCTATTACTTCAAAAAGCAGCATTTAATTCTTTGCTAGCACTGTAGCCAATTGGTGACAAACACAAACTCAATGTACAAAGAAATAAGGCTGCTTGCTGACTAACCAATTTTCACTAAGTAATAGATCATGTGGTATATCACATGATATATGTTCACAATGAGTTTGTGACCAAAATATCAAGTTGAGGTAAGCGTCATAATGACCTCATGTGAAGCGAATACTGACACGCCTGGCTAAGAATTTGTTTCCGAAAATTGAGTCAGGGCAGGGTGTAGGTTGGAAAATTAAAATGAAGACTTTAAAGGGAATCACAGGAATAGGAGATAACTATGAGCAACTGAACAGAATAACAAGAGCCTGATGTTACCTTTTGGCATAAAATATGTCCTGTTAGGATAGGCTGAGGACACATGTGACTTCAACTCCCAGAGTTAGGCCATGGACAATGTAAGACAGGCCAGGGTTATACCATGTTAAGGATTGTGTTATACTGAACAACTTTAATGTGCAAAATTTGAAAGAATTATTCAGAAAGTAAAAAAACAACTCATTCTAATGGTTTACTTTTATTATTTTCCTAGTGAGGTTGGTATACAGTGCTTGGTAGCTAAAGAGTTAATTTGTTCAAAAGCTACTGCTGATAACTTTCCATAACTTTCTCTATCACCTCCACAAAATTTCTTCACAAAAATACCAATTTACCCACAATACACAGAGGTTGTACTATTATATCTCACATGTGGTACCTTCCAAATGGCAGAGAGGCTGTTTTTTTTTGGGGGGGGTGTGAGGGGTGGGGTGGGAGGGGGGCAAGGAAGCAGGGGTTGGGTAGGGGTAGAAGCTTTGCTTACTGGAATACCCCGAAAGAGAGAAGGTTGAAGAGCAAACTTTTCACACCTGAAATGTTTTTCATTATGCTTTAATACATATTTCATGTGGTTCTTCTGTATTTTATGCATTCTAACCAGAGGGGTAGCTAACCTTTTTCCCAGGATGGGGAGGTGGGGCCAACTCCTAAGTTTTCTAGTTATATTAAGGAAAGTAAGGGTAGGCAGTTCACCATCTGACATACCATAATCTGTTAACCCTGTACATTTGTCAGGGAAGACATAATCTAAAAAATGCAAAAGCTGCAAAAGGCTTTTAAGGAGGCTTGGGTTTGAATGAAAAATGCTGAATTCTTATGAACAAACAGGTTAAGAAAAAGTCAAACAGAATGAAAAATCCAAATCAATAAAAGATGAGGAAACCTCCCCTGAGAACTTATTCCTTCACCTTTGGACAGTCGCACTGTATTTCACTTGTGTCACTTTACTACCTGGTGTCACATGGAGCAAATTTCCATATTTTTCACTTTCCAGAGTAGAAGGGAGGGGTACTTTTCCAACCCCAGAAGGGAGGGGTACTTTTCCAACCACCCCTCCCCCATTCCCGTCTATAATCCTAGCATAATGTGACCTATGTTTAGGTGTAATACTAGGTTCCTCCCAACATTGTAAAAGATCACACAGAGACTGTGTGACTGGGACTGGTGAACTGGATCTTAACATAGGTTAACTAAACTTGGCTTCAGTGAAAACCACATCTTGACTAAGGTAGGTACATCATAAGCTTTGAAGTCTTGCATTATAAATTCAGCAAACAAATACATTGCTCACCTGTTTAGCTATTTCTTGTAGATAAACTCTCATTTTGTCTCCTGCAACATCTCTTAAGGTCCTTAATACTTCTTTTTGCTGAGCTGGGACTAACGCCACATATTTTTGAAGCCTTCTTATACAAGCTACGATAAAGACACCAATTTTGGTTGGTCCTGTAAAATAGCAAGCTATGCCAACCTGAAAGAGGAATCAGAGAAACATGGACACTATGTATGTAAACTTTAAGTAGCTGTGCAGAGCTTTTTGGGAGAGCCTTACTCTTTGATATAATAAGACAAAATTTGGGAGGTAAAACCATGACAGCACTCTGCAAACACAACATTAACTTCCCACACGCTTGTATATGCACAACACATAGCCCTGAGAGGCATAAGTTTCCGAATGATGTCTAAAGGAAGGGGTATGAGGGGATGGGATTCCCCCCTCCGATTTGACAAAATTTTGTTGACATTTTGTATCTTTCTTCGGGCATAGATTCAAAATGAAGAAATCTTTTACCTTAAAGGCATGTTCTGGTGGCTTTTTGCCTTTGTCTTGTAAGAAAAACAGAAATATTCCACACCATGTCCTTCAAACCCCATCACAATACCATTTTCCTACCTCAAGATACCTCATTTTAAAGATTGGTTATTTCTGTTAAAAAATACCTCTGCTCTTCAACAAAGCCACAGAAAGTTATGTAATGTGGGCACATTGCTTCAAATTCCTTTTGTTTTTCTTTATAATTGAACATCCTGTTTGTCCTTGAAATTTGATACTGTTGGAATGTTTGAATATCTTTTCCTGTAGATCTAGCATTACCCTTCAACATATGTAGAGTGCAACCAACAATGTTCCTTGATATTGTCTGCAGCGGCACCCTAATTATAAATAAGTTGAATGCAGTGTCAAATTAATGTGCCACAATGACATCACAGATTTCCCATGATGCATCAAATCCCAAGAAAAATTTGCAATATTTTGAAAATTTGTATCTTCCAAATGCTATAAGCTATTGAAATGCAGTTTTCACCTTTTGAAAGAGAAAATTTTTCTGCTTATTTTGAAGTTAACGAGTTCTGTCTCCAAAACATGCCTTTAAATATGATCAGCATTTTTGGAAAAGCTTTAGAATAGCTAGCAGATAATCTGGGTAGGGCAGGACACTTCATACGACCATGAATGCCAGGCACCCAGACACAAGGAGTGCTGTGTGGTCCTGCCCAGCATAGCCCACCATCCTTGGTCTATACTAAAATCAAACATTTCTTTCCTCTCTCCATAAAGGTTAAATAAAGCATTGCTTTCTTATAGCATAGGGCATTTCTGAGGGGCAGCATGGCCATCATTAAAGGGTTCAACAGATATGGCTGTAGGTGCTGTTCACTATTCCAAGCCCTGATTATGTTTAACACTGAACAACAAAAAGATGCTGACAATAAGCAAACAAACACTTCACTGAATTTGCACCACAAAAAGAAGGCATTTTTACTTCTTGATTTCAACCAAATTCTGAATTATCTCCCAACATGCTGGTGAACCGATTGCTCAAAATGTAACATAAAATGGAATAGATGTTTTGAAAGTATGTTCAAACAAATTGAAAGCTTCAAAATATTAAATTATTTGAAACAAATCCAAATGAAAAATCTTAAGGGACAAATTTTTCTGATGTGCTCCTTCAGATGTCAGAAATGTGCAGGCTCCATTTCTATTACAGCCCCCTTTATTAGAAAGTATTGTCAAACCAATAGTGAATGTTAAGAACTGTCATATTCCCATATTGGTACAGTCCAAATTATGCATACCAGTGACCAATTTCAAATAAACTTTGAACTGTTTCCTCAGAACGAACATAACCTGTGTAAAAACATCTCCTTCAGTCCAAACACCACTTGATTGGGTTTCCAAATAAATTTGGGGCAACTGCTCTGGCACCTTCAGTAAAATCCTTTGACGGCATTTTTGGCAAATTGCCACTTTGGGTTATAACTTACCATATCTGCCAACAATGATGAAGTAATCTTGTCGACCTCTTTCTTATTTTCATCATCTTTATCAAATTCTATAAACAGCTTCTTTGCACCCTTGATATGTGTTTCAATAGATTTCTGTAACAGAAACACATCGAAGTAATCTGTCAAAAGTTGATCATTTTACAGGGCAATATCTGATTTGCACAATATATGAGCTCAATATGCAAATATTGTGATGTCATGAGAGGGACATGCCATAGTTGGCTACTGTTATCCTTTGCTTTTACCATCTTTAAGGACGGTTGTAACAATAGTTTGTCCTGAGGGTTTTATTTTGGAAGTTTAAATTGTGTCCTTGAAAATCACTTGTATCAATTACCAAGCCATACACTATCAGATAAGCAGTAAAGAGATAATAAACATAGGTTGGGTTAGGTTTGATTGGAGATTTACAGCCAAGTTTTCAACCAACCGGTTCAAGTCCAGCCGGCCATGTCCTTTTTTCCAGTTGTGGACCATTGGCTTGTTTTCCCTGAAATGTCAATAATGTGCAACACTTCACATCATTATTTTTGCATAAGCAACAAGTTGCTTCAGAAAAATTCAACCTTTGAAGAGGTATATCTGGAGAACAATAAAAGATATTGAAGTAATTCCAATGGATTTTTCCTTGTGAAAGCTCCCTCCATAACTGCCAAGTGAAGTCAGGTCATTTTGCTGACATGTCACATTACCTTTAGAGACAATGCACCTTATGCACTGGCCTCACAAATATGTCATCTTGGAGAAAAACCATGTCTGAAGTTGTCTCTGAGAGTGTTATTTTGATATTTATACCCATGTTTAGTTTTGAAATTTTGTCAATTTTGAGTAAACAATCAGATAGTCACAACACTAAACATGTCAATTTGTATTTTGAGATACTGGTTTGTTTTTTTTTTAAAGGTGTTCATAAATTGACTCTTCAGGCAAAAGTGCTACCCCTTCCTGCATTGTGGTGGGGACACCCCCTAAACACACATACAATTTTAACCACAGTTACTTGGTGAAACAGCTGATAAGGAAGGACCAAGGAAGACCACAGCTGTCTTGACTAAAATTATGATACTCGTGACTTACCAGTTCCTAGAGTCTTCTGAAAGCAAATATTAGCAAAGTCGTAGAAAAGTCAATGAAAAGGATGGAGGAAAAGGGTGGGGAGGAAGGGCAGTTACAACATTCTGGGGGAGTTCAGATAAAATGGCTATATGACACCCAATAATTATCTTTTATTTCTGCCCAGAGGAGGTACGAAATATGATGAAAATACATGAAATATTACGAATCTTATTTAATTCTGATACATTGTTTGGTGATTTTTAATATGTGAAAGCAGTCTCTGTTATACTTACAATATAATGCCTTGGTAAGAGATGCATGGAGAATTTGTCTGGCCAAGATGATACACTAATGGATGTAGGGGCATCTGTATGAAAGTCATGAAAATGGCACTTGACGGTGGAAAGTGGACCAGGTTCTTTTGATTTTTCTGAAGACTGTGAACAAATTTGAATATGAATGAAAAAGTAACGTCAAACATGAACAGCAGGATTGACAAACGCTTCAGCCAAGTTACTACTTACTGTATTTTCATGACTATTATTATTATTACAAAACAATACTAAAACTAAAAACCTATCAAATGCACTTAAAAAAGACAGTGCAAGACAGTATGTAAAACAAGTTTTTAAGAGAAAACTTCATGAAAAAGAAAGTTTAAAAAATACTCTTTTGAGAGAACAGAAGTTTGAAGTATGTTTGACGTCAGATGGCCAGAATTTCCATAAATACAGAGCTGTATAGCCAAAGATCTAGCACCGCAATTTGAAGTTTTGACTGCTTCCACTTGAAGATGCAACAGGGCAGAGAAGTGTGAAGAGCTTGATGGTGAACACACCAAGATCAAACTGCACTTGGGATGTTGTCACTTCACTTGGCTTTGAAAAGCTTCATGGGTTTTCTGTGAAAATGGTGTATACCATTGCAATAATCTGTACCCTGTGAAGTTGATGGCTGCTCCAATGCCTTATGGAGTGGTATAAATTTGTTTGAAGGTGTCACATTAGACAAATCAGAACAGCACTCTTGAACAGGTCCCAGTCAGCCTTAAACTGTCTTCCTTAATTGCCTACATATAATTTTAATCCCTCATATACAGTGAAATTGAGGCAATCAAGAGACATTTTAATGTGCAACTATTCATGATAAAGGTAAGCAAGGAAACTGAAGGATTAAATGTGATAGACCCCAGTTATGGCAGACTAAAAGCAGACCATCACTTAGCTCTGTCTATATTTTGATTATTTTGAGACCATTTTGAAGGAAATTGTCACATTTTTTTAATTAGTCTCATAACTCATTGCCTTGGCTTCATATGACTTTGACTTCATTTATACATAGAGGTACCCATGTTGCATCCACAACCCAATTAGTAAGCCCCCAAAACAATCACAAATTCACCTCAGCATTTACTGTTTTCAGTGTGACTGTGAGGGTTTCACGGATGACACGTTGTATAAAAAATAAATTTATCTTATGAATTTGCGTGAGTAAAGCATTGAATTCATGCCTTAACTTTGGCTTAGTTTGCTGTCTCTCGCAATACGGAATTCCTGGATAAGTGAAAGCTACTCTTTGAGCATCCAGCAACGGATATTAAAACATTTTGGAACTAGTTTGCAACCCCAAAATAACTGCAGCATTACTCAAAGATGCCTTACAGCATTTTTGTCCAACCAAGAGACCACACAGGACAGTGCAAGGTTGAATCCGAAAGTCAGAAATGATCTACGGTACAAAATTTTTCGGTAAGCACATTCATTGATGACAACTATAGGCTACCTTGAATGCTATAGCATGCCATGTACCACTTCCATCTTCAATGAAACTGCTTCACAAACTATGAGATTTTCCCTGTGCACTGACATCTGCCTGCTAAAATTTTGCATGTGTAGATAACATGGACAAATATGTATGTAAAGTTCCTAGTAACAGGTTTTGTGTTTCGATCCAAAAAGTGACTATAGCATGCAGTCCTTGTCTGTTATGACCATAACATGTGGCCTTCCAATACAAAAGGCTGGAAAACCATGTCTTTCAGCAAAAACACTGACAAACTAAACAGGGGATGTAAATCTTATTTTCAATTATGTCTCCATCACATCAAAGCAGTTCTCTCCTTATGCCAAGTGATAAAAGGCTGTACCAGCAGTGCAACATTACTTTGACCAAAAATACCACAAATAAGCAATGTTACATTACAGAATCAAGATTGTGTTCTACAAATAGAATGAATGATGCATAAACAGACCCAGTCAATTTGCCCACATTTTAAATAAAATGGTCAACTGAATCACCCCACATCACAGTGCACCCCTAGAAGGATAGCGACTGTGTGTTTGGTCTACCGGTAGAGCATTTGCCTCTCACGTAGAAGGCCCAGGTTCATTTCCTAGGTCGAATCATACCAAAGACTTAAAAAAATATGGAACCTACTGCTGTTGTGCCTGATGCTCCGCAATAAGCAATGGATTAGGGGAAACAAGCCAGTGAGCCACAACTAGAAAAAGGCAAGCTGGACTTGAACCAATAGGTTGGAAACTGGGGTGTAAAACTCCATCTATCCTAGTAGGATAGGATAGGATACCTTTGTCACTCTAAGCATCCCAACTGTCCAAGTTTGTAATAAGACTGTAAACATCTACTACTACATTTCAAACCATTCACACACAGATTGAGCAGAGGAGGTAAGTGAGCAATGTAGATTGAGTCTACTTGGCAACATTTTTAGGAACTAATTTGGTGTGATAGAAGTATCAACGAGCTTTGGTCCTTGCAAGTCCAGTTGTTTGTGTTGGTCAAGCTTTACTAACCTCCCTCCAAGTCAACTGACCAGACCAGATTCTGTACTTGCCATCTGCCACAACATCTGTGTTTACAGGCTGGAGTGAACAAGAGAAACAGATTTATTAAGATTTTGATCAACTAACAAAACAAACAATATGATCCTTCAAAATAAATAACTTTAGCAGGGGAGCATTACACCAATTTAAACAACATGAAACAATGAAAAGACCTGCAAACAGACAAATTTGTTGACACTGACTGAGTTACTTTTGATTTTGGTTTTTCCTTGATTTATCACAATCAGGGTTGTCACCAGCCCAATTGGAATGCCGGCTAAACATCTGACTCCATATTTGTACCTCACCCTACCCCCATGGAATCCACCTCATTTTTGACCCATTGCATTTTTCTGCTATAGGCTAATGTCAATTTCATTATTTTTCAGTATAAGAGATCATTTTTGTGCCGGTCGATTCAGACGATTCACAGCTTCACACAGCCATCTTGGTGCGCCTTTTTTGTCCCAGCCAGTGACGACCATCTACAGATAAGACGTACACGTTACATGCTCTGTCCATGTATATAAGTCCGTGGTTTGACCTTATTCATACTTGAAGAAAATACACAGACCTGAAGCTGCAACACTTAACGAATGTATGATAAATAGCTTTGAGCAAGATTTGATTACTTTCTGCACATCTTAAAAATATTATTTAGAAAATAACATCACTGTCTTCAGGCAGCTATGTTGCAAATGACATGACTTGCATAAAGGTTAACGGAAACCATGTTGCAAAATACATGATGACCATGACACCATGATGGAGAAAAGTCAAAACAGTACCAAAAAGTTAGAAGAGAGGCCCATTCCCACTTTTTAATAACTGCTACCAAGTGTTTACACACATATAAACCATTTCTTTAAGGATCCCTTATGATACATTCATTTTTGATTTTTACTTCATTTTAGCTTTTTCAAGGAGGGAGTATGGGAATACTGCTATAAATGTAATGTGGAGTACTACTATTAATGTAATGTGGAGTACTACTATTAATGTAATGTGGAGTACTACTATTAATGTAATATGGAAAACTACTATTAATGTAATATGGAGTACTACTATTAATGTAATATGGAGTAGTTTCACATTTGTGCCCATGTAATGATGACGCATCTCATTCGGGGTTTCTGCCAAAAGGTAAAAGTGGGTGATTGTTCCCCACCCCCAGAAATTAAGAAAAAGATATTGTTTTTTCTTTTTTTACTAAGTTTGGGTTTTCTGCAGTGTACTCTTTGGATGTTATTCCTTCAAATAATTTTTCCTTCAAATCACATTGTGTCTACTTATTGACCACATGAAAAACTATATATCACTTCATAAAACATTCTGAGTGTTCAGTCTTTTTGTAGCCAGCTCGAGAAACCCAACCATGGGTCACATTGAGTCCACCCTTTTCTCTTGTGGAGACTCTGATATTAATATGCCCGCTGTTTTTTTCAAATGCCATCAACTTGTTTCTCAACTTAAAAATGCTTAATTTTTTTGTGCTCTGCATACATACCGCTGTTTCTTTTTGACAAGAAGATAACCCTGATGACTCTGTTCCAGGTTCTGGTTTGATTTTTATTTCATCATCAGTATTTGAGCCACTAGCAGCAGCTGAAGAATTTGAACTACTGCAGATAAAAATAATGCATAAATAATGATAATATCACATACCTTTGTCAAAAAAAATGTAAAAAGGGTTGTTTTGTTGGTTGAGAAGTGAACTTTCCTGCCTTAATCCCACTTTTATACTTCATTCTGTTTCTGTGTATACTAACTATTAAAAATAATTCTGCTAATTTCCCTAAATTGGCTTCTGCTGAAATAAAATAGCGTATATGACTTGGTAAAAATTGAATTAAGGCAGCCTGCGTTTGTGGGACAAATATCACACAAAACTGAATTTGCAAAGAATAAGTTGTTACAACTTTCTCTTGTCACCTTACTTGCAAAGAAAATTCAGAACAAATATTGTACCATTAACTCCCCCTTTGGACCGGGGATTGTAGAATATAACCACGGTATTCCCTGCCTGTCGTATGAGGCAACTAAACGGGAGGACTTGAACAGTACTTGAACATTATGACACTATATAACACATTAGTGTTGGTGTGTCATTAAATCTTGTCTAACTAACTAACTAATTGCACCATTAGCCATCTACGCACATCTCAATTTGGAAACTTCTCCACTCTCTTCAAACCAATGAAATGTCTCTTTGAAGAGTTGGCCTAAATAAATCACTTCTTCGAAATAACTCTTTCATTGCTCAGCATTTTGTGATGTGAGTTTCCAAAGAACACTGAAGACTTTTAAACCATCCAATTTGCTCTAAATATCAATTTTGCCAAAAGTCAGAAGGAACAAAGATAAGAAAAAAGCTGTTATCAATTTGGACAAGAGTTCTAAGGATCACAAATTGCACAATACTGTATTTTGGATTAAGTTACTCTACTTTCCACATTTTGTACAAAGGTCATAACATTTCGGGAAAATCCCGGAAGCGTTTTCAAACAAGTTGCATTTTGAAAAAATTGTAGGAGAGAATTTTTTTTGTCATACTTCTGATGACTAAGGTTCATAAAGCCCTGTCCACGCTATGTGACTGGATGTGACGCAACTCATTCCAAAGAGATTGTTCAGACATGTTGCAAAGTGTGGAATGCTTCGCAACTAGTTGCAAGCAGACACGCAACCCAGTTTCATGCGACCGAATGTGACTGAAACATGCATCTGACAAGAATGGCAGACTTCTGGAATGAAGTCCGGGAAGATCAGTCAAGGACCTGCTACCTGTTGCATAAAGTGGACACTATGCTCCTAAAACTAAGTTAGTTATCAGGCGCTCACCACGATAAGACTGTCTTGTTGCAATATTAAAGTCCCATTGCATTGTGTGGACAGGGCTTTAAAGCGAAGACTTATTGTTTGCATATAAACAAAATTATTACTTGAAGCACCATCAGGAAAGGTCCTGTGTCTGTGGTAAAATTTTTATGCATACTTTCGCATCAACATGTACAGTGAAAGAAAGTAACACTTCTGAACACTTTTCACAATTGCACTTTGCATGGAAAAGTTTCCTTACTCTAAATATTACACTTAGTAAATTCAAATCAAATAACATGCAAACTTTACAAAATTAATTTTTTGACTTCATGAGATGTACATACCTAGGCCTTGATTCATTATTAGAGGTTGAAGGTGGTTGACTTGAGGGTGAGGTGATATTCTGGGTACCACTATCACTGTCCCTGCGTTCCAGTACTACAGTAGGTTGTTGACTTGATGTCCCCTCTTGAGATGTTGAAGCATTATTCAATTCCCCACTGTTATTGGTGCGGGATATCTCATCCACAATAGATGGTATGTGTAAAAGTATGTCCTGCTCTGAGAGAGATCTAACTGAGTTGGGTGTAATGGATGGTATTCTCAAATCCGACTCCTTCATAGGTGTAGCGGCAGGCCTTGGTAAAATTGGGACTGGACGTCGATGGAGTTGTTGATTTGGTCTAACATCACCTTTGGAGCCATTGCTAATGACTGGGCTTGGTAAAGTTTTCATAACTGATAAAGTCATTGCTTGATTAGGTAACCTGAGTGCTTGCACCTGGTTGAATTGTGGTTTTGGGGCTATTCGTGGTATTGAAGGAGGGGGCAAGGGGGCACTAATTGCTGAAGATGTCTGGGGTTGAGGTTGTGGATGGGGCTGGGGCTGGGATTGTGGTTGTTGTTGGGGCTGAGGTTGATGATTTATTGTGAATGCTCTATTTCTTTGATCAATTCCTTGCAGAGCTTTAGTTACCATACCACGCACTGCTGGACTCATGTTTTGTAAATTTGCTTGAATTAAATCATTCTGCCGTCCCTGCTGTGCAGGAGAGAGGCCATTGCTACTAGGCGCTCCAACTTGACTGATTCCACCAGTTAAAGAAGCTCCAGAAGCTGGTATTTTGATATGATTCAAAGGGTCTTTGATGATCAGTTGCCCCAATGAACCAATCTGTTTCAGTATATTGCAGTTGTCATTCAAAAGGAATGTCAATTCAAGTCCAGCAATAGGCATTTTTGTGGGCTCTCTCCTGAGTAAAAACTCTACCTGCTTATCAATTGTTCTCTTGCATGAAGCGACTGCAGCATCATTGTTGCTGGACAAGGTAGTCTTTAAAAACTCCTGACACCTGCTCAGTGCTCTCTCAAGGTGGGTCACTTCCAAATTTTGCCGTTCCAAAAAGTTTTGCTTCTTTTTACAACTCTCTTTCAGCTGGTTGTTTAGGGTAACGATTCTGTTAGTTATCTCCAGAACTAGCCTGCAATGAAACAAAACAAGATTTTCTTTGAACCCTTTCCAAATCAAAGCAATAACTAATGAAGCCCAATGATGTCCTTTCTTTTTCCACCACAAAACTTTGCCATGAACCACAGAATGTAACAGGTCAATTCTCAAAAAAGAGTATGATCCTAAATAATCAAACATGACAGAAAGAAAAAATTTCTAATTTAAGCTTCAAATGGAGACACCAGTCTCAGCTCCAAACTCTGTGGGCTCAAGTTGGTTGTGATCTAGATTGCAAGCCCACACAGCTTCCACTTAATTGCTGCTTCTTCCACTTAATTGCTGCTCAGTTTATAACCAGCTGGTTGAGGTCCAGCCAGCTACAGCAATTTTTCCAGTTGTGGCTCAATGGCTTCCATTGATAAACAACCACACAAATATACTTATGAACCCAAGAATCATTGGTCTCTGCTGTGCATGTGATTCCAAAACTCCAATCCCCTTCCTTGCAGAGCTGGGGCTGGGGGTTGTAGCTGGCACTATATAACACATTGTGATGGTGTGTCATTAAACCCCCATCTAAATCCAAACCTCTGTATGGACTTCCTCCTTGTTCTTTACCATCCAAGAAAATGCTGTTGTACTTCCCCAGAGCTTGGATTCAACCCGGCTGGCTACAACAGCACTGGAAAGCAGAAACTCTGAGAAATGTGACTCATGCAATAGCTGCCCCTCCCCTGCAATTGGCTATGAAAAGAATTCAAGCAGCTGTTGTCATCTTGAAACTGTTACACAACTTGGCTAGAAACCATACACAGTAATCCATGATACTCATTAGGTTGGAATATGCAAAGAAATGCAAAAATCAAAGGGCAAATTCTATTCCACACAAATCCAACTCCCACTATGTCACATCTAGTCATTCCTCCTCCTCCACCTTGTACATACATACACAAACATGGTTCACTACTTGATGGTATATCTTGTGAGAATCTCTGCATCGTCTAACTTTGATGTCAATAAAAAAGCAGAACCTTCCCAATTGAAAATATTAACTTTTCAAAGGAAAAAAGTACTTTGGGATGATGATGTATCCTTAAGCTCTCAACTTCCTTCCCTAAAATTATTTTGGTATTGATGATCACATCATTGTGTATCAACTTAAAGCATACTTTCACAATGACATGGTAAAAGAGGGAGATTGGTAAGAGTCCTCTGATGTGGGGATCAGGGACTTTGGAGACAGGGGTAGTGGGATAGCAGGGGCTTTAGCCCTTACTTTTTCTGTCTTAGGCATTTTGGGCTGAATCTGAATGCTATTTATTTGCTGAACATGTTCGGTTGCTTTGGTGGTTAGCCCTCCGCCCCACACTTAAAAATTCACTCTTCGGCCCCTGGGAATAGGGTAAAAACTGGCATGTCCATTAACCAACTCATTTAGACCTCACTTGAATTTTCCAGATTAGTGCTCAGGCATAATGTGTACAGATTAATAGCTACTCACTGGTCCTTTTTGATACCGTGGACACCTGGTAAGGTTAATCTCATGTGGCCCATTACATCACATATAAACAATACTATACTGTTCCAAGTGAATGCGAAATGCAAATTGCAGCCCCTTAACCTCAAAATGACTGACATTTTTTGACACAATAATTCACATTTACAGTTACCAACAAGTTCAATTATCACAAGAAAACAATTTTTTTTTTATTATCAAGTGTCGTGAAAATTTGTAGCACTTACTTTTCCATTAGACTCCGCATTTTGCCTGTTATTTCATATTCATGGTGTGTTATTTCATTTTTTGTTTTGCTAATCATTTCTTTGACTTGAGTCACTTGCTGTAACTTTTCGTTGAGCCTGACCATAAAGTTTCCCTTGAAAAGCTGGCGCAAGTTCTCTGCTGCTGAGCCCACTACTTCAGTTCTGGAAAAGAAAAAAAAAATGAACACTGAACCCAGCAACCATTTTATAACTGACAAACTCCATTTGAAACATCAAATCCTTCAACTTCTGTGCAGTGTCCTGGGTACAACCTTACACTGCACCACATTTTGATCTAGCGGTTAGAGCATCCACCCCTCATGCAGAAGGCCGGGGTTAGATTCCTAAGTCAAGTCACACCAAAAACTCTAAAATGGAACCTACTGCCATTGTGGGTGATGCTCGGCATAAGCAATGAAGTAGGAAAACAAGCCAGTGAGCCACAACTGGAAAAAAGGCCATGGCCAGCTCGACTTGAACCAATAGGTTGGAAACTGGGCCATAATACTCTATCTAACTTATTAACAGACATGCACCTAGTTGGGATGAGGAAGTTGTTTGTGACAAGCAGTTTGTCCCTAACTATCTCCTATAAAATGTGCACTTAAGACTTACTACTCATCCCAAACCTGGCAAGGTGTGATCGACTTTACAAAACCAAACAATCCCCCATGGTTATGCCCCCAGTGGGCTAGGGGGTTGAAGAATACGCCCATGGTACTTTCCTGCCTGTATTAAGAGGTGCTTTCATGAGTGAACTGAACACGGGACTTGATCATCAAGTATTCTTGGGATCCAGTTTCTTCATTTGTGCATGACTGCATGGTGGAGTGGTAAGAGCATCATATTTTCAGTTGGGAGGTCGGGAGTTCTAGACCTGGGCAGGTTATACCAAAGACTTTAAAAATGGAATCTACTGCCATTGTGCTTGGTTCTAGGCATCAGCATTAGAGTAAGGAAAACAAGCCAGAAAGCCTCAACTGGAAAAAAGGGCTGTGGTCAGTTTGACTTGAACCAATTTGTTGGAAACTGGGCCTTAAAGCTCCATCTAACCTAACCAAACCTAGCTTCTTCATTTGTACAACAGATATCATCATGTTAGGTTATCTAGGATTTTGCACTTCAATTTATAATATTCTGGTTCAATCTGAGGTGCCCACAACCTTTTTTCCAGTTGTGGAGCACTGAATTGTTATCCCTACTCCATTGCTTATGTGCAATAGTAGTCTGTTTTAATAGTCTTTGGTATGACCCCCCACTGGAAATTGAACCTTAGACCTTCTGAGTGAGATAACATTAGGTACAGTCATGTCTGGGAATTAAATAATGCATTCAGGCTTCTTATAGTCCATGGCTTTCCAAAGGCTGTTAAATATTGCATTCAGGCTTCTTTTAGACCATGGCTTTCCAAACTTTACATAAACCAAACTATGACAAGAAACCAGGGAGTCTGATACATATCTTGTGGAGTTGGAAAAACCTGGTCCATATCACCAATCAAGTTTGACTTACCTTGCAATGGTCAAGCACTGAAATTATTCAAGTTAAAGGGAAAGTTTAAGCAAAAAATTAATTTTTACATGTGAAAGAAGAACTAAATCTACTCAGTGTGGTGACATTTCCATTCAAATCGGACATTTATTTCTCGAGATATCAGCAAATGAAGTTACTAGATTTGAGTTCCAAAGTGAGATTGAGGGCAGCAAAGATTATCACTCCCACACATTGACAAGGAATGCTTTGTTTCCTTTTGTTTTTCAGACTGTTGTGTTGACCTTGATGTTAATAGGAAAAGGAACTCCCCATGGGGATTGCAAAGTTTTGAAAAGTTCTCATGCCACTTATGCAATTTCATTTTGGTAATATGGAACTGTTGAGCAGAAAACTGGCTGTAAAGTTTAAAGAAAAACAAAAGACTGTTCATTAATGTGGGGATATGATGTCACATGTGCTTGCTTCAAGTTCACTGTTTGTTGAAAATGTGAAAACTTTACTTGCTCATATCTTGAGAAATACACATCAGATTTCAATGCAAATTTCACCAAAATGCCTAGAATAAGTACCTCTCCAAGATATCAAAACTTGATATGACCTTAAACCCTTCTTTTAATATCACCTTTGAGAATTCTTTCACGTTAAGACAGGGCCTTGGTGTCTTTCTTCCATGACCAGCATATTGTTTGAATTAAAAAATTATACATGATGTTCAGCATGGAACAATGCATCATCAAGACTTTGGAAATGCCCTGACAGTAGACTCATTCATGCTTGCTCACTGGTTGGCACTGGTTGGCATAGGACATGAGCAGGACCATATGCGTGCACATTAGGTTTTGCGTGTGCAGTGATCTTGCACTTGCATGCAGAATGCCGACAAATTAGTATTAACATTTTATTGTAACAAAATGTGTATGTTTTTCATCAATTGTGTTGCTAAGCAGTCATTTTTTGTAGACATGAATGAATCTATACAACAGTGTGATGGTTCTAGTATAGTTAAAGTAAATTCACAAAGATCTGTTAGCACTTTGCACACAAAACAAGGAAAATGTTTACAAACCCAATACCAAGACTAACCTACAATCTTGATAATTAACTGAAGGAACCTGACCAGGAGCTGTGGGACTGTAAAATATGCCCTCAATATTCCCTGACTGTTGTGACTAAAGAGAAGGACTTGCCCCATATTTGAACTGCTTCTGAAACTCAACTTGAACTTAAATCATATTTTAAATAGTCTTTAAACTTAAACATTTTATGTAGTTGAAACTATATAACACATCCCCCGTTGGTATGTCGTTAAATCTCATCTATCTACCAACTGACCAGGAGCTTAATGTACAAAAAGCAGGCACTAACTCTCATGCATCATGGAATAAAAACAAGTTAACTAGGAGTTATAAGCTCTTTACAATTTCTTGAGGGGTACATGATACTACTGGATTTTTCCCAATTGTATGCTATCCTAGGACATGTTTTATATGGAAATCACACAAGTCACAAGATTGAAGGCATGAGTTAAGCCTTAATGGCGCAAATCATTCTATCAGTCAGGCAATGATGCTCCTGCTGAGTATGCACTTCTTGTCTTTATTATAGACAAATCCGGACAGATTGTGATGGTCTGATTTTAGTCAGCCATTACTGGGGTCCATCACCTTTAATCTTTTAATTTCCTTCCTTACCTGTTCCATGGATGGTTGTACACTGAAGTGTATCTTAATTTTCTCAACTTTACTGAATATGAGGATTTGAAATTCAAGTAGACAATAAATGAAGAGGATTAAAGGCTGATGGACCCCACTAATGGCTCCCTACAGTCACTAAAATCAAGCGCTAATCGGATTCGTCTATAGTCCTTCATTTGATTTACTGTACATAAGGTGAAGTGGACAGAACACAAGCTCCTTCAACATGGTCACCAGCTCAAACATGACACACAATGAGATGGGTTTAACTCCCATTCTCCCATCTTAATCAACTTAAATCCCGAGAGAAAGTTTTAACATACCAAACAAATGGTGCTTGTATATCTTGACCCACTGCAATATTTAACCTAGCTATTGTAAGAATAACATCTCTAACTTTGCATAACTGAGTAATTCTTACTGTTCAGGAAGGTTTCACTGTGCAGAAGTCAATTAATGCGACCACATTCTAGAGGACAATCAAATACTTGCCAACAACAGGTCTTATATTTACTAAAGCAATTTGCTGCATTGCATATTGTCTTATACAACAACTTGCAAGTCCACTGAATCTGACCTTTTGTGCAAGGTGGACTGAATCTGACCTTTTGTGCAAGCTCCCTGTATCCCTACTACATATTACATTGTATTTGTCCACAGAGTATGGTATTGAAGATATGTGCAAACACCTAAGCAAATTAAACTATAAAGCTGGTCCTTACATTGTAACCTGCCATTCACCAAACAAACACAGCATAAACTTAATGTCAGACACAGCCTTCTAGATTGTTCCTTTACAGAGTTCAATCCCTCCTTTATCTACACAATACCTGTCACACATGGGCATTGAGGCTAACAGGAAACATATTTTTTTTTTACTTGGCCTTATGTCCAGGCAACAAACTACAAACCTGAGAATCATGGTTTTGAACAACTCTGAATTTATCCCTTCTATTTTGGTATAAATGTGTAAATGACCTTTGAGCAGTGGAATGGAAAGCTTGTTTTCTACAAAACATTTATTTCAGGAATTTAAAAATCCCAAACTAACCTGTGGAGCCTATGAAATGCAGCCTGACACATCTGGCAAATAAGTACTTCACAAGTGACACAAAATAACCATTGGACCTGTCCAGCATGGATGTTACACTGGGGAAACCACTTTTTGCTTGAATACTCCTGAGGTGCTGCTGCTGAAGCTATGGCACTGACCTACGAAACAAATGAGAGAAAAAAGGGGATGACATTTTACTTCAAAACATGCAAAACAAAATATGTTAAAGAGCTTCATCACAACAATTCACAGACTTCTTGTGTATGGACAGACCACTCTGCAAGTTTCAGTCCTATGCATACATAAAGATTTTACCCACCATACCTTGAATGTTTAGGCTTGATATAGACATGGCAACCTGCATGGTCTTGGAGGTAAATGTTCTCACTTACTGTATTCAAGCAGTTCAGAAACATTTGTAACATTTTTAAAATAATTCAAGTTTGGAAAAATTATCAACAACCAATAAAATGGAAGCACTGTGATATTTTACTTGTGTGTATTAGGTCCAAAATGTTGCACATTCATTGCCAAATTATTCATGAGGCAGTAGCCCATCTGCCATCTTGGTAAGTCTAAATTTATTCAAACTGAAACAACTGTGTTGGTGACACATGATCCATATTTGTAACAACTCCATGGGACAATTCTATTCACCAAGTTGTAGCAACGGATACAAGCAGTTACTTTGATGAATTGCCAAACTTAAGTTACATCTAAAATGAGAACTGATAAAAATTTTTGAATTATAATTATGTGCAACTCAACTATAAATGTCAGTTTTAGCTTAATAAAAGGTGCAGAGATGCAACAAAATCTGTCAATTACCAGTATATTAACAACTCATTACCAGCAAGAAAAGCGCTGAGGCATAGTGGCTAAGCTGGTACTACTGTAAACCTCATTTTGATGCGTCTATAAATTTCAATATAAAAAAGATGAATACATACATGTAGCAATCCAGGGGTTTCCATGGGTTTTAGAGTGTGTGGTGTGGTACCATATTCCCAAACCAATGGAGCTACAGTCGTTACAGTAGTTAGTAAGATGGAGTTTTATGGTCCAGTTTCTTACTAACTGGTTGAAGTCAAGCAGGCCTCATCATTTTTCCTGGTTGTGACTCACTGGCTTGTTTTCCCTGCTCTATTGTTTATGTTGAGCACCAAGCACAATGATGACAGCTAGGTTCCAGAATTTTAAAGTCTTTACTCTAACTACAGAGTACAGACAACCCCCCCCCCAACTAAAGAGTACAGACACCCCCCCCCCCCTTCCCGACTGAAAGTCGGATGCTCTAACCACTTGACCAATGGATTAGTAAGTTAGGTTCTGTCAGTTCTATAAGTGAGGGAGGATTAGCTCACCGATACCTGTATGGCTACAACTACTTAAATACAGATATTTCTGGTATCTCAGTCCAATCCTACGGAAACTATGGCAAGTCTATTCACACAGTATGCTGCAAAGTGGAGGGTGAACCCCAGATCAAAGAGAATGCCAGGGGAGACCAGGAAGTTCATTTCCTTTTTGTAGATGAAGCGATGGACCATTTCTCATATAGCAGTTACAAATCAGTGTAGGATAGAGTTTTAGTGTATATCATGTTTGGGCTACAGTAAAAATGCCATTGAAAAAAGCAATGCATACCAAAAGTACATCCCATAATCCTTTGCAATTGCTATTTGGAAAAGCATCTATAAGAATGAAAACATAAAGACAGCCTCATTCTTCTAATTCTTTCACTGTAAATGCTTAATGACTAATTTTGTTTCCTTGGGATGAAATGTATTGCTTGTAACTAAGTCATGGATTCTTACAGTACTGATTACTGTACTGCAAGAGGGGAGACCATCCTCTGATAGAATTTAAAACAAAAAACAAAGTTTCTGCAACAGGGAAGCACATCCTAAAGCCCCCACAGCTGTGACAAAACTGGGAAAAGAATGACAATGTTCAGCATAAATAAAAAGAGAAGGGGGCATGAAAAAAATACTATAACCCTTCATGTCACAAAAAAATTGTAAACTCAAGTCTACACTTTGTGGTCATATCGTAAATCCCTCAATGGTATTCAATTTTTCCTTACACTAAAGTCATCTAATGAAAATGTTTGAACACTTGATCTTAACACAAAATTTGATTCACCTGAACTTTAAAGTGGATTCCTCCAATAATTGTAGTCACCTGTTCTAGAGGTCACTTGCTCCAGTTATGTGTTACGCTGATGAATGTTGAAGGAATTGACCCCGAAAATTTCTGGTGACATACACCAAATTTTTGGGTTGAAAGCATTCATTAAGTTCAAACATTTCTCTATGTGCAAAACCAAACCAATGAACTTTCAAGGTAAAACATTGTACATACAACAGATACAATTTTTCAGCTGTCACACCCAGTAGTAAGGGGAAAGTCATCTATCTAACCAGCCAGTATGGACAGGAAGGCAAAAGAAAAACATATAAGTGACTTGGCCATAACTGCCCGTTAGATAAATGACTCTTCCCTAAAAACACAATAAATACTTACTCTCACCTAGAAAATGTAATAAAACTATTAGCCTACAGTACAATACAATAATAAAAAATGTCAATAGTACTCCAAAATCAGCAAGTAGCAATCTTCCTTACTTTGTGTTCCTTTGTAAGCTTGACTCTCTGATGGGCTTGCTTGCATGCATCACAAAGCCACTCCACACAGTTCTCACAAAACCACGATGACTGGGCATTGTCATCGCAACTGGTACAGGTATTCTGGACTTTTGGTGGATTTGGGGATTTTGCGGTCCCTAAACCTAACACAAAATAATTGTCCACAATGTCCTTGCTGCTGAACATCTGACGACAAACAGGGCACCGTGTGGTTGGGATGGATGATGCTTGTGGGTTACCTATATTGAAAATGACGAGAAAAAGAGGAGGAACTATGTCAAGTAAATTATGATTTGAGTAAATATTTCATTCATCATGGTTAAAAATTCTTTTGAGTACAGTACTTGTGCAAGTGGAGCTCCTCTGGATGAGGGTACATGTACAAATGCAATGGTACAAATTCACTCCTGATTCAATTTTCAGAAAGAGTTATGGTTTCCCTTCCGGGAAACGTTTCACTAACTCTAAGTTGTCCTAGAGGAAACTTGGTTGTCCAAAACATGTTTCCCATGACTACAAAACAATGAGAGTGTTCACATACTATTGGGCTTGAAGAAAAAAAAAAAAGACAAAGTCTGATATATTGTATGCTGGTAAAAGTTGAAAGAGTTGATCAGTCAGCAGTTTAGTTTTCAATTAGATAAAAGCAAGCTCAAAAGAATGGTTCTCCATCGGACAACTTCTGGTTGTCCATATGTGGATTTAAAGTTGTCAGACAACTGGGCAACTACCGTATGTAATAAAGCCTTGCTGGTATTTGGTCGTCACTATGAATGACAATATTTTTTTTTTTTTATCTTTCTGAGGGTACCAGCACAAAATTTTGCATTTGACCCAATGGAAACATTCAAAATCTGTCAGTATTAGTTACCCATTCTCACAATTTAATTGCACAAGTAGTAGCACATAACTGTGTAAACAAGAATTATCACTATAAGTCTGCTTTAACTATGTTTATGGAGCTGACAGCTTTCCATAAACATATTGCTATTACCCAGTTATTACCCAGGATCAGTGACATCACAGTTTCTTTGTCCCACATTATAAAGATGCAGACCACAACCAGTGCTGGGGTATAAAGCAATGTGTATTTTTCTAGTACATGTATTTAACTATTAAGCAGTCACTTCAATAGGGAATGATGGTCTTTGCATTGAAAAATTAGATGGGAAAGATATTAAATGTCCAAATGTCTGAATGACTTCTAGGTAGGCATACAATTACTCACATCAAGCTAAATAGATGAGGTTTTAAGGCTTAGATTCTAACGAATTGGTTTAAGTTGGACCGGCCACAACGTTTCTTCCACAAGTGCTCAGTGCTCACTAGCTTGTTTTCCCTACATTACTCCATTGCTTACGCTGTGCACCAGGGACAATGGTAGTGGGTTCTATCTTTAAAGTGGGCATGACACGGCCACAAAAACTTTTGTGTATTGCAAGATTCGATATAATGGTTTACAAATATCATCTCACATCCCATTAAAAACGTGTACAATTCAGCATAAATGTTATCTGAAGGAAAACATTCAAAATCAGATTTCGAAAAATGCCGCAACAGGTCACCTGACTTTTATGACACAGTTGGCCCCACAAACCCCACCCTATTTAAGAAGGTGCATATAGATGTGGAACTAATCTAACGCTCGGGAAAGTTATCCTATCTTAGCAACTTCATGAAAATGATTGCATTACAATACTCATCAAATATAGAGAGCGAAAGGCACGGACCATGGTGGGGATTCAGAGCAAATCATTGGCCAAAATTTTCGCGTGCATATGCGCGGGTGTAAAAACAGTTCTGCTTTTGTGCAAGAAAGACACGGTTCGGGAGCTATACAGAACAGCTATGAACATGGATGGACAATCCACAACAAGCGCGTCCCCACTACGAGTGCGTCTTTACTATATGAACTGTTTGGTGAAGGTGCTACTACATTGCGAGTACTAAGCAATCACCGCGCAATGCACAATTCACAATGTAGTCAGTGGCCACGCTCACTGCAATCGTAGCAGCCGTGTTTGCAATGATGTACGTGCTAACACGCGTAACCATGCACATGGTTCAATGATTGTGAGCACCCTAGTACAGTGTTACTAACCGTGCCCAGTGACCGTGCCTTCAATGACATCACCATCTTGAGATGCACTTACATACTGTACGTTTTTTCGCTTTCGGATTTCAAATGGGCTGAGCCTGGCCTGTAGTTGGGAATTCACAACGTCACATTTCAGTATTATGGACATAATTTAGGAGAGAAAACATTCACTTTATGTCAAGGTGCACCCAAAGAATATTTACCGAGGAACTTACTTTTGCCGTGTCATGCCCACTTTGGTTTTCAGAATGACCCAGCCAAAAGTCAAACTCCAAATCTCCCGGCTATAATTTGGATGAACTATAACCACTTGATCATGTAGTTGGTCGAAGGACCGACTTGTGATTGAAGTATTACCTGTCCTGGGTAATACATTACATTATGTCCTAAGGTAAGATGCCTTATTTGCAATTGCTTCTCTACATCAATTAATGATATGGGTATATACAAGTTAAATTGTCACTGGGTGTTCAGTTACATTTTACACACACCATACACTTTTGCTAGTTATAAACTAAGACTTCTATGGTATAACTAGGTGGCTTGCAAGAAATCTTTGTTGCAAACTGTTAGTGTGTTTGTCAGTAATATTTTTGTGCAAAGCTGAATATTATTGCAGCCTATGTTGAGCATGTACAGCTGTGTGGGCTGAGTTTAATATCAACCTCTTTTGCAAATCACATACCTGTACCTCACTTCAGCAGCTATTAACAAATCCGATTAGCACTTGTTTTTAGTGACTGTAGGCAGCCATTAGTAGGGTCCATCAGCCTTTAATCGTCTTCATTTATTGTCTATGTGAATTTCAAATCCTCATATTCAGTGAATTTGAGAAAATCTAGATACACTTCAGGGTACAACCATCCATGGAACAGGTAAGGAAGGAAATTTAAAGATTTAAGGTGATGGAACCCAGAATGGCCAACTAAAACCAGACCATCAAAATCTGTCTTGATTTGTCTATAGATGCCAATGTTCCCCGTGTTCACTGCCCCTGGGGTTTGATGCTCTCAAGCTGAACAATGAACACACTTTTGGGAACTGAGAATAATGAACCTTACGTAATCACCGCCAACCATTGAAATGGTACAAGAAAGGAGAACATACAACAAGCTAGCAATAATGAACCTAGAAAACAGTAAATACACTCTTATGTCAACATGCCTAGATCAACTATCATATCAGTGGCCAATCACTTCCACGAACAGTGGAAATGATCCCTGTAACTGCATTTCTAGTTTTGATGTATTGATATCAAACAAAATCATTTTAAAGGAAATCTTTTCAAGCCCTTAAACTCTGTCAGAGAAGAAAAGCAACACACAAAACAGTTTTGAACACAACATATTCTCTTGCAAACAAAAACTCCCTTCCAAAAAATGCCTCCTATCCTCCTGGCCCATCCCTCCCCATCCCCCCCCCCCAAAAAAAAAAGGAATAAAAAATAGAATGGCAAAACAGCTTTTAAGTGATCACTCCACAAGGGAGTTAAGGAGTTAATCGTGAGTGTACTGGTTTTTCACTGAAGAGAGGGAGATGATCACAAAAACACTTCTAGAGAAACAGCAACACTGCAAGGAAACTGCTGGCTAAGGAGACCCTGTAAGTTATCCCGTACCTCTATCCTCTACATCTTTGAAATGCAAAGTTTGATTTGAAGACAATGGTGTAGACTTTAGCAGTAAACTATCTTTCAACTTAATATACTCTTGAAGTAAACCAACCCCCTCCCCCCCCCTTTTTTAAAGGGTTTTTATTTTCTGAATGTACATGGTATAGTATAAAGTATACATTGATCTGAAAGCAGTACCTTTAGAAAAACTTTGTATAGTAGCAAAATCATTAAATGGTGGGTTATGCAATTCAAGGAAACTAATCATATTATAAAGTAATGTAAAGTAAAGTGAAAACATATTAAAAAGATTTCACAGTTCTTCTGTAAATAACCTTTACAATGTTTTTGTAATGAGCATGAATATCCACGATTCTCACTTCTTGAGTGAAGGCAGTATTGCCAAGCCATGTAATTGATGGCACACTTGCAATATTTCTTTTACAGTGTTATCTTTCAGATGAGGAAATCAATGTAATGACATCAAAACATTCGTTTGCGTGAAGTTGATGAAGTTTAGTAATAACGAAGGCAAATTTACTCATGTTTATGAATGAGATTGGACTATGAACTTTCACAAGCAACTCACAAACTTACAATACAATAGGAAGTGGGGGAAGTAGAGATAGACTGCATATTTGCCAGGACAATAACAGAATGCAGGTCATCAGTTCTTTAGTTAAATAAATCTTGTGTCTTTCTCTGTAGAACAAAGGCAGACAATGCGTGCTGTAATTAAAATAAGGCATGTGTACATGTGTTTGTACTACTTGATCTTCTCGAACAGTTAATGACAACGATGCGTTCAGTACAGTAGGTTTGGGCAAAACAAATACTGTACTTTTGCTAAAGTTGTTAAAGGAGTTTTGTCTAATTCAATGAAGGAAACTAAACTTTAATACTGCACAGTTAAATGAGATTTAAAGAAATACCTACATGAATTATAGTGTCAACTTGATATTAGATGAAGATAAAAATTGTTTCAAATACAGCGCAAGGTCAAGTTCAGTGTAAGTAAAGTTCTTGGTGCAAGTCCTTCCCTTTAGTTGCCTCTTATGGCAGGTTGGAAATGACATGGGCGTATTCTACAACCCCCAGTCGACAAGAGGTACAGGCCTAATTACTGTACAACTCATGCAGATACTGCAGCCTATTGGGAAAAAATGTAGCCACTCCAATACTTATTGTGTGAGTAGAAGTATATGAGTATATCCTATTGTACATTTCACAAGTGACTCTTTAAGGAGGAGTAACAAGGAGTAACTCATTTGTTTACTGCTCCTTAAGTCCTGAAATGTTATGAAAGATACTGTACTTGTCAGAAAATTAAGAAGAAATTTGTAAAATTAAAAGGCCAAACCTCTCACCCCAAACTACAGGTTTGGTACAGGGTACCAAAATTCTCAGTTGGCTCAGCTCTTTGATTGACAGCTACAGTAATTCAAACAATGCAGAGTACCAAAGCTTATATTACACAGCATGAATGGTACTGAGAGTGTTTTGATATGAGTTTTTCTACACTCACCTTGAAGTAATAAACTGAGATTGTATCTGGATGAGGATGAATTTCAGACAATTGTGGGAGGGGCTTAAGTAAGAAGGTTAGGATAATTGGTACTGTTTGGGGTGAGAGAACTGGGCCTTTAAGTTTTGGTTTATTAAAGAAGCCTCAAAACTTGCTGATTATCACAAGTTTTAAAAGCTACTAAATTAATGAGGCTGACAACCTCTTTTTTCTTAGCTGAATCAGGTTAAAGGGTGTGAAATGTTTTGGAACATTTTGGGGTGAATCTCTGTCCTAAAGGCACAGGATGAGCTTGATTCTGCATATCAGCACCTTCTCTGCTTGGTTGTATAGTATAGGAGATGGAGCTTTGATTCAAAAAATATAATGGGTTTGGGTAGGTTAATTGGTAGTAAGTATGTACAAGTAAGTGGTGGCCTTATTTATGGTGAGGGAAATCAAAAAGGGAGAACCACCTAGTGACAATCTGGACAGTGATGAGGAGGATTGAGGATGGTTGGATCTGATGAATGTCAATAAAAGATGGCAATGAACATTCTCAAATTGGTTGCTTTCATGTCAGTCAACATGCCCCTGTGCATCCTGAGTTAAATGGCACTTGGCAGGGTTACGAACGGGATAAAGGGGATGCATTTTATCTAGTGAGGGAATTACATTGAGCTATTAATGAAGTGTAATAGACAATTTATTTTCAAAGCTTTATTTTGTAATTGAATTGACAAAAAACATCATTTTCAAATGAAAGGTAGCAAAGCAAGACATTGGGAAAAATGCTGAGGAGATTCCATACAATGTCATAAAGAGCTGCTGTCTTCATGGCATTTTTTACAGAAATTGCTTTGGAGACATCTAGAGGAACTTTTTGGCCTGAGTGTAGTTACCCTGCATATGTGATACAGGTTAATAAATGCATAACGCATTGTGTTTTGATCATTGCCTGAGATATCAGACCTACCCTTCAGCCTTCAATTCTGTAGTTTTTTACAAGCTAAATATACAGACAACTAGAAAATGTCAATAAAAAATATTGCTAATTGGGGGGAACTGCTAATCAACTTTGAATAATGAGTAGCAAAACTGCTAACAAAATTTCAAAAACAAATGGCTCCATGGGCACTGTTCATAGCACTCCTTTGCCCTTTAGCCTGTTATGTTATGTTAGTTATGTTATGTTCCGTAACGTTACGTTACGTTACATTATGTTATATTTATATTTTCTACATGTAAGTTTTCAAGTTGTGGTAAAATCCAGTATGGCATGCTTGAAGTCCATCATGCAGTGTGCAGAAGCTAAGTTCCAACTGTGGTCCAATCATAAGTGACATACCCAGTTGTCATCTGCAAATAAAACCAGAGTGTACAGCCTCTAAAGGCACTAACTGGGTTTACGTACCCAAATACGTGGCCAGATTAAGGGTTACGTACACATAGTAATGAGCTTTGGGTTATGTATGCATAGTAAATAGGATTAAGGTTATGTATGCATAGTAATTTACTGGGTTAGGGATAGGGATACATATGCATGTGCACACCTTTTCATATAGGTAAGCCACTTCCGGGTATGGAAACCCAAATTATGACAGCAATAACCAATGAATATTATGACTGGGAGAGGTTTCAGTAATTGTGCCTTTGTGAGTATTTCTAGTTATTTTTTGGCAAATCAGTTAACAAAATTTCTAAAGGTTACCCCCCAAAATTCAGTACTTCCTTTACTGATTTTTTTTTGCGAAAACCTAGCAAAATAATTATAGAATACCCCACCATGCAAGAATTACCCTTGAAATTTAATGGCAAATCCCCTAACGAATAATTTTGAGAACAAGTCATCATTAGTCCTACGAGCTTGATCTTTATTAAATTTTGTGAAAAATGCTAAGTGCAACCAATGTCCCCTAGCTACAAGGCTATGCTCAGTATGCTGGCTACATTGGCTCTTGGAACATGAAGAAATAAAAGTGCAGATCTTTTAGTCACAAAAGGGAGCACTTTTTAAGTCCAACGAATGTTCCCTCAGGATAGTAGCTATGCCTACGTCAGCTACGCTGGCTACATCATGGAGAAATAATGTAGTCTAGCCTACTGTATGGCTTGGATAAGACGGCATAGCCAGCTAACCCATGGTGTTATTTAGTGGCAGGGTATTCTATAATTGTAGGCTTAGCCTAATTGTGTTAACTGATTTGCCAAAATTGGCTAGAAAGTGCCAACATTTTTGTGTAAATAGGACCGAATGATTAGCATAAGCTAGGTCTAGCCTAGTCCTTGAACAGTGCTCTATACTACTGTAAGTCCACTTTGTTTTACTCCTCACTAGAGTCCTTGGCCACAGTATGCTACAAACACTGCCATTACAATATCAGGACTTAGACCTAGGCCTAAGAGGAAAATTGATCACGGCATAAATCGCTCATTCGTTAGCTCATTTTACCATCGCTATCCTTAAACAATTGGAATTGATTTTATGTTATTCATAGCTTACAAAAATATGCATACATACAATTTTAGGTTAATTTCTTAGGTAAATGTTACAGAACCCTTACTTGGAGACCTCTTTCAGCAGCAGCCATTTTGTTGTTTTGAGAAATGATGGTGCTACATGTACTTCCACATACGTGGACAAGTTACATAAGTGGAATTCCTCCAATAAAGATCATAAATTTCTTACACTGTGTAAATTCTTTCAGTATATTAATTAAATTGTTTTAAAATACATTCCAGAATTCTAAAAATATATAACTAAAGTTTAAAAATTTACAAATTTTCTGTAAATAAGGTCATTTTATAATGTGGAAATGAACGTCTTCTGGAATGTAAATGAGTAATCTGGGTAACCCTTCCGTTGAGTGACCCTGCCTTGTTTGTACACCTTACTGTGTATAATAAGGCAGGGTCACTTCGACAGAGGGTTACCCTGACTACATGAAATGAATGCACTGCATCATATGTTTTACACTACACTACACTAGATTGTATAACATGCTTCATGATGAAGTTGATTTTTAATTCCAAATTTTACCAACTTATTCCCCCCCCATTTGAAGAAAAGCCGATTGACAAGCCTACATGCAGTGTTTAAGATCATTCATGGCAAGTATGGTAATTAAAGACCTGTGCACTTTTGAAGCTGTCAGGCAATCACATAGTTGTGCGCTAATATCGGTGCGCAAATGTCTTGATCTTATGAGGCATATGGGCAAGGACTGTGCACAGAGTCGGTCCTTCCATTAAGCGTAGTACACGGTCCTGTTCAAGGACTAGGTCTAGCTAAAACATATACTTCCCTGGTTGGGAAACTGCACATGAAGTGGTCACATTCGCAAGCACCCCAAGAGGCCATTCAAGTTCTTTCGCCCAAGTGTGTTGGGCCTATTCTAAAAATATGAGACAGTGGGGGAGAGCCTGTGAGATCACTTTGCAACAGGAATATGCCATGTTATCGTAAGTGTTAGCCTGTATTGGCTTAATGAAATGAAGAGCAAGTATTCACCGCAGAGCAATGCCTGCAATAAGAGGGAGAAACGTGTTTCAAAAAGATAAGGGCTGGAGAAAACCATATTCTGAGTAATATCCTATTACAGTATACTGTATGTGCCTTCAGTAGGAATTAGCTCAGTGCTGTTTAGAGCTTTGAACAGGTTCGAACAGGTTCTAAATTCGAAAGTCTCATTAAAATCATTCATTTATCAGTCATGTGAGAGAGTATTTTCTTTAATTAATTAAAATACCATAAAGAAATAATTGTGGCTCCATATGGTATGGTAAAACTGGCCCTTGAACAGGGTTGCGTGCTTGTTACATGGCCTTGGCTCATTCCTCTCACAACACAGCCCTTGCAGGAATAATGTTCACAAACGTAGTCAGTAGCCAGGAGGCACAAAATATGAAATAACTGACCTGGTTTAATACTTCTACAACTTTAAGTATCATACAATGAATGCAAAATGCATTATTATTGAGATCTCACAAAAGTAATTGCAAATAAGGATCATTGGAACAAGAAATTAAAGGCCCAATTCCCTAATCCCAAACAGTACAATTCTCCTAACCTTCAAGATTACTTTATAAGCCCCTCCCACAATTGTCTGAAACTTCTCCTCCTCCAGACACAATCCAGGTTTATTGCTTCAGGATGACTATAAAAGCTCAATGTGTATAATCAAAACAAACTCAGTACAGTTCATGCTGTGTAAAATGTAACCTTTGGTAATCGGCACTGTTTGAATACTATAAGCTGTCAATCAATTAAAGAGCTGAACCAATTGAGAATTTAGTACTCCCGTACAAGAAATGCAGTTTGGGGTGAGAGGAATGGTCCTTTAAAGGGGAAGTTTAATAAAATAATTTACTTTCACATGTGAAAGAAGAACTAAATCTACACAGTGTGGTGAAATTTCCATTCAAATCAGATGTGTATTTATTGAGATATCAGCAAATGAAATTACTAGATTTGCGTTCCAAAGCGAGATTGAGGGCAGCAGAGATTATATCACTTCCTCACATTGACAAGAAATGCTTTGTTTCCCTTTGTTGTTTCAGACAAGAAATGCTTTGTTTCCCTTTGTTTTTTCAGACTGCTGTGTTGACCTTGAGGTTAATAGGAATAGGACCTCCCACTGGGGATTAACCTAACATAATATAACATAACAGGTTAAAGGGCAAAGGAGGGCTGTAAAGGCCCCATAAGATGCCCTGTAATCCAAAAACCCCCCAAAACAAAGCAAACCACCAACACCTAAAGAGCCCAGAAAGATTAGATTCTACCACGGTCATGGAAAAACTTGTCAATATTAACCTTAAAACGGTGCACTGATGTGGAGTTAACAACCCACTCAGGCAGGCTATTCCACTCACTAACAACCCTATGAGAGAAACTGAACTTCCTAATGTCAAGTCTAGCAAAAGACTTTTCAAGCTTTTTGCAATGGCCTCTAACCCGAGGATTACTCTGGACCTTCAAATAACTGCAAGCTAACAAAGGATTCCCTTCAGATAGAAATTTGTATACCTGGAGCATGTCCCCCCTAATCCTTCTCAGCTCCAAAGTGGTAAGCCCAAGCAGCTTAAGCCTTTGGGAAAAGGTAGATTTTTAACCTCAGGTATGAGTCGGGTAGCTCTCTTCTGAACTTGCTCTAAAAGCAATTTGTCCTTTTCAAAGAAGGGACTCCAGGCCTGTGCAGCATAGTCGAGATGGGGTCGAACCAGCTGCTTATACAAATTTAGCACAATTTCTTTACTAAAACTCTTAAAATTCCTCCTGATCAACCCAAGCACCCTATTTGCCCTTGCAGCAGTAGCTGCACACTGCCTAGATGACTTTAAATCTCCTGTAATAACTACCCCAAGGTCTTTCTCAGAAGTCACTTTGTTCAAATTAGTACCATTCATAGTATAATCATGGTGGGGATTCTTAGAACCAAAGTGGAGGACTTTGCACTTATCAGCATTAAAAGACATTTGCCAAGTCTGAGACCATGAAAATAACCTATCCAGATCTTTCTGAAGCAATAAAGAATCATCCTTTCCTCCAACCTTCCTATAGAGCTTTGTATCATCAGCAAACTTACTTATACTGGAAGTGATAGAGCTATCAATATCATTTATGAAAATCAAGAAAAGAAGTGGGCCAAGAACAGAACCTTGTGGTACACCACTTGAGACATCTTTCCAGGAAGAAAAATTTCCATTGACAACAACTCTCTGAGACCTACCATTGAGCCACGACTTGATCCACTGAGCGCACTTGCCTATGATGCCTAACGTATGCAATTTTACCATGAGTCTACCTAGAGGTACTTTGTCAAAAGCTTTTTGGAAGTCAAGGTAAATGACGTCCACACTGGAACCTGAATCGAGAGACAAAGAAACATCCTCAAGAAAGCTTAGCAAATTTGTAACACAAGATCTACTGGGTAGGAAACCATGCTGAGTTAGATTGAGTAACCCATTATCTAAGAGATGCTTTAGCAAACAGTCCTTGATTAAGGATTCCATAATTTTGCACACAACACTAGTTAAACTGACTGGCCTGTAATTACAAGGTGAACTCCGATCCCCCTTTTTAAAAATTGGAGTGACATTAGCAACCCACCAGTCAGTAGGAACAAAATTTGAGTCAAGACATTTCTGAAAAATAATTGATAGTGGAACTGATAAAACCTCAGAGCATTCATGAAGGATGGCGGGATGGATCCCATCTGGCCCAGGAGCCTTACTTGTCTTCAAACTCTTTAATTTTTTCAGAACCAGCTCCTCAGAGAACACAATGTCACTCATTGAAGAAGGGATATCAGAACCCCTACAAATCCCCATGACAGATGACTCCTTGGTAAAAACAGATACAAAATAATCATTTAACAAATTAGCCATATCCTGATGATCACTAACTAATGAACCATTCACATCATGAAGTGGCCCAACCCCCTCCTTAACATGCTGCTTAGACCTAACATAGGCATGGAAAGATTTTGGGTTAATCTTAACCTCACTGGTCAACTTTTTTTCAAACCTAGCTTTAGTGTCCTTAACCAAATTTTTAACTAAGACCTCTTGACTCTTGTAGGCACTTAAGTCATCAGAATCCTTGCTGGCCTTATAACGTCGCCAACACTTACGTTTCTTCCTAGTTGCCCTGAGTACCTCCCTAGAAATCCAAATAGGCCTACTTTTCACCCGAGCCTTCTTGAGTGGTATACATAACTTTGTAATATCAGAAACAGTACTGCTGAAAAATTTCCAAGCTTCAGCAGGACTTAAATGAGACAAATGTGCAACCCAATCTATGCTAAGCTCCTCTTTTGCATGACTAAAATTAGCTCTACTGAAGTCAAGAACAGTTTTGTCACTACTTGGAGGTTTACTGAAACAACAAATGTCAAAACTAATAAGGTCATGGTCACTACATCCAACCTTACCACCACTCCTCAAATTTCTGACCAGATTTTCATCAGGACTTAACACCAAATCTAAACAATTATCCTCACGAGTGGGAAACAGAACATGCTGAGTGAGGAAACAATCAGACACCGCCCCAAGAAACTCCCTCCCATGTGGCCCGCTAGTGCATAAATGCCAATCAATATCAGGAAAGTTGAAATCCCCAAACACAACCGCCCTCTTAGAAGAAAGATTCTTCAAACTTTGATGCAAATTCTGATTATTATCAGCACCAGAGTTAGGTGAACGGTAAATGATGCCAACAACCAAAGGAGTACCCCCATTGATTGGACTAAGTTCACAAAACAAGCAGTTAGCAAAACCAGCAGAAAACTTGTCAGTGACTTCAACACAATTTATGCTGTCCTTAACATACAGCAAGACCCCTCCACCTCTACCACCAACAGTATCAACCCTATCCTGCCTATAAGTTTTATACCCTGGAACCTGAATTTTAGAATTACTAATATCACTATGGAGCCAACTTTCAGTAACCCCAACTACTGTAAGTCAGGATTGTCTATGGAAACATGTGCAAGAAACTCATTAAATTTATTGGAAATGCTGCGAACATTGGCAAACATGACCCTCACATCACCAACCTTCCTAGATAAATACTTCTTCTCACTAATTTTAGAATCAGTCTTGGCTAAAACTAAACCAGATACCTGCCTTGTAATGGCTGACCTAGCCCCTGCGCCTAGTTTGACACTTGAGAGTCAACAGCCTGAGAAACCAGTCTACCCAACTCATTAGTCCCTGTGCTAGACAAGTGTAACCCATCTTTGGCAAAAAGGTCCCTCCTATTCACAAAACCAGCCCATGTATCAACAAACTGTAAGCCCTGCATTGTACATTCGATTTTCAACCACTTATTGAATCCCAGAATTTTGCTCCAAGATACCCTTCTATCAAAACGGGGGAGAATACCACACAAAATCCCTTTAGCACGGGTGGATTTTAACCTACAAATCAGTTCCCTATACTGTGACCTGATCAAACTTTGACTGTCCCGACTGAGATTATTTGTCCCCACCAGCACAGCAACAGCTTCCTCATCACCCACAATTTGATTAACCCTCTCCGAGATATCCTCAATTCGAGCTCCAGGAAGACAAACCCTTACCCTTTTCCTTTTGTCCTTCTTACAAAACTGCAAAGTTTGAAAAGTTCCCATGCCATTTAGGCAATCACATTTTGATTATATGGGACTGTTGGGGAGAAAATAGGCTGTAAGTTAAAAGAAAAACGGTTTGCTTCTTATTGGGAATCGCATTTCCAACGAACAGTGAACTTCAACAAGCACATATGACATCATATCTTCACTTTAATGGACAGTCTTTTACTTCCTCATATCTTGAGAACCACACATCAGATTTCAATGCAAATTTCACCAAAATGTTTAAAATAAGTACCCCTATAACATATCAAAACTTGATATAACATTAAATCCTTCTTTAAAGCAAATTCTGGCCTTGCTTGGTGTCATCATCTGTACCAGTAGCGACCATTTTCTTTTGGTGTATGATGGGAAGGTACTTCAGTTGCTAAGCGACAGAAGCTGCATCAGCGTACCCGGCATTACTACTATTAATATTCACTTTATACTATTACTAAATGAAAGATCCTGTTATGAAGACCTCTACGTAGGTCAAGTATCAAGTTTTCACAGGGTTCAACTTTTGAATATCGATCGGCAGATGTATTTTATCGCAGATCTGATATATAAAGATGTAAACAAGTGGCGAGAACGTACACATTTTTTCCTGCAGAACAGACAAGTTAACAAAATTTGGACTATCTACACTGCATAAAAAAACATGGCAGACTCATCGCTCTTCAATCTTGACAAAACATGCTAAGATAACCACATTTTGCATTGGATTTCCCCCCCTGTTGTGACCTTTGACCTCTTCTGAAAAGAACAGAAGTCGAAAAGTCGAAAACTTGGCTCATTGGTTTACTGTAATGTTTTCAGTCAAAATTGACAGTGATAATTTGGCCATTCTTGCATGAAAGTTTGAGAACATCTTTTGCTGAGGGATACAGTGCCAGAGATTATCTGTATGAAGTTTGGTAAGAATATTTTACTACTTGGGGACACGAGATGACGTTCCGTGGGTGTCCTGGCCAGTGACTACGTTTGTGAACATTATCCTTGCAAAGGCTATGTTGTGAGAGGAATGAGCCTAGGCCATGTAAGAGCACACAACCCTGTTTGGGGGCTTGGTACAGCTGACAATTAATTTGCATGGATCACTGAATAAATAAGCCTTTAAACATGAGGTGTTCCAATTTAAAACCTGTTCAAACTTTGAACCAACCACTAGCCTATATATTCATATTGTAATAATACAGCACCGACCATGGCTGTGTGTGATGTGCACTCTCACAGTCACATGACCACTAACAATAAGGATTCCAACATACTACCTTCACACACTGAGTTTCCCAACCGGGGATAGTATAATAGGCCTAACTATGGTCTAGCCTAGCCTTGGCCTAGACACTTTGAAAATTCAAAATTTTAGAAAGGGGATGGGAACCCCTATCTTTCTGCCCCTATAATATTACATCCCTCCCCCAGGTCGGCGATCCCCAAATGGACACATCAAAGTTGGACCCTCACCAAGCCTAGAACTTGGTAGCTATGCTAACCATTATCATTAAGATTTAACTGACTTTGCCTAGGCCATGCTAAACGTTTGGCCTGGACTAGGCCTAGGCTACATTAACATTAACGGTTAGCCTAACGCTAGGCTACAGTGCAGGCCCTACCCTTGGAAAGGCACCTTAGCCTAACGTTACAGTTAATTCGTTAAATACGTTAAACTAACGTTTAACGAAAACATGGTAAGGGGTGAAGCATGGGTCGATGCAAACGCTATAACTTAATAAGCAACACAAATATATTCGTCGTGTTATTAATGTTGGTGCTTGTTACCTTCCGAGCATTTTTGGAGACACTCTGAGCACACAGTATGCAAGCAAGGCAGTAACTTTGGTTGTCTGTACTTCAGTTCATTGTTGCAAATCCTACAAATTGTTTCGTCTGGTCGATTTCCTACTGGTAGTTTTGTACTTTGCTGAGAAGATCCAGCCGCGGTTGCTGCATTGGAATCCATTTGAATTCATTATCTTTCAATTTTGCCACAGAAACAGTCAGCTGAGGCTGTCTTATCGCAACAATTCCATTCTCGTAAGTCGTATCTCAACTCAGTCAACGGTCGGCTAGTAGCTGGAGGCTACACACATATAATATATCACGTTAGGCCTTCAACACTTTACTTGTATGCACTGCAGTACTTAGCTATTTACCTATAATGCCATGCACTTGCACTGTATATCGGCGCAAGCCAGGTACACTTTGTTATATTTGGTAACTATATCTTGAGTCGATCAGTACCACGAGTCGGTTACCGCTACTGAGTTTGTACACGATATATAAAACTTCTTAATTGACCGACTCAAGGAAACATACGATGCTGTACTTCTCTGATAAGCTCTGTATACAACGCCTGTGCACATACAGCTTGAGCTACAATCCTCGACAAAAATGATGGGACAAAACAAGCAAAACAAGCAATGAACGGAACACTATCCCCCCACTCCCCCATTCAATGTTGCGGCAGCCCAAGGCGTCCTGAAACTTCAACATTGATACGGGGAGCGGGGTTTGTCCCATGTATTTTTGTCGAGGATTGTAGGCCTAGAGGCAAGTGGGCGAGTATACGAGTGTGGAGAGCGCGGCTCTAGCTCTGCGGGCCGTGGATGTTTTTCGGAGCCGTATAAATTAGGGCCCCAGGATTTGCTTCCCCGTAAAAAGACTACAGACAGAGTGGGGGACTTGAACATTGGTCGAAGCCAATAAACGCCCCGCCCAAAGCTTGCTTTGAGGAGTTTCACCGGGCCCAGTTTCCAACCTATTGGTTCAAGTCGAACCGGCCACCACCGTTTTTCCAGTTGTGGCTAACTGGCTTGTTTTGTCTATTCCATTGCTTCTTTCTCTGTGTCTCATTTAAAAAAAAAAAGAAAGATTTAATTCAGGAAATGATTGATGACCATTAACAATTTCTTGAGATTTTGGCCATCATTAAAAATACTTTAATTTAGAAAGTGGCTGTTGATTATAAAAAACTAGTACGGTACTAAATATATAGGCCTTCATAAAGAATACTAAAAGAGACGTGATTACAAACCAGTGGCGTAGCCACGTGGGGGGCTGGGGCCTAGCCCCCCAGATTTTCTCCAGCGCCCAGATTTTTTTGCCTCCTGATAAAGTAATCCAGAAAAAAATGTCTGAACGGAAATACACTTAGTTTGAAGTATTTCCTTCAAAAACAGTAAATAAATAAAATGTGTAACAATTAAGAAAGCATGCACTCTAAAATCAAAAGAGTGAACTTAGTCACTCTATGATAGAGTGAAAAGTGTGAATTCACTCCATTAGAGTGATAATTCACTCCAAGAAGATTGAAATTCACTCCAAAAAGAGGGAAATTCCCTTAAAGCGAGCGAAGTTTCACTATTGATGGAGTGCCTACATTGATCGCTCTTTAAAAAACAGTGATCATTGTAGGCACTCGTGGAAGAGTGAATTTTCCCTCTTCCTGTAGTGAATTTCACTCTTTTTGGAGTGAATGTCACTTCTCTTGGAGTGAATTATCACTCTGATAGAGTAAATCTACACTTTTCACTCTATAAAAGAGTGAATAAGTTCACTCTTTTACTTTTAGAGTGTTCATGACTGTGTGTAAAACACATTTTGTGTGTACGTATGAAATCCAATAATATAACTTCAAAATGATTACTTTAACCCAATTAGAAACCGTATATAATCTGCACTGTCGTTTATTGCAAGTTAACCCGGAAATGGCCATTTTCGGCAATCTCCGGCGTATTTTTGAACGAATTTTTTTGTTCGCTCCGCGCCAACTGATGATGGCGCTCCACTTAGATAGTGACACCGTCCCCTTCCCCACTTTCAAAGACGCATCGCCACCCACGATCAGTTGGTGTGGAGCGTTGAAAATTGTGAAAATCGGCGACCCTCACACAGCTGGAAATATCATTCTTCTGGCTTGTAAGCAGAACTTAAGCTGTCATTACGTACGTTGTAATTCTGGAGAAAGGACCATCCAAGTGGAGCACTAACATCAGTTTGAGCGAATACACAAAAAGGGTAGTTCTGCCCGAAAAAATATCTAAACGGACCGTCACTATCAGTTGGCGTAGGGCGTACAGAAAATTTTGAAAAAACCCCGTAACCCTCAGCTAGTCGAAAATGTCATTTCCAGGCTTACAAGAGGGATCGAAGCAATCTCTTTTTTGAGCTTTCGTTTACAGAAAAATGTTAGCTTGAAGCTAAATTTCAGCCAGAAAGACTACGTGAGCGGAGAACCACCATTGGCCATTGGTTGGCGCGGAAGGTACAGACAATTTGTAAAATCACATCCCAAAAGACAGTCGAAAATGGCATTTCCCAGGCTTATAAGGCGATATAAGGCGTCGTCATTTCGAGTTTTTGTTTGTAAAAAATGCTCACTTGAAACTAAAATTCTGCTAGCCTGACTATCTTAGGGGAGCGCCCGGACACGAGTTGGCGCGCGCTGACAAATGGAATGGCACTTTCCACGCTTGAAAGGAGGATCCAAGCAGTTGTTTTTGATCAGAAAATTAGAAGAAAAATGTACCCATTCGATGAAATAGTCTTGTATCTTTTGGGGGGGACTATAAAACGGAATTTAAAATAGACTAATGTATGCTATTTTACTCCCATGCAACTCCTGACCGCTAAATTTAATACATATTGAATTGATGAAATTGTCTATGTGACTGCCCGAGCCTGCTCCCGAGTGTAAATGATTTTACTTCTATGAGTAACACCTTTTTAGAAAAAAAAACTATAATCATCATAATCATATCTTTTTAAGATTTCGTGCACGCTTAGGAATCCTGCAAGACAATTTTTTGAAACTCAATTTGCTCGATGTCTGAATTTTTTCCCCTATTCTTGCCCGAATTTTAGATTTCGAGGAAATTTGGGGGAAGTCTGCCATTTGCCTCCCCGTCTCGTACACCTATGCCCGAAAGACTATCTGAGCTAAGAGTTCAGAGTTCAGAATATTTTGGACATTGTTATCCCTTAGACAGTGAGAATTGGCAATTCTCAGCACTTGTAAGCATGGCAGATCTTAAGTAGTCGTTTGAGCTTTCTTTTTACAATGAATTAAATCATTAAATTAACAAAAGGAATGAAAAGGTGTGAAACGATCAGAAATTTGCCTAATAAATTGCACGGGTTATTTACTGTCAGGAAGGGGAAAAAGTCGAGGAATATAAGGGGAGGCTGTGGTTAAGCATGATCACACATCACATAGGCGGAATTTAGTTGGCAGTGGCCAAGGATATTTTCCGGTGGGGGGCAAAGCTCGAACATTTCCCCCAAACTTTCTAGTTTCAGATGCAGTATATTTTCAGTTTCATTTTATCTTCAAGGTCAAGGTGCATGTATTAAATACAAAATACGTAAACTTTTGATAATAACAAGTTTATCAAGACGTCATGTAATGTTACCTAAGTTCATACATGGCCTACGAGATCATGAAGCCGCCTACTATATACATAGGATGACGACAATGTCATCATGGGCTCGTTGTCACCCCTATCCCCAAAGATTAATTAGAATAATTTTCCGGACATATTAAATAGATTAATTTTCCGAACCAGTCCTTTCAAAATAAGGTAAACATCATACGTTTTTCCAGGTTTACAGGGTTATTTTGTCTAGACAACGGTAAGCTGTTGTTTTTAGCTCAATCCATGGTTAAACACAGAGTAAGATCAGTCTATAACCCTGCTCGGTACCAGCTTGTAGGATTAGAGCCTTTAGAGGCTATTCAATGCATAAATTTAACCAAGGGCGCTGTCAACCAATAGGTTGAAAACTGGGCTGTTAAATCTCGCCTAACCTAACTTAACCTAACCTAACTCAGGGCGTTGTCAACTTTAGTGACGGGTGAGAGGGATACGCGGAGCGCGACCATCGGTTCGTTCGGAGCGTCCCGCCAGGGAAAATTTCGCTAAAAACACCTGTAGACTGCAGGAAATGACACTCCATGTGCCTCATTACTGCATGCTTAGAATGCCATATTTTTCTTGTCATGAAAACTTTTTAAGGAGACAATTTGTTCACAACATATATAAAAAGGAAAAACTGGAAACTCTAAGGCCTACTGGTATGTATTGCTGAGAGCCTTAAATCGAATATAAATATAATGGTTGTGGAACGAAAACAAACGGAAATTGTGATAATTAAGTGAGGGAATATTTCGTTCACGAGGCTATGATTATGTTACTATTTATTAGCAACGTATTATCCAATAGTGCATCAAGTTGATGAACATAACATTAGCTATACAATATGTAGGAAAATACAGTAGAAATATGTATGGCAATCGTTACGTGTCTATGGGATGGGCTTGGAAAGGACGAAATGTTCATAGGCTTACATGAAATTATGTCAATTGCGGTGAAGCGCCGGGGTGGGGGTAGTAGAACGTAGGTAAGGCAGCTGGAATGCTAATTTTGAATAAAAGGCACGGTGTGAGATAGAAACCTTGAAATGCAGCATTATTTTCTGAGAGATGCATCGTGACCCAAGACCTCTTAAAGGGGAAGTTTAAGCAAAAATTTAATTTTCATATGCGAAAGAGGATCAAAATCTACACAGTGTGGTGAAAGTTCCATTCAAATCGGACACGTATTTCTTGAGCCTATATCAGTAAATGAAGTCAGTAGGTTTGTGTTCAAAAGTGACTCGATTTGAGGGCAGCAGAGCTTATATCACTTCCTCACATTGACAAGGAATGCTTTATTTCCCTTTGTTTTATCAGACTGTTGTGCTGACCTTCAAGTTAATAGGAGTATGACCTCCTTGTGAGGGATGCAAAGTTAGTAAATTCTCATGCCACTAATGCAATCACATTTTAATAATATGGGATTGCTGAGGAGAAAATCCAGTATAAAGTTTAAAGAAAAACAAAAGACTGCCCATTAATGTGGGGATGTGATGTCATATGTGCTTGCTTCAAGTTCACTTTTTGTTGAAAATGTGAAAAATTTACCTGCTCATATCTTGAGAACCACGCACCCGAAAATGCAAATTTCACCAAAATGCTTAGAATAAGCACCTCTCTAACATGCCAAATCCTGTTGTGACCTTAAACCCTTCTTTTAAGGAACATTTTAATTTTTTGCGACGAGAGGGGGGGGGGGGGGCGGAGAATAGGAAATTTAAGTTTGCCATTAATTTTCCGGAGTGTATTTCATATTCATTTGTCTATAAACCATTTTAACTGCTTATAAAATGTTGTTTAGGGTAACGGCGCTACCGTATTTTACATCCTTTCGAGACACTGCAAAGTTGGTTTACCAATAATGGTTTACCATACCCAAAATTTCGGTTTACGAGACAAGTTTTGACTAATTGCTGTGAAAATATTCATAATATTGTATTTTAGAGACTCGTAAAACAGAAAGAAATGTTACACTCTAAAAACTGTTGGGTAAAAAGTGTTGGGCAAATACAAAATGCCCAACATGGGCAAATTATTGCCCAACAAATGGGTAAACAAATGTACCCATATTGTTGGGCAAATTAAAGTTGGTGTAAAATCCAGGTGTTGGTAAAAGGTGTTGGGCAAGTTTTAAAAGTACCCAACAGTTGGGTAAAATGTAATTGACCAATCAGATGATTAGTTAAAGATCAGTTAAGTTTTACAGATAATTATTGTAATATAAGTGGTTCATTATAAGATCTCATGGTTGAATAAGGTTGTATTGGGTAAATAAAAAGCTAACGGTAGAATAGCAGTAAAAATCTGGACGAAAGTACTTAAAGAGCAATGGTCGCATAGAAAAAAAGAAGTTTTCATTGCTACATAATCAATGGGAGAAGACATACAAAGTTCACGATTGAGTTTGAAACTTTAAACTACACACTTCACTGATTACTTACCAAGTGCATTGTCGCTGGCGCTTCTCGGCCTTTTGGCTAAGATCATGTGTAGTATCTGTTCTTTTCATCCAGTCAAGAATGGAGCCATACATGACAGACCAATGATGAAAATGGTCTGAAGGCCGCGAGGTTGGTCGTTAAGTGTTGTCCTTCAGTGAACGTAATAGCTTCTTCGGGAAGCAGTATCAAGTTTGGTTTCGCCGAACGGCCCTTTGCCAGAGGGTCGGGAGGACTTTAGAAAAAGTCGCTGGCGCTTCTCGGCCTTTGGGCTAAGATCATGTGTAGTATCTGTTCTTTTCATCCAGTCAAGAATGGAGCCATACATGACAGACCCATGATGAAAATGGTCTGAAGGCCGCGAGGTTGGCCGTTAAGTGTTGTCCTTCAGTGGACGTAATAGCTTCTTCGGGAAGCAGTATCAAGTTTGGTTTCGCCGAACGGCCCTTTGCCAGAGGGTCGGGAGGACTTCAGAAAAAGCTGGTGCCCCAATCACTCTTGGAGGATAAACGGTGTATGTTTTAGGGTACTTTGTACTTTGTTATATTGAAATTATTAAAATCCAAACAAGCACCCAACATAGGCCTACTGAATAGTTGCATTGCCCAACACCATTTGCCCAACAGTTTGCCCAACAGTTGGGAGGACACATATATACCCAGTGTTGGTTAAAAGTTGGTCATTCAGTAGTGCCCAACTACTGGGTAGTTGCATTGCCCAACACCATTTGCCCAACAGTTTGCCCAATTGTTGGGAGGACACATATATACCCAGTGTTGGTAAAAAGTTGGGCAAATATTTGCCCAATATTTTTTAGAGTGTATACATCGGCTTAACACAGCTAACATACAATATCTCCCCCTTTAATGCCAATGGTAAACGAGGTAAAGCATTTTTAAATTTTTAACCGGTTAAAAAGACTGATACTGATTTCTACCCTTTCCCCTGCAAAAAGATGGTTGACCGCATATGCGAAACACATGCTATTGGTACGGTAAAGGTAACCTTTCCTCTGCATAAAGATGGTTTACCGCATATGCGAAACACATGCTATTGATACGGTAAAGGTAAACGGTAAAGGTAAAAACTGTCCTTGCTTGTTATGTCATTAAATAATTGAGTGAAATATAAAAGTTATTACTTGCTTCTTGCCATTGTTTTAACTTTTATAATAATTAAAAGTAAAAATCAACCACCGCAAAGCGATGCAATATCTTCCTCCCATGCTGCAATTTGGTTTTCAAATGAAAAGTCTTCAGCACACAGTACCGATTTCTTTATCGAATTATTTAGCCATTAAAAAAATTTAGTACAAAACTCTCTTCATACGAAGCAGCCTCACCTACCCTTCTCCACCTCGCACCAGTCCCCCGCTACTCTGTATGTATTTTCACAAATATGACAAAATGTTGCGAGCAATAATTTGAATTTCTCAAACTAGGGCTTCACGAAGGCATATACTTAACATAGCGATGTCCCAGATTTGTACAGATCTTCCGACAATCGCCGCCAAAAGTAAATGAAACAAACTCCTTTCCCCCGTTTCAATGTTGTAACACTCAGGACTGGTCAGTTTTTCCCGACCAACATTGAAGTAGGGGAAAGGGGAAGAGCAGCTACCATGTGAGATTGATAAAAGGCAATGAAACATCTGCTACGGAGGGATTTTGTTTCATTTGTTTTGGCGGCGATTGTAGCTCGATGATGGTATACTATGCTCCGGTCTTATAGTCTGTCAGTGTTGCGCAGTATACGCTGAGCTGATCAAAATACAGTCCATGTGTATCAGAGAACATTCTAATCACGCTGCTGTAGAGAGGGCATTCTGCAGAACGCGAGTCAAGCGTGCTTCATGCTGCAGTGACACAGATGAGATCTGGGGAAATACGTTGCATGGAAATTCGAGTTATGCATGAGAAATGTTTCACGATTACTTATAGTGAGGAAACTTTAAAGAAATAGGAAAAGGAAGTATTATTTCGTCAACTTGAAATTTCCCCAAATTCCACAAATTTCCCCACACAACTCCCCCCCCCCCATTGGCTACGCCACTGTTAGTTGGAATAGTGCCGAGGCCTCCTTTTGTTTTATGGAGTAAAAAAGAAAAATTTAGCCTGTTTTGGAAGGGGTCAGGGCCCCAAGACCCCCCCTGAATCCGTCCCTGGATATGTCATTGTAAAAACCACGTCCTGGTAGTATCCACTACACGGATGGTTATGCAACGCGATAATGATCGGACCATGGAGCTACCAACTTTTGCAGTCTAGGCAAGTTCCAGTTAACGACTAACATTTTAATTTTAATTTAATTTAAAGGGTCAAACCTCTCACCCCAAACTGCAGTTTTGGTTCGGGGGTACCGGAATTCTCAATTGTTTCAGCTCTTTGATTGACAGTCATTTTAAACAATGCAGAGTAGCAAAGCTTATATTACACAACATGTACGGTACTGAGAGTGTTTTGATTATGTAAACTGAGTTTTTCTTTACTCACCTTGAAGCAAAAACTGAGACTCAGTGTATCTAGATGAGCATGAATTTCAGACAATTGTGGGAGGGGCTTAAGCAAGAAGGTTAGGAGAATTCGTACTGTTTGGGGTGAGAGAACTGGGCCTTTAATTTAACGTTTTGAGGATCAGGAAGCCATTTGGCTCATCGAGGACCCCATACCAGAGTTACGGTGACTACAGACAGGGTACACAAACAAGCATGGTCATGAGGGACTGAGAAAGCACATGATGAATAAGTCATATGGTAATGAACTTCCAAAAAGGACGCAAAGTCCTCTTCGCTTTTGGCGGACCGTGGTTTTGGAAGCCGAGGATCTGAGAAAACAGAACGGGCCGGGGTAGATCAACATAGGCGTACGGGGCAGGCACGAGTAGCCACGGAAGGCACGTGCCCCCACCCCCCCCCCCCAAAAAAAAAACAAAATCAAAGTGCTGAAATTTTACTGCTATGGAAAAATTAAACACACACACACACACAAATAACTTGAGCAATCTACCGGTACCGCACATATCTTATCATGCCACTGTGTCATTTGTAACGGTAAATTTATGTCAGAAAGTCCACAATTTTGCATCTTAGGCCCCTCAGGTGGGCAAAAATTTCCTTAAGCCCCTCCCACAGGACGACGATCACTAATCCGTTGCCCCCCCCCCCCCGAACGCCGTTCCCTGGCTACGGCCCTGGTACGAGCGGGGATACTTTTGTGGGGAGGGCAAGTGCAAATTTTTCCCGAATAATGGCACCTTTTTTCATTTTTTCCCGAATAGACCAACTGTTTTGCCCGAACTGGGAGAGCGAGTGCCCCCCCCCCCTCCTGCATCCCCGCCTCGTACTCCTATGTAGATCAGTATCGGTTACATGGTCTACCACAACTGAGCTTCAAAATTTGGACATCATTACAAGTTTTGAACACTGACATATCAGTATAGACAGGGGCGGACCTAGGACTTTTCTTAAAGGGGGGGGGGGGCTGACGGTCGATCATCTGCCCGAACGAATATCTAAGCGGAACGCCACCATCGGTTGGCGCGGAGCGTACCGGAAATTTTGAAAAATCGCGACTCCTCAGATAGCCGGAAATGGTATTTCCCAGGCTTGTGAGTAGAACCTAAGCAGTCGCTACTTTGAGCTTTTCTTTGCCTGAAAAATGTTCCTTTCAATTAAAAGTGAGAAAATTGCAGAAACTTGCTTCATGAACTAAACCAAAATTTACTTGATCTTGATTTAAGCTAACATTACTCTTTAAACACTTTTGATGAAGTATCTTTCCAAAAATATGTCGTAATGTTATAGGTCTGGAAAAAGTGGTCTGAAGGTAAGGGGGAATCCTCACATAAGGTTGAGAGAGGAGAATCTTTCCTTTTTAATTTTGAATAAAAACTCGTTACGACCTATAATTCTATGAACGTAAAAAAACTGAAAGAATTGATATTTGGGGTCCCCAACAGCCTCAAAGACAATGGTGAAAATATCTGACCAAGAATACGATGCACTGCTGTTAGATTCATATTTGAGATCGCGATAGCTTTTTAAGTATTTTGCTTGATTAAATATACCACTCTATTGTCATGTGCATGAGAGAAAAACATTGTAAAACTCTTTGCGTTACCATTGATTTCATTAGTGGCATGTAGATTCAGTCTCCACTCCCTCGGGATAGCAGAGTTTTTCCATAATAGGCTACAATGTAAAAGGAAAAATACTAGTAAAATTACGTTTATGGCAGAAATCATTCGAATTAAGCACTCAGTCGACTCTGTCATTAAAAATTACTTTGTAAGTTTTATTTGTTTGTTTGCACATCAGACACATTACAAATGTCATTAATTAACTAAGAACTTTGGAAGTTTTAGTGACCATGAGAGCTCTGGCATAGGTAAGTTTCCCCTAAATATCTGGTTGCGTGACCAAATAAATTTAAATAAATAAATAAAATAAATAAATATAATGAATATAGATATAAATAAAAAAAATAATAAATTTAAATAAATATTTAAATGAATAAATTCATTCTCAAATATCTCAAAAATGCATGGAGGCGTAATCTATTTCTAATGTTCATAAAAAAAAATAATCTCTTTTATATTCTTTCTTCTCTGAGAGACTGACAGAGGACAGTCACAAAGAACAAATATTTTTCAAATATATTTCGAGCTGAGCTCAGCACAACAAACACAGATTGCCATAAAATATCAAAAAGTGAATCAGTGTCCCACTCACATGTGCAGGTATAGTGTTTAGGTAATAATGAAGCATTTTCTTGAATTTAACGTTCACCTGTGTGTATTATTCAGGAATAATTATTACTACAAGGTAAAACACCAAACAAATACATTCAAATCCATCCCATTTTTCCACTTTGTGATACACTATCACAACTTCGTACCTCCGAAAAACACTAAACATTCGCACTGAGTGCTAGTTGCCTGGCAAAATTATTCACTGCAATCTTTTGATATCGGGAAACAAACAACATCGCTGTAAAAGATACAAAGCTGAACTTAGTTTATATCACTTTACATGATCTTATATGTCTTGAGTTTATACAGAGAATTTTTAGAATTTTTGTCACTATTCTACATTTCCCGAAATTGGCCAATTTTCCCAAATTCCTAGTAATTACCTTGAAAAGAGTGGAATTGCAACTGATGGCAGAATTTACATTCACATACGGTTTGAACTTCCATTATCGATGGTGCGTAGCCTATGAACATTTTCACGGTTCTTTTGTTTTTCCATGACGAGTGTATGATAACATTAACGAGGTCTTCCGTTGATAAAAGTACTCCACATCTGATGAACCCAAAAAGCAGATGGATTGTAAGAAAAAGTTAAGTGTTCTACATAAAGCGTGGTCCGAAATAGGGTTGAGACCTTCGATGACACTCTATTGACATTTTATTGTAAAACTTGAAAATGTGTGCTCTAAATTACTATTAGGCTAGTTTGTAACCATTATAATTACATAGTTTAAAAATTATAAGATAATACAACATTGTGTAGAAACAAGAAGGCTAAATGATCTATTTAGTGAAAGTAAAGAATAAGCTTTGGAAAAAATTTAGGGGGGGGGGGGCATACCGGGTGCGCCCCTCCTAAATCCGCCACTGCTGTATATATATATATATATATATATATATATATATATATATATATATATATATATATATATATATATATATATATATATATATATATATATGTAGTTTAGTGGTTTTGAACGGGCGCCATCTTTAACCGGACGCTTTTCAAAAACTAAATATATAATGCTGTAACTTCAGATTATAAGTGGACTTAGGTTTAGGAAAATATCTGCAAACATTTACCAATATATAAGTCTTCAATACTTATTAAAGATATTTTTATTCATTACAATTTTGCAAGGTCAGGTAAATGGATCTGCTATTAGTCAGAGTGACCCAGGTTTACTGACCATTTTCATTCGGATAGTTTCATCTACATTGGAGTTACTATAACAATGCTTGCTGTATGCATGATACTCTGTAGCAAATCCTTTACTTCGTGCAACTAAAATGGTAAGGGGATGGTTGAAGAATCTCCAATTATTATCGGCTGAAATCTTTAAATTTTTGCATGAAATTGAGGTTTCATGGAAATAAAGAAATATGAAACACGTTGAAATACTGATTTCACCCGATTTTGTGATTTATTTTCATCTCTGTAACTGTCAAATCTGCCCCAAATGGAAACGTTTGTTGACGCCGTACATGGCTTGTTTGACTATCGATGGCTTAGAATCACGTACACAAGAAGAGGAGGCTAGCATGGATATATTATGTGATAATATGTTAAACCCAAAGAGACTTAAAATGGCGGCTGACTTTTAATTTCCCGAGAAAAGCATGTAGTATTATAGCACTGTGGGTCTCGTGGTCTAGGACTAAGTCGAAGAAGCGTCTAGCCAGGACACTCCAAAAGTTTCAGCTTAGCCCACAGGTTGGCCTAGCGTTATTATACAGTATATAGCATACTGCCTAGCATAGGCCTAGTAGTAGCGTAGCCTATATAAAAAAGAGGTCAGATCGCCATACACCAACGCAGTACTTCGCACAAAACTCTTAAGTGATTTCTCACCTTACTACATTGTACTCCTTCAAATCTCTCCAGAACATTCCTTTGTCTTTCTCTGATGAAACAAAACAAATGTCGAGTTGTTTTCAACAAAAAACCTCCCATCAAATGCAAAATATCTTCTCCAATTCAATGTTAGGAGTACCTGCAGAATACCATGGTCAACTTTAAAGTACCATTCAAGAGCGGAGTCGCAGTCCTAGTGGCTGTATACGATTCACCTCTGCACTCCATGTACAAAGCCTATATCCATAAAGACAGACAGATGAACAGTAAATGAAATAATGCTGCAAGGAAGCAGTTTTTCTAATTTGCATAATTTGCATTGTTATTTTGAGAACGAGTCAACTTACATCCTCCATATACTTTTGCAAAAATTATTCTAAGTCCACCACGCCTTCATTCTGGAGTGGAGTCACAGTCGAAGTCCCAGTGGCCGTTTATCCAATGATGGTTATTTTGAGAACGAGTCAACTTACATCCTCCATATACTTTTGCGAAAATTATTCTAAGGCCACCGCGCCTCCACTCTGGAGTGGAGTCGCAGTCCCAGTGGCCGTTTATCCAATGACGGTTATTTTGAGAACGAGTCAACGTATGTGCGTTTTGTTTATACCTTCGCATAAATTATTTAAGTCCATAAGTGTGTGTGTCTCCATTCTGGCCTGAAGTCGCAGTCGTGGTCCATGCTGACTGCGACTGCGACTCTAGGAGTCTCGGTGAGTTTAGATTTGGAGCAGGGTATTCTGCAGTTGTACCCAATGTTAACCCCAGACTATATCACTTGTCTCCAATTCATGTCACATTACGTAATGGGAATTGCCCTGTACGAAGCCGGTTTTCCCATGGTTGACAGTTTTGGAAGCAGTTCGAACTATCCAATGGGAGAACGGGATTCATGAATTGGTACATGATCATTAACTATACTACTTCAAATAAAAACTGATTTAATTTCTGTAAGTTCAATGTTTTTGGTTTAAAAAGGTTTGTGATAGGGCTGTGAACGTTTAGCAAAATAACTGAACGTTTAACCTCAAAAAGTTTGGATCGTTTAGCGATTAATGGTGATTACCTTACCACAAAATAAACAATAATTTCAGTTTGTAATGATTGATAATAAATGTAATGCAGGAATAGTTATAGCTGTTATCTTGCATGGTAAAATCAAATTATTCAAAAACTTTGAACCCTACATGGTTCAAATATGCCCAGAATGTTCAATATTTAACAAAATCCAGGGATCATCAGAGTATACAAATGGATAAAAAACTGTCAAAAAAAGGTTTTGCCATTAATCGCTTGTAGCTTTGTACTAAAGGTTTATTCCACATGCGATCGTTTAGCAATTAATCGCTACATGTTCACAGCCCTAGTTTGTGACAACATCACACCAACTTATTTTCATTTAATCAAGTCTGATCGCTTCGTAATACAATTTGTGGGTATACAGACGTGGAAGTAAGCCATGTGGCTTATCGACCGTTATAAGAATTTTAATACAAGCATAGCTCCCAAGTTCCAAGAGGCTAGATGCGGGTCCAACTGATCTATTTGTTGGTGGATTGCCAGCCTGGGGGAGGGGTATGTATAAGGGGAGGGGGTGACCCCCCGTTTCAAAAATTTTTGAATTTTAGAAGTGTCTACACGCAAAATGGTGGCACTTTTTTCGCAAATAGACGCCAATTTTGTCATGTTACCGCACAAAAAAAAGTTCAGTATGGTACTGATTTTTTGGTGGTAACCTAGAAAAATAATTTGTTGAGAGATCATGCCAAAATAATATGAGGACCTATACTGCATGATACTCACAAATGACTAAAACCTCTCCTGATCACAATATTTAATTATTTATTGTTGCCACAATTTTTGGTGCGTTAACAGTACAGTCCAGTTTGCAAAAGTCAACATGCTGCAAGTGATTTCCAATATATACCTTTGTACATCTGGCATGGCGTTCTAGGCATGAAAACACAGTCAGAACGACAAGAACTCTCAACAATGTCCGATTGATGGGAAACTCTGAGACAAGCCCCACCTCTAACCCGCAAAGTGGGAATTCATTTTCTCTATTGAATGCAGCGTTGCACGAGGTTTTAACACTATTTGCGCACTGACAGGAATGTATTCCATTACTGCTGCAAAGGTTAGCCAATGGCAATGTTGCAACAGCAAACAGGTCCGGACATACAGACTAGGCCTATGCATTGAACAGCAGCGCGAGCAGTTGAATATGCTGTAAGTGTAAGGTACGATTTAGTTATCGGTAAGCTCGAGGCCTTCGAGTGCAATCGCACACCACCACTTGCCTCAAGTCACTGTGAGGAGTGCAATATTTTGCACAGCTGGACAAAGAATGGGAACTCATTTAAATCTATTCAAGTTCAATAAGACAGCACCCCTGTCACACCTCTATTTGCTGAGGAGTGTATTTGCAACACACTGGGAAAATCCAAGGCCTGTCCTCCCTCCCTCACCTGCCCCCCCCCCCCCCCCACCCAATAAAATATAAAGAACAAAATAATAACTGGCTAAACAACTATATTTTCCAAGGAAGGAAAGGCACCAAAAAGGGGAAAGCCAGTTTTGTAGTATGAAAGGATGATGTTATGCATGCTAACGTCATCATAAACAAGAAATCAGCTTTTGGAGAAACCACGCTGCAAAAGCCAAGTGTAAACACATGTACAGAATTTCACATATCTCACATGATTTCTTTCAGAAATTGAAATAACTTTTGTAGATATCTGTTATGTTCATTGATAATTTTTAGAGTGATATTTTTTCGTGAAATGAATGGCTTAATTCTGATGAACAATGAACAGCCTGTATGTGTGTACAAAATTGTCTACTCTTCCAGTAACCAGTAACCAACCAGTAACGCAGCATAGATGCTGGTGTCTCTACCAATATAATATCAATGGTCAGGGCATGTCTTTTCATTTAAATATCAAAGAGAAAGTCTCATTTTTCTGTGTCTTCGTCACATTTTCTATGTTGATTTTTTCTGTTTTGTCTGTAGTCGAACAAGAAGCCCCGCAAGACCCGGAAGCTACGAGGTCATGTAAGTCATGGCCATGGCCGTGTTGGTAAACACAGGAAGCACCCCGGGGGCAGGGGAAATGCTGGTGGGCAGCATCACCATAGGATCAATTTTGACAAATAGTAAGTTTCTCTCCGCAAACAATGAACTTCTTAAGGAAAGATTACTTAAAATCTGTTATAAATATTTTGATGGAAGTGGTTAATGAACAAAATTTCAGAGTATCATTTGGGGTTCCTTTTACTATGTTCCTGTGGCCTGGAATATTATGAAAATGATAGAAGTCTAAGTGTATAAGTTAGGTCTAAGATATAATTTGGTCATTAATAGGTATGTTAAGGTCATGAAATGGAGATGGAAAATTCATGAAGTTTTATCTTTTAAAGGTGCAGGAACCCTGTTTTAAAGTGTCTAACAACTGGTTTAGATACCGTGTTCCTTTATCAAAGGGGACTTGTTCTGTTCATGTGCATGGGCCAGAGGAATTGGGAAGGAAAGGAGAACCTAAAAAAAGGAGAGAACAGTGACAAAGAAGCAGTAACAAGGAACAGATTAGAATAATCTCCTTTGTACTCATTAATCAAACTAAGCTTAATTGATTCTAGAATAGTATGAAATAGTAGGTAAATTAAAATCCTTAGAATTAGCTAGGTTAAAGGAGGGAACATGCAATAGCTCAGTTAAGTGGACCAATCAGAAATGGCCACCTACTTAACAGTTACAAATAGAGTTTTCCAATTCAAGTACAAAGGTTGAATTGTTACCATTTTGTTTGCATAATTCATAGGTTTTAAATCATTTTTTGGTTTCGATGATAAGAGAAACCAATGCTTTTAAGATGGCGTGTGTGTGTATGTATGTGCGTGTGTGTGTGTGTATGTGTGAGTGTTTGTGACACTGCTTGTTAACACGATATCTCAAGATAGGAATGTCTGACAGTGTTCAAACTTGATACATAGATGAGCCATATTGAGAGGGAGAACCCTATTGTTTTTGGTGGAGGTCAAAGGTCATTTGGGGTCACCAGGGGTCAAAGTCTGAAAACCTTGTTAACGCGATATCTCAAGGTAGGAAACTTGGATAGATTTCATATTTGGTATGTGGATGCGTTATAGTCAGAAGATGGTCCCTATTGTTTTTGGCGGAGGTCAAAGGTCATCTGGGGTCACCAGGGGTCAAAGTCTGAAAATCTCGTTAACACGATATCTCAAGTTTGGAAGCTTTGACAGATTTCATATTTGAGTATGTGGATGGGTTATGGTCAGGAGATGGTCCCTATTGTTTTTGGTGGAGGTCAAAGGTCATCTGGCGTCACCAGGGGTCAAAGTCTGAAAACCTTGTTAACGCGATATCTCAAGGTAGGAAACTTGTATAGATTTCATATTTTGTATGTGGATGCGTTATAGTCAGAAGATGGTCTCTTTTGTTTTTGGCGGAGGTCAAAGGTCATCTGGGGTCACCAGGGGTCAAAGTCTGAAAACCTTGTTAATGCGATATCTCTAGGTAGGAAACTTGTAAAGATTTCATATTTGGTATGTGAATGCGTTTTAGTCAGAAGATGGTCCCTAATGTTTTTGTCTGAGGTCAAAGGTCATCTATGGTCACCAGGGGTCAAAGGCTGAAAACCTTGTTAATGCGATATCTCAAGGTAGGAAACTTGTATAGATTTCATGTGTGGTATGTGGATGCGATATGGTCAGGAGATCGACCATATTGTTTTTGGTGGAGGTCAAAAGTCATCTGGGGTCACCAGGGGTCAAAGTCTGAAAACCTTGTTTACACTATATATCTCAAGGTAGGAAACTTGCATAGATTTTATATTTGGTAAATGGATGTGTTATCGTAAGTAGATGGTCCCTATTGTTATTGTCGTAGATCAAAGGTCATCTGGGGTCACCGGGAGTCAAAGTCTGAAAACCTTCTTAACACGATATCTCAAGGTAGGAAGCTTGGATAGATTTCATATTTGGTTATGTGTATGCATTATGGTCAGAGGATGGTCCCTATTGTTTTTGGCAGATGTGAAAGATCATCTGGGGTCTCCAGGGGTCAAAGCCCGGGAACCTTTTTAAATATGATCTTTGAAGATAGCTGTTTGTCCATTTGTCTGTCTGTTGTTTATATGTCTAGCTATGTATGGCTTTTATGAAGGTGAAAAGGTCATCTTGAATGACAAAATTTTTTTTTGTACATGCTAGCATAACATTTGAATGAGAAGATAATGGTGCATGATGGCACTCTTTGAAACAGAACATTTATGTATCATCGAAACCTCAATGCATTTTTGCATTCTGGTTCTTGCCAAGCACTGTAAATAATTGTTATTGATACATCTGTATTTTGGCACAAATGCTTCAGTTGTTATTAAAGGAAGGAGAAGTTTGCAAACTAAGCCAAAGTGGAGATTTAATCGTTTGTCAGATCGAAGGAGGGTGGTTTTTCACCCAAGACCAATCTACATTTTTCATTTGAACTGGATTTTCAATGTTTTCAGTACCTTGATGAGATCTTAATTGTTTAGCTACCAGACTTGAAGTTGTAATTTTAAAATAACATTTCACGGTATACTGGTATTTCTATAAGCACCCATATGGTACAGTACCACTGACCATAAGGTACAGAAGTATAGTAGAGACCAGTACTCAACTGCAATTAAATGAAGTAACACTAAAATTTAACTAAAAAACCATTTGATGAATGGCTTGTGTCTTTAAACATCATAATATAAACAGGAGATGTTCACTTGAAAATCTTTTGCACCATTTCAGTCACAAATTCCCCCTAGGAATTTTGGAAATTGCCGTATAACATTAATATTGCAAAACTAGTACTTTCCACACTAACAAGGAACTTGCGTCCTCCCAACATTCTTTGCAACCTTTGAACTCTACTACTCATCAAAAAATGCTTTTACAAAGTGTATTTAGAACAGTTACAATGCATTGGCTGAGAAATTTCACTTTGCATAGGATAACACTCGTCATTATATGACTGAGAAGTTTGTTGTAAGAAGACAAAGAATTAGCATTACAAGTTCCTACATGAACATTGCTTTGATGATTTCTGACACTGTGATGAAATGAGACATCTCCATAATGTTAACTTTGTGTGGGAGAAAGGGAATGTTCTTTCAAAAAAATACAGCAATGAGACTTACAGTAATCACACAGTAAATCCTGCTTCAAACATAGGAACAGGGTCATGTGAAATCAACTCGCTTTTGTTTTGATAGCTACTGTAGTAGTGTCATTGTACAACAGATTACTTGGCAATGCATTCTGTTATTTCAAACATGAAACACTTTGAAGAGTTTTGGTAGTGATAACCCTGTTGGAAGAAAGCTTGATAAATCAACATTTTATGGAAAAAATTTGGTCAAGCTGTACTTAATAACTTTTGGTGATAATTTAGGATGGGGTTTTCAGTATTTTTAGAAATTATTCCAGCATTCTATGCTACAATTTTGAGTGCTCTTCCCATCTTGTGGGACCGTCCGGTGCAGAATTGTGGTATGGGGCAGCTATTTCTCATGCGTTGATTTGCAGAGAGAGTAACTTCTTTGTTCACAGATATGTTGAGTGTGGGGCGACGAAATGTTTTAAAAAATAGTGAAACAGGAGGCAAGGATTATCAAACCCCTTTACAGATGTCAATAAATTGTGTTTTTATGGATATTTGCAATTCAAGGCCTGGTTCTGGATATGACAAGAATCACTGGTGATTCCCACACTGATAAGATGAGGACTGCAGAAGAATCAATAGAGAAGTTTAGCACAAACCAAGGAATTGTTCAAAGTTAATTAAGTACACTGCAGTCCTCTTTAAATTTCAACTATAATGTAAACATTGACACCTGATACAATGCAATGTTGACATTTCAAAAGAATTGGCTGTTGGATATTCTATTGTACAGTACTAAAGGTCTGCTCCCTCTACCCTTGAACGCTATAAAGTAAGACCCACAGCTGTGGACATTAAGGTAAGATATTAATTTAATTTCCAAGAATTATTTTGAAGCACCACCAGATGCTTTATTCCCTTGATGTTTCACCTTCTGGTTGGTAAACTTGTATCGCCCTCTATAACATTGAGGTTGTTACAATCGCCCTCTGTGACAATGAGGTTGTTACAATATCTTAACATAAAATTCCTTTGCCACTCTCTTAATTTTGGCCAGGGTAGGATCACTGTTCAAGAAAAAGAGGTTTTCCATGCACAGATGCACATAGTATTTGCTCTGTACATGTAAAAGTTAGCCTGTGCACAAAACTTCAGTAGTGCATGAACCTTTTTAGACCCCTACAGGTAGGATGATTTTTTGGTTCGAACAGCTTTTTCCTACTTGAAATTGTTCAATTGGAAATAAACTTTTCAAAAGTGAGGGAGGAATAACATATATTTTTTCCCAATTTTTCCAGTGTTAAACAGTATGATCATGTTTTTGCAGTGGTGTCTTTTAAAATAGATTGATCAAAACTCAGCTGGAACTATCGAAAATCTTCAATCTTAGGAAAATGAAAACTGCTTTTCTCCCTATCCTTGCTTAATTCCAAGGAATTCTTGAAAGTACTGGACAGAATTGTTTTCAAAATGTGCATAGTCTGATTGACCATAGCTATTTTTTCAGCTGCTTTCATCCTGATGTGAGTCAGCTGTCTTAAGACAGGTTTAAAAGCGAGCCTGGACCAGTGAAAACTTGTCCTTCTCAGCTCATTCTGTGTGTTTGCAGAAAAAAGGGAAAAATGTTGTTTGCCTCTTGACACTTTTTCCAGAGTACCATTAGAGGTCATGCACCAACTTCACTGCATTGCATGTCTTTCCATTTTGCCATCAAGGCATCCATTGCACAATAATTGTTACTAAGGTGCTGTCCTACAAGGGTATGGGTAACACATCTACTATGCATGACCAATGGTGTCCACCAGTGTCCCATATACCAAATTGAAATGTGCTGACGTCATGTGCATAATCTCTGTAGAAATAGAAGAAATGAATGTGTGGACTAAAGTGAAAGGGACTGTTCCGGTAAAAAAAAAAAATGATTGCAATGGTTAATTGAAAGGTCTTGGATTCAGAACTCAAAAATGTTGGGGAAGTTCTGCATTCTTCAAGTGTACCCAGACCAGATTGGTAGGGCTTAACCTTAATGCTTTCATTCCCTCTTGTCACAATTTGTCTCATGAGCCCTCCATCTTTGGAAAGGCTACCCCCCCCCCCCCCCCACCCCTTCCCTGGAGAAGTGTGCAAGATCAGGGAATCAAAGAATGAGGTATGACTAATCTGTGGAATATTTTTTTTTATTAAACAGCCATCCAGGGTATTTTGGTAAAGTTGGCATGCGATACTTCCACATGACTAGGAACAAGTTTTACAAACCAGCCATCAACTTAGATAAACTGTGGTCTTTAGTCAGTGAACAGACGAGGGAACACTATGCCAAAGTGAAGGATAAAGCACCTGTCATTGATGTCGTCCAAGCAGTGAGTACTTGCAATAGCCTTGATGTTACCAGTTTTTGACTTTAAACAAGGGCTCAAACTTGCATTGTATTAGAAGGACCCAGCTGGACTTGACATGCCTGCAAAAGTGAAGGGGTTTTGAAGAAGTGACAGTCATCATGGACAAGTTGCAATGTTTTCTTAATGCTAAATGTCTGTCAATAATATTGTTTTTCTCTAGTACAGTATCTCTTCATATGCATGATTTTGAGCCAAAACCATAACATGAGCCCCAGACATAATTAGTCCCTGGTGAACACATTTTCAAGCATGTCTCCTGTAAGGTATGAAATAGTTTAGGTAGATAGTTGACATTGAGAGGAAGATCTCTACATGGTTTTGAAAAGGTTATTTGATGGAAAACCATGTAAATTATGCAGGTGCCAACTGGAATGCAGGCATTACATACCTATTGTTTTCAGTACAGTTCAAAGTCCATCTGAAGTCATCAGAGAAATCCATTCCCCCCCCCCTTCCCCGGGCCTTGAATTTTGAGGCCTTTGAGTGCGATAGTGCACCGTCAATCACCTCAAGCCATTTTGAGGAGTGTGATTTTTTGCAACCTAGATGAAGATGGAAACACATAATCATAAATCTATTAAAATTTAATGAAATATCACACCTACCATACTCCTTAATTTCCTGAGGAGTGCAATTTACAGCACACCAAGCAAATCCAAAAATCAAGGCCTGCCCCCCCCCCTCCCCCCCCCCCCAAAAAAAAAAAGGAAAGGCTGCAATTAGAAGATGGGGTAAAACAGGTATCTCATACTTTGATGACACTTGCAGACCTGTCTTGAGTGCGAGATTTTCCAGGTGTGCTACAAATAACACGCCGCAGGAAATTTAGAAGTGTGGTCAGGTCATGTAGGTGTGCTGTGAACTTACCCATTCTGTATCTTCATCAAGGTAGGGCTGTGAATGTTTAGCAAAATAACTAAATGTTTAACCTCAAAAATTTGCTATATTTGGCCATTAGTCACAATTACCTTATCCCCCAAAAAATCATTTCAGTATGTAGTGATTGATACTGATTGTAATGCAGTTAAATAATAAAAAGTTTTTATCTTACATGGTAAAATGAAATTATTCTGAAACTTTGAAGCCTACAAGGTTCTAATATATGCCCAGAATGTTCCATTTAACAAAAACCAGGGATCATCAAAATATAAAAATGGATAAAAAAAAAAATGTCAAAAACAGGTTTTGCGATTAATCGCTTGCAGCTTTGGACTAAACGTTTATTCCACATGCGATCCTTTAGCGATTAATCGCTACTTGTTCACAGCCCTACATCTAGGTGTGCAAAGAACACACACCTCAAAGTGTTTCGAAGGGAGTGGTGGTTTGTGATCACACTCACAAGCCTCAAATTTCAAGTACTACTTTTGAACTCTAATCATGAATAATCGTAAATGTTATTGCCATTTGAGTTACAGGAACCAATTTTTTTTTTTTTTAACGAAAAGCCTCATGACCATGAAAGAGCTTAATTGTAATATTGACAGATGTAAATACCCTCCTATGGCATGTTAATAATTCAGTTGTTTTGGGTGGCTGTCAATGTTAATTTGAGATGAAAAGGGATTAAACTGCAAATCTATAATGTAAAATATCGTATAATTTTTTAAGACTATTGCACAAGTGGATGGCGCAATTTAAATCATCAGGAGCAAGCATGCCTTGAGTTTTAGATTCTCCAGGTGTGCTGCAATTTACACACCTCAGAAAATTAAAGCATGTTGTAAGTAGCTGTTTTATGAAACTATAATAGACTTACATGCGCTCCCATTCTTCATCTCGGTGCAAAAAATCACACTCCTCAAAATTCAACACTTGCAGGAGTCAAATTGTGAAACACCATGTCTCATATGAGGAATGCAGTAATTGAAATAACAGCAAAGCATTTCCTTTCACCAAAACTTACCTAGCCTTTGGATTCTCTGTTTGTCATATAGGTTTGTTGCCATCATGTTAAGGACAAGAGGAAATCTACTGTCTTACCAACATGATCTTTTAAAATTGCAAAATTTGTGTGGGGACAATTTAATGACATTAAGATGGGATTATAGATGTTTGAAAGTAGTATCTAAATGTTTTTGACTGTTTGAAAAAGTGTGCCTTGAATTTTGAGGCGTTTGAGTATGATTGCACTCCACCAGTTGCCTGGAATCAGTATGGCAGGTATGACAATATTGCTCACCTACAGTAGATGAAGAATGGGAGCTCATACAAATTTATTTAACTTGAGTAAAACAGCACACTTACTACACTCCTTAAATTCCTGGGGAGAATGATTTTTTAGCACACCTGGAATATCTAAAACTTGAGGACTATAAAGAGTTTTCAATAAAGAACATTACATTCTAAATATGCCAGTAACGGCTGATTACCACTAAAATGTTTCCATGCAAGGAGCACCCCCAAATTTAGGCCTTTATTTCCCCCTCCCCTCACCACTTCTTGTGCTAGTGAAGTTATGTGTCTGGTTTTGGGTGTGGGGGACAGATGGAAGAGCAAGGGTGAACATGTACCTTAAGTTTTGAAAAGTATTCCAGGCAGTTATTCTTCACGTGTCCTTTGTGGCATTTGTTAGATCCAGTGTAAGTCATGATCATTGCATGTGAACTGGACCAAAACTTAAAAGAAAGCAATTTCTTGTACTACAATTGCATCCAGACTCAGTTCAGAGAAACTTTTAGTTTCCAAACAAAGTATGTCTAAGTAAAATTCAAACAAATTATTAATTTTCATTTTCTTTCTATGTTTAAGGGATACTACAAAGTGCTGGGTAAAGGTGTCATCCCGAAGCAACCTGTCATCGTCAAAGCAAAGTTCTTCAGTAAAGAAGCAGAAAATAAGATCAAGAAAGTCGGTGGTGCCTGTGTGTTGGTAGCCTAAGTTTTGATTTGTGGCATGTAATTATAGATTCGACTAAATACAGCTTCATCTGTTAGAAAAGAATACCTTTGTTATGTTCTCATTTCAAGACTGAGATTCATTACATTCTTTAGTTTTGTCATGTACATTGAAATTTACTTTCCTTTCCAATCAATGACCTAGGATTTGTTAGTGGCTAGTTGTTGCCATGAGTTTTGTATCTTTAGGAGATGCCATGTAGCTAAACAGATATTCCAGGTTCAGGTTTTAGGCAGGAGATTGAAGCACACTGTAGACACAATGTGGGGTTTGTACAAGTTCAAAGAATATTCCCCGCTCCTATTTGCAGGTGGAAATCGCAATGATACGTGCTTTTACCCTCCTACGTTTTCTGCAATGTGATTGTTATGCACAAGCTAAAGATTTAATCAAGCCTTGGGATTTTATTCCAAAATTTTGCAAGTTTCTTGCATTATCTTTTGAAGCTCCACTGGTAAGCCTAATGCATACATATGGGTGACTCTGTATACATGGATTTTAGTGCAGAATGCTTTACCTATGTTATAAGAAGTCTGAACACTTTTTTAACTTACAGCCTATTCTTCCACATGTGAGAGAATTACCAAACAAACAGTCCACAACATGGACCTTCACTAACAGAACTTCACAAATTGTATGTTGTAAATTCATGTAGGTAAGAAGCCAACCTTGCCATTATAGCCTGCATTCTCAGTTCATGGAAAACTGCTCAAAAGTCTGTGACTGTAAAAGTTCCCTTTCCAGTGGAGAAATTTTGAAGTTGTTTCAGTAAGTTACGAGTTAAACATAGGTGTCCATACATAAATGGCTCTGGATGTGTTATTTTACAGCCAGTAGCTTACCAACGGTGATGAAATGTCTCACTTCCAAGTTCTGAAACTTTTTAGATATGAATGCTTAGTCATAAAGAGCTACAGAAACACAAAAATACCTTATTTTATTTGTGTTAAATATATTTAAAATGTGGGGATACAGGCTGTTAAAAACTTTAAAATCATTCACCTTGAAAGTTAAACAATTTAATTTAAAGAGAATTGCCTGAAAAGGAAAACAAAAATGAGAAAAATAAATCAGAATGAATTACAGAGCTCTTTCTAACTTTCCCTAGTACACATTATAGTACTGGATGATTCCAAAATTCTAATCAAATGGTTCACAAGGTTACCTGTCACAAAATGAATGGACGATCATACTCCCACTCACTGCATTTTTAGTGACCTAGGCCAATTACTTGCTGTGGGTTGAATAATTAACCCCCCAACACACACACACATTTTAAATAATGTGTAGGTTGTGATATAATCATGAACTGATTAAATGGGTTGGTAGTAACTCATTCAATCAATTCCTTCAAATATTTTACATTCGCAGAAAGACAGACCTGAAATCACCTAATCTCATTACAGTCTGTGGATCTAGCACTTGCTCGTGAAGAACTTTAGGAATTTGCATCCATATTTCAAAATAATGCAAAGAGGGATATAAACACCTATCACCTAAGCATTTTCCAGAGTAAAGACCTTGTATCATTATACATTTTTCAAAAATTCAGGCAGTATAGTATCTGTGAACATTTTTTTGGAAACATAAAAAGAAATATATGCAAACAAATGATTCTTTCAATTCTTGTCAGTTGCTATTGTCTGCATGGGAATTGAAGGTACTCTTGTTATAAAAGGATAACGTTACTTGAGAACACTTATATTCAAACTACCACAAAATAGAAATTTTTCTCATCAAATTGTACCATCAAGATCAAGGTAAATCTTCTGAGGCAGTCTGCTTTTTTGAAGAAATATAGGATAATCAAATAGTTAAGATACAAAGTAAATCATTTTAATATTTCTTAAGTTACTCTCAGATAAAATATAACATATTACAGAAAATATACCACACTGTCATACAACATTCTGATCTTATACTTATCAATTGGTATAGGAAATAAATATTTCTATCCTCTAAATTTTTATGTATTTTCACAGGAAATAAATATCTTCTTGCAATACATGCACTATGCTCAATGTTAAGCAGTGTATCTGTCCTCAAATCATTTTTGGGTGGCTTACATTACAATGGTTCATGAATCATTGCTGTAAATATTGCTACATCTTCTGGCATACCTTTAGAGTGCTTGTGGTTCTTTGGGATAACTAGACGATACTTCTTGGTTCCATCTGTTATTACTTTGATGCTTACATACTTCTCGCCATCAAAGTATAGAGCATCACATGCTCTCAATCCTAATCTTTTCTCTCTCCATCGTCTGTTACGTCTCTCCATTGACCATTGGTCGATTTGTTGACTGCAGAATTCAGGAGAAGTAACATTTGAGAAAGCAGGTGAAATGTACGGGGGACAGCTGTTGATGGAATAGTTGCTTGATTCTTGCCTGCAAAATAATCCACCATTTTTTTTTTAAAAGTAATCCACCATTTTTTTTTTAAAAGTGAAGTGAAACAGAAAATATCTGGGCTTACTTCCCTTAGTAGTTAACCATGGATGCATTCTGCCTGCCTTTATTTCAGTATCAGAATTGTGCATTCGGTTATCCTTACTTAGATACTTACAGAAAACCTTTGTATAAATAATGTAATGTGTCTACAAATTATATGAAGGGACAAAAGCAGTTCCCCAAACTTGTTTTGAAGCACCAGCCAAACATCAAATGTTCCTTCTTTCTCCTCGAAGCATCTTTCATAGTATTTTAGGGCTTCAATGTTGCGCATGCAAAACAAATCAAGCAGTTACTTAACTCCCAGTGCATTTCACATTTTAGGAGATAAAATATTGTCCACGTGAGTCAAGAGCCAATCATAAAACTGGGCAGTGTTCTACACTACTTCAAGTTTGGGGAACTGCCCTTGCCCTTTAAGTGAATGAACATAGTAGGGTGCTAAAACACATTGTCAAAGAGTTTCATGATAGTGACTTAACTTCACAACTATGTTCTTCTTTTAGAGCAAGTTCTGAGGAGAGCCACTCTCCTTATACCTGAGGTGAGAAATTTACCTTATCATGCTAGGCTTAAACATCTTGGGCTTACCACTTTGGAGCTGAGAAGGATTAGGGGTCATGCTCCAAGCTTACAAGTTTCTTTCTGAAAGGAATCCCCTTTTGACTTGTAGTTATTTAAGGGTTCAAAGTAATTCCTGGCATCATGTGCATTGTAAAAGGCTAGAAAAGCCTTTCGCAAGGCTTAAAGGCATATTTTCATCATCCCAAACAGTTCCAATTCTCCCAACCTACTTACTTCTAGCCCCTCCCACATTTATCTAAAACTCATCTTTATCCAGACACAATCCTAGTTTATTGCTTCATGGCTTGTCCCAGTGGCCATACAAGTCCATAATGTGTAATCAAGACGCTCTCGGTGCCCATGCTGTGTAATTTAGCTATGATGCATTGTTTGAATGTGATGCCAATCAAAGAGCTGTATCAATTGAGAGTTTTGATGTATGCATACTGAAACTGTAGTTTAGGGTGACGAATGCCTGCCTTTAAAATTAGGAAGTTTAGTTTCTCCCATAAAGTTGTCAAGTGGATTTGTCTGACAGATTGGGTAGTTATCTTTCTGTCAGTTCAATGCTTTAAGGTCAACATTGACAAGTTCTTCCATGACTGTGGTAGAATCTGATTGTTTAGAGCTATTGTCTAGGTTTGGTGGTTCGACTTTTGATTAGGGCTTGGACTTCAGGGCATTTTATGGGGCCTTGGCCCTCCTTTGCCCTTCAACCTGTTATTTTATGTTAACAAGGAACTGAAACTAAATTGTCAACATAAAAAAAAAAGTAAATTGTCAAAAGTTAGAAGAAAAAAAAACTTACTGGTCATTAGGTAACAGCAAACCATCACACATCATTAGATTGTGATTCTCATAGTCAGCATAGTGGCTGTGTTCATCAAGACTTTGCAATTCAGATTCATTACTTGCCCACATGTAACTCCAATTTGACTGGGGTGATGTTGACTGTACATCACAGCACTCCATTTCTCTTTGGTTGTTATTGTATAGTGAATCTCCACTGATGGAAAGAAAGATATCAAAGGTGAAGTTTACTTTGTGATTTGAAAAATTTTTGAGCTGTATCAGAGTATGTTGTATTTCAGCAGAATATTGTGCTCACTTCATCAAATTCAAGATATATTACTGTATAGTAGCAGAAGTACAGGAAAGAAAAATTCAGCAGCAGACAAAACATTTTATGTCCAAGAAGAGTGAGATGACTTTTGTCTTCCTCTGAAAACAGGATCGATTTTGAACTTATTGAAAACTCATTCATGGATGAGATGCACAAAAGTTGCTTGTTCTCATTTCCAAAACGTTAGTGTGGCATCTGCAATGTGTAGGCCCAACTAACTCAAAGGACCCTCTCCCATCTTCCCTCTCCTGAAGAGTAGGCTAATCAATAATTACATCCAACATCAAGTATGAGATTTTCTAAGTAAAACAGTATTTTTTATTCAAATAACCTTATACCTTTCAAGAGCACGATCATTAGGATACAACTTATTAGATGACATGATAAGACAATTACTATTATATGCCAATGGTGATACTGTTATTTACCATTCCTAAAATGTTGTTTACAAGGTTTTCATTTTTTGTCAAATGGTGACCTCAGTCTGTCTCCTTCAAGGAGAGAGACACTAAACTTTATACACTGGCCATGTATGCAATAGAGGTGGAATCTTTCCCCTAGTTTCCCTTGGTACTTTATTTTGCAGTGTTACACACTGAGGACGTTCTCATAGGTCCTCAAGAGTTGTAGTTTGAAGTATATGGTCTGTGAATGTTTTGAACAAAACATTTGGGCCAGCAAAACTTTGGTATTTAATGTATACTCACTGTAGTGCAATCCTCAACTTTGAATAAGGGTGTTTCCATGGTAGGACATGACAAATTACAAATCTCATACCTTACCAAATATGTACTTTAACTTTGCACTCAGTTCCCACTTCACTCACAAGTGCCTTTACTAATTTAATGATACTGTGCTTGGAGGAAAATAAACCACATTTGGGCCCAGTGTTCAAAAGATCTCTCAAATCTGGAAGGTGGGAGATATTGAAGGCCCTAAGTTTCAATTTCAAAGCCATGTGAACACAGCTGTTTTTGAGCATTGACAAAACGAGTTGAATTAAAATAAATTCAAGGCCATGCAGCTACTTTTTAATTTGCAGTTGTATTACCTGAAATACAATGAGGGGGTGCCTGGTACAGTCTTGTCCAGTTCCCTCTTTTGTCATTTTCTGGTGCAAACACTACCAGTGATGCACTCAAAATGATAGGCATACATGATAAAATAGAATAAATCTTGATCCACCTGGCATATTTACAAAGCAAAATTTACCTTGGTCCAGCCATTAAACTTTCACAAAAGTCTGTGAACTCTTGTCTGTCATCTTCATTCCCAAAGATATCAATTTTGTGACTTTTGAGAGTTTCCTCCAGATCCCAATCATTGGCACTGCAAGTATTGAAAGAGGGTACTGTATTTAAGGATTAATTGAAAGCTTGAACACAGCAAGTTCTTAGCACAGGAAACTTCAATTCCCATGCAAAGTAATTTTGCAAATGATTTTAATAGGTGGGCTACATTAACAAGTAACAAGAAATCATGTGAAGGACAATAGCAAAGGCTTTTTACCCTTGTATGATAAAATGCTTGGTATTGCATAAGAGAATATCACATAATAGGCTTGATCTGAAAACGCTTTTACCAAAATTGACATGGCAAACCAAAGACCATTCATTTATGTGCTATGTAGAGATCATGCAGGTGTATTCTTCAAAAATTTATGATTTGTATTGAAAATGAAACTTGTTTTTCTGCCAAGATTAATTCTATGAACTTTGATGAAATGTTGACTTTTCTCATGGAATTGTCAGTGAAAATGAAGTTAATTATCATCAGTGTGAGAACCTGTACTATTAAACAGAGACTCATTTTAACAATAACAAAAGCTAATCCAATCTCTCAAAACCCACTGTATGAAGATGACAAAGGAAGTGTTCAGGAATATTTTTATGAGTTTTATGAACCCAGAATAAGTCATTTCTTCTTTTCCCACACTAGTAACACAGTTTCATACTGGCTTAATAGGGATTGGATATACTCTGATATCATATCAAATAGATAACGTCTGTAGGCACAATGTAGTGATCTCTTGCTTTGTCTAATTTTACAATTTTTCAGGATATAAAATACATTATGGCAGGAGACTTTTTCCATTGCTTGAGGCACCAGACTACTGTAGCATGGAAAAGCCTGTCTTTTCAACTTCATTTTGCATGCAGGGGTAATAGTAGGGCTGCACCGGAACTAGGATCCGGCCAAACTATCCGGCCGGAACCCAAAATTTGCCAAGTTCCGGTTCCGGCCAGATCCATTTAAAAGTACCTGGCCGGAACTTTATACTTGCTTCAAGTCACATACTTTCAGGCTTTGATTTAAATAATAAAAAGGTAAATTAAAAAAGTTCTGAGAGTTTTCTTTCCAGTTCCTTTTATTCTTTAAATAACAGTTTAAACTATTAAATGTGTAGTTCTACATATGATAGCACTGAAGAAATCAATTTGAGGTTGCTCTCCATACAGTTTTGGCTTGTTTACTGAGAGAACTCTCGACCAGGTAAGCCCTGGAGTGAGGTATTATTGCCTTATCTTTATAGTTGAGGGATGAGATTCAACTGCTCTCCCTTAATGTGTGAAGTTTTTTTTAACTGTTAATCAGTCTTGCTATGAATTTTCATTCAATGTAATGAATAGTTTGCAGAAAGAGTGTTGGAGAATGCTGTTTCAGGGTCCAGGGTACTTTTTAATATGCAATAGTCATACATCTGTTTTGAACTGAGGTCTTTGAATTTAGTAAGCATCCTTAGCAACACAACTTTATTCTCCTACTGTATGTTAAAAGTGTTATTGTGGTATTTATATTATGTCCAACATGTGAAGAATAATGGGAATACAATACTTCCTTATTTTAAATTTAAAGGAAAAGTTTTAAGCTTAAAGGTACAGTGTAGCTTGACATGTTAACAAAAACCCCTGACTTCACTTGGCAGTTAGGGAATTAGCTTTCTTAAGGAAAAATCAGTTGGATTCATGTCTGTTTCTTTGACGGCAGAAATTACACTGTAAAATGATTAATTTTTGATCAATTTTGATGTGAATGGAGACAATTATGTTAGTTTCTGATGCTTTTCACATCAAAAACCCAACTTTGTCATTTTCATGCACTGACAAGTTGACACAAAACTGCAATCCAAAACTACCTTGTAATTCCTTAATTTGTTCAGTACTGTATGTGACCATCAATTTCAACACAGTAGGCATAAATGCTTAGTTCATACATGTTCTTCACTTCTTTTAATCATGCACTCAGTATAACATTCTGACTCCTTCGCTTCTGACATTGACTTCACCTATAGCAGGCAGTGGCAGAGCTACAGGTAGGTTGTTGTATCCTGACATTGATTTGTTTTGCGATGAATGGTACAATTAATTATTCAATTAATTTTTTGCAAGTAACAAATGCAAAAAAATCACACTGTTAACTTGTCAAGACCCCCCAAAATACTGTACCATACATACAATTATTAAAATGAGAAACAAGCAACAAAATGTAAAATACAGGGTCCCCATACTTGACATGCAGATGACTTATATTAAGTTGATGATTCCTTTTGTTTGTTGGTGGATGTCAAAAATAATACGAGGTCACCATCTCAGTACCATATTTACACAATATTTCAAGTTGGGAGTCCTGATCTGAGTAGTGTTCATTTTTCTAATGGAGTGTGGATGTGATGTACTGTAGTGATTATGATCCTAGTTTTTGGAGGTCAATTAAGGTCATTTGAGGTGTGGGATCTCTGATTCTGATTTACAGTACATGATATCTCAATGTAGGAAGGTTGTATACATTTGATACATACTATGTGGATGTTTTATGAAATACTACAGGTATCTATTTGCAAAAAAAAAAAAAACAAACAAACAACTTTGTAGGGCAAGGAATAACTTAGTCTTTTGGCTTTCTGATTTAAAATGCTTCAACCAGCTTCATACTGTGTAGATATGAGTAATCAAGGCTATGTTTCCCTAGTTAGTAACGTATCTTCAAGTTATTACAGGCATTATACAATGTATCTAATATACTGGTTCCGGCCGGAACTCAAGAAAAGTTTCGGTTCCGGCGCAGCTCTAGGTAATAGTTCTACAAAGTAATCACATGATAAATTAAAGGTCCAATTCTCTCACTCCAAATATTATCAATTCTCCTAAACCTTGTTACTTAAGCCCCTCCCACAATTGTCTGAAATTCATCCTCATCCAAACACAATCTCAGTTTATTGCTTCAGGGTGAGTATTAAAAAGTGCAATGAGTTAATCAAAACACTCTCAGCACAGTTCATGCTGAGTAATATAAGATTTGGTACTCTGCATTGTTTGAATAAGCCATCAATCAAAAAGCTGAGCCAATTGAGAGTTTCTGTTACCCTATACAAGAAGTGTAGTTTGGGGTGAGAGGGTTGGCCCTTTAATTATCATTGTAATACAGAGAGTTTAGAGAGTATGCTTTTCTGAATAACTTCATTATTGCCACTCTTTGGACAGGACATTGTACAAACTTGGGTAGGCCTGCTCTAGTGTGGAGTACAACTTAAGAATCCTGTTCAAGGACTACTTCATTGCCCACATGCAGGGAATAGTTTATTGTGCAATATTTTAATGCTTTAACTGCACAGAAAAATACATTATACACTACAGAATGAGGGAATGGCATTTGATTTAAACTAAGTCTTTCCTCCATCTAGTGCATTCATGTAATTTTTGAGGATTATACTCACTTTTTTGGTGTAACACTTCCCAATAGAAAATCCACATTAGGAGGTGATTTCAAAAGATCATCAGAATTACCAATCTCAGGGAATAGTTGCTCATCAAGGATTTGTGCAAGTGGCTCATCATCCTCCATATCATAAGCTGCTGGTTCATCTGAAATCAGTCGCCTTCTGACCCTCCTATGATGATGACAACCTTGTGATTTATAACTTACCAGTTTCTCTAGCCTTTGAGGTGAGATTTCTTCATCAATTGTCCACCCTAACCAAGACAGATAAGCTTTCTGTGGACTGTTTGGATCTACTGACAATTTTTGAACCACAACTTTTGGCTCAGGTGAACCCCACTTGCTGCCATGGAAATCTGTATCATCCATTGTGCTCAGTAAGGTTGGCCAGTGTAGGTACTGTTTTTGAGTGTTGAAGATCCTGTTTCTTTTACGGAGAGTAGGCCTGGGTAGGATGTTGTGTATATATTTTAGCCAGGTAACCTTGACTGGAACAGATAAAAGAAAGGGAAGAATTTAAGTTATGAAGGGGATCAATGAGTTAGCCTTAAAAGATAATGTAGCATCTGTAAAGATTGAAAGCAATGTCATGCAGGCCATGAAATTAAAATTAATTTTCTTCATAGGCCAAGGCCAAATGACACAACAAAGTAGATGTGGATGATATTTATTTGTACTTTTGACCTAACGTTAGGCATAACCTAGCATTGCTTCAGCCTAGCTTATACTTAGCAATTCCGATGGTACACTAGGCTATACTATAGGCCAGCCTGGTGGTGGTATTACTATTAGTAAGGAATTTGTTGTTTTACATTCCTGAGAGAATAAATAAAGCGCACGAATATTTAAAACATACTTTTAATGTGTTCAGTGTTGGTATTACAGAGCTGATAGTCTGAACAAAGTCTGTCTTGCAGTTGCACATCACTCATGAGCCCCTCAGGCAAGACAAATTTTCACGTTACAGCCTAATGCTATGCATTCGAACTAGATTTGCATGGTAGGCAACATTTCCGTCGGTTGTGACGTTGCAAGTTGCAAAGTGGGCTCTCACTTAGTTTTAATAGCGATTTAGAGAACTACAACAAGGCCTATAAATAAATGCAAAAAGTGTTAACAAAAACATGATCTCACTTTTCAGGTGGTTGCGCTCTACCAACAAACTAATTCCATCCCGACTCAGGCTTTCTTAGATTTTGCCTGGTTGCACGCACGTAGGTCAATAAGATCAGATGTAGCCGGCCACCGCGCGCGCTGGCGCCTAGCTAGCCGCGCCGGCAGATTAAACATAAGATCGAGACAACACAGTGTAATGCTATAGAGGCTTTTCACATGACGTCATAATACTCTCCGGCGGCCATGTTGGAGTACATGTAACTACGTAGCAAACAATACGGGACGCGCTTGCTCGTTGAATTTGTACACACAGTGCATATCACAGTGCATACTGTTCAGTGCGTTCGGCACAAAGCCACGTGTATTTGGCATGAATGTCCTCCAGCGCACATGGCGGTTCCGTGACGCAATTGCAAAGCCTCTATACTGTATACACATGTATACATGTGAGCGCGTACGTGTATATTATACACGTGAAGTCAGCGCGTTTCACTGGATGGAAATGATCAAAGAAAGCCGCTAGTGACAATTGTTGTAAAATGGACGCCTGGTTAGAAAAACAGAGAGATGGGCAACGTACGCAGTGACCTAGGCAATATTCACAAGCCCTATACATGAGTCAGTCAGTGTATGGTACGCGCGCGGCGATTTGCGTTAATATAGCATAGGAATATAATAGCGCACGTACATAATAATTGGTACTGTTTATAACAGACCGACGCCGAGTCTGCAAGACTTTCCCACACAACACGTACACGTACGATGTACACGTAGGAAATAGGTAATTCAAGGTGTTCGATGTAATCTGAAGAACTATTGGATTGCATAGGGATTGAAATCCAAACCGGAGGAAACATGGACGTCCGCAGAAAAAAAGTCGGGGGGGGGGGGAATTTCTAGGGAGGGGCAAAACCTCCAAGTCACCATGAATTGACATAGAGCATGCGAAAATTTCAGTCCAAAATGCCTCCCAGATCGCCGGAAATGGCATTTCTAAAGCCTATTTTTCGCATAGAAACTTGGAAAACACGTTTTGTTCTGGTTTTTGCTTTAATTTTTACACGTTTTTCAAATTTTTGATTTTTGCCCATACCTGCGGACGCACATGGGAGGAAAGGATGCTAGGCTTGCTACTACTGGAATTTACAAAAATGTTACTTACAGAATCAAATCAAACTTGTATCACAAAAAGCGGTACCGCGAGCAGGCGAGCTCACATGACTTTTTATATGATAACCCAAGGACTGAAAATGCTTTTTGCCTAGGCCTAGTCCACTACGCAACTACACTGTTTCCCTAAGCAATTTAGGCCTAGATTCAAAACACCATTTCCCACAAGACATGCAGCCAGGTCTATCTGTAGCGATTGTTGCAGGCAGATAAGTGACTCGGGTAAGAGCGAGATTTGCATGGAGTCCCAGATTGCAGGAAATGGTAGCATGGTTATATGAAAGTTTCGCGCATTCCAGCACTATTTTGTAAACATCATAGTCAATTCACCCTTTGAGTAAAAAAAAATTATAACCAGGCCAAACTATGATTCGTTCGCTTTATTTTGATATGAAACATGCTTTAGTTAGATGGAAATTAAGTAAGTAATGGTTGATTGAAGTTGGGCTCATTTGTCACAACTTCATGTTGTTTTATGTCCCTAAGTTTCGCGCACCCTAAATTTTCGTGATGGCGTCCTATGTGGGAGTAAAATCAGATACTACATTTCTCAGACGTTGCCAAAAATTGTGTTCTGTCAGTTTCTCAATCTTTGAGCGAGTTAAAACTGATGAAAACTGGGGTTTCTTTTACGAAGTTGGTGACTAGCTGTTTTCCATTCATGTTAAACTAGAGGCCTGGGGAAATTTTCCTCCGTTTTACCCCCCAAAATAGCGCCAAGTAACAGTGAAAACAGTTTTAAACATCGTTTATGCCCAGAAATAAGTTATCAACATCAGTATTATTATAGACGTCCTCTTTGTGACACTGCTTTCACAGCTTTTGAAAAAAAATATCGCAGTAGAAAATGAGGTAATATATTTCAAAATGCTGAACGACCTTACAGCAAAATTGAACTCAAAATGGATTTATTTGATGAAAAATGTCACGCTTTTAATAATTAACCATCTAAAGGCTAGGCTTTTGTGTTGCTACTACGATATAGTGAAATTTGTATGGTATCCTATTTCTGGGGTGCGCGATATTTACGGTCATTGACTATACTTCCAAATTCCCATCTCTCGTTCTTGCATGTTGCACTCATGATTGCCAGTTTTCAGACTCTTTCACGTCTTTCACATAAACTCTCTGTCTATTAAGAGCAAAACTAAATAGAATCATGGAGCCACTTTGACAGGAGAAGAAACTTCGTAAGTCCATTTGAATCTACGTAGGATTTTACCGCAAAGGTCTCAATATTTCACATCCTCATATCTGTTATCTTTGAACTTTACGCGGGGCTCAGTAGGATTAAAAAGAGTTGCGGAGTACGTACATGGTTTCATGTCGTAGTGCTATATCTTGAAGTGGACATCGACAGTGATTTTCCTCTATTACTTCAACATTGGCATTCGCTGTAATTGCAAATTAATTTATTTGTATTTATTTATTTGTTCGTCCGTCCGTTCGTTCATTTATTTATTTCTTTGTTTATTTATTTATTTCTTATTGTTGCTTATACATAGGTGGGCGTTGAAAACTGGAAACAAAGGTTAGCATTGGAAAGTTTACCTTATAAGTAACTCAAAAGTAAGTAGGTCAAAAGTTCATTGCTATTGCTTAACATGCGAAAAATGCTTTCGAAATCTGCCCTGGTCCCTATGCAAAAGGGAGTTTCCTTAAAAAATATGGTCTTCTCCTAAAAGCAAAATCAAGAAAAGGGAGTGGGAAGTGGGAAGAGGGGGGTGGGGGGTGATGATACTGAAGTTTACCATATGGGCTCACATCTTTTATCCTATGGATGAAGGCTTCTCGGCAAGATTGGACTTTATACCGACATGGGGCCAGACTTTGCCGACGGGAGGCCATGACCCCTCCGCTCTGCTGGCGCCACCTTTGAGCATTATAGCTGGCGTTTTTTTTCAGGTGTTTAAGAGGAGTCAGACCAAGGACGTATCAGCCCTGGCGCCTAAATTCCTGCTGGCTGTAAAATGACACCTTAGCTTTTGGAAGCTGGTGAAATCATATGGGGTACTTTGAAAATTCCTTCCTCGTTTATTCACAACACTATTCTTGCCATGAGATAGCTGTAGACAGAGGTAGTGTGATTACTGAGGGTCCGCATCTCAGTGGCCCTTATCTAATTGATCCAATGAGATGGGGCACCAAGAGAGGAGAGCACCGTTAACTATCCAAGGGGAACACTACCATTGGTTGGAGTGTTGAATACCAGAAAATGTTTGGCTTTACTAGCCACCTCAGATGGTTGGGAACTGATAACGCAATCACTGTTTGAAATCACAGAGTAGAGGAATTATATTCAGGATGTTTAATGTATCGCACAGCATGAGCCTTAAAGAAGGACAGTGTTCTTGAAAGCTGGATTGTCTACCAGAAATTTGATTAGGGGGGCAACAATGAGCCAGAAGTGAACCCATAGAGGGTGAAAACATGCTCTTTTTATTTTTTAGCAGTATCTTTTGTAATTTAAAACAAAGACTTTTAAAGCATTATGTCAGGACCTTCTGAAACCAAAAGCTTATAAAATATGAAGAACAAATTGTAATGTATGGTTCTGTGATAGAACATTTATTGCTTTCTTTCTATTAATCTTTTACTATTTCAATATATACATCCCATTAACATTTCTCACAAATTACTATCACACAATAACATACATTCAATGTATCAGACCAGACAAAATGCATCACACCAGACCTAATGTATCAGTGTCAAGACCTAGACTAGGCCTGATGTATATGGAACCAAACCTAATGCACCAGAGTATACCTGATGTATATCAGACCATACCTAGACTATACCTGATGTACATCTGACCAGACATAAAACTATATCTGATGTATATCAAACCAGACCCAATACACCAGAGTATACCTGATGTATATAAGACCATACCTAGTTTATACCTGATGTATATCTGAAAAAACATAAAACTATACCTGATGCATATCAAACCAGACCTAATGCACCAGACTATACCTGGTGTATACCAGACAAGACAAAATAACATATTCCAACAACAATGCCATATAAAATACAATACTGTGGACATCTTAACAAATTCATCTTCAGTATGTACACAAATACAAAAATTATGAAAATACAACCCTTGATCCTTAAAACTTTTGATCTTTGCTAAAACTCACTAAAACTAACTCTGATAATGTTATCTGGGGATTTTATCACCTGGATGATGTTCTAAAACACTGCATTCTCATATTTTGCATCTGATAAAGTACACTTTTGAATCTGATTCCTCCAACTTAATCTGAGCTCAAACTGTTTGTAATTAGCTTGTTGAATAAAGACTTTAAAAATTCGTGCAGTACACACCTCTAACATTTGGAGTGTACCATAATAGCTTGCTATGTAGAACAGGACAGGTGAAGGCAACACCCTGACCAACCCCATCTGAGATCAATCCAACTGAAGTCTGCTCAGTGTGATGTAAGAACCTGGTGCCTGCAGCAGTACTTCTATAATCTTTTTTTTTTTAATTCATTGGCACAAAGTACACTTGGAAAAGGGAAGAATTTCCCCAGCCCTACAAATGTCACAGGGGAAGTCAATGGAATGATGCTCCCTCCCTTAACTTTTTGGAAATCCTCCAGTTAACTTAGACATTTCCGTAAAAAAAATTTGCTGTGAGACCTTGTTATATTCTTTACCTCTGCGTTCTACACACAGTAAGAGAGACACTTAGATCTCTCATCACATCACCATGGCAACCCACCCTTCCAAGATCCCCTAGTGGGGAATGACTAACACCATATAACACCACTTACAGAATCTAACCACTAAAAGGATACAAGCCTGTGATCAGTACCCAACCAAACATGAGAGGTTGATAAGAATGTAACAGGCACTCATATCTGGTAATGTTGTTTTTAACTACTCTGACAAAGGATGACAGGATATTTATCAGATCTCAGTTTCACCATACATATGCATACAAAGAAATTTGCATAAATCAAATGTAACCATTTTACAGCTGTGCATAATTCTCTTCTTCCAGTACTTCAATACCCCCCCCCCCCTTAACACACCCTCCCACCACCTTTTGCATAATGATAGCTACCTAATGTTAACAGTTCTTCAATAAAGAGCAATGGTGGGTCTCTGAAAAGATAATTAGAAATTGACTGAACCATTTAATCTTGAGTGAGTCTTTGTATTAAAGTGAATAACTAACTGGCTATGTTCCATTAAAAACTTGCATTGTTCTCCCTACTCCAGAGCCCCCTAACGGAAAAAAAAGACTAAGAATGCTAACAGCACCACAAGATTGAAGAACCTTAATGTTATACGTTGAAGAGTAAAACTCCACCAGATCAAATCCCTGGTGAGTTTTAATCTCCAACAGTTACAACCTCTGTGAAGAACATTAAACTTGTCATCAAGTTTGGTACTATTTATAGAAAATGAAATCCTTACAAAAACTTTGAGAGTCACTAAAGGTGTTGTACTCTCATTAATAAGGGAATATGTGGAATGCTGGTTTGACACACAAGGTTTAAATATTGTGCGATAATACTACAAAAATGGATAGCATAGGTATACACCATACTTAAATTACTGAGGGTTCCTTCAAATCATAACAAAGAATTCAAAATGATACAGTCAAAAGCTCAATTGTTTTCTAGGCCCTGATCATTTAGTTGAATTAAGCATAAGCAATGTGATTTGAAACCATCCTAAGATTTAAAACCTGTACCAGTCACAAGAGACCCAGTAATGGCAATATTGGATGCACCAGGCTTCCATAAATCCCCCTCCCCCCATATACAAGGCAAGAAAGAATCACTTTCTGTGGCACATGCAATATTCAACATCCAAGCCCTAGGGTAATTACCCCAGCCAAGTCTTCTTTCCAACAGAGTTTGTGGATTATTGGTGAGATTTTATAAAATGGACCATAAGATATTCATGAGGACAATTAGAGTTCTGAAGAGTCTTCTTTAGTATCAACAAAACATCTGATAAGACATTGCCCAAGTTGCTTGTTCAAAATCCCTTCAAAAAAGCTTGGGTATTTAAAATGAATAATTCCTTTCCCACAGAAATGTTCACACATAAACAGCCTATTATCTGTAGAAAATTGCTAGTAATCAAATGCTGGGAGTACTTGAAATAAAAAATGTCCCAATGCTTGCATTTAACACACTGAATTAGCCCTGTGGAACCATACCTTCACAGATCATTTTATTTTTTGCTGGAACCAACATAGTATGTAGACAAGTAAATACGTAACTCTTTCTCTTCAATTGGTCAACAAAACAAACAATCTGTCTCATCTGTATTCATACCAGAGCACCAGATTTAGGTTACGACTGAAGTATGTAAATTTTTTGTCACAAATGAAAAGTTCTGTATTACATTACTTTAACATAGAAATGCTAACAAATGATTCCTTTTGCATATGCTGTCATACATTGAGATGAATTCAAATATGGAACTATAAATATATAATGAAATGCAACATAGTGTGCCATAATAATGGAACACAATGCAGCCATTGTATCAAAAACCGTTAACACATTCATTTCAGCATTTTTTTAAGATTCTTCTGAAAACATAAAACTGCTAATAATTTTAACATTAAATGATTTAACATGGCAAGCATCTGTTACTACTGTGTTAAGGTTAACGCAAATGCAGTGCATAGTCTGTGTACCATAAAGCTTGATTCAGAGTGATAAATACTAAATTGCAACCATACTAACTTAATAAACATCTGTATTATAAATTACTAAAACAAATGCCATGTACATAACAGGCAAGTATTTGAAACTAAAATTTAATTTTTGCACAAAAGCTGGTTTCATAATTCATTTTGAGGACCCTTGCAGAAGTTCCTCAAAAACCTGCTGGAAGTGGTACCACCAAAAGTTCTGAATGATTTGTCATAAATAAACAAAAACACTTCAAATTGCATGACATTATTCCAGAACATCCTTACAATTTCCTTTAAGGCTGCTGGAGTTTTACTCTTTCACATTGTTTTTCTGATATTTTGACCCACAAACATTGGCTCCAAAAAGTTCAACATATTTTTTTTTTTATTCAAATGTACCATCCAGGCATCCACACACCTACAAAAGGACTGTATCAGCAAAGTGGAAACCCTGTATCTTGACCAAGTACTTGAAGATATCTCCCAACGTACCCCTTCATGACCACCACCAAAAATATAGCAACACTCTTTTTGTACAATAATGTGATTAGTACCGTTGAAACAGCCATGATTCGCATTTGGTTGAGACTGATTTTTTTTCAATCTGAATCAATCTCAACTGTTAGAACTATGACAAAAGCAGCTGCAACGACGACATGAATTTTGAATTACTTGATAAAGTAAGATATTAGAGAATTCTAGAGACAACCCTGCTGAGAAACCATTTTATCTGTTGCTTCAAAACAATCATTTGCCCTTTTTTCTGATAAAAAGAATAGTTCAGAACCAAATTTATGTTTGATATGTTAGGGGAACACATTTAATGCATTCTGGTCAAAGGTTTCTTTTACTTCTCAAGATATTGGCAACTGAAGTTGACACTTAACATTTTCTACAAAAAGTGAACTTGAAGCAAGCAGGTGTGTTGTCATGGATTCACATTGTTGCCAACAATGTGAGCTTAACACCATGTGTGCCAGAGAAGTATATGAGAGAGAGTGTGGATACACCTTTTGTCACACGTGCTGGAAAAAAATTTCACTCATTCCAATTGATGCTCAACTCTGGAAATAAGTGAGAATGGGTAGTAACCCATTCTCACATCTTAAACTTCAGTCAGGTGAATCATAGTGTGAGTATGTGTAAGAGTATATACTCTCTAAAGGTATGAGTACAAACCTTTTCTTACATGTACCAGTACAGTGTGTCAAAATATTAGTACAAGCTCTTCCATGTTGATTGATCTCCTTCACATTTAAGTCTGAATATGATCAATATTGTAAAAAGTGGTTTTCTTAATTTAAAAGCTGCCTTATAAAAGATAGTACAAGAAATAGAACACCAGTGTCATTAATATAAAATTTCTGGTGTTTGTTTCCATAGCAACTATCACAGCTAGATGTAAAGTACTGATCATTGAAAGCTGTCAACAGAGAAAGTGGCCTTATTGAAACCTTACTCCATCATGACTGCAATTGTGTCTGCAGCAAGGTTTTCTATGCAATCTAGTCTCTTAGATACTGTGTTACTACCTGCCCAGCAACATTCTTGATTCTTCAAAAGCTCATCAAGAAATAAGGGGAGCACTGCTCTCTGGGATGAGGGTGAATTGCTCCGCTGACGAAGCAACACGCTGACAGCATTAAATGCTTATCCCAACTTCCTCCAAAACAATCATGAATCCTTCACCAGCAAATTGAGAAACACATCTCACCGAAAACGTGGAACTTTGACTGCATCAGACTTTACACATTCTCTAAATGTGAATACACGAAATGATTGCCTGGAGCAGAGTGGCCCCTGCATCTTCGTCAAGTCTATCCTGGGGACAGACATCACCTGATAGATCACATGGTTGCAATCTCAATATCATGACAGCAACCTTGCTTCTTTTAGGGCTATATTTTGTCATCGAATGCCTTGACTTTTACTTTAACTCCTTTGGCAGTACCCGCTAACTTCTGACCTGTACAAGATAAAGACAGAAACAGATTTAAAATTAAGACACTGATAGCCTGCTGAGCAGTCCAGCAAAAGGTGATTCTCTCTAAAATGCTTGTAACTCTCCCACAGACCTGCTTACTTCTTTTATAACAACCTTGGCACAACACAGTAAAAGGCAATAAGTTTGATAAGATTTAACAACACACCGGCGTACACATTTTGTGTAGAGTCTACAAGATACAAAATGATAAAATCTAACTATGGCGTCAAACAGAGTTCAAGCTCCAAGTTTAGTTCAAAATACACTTCAGATATGGTGCAACGGAGTACTTCCCTTTAGTTCTTATGATAGGTGGGAAATAATGTGGGCATGTTTTACAGCCCCCACACCCGGCCCTGCCCCCAGCCCACATAGGGAAATAAAACAGGTGGATAAGGGACAGGGCTTGTATTTTTGCCCAAAATGTTGCCATGTAGCAAGTCACAACAGGCAAACATATTAAGGGAGTTCTACATCCTAGGCGATTAATCTTCCCAACTATGAGATTTGGAATGCCATCATGAGGAGTTGGTTCCATGAGCTAAAATTTTTTAAGACCGAAACATAAGTTAATATATAGGCAATGCTGTCAGTTAAACATGAGCAATTTATTTATATCCTTGTATTTCTGATTTCACTATTACTCATTTGTACTTCCAAGGGTGTTAAATGTTTTTACATCAATTTAACATATATGTCTGGTACCATGACTAACTAGACCCTGGGTTCCTGAGATTAGATACAATGTAATCACTTGCATTTAATACAGAGTAGTAAATGTCTAGCCCCTGATTAACCTACCCTTGAGGTTTACATCTCTTGAAAAAAAAGTCATAGGTATACCAGCCATTCACTTCCCTTGGTTTACAAAGCCTCATGATATATACACTCATAAACATCACCTAAAAGGTATGTCTAACTAGCCTACACTGCTAAACAAAAAAGCTGTCTTCTTTCATAAATTGTGAAAAAAAATGCTAAAAACATCAGTAAGACTAACACTTTTCTCACCTATCTTTTTCACATTGACGACCCCTAACAACTTGCTGTTTCTCCTTTCACTCTCGTAACCCTGGATCCTTTGATCGAAAAGACCTGGAAAATGAAAGCAAAATATTTAGGTTGTTGCAACAATGTTGTTCAAAGAAATGTCCACATGACATAATTTTTCATTCATGCATGATGCTGTACCTGATCACAGGTTTTGGGTAGATGCACACTGTTTAACAAGGTGTTTCTTGATTGGCTGTTGCTGTTGTATTGTATCAATTGCATTCTTTGTTAGGGTTAGGGATTGGGTTAGGGGTTAGAGCTATCGTTAGCCATTTAGGAAATTTCTTGTTGAACAGTGAGCATCACCCCCAGGTTTTCTTTTCTGATGTATCTTTAATAACTTGAATGCATAGTTCCACTGCTTCAAGATTACCATTGATCACATACTTATGTAAGTATTGAGATTCAGCAGCAGAGCTGCTCTAGTTGTCAAATTGGATTTTGAGACTGAAAGCATTACACACATGAATGAACAATCGAGGCATGGAATTTATTTTGTTTTTTTCTTTTCATGCAATAATACGTAAACACCTAGCAGAACTAGTTCATTTGACTGATATCAAACTTGTACAAAGCATATTCCCTTCAATGTTGTCATTCTTAGTATTTTATAGGCACAACATTAGCATTTTCAAAGCTCCCTTTATCCAGACAAGAGCTTAGCACAAACTTAGAACAAATTGCCTTTACGTTGTGATATATTTCACAGCTGAAACAATTCCTATAGTTGGACAACAGCTTTATTTAAGAGCAAGCCCCATGAAAATTTCCATGACAGATATCTATAACCCTAGGGTGGAGGTCAGATTAGAAAGTGCTGTATTCTTTAACTTATAACCTTCTGGTTTTATTTACTGGCCATTGCCTTTTTCCAGTTGTGGGGCATTGGGCTGCTATCCTAACTCCATTGCATACGCAAGCTTCACACACAATGGCAGGGGTTCCACTTTGGGAATTTTGGTATGACACTGCTTGGGGATCCAATCTCACACCTTCTCCATGAGTCTGATATCTGATATCTGATATCTGAAGTTAGTTAGTTAGTTAGTTAGTTAGTTAGTTAGTAGATGGAGATTTCTGGCCCAGTTTTCAACCAATTGGTTTAAGTCCAGCCATTCAGTCTTTTTTCCAGTCGTGGCTCACTTGCTTTTTTCCCTTCTCCACTGTTTACTCTGAGCATCAAGCACAACCGCAGTAGGTTCCATTTTTAAAGTCTTCGGTACGACCAAGCTGGGACTAAAACTCCCCATTGTAATTTGTATGCTTTAACACACTAGACCATATATTTGGTCCAACCAATGGTTGGAGAGAAGGAACAGAGATAAAGTATCTTGTCCAATCACAGAAAATCATGACCCAAAGGGGCTAAACCAGCAATTCAAGTCAAACAGCCTTAACCAATAGGACTCCATGGTATTGATGCAGAAAGATATTGCATGTACAGAGTGAACTAATGTTTATAACGTTTGGTAATATTTTAAAAATTCTTCCATGAAATGTGAAACAGACATAAGGCAAGAGGTTAGTCTTGATTGTGATATATGCAACAAGAGATAATGAGGGGTAATATAAGACATTACGGTTCATACACATTCAAAATAGCAAAATTTCATGACTTCTCCATGACTAGCAAGGGCTTTTACTGATATTAACAAGACCTTTAAAAACAGCAGATCCGATGTACTTGAACAACGAGAAATCAAAACAGTAAGTCCACTTTCTTAAAATTCCTTGCATTTTCCTTAATTTTTTTTACTTTGCATTTTCCCTTTCCTGACATTCCAGGACCAGTATCGACCATGGACTTGCATACCAACATATTTTTAAAGCTACAAAATGGTAAATGCACCCAGGGAAGAAAACAGGTTGCGTTATCCAAAAGATGGTAAGCGAGAATAGAATGATGGAGGGCGTCCTTCCTCCTCGTGTGGGGAGGAAGGGCGCCCTCCCCTGCGGTGCCATTGGTTTACCAGGGTTGGTTGTGGGTAAGTGAGGATGACATGTGTGAATAGGAGGTAAGTAGAGGGGCGAAGCAGATCGGTTAATGCACCTATGAACACGATGGAAATTTTAAGGACCATAAGTCCACAACCATAAGTCATTGAAAGCCATTTGAGCTGGCTTTCACGTTGACAATGCCATGCCAAATTAATAAGATTCTTTAAGTAGTGACTGGTCAATCACTTTCCATTTGTCTATACTTACGAAAAATGGATAAAATTAAAGAAGAATTCAATAACTCCTCTACTTAAAGGGGCAATCAGAGTTTGATAGAGAGCATTAACCTTTTGTTCCAGAACCTCCTTCTCCCTCCTCAACTGCAATTGTTTACCAGAATAGAGAAAAATTGAAAAAGTCTTTCAGGTTAGGAGAAGTAGTGCTAATTATTGTCCAATGAAAATTTCTGAATATTTATCGGGTCCAAAATTCCACAAATGCAAGACTAGACAGGCTCCACTACACTGTAACTAATCATGGCATCATACCATGATTAAAATCATTCTTTGTTAGTTGTAAATCAATGTAAAAATGTTGTTCAGCAAACTCTGATTGTCACTTAAATATATTTCTATTTAACAAAATTTAACACAGAACAAAACAGACATGACAGGCATACTAACTTTGTAGAATTCCTTCATCACTCTCTGTCTCTTTCTCCTGAATAAAGAGTGAAAACATCTGCGTCTCTGTGAAGACCTCCAAGAATCTCTTGATGCTTTTTGAGTTAGTGCCTTTGATGAAGCTATCTCGATCAAACACCATCTTTCCATCTTGTGACTGCTGGAAGTGATTTAGGTAATGTCCCATCAACTCAACGAAGAAGAGAATGAATGCCTCAGAAATGGATTTGTTCCTCGTCTCACAATCTTGAAAGAAAAAAAAAATTACAAATGAGGCTCACAAAAAAACGCAGGGTGGGAAATAACCGCTGGCCATCAGGCCCTTTCTGATGGCTGTCAGTGATGCCTCTCATTAAAATCTGCATTGAAATAACATAGACCTACAGCCATTTTGTTCATTTTGGCCATGACCTTTCTCAAGCTTATTTTGAGCCTGTAAATGATTTGCACTTCTTCCGAGCAGCTTGAAATCTTCCCTCAATTTGAATAAGAATGTTGAACAGATATGACATTGGAATTTGTAAGTCATTATGAGGTGCTTTCATGGGGGGCTTTCAAATTTCGAGTATTTTCGAAGTCAAACAATCAACTTGAGGTTTGAACTATTTATTAGCCACAGAGTCATTTAGCCACAGAGTCATGTAAAAGAAATATCCCCTTCCAAATTTTAAATACTGGCATAAACAAAACAAGAGCCCAAGGGCACTATGGTTCCTTGCATTTAAGAAAATTTCGTATTTAGGGAGTAGCAAGGTAAGGCCTTTGCACCTTCAACCCTAATGACTTTTGGCCATCACCCAAAAACATAGGGGCACATTAAATTTCAAAATCATACAAGCAATTGTAGTTTGAGAGAAATTGAACACTTGATTTTTCAAGTTATCACACTGCATGCAGTACCTACTATTTCCACACATAAGACAAATCTTGACAATTCAAATCAAGACCTTACACAGAAGTCACAAAGGTCAAATTCAGTCAAAGTAGGTCAATACTGCATTTTAAATAAACACAAAGTTCTGTCCCTTGTGCAGGGAAGAAATGTAACTGTCATCTGGTCATTCCTGACCACCAAAATTTATGATGGATGAATAGAAATTATGTCAGGGTTGTCTTTTGGACTACCTAATGTGTTTGCCTCAAAAGCAAAAGGCAGAGTGATTTATTGCCACCAATTTCTATTTCACAATTTGGCTAGAAGACCAAGAAATAAACATAGCTCTGTAAAATCTAATAAATGACTTTCAACTTGACCTTTCAACCTGAAGAGGGTGTTCGAAAAGCCATAGTAGTCCTAGGCTGAAAGCAGAGGTAAAGAAGAGAAGCTACTTTCATATTTTAGTATTGTGATATATACACAATATTATAAAAATTGCAGCCAATGTTTGCATTGTAAGTATAACTTTAATAAATACTGTATATGAGGAAAAGGTTTTTTTTTTAAATAGAAGCTGCATTACTGCCCTGATTGTAAACTATAATTCTTCTTTTCTTTTATACATTCTTTTACACACTGCATTTATCAAAAGGCATTAAACTTTGCGTGGATTTTATACCAACTGAACAAAAGGCATATCACCCAAATAGTCTTAAAGACATGTGTGTCCTAAGGCATGACAGCATCCAGATGAGCCTCTTTTGCTTTTTCTGTCGAGTCTTCAATTGCTACGGCACCATAACTTACAGCAGAGCTGTATATTTTTCTTTCTGTTTCAATGTATCACTAAGAAATCCTGTTATAGCTTGCAAACATTTTCAGTGGGGGGACAACCAAGTTTTAGGGAGGAAAACCAATTTCAGTGCTCTGGACAACCAGATAAATTTGATGGAGGATCATCCCTGCTGGTGTGACTTCCCTATATCATTTGTTTATTGAATTCTCATACTATATGCCTCTCATTCCAAAGCATATAACAAACATACACAAACCACTAACTTTTCACTCAAATTACAATAACTCATGTTAGAAACATCATAGCAGGATAGTATAGTAACCTTTTTTGTTTGTCTCAGCTAGACAAATCCAGGTGTCACAAAAAAGTAACAAAGGTCAAAAGATCAAATGAGGTCAAAGTAGGTCAACAAGTGCACTATACTTAGATGAACACAACTTTCCATTATGCCATCTCCCTATGTTACTTGGCTTTTCAGTTACTGTATTGCATACCTCACATTCCAATGTATATGGCTTACACACTAACTACCCTGGCATTTAAATGTCAGTAGGTTGAGTTAAGAACATTGTAGGAGTGTAGTGTAATTGCCTTTTTGGTTTGTCTTATCAAGAGGAATCCAGTCCTCACAAAAAAGTCACAAAAAAGTCTCAAAGGTCAAAAGGTCAAATGAGGTCATGTGAGGTCAAGGTGGGTCATCACATGCACTACACTTAGCCAAACACAAATCTCCATTACACCATCCCTCTAAAATGTTTCAGTGATGAGATATCAATAAAAAATTACTTTTTGACCTTTTGACCCTTTCCAATTATTTTGGTTAATGTACCAACATTTTCACCTCCTACCAATCTAACATGTCCTAAAATTATGCCACTGTTTGAACAACGGATACCGAGTTACAGCTACTAATAGTAATTCACTTTCTGACCTCTGGTGATTGCCAATGACCTTTGACCTCCACCAAAAACAATAGGGCACATCTACTCAACAACATCTACATACATACCAAGTTTGAAAAAAATTGATCACTTGGTTATTGAGTTATCGCACCACATACCTCTCATTCCAATCCGTCACATCCACACACACACACATACATACGCCAAGGTGACTGCATAGGTTCCTTTGTTACACAAGGAACCAATAAAAGCAACATCCTTCACAACATGCAAAAAGGGAAGCTACACATACTGCATTTGAGATATTATCCATCCAATAATTTGTAAGAGAGCCATCATTTCCTCTGGCTTGCAAATTTTATTCCGGGGTTACTCAGTGCGTGTAATTTCATTTTGTTTTCCTCTCAGCCTCAATGCTAGGTTAACATGTACTTTTTGATATCACATTGCAAAACATAATATTCAGCCAAGGTCTTCTTCCTGTAGCAATACTGAGCAGGTAACTGGACTCATAAAATAAAATTGAATGAAAAAAATTATAAAGAAAAACATAATATATGGAAAAAGGAAATGAGCTCATGATGGAAGCACAGGGTTCCTAAACTTTATATGGAATCAGCTTTTATGACTTTCCCATGACTTTTCCATGACCAAATACAACGTTCCCCTGACCTGAAAACAAGCAATTTTGATATTACAATCGAACTTACACTTCAGTAACTGTTTTTGACCAACATTTTAATATATTTTGATACTGAGGAGAATGGAACAATGTCACTTTCTGAAAATTACTACAACTTTTCCAGAACTTCATTCCACATAAGGTTTCACGGTATACCGGTATTTCCGTAAGTACCGGTACGTACCGGTACCGGTACGGTACGGTACCACCAACCTAAAGGTACCGAAGTATCGTGGAGACTGGTACTCCACTGTAAGGTGAAAATCTTTTCTCAAAATTATAGCATTTAAATTAGAATGATACTAAAATGTAACAAAAATCCATTTGATAAATGCCCCGTGTCTCTAAACATTACAATATAAACAGGGAATAGTCACTTGATAATCATTACGCACCATTTCAGTCACAAATCCCCCCTAAGAATTTCGGAAATTGCCGTTGAACGTTACTTTCGCAGAACTAGTACCCTCCACACTAAAAAAGGAACTTGCTTTCTTTGGACATTCTGCGCAATCTCAGAAGGATCCCTGCCCGCGCCGCGCCAGCCTCACTTTCACATTGTGTATTTAGACGGACACGATTAGTCAACTTTGAGGTGAAAATCTTTTCTCAAAAATAAAGCATTTGAATTAGAATGATACTTGAATGAAACAAATGCCCATTTGATAAACGCGCCGTGTCTCTAAGCATTGCAATACAAAAGGGAACATACACTTGATAATCGTTTTGCACTATTTTAGCCACAAATCCCCCTAAGAATTTCGGAAAGTGCCGTTTAACGTTACTTTCGCAGAACTAGTACCTTCCACACTAACAGGGCCCTTGCTTTCTTTCGACATTCTGCGCAACCCCCGAACGATCGCTGCTCATCAGCAAATGCTTTCACATGGTGTATTAAGAAGAGATACCATGTGTTGATTGATAGAATTCACTGTGATTACGATAGCACACAACATTATACGAGTGAGAAATTCGTTGTAAGCAGACAAAGAATCATAGCATTGCAAGCTCTGACATGAACGTTGCATCGACGATTTCTGATTCTGACACAGTGATTCAATGGGACTGCTCCATAACGCTCACTGTGTTTGTGGAAGAAAGACTTTCGTACGGACGCAACGAACGTTATTTTTGAAATTTACACAGTGAAGCAATGGGACTGAACACACAGTAAATCCCGCTTAAAACATTGGCTCGCGTGTTCAGTTCACCAGATCAACTCACTTGCTTTGTTGTATTGATAGCTACGCACTGAAGAACAGTATAGTGTTATTGTACAACGGATTGCTGCGCGATGCATCCGTAAATTCAATCATGAACCACTTTGATTTAGTTTTGATAGTGATAACTCAGCGGGAAGAAAGCTTGATGAATCAGTCTTTTATGGAAATATTTTTGTAACGTTCTACTTGATAACTTTTGGTTATACTTTAGGAGGGGGATTGTCATTATTTGCAGAAATTATTTTTGCAATCTTCATTACAATTCTGAGTGCTCTTGTCATCTTGTGGGGTCTAGCTCCGGTGCGGACGTGCGGCGCTGATTTATTTTCTGTCCCGTAATTATCGGACACTAAATTTGCAGAGAGGTTATTTCTTTTTTTGTTTACCGATTTGGTGAGTGCGGGGTGACTAAATGTTACAAAAAATTCTGAAACGGGAGGCAGGGATTATCAGAAGACTTCACTTATGTCAATGCATGGTATTTTTACGGATATTTTGCATGTGATAAAAATCCTACTTTTTTTAACTCTTCTGGTACCGGTACTACGGTATTACCGGTACCATTTGTGGCGGTACCGACGGTACCAATTATAAGTGGTACCGTGAAACCCTAATTCCACAGTTTCCATGAATTTCAACATTTTTCCCAGATTAAAATAATCTTCAGGATTTTTCTGTGACTTTTCGCAGATTTCCATGAGTGTAGGAATCAGGTAAACTTGTTGCAAATAAAAATGGCAGATTCCTTATGAGCCAATATACCTGCATCATTTCAACTTCGATATAAACAACACAGATATCAAGATTTTATATAGGGCTATGACATTCCCTTTATCCTTTCAATGAACAGAACCAAGCATTAACGGCTGATCACCTTTTGGAATTAGAAGGAACATGCAGTTGGATAAAAATGAACTTGTCTCATAAAATGATCAATGTTAAATCACTTGTCACAGACAGAAGCTGTGGCTTTTTGATACTCTCAATGCTTTTTACATACTTGTAAATAACACCTCTACACAACATTGAAAAACAGATACACATCACACTGTGCAGAGCTGCCAACAATGAGGTCTTGAAATCAGGAAGATTTACCTCATAAATCAGGAAGATTTCAGGGATTTGTGTGTATTTCAATGGTGGAAATTCTGTTCTCAATCAGGAAGATTTTATATTTTGCATGTTTGGAGGGGAAATTTTCAGGAAGTCTTCTGCAGAATCAGGAAGACTTGGCAGCTGTGCGTGACACCCCATCAACCCAGAGAGTCCCAATTCTCCCAAACCAACGACGTGCAGCCTCTCAAACAGTTGTCTAAAATCCTCCTTGTGAAGACATAATCTTAGTTATTCCTTATGAAAGGGTCATGCATTGTGTGTAATTTGACCTACTTTCACACTTTGAAATCGATGTAAATCAAAGAGCAGAACCAATCAAGAATTTAGTCCACCCCCAACCCAAGATGCAGTTTGGAGTGATAAGTGACTGTCTTTTATTCCTTACAAACAGAAGAGACTACTAACCTGTTAGCTGTTTGTCTGGCGTATCTCCTAAATCCAATGTCAAACTTTCCCTCATGCATGTTTGTAAGGCTTTGTCCAGACCGATTGACAGCCTCCTCGGCAGGATAGTATCTTCATCACCAACATGAACATCAAATTCACCGGCATCAAGGTTTACAATTAACACCTGGTTGAGATGGGATATGAATGTGATATAATCAAGAATGTGTATTGTCTGGACAAACAATGAAGCCAGCTTTCAAACTAAGAACAAACAGTTGTTATTAAAGGAAATAAAGCCTTTAAGTGTACATCAAGTCTGAAATTTCAAAAAACTATATTAAAGAGCATGAAAAATGAATTCAAAGAGCCCAACTCCCATCTTCATAGAACATTAATAAGCTGGGATATAAAATGTTCATTTTGCAACCTCTAACATTTTTCAAATTTTAGGCTTCAGTTACACTTTAAAAAAGTAGTTTGAACTATATCAGTTACATCAATAAGCTTTTAGGCATAAGTCCCTCTGATCTCCCCTAAGTTGAATCGTTTGGAATTATGACAGTTTGCGTAAACCAAGAAATCTTGAATCAAAGAATTTCTTTCTGTGATAACCGTATGTCTTTAAAAGAAGACTGTTTTGAATTATCTATCAGTATGCCTAAATATTGGTTTTAAAATTATGCACATTTTTGGTAAAAACAAATGTATGACTCCAGTTTCTTTTAAGTAAACAACAGGTATGACACACACTGTTCTTTTTATACCCCTTTTGTAAACTACCTGTGTAACTTTGCATCCCCTACCCTCACACTTTTTACTCCATTTTTAATTTAACTTACCTCTTCAAGAGGCATATCTTCCAGCTCTGGAATGCTTAGAGATAACATCCCCATAATATAGGGGGTGGGAGAACAGCACATGTCCAACAACTTTTGTGGAAGGACTGGAACATAGACATGTTGCCAGGCAAAAGGATACAACAAGGCAGCGATGGCTTGGGAACATTTAGAGAGTTTACTGTAATATAACAGAAAATAAGAGAATTATAACCCAATAAACATTATTTTGAATTTTCATGAGTAAAATGTGATTATGGAAAAATGAACACAAAATGAAGTTACTATTATAAAGACACTGGTTATGTACACAACAGTCTTGGTGATGTTGAACAATACATCTAAAGATATGTAGAGTCAGGCTGTAGCAGCAACGAGATGGGGAAGGGGGAGAGGAGAGGTTCATGCCAAGGACCTAACGTCAGGATGTAGCTAGCCAAATTTGACTGCTGGGTAATTGCCTGATCTGGGAAAAGCACCTCATCCCACTCCATGGCTTCTACCCCATTTTTCAGCCACTTATTTTTTTTTTATTTTTACCTCATTTTACTTAAGGGAGTGAATTTAGGGCTACTTTAAGCTATAATTATGAAGATTTGTAGTGGAGAAAGAGGTGTATTAGCCTGGGGTGCTGGGTGGGAATATGCAGTACTAGGTGTCACCACCACCCACTATAGCTACATCCCTACTATTTATACAGAATATTAATTGGTCTTGTACCCTCCATGCAAAAATGTTGAATGCATAGCATTTATACTTCCTAACACTGATGTCTTCAGCTATAAGGAAAATAAGACAACCAAAAACATTTTGTCACTGCATTATACAAACATATCACAAGGTCATTGTTTAGAATACTCTGCACTCCGTTACGATCACAGAGTATGGCAAACAGCTTTTAAAGACACCCACGCCATCCAAGATGATATTCCCGTCTTGGTAGAGTTACTTCATGACACTTTAATCGACAATGGATTCTAAGGCTAGCCTTAACAACACAAAGAGAGCTGAGGTGAGGTGTTTGGAAAAACCCTTATTCATTGACAAGAACTCAGACGCACGTGCCCTTCAACTTTTTCACAGCAACCTATCATCAAGTTAAACTGATTCCATTTAATGTTACAACTTTTAAACTAGAACATATTCTCTTAACCCTGTCCTGCATGTGAGGGAACCCCCAACTGTCCCCTTGCACCCCCCCTTCACTGCCCAAAAGTAAAAAACATCAGATAACAACTGCTGCTATTTCAAGTACTCACCTTAAATAACTAGAAAACATAACAATTCTTCTCTCCAGAAGAAGAGAACCGAATATCTGAAGTACATGAGGTATACTCAAGTTTTTGAACAGATAGTCAAAGTCAATCTGAAAGATTAAGAGTACAAAAACATTATGAGATATGATGTAACAACCTGTTTCCAAACAAAAGAATGAAGGAAACAAAAAGTGACAACTGATCGACCACATAATAAATTTTTTTCCTTCATCTATATTCATGAGTTTCTATGGTACATTTCTCTCAATGAGCATGGTGCTTCAATTCATATACAATCCTTACTATGACATTTCGCTAAACGTGGAACATTTTGTCCCTGATCTAATTTTCTTCTGATGGTAGATTTAATCAAAAACGCTAAATAAGGTTTATCAAGGTGAAAAGTTAATATGGACGGTTCATGTCATTACACCATGATTAAAGTTTAAGTTTTGGGGTCCTGGTAGTGGTAAAGCCGCTCCCTTGCCGTGTGATAATTTTCATAACAATTAAAGCTTTTCATTTTATTATAATAACTTTTTATTTTATTATGATTTCATTTATTTTAATTATTTGATTTTACTTTTAATTATACTGCTTTTCTTTTTTGTTTCTTTTCTTATTTTGTTTTTACATCTTTTTACAGGCAGGGGCAGATAAGCTGGAAAATTATGTTCATGCTGGTACAGATGGCATGTTACATTCTAAAATCTCTTTCTTGTAAATTTAAGGTAAAGAGCAGCCCCCAAACTTATTTTGAAGAAAAAGTTAAGTAACACAATTTTCATCTTATTTCTCTTCAAAGTATCTTTAATCACATTTTATGACTTTACTATTGCATATTCTAGGTAAGCAAAGCAGTTATTTCTGGTAAATTTCACATTTGAAGAGAAAAAACATTGTCACATGACACCCAACAGCCAATCATGAAACTGAATAGTCTACTACACTTCTTCAATTTGGGATGACTGCTCTTGCCCTTTAAATAATCTGCATGCAGTTCACCACACAGAGAGAACCTGAAAAATTCTAAATGATTTAGGTGTAAGTAATTTTGACATTCCTCTAATATCAAAACTGACTGATATGAGAAATGCTCCCTTTAATGTAATTTTACTAAATTTTTAATCCAATGAAACTTAAAGTTGTGAACTTTACATTTAAAGCATCAGGGTTGTAATAAATTTCAATTCTGAATTTGTAGGTTGAGAATTATGTGATGATTGTGAAATTTACTAGCAGTTACTGCTTGATTTACCTTGAATGTTCAATGCCTAAGTTCTGTAATATCAGACAAGATATTTGGAAGAAAAACATGATGAAAAGTGTGAGATGTAGGTTGTTTCAAGATAGGTTACACTGACTACTCTTGCCCTTCAAAATAAAAACTGACACTTGTCAACCTCACCCACATTTTTTGCCTGAGAAAAGCAAAATTCTCAATCGGTGACTGTTATCAAATTCAAAAGTAGCTCACACTACACAACATGCGCTGAGAGTGTTCTGATCTGGTTACACATTAGGACTATCCATGGGTAACCAGAATACGCTGTCTAGCATTACATTTAGTTTTTGAGTCTGAACAAGAGGGGAGAGAGAGTCACAGGAGGGATTGAGGTGATTTATTTGGCAGAATTGGAACTTTCTCGAATAACAAGATTTGTGAGGGCATTATATAATCCTCATATGTGATGATAATAATAGCTTGAACATGATGTTATCTGATCTCATTTTCTATGTAATGATAGCCTGCTGAATTTTAACTAAAAACATGAAGTAAAACACAAGACTGACTTTGTGAATTAATACTTTAGTAAACGGTACCTCAGAAACAGTCTGGTTAGTATTTCAAAATGTTCTTACCTATTTTCAAGAGGACAGCATAAAAAAGTGCAATAACTTGGCAGTTTAATATTACTTCATTTTAAAATGTTTCAATTCCACATGACTTGGGGTGGAACTTTGTACCATGTCATGTGTACAGCACTCACGACCAAATAAATGAGTCAAACAATCACAGAACTTCCACATTTGTGAATGACTTGAAGTAGCAACTATTTGATGAAAACATGCCCCTCGGTGATCGGGTGAATGAATTAATCGGATTGGAACAAAGAATTAAATTGAAGGGGAGATCCCCTATTACTGTTTTCTTTTTGGGAATTGGTTGGTTGTGCAATATAGTGTCCTATGGGCTCTATTGTCATTGCATCATTATTAATGGTTGATGGTAAAATATTGCTGCATGAATGATGCAATTTATGTTTTATTTCATTTTATCTTTAATTATTTTTTTTTTTTTTGTGGGGGTATTTTGCAAGCAACTTAAATATCATGAAAAATATGTGGAAGAGATATAGGCAGAAATTTGCAAGATTTGACAGGAGTCACAGGACTTTCAAAGTAAGCTGGGGTGGCTGCTTATGCCCCTAAAAGGAGATGTGGCATCTTCCAGACCAAGAATTACAAAGTGACTCTCAAACCAAACATATTTAGGCATGGCACTGGAGTTCTAAAACACATTTGATAAACTCACACACTCAGTGGGGGTACAAAAATGCCTCAAAGAACTTATAGGATTAATTCTTTTACCCCAAACAGTTCCAATTCTCCTAATCCCCTCCCACAACTGTATAAAACTCATCCTCATCCAGACACAGCCTTAGTTTATTGCTTCATTGTGAGTATACAAGACCCCAATGCGTATAATCAAAACACTTTCAGTTCAGTTAATGCTTTGTAATATGAACTACAGTACTCTGCATTTTTACACTTGCTGTCAATCAAAGCTTAGTGGCAATTGAGAATTTCTGTGGGCTACGACAAAATTGTAGTTTGGGATGAGAGTTGACTGCCCTTAAAACTCTGGATAGGTTACTGTGGCTCCATCTCGGATGTGCTCTCATTTTGTAGAGGTTTACTCATATTTTTGTGGTAACAAACTTTATTATGTGATCGACTCATGACAAGCCCAGTATACAGCCCACAGTAGGCCTTATAGGTTGCTGTACCATTGGTTTCCATCTTCGCTTTTCTCAAAAAGGGTGTTTTGTCTACTCTGTAGGAGGGGCTGAAAGTTAACTGTGCAAGGCGGATCCTTAATTTTGGGGTGAGATCTGAAAACCTTTAAGAGCATATTACAGGGAAAAAATGACATCCACCATAGCCTCAGGCAAACATATTACAAAATGCTTTCACTCAATGACTTTGCATGTTTGCAGAACCTTACCTTTTCCTATCTTTTCAAAATGGTACAAACTAACTTTTGGACACATGATATCATGAAACATGGGGCATCATGACATGGACCACCATTTGTTCAAGGACCTTCAAAAATTCTGTTTTCTTATGCCCATGTTTCCATACTTAATACCAAATTCAAGCCTTCCCAAACCACTGCAATGTATACTAACACTTTTGAAGGTTTTTCTTATTTTCCCCCTTAACCTGCATCAAGATACTAGCTGACACAAACCTGTTCCAGTCTTGAATCTTGTGGTCTTTGCAAACACAAACCATCTTTGACAGACAGCTGCGAATTAAGGTCTGCACTTATTCTTACATTACTACCCTGAAATAGAAAAAAAAAAGAAACAAAATATTGATATTTTTGCTTGTTTTTTCTGGTTTTATCAAATACACATTAGTAGATCAGAGGAAGTATTCGCTTGTGACCAGTGACTACTTGGTGAAGTATGCATCGATGCACAGTGACTGCTTAGTATTCCCATTGGCACTGTCACCAAATGACCCATTGAGTAAAGTCGTTTAGTGGAGTAGTGTGGATATTCAATGGGCAGTGTGGTCAAATCACTGTGACAACATCTACAACATTCACCAATACACAGTAAATGTGCTCATCACAAATCTCGGGTTCTTATCTCCTATTTTCACAAAAATTTTTCAAAATGCTTGCAATGTTCTCTCTTTTCGGTAGTCTACCGGTCCATTGAATTCTTTCCTTTCTTTGGAGGTCAAGTTATCTATACAGTTGTCTGATAGCTGAGCAATACTGGTCACTAACCATATGTGGGGAGGGCTTCACAACTCAGGTTGATGGTTAGCAAATTGTTCATAACATGAGGTTTTCTTCACAACTTAGCTTCTTTCTAACCAATTGGCTTAAGTGGGGCCAAATAAGGCCTCTTTTCCAGTAGTGGCTTACTGGCTTGTTTCTCTACTCCACTGCTATTGCTTAACACCAAGCAAAATGGCAGTAGGTTCCATTTTTGAAGTCTTTGGTATGATGTCCTCAAGTTGAATGCCAGCCCTCTCCACTCTAAGTCAGATGCTCCAACCACTTGACTATGCAGTGGATGCTACTAAACAATTGCACTTTGAGAATGAGCACATAACTCTTGCAAAAATACACAATGTCACCAAACTATTAAGGGGTACGTTGAGGGGGAGCTCCTGTGGTTCAACAACATGACTCAGTTGTAACTTCTGATGAATTTTGCTTTAATTTCCTTGCACAATATTTCAGACTACTATGCAACCAAGGGATCTTAGAGGGAAGGTGGGTGGGTTTATGGGAGGACCTTTGTAACTGTTAGAGAAATACTCATGGTAGAAGATAGAACATCGATAGTTGTAAGATCAAGTACCTTCCATCTGTATGCACAATACAGATAACACCTACAGTAATACTAATAAGTAAGTCATAAATTCATAACTTGAACACCACTTAGCAAATCTTTCATCTTGGGCAAGAGATTAAATTTACCGGTCTTGGCAGAAATTTCTCGTAAGCTACTTTCAACAGGACTTCTACTTCCTCCATGGAGTGTTTCCTCCGCCTCTCAATTTCATCTAAGAGTTGGTAGTACAGTGGGTAACATGGAACAGGACTCATTACACAAAAGACTTCAGGCAGTCTGGCACCCTCACCAGGGGGCTGTAGTAAACAAAGAAAGAGAGATGTATCTTCTTACATTATTGACTACTTTTGCAATACTTTCATCTCACCAATGAAAAATATGAGAGATTTAACAAGAGATGGATGACATAAACGTTTTACTGACAAGTTCTACCTCCATGGTGTGTTATATTTCAGATATTCTCCTCTTCTTCATCCCCCTCAAAATTCTTGACACACATACATACACCCATGCAAATAAACACACAGTCATGTCTTTACACACTATGGACAACATCATAATTAGATCATTTATCCCTTGTGTTTCCTTCTTTAACTCTAACCCTTACAATAGCCTATCTATTGTTAAACCACTAAGGACTTGGCAAATTTATTAAATTCACTGCTGAGGACGTAGAAATCTTGGTTTTCCCTGAGGACATGGGCATCAAACTTTACTCCACCGTGGGGGGAGGAGGGAGGACATTGTCACCTCCATCGAAAATTCACTGTCTGAAAACAATGCGTGTGTTTCCAAAAAGTGGGGGGGGCCATGTCCCCCTCCAACAAATCAAAGCGGACAAAATCACACAATCACACACTACTGCTGACAATTCACAATAATCAAAGAACACTCTCAAGCATTACCACAACACAGTTCTTCCACAGATGATAAAACTTACCAATAATCTTCTGTTGTAACCATAAAACCGAGATCCATCAAAACTTGTTAGTACGAAGGAGAAGGTTTCACTGGAAAAATAATGAAATAAGGAACTATGTGAAAAACTAAAACATCTTGGATTTTAATCCCTAGTGTAGAATGCAACTCATGTATGTTTTAAGTGATAAACCACCACATCTATAATGAAAAACTTAAAATCCTTTGTGATGAGTGCCAAGGGTTTCCTACTTTAAGGTTCAAACTTCCCAAATCCCCCAAACTCCCCTGGTTTGGGGGGTCAATGAGGGCTGATACCTACCTCCTATCTGAACTATCTGAACTGACCTTGCAAAAAATACCAATTTTGATCCAAATTGCTTAATTGGTTGCCACCCGACATGAAGTTATAATTCTTAAGCCAATGGCTTCTCTCACATGTGTGGTCGCTTAGCGTCTTAAAACAGCTGCCCTTCACGGCCTGATTATTATTATCAGATCTCCCATGTATTCCATTTATACTGTACCTATCCTTCCTGTCCTGCAACGAATAATACCATGGTTACCCTACCAATAGAGGGCACCATACACCCTTTCACTTCCCTCTTTTTTGCCTAGCTCATGACTGAAAAGCATGTCAGGCTAATGGCAACTCCCTGGCTGGCATGTTTAGGCTATGTTGGGCCCAAACAGAAGCATTTTGGGCTACCACAGTCTGTTTCCCAAAAGCCCCATGGACTGTTTCTTTCCAAAATATTTTTCTAGCACTAAGCATGATCCTGGAGAAGACATGCTTCTGAAAGCAATACTGATACTCTGTAAGGAAATGATTTTGCAAGTGACACTAAAAATAACTATCTACGTACTTGCTAAATAATGGCTGACGGTAAACATATCCTATTATGCTTTTACAGGGGTTAAATCAATAATCCAGTTTTCATTACATTGAAATTTCAATTCTCTAGGAATAAAAGTATTTAGTAAAGTTGTAATTAATGAAAAGAGCTATTTAAATTTGTAGTTTTGAGTTAATTGAGGTTTCAAGTTCACATTTGGCCCTTTCATTGACCAATCATGCAGATCTCATGTTAGGGAAGATTTGAAATGGCAATTTTTTTGTAACAAAGTAATTTTTGTTGTACTTTACATATATTCCCCAGAAGGGCTAGAAAAAATGTTTATTAACCAACAAGAGACTAAAATTATTTGAAAGTAAGGGACTCATATTCCCTGCAATTCCCCCAATATGTTCATGCAAAGGGAAGGAAAATTTCCATCTTATCGCCAAATTTCCCTCCAGGAGCCTACATTACTGGGGAAGGAGCTTCCAAGTCTCCCCCACCTTTTCCAGCCATGTCCCACAATTTGGAAATGATTCTCAGGCACCACCCATACCATCCCTACTTTCAAACAATCCACCCTTCCACCTGTTTGGCTTATTTCTTTCATATTGCAAAAAAGTAAAGAGTTGTTTGTTTTACAAAATTCCTGACTTAAAGTGGCTCATTGAGTTGGTTCCTGAAATTCAACAAACATTTCCAAACCTGTTCTTAAGTTTTCTTTACATGACAATGGCAAATGGTCAAACTTACACACTGTCCCCCATATCCTACATACAAATAACTGTTTCATCAGTGAGCACTTAATGGTTCAGTTTGGTTTTCTAAAATTCGTGACTAGACACTTTTTCAAATAATGCACGAATCATTACAAGTAAGGATGCCAATTGACTTACTATGCTAACTATAAGCATTGCCGTGTGGTAGTGGCCCTTTAACACCCTCACAAAGTTATCGATATTAACTCAATGAGCCCCTTTAAATTAAAGCTTTCAAAGTCAGATCTTTGTGGAAATACTGCACACCCCTCTGTTGTGCTGACCATGCATTGCAATCACAGACAGCTATCTCCCTTTAAAGTCATAACACAGCTGAGCTGACCCAGCACATAACCATCACAGTCCGGGAGAATCATTTTTGAGCATGTCAAAGTTGCAATTTAAAACGAAACAGGATTTCAGCTTCCGTTGCATTGATATACAGGTTCCTCTAATAAAAGGAAATCATAATGACATCTCACCTGTTATAGCTTTCTACGGGAGCCCACTTAAAGCTATCAGGAAAACAAAAATAAGGTATAGCTCTCAGCTTATCATTCTGACTATCAGAGACCTGAAACAGAATAAAAGACAGAACAGTATGACATATGTATTATTAATATAAACAACAAAATTCCCAAACTCCCTGGTTTGGGAATCTACGAGCCCTGATTTCCTTTTAACTAATGTAATTCCCACTAGCTACCTTACTAACCAGCCTTCATAGCCTCACTAGGTAGCTTTGAAATTTTTATGAACTCTTTGAAACACAAAAAGTAGTATACAAAAGCAGTAAATTATGCAGACATTGATATAAATGTAAATCTCAATTGGATCAGAATATTTTCATGAAACATGGCTTACACAGCTACAGAAAGCTTCTTTTTTTTTTTTTTTTTGGGGGGGGGGGGGGTTGGGGGGAAGGCTAACATAGAAAGATTCTAGAGGCTGCCAACCCCTCTGTTTCCCTTCCCCACCCCTTTCACCTCCACCAGGCAACAGCAAACACACATATTCATTAAAAGTTGTAAGCTTTAAATAACCAGCTTTAAATATGCCAAACCCTTCCATTCCAGACAATTTTAATTCCCTTGATCTATTTAATTCCACTGTAGCTCCTCCACAGCCCATCTTAAACTCTTTCTTGTGCAGACATAATCCTAATTTATCGCCAAAGGGCATATCCTGGTGACCATATGATGGAATAATATTTTATCAGAATACTTTCTGTGCATACTGTGTAATATGTGAGGTACAGTTCTCTATATGACATCTTTTGAACTTGCCGTCAATCAAAGAGAGAGAGCAGTGCCAACTGACAACTTTCCCCCCTCCCCCACCCCCTCCAACAAAAACATTTGGGAAGATGAATGTCTGTCTTTTAGCTGAGGTTTCGTTTATTTTCCCCTCATGAGTATTTACCAGGTTTCACATGAGACGCCCTTGAAAGCTATTTATCTAACAAAAGTATACCCCACATTCTGTTAACTTTTAAAGATATTAAAAAGGAACAAATATTAATAACATTACAACATTTCGTAAAACACCTTTTTCATGGGATTCCAAGGCTTACAGAAATTTGGCTAAAAAGGAAAATTGTTGGGGATTTCCCTGTGTTTTATAGACATCTTCACATTAAATTCCTTTACCTCAGGATACCACTTTCAATGATGAGACCATACATTTTACAATTCATTCCAAGCAGGATACTGCTATCCATCCTAAAAAAAAAAAAATCTAAAAATTGTAATATACCACAGGGACTTCCCAAATTTCAGTAAGATAGTATTTTTAGCTTACATCCGGTATATTACCTTGTAAAACCAGTTTGCCGGTACCTGTAGTCTTGTTTACATATTGCCGTCCATATTAATTTAACACACCCACCACACCACATGACTTGTGAACGTGACTTCTTCATATGCAAAATTCCACATGTGATGGGGAAACACAAGCAATGCCTGCTTTGAATTTACATGACCTGAAATAAAGAGGGTGCTTGACGGCTAGATATTGGGATCAAGTCCAACAGACGGGGGCAGAAAATGGTGGGGGTGGGGGAGAAAAATAGGGAATATGATGGGATTAAATGACACAAGCTCAATGTTTTAAATGTAGTCAATCACTTTTTGTAGAAGCAATCTTTTTAAATGTCTGTTAACTTTTAAGGATCTCTTATTGCAAGGTAGCAAAAGACAGTTTGAGGATACCTTTTACAAGGTAACAAAATATCTAATTGTCTGGTCAAAAGGCTACACATCTGGTCTCCCTAATTTACAGCCATAAAATTTCAAAAAATTATATACCCAAGATCCAGTCTTATTGGAACCTCTTTACTCATAATTAATGGATCAATCCTTGAATGATGCAATCAAGATGGGAGTCGTCCTTTAAAGGTTACTTCCGTTGAAGCACCCACTAATGCACTGAGGGCAATCAGAGCAAGAGATAAGTGTCAATGAACCAGGATCAATCAATACATGTTATTTGATCTAATAATATTATAGAAGGCAATCAGATCCAAATCTAGTGTAAATGCACTGAGAGGGTGTGCCGATTAAACTTTAGGGCCTTTTTTTGTTTGGCAGAAGGGCTTGCTTTCAAGCAATAAATACAACAGGTTTGTGTCTGTAAATGGAGGAGATACAAGAAAGGAGGGCAGCTGTGGAAGTAACTAGAGGTGTATAGTTCGGGGAGACTGAGGACTGTCCAAGATGAGACAACAGCCCCATCAAGATTATAGGTACTGGAAGAAGAACATATATATCTTTTAGTAGTTTTCTCACCTCATGTGGAAATCTCCTTATCTCGCAGGGTTCATATCTCCTTTGAGTCTCGTCATACTTCAAAGAAACTACCACAACGTATTCATAAAGTTTAGCATACTGGTAATATTTCTTTCTGGCTGTCTCAAGACTGCAGTAATGTGATGTCCTTGCTTTGACCTTCCTTACTGCTGTCAACCTCTTCTCTGTTACTGTGAAGATAATAAAAGAGATAAAAGAAACATGTTAAAAACAATGTTATCACTCTTGTGGCACATAAGTAGGGGTTCTGCCGGGAACTCAAAAAAGATGGGGAGGAGATTTATGACTGCCAAACCCCAAGACCAAATTGATGCAGCCCATGGCCAAAATCACAGATGGCTTAAAGTGAACCTCAAGTCAGAAAATTTAAAAATATATATTAAAGACTGTGAAAAAAAATCTAACAGTCCAACTCCCATCTTCATACATTCCTGAGCTGAGATATAAAATGTTGAGGTTAATTCACTCAAATTAAAATGGTACACAGCACAATAATTTGTGATGTCATTCTTGTACTACTCAAATTACAATCTTTGTATTTCTTTGTTTTTCCGAATGTTACTGCACCTTGTACCAAGGTGTAATAGCGCTCTTACTCTTTATGAGGTGATGTAATTAATTGAGCCCTCCTTGTGCAACATGCTATGGAAGTAAACAAGAACTGTTCAAGGTCATAAAACATTTTTTATTTTGAAGGGAAACAAAGCATGTTACGTGAGTTGTACAACAAGGAAGTCACAAATTTTTGGGCAATAGAACAATCTGTTTTAAGTGAATAAACTTCAAAATTTTATATCTCAGCTCAGGAATGTCATATGAAGATGGGAGTTGGACTGTAAGAAATCATTTCTCGTGCTCTTAAATATATATTTCTGAATTTTTTGACTTGAGGTACACCTTAAGTTGGGCAAAAGCTTGCTTCAAGACCCCTATAAGGTGCAATCTGAAGGGTATTAACAGCTCTTCAAGTTCCAACATTACTGCAAAGGTTAGACTAAGACTTTCTTCTCCAATCCTTGTAGTGACTTCTTTACACATACAGTAGAATTGCTCCGCAGATATACTTAAATTCTAAATCCACATGGCACATTAATTGGCAAGAAAAGTACTGCCACCATGTACCAAAGTACTTAGGCAGGCGAGAAAATCTTCCAGGGCCATTTGCTTGGAAGATTGTTTTTGAACTGATTGAACTGTAGTACAGTAGGGGTATTCAAATGCCAAGAATGTCATGTCTCCTGATCTTGCAATGGAGATGTCTACAAACAATTTTCATTGATTTCATTTTGTAGTTTGACCTACATACAGTAGTGACCCAAATGTTATTCAGTTTCCACTAAAACCAATGGATATGTTCTAATCAATATGAGCCATACCCATGCCATGTACGACATATTCAACCAGGTTAATAGTGAGGTTACCCTAGTACTACTTGATACGTAATTTCAAGTACGCCATGATTATGAACATACAGTACCCCTTCATACACACACACACTCCCATACAAACACTTTCATGTGATGCAAATATTTTATCTGCATGCCTTGAACAACATAAAAAAAAAACAACAACAGCAAACTACTGTATTGTACACATATTTCTGTAATTTATGAAAATTAACGACTCAAGTCATGAGTGCCTAGCACCATAACAATGAAGTCACCATCTTAGGAGTTAGATTAAGCTTTATGCCTCAACTTAAAACTAAGCTTGTGGTCTAATCCATCCTTTGCCACTTGTGGGCCACTGGATTGTCTTCTCCACTCCATTACTAGGCAACTCATCACACACGACAGCAGTAGGAACCATTTTTAAAGTCTTTGCAATGGCTCCAACTGGGGTTCAAACCATGGCCTAAAGCCTGAGAAGCAAATGCTCTGCCTCCACACCAAACAAGCAACGTAACCATCTAATGAGGCTACACATATTCTGTACAGTATGTGCCTTTGAATTTCAATGTCTAACACTGCAGTGTTTAACAAAGTGCAGTAGAGTAGATTATACATAACTGACTGAGTGACATTAATATTTGTTCAAGACAGTGTACTGAAAACCGATATTGAACTTGAAAGGAAACCTGGCATGGTCTTCTAACTTCCTGGAATGAATCCAAGACAAAAGCTGGAAGGAAAAGACACCTTAGACTTAAATATTTAACTTCCGTGGTTTTTGTTAGTTGAGCACAGGTTTGCCTAGAATGACAATATTGCACAAAGTATTGGAAAAAAGACTGAACATTAGAAGCTGTACATAGCTTGGCTTTACTTGCGAGCAGGAGTAATCACTATCTGATTAAGAAATTTGGGGGAATAAAATTTAAAAAAAGACCTTGAAAACAAAGATGGAAGATAGAACACAGGTACTTTCTCAAACAGGAAGTGGGGGAAGCGAAGAAGCACAGAGGCCATTGTTTTGTACACGCCCAGAAATTTGATATTTTTCGTGGAAATATCTCATTGTTTCAAGGATGAACCCATTATTAAACCCAACAATTTGATGGGAACGTCAACGATAGAAGTGATCTTGTGATAGCTAAAGGTATCAGCTGAAGGTGTATGAATATTATACCCCTGTAATTCTGCTTCCATTGAAAAAAAAATTTGAATGTAACACAGTTTAAAAAATTTGAAATCTGGATCAACAAATTTGTAAGCTGCTAAAATGGCTTATTTTTATGGGAGAAAGGGGTGGAGATTGACCAGGAAGGGAAATGTCACTTTTTGCAAGAGACATTGCATTTCTATCAATCTTATAAATGAATCATGAATATATAAACGGATCGAATTTGCATGAATTCCTAACCTTAAACTTAATGTTAAGTGTCTTTACGGAGATGACAATTTTAGAGTTTATTTTTAACAGACTACACACCTGGGAGTTTATCCTGCCTCAGAATTGGAACTGAAAAGGACAATTAACCATTAATTTACAATTCACTTTTGTGAGACGTGTGACCAGACAAAGGACGACCTCAATTTCAACTTCATCATATTTGTGTTAACAAGAAAATGGCCTCAATCAAAAGCTGAAAGTTCAACAGCAATTAGGATGCATTAGTACAGCAACATGAGGTCACATGTGTGAAAATGCATAAAGAATGAAAGTCATAAAACTACAGTCAATGTACCATGGAGGGATAGAAGAACACGACTCAAATTAGAAAACAATTATACTTATTGAAAGTCACACGAATGTACAGTATTGTCAAGTATGTCAAAGTCACAGAAATTCTTGTTTGATTATCAGGAAGTAACCCTGGGAAAACAAAGTTGTTAAATTGTATTATGACAAACCAAATAGAAAATATGTTTGCCTCCATGTTTAATTGACTTAAATTTGCTTCACTTCAAAATACTTACTGTACCTACGTGTACCTTCAATATGGCTGTTTGACTGTGTTGAAATGGAAAATGCGATTGCCCAATTGGAATGAGCGTAGGCAGTCTATCAAATTACATAACTGCGTCTTGAGAATCAAGAACAACAGACTTTAATGAATTGAAAAAATTTAAGTCTTGCTGTTAGTGTACAGGCCTAAGACCAATACCCACAATAACAGCTTGTTTCAATATCTGCGGATGTGTTCAACCAATACCTTCACTAGTACTACCTACAGCACACAGTAGTTTGCATCAGTATGTCTGGTAGTGTTATACCAAAACAATAGCAGTGTAAACCCTTCTCTACCGGCTTATACCCCTCTCTGCTACTGTGCTGGATCAATAGCCCAACGCACTACTAGCTACGTCAGTACTACAGTATATCATTTGTATTTTCACATCTACTGCAAAAAGAGAGATAAGAAAAGGGATAATTCCCCAAAACTACCTGGTTTGAGAATCTAAGAGCCCTGAAACTTATGTCCTACTCTAACCTTATGTAATCCTCACTTACCAGTAACTAACCCTGCATCAAGAGGGAGGATGCCTTTGCTCCCCACTTGAGGAACAAGGACACCCTCAATCATCCTCTTCTCACTTACCACCAGACTGGTGTAGACATATACTATCAGGGTAAGTTGTGGGTTAAGTGGGGACTACGTACATATGTGAACAGAAGGTACGGAGAGGGGCGATGTAGATTTAATATTTCTTACCTCTCTCTCTGGATCTTTGAAGACTCCTTCTATACTCATACCCATGTGTCATATTATACTCCCTCGCACAACTCTTTCCAATTTTGCACCGTCACAAATTCTTATATCCCCAAGAATAACAGCAAAGAAAAGGTACAATAAACCAGTTTCCAAATTGTGCATCAAATTCCCATAAAGTGGTGAAAAAAGACTAGCAATTTGTCATCTCCAAAATCAAGGCACACTAGTTGCTGCAAATTTACTCTTGTACCGTGCTACTGTATCGATAAAGTTGACATCCATGTTAAACATAACCATGCATGAAGTCTATGCCTTCAGCTATTCTTTCAAAGTTCTGTGTCTGAGAGACTTTTCTGTTACTCAGTTCTATAAATAGTTGAATCTTCCCCAAAATAATTTACATTTGAGACCATTCATCATTACTCTACATCTACAAACTTAGTTAGTGCCATGTCTCGCTTCTGTTCTCAAACATTTTCACTTAACTATAATTAATAACATCCGGAACCAAGGGACAGTGTATATGCTTTTCTTAAGATATTTTGGTAGTACGTATTTCCCCTTTGCTGTCAAAGCACAGGATGCCTGATTAGCGTAACAGACGCTTTGGTAATTAAAGGAATATGGTTATCACTCTCTGAACAAATCCTTGGTTCTGATTCATCTGTCTTTTCACTGGACCCTAAAACACAGTATCAGTGTTTCTACCAGAAACAAAATCCCATCGTCTCACATGAAAAAATAAAAACAAATTTCCCCTCAAATCCTAACAGTTACAGTACTTAAAGGTCGACCTAGTATGTTGATAACTAGATGTCAGGAATATGATTTTAATTGATTTATCACTTTTTCATTTTAAAATTTTCTCAAGCTCTTTACCCAGCTCTCCAGCCCCTTGCTTCCCCCCATTCAGAGTTCCTACATTTGTCATTTGCAGCTTTACTTAACTTTGCCCTCAGGGTGTCAGCATTCCTGCCCCCTTTTCGAAAAACAATAGATCAGTCACTGCCTCTTTCCCCACAAATATTTTTCACTGGGAGTTGAATAAGTAAGTTCGCTGCTGATTGACACCATCACACATATACAGTACGGGTCACGTTCAGGTCGACAACATATACTTCAGACTGATGCAAACAAAAAACTTGGCCAAAAATTTAATCACAACAATGTGCCAATTAAGTGGAAAAACAATAGCTGTTGCTGGCTTATACCCAAGAAAACAATAACAATTTGTCTTGTTTGAAATATTTGAACATGAATACACAACAGTTAACCTTATTTAAAGAAAGAATTTAGGCAACCCAAGGTTAGTTTCAAAAATCTGTCAAATCTTACAGATTTCACCTACAAGTATGTATAGCACCTGTCATCATGTCCCTGAATATAAAAGACATTGAACATTGAAGGTAAACTGTAGTTACAGTACTCGGCATGATCTCAACAACCCCTGATGACCTTTGAGATAGACAGACAGAAACACAGACAGACAGACAGAGAGAATGATGATGGGGGATCACAACAGCTCAAACAGTTTGAGTGAATACTTGGGATCATCTTCTGACCATATAATGCACTCACATATCCAAAAATAAAATCTATACAAGTTTCCTACCTTGAGATATTGTGCTAATAAGATTTTCAGACTTTGAACCCTGCATGGAGACCTTTGACCTCGGCAAAAAACACTAGGTTAGGTTAGATGGAGCTTTATGGCCCAGTCTGACCATCTTCTTACCACAATGCATCCTCATACTTAATGCATTCTTTATCTTAATATGAAACCCATCAAGGTTTCCACGTTTGAATTATTGTGCTAACAAGGTTTTCTGACTTTGACCCCTAATGACCTTTGACCTGTACACCAAAAACAATAGAGATTAGATATATAAATTATTCACATACCTATTCATGTGCCCTACCTTTAGATATTGTATTAACAAGTTTTCCAACTTTGACCCCTTTGATACCCCAGATGACCTTTGACCTACACCAAAAGCAATACCGATCATCTCACCATAACGCATCCACACACATACTAAATATGAAATCTATTGAAGTTTCCTACCTTGAGATACTTTGTTAACGAGTTTTTCAGTTTGACCCCAGTGAACCTAGATGACCTTCGACCTCCACCCAAAACAAGTCCTTCCTTTCAATATGGGCATCTATGTTCCAAGTTTGAGAATGATCAGACAGTCTTATCTTCAGATAATGTGTTCACGAGTAAAGTGTCACAAACACATACTGTACACAGCTTACACACACATGCCATCATAAAGGCATTGGGTTTTCTTATCATTGAAACCAAGAATGAAATAAACAATACGGTCACATGATGATTTCTTTAAGTAGGGTTAAGGTAGATCGAATCTGGCAGAGGGTGACATTTTTCTTTCCTAAAAGGGTGCTACAGTATGCCTCAATTAAAATAGCCTACATGGACAGGTACAGTATGCAGAGTGCAGTACAGTGAACCAACCATCTTTACAGTTGTCTAAACCAATGAACTGATACCCCAAATAATTGCTCCACCCTGGTTTTGGCATTAACCAGGTCCTGACAGCTGTTTTTATTCACAGTATAAAATGCCAACCAACTACCACAAACAACCTTGATACAATTTCCAAATCCCTCCACCCCCAACCCCTAATACTCCAAAATTGACTGGTCAATTGCTCTTAAGTAACAGTCTGGCTCAGTGCCGAAAATATGGTGAGAATTAGAGCAATAATAGTATAAATTGCACTAAAGAGAGTATAAGTTTCTAATAGTCAATGGGGGTTTCCCTCCAGATGTTTGTTTCCTTTTAAAAGCAAGTATCTCTACTTGGAATTGGGTCTTTAATATTTACAGTACTTACAAGCATCATCAATTTCATCGCTGTCTTCAGATGTCACGGATACACTATCATCTTCTGCTTTTCCTTTTCCTCTGAAAGCCTCGTGGATTTTTCTCCTCATCTGTAGGATGTAAATAGAAAACGAAATATATACAAGGAATCAAGACTACTGTACATACTTCAGGTCATGGACAAAAGTTTTGACTTGTGCAAAAAGAAAATTTGGAATTTTTATCTAGTCTTAAAGGGGAAGTTTCAGCAAAAATTTAATTTTCATATGGGAAAGAGGAATCAAATCTACACAATGTGGTGAAAGTTCCATTCAAATCGGACATGTATTTCTTAAGATATCAGTAAATGAAGTCAGTAGATTTGTGTTCTAAAGGGAGTTTGAGGGCAGCAGAGCTTATATCACTTCCTCACATTGACAAGGAATGCTTAAATTTGTCTTCCTTTGTTTTGCCAGACTGTTGTGTTGACCTTGAAGTTAATAGGGATATAGGACCTCCCTGTGTGAAATGTAAAGTTTGTTAGGTTCTCATGCTACAGTACTTATGCAATCACATTTTAATAATATGGGATAGTTGAGGAGAAAATGGACTCTAAATTTTAAAGAAAAACAAAAGACTGTGCACTTATGTGGGGATATGATGTCATATGTGCTTGCTTCAAGTTCACTTTTTGTTAAAAATGTGAAAACTTCACATGCTCATATCTGACTTGAGTACCACACATCAAATTTCAATGCAAATTTCACAAAAATGCTCAGAATAAGTACTGAACCCCTCTAATATATTGAATCCTGTTGTGACCTTAAACCCTTCTCTTAATATTTCCAATTACCCCTTTTTTTGATTCCTAAACACCTATTTAATCACCTTCCCATTCACATTTCCCACAACATTTTTTGCTACATTCGCAATTATGGGCTGTAAAATAGTAGTGGTGGTATCTTTACTGATAGCTACAGAACAGTACAGGTAGGAATTACCTTAAAATGGAGGGGGCTATGAGCATTTGACCATGGTCAGCACCCTGAAAAATTCACAAAGGTCACAGGATGTACCCAATGTATAACTCTGGTGGACACTTTGGGAAATTGGAAAATCTGTTGTAAGGAAGACTGACTACTGACCCCCCCAAAAAACCTTAGTGTGAGATGCATTAAGACTCCCTACAAAAATCTAAGAAAGGGGCAAGGGTCCCAACTGTCCCCAACCCCTGCTGGTGTTATGCCTGGTAAAGGGGCAATGGGTTGTAGGACTGATACCTGATTCATCAACTGATATGGGATCATCAAGTGCATGACATTAAATTACTATGACAAACACTTTAAAGATCAATAGCAGTCCCCCAAACCTGTTTTGAAGTGACAGCATTATCACAATTTGCCTCTCATTTCTCTTCAAAGTATCTTTCATTATACTTTTAGACTTCAACATTGCATATTAATTGTATACAGTGACAAGCAACAACTATTCCTAAATTTCATATCTGACAAGAAAAATTGTTGTCACATGACTCTCAATAGCAAATCATGAAACAGACCAGTCTACTACACTACATCAATTGGATTGACTGCTCTTGCCCTTTAACTACTGTAACTGCAGAACCATTAGACTTAGAGGTTTTCAGGTTTACAGGAGCACATAGTACAGAAAAAAATTATTTAACCCTTTACCATTGTTCGGGTCTTTTTGGACCATGCAGACGGAGAGCACGGCTGTCACCCATCTTTACTGTTTCACGCGGAGCTCTAAACTGAGAGTAGCTACCCGAAAACTCGACCACAACAACGAGAGAGACAATAGTTTAAGGTCACGGGGTCAATAGCCTACGGAAGCTGATGCGGGGTGTGCTACGTCCGCTTTTCCGCCCACTCCCGAGGTGCTCAAATATGCCCCGATTGGAGCACAACGGTAAAGGGTTAATTGAGCAGAGTAGATCAAATAATACATTCTTTAGTCTTTACATCAAATACCTAGGTACTGTATCTCAAACACAACATCTTCCAGTATCATTCTTCTTCTTCTACCTGTAGCTCATCTCCAACCTCAACCCTGCTCCTCAAATACAGTACAACAAAGTACTGAACAAATTTCACAATCATTTTTGGTAACTCCTGATGTAACAAGAAATCAAGCAAAGATGAAGGAAGGTGAACTAGGAATAGGCCCCTTCTATAGGAAGAGTTTCCACTGTGCTATCAGTTTACGTCAAACAGTCATTGAGGGTAATTATACATACTTCAGGTAAATGAAATCAAATGAGAGGCAAAACAAGATTTTGTTTTTGCTCCAAACTATGGTACTGTAAGTCTCTAAGTCGGTGCAAATTTTCCTGCAAAACTTGTCACATCGCTAACTTCAAATTTTTAAGATAACTTACTTACAAACACCTCCCAGTGAATGCAATGCAGAAGAAGTGCATGGGTGAGAATGTTGGGAAGCTGGGAGGCTCCTTGCTGAGAAACTTTGGTCTTTAAAGGGAAATTCTGGCACTGAAGAGAATTTTGCATATTTTGTATACCATGAAAAATACATCAAAAGAGTTTGAGGAAAATTTATCCCCCCCCCCACCCATTCCTGGGAAATACTCCTTTTTCCAGCCTTGGAGGGAGTGTTTTTATCTTACATAATAATACTACTATATCCCTAAAAGTAAGATTTGAGTTGGTTCATAAAGTTCAGTAATTTTTCATTACATTTTAAGTTTTCTTCACATACCAATGACAAATGGTTAAAGGTAAAGAGCAGTCCCCCCAAACTCATTTTGAAGAAAAAGCCAAATAACAGAATATTCTTCTTATTTCTCTTCAAATTCATCTTTCGTTACATTTTATGACCTAACTATTGCATATTCAAGTTAAACCAAGCAGTTATATCTAGGAAATTTCACATTTGAAAAAAAAAAAAACATTGTCACATGACTCCCAACAGCCAATCATGAAACTGGACAGTCTACTACACTACTTCCATTCAGAATGACTGCTCTTGCCCTTTAAACTTAGACAATCCCCATACCCTACATGCAAATAACCATTTCATGAGTGAGTACTTAATGGATCAATTCTGCTTTCAAAAATAGGTAACCAGATACTTCTTCAAATTAAAGTATGGATAAAAGTGGTACACAAGTCAGGACACCACAAAATTCAAAGTTTTAACTTTTTCCTTAACTATTAGATATGAAACTTGAGTCATTATGCTTAGGGTTTCACGGTACCACTGATAATTGGTACCGTCTGTACCACCACAAATGGTACCGGTACTACGGTATTAGCGGTACCAGAAGAGTAAAATAGTAGGATTTTTATCACATGCAAAATATCCGTAAATATACCATGCATTGACATAAATGAAGTCTTCTGATGATCCCTGCCTCCCGTTTCAGAATTTTTTGTAACATTTAGTCACCCCACACTCAACAAATCGGTAAACAAAAAAAGAAATAACCTCTCTGCAAATTTAGCGTCCGATCCATACGGGACAAACAATAAATCAGCGCCGCACGTCCGCACCGGAGCTAGACCCCACAAGATGACAAGAGCACTCAGAATTGTAATGAAGATTGCAAAAATAATTTCTGCAAATAATGACAATCCCCGTCCTAAAGTATAACCAAAAGTTATTAAGTAGAACTTTACAAAAATATTTCCATAAAAGACTGATTCATCAAGCTTTCTTCCCGCCGAGTTATCACTATCAAAACTAAATCAAAGTGCTTCATGATTGAATTTACGAATGCATCGCCCAGCAATCGGTTGTACAATAACACTTTACTGTTCTTCACTACGTAGCTATCAATATAACAAAGCAAGTGAGTTGATCAGGTGAACTGAACACGTGAGCCAATGTTTTAAGAGGGATTTACTGTGTGTTCAGTCCCATTGCTTCACTGTGTAAATTTCTGAAACAACGTTTGTTGCGTTCGTACGAAAGTTTTTCTTCCACAGACATAGTGAGCGTTATGGAGCTGTCCCATTGAATCACTGTGTCAGAATCAGAAATCGCCGATGCAATGTTCATGTCAGAGCTTGCAATGCTATGATTCTTTGTCTGCTTACAACGAATTTCTCACTCCTACAATGTTGTGTGCTATCGTAATCAAAGTGAATTCTATCAATCAACGCATGGTATCTATTTTTAATACACCATGTGAAAGAATTTGCTGATAAGCAGCCACTGTTCGGGGTTTGCGCAGAATGTCGAAAGAAAGCATGGGCCCTGTTAGTGTGGAAGGTACTAGTTCTGGGAAAGTAACCTTAAACGGCACTTTCCGAAATTCTTAGGGGGATTTGTGACTGAAATAGTGCAAAACGATTATCAAGTGAATGTTCCCTGTTTGTATTGCAATGCTTAGAGACACGGCACATTTATCAAATTGGTATTTGTTTCATTCAAGTATCATTCTAATTCAAATGCTTTATTTTTGAGAAAAGATTTTCACCTCAAAGTTGACTAATCGTGTCCATCTAAATGTGTCCATCTCAATGTGAAGATGAGACTAGTGCCCACTGGCAGGGATCGTTCTGAGATTGCGTGGAGGGTACTAGTTCTGCGAAAGTAATGTTAAACGGCAATTTCCGAAATTCTTAGGGGGGGGATTTGTATCTGAAATGGTGCAAAATGATTATCAAGTGACTATTCCCTGTTTATATTGTAATGTTTAGAGACACGGGGCATTTATCGATTTTTGTTACATTTTAGTATCATACTAATTTAAATGCTATAATTTTGAGAAAAGATTTTCACCTTACAGTTGAGTACCAGTCTCCACGATACTTCGGTACCTTTAGGTTGGTGGTACCGCACCGTAGCGGTACCGGTACGTACCGGTACTTATGGAAATACCGGTACACCGTGAAACCTTAATTATGCTAACTATAAATATTCTCATGAGGTAGTACATGGCCCTCTAACTTTCTTATTAAGTAATTGTTATCAACCCAATAATGAGCCCCTTTAACATATTACAAATATTTTTATGACTTAATATTGGAACATAGACCTGGCTGCTGATTTAGAACACATGGATATAAACGACGTCACTGTGAGTTGCTTTTCGGTACATGTTGGCAGATATACGCAAGTTTCCTGACACCTGCAAGGTAGTCTAATCATGCAAGGAGCACATCACAGCAGGTACAGTACTTTCATGATTTACTATAAACTTGTTTCAACTGCAAAAATAACCTTTCTACTCTGTGAATTGGTATTCTAAGATATTGATTTATAATGTAGGAGTCCTGCTGTTCAGGCACAGATCAAAGCCACAAAAATGAAAACTTGCCTAAAACAAACAATCCAATCACTTAATCACTAAATCAATAACGATTAATACGCAGTATGCATTACTACATACAGGGCTTTCAACAACTTACTGTAGATCATTAGATACTTCAAAATTATCTCCACGGGATACAACCCTCTGAGATACAATACTATAGGTGTGAAAAACTTACATGTTCCTCGTTCTTTCGTTTTATAGCTAATTTCCTACGAAAAATTGATCCTTCCAAACGATTTGAATACTGCATTCTGCCAATGGCTACAATGGATCTCCATAAACTAACAAACAATATATGACAAGTTGTTCAAATATCATGTTACAAACAGTTTCTTGGATATAAAGGCTACTGTAAGGTGGCTCAAATGGCAAGTTAGAGCTTACGGCAAGTACTGTTGGCAATTTATTTTACAACAGATGTTCCAAATGTAGACTATGAAAGCTTTAAATACGCATTGTGGTAATCCCCAGCAGATAATTAAACTCCATATTTATGCTGAATATATGTTTTCACTTCAATACAGATATATATGACTGCCTTCCACTCTGGACTACTGCAGATATAATTTTCAGAATCCATACAGATCAAGTACATTTACTGCAATGCAACACTAAATGTTGAAAGCCATCTCTAGAGGATCCTTATCAACACAAGTGAGGCACACGACTTCCTGAAATACCGGAAAGCTGGATGGTATCTGTTTTGATGTTTATTGTGAAAGAGGACAAAACTGCAGTTCCCGTCACAGGTTATTGCACAGTACAATACTGTACAGCTCCAATTACAAGTTCACAGCACAAAACTGTACTGTACTATACCAACTATGCAGCCTACAGTACTGTACAGCATAAACTGTTCCTTCAGGTAAAGTTCTTACAGGACTTTAGCTTTGTTTACAATCAACTGTACTTGTGCAAGTTCAAACAAAAATCACCTTCATTGTCATTTAAACAAACTCCCATGTAAACACAAAGTTTGGAAATATTTACTGTCATGAAGCAGCTTTACCCTTTTTTCATTCTTTTGTTACTTATTCCTAGATTAAGTTTCTTTTTATTTACTGATATTTCTTTCTCTATTTTTTATTTGTTTTTTTTGGGTGGGATGGTAGGGGGGGTGGAAAGGAAAATTTTTTGGTTGGGGGGTGGAGGGAACCTCCTGATACTTTCTTGCTCCTTGGTTTGAGTTTTGAAATCTCCCCTAAACTGCTCAAATCTAGGTCTCTTTCCAGCCCTTCCTTTAATTTGGTTTTAACCTTAAAGGCCCAATTCTCTCGTCCCAAGCAGTACCAAAATTCTCGTAACCTTCTTACTTAACCCCCTCCCACAACTGTCTGAAATTCATCCTCACCCAGACACAATCACAGATTAATGCTTCAGGGTGAGGAAAAAAAGCTCTCAATGTGTACAATAAAATACTCCCAGTACAGTTTATGCTGTATAATACAAGCTTTGGTACTCTCCATTGTTTGAATTTAGCTGTCAGTCAAAGAGCTGAGCCAATTGAGAATTTTGGTAAAACCCTACAAGAGTCATAGTTTGGGGTGAAAGGATTGGTCCTTTAAAAGTCAAAGAGGTAGGCACTGTTTCTAATTGTTAAACACTCCCACTTTGTTTTAGGTAAAATGCTCTTTTCCCAACTTGAATTAGATTACCCCATCCAACCTGTTTAGGATCATTTTTATAAGGTGATCTGATTGTTAAAGGGAAAATGCAGTCACCTAAACTTCAATTGGTATATCCTAATATCATGTTTCATGACTGGCTCTTGGGAATCATGAGACAATATTTTATCTCAACTGTAAAACTCTTGGATAACTGCTTGGCTCACCTTGAATATGAAATGTTGAAGTCCCTAAAATATGAAATACTTAAGTCCTGAAACATTATGAAAGATACTTGGAAGAAAAAAAAGAAGAAAATTGTGAGGTTTAGCTGTTGCTTCGTAAAGCTAAAGGTTTTGGGCAGGTTCTCTCCCCCTTTAAATTAAGGAAAAATGGCTCAATGCATACTTCACCCTTTCGATGTACTATTATTGTCAAACAGATCAGTTTGTGAGGGGTATGGTGGATTACTTAGGTTGATTGGATGTATGAAAATATTATATAATTGAACATTTTTTGTATGCATGTCTTTGTTTTCCCTAGGAAGTGTCACATTTCTAAATAAGCCCATCACTACAGTACAGGAATTGACTTCCTATCACACAATTTGATACTTCGGGTTTTTACTGTACTTGTTTGTTATGTTTGTATTGAGATAAATCAAAATAAATGAAATGAAACAAGAAGCCTATCAAATACTGTAACAGAATGCAGAATGCAAAAATATTAGGTGATCACAATTTTAATCAATGCATTATTCTAAGTCTAGATGTAGGCTAACCAGCATTAAAAAAGTTCAACAATACTTGCAAATATTACATGTTTAGCTTTCACTGTAAATGTTACTAGCCCAACACAGTGGATTCATCACCATGCGTTATATGCTATGGCTGTGTTCCCATTTGAAGAAGAGCAGAGGCTCATGGTTTTATTGCCCCATGGCTGTTAATTTAATTGATCTAGGGCAGTTCTCACACTTAAGTGAGCTTGGTAGATTAACAAGATATATGAGCACAACGGGTAAGCATAAAAAAATCACCATTGTTTACAAGGCAGCCTGCCATTCTGTCATGCACTACAAGTCAAAGTATCATATGCAACTATCCCCCCCCCCCCCCCCCCAAAAAAAAAAAAAAACCTCAGGCCATTTGATGCTACAGTACCCTTCATGTTCACACAACAAAGTTTGATCCACTACAGGGCTTTCTACTACAGGTCAATCAGGGTAACATAGTTGTGTGCAACTAAAACTATTCTGAGCTTGGAGTGTGGTGCAAGTAATATCATTATGCAGTTTAAATGTAGCAAGGGGTACAGTAAGCATACGTTAACAATGTGAATTAAAGTACGATTAAATATCTTCTCTTCGTTTTAAATTAAAGGCCCAGTTCTCTCATCCCAAACAGTACCAATTCTCCTAACCTTCTTACTTACGCCCCTCCCACAATTTTCTGAAATTCATCCTCATCCAGATACAATCTCAGTTTATTGCTTCAAGGTGAGTATAGAAAAACTCAATGTAAATAATCAAAACACTCAGTATCATTCATGCTGTGCAATACAAGCTTTGGTACTCTGCATTGTTTGAATTAGCTGTCAATCAAAGAGCTAAGCCAATTGAGAATTTTGGTACACCTTTACCAAAATTGTAGTTTGGGGTGAGAGGTTTGGTCCTTTAAGTCAATTATTTAAACTCACTGAGGTTCTCTTCATTGATTTTCTTGAACTCCTCCATCTTGAAAACATTCTGTATACAGTAGGCTCAACTTTCAGTAATTGATTAACGTATGTACATAAATTCACTGTTTAGTTCTTGGCATGTTCACTTTTTCCAATAATAAATATTCAACAGCTTATGATCTTGATAAATATGGCAAAAGCAAATTATAACTTTGTAGTAGAAAGCATACTAGCAACAGAGAGCTTAAAATATAGTACAATTGTATTATTGCACACTTTCAGAATTCACACAAGATTCCTTGAAAACAAAGACTGAATTAACTTCCAATTTTCTGTTTCTGATCAGTTACATGACTTTATTACTTCAGTGCAAAGTACAGGGCACATAGCAGACTATGAACTGCCTCTTACAAGTTACATGTCACCATTCAAGTGAAAAGACTAACAGCTTATCCAAGCTGTGAATCAAGCTGTAAATCAAATCTTTATGAAGAGAAACATCAAACCTCCTTGAGAGTGCAGTACAGTATATGGTACCAAGATGCCTTTAAGTCTTAGATAAAAGATATCACAGCTAGATCTCTTCCTACAACTTCTTCTGCAGAACAAAAAGGGATATAAAGTCTCAACAATAAATAGTACAAACGCTTCAAGAAGACTCAGTCCTCTTCCAATGCATGCATAAAGCAATTTGAGTTCACTAAAGCTGTTCATCTGACATTCCAAACACCAAAAGGAAATAAATCTCACAGAAGGAATCCATGCAATGACCACTTTATAGCACTATCCAGTTACTGATATGTACAGATGCGAGGGTACAACAGTACAGTATACCCTGCTGTACAGTTTCTTGTGTGAAATGAGGATTAATCCACTTAACTGTTAAATGAATTGGAATAACAATTGTCTCTGTACAAAGTTTATTGCAACTAAACGGTCCAACAATTGCACTTCTACGCTATATGGGCATGACACTTAGTTTCTGCCCTCAGTCCATACAGCTTCAAAGCCCTGTAACTATGAATCACTCTGCTGTACCCTCGATACAGTACTATAACCAAGTGACTCTGAACAGTACCATGAAAGTCTTAAAACACACCACAGTTAATTGCCTTCTTCGTATAGTACAATTCTGCCAAGATGTTAACCAGTTTGAACCAAACATTGACAACAATAAAACTTCATGCCTACTGGTAGCCTTGACACCCTTTTCTGTTCTGACGACAATAGGACCAACTGTGACAACAATAGGACGTACTCCTTCTATAACTTTTCTATAGAGAGGGAAATCCCAAAGAATTGTACATACAGCCATGCATGCATGACTAAAAGCCACCAATAAATATTTATTTCAGTGCTAGGATAAACTTGGTACAGACAATGTTCTTCAAGATGACATCCACAAATCAGGTTCAAATGTTTGCAACATGTTCCATGTTTTGCACCAATGTCCTCCTAAACAAGAACCTCACTAAACAGTTAACGCAGCATTCACGAACTTTACACCTGCAGATCAAGAAAATGATTCCCTGTTCCCTGCTTTAACATCCAATCCGATTTCTTTCCAATATGCACCTTACAACTTACAGTAATGTGCTGAAGCGACCATGTCCATAGGACACAATATCATGCACTGTATTATAATGCTTAGCACAAGCCACACTGCACAACAGTACCTGCACATAATGTATTACTGTATAGCGGGTATGCATTGCACATACAGGCAATGCGTTCAATTTTCCTACTGTAACATCTCTGTGTAAATGTCACAAATAGAATTTTCCCCCTTTCAACACACTGTAATTCCTCTACGACATTAGATATACCACTGGAAGAGTTCAGAGAAACTCAACACTACCAGAGGAAACAGGAAGACAACCACACTCTATGACCGGTTGGTTCATTGCAATTTAAGAGACAAACAATGCATTGACAGTTTCCAAAATTAGATGAGTTAAATCTAGAATAACAAAAGGTGAATCCAAAAAAAAAAATTTTTTTTTTATGAATATCATCTTTTTTTTTTGTCACCCATGCAGTCACACCAATTATCAATTGAAAATTACCACTATATGCATATTAATATGAAATACAGTAAAATACCAATACTGAATTATATAGGAAAAGGTAACCAGCCAATTTATTTTCTAGGAACAGATAGATGGCAAAGATAAGCAAGAAAACATCTGATGTGAATATGACCATGAGAATATCAGCCCTACAGATATAGTTTGTTTTATTATCCATGGTAGTTATTTCAGAGCCAGAGCTGCCAACATGAGGTCTTGAAATCAGGAAGATTTACCTCATAAATCAGGAAGATTTCAGGGATTTGTGTGTATTTCAATGGGGGAAATTTTATTCTCAATCAGGAAGATTTTATATTTTGCATGTTTGGAGGTGAAATTTTCTGGAAGTCTTCTGCAGAATCAGGAAGACTTGGCAGCTCTGTTCAGACATTTATACACATTTCCTTTTTGAGGAAGATTTTACCATCTTTGCCACTTCTCTACAGTCTTTCTCAAGGTTGTTTCTGATAATTATCTATTTTTTTTTTCACCAGACACTTTGATGTAGTCTCAGTCTTGCTCTTATACTATACCTGTGCTTTTCCAGTTTCACATTTTTGTCTACATAGGTCCAAATTGTATACACAAATCCGGACAGCAAGTAATGGTCTGATTTCAGTCGGCCATAACTGGGGTCCATCACCTTTAAATCTTTCGATTTCCTTGCTTACCTCTATGATGGATGGTTGTACACTCATTTGTATCTTAAATTATCTACAAGTTCACTAAATATGAGGGTTTGAAATTCGTGTAAACAATAAATAAAGACAGTTTTAAGCTGATGGACCCCACTAACCGCGGCCTACAGTCACTAAAAAAAAGTGCTAATGGGATTCGTCTATACAAGAAGACTTCAAATTATGAGGTTATTGCACTTTTGCCTAAAATTTGCACAATGTTTTAACCAAATAGCAAATACGTTATAATTCCATAATTACAACTTTTTTTGCTTTCATGTGAAAAAAGGGTCACACATACAGGTCTGATGACATTGATATGTATATATAAACAAGGGCCTCAGGAAAAATATAACGTTAACTAACCCAGTCATCCTCAATTACAAAAAATAAATACAAATAAAACCAACAGTTAAAAGGAGTATACTAAGATGACTTCCATAACTTAAAGGGGAGGTACATGGTCAGGGCTGGGAAAAAAATGTAAATTTCCCTGCAAGCAAATCAAATTTCCCAGCAAGCAAATCCAAATTTCTCAAAGACTTCACATGTTTACATACAAAAGTAGTTTAATTTCCCTCCAAATACCAAAATTTCCCTGCAATGACATTCCCAAATTCCCACGTTTTTTTCCAGCCATGTACATGGTACCACTACTGTACATGAAACACAAACACAGTAAGTTTAAACTTTAAATTTGACAAAGTATTCTTGCCACCCTACATGTCAACAAATTTGTCCACTTGATTGACAGGGGATAAACATTTCACACAACCATACTCCCTTTAACCACTGCCATGTATAGACAGTAAAATAGTTGCTATTGATCTTTAGGATTTGACCATCGAAAATTGGTTTCAATTCATCACCCCAGACAATATTCCTAACCTACTTTAATACTTCTAGCCCATCCAACAACTTAAAATCATCCAGAAAAATTTGTCAATTGCTGTTGGCCATGATGAGTGACTGCCCTTAAAGGATTGGCCCAGACTTTATTTTCTAGCTAAGCCACCTTCCAAATCTAGTTTGGTTGGAACGCACCAACAACTGAGAAAGCTCTAAGCAGTATGCAGTAATAGCCCATTAGGTGAATAGTCCACACGACAGGTCTGCGAGACCTACGGTCGGTAAAATGTAACAAAGTTCATTAGACAGACCTTGCCCCAGATCTTGACAGTTTGCACAGACTGGAATCAAGTATTACACAAATATGGACAATTATTTTTATTACAGTTACTTTAATGGTAAATGTTGTGGCGTTCTCAAAATAACCCAGGCTTTAAAATTAATTTGAAAGTTTTTTAACAAGTTTGTAACATTATTTTGAAAATGCTGACTCTCTATCTTTGAAAAAATTAGTATAAACTATAAAGTAAGTTATTTCTTAATAAATAATGGAAAAACCTGTCAAATGCAAACCAGCAAGATCCCATGAGACCAAATTAAGGTTACAAGACTGAAAAGAAGACCTGCTGTGGTATGCAAAATGATGCACAGTAGATTTCAATGTGCCAAAGGCAATTCATCCAAATACACAAAAGAATGGAAAAGTACAAAAAATCAAAAGACAAATTACCTTCCTTACAAGTCCCATTCTATATGTCACAGATCACAAATAAATCAATTTCTCAGACTGGATTCAACTTTTACAAAGAAAATCTTTACACCTCTGTACATAGGTTATGATGACTTCATTTTTTTTCCGTACTTCTATTTTACACCAGATTTTACCAGTAACGTGTAATCAATGCATCCTTGCTGAATGCAATTAAAGAAACATCTCCTTGGTAGAGTATATAATCCTATATATCCTTAAGTATGTTGTAGAGTTACAGCAATCCCTGCTTGGCCTCCTTCTCTCCAGACTCCTAGCAACCTCTTATCAAATGGCTGCTCCCTATTCTAATGCACACACACAATATGACAATGGCAGCGATGAGATACAAGGCTGGTTACATGTAGTAAGCCACTAACTTGAAATGACTACTTGCTGTAAATACCTTGCCCTCAGGGAGGGCAAATAAAGTAGGCTGTACATTCCTTAGTTACAAAAACATGAGTTATTTACCTTGGAACCATTAAGTTCAAAGCTAACTTCCAAGAATGAAAGCTTGGGTTGGTCTGGTTTGTACTGGCAAGCTGGATGATTCAGAGGCCTGTATGTGTCATTACTCTACTCCAGTCATCCTCAAAAGTGTTTACCACAGATATCAACAAAAGACAGTTTGGAGTAATCTAACCCCAATGTTTGCTCTTTCAGTGTGTGTGTCATGGGGAGCACAATGGATTTCTAAGTTAGCTGTTGAGTACAGGATATCATATGTTCACCTGGCTTCATTGCACTTGAACAAGTGCTTTGTACAAGTCAATATGGGCTTGCACAAAGGGAATTAAATCATCATTTACAGATTGGTGGGAAAGTATTGATTTTTTTAAGGATGTACTCTACATCCAATTACTAAACAAATAGTTATTTTTTGAACGAATCAGTATCTTTGTTAGTGTATCCATGTATTCACAAGGTCAAGTGAATATAGTCATCTTCTAAATTGAATTTGGATGAATGAATTTTAAGGTAAGAAAGTGAGGTTGGAACCAGATTTACCTCTGTACAGATTGATCAATGACTACAGGATGCTACATGTTAGAGCATTGACTAGTTGTCTGTGAGAACTTTGCCAAACAGAAGAGAAAAGACTGGAAGACAGTTTCACTTCAGGTCACAAACAAGAAGCACAAATGAACCAGAATGCAAGGCATTCATACTCTCGAATGGTTTCTAGTAATATTAATAGAGAGTTGCTAAATTTTAGCAATTCCCTGATACAAGACAGGTAGTAGATAGTGAACTTTTATGATCTGGTTTGGGCATTTCAGAAAAGGATATCAGTGTTGAAAATTTGTACTGGTGAAACATTAGTGATGGGAGGTGACGAGAATAGAAATGTTTAAAGGGACAATCCTCTCACCCCAAACTACACTTCTAGTATAGGGTAACAGAAACTCTCAATTGGCTCAGCTTTTTGATTGACTGCTAATTCAAACAATGCAGAGTACCAAAACTTATATTACACAGCACAAACTGTTCTGATAGTGTTTTGATTATACACATTGAGCTTTCTATATATTCACCCTGAAGCAATAAAATGAGAGATTGTGTCTGGATGAGGATGAATTTCAGACAATTGTGGGAGGGGCTTGATTAAGAAGGTTAGGAGAATTGATACTGTTTGGGATGAGAGAATTGGGCCTTTAAGCTATGACAAGCTCAAGTTTTAGAAAAGTATAATATGTGAGTGATCCGTATATAATGATGTTAAATTTAACTAAACAAAACAGGTAGTGGATGAAATTATCTACTAGATCTAGAAAATAGACATGTTCAGAGTGAAGAAAAAGTGTTTTATTAATAATTTTAGGCCGTAGCCAAAACTGTCAGAATTTCACACATATTATTGGAAGTTCAAAGTACCAAAATTTCCTCACGTATGGCAATTTCAATTTTTTTGACTTCCTTAGTGTTCTCAGTATTGTTCGATGGCAGTGCTTACTACTGTTCAACCGGATCACAATGTATGTGAATGCACTGCATCACCAACGAAGCATGCATATATATTTCCAGATCAAATGAGATGTAACTAAGCTATCATCTTGGCTAATGAGGTTTAAAGGCCCAGTTCTCTCACCCCAAACAGTACCAATTCTCCTAACCTTCTTATTTAAGGCCCTCCCACAATTGTCTGAAATTCATCCTTATCCAGTCACAATCTCAGTTTATTGCTTCAGGGTGAGTACAGAAAAGTTCTATGTATATAATCAAAACACTCTCAGTACAGTTCATGCTGTGTAATATAAGCTTTGGTAATCTGCATTGTTTGAATTAACAGTCAATCAAAAAGCTGGGCCAATGGAGAATTTCTGTACCCCCCTACAAGAAGTGTACTTTGGGGTGAGAGGCTTGGCCCTTTAAGGGTAGAAAGAGATAACTATGCAGTCTCCACTTTGCTATTTTGAGAGATCTCTCTTCCCCATTCCTACTATAATTGTCAACAAAATAAACAGTATAAAATTTCTCACCCACCTCCCTTTTTCTTTGGTTGGATAAGTGCGCAGCTAGTAGGTCTTTTCCCTTACAGTACGGTTGCTCAAAGGAACTGTTTTAAATTTGTCTTACAAGATTGCCAGATCTAATTAGGCCATGCCGCCAAGTACAGCCACCAATGAAAAAAGTCTACTGTGAGAATATTAAAAAAAATGCATAAAAAGAGAAGAACCGGGAAAGCAAGTGCCTATTGATAAGGGCAATTCATGTTTCAGTTGAAACGTATAGGCCAAAAGAAAACTAAGCAGTTAATATTGCGCAATTTTCGAATCCGGGAGACTACGTTATCTTATCCATTCTCTATTCCTAACCCTCTGTGACAGTCTTCAATTCTGAACAAAATAAAATTTAACTTTAGTTTGTCACTCTTGTTACAGTTGTAAGTTGCTTGATAATGAAAAGAAATCACCCGTTCAATGCTTTTCTTATAACAATTACTTTTACATCAACAGATTGCTCGAATGTTTCAAACTGTAAGAAAAGAAGGGCAATGACTATTTCATAAAGAACAGCAGTTGACAAAAACTATAGAAAGGACTTCTAAGAACCCCATACAGTCGTTCCAAGAACCATGTAATTGAAATATCCCTCAAGTAATATGCCTCAACGTGTAATGAAACCAGAGACATCCTTAAAGGGCCAAACCTCTCACCCCAAACTACAGTTTTGGTAACAGGGTACCGAAATTCTCAATTGGCTCAGCTCTTTGACTGACAGCTAGTTCAAACAATGCAGAGTGCCAAAGCTTATATTACACAACAAGTATAGTACTGACAGTGTTTTGATTATATAAATTGAGTTTTTCTATACTCACCCTGAAGCAATAAACTGAGATCGTGTCTGGAAGAGGATGAATTTCAGGCAATTGTGGGAGGGGCTTCAGGAAGAAGGTTAGGAGAGTTGGTACTGTTTGGGGTGAGAGAACAGGGCCTTTAAAATTAATTACCTGTTTTCATGGTTAATGCCTTTTAATTTACAAACACTTACAAAATAACAAAGGCAACATGGCACATAATGAAAATACTGTAACAAGTCCATAAGCCGCTTCTATACTTCACATTTGCTTGTAAAAACAGACTTCAAGTAGACTTAGTAAGCTGTCCATTTCAGTTATTCTTCACCTTTTGAGAAAGTTTGGTGATTTGATATTCTACACCCTCAATTCCCAACTAGCAGGTGGTCAGACTTATAGCCAAGGAAGGGGAAAAGGGGCACAAGAATTATTTTCTGCTAATTTTTTGGCCAGCTTAGCTAAGCTTAAATGGCCTGCAGGTGGAAATCCAAATAGGGTTGATCAACAAAAAGTGATGAGCCCCACGCACATCTGGGGGTCATGAGGGTCACAAAGACTTCAAATGAATGGGTACAAAAGCTAGTAATCCATGTACTTATGATACAGCCCTTTATGGGTGAAAATATATGATTCATTTGTTTGCTGTGAGTGCATGGTAACCAACTGGTTACAAACTCAGCCATAACTTGAAACCTCAGCTATATAGGTTTCTGCACTAGTCTGTCATTATACTTGATTCAAATGATGGTGGTCATGTGCTTGGCAATTAAGTGGCAGATAAAGTAATGATAATAATAGTTTTCATAAAGTGTGTTACACAAAGAGACAAAGAGTCTCAAAGCACTGGAGACTGCCCAACAGGGAGTCAATATGAAATAGTAAACAAATGAGTTTTCAAATTAGTTAGAATAAGAATACTGCAATGGACATTTTAAATGTAAGGAAACTCCCCTTTTTTAAAAAGGATAGATCCCCCCCCCCCCCCCCCGGTCTTGAGTTTTAGATTTTCCAGGTGTGCTACAAATTGCACTCCTCAGTAAATTAAGGAGTGTTGCAGGTGTGCAGTTTTATTAATCTATTTTATACAAGCTGACTTCTTCATCTAGGTGTGTAAAAATTCATACTTCTCACAGTGATTTGAGGTGAGTGATGGTGTGTGATCACACCCACATGCCTAAAAAATTCAAGGCCTGCCCCCCCCCTCCCCCACTGTGATTACTACATTTCATCAAATGTTGCAGCCCTCCATGCTGAATGAGGTTTTTACACACTTTTCTTGGGTAGGTAGCTGAGCAATGCCAAATCCTGAAATTATGTTGCTTGAAAAAAATCAGAGAGAATCACTGCCTCAGAGACTAAATGCCAGTCCATCTAATTAGGTAAATGATGATGTCTGCACATGGTAACTTTTTTGGTAGCCATTTTTTTTTTAAAATTCAGTGTTAATTTGTTTGATAGACTTGATGTAATCTACTGGAGAGGCAATCATAGGCATATAGTCATTTAATAACTCAGGCTGTGAGTCTCCTTTTGTAGGCAAGTACTTGCAGACCAGCCTTGTCGAGCTGAAGTTTGCACCAACAGCGTCCTAGTTTTCTGTGCACCATGCTGCACTCATTATACATGATTTCTTACTTTACATGTATTGTGCATAAAATTCCTGCATGGTGTTCAAAACAAATTGCATACATAGTGCATGCACTCTTTAATCAGCAATTAGGCAACTGAAAACAAAACTAACGTGTTATAGCTTTTATTTCCTTAAATTTTCAGCCAATTGAATGTCAAATACAGATAACAGGAAAGAATATGTTATTCACTTAATTACTTGAACAGTTAATTATTCCATGACATTAAAATGTTTACAGAATTCCTTGTCAAAATTATTACACTTGGACAACAATCTGTTTCGTTAGTGCCTATGGTTTATACATAGTCGTAGTTAGTCATAACAACTTCAATTTGTTGTGAAATAACAAGGATTAAATAACATTTCAACATCCTTGTAAAACCTTAGCTATAACCTTCTGGTTTTATCTAGGAGATCCCTCTGCTTTTTCCTTTAAGTGAAAGGCACAAATTGTTTTCCTTACTCCATTGTAGAGCATCATTATAGAGTATGACACAAAATGGCAGTAGGTGCCATTTTTTTTTTAAGTTTTTGATAAATGACTCAAGGAATCGAACTAACCCAGGCCAGAAAGCATGGGAAGCAGATGTTTTACACAGCAACTTCATAAAATGCGCAGTTCCTAATGTACTTGTATCGAGAAATGCCAGTAGTGGTGCTTGGGAATGGGAGAAGGGGGGAACTAACCCAATGCACTGAAAAAAGCCATGGAAGCACGTAAAATTTTCAGCACCCTAAAAGACATGCCAACAATTTTTCAGCATGTATTTATAAAAATTTAAAAACTCAATATATTCTCAGCAGATCTGCCTTTATGAAAGCAAAGTACCGTAGTAGCTGCAGTCACCGGGATTATGTATTTACAGTACTTGCAGAACTATAGTACTTCTAGTATAGGGTAACTTTCATGATTTCGGGGAGGCTTCCTTGGTCAACCTCTCTTCTGAGGGATACACAAATCACCCAAACACCATGGCATGGGTTGGTTAGTTGGTTAGATGGAGTATTACAGCCCAGTTCCTAACCAATTAGTCTAAGTTGAGCCATGCAGCCACAGCCTTTCTTCCAGCTGTGGCTCACTGGCTTGTTTTCCTTACTCCATTGCTTATGTTGAGCGTGCAAGCACAACGGCAGTACTGACTGCATTGTTTAAGTCTGTGGTATGACCTGGCCAGGTTCCACGGTATGGGAGAAAGATGGAACCTACCTCCCACCACCCTATGTTTACCATTATAATATACTGTACCTAAACTTATCATCTGCATGGCAAGCTAAATGGCACTGTAGTTACTCTACCAGGAAGGGGAGTCTGACACCCTCCAGCTTTCTACTGCATTCAACTTTTGTTAAAAAGTAATAGCACCCTTGCTATTTTCTTCAGCAATGATACAATACGTCAATTTTCTTCCTTTCTTCACCACAAGACACAATTAGTTACACATTTTGTATGTTTATTGCCCAAGTCAAAAAAGCAGTTGACCACTGGACAAAGAAGTTTAAAACATTCTGTATGCAATGCAGAGCTGCCAACCTGCCAGAATGACAAAGAGGAACACCACCCATGTGCATTCTAGGATAAAACTACAGAGGCTGGGATCCAGGGCCCACCATAGGACCCTTGAGGAGGGGTCCAGGGGGAAAAGCACTGGATTTTGAGTACTTTCAGGTTTGCCTGTAAGACTCTTTGAGTCTTCAAGAGCAGATTGGTTAATTCCATGCCAAATCTGCAATGCCTGCATGCAGCCTGTTAGATTTAAAAACCTGCCTTGACAATTAGGAAATCCACTGATTGTACACTTTAATATGCACACATTCACACAAACCCACACAAACCCTTTTTTCAAGTCCAAGAAAAATCCTCTACCTCAAAAAAAACAAATGAAAACATTGGACATGATCATGATTACAGTTTCACTGAAAATCGGAACATGACATGGGAAAATTGGAACATAGCAAAATTTGGTACAAGAAAAGCGGAACTGTTCCTCCTAAATCAGAACAGTTGGCAGCTTGCCAATGTATTTCTGACCATTTTTAATTTACTTGTTTTAAAATGTAATGTTCCACATAGATACAGCACTTGTTGAATAATTCATGTAACAGATTTTTTTACTTCTGCTGGTGGAGAACACTCATAAAAATGCATATGTATAGAAACTTTGTAACCTCCTCCTTCTCAATGTTAATGTACCTCAAGCATAATAGGAGTAATTAACAGATGAGAAGATCAGGGCAAAAGGGTGGAGATAGATAACGATATTGTACCGTTACAGTTTCAATGGACATTTGGTGTACAAGCTTACAGTCGCCTCATTGTAGAAAATCCTTCAATGCTGTTGGATGATTGACTATTTTCTGTACATAGATTAGACCATAAAAAGAAAGGAGAGACAGTCATTCTTCGTGTCATGGATGTACGTACTTTGCGATTTGTGAGGGTAGGAAACTGAAAATATGGGTTAAATGCAGTAATCTGTACGGATACAATGATGGTAAGACTTGTGTTGAAATTCAGTTTGTCTCACTAAATGGGGGAATGAGCCAAATAATATTTTTTTCCTAATGGGGTAAGTAGAGATTGCATACATGTGAATAGGAGGTAAGTATAGGGATGATGTAGATAGTTAGTTAGATGGAGTGTTACAACCAAAGCTTCTAACCAAATAAGTTGAGCCTGCCACAGCCTTTTTTACCAGTTGTGGCTCACTGGCTTGTTTCCCCTAATGCTTTGCTTATATGCTGAGCAACAAGCACATTGGCAGTAGGTTCCATTTTTAAAGAGGGGTGATGTAGATTTTGAAACTTGCATGCTTCAAGGTACCTTTTATATTTAAGGACTTTCAAATTACATATTCATGTTAAATAAATGAAATAGCCACCGAAGTTTCATAATTTTTGTGAGAAAAGTATCACAAGACTATTAAGAGCCAAGAGAATACACAGTCATAAAGTATACTAAAAATCCATCTGCAGCCTGGTCAAAAATATAGTCCAACAGGTGTTAAAGACATAATCCTCTCACCCAAAAACTACAATTTATAGCAGTCACAGAAATTCTCAATTGGCACAGCTCTTTGATTGACAGCAAGTTCAAAAACTGCAGAGTACTTTGACTCATATTTCACAGCATGTACTGTACTGAGAGTGTTTTGATTACACTTTGGGGTCGTGTCTACTCACCCTAAAGCAATAACTTGAGATTGTGTCTGAGTGGGGATACTTTACATTTCAGACTGTTGTGAGTGAGAGGCTTAATTAAGTAGGTTAGTAGAATTGGACTCTGTTTGGGGCATCTTCTTGCATTTATAACATTCTGGGAACTTGAACCTGACAAAATTTACACCACAAAAGATGAAATTTTCTAAAAGATCTAAATTTTTACTACAGTAAATTATGCATTATTTTGTAAGAAACCTCTGTGTTATGATACACCCAGTAGAAGTCAATCTTGAGAAGTGAATTAAATGAAACAGCAGTGAAGGTAAATCTTATTACCAGGCTTTCCCAATTCATTGCCAATTCTAAAGACCATCCTGTAGTTCTGTGACATCATCTGGCTATATGTGTTATTTCTGCAAACTTAGTTGGAAACAGTAAGATTAATTCTAAATGGCAACATGATATGTATCATACAAGTAACGTTCCTTGTGGGTAAGTTTAACTCTAATGAATGTCCTCTCTCCCTCTCTCCCCCCTCCCCCCCCCCCCCCATTGAAAATTTCATGCTCATGGAGCAATACTGGATTCCACTGGGTATGGTACTAACCAAATTTAGCTTAATTTGGCTCTGTCTATAGAGATGGCATGAAGTAAACCATCTACAGTGTAAGGAATCTGCTCAATCAATTCTACTTTGAAGTTTGACATACTTTGATCTCTTAAAGGGGCCTAGTAAAACCCATATGTCCCATCCATGGACCATTTAGAATTGGAGCCCTGGCACATATCTTGTGTGTATAATTTTCTACAAATTTTGCCTGAATTTCTGCAAATTTTGTCTGAATTTTTTGATTGTCAAAAATTTAGGGGAACTCAGAGTCCCCTGCCCCCCCCCCCACCCATCTTTGGCACACCTCATCCCCTCATTCTCAGGGTGCGTAATAGGTGCTATTAGTTTACCAGGGTTTAGTTACTGGTAAGTGGGGATTACATAGGTGAACAGGAGGTAAGTAGAGGGGTGATATAGATTATGGTTTCTACCATACCAGATTAATTGATAATATGTAGAACCAATGACACGAAAAACATACACCATCATTTTGACAATTTCCCCAACTGAAAACTGGTTTGGGGGCTAAAGACACTTAACAAACTTTAAAAAACCTAAAAAACTAAAAAATAAAAAGGAAGAAAAAAAATCTTACATTTTTCTGGTACAAAATTTGCATCATTGTCCTATCAGTTCTGGACTATTTACTGTACAAGTGGTGCGGAGGCATAGGTTTCCAGCTGTATCCCAAAACATCACATCCAATCTTACTCTACAGGCAGTATACAAACAGGTTCCACAATTTACCTTGAAGCACTCTTAGGAATAAAATTTACCATATGAGTAAACAGGATCCAATAAACAAAATCAGTAGGTGAGGAGTGAAATAGACTCCCATTTTCAACTTTCTCCTGTGACTAGTTTACACCAAACAGGAAGTAGCAGTTTGTACTTTTTCATGTACAGTAAATGCAGTGTGGTGTACAGTCCGGTTTCATTTGTATTGTTTGTGTGGTGAAACACAGACAATGCCAATGAAATTCCATGGTCTACTATACCATTGATGCACAACACCAGGCCAATAGTTGGCAAATATTAAGCCCTGGATTACATTCACAAACCCAGGTGTAACCTCACCTAATAAAATGGCGTTCATTCATGCATAAAAGCCTTCATTGCAACTGTACTTCCTTCAAGACAGACCAGGAATATAAAATTATATATATTACATAAAAGGAAAAAGTTTATAAAAATAAAAATTCACAGCAGAGTGGGGTCACATTTCTTTTCACAAAATGGATTCCCTTGGAAATATACTCTTTGCATCTAGTACCTATAGATACCAAAGAATAATTCTGTTTGCTTCAATATTTCTTCTTTTGCCAAGTTTTTAACTTTTCCAAAAACACATCAACACAAGGCACCAGCCAACATAAAAATTTTGACTTAAACTTCATGAAAGGCCCAGATCTCACACCCCAAACAGTACCAATTCTTCTAACCTTCTTACTGAAGAACCTCCCACAACTGTCTGAAATTCATGCTCATCCAGACACAATCTCAGCTTATTGCTTCAGGGTGAGTATAGGAAAACTCAATTTATATAATCAAAACACTCTCAGTACCATTCATGCTGTGTAATATAAGCTTTGGCCCTCTGCATTGTTTGAACTAGCTGTCAATCAAAGAGCTGAGCCAATTGAGAATTTCTGTGCCCCCATACCAAAATTGTAGTTTGGGGTGAGAGGTTGGCCCTTAAATCAGAAATAAGTCTTTTTCAGTGGCCATATAATACTAAAAACTTGACAGATTATGTCACAGTAAGTGTTGGCTGTGTTACTTAGGTCTCAGGTTATTGCATAAAATACAAATGTCTCCTTTTTGTACAGTAAAGGATATGAGATGACCATTAATTTCCTACCCTTTTTTTTCAACCACCAGTGTTTGAAGAGGAGAGGGAAAAGATGAAAGGGATGGGAGGGAGGCGGGCAAGACCATCCTTGGTGTTGGTTTCATCCTAACTATATATTATTTCAATGGAATCTAATAGAGGTACAGAGTGATGTAGATGGCAACTGCTTCAAAGGAAAAGTGAACTTGCCTCAATTTGAACTAATATAGTAGACCATCCTACTTCATGAATGGTACAAGTTTTTGAATCATGTGACAATATCAAACCTTTTTTAAAGCACAGTAAAGTAAAAGAAAATGCTAGTTCTGCTTTTAATGGAGCAGTTGGCAAGTGTGCAATGTTTTTCTCACTGAATTGTGAAATGTATGGGAAGTCATTGCGTACATTACCACAAACATTCTGTGAAATATCATAAAAGATAAGTGAAAGAGATATAGAAGAAAATTTGTGGTATTTAGTTGTTGTTCTGCTCTGCCCTTTCAGCGGACAAACAAGAAACCATGCATGACCATTCAAACTTAAAGGTAAAAGAGCAGTCCCTCCAATCTTATTTTGAAGAAAAAGCTTAATAACACAATTTTCATCTTATTTCTCTTCAAAGTGTCTTTCACTTACATTTTATGACTTACTATTGCATATACAAGGTAAACCAAGCAGTTATTTCTAATAAATTTCACATTTGAAGTGAAAAAACATTGTCACATGACTCCCAACAGCCAATCATGAAACTGGACAGTCTACTGCACTTCTCCAATTTGGGATGACTGCTCCTGCCCTTTAACTGAGAACTGGCTGTGGGTTATACAAACTTTTCAGAGAGGATGGAATACCACATTTTTGGAGGAGGAAGGGGGAAGGGGAGATGGAAGGTGAGGGAAAGCTTCAACCTTGTGTCCTACTAATAAAACCTGACACAACCAAATTATACACATATATTCAAGGCTAAATGCACATGACTGCCCTTGAAATACAGGTTGAGGTTGCAAAAACAAATGATATTAAAAAAATATTAAGATATATCTTGTGAGTTCCTCTTTCCTGTTGTAAATTTAGACACAATAGTCATCAATTTAAACTAATTTATTAAATGGTTAGTACTACGTAACTGTCAAATTTGAAAATGTTCTCCTCAATGAGGAAGCATGAGGTGACCTACTTAACAATTCAGAGCTATGTTAAACATATTCAACACTTCGCAAAATTTTTGAACAAGTCCTTGTACTGTATGATATTAAACTGCTCATAAGCCTACAATCCTGCTATAGTCCTGCACAACTCAGGAAATTGGTATCAGAGATGGTCAGTAACTTACACATTCTTTGGTTTTAGTCCAAAAGGCTCCGGCCAGTTGTGTCATCATTACAACTGGCTGAACTTGACCCACAGAATGAGCAAGTGACTGACCATCTCTAAGATAACTTTCCCCAAGTTCTGCAAGACTAGTATTGATTGTAGGCTCAAGGGCATTTTCATAGCATGTGCTCTTATATATTAAATGTTGTTAAAAATTGTTAAATTGGTTGCCACCCGACGTTAAGTTGTAATTCATAAGCCAATGGCTTCTCCCACATTCATGGTCGCTTAGCATCATAAACAACTGCCCTTCAAGGCCTGATTATTTATTTATATACATATTGTCATTTACTTTGTTCCCTGGCTCATGAATACATCCTCTTCAGCAACAAATCCTACTCAGTACTCACACTTAACTACACTGTAAATATCTGGCAAAGTTGGTAGTATGAGGGAGCCCTCCAACAAAGAGCACCCTTTCATTCCAATCTCCTTTACAACATACTACAAATGCACATCCAAACAGGTCACAAACTGTGCAGTCTTATAGAAGCAATTAGCAAATGGGAAGAGGGTTTTGGGACGGTGCCACTGGAGAGGGGGAATGGGCTGACTGCTTCATTGTGCTATCATTTTAGCCAGTTAGCACTTCTTGCAATTTCAGGAACTAACCATTAGCCTAAGTTATTGTAAAATTCCATCGAAAACTGGGTTTCTACATTTCAAAAAAATTCTTCTGTAGAAATTAAGAGCACATTTGTTTCAAGTTACGATTCTGTACTGCAACAACTGTGACTATGCACATTGATGTTATTTCAACATACAGCAGAACTTATAATGGCCAAACCTCTCACCCAAACTACAATTTTGGTACAGAGGTACGGTAATTCTCAATTGGCTCAGCTCTTTGATTGACAGCTAAATTCAAACAATACAGAGTACCAAAGCTTACTGTATATTACACAGCATGAAAAGTACCGAGAGTGTTTTCATTATATAAATTGAGTTTTTCTATACTCACCTTGAAGCCAAAAAATGAGATTGTATCTGGATGAGGATAATTTTCAATTGTGGGAGGGGCTTCAGTAAGAAGGTTAGGAGAATTGGTACTGTTTGGGGTGAGAGATCTGGGCCTTTAATAGATATTGTATCATGTGCACTAACACTTTTGGTAGGTTTAGTCTTGGCTAATAATAAACTTCACTTTTAAAACACTATGGCCTACTGAAGTTACTACATATTTTAATATTTTGATGAAATTTTTTTTTTATCAATATTCACAATAATTCTTGTTTTTCATATTTGAATCCCTCATCAAGGCATTATACACCACTCCCAAAATAGTGGCAAATAAAAAGCTTACCTCGACGTCATACTTTCCACGCTTTGCTAACACAGTGGTAAACATTTCAATGGAGAATTCGGTTATATCAGGCATATCCACAGAACTCATGGAAGTGATATTTTACAAATGATGCATCCACACAAAAAAGTATTACCACAAGTGAAGGTTTAGTGAATCTCTGACTCCTGTTGCTATGGCAGCATGAAGAATGATATCTTTGCTTTTCATCTACAGTATTCAATAAGGTGTTTCAATGCTAGTGATGCATTCAGTAAAATGAAAACTTTATTTAAATACAACTTTTTCTTTCACTTTTGAATGTACTTCTCAAATTTTGCAACAAATTATCTCTTCTAGAAATCTATAAATGTAAACTGGATATTTTATCTCTGGACTGTTTGCACTGAACTGGTAAATTCCTTTCATGTACATAAGCCAGGAAAACATTGAACTCAAGAGCGTAAGTTAATCCGTCATAGCATGAACCACATTACGTTCACCTTGTTTGAAAGTTTTCACAAGTCTTTCCCAGTTAATATTTTGAATAAATAAGCAGGTACTTTCAGTGAGTGTTCCTTCTGTTGCCAGTGATTGCTATACCATCAATCCTGGTTGTAAATCAATGCCTCAAATACGACACATCTCAAAACACTAAATAATCATTTGAACTTCCTCCAAAATCTTCATATGCCATTGAATCCTTCCTGTGCAACTTATGCAATGTTATTTCAATAAACCAGGACATGACTTTCTCCGGATGCGAGAGGTCTTTACTACATTTGCATCTATACCTAAAGCAAAATATTGTGTTTCTTTGAAGAAAATTTTCACATTTTTAAAATCTACAACATTGTAGATTTTATGGTTTATGAGTCAATGAGCGACAAAACTTACCTAGATGCCAAGAGATACAGAATGATTGATAATTCAAATTAAGACAGTATGAATGTCTTAAAAAGAGCCCAAGGGCACCATAGTAAGGGTTCCTTGTTTTAAATATGATTTTGTATGGTAATAGTAAGCAAAGGCATGTATACCTTCAACCCTAATGACTATTGACCTTCACCAAAAACATTTGGGGACAATAAAATTTCTTAGGAAATTGCATGTTTGAGCTAAATTGACCAATTGAGTCCCAAGTTATTGCACCACATACCTCCCGTTTCCATCATCACATATTTCACACACTCCTGACCTTTCACTAAAATGTCATTTGCTAATTGAGTTTAGGGTATCTAGGGGGGCAGTTTATTTATCTGCCTTTTTGGTCCTTCTCAAAAAATCATATCAAGGCCTTGCAAAAAAGTCACAAGGGTCAAAAGGTCAAACGAGGTCAAAGTCAGTCAGCACATGCAGTTTAAATGAACACAACTGTCCATTATGTCATCCCCCAATAACATCTGCTTATTGAGTTTTATCTCATCATATAACTTGCAATCTAATGCATAACATACTGTATTCTTCTAACTTTTCACTCAAATGTATAACTCAAGTTAGAAATACCATAGGGGGTTGCATAATTGCCTTTCTAGATCATCTCAACAAGATCAATCCAGGAATCACAAAAAAGTCAAAAAGGTCAAATGAGGTCATGTGGGGTCAAATCAGGTCAACACCTGCTCATTATGAGACCAACACAATTTTCCATTATGTCATCCCCCTATGTTATTTTATCATTAAAGGGATATAGGCCTATTGCATTTGTTTTGCAAAAAAAAAAAAAAAAACCTTTTAAGACTTAACATTCATTGACACAGGTTGATAGATTATCAAAAATAAGGCAGTATGGTACAGTAGCCCTTTTTTCAAGAAATAAGTTTCCCACAGACAGAAATTCAGTTGTTTGTTACTCAAGAATAATTTGTTCACCCAAACTTTCAACATTTCAAATGATTCAACATCCATGGCTCTTCTTTCAAATTATTATGAAGAGATGTAGCTATTGCCGGGGTTTATGATAAAGACTGAATTGTTGGATAGTGTCTGAGCCATTTTCTCTGTACTCTTTGTTGGAGCATTTTAAACAAAATATTTCCCTTTAAGTCATCACACCATACTTCACATTCCGATGCATATGACCTACACACCAAATAACCAGTCACTTAAAGAGGTTCACTGAGTTTATATCGATAACTAGTAAGAGTCTTAAAGGGTCACTATCACATAACAATACTTATAGCTAGCATAACAAGTCAAGTTTCAAGTCCAAAAGTCACAGAAAAAGTTAAAATTTTAAATTTTCTACTGTCCTGACTTGTAACTGTATTGTACATAATTTGAAAAAAGTGTCTGGTCACAAATAATTGAAAACCCAACTTGAACCGTTAAGTACTCACTCATAAAACAGTTATTTGCATGTATGGTATGGGGATTGTCTAAGATTGACCATTTGTCATTGGTATGTGAAGAAAAATGTAACAGGTTTGGTAAATTTGTTGAATTTCATGAACCAAACTCAATGAGCCACTTTAAATGGCAGTATAACTAGCTAGGAACATTTAGGTCATCTGAACACTTGAGACAAATCCAGTTGTCACAAAAAAGTCATAAATGTCAAAAGGTCAACTGGGTTCAAGGGGAGTCATCACATGTACTTCACTTAGACAAACACAAATTTCCATTACACCACCCCTCTGAAATATTTCAGCTGCGAGATATAGATAAAATATTACTTACTTCTAACCTTTTGAACCTTTCCAATTATTTTGGTTAAAGGTGAAAATATTTCCACTTCCGACCAATCCAACTTACCCTAAAATTATGTCACAGTTTGAACACCAGACACAGAGTTATAGCTACTAGGACTAATTTACCTTCTGGCATGGTGATCCCCAATGACCTTTGACCTCCATCAAAAACAACATCTACTAAACAATATACACATACACACCAAGTCTGACAAAAAATTATCGGCTGATTATTCAGTTACTGAACCATATACCTCACATTCCCATCCCTGACATAAGCACACGAACACACACATACATACACACATGCCACGGTGACTACATATTATGATCCGGCCAGGGGTCCATTCATCACCCCTGATGCTGACTGCAGTGCAAGTCAGATGCTCTAACAACTTGACCCAAGTGTTCAGTTTTTGGGGGGAGGAGGGTCAGTTTTTTGGGGGGAGGAGGGGGAGGAAGAAAGTTGATGTTGGAATTTACTGATAGCCAATGGTTTCAAAAATCAAAACTATTATTTATGCATGCTATGACAATTGTGCAATATATATGTTTATTCAGCACTTGCCCAAAAGTGCAGGGACTATATTTTGCCTACATGTCTGACACTTATTGTTACTTATAAGACATACAGAGCTGTCCATTAACAATAAATGATGGTTAACAGTAATCATGGCCTTTTGTTTACCAAGGTGCCTCTCTCATTGCACTAACATATAAAATAAACTTTCAAAGCTGACTCCAATGCCCTTTTCTCTCCCCTTAGCTGTGCCCTCTTGAGCCTTTGATATCAAGCACTGCATAAAATGATAGAAATGAGATCATTTTCATAAGAAGGGACTGACTGTTGTGTAGCTCAGGAATAATTTGTTGGCCCACAAAATTCAAATCATTGATTTTTTTTTTTTAAAAGTATCTTCAAAACTTGTGTAATGGTAGGTAGTACAGTTGATAAAAAAAAGATTAAAGGCAGTCATTCGTCACCCTAAACTACAGTTTCAGTATACATACATCAACACTCTCAATTGATACAGCTCTTTGATTGGCATCACATTCAAACAATGCATCATAGCTAAATTACACAGCATGGGCACTGAGAGTGTCTTGATTACACTTTATGAACTTGTATGGCCACTGGGACAAGCCATGAAGCAATAAACTAGGATTGTGTCTGGATTAAGATGAGTTTTAGATAAATGTGGGAGGGGCTAGAATTAAGTAGGTTGGGAGAATTGGAACTGTTTGGGATGATGAAAATATGCCTTTAACTTAAATTAAATCCAGTCATATGGATTTGTGTCTTAGAATATCCTATATTATAACTAAGAAGCATGGGAGTCTTGTGACAATATTTTCCTTACTGAATTGAAAAATTTACATTGATTGATGTAAAAGGAAACTAGGTACAGTACTTAGAAGAGAAATGAGAAAAAATTTGTGAGATTTCTTTGTTTTTTTTCAAAATGATGTAGGAGCACCTGCTTATTATGCCCATACAATTAAAATCAGCTACCACCAGATCCCTTCGTATGTTATCAGTAGATTTTAATTAAAGAAAAACAACCACCAATTCGAAACACCTTTTTCTAAATAGAGAAAGGAAAATTCCAAATTGGTTACTGGTCTTTGAAGTTTGACCATATCAAATTCAGAAGATGCAGAGTACAGTAGCTATAATTCACAGCATGCACAGGGAATGTTCTAATAACACGTTGTCTTGTATGCTCAGTGGCAGCATCAGAACGTCAAATTTGGGGGGGGGGGGGGAGTTCTGTTGGGTTTAAAAATTTTTTAGTGCAATGCAAAATCAAGCCCAAGCAGGCACTCCAGTGGGTGGGGGTGTAGCCCCTAGGCTAAGTCCTGAGGGTTCAGCATTTCTGGAGGAAAAATTAATCTCAGAGTCGGTATATTTTTTTAATTTCTTTTGGCTGACATAACTCCTAACTGACCTAACTGGGTGTGGGGAAAGTGGGGGAGAGGAGCATGGGCGTCCGCAGGTATGGGCAAGGGAGGGGCACTTGCCCCCCCCGCAAATTCAAAAATTTGAAAAAACGTATAAAAATCAAAGCAAAAACCTGAACAAAACGTGATTTCCAAGTTTCTATGCGAAAAAAAGGCTTTAGAAATGCCATTTCTGGCGATCTGGGAGGCATTTTGGGATGAAATTTTCTCATGCTTTGTGTCAATTCATGGTGACTTGGAGGTTTTGCCCCCTTCTAGCAATTTTACCCCCCCCCGACTTTTTTTCTGCGGACGCCCATGGAGAGGAGTGATGAAAAAATCTGAGGGTTCCTTGCTTTAGCACCACCTCTGTGTTATACTGATTATGGTATGACCTCAGGCATTAAACTAGGTCTGTATTTGTGTATACAAGGAAGAGCAAGCAAAAACAGTCACCCAGACTTATTTCAAAACAACAACTTAATCTCTCAGATTTCATACTCAGTATTAAAAATTCTCTCTGAGTATCTTTCCATGTATTGCAAGACATCAACATTGCATATTCAATTAAGGTTAGATCAAATTGTGAAAACTCTTAAATTTCACAACAAAAGGACCTAATCCACTCACCACGAACAGTTCCAATTCTCCTCACCCACTTACTTAAGCCCCTCCTACAACTGCCAAAAACTCATCGTCATCCAGACAGAATCTCAGTTTATTGCGACAGGTTGTACAGTGTACTGTACAGTACATATTAGACCATAATGTGTTTCAAAACCCCTTCAGTACAGTATTTACAGTAAGCTGTGTATATGAGCTACTGTACTCTGCATTTTTTAACTTGCTGCCAATCAAAGAGCTATGGACTACGACAAAAATTTTAGTTTGGAGAGAGAGTTGACTGCATTGCCTTTAGTTGAAATAAGAAATATATTGTCACATGATTCTCAAGAGCCAATCATGAAATAAGATACTCCATTACAATTGATTGCATTTTCCCTTCTTTAAGACAGGTTTGCAGTTTTGGGAGAGGCCATAGGGTCCTTCATTGGAAGAGGTTATGGTCCCTTGTTGGGAGAATTGGGGTATATGATGAAAAGATGTCTACCAAAATGAAGACAGCACAAAATTTCAAAGCATGCATATCTAAGCATTGAGAAAAAAACTAAATGTATAAACTTTCCTTTCCAAAGGATAAACAAATAACACAGAAATCCAGGTCTGTCAGTTGTTTCGATACACAACATGACAGTTAGACCACCAAATATGTTTCAGCTGAAGTAAAAATTTACAAAAACTGTGTAAAATGTCAAAAATATGCTATGATATTTTTGGCACTGCCTTATATTACTTAGACTTGTACAGGTTTCCAATGTGATGAATGCAGATCCACTGCACTTTTTTCCAAAACAACAAAATTAATTGTTACAACAGGATATCTGGAAACACAATGCCAACAGCTGAATACCAATGAAAGCTGATACGAAAAGATCCAGAAATCAACACAAACGTATTCCAAGTATGCCACAATCTTCTCAAACAACTTTATGCACCTTCATAGTGACTTTTCACAAATTGCAATATGGTACACATATTTTGTTCCTTGATATAGTTCATCCAAAACCAACCCTCCACAATATGAAAAGTGCTGCATGATCACTTTGAACACAAAAAGGATACAGCGGTACAGTAATACATCCTATCTGCACAGAAGACCAACACCCTGCATTGAACTCAAAACTGAAAATGCATGATGACCTCTGGTTATGACCATGACTTTAAATGCAATTATACAGATGTGGAAAAAACACCTTACCTTGAGGGAACGATTTTGACTCCCCACTAGCAATCAGATGGACTGATAAACGTTATCTGTAATTCCTACACAGAACTCTGACATCTGACCTTAAAACTGAACTCACCCAGTCTGCCATGCAGTCTGCCAAGACAAGACATCTAAATTCTAATCAAACCTTTGATAAACAAAGTAGTATGTATGCAGCAGTCAGTTCACCACCACTTTCATAGTAAGCATGTCAGATAATACACTTGACTATTGGTATCACAATCTGGAAGAAATTTTCCGAGGTCAACCTACCCCAGCAGGATACCACCCTACTTTAGACAGTACCATAGAAGAACTACTGCACCACAGTGATATACCAATGGTACTCTGGATTACATCTGACATGCAGCTGGCTTTACTAAGCCCAAATGAAAAATAGAACTGTGAAGTATAGAACTTAGTACACATTCCATTGCTATGATGAGATATAGCTAGAATCCTGTGAAAATTAATGAGGCCATTCTGGTCTCTAGCAAAGGATTCCCAGTGGAGGTCTAGGGATCAGTTTGAGCAACAAGATTGGCAACTGTTTGTGGTAGTGTGATATTGTGAGATGTTTTATTTGAGAACACTAAGACTTGTAGTATTTCTCATGACTTTTAGGTAAAATTTTGCACTAGTCTATCACGTTGAGATTCATGTTAGCTGTGCTTTGGGTTGAAGGTCACCTTCTAAGTCATGACCGTCTAATTACGTATGACAAGATTGACTATGTCACTACGTTACCATACCTGCCAACCTCAGACATAAAAAATTCAGTATCCTGTATTCAGTAGGAGTTTCGCCGGCCTGGAGGAGGGTGTCACCCTCCCCTTTGAAAAATTTTTGCCTTTTTCAAGGAACCTAGATGCAATATGGTGCAATATTTTTCAACCCTGACAGAACTAATCTTGAAGGTTAATTGTGGTGGTTTTGGAGATGATGTTAAGATTATGGCTGGGATTATCAAGGAGCCTGCCTCCGTAGGCTCTAGGTGGATAGGCCTAGAGTCTCAGAAACAACCTTTTGGAGTAATTTCCATTTCGATTTTCTTAGTTTCTGGAAGACTCAAAACAAACTTCCCACATTCAAAATTAACCTTGACTTTAAAATATCTTAGGTTTATTCAAAGGTTATAGACAGACAACATGGTTTTACTCAGGAGCAAGTGAGGAAACTTTGCTATGTTTCTGAATGTCACCGATACCTCCATGACTGATGTTTATGTCCGTAGTGCAAGGTATGCAAAAAACAAAGCAATCTCCACGCTTTGACTGCGTAATCACATTAGGAAACGCTTCCGAGTATTCTCTCCAATATTTCTGGCATAGGCGTGTGTTTTTTGAACTGGTGCTGCTCATTTTTCAAAAATTTTACTTTCGCTTGTATACACTCGTTGACATATCATATATCGCGCGTCACTACACTGTGAAGTCGAATCATATATCGCTAGTCCATATCGAATCTGTCTCCGAGTCCAACTACGTGCGTCCCGTTCAGGACTGCTAATACATTTCCTTGCTTATAAGCATTGACTTCCATGAAACATGTATGATGTAGGCTAGGTAACGTGTTCTATTGCGCAATGTTTATTTCTACTGTGTAAGGAACGCCAAACGAACAAAAATTCAGGACAGCAGTTATTGTGTTAGTTATCACTTGCAAAGTTTATTACTGATTTATTATCATACAAATATTGAAGAAAAATCGGAATTTGAAGAAAGAAAATCAGTAAGCGGAATAACGATGAAAAAATCGGAAAAATTCCGCCAAAATCGGAATGGTTGGCAGGTATGCGTTACTACACCACGCTTTATAGAAGTGCACACATGCATGTCATGTGCAGGCACTGCTTGAGCTGATGTCTAATTTAGCCAATCACAGAGTTATATTATAGCTTATGCAGATGACTTTACCAGATTGACCAATCAGCTTCAATAGAGCATTTGCGTGGGCTCTAGTAACTTTAGTTATACAGGGCTTATAGCCTTATTTGAGTTAAGTCGGATTCTGTCCGTCAACTCAACCAGACCTGTTATTTAGGACTCAATCATAAAATTAGTATCAAATTCGCATTTCCAATTACTTTTGGATCCAAAATTGTTCAACAAAGTGCTGTAATAAAATTATCATGAACAATCAGATAACTTGTCTTTCCATTTATCCAGTCTTTCACTGTATTTATAGCTCGGGTACTGTAAAACTTTGTGTGAGGCCCGCACGCTATGCACCAACTCAAAAATAGGCCTTATAATATCCATACATATAACAGCAAGCAAATACTGTTGACTTCAAAAAATGTGTGTGTGTGTGTGTGTGTGTGTGTGTGTGTGTGTGTTTTTTTCTCTCTCTCACCCTCTCTCTCTCTCTTCTTTTTTCTTTTTCTGGTGATCTGGGGAAGGTTATGTGCAAGTACTTGTTTTTTTTCTTTTTGATGTGGGCAAGCGGGAGGAGAGGTAAAAGTTTATCATGGAGTTTGATCCATGATATCAAATGCCAAAATATTGATGGAGGCTAAGTAAGGGAAAGAATAACTAAAGGGAAAATACCCCAAATTCCCTTGTTTGGGAGTGTGTGAGGGATGATACCTACCTCCTATCACCCTATCACCCTATGTATACCAAGTAGGCTATAGGAGGAATGGTATACATAGGGTGACAGGAGGTAGGTGAGGACCAAAATAGACTGCTCTCCCAATTTGTTTTAGTAAATAATAGCCGGGTAGACTCATGAAAGGTTCTTGAGAATCATGTAACAATTTTTTTTCTCCCTCAATCGTGAAATTTTAGAGGAGTCACTGTTTTATCAACCTTGTTATGCAATATTTATATTCTGAAATATAATGAAAGAAAGTTGGAAGAGAAAAGAGAAATTTATGAGATTTAGCTGTATAGCCTTATCCATACAGTGACCGATCACAATGCTAGGCTATGGTGACGAATCACTTTCGTTAGAGTTATAAGTCGTGAAAAGTGACCAGTAGCACTCTATATTCAAGTGTATCAAGGGTACAATGCCTCAGCTGTCCACCCCACTTGTGTCAATTACCCTCTCACCACCCTCCCCCCTCCCTCTCCATCCTGACATTTACAATAACTTTATACCCATGGCAACATCAAAATACGCCAACACTATGACCACTTTCCCCACAAGGATATTTTCAACAATTTTACAAAGATGACTCACTGCATCACAATAAAATTCCTATTTGCTTAACATCAACTAGCTTATATTGCTGCAGTTCAGTATGAGTGAGCTCTAAGGTATACATTAGAGGGCGCTATTTAGATTTTGATCTTTACTTCCAGAAAAAAGCAATCACCATGGGTCCAGAGTGAACACACAGCCACAGATCATGCAATGCATCCTTTCTATCAATACAAGTAAAATGGTTCATTGAATACTTGACTTCTTCTCTCCTGAAACCTTCTCCATAATTGTGATATCACTTACATAAAAAAAAAAATGATTGTAATTACTAAGCCACTCAAGGGGAAGTACTTCACTGCCCTGCTTATTATTTTCTAAATCTTTACTTTCCTTCTGGAGCCAGTGAAAAAAACAGACAAGACCAGTCATAGTGATTATCACATCAATAGTGACAATATACAATAGTCCATTGTTTACAATAAGTAAAATATTCTAACACCTCAGTCTGTAGCCTGCCCAATCAATTTGGGGGGAGAGAATACATCAGTGTGGGAATTTTGCTAGCCTGAGGAGGGATTTCAGGCCCTGTTCCCTTTATTTATTATTATTTTTTTTAAGGAGCCCTAGATGCAAATGGTAGAAGAAATTATTATTTTTTTTTAATGAGCCCTAGATGCAAATGGTAGAAGATTTTCAACTTTACCAGGCTTTAACTAGGAGGTTTAGTTGTAGTGGATAATTAGGGTAAATATTTACTTTTTATACTTAAGTGCATGACTGTTGCATTGGAAAATTAAAAAGGCGAATTACAGTTCTTATGTTCACTTGTAGTTAAGAGTCTTTAGACCTCTTGTCCTAGTGTAGGAAATGTGGTTAAAGCCATGTGAGACTGTATCCTAGGATGACAAACAATCTCCAAGTACAATCAAGTCATTTTCTTTTTCTTCATGAAATACATCGGGCCTTCAATTTTGAGGTGTGCGCGTGTGATTGCACACCATCACTAACCTGAAATCACTTTGAAGTGTGATTTTTTGCATGTGCACTTAGATGAAAATTTGGAGCCCATATAAATCTATTAAAGTTTAATAAAACACCACACCTACTACATTCCTTAATTTGCTAAGAAGTGTGATTTTTAGCTCGCACAGAAAATCTAAAACTCAAGGCCTGCATACTGTACATATCCCCTACAATTGCCAAACTTCCTGGGATGGAATTCTAGACCAAAGGTCCAAAAGACTGAGAATGTAATAGGGTTCGTAAGACCAAAGGCCACATCAACAAAGCATCAAAATGGGTCCACAAGCCCAAAATGAGAAATGGCTTGCAACGTTTGGAAGGGGTGAAGGGCCTGATCACCGGGGAGGGGGGAGGTTTTAAGGGAAATTAAGGGGTGTCTGAATCCCCTTTAGGAAATTTTAAACATTTTAAGTATCTAGAGCAATACGTCATGTTCCACAAAAAAAAATTCTTTTAGAGGTCAAATGGGGACATGACCTCCTTACCCCTTTTCCGGCTATGTTAATGCTGAGAAGTTGTTCATCAAACACAGTAAATTAATACAACTTGATGGTCATTATAAACTAGTTTCTGCTATAGACATGTTGGTTAACTGCAAAGAGGATGACCTTTTGGTACCTCATGAAGCTCCCCACCTATTCTATTAAACGACCAATTTTTGATGTATATTGTCAGCCATCTTGAAATGGATAGTGAAGAAAAAAGTGTGTACACAAATGTATAAAAACAAAAGGAGCGAGTGTCTTGATACGTACTATAGTTAAGAAACATGAGTAAAGTAACTTTTAACAGTTCTTTTAGTAAGCATCAGTAAGTGTTCCTTACAAAGGGTGCATGCACTAAACAGAACTCCCTGTCTCAGCCTTTGTATTGCAATCATCCTTTTAAAACTCAATCTGAGTATAATTAACCAAGAAATAAATAGTCACAAATATGGGTAACTTTAGGAAACAAAAGACTAATTATAATACAAATCCATAAAATTTATATTTTCCAACCCCATTAAAGTACTTTCACTTGCATTTTCAGCCTGCTACAGTGGATGGGGAGTGCATTTAATTCTTTGTTCTTCAATAATACCAAGAAATAGTACATTTTCCAAACAGCTCTAGATAATATTATACATATTGTGGCAAATATAATACTATAACAATGTCAATAGCTTGACAACTTAAAATTTGCAATTTTGAAATGTGCTTCACAGCCTACACAGAACTGAAGTGCTTGGAAACTTAATTCGCACAGAAGTTACACCCTGTTTGCCTGGGAATCATTGGTCACAATAACATTCTGTACAAGGAGATAACATGGCAGTTAGTTAGATGTGGTGTAGTCGGGTCAGCCATAGCATTTTCTCCAGTTGTGGCTCACTGGCTTCTTTTCCCTACTCCATTGCTTATCAGCACTAAGCACAAAGACAGTAGGTTCCATTTTTAAAGTCTTTGGTATGAAGCTCCCAGGATTCACTCTAGATGAGTGTAATGACACACCCACACCAATGTCTAACATAGTGTTAGGGGCACCCCACAAGGCTGAAGGTTCACAAGACCAAAGGTCCACAAGACCACAAATTTATATGAGAAAGGGTCCCACTGAAAGCAAGCAAAGATTTCTGAGCAGGGTTGTCACCACACTGGGTGGCACTGGGCAGTGGTACCCGGCTCTCAAAATCTCCACCCAGTACTCGCCATTAATATCAGCATCACGCCCTCCAAAAATTTTAAAACATACTTGAATAGATTGCTATAGAATTGAGTAATAATTCCCTTTTTTTTTGTAAGCACTCTCCAACCTGCAAAAATTTTTCAAAGGGGAGGTGGGACAGTGACTCCCCTTAGACCACTCCCTCAGGACGGTGACCACATATTACGCAGCTCTCAAAATGGTCTGATGACAAACTTGTTCCTGAGACCAACAAATTTAAATGGTTCACGAGACCGAAAGGGTGAAGAGGTTAGCGAGACCAAACTGACCGAAAAAGAGAAAAGATCCACAAAGGGGCAGATGAAAAATAGGTTTGCAAGCCAGAAAACAAATACACGTCAGCTGGTTTCTAATGTGGGTCTGCCGAACCTTTTCTTAGTTTCAGTCTTGGCAACCCTATACATTTCCTTTTTCGGTCTTGCGACCCTTCTGCCTTGTGAACCCATGCCGTCTTATGCCCAATACAGAATTCTTTAGCAGAACCTTCTGAGCATCAGTCTTTTGATGAAAACAATACTGATTCAAAGACTGCAGTACTAGATAATGGCGCTTTGATTTCGCCCACCTTGTCACACCAGCTTATTAATCTCCATTAACAAAACTTGTAAAGTGTGAATAAACGTTTTGCAATAATTAAACTCATATGCTCTTATCAGAGGTTGTTCTCATCAAGATGAAAGGTCTGTTCTTTGGCAAACTGATGCAGCAAAGCTGCTAACTCATTGCCAAGTGAACTGTGGGCTTATATGACCATTTTGTGAAGACAAGCAGAAAGTGCAAACTCAGTGCTCTTTGGAGAGAACATGTCATGCCATTTTGATTTTCCATCTCGGGGACCTCCAGTTTCATGGACCTAAAGTCTGGCTGGCTGTAACCCATAGTGTTAGCTAGATAGTTAAATAGCCAATGTATCTTCCAAGTTCAAATATGTTTTAAGGACAAATACTCTGATAAATTTTCCGTTAACTAAAGTGGACATTTTTTTTTTCCAAGCCATATTAAAAGTGGACAAAAGATCAGAGATATCTCCTATTTTTTTTTTTTTAAATTTTCTCCTTCTTTTCCCCCCTGAAGCCCAGTGGAACTGCTAAACAGTACGCCATTGTATGGAGGCCTAATGATGCCTCATAAGCAAGAGAATTGAGTTATGGAGCTTTCGAAGGGCTTCTCCCAAATGCCCGCCTCTGGTTCGGGCCTTGGTTACGTCCCACGTATGGCTGTGAGATGTTTCTGTATAACTACCAGACATACTTTGAATTTAGTGTTGGATCAACAAAGCCATCATTATCTATCAAAAGGATCCCTTCCTTCCCAGCGAAACTAAACTAAGACTTTGCTATAACAGAGGTCAGGAAGTTCCAGCTTTACTTCAACTCCACAACAGTTGAGATCTTCCTACGAACTGTCCACAGTGGTCTGGTATTTATTGACCCATGACAGATCTTTGTAATGTATGACATACTGCATCCTTAGGTTCAGCTGGTGTTAACTTCCTCTTATATCTCAACTGTCCTTTGTATTGAAGAGATTACTGACCTGTCCTTGGTCAAGATTTGATATTGTGCAAAACTCAGTATAGTATATTACAGTAAATACAGTTTATTACCTGACAAGTTAAATTCTCAGTTAGGAGGCTAACATTCAGACTCAGTATAAAGAACAAGACCCAAAATTTGTAGAAACTCAAACAATTCTCTAGACAAGTGCACACTACACAGCTTTGGGAGATAAATCTTGTTTTGACCCCTCCCCCCCCCCCCCATCAATCAAACGAGCCCCATAAACTTATGATATCAGATGTAAAGATAACTGTAATTGTCTTCTCTTTTTGATTTCTTTACTGTAGGTTCAGAGGATATTTAAACAAGGCTGGCAAGTATTTATTCTGCTCCTGTAGCTGTATGGGACCAACATATCCCTCATCAGATGAACAAAATAGTGTCTTGTTTTTATCTTTTACAAATTCAATTGATTCCTGCATTTTTAAAACTATTCACTGAAAAAATTTCAAGAAGTTTAAACCCTGATGTAAGTTTCCCCCAAAATCCCTAGACCTGTACAAGGGGCCCTTTTCTCCATTGTGCTAATGATAGGTACTGTATTTGTTGAGGGTAAGTCAGGATTACATGTGGAGACAGGTGAAGGGCAATTAATGAAGGTTCAAAATTCTTCTGATACTGGAAGGTACCAAGTGTTGCAAATTAATTTGATCTCCCTTTCCTAATATAAAAAAAAAAAAATTGTACAATGTTTAAAAGATTCAATCATCTTTGCATGACTTTTTGAGATCATATCAACTTTACTCATGTCTGGCTAGGAAAGCATATTTTAATATATATATATAGCTATCATGTCACAGTCTTCTGTTTTCTGCAGCCAGGAATGAGACCATAATTAGCTCATACTTCATTAATTATTACTGTACAGAAGACTGAATTGTGTTCTGTACCAGCAGACCATTAATTGACAGAGGAAGCTTCAGTTAATACAGTGCCTGCATTTATATCTACAGATGGTAAACAGATAATGAAAGAGCTCTCAAAACTTTTTTGTTTATAAAGAATGAAAGAAAAGAGATAAACATGTATAAGGAGAAGGTATGTCTACATCTATTCCTGTACGTAACTTATATGTTTTCTGCAGATAAGGGCTGTACAATATGTGTTCAATAATGTGACGTAAAGCTATTTCCAGGTTTGTTAAGCTAGAACTTATAAACCACAGTAACAGAGCACTCAAAGGTACAGTACTAGTAGGGTTCCATCTTCGAGCCACAGTACACAGAAACACAGCACAGGATGGGACAGTGAGGTTCCATCCTAATGCCATATCTATCCTACAGTTCTCCCATTCCAAAAGACTTGCTAAATTGAAGAGATTTCAAATCTGAGCTTGCATGACTAACTTGGGAAGCAACCATGCAGTTCAAAGTTCCACATCACTCAATTTAAATAATTACTCAAGAATTAAAATTTTTGCAAACGAAGTTTTGCTATCGTTTGCTTTTGCTTATTCACTGCAGCATTAATTTAACTCCATTGATGATTTGCTCTTACTATTTTAATACCCATCAATGTTTTTCATGTATTCTTTTGAAGCTGTTGCAAAATAAATTTGAATTTTACTGAATTTCTACCTTCCAGAAAACCTTTTTGATAGCATTTTAACCCCCATTATAATGCAATGGATATTCTCTTCCATTGTCAGCATTTCCCAAAATATTCCGATCAATGTTTTAAGTTTCCCTAAAGCTCTTTAACTGACAAAAAATCTTGGCCACATCAGCCTACCAAGTATAAGAACTAGTAATTACTTACCTTATTCAACTTGGGTTTAAATTGTTTGTCCTTGTTGTTACTATTTCCCTCAGGTACGGTGGGCTCTGTGTACCCATGTATCCCAGGGGGTACAGCATTGTTGTTAGACCGGGGACGGTTGTCTGACTGGCAGGTCGTTGGTGGCTGTCAAAAAATTTTCCAAAATTTCAAGTCACAATTTTTTTTACATAAAACCTGCCCTTCGGCTGCTTCTTAAAAATTGTTTTCTTTTTTTCTTTTAAAATCATCACTATCTATGATGAAGGATTCTTACAATTTTTGTAGAGAGGATTTTCTCAATGAGTTTTGTGGTGCACTGAGACTAATGCAAATAATAATAAGGAAATTTAAGGCATGACAGTACCTTGCAAAGTTTGGTGTCCATCATTGTAAGAAATGAGAGGTCTTTACTGGAATTGCATGCTCTTCCTTTCAACTTCCCGCGCAAAGGCAGAGTCTTTTTTCTAACTGGCGGTTATGGCCAAGTCACTTATGTGTTTCCTTTGCCTACCTGCCCATACTGGCTGGTTAGATAACTGACTCTCTCCTAAAAATTCTGCTACTAACAGAAAATACCTAAGGGGACAGTAGCATGGGGGGAGACTAAGCAATTTGAAAAGTGGGGGCTGCATTTACACTGCTAGAAAAAAGAAGGGATTAGGGGGAGGGCTAGATGTGATTCTCTGCAAGATATGTAACCTTGTTCAAAAGACCATCAAAGAAGAGAAAACACCATCAATTGGCACAGAGCATGCAGAAAGTTTTGAAAAATAACCATCACAGCTGGAAATAGCATTTCTCAAGGTTGTAAGTACACTATCTAAGCAGTCATTATTTAGCTTTCATTTTCAATAAGTTTGAGTCTACAAAAAGCAACATTGAAAATACTTTTCTCGATTTATATTGTATTTTCGGGTATTTGTTACTGAGTGTTGATGTGGGGAAAAAAGGGAGATTGAGGCTGAGCAAGTCCCCTACCATTGGATTCATGCCTGGTGGCTCAAATATTCCTCTACTCAGCAACAACTCTGAAACATGATTATACCTAAACCCTCAAAGTTATTCTCTGTATTTATTTACCTGAAGTAAGGAATATCAGTTGACTGCAATATTTTCTAAATAACATTACCATTACGACACTTAGTAGACACATTATAAAGACAATAAGATAACTTACCTCAGTAGCAGGAGGGGTGCCTGTACCGTTATCGATGACAGGAGTTGCATAAATGCCCCAGAGATGGCTCCCAGGAATTGTGTACCCTCCTTCATCCTCTACTGTTTGTGAAGACTTATTGGTACCAAATATGACAAAATCATCATCCAGAGGGAGAGAGTTGTGATTTTCTAAAACATGATACCTGTGTCTTTGTAGGGGTAACCCAGTAGTAGGATCTATCTCAGGTGTAGCATAGATGGTACTGCTCATGAAACTTATATCTGACTTTGGTCTAGGGGCTTTTTTGTTTATGGGAACCACTGGCAGATCGCTTGTGGAGTTTCTGTTAAGTGTACTGTTTGGTGTTTTGTATGCTGCTGGGGGCTGGGGTGGGGCATAACCAGGCTTATCCACGGTTCCTCTTCTGCTTCCCTTCCGACTCCGTGTGAGAGATCTTCGAGCTTTATCTCTGAGGATCACTTTTGGCGCATTGTCCACAGCCTGTGGTGGAGGTGGAGGTTCCTCTTTTCTACTTTCAATAGCACCAGTATTTTCTTTGTCCTCATTTAAATTTGTTTGAGATTTTATTTTTTCATATTCTTCCTGAGCAAATGTCCTTTTAGGTTTGGGGATCTGAAATTGTGGTTTTTCTGACGATGCCACTTCACTAGTAACCTTAGAAGACCCAGTTTCCAAACCTATTGGATGACCTTTTGTCTGTTCTAATAGTTTGTTCTCAAAAACAATGGGAGGTATTTTATCCTTTGCGTTCAAACCCTGCGTTTGATCAAAACTGCTAACTTCATTAATGTTGCCAAGGCTACGTGACAGTCGACGAGTTAAGCCGCCTGGTTTAAATGGAGAACCTGAGTGGTGCAGATTTATCCCTTTGGCTCCGCCACCTTTCTTTGTTACCCTTCCCAAAGTCCTCGTGTTACGTTTACCTTCAAAATTACCAACTAAATCAAGGACTGAAATTCTCTTCTCCACTTTTTCATTCTCCTCCAACCTTACAGCCGGTTTAGGCTTCTTCTGCACTGGAGGTTTACTAAACTTTTTTCCCTCAATAGAGGAACTACAACTTGCACCTTGCGAGGTAGGTCTATCGCCCTCCTTTTTAACCCACACCTCATCTGTTCTCTCATGACCCCCTGAGTGTTGTACAGTCTCAGATATTTTGACCCCTGATTTATCTCCTCCCTCGGAAGATTTTTTTACAGGATGCAAATGATCATCCTTTGTACCCTGGTTGATGTCAGAATCATTAAGTACTTCTTTATGTGTGACTGGTCCACTACTAATGGCAGGTTTTTTTGGAGGAAGGGGCTTTTCAGTCCTACTTTTCTGTCTCTGAATTGGCTGTACTCTCTCGGACCCATCAGTGGCCCTTTCATGACTTTTCTTAAGTTCAGCGTTCCTGTGGGCCTCATCAGGCGATTCTTTACTGGAATCTGAACCTGTCCTCTTTTTTGGTAAAGTCTTTGCCTGGGGTACAGGAATCGATGGCTTACGCCTCACCGGGCTTACATTTAATCTCTCATAATCCTTTTGATTGGAACTTTTGTCAGTTTTCTTTGGTTTCCTTCGAATGGTCCTTGTTTGATACGCTGGTGATTTCTCATTTTCTTTCTCAGTCTTACTCGATTTTGCAAATTGTTCAAACGCTTGCAGCTTTTGATGAAAATTGCCATTGTTAAGGCTTTCAACCTCCGTAGATTCCTCCAGTACCGGTTTTGGTTTGGTAATGGGGGGTTTCTGTGTGGCTACTCCACCGTGATGTGTTGTCATGTCTCATCAGCATTAGACACTGCTTACACCCTGAAAAAAAAAAACAACAGAAAAGAATTACTCAAGAAATGGCATTTTAATATACTTTCCCAAATATCATTCAAAAAAAATTGTGTGATAGATTTTGGTATGTGCCATTTTTACTAATGGCACTTTACTATGGCCATACATAAAGCATACCAAAGCTATCCCAAAATGCTTTGTAACTGCTAATTTGCAAAATGGTCTATGGTACAGGTGGTTTTAAAATGCAGATTTCAATCACAGTACAGAGTGTTCCTCACACCCCATACAAATGTCCAATGTGATCAATTGTTACAACAGAACTGACAGTTAGCGCTGAAATAAATAAACAGTACATTTCAACTGAGCAGAATGCCTGCAATAATGTATGCAACACACATTAATGTACACAGAACAGTATGAGCAAGGGATCCTGTACAGAGCTTAGCCACACTGTACCTCAATCCCTTAAAAGCCTGATCCTCTCACCCCAAACAGTACCAATTCTCCCAATCTTCTAACTTAAGCCCCTCCCACAATTGTCTGAAATTCATCCTCACCCAGACACAATCTCAGTTTATTGCTTCAGGGTGAGTATAAAATAGCTCAATGTGTACAATCAAAGCGCTCTCAGTTCAGTTCATGCTGTGTAATATAAGCTTAAGTACTCTACATACAGTAGTTTGAATTAGCAGTCAATCAAAAAGCTGAGCCAATTGAGAGTTTCTATTATCCCCTACAAGAAGTGTAGGTTGAAGTTAGTGGATTGGCCCTTTGAGAGACACGTATGCTGTCACCTTTGTCTACAGTACTTGTAACCAAAGGTTTGTATGTGTTGTATTTACTGTACTTTCTTGCAAAAGTGTTCAGACATGAAACATTTTTCAGGTGCCATATTTTTTTCTACAGCCTATGCATACATTTAAAATGTCAGTAGTTTCAATTACTACATGTTTTGTACATGGCATCTCACACAAAATGTATAAAGTTAAAACAAAGAGGAAACGACAAGTATGGTGCGCCAAAATTCAAGTACTTTTCAACTTACAGTATCAATGAAGCCTACTAGGCTCAGCTCCACTCAATGACCCTGAAAGGCCATCTTCCAACAATATGGAAAAACCGAACACATGGTATAGGTTTTTGTACTTTTTGCTCTAAAAATTCAAGGAGCACTTACATCATGTACATAAAAGGTAAAGACAAACAAAATAAATTCAGAAAACATGACATCATTGTTAAAGAAGGTTATATGGGGCAGGTTTCACTACCGTAAACTAAAGCAAAGGTTCACTTTGTCAAAGGTTCCCTGGAGCGAAGATTCTAATATTGACATTGTAATCTGCATTATTGCAGATTACATGGTCCAGTAACCATCTATTGTTATCTGCATTTTTCTATTGTTGTATCATCAGTCAAGTCGTTACGCTATCAGTCAAGTCATGAGGTCCACTTTAAAGAGGCAGAATTTTCTAATGGTAAGTAGGGGGGCAATGTAGACTGCACGCACACACTCATAAATTATTTTATGCAAGAGGTTTATTATAATGTGAGTGTGTTGCATCTAGTTGGTACAGACGAAAAATGTTTGGCCTAATGGTTGGCCTAAAGAACTAAAGGAATTCAATCTTATTGATGAAATGGCGTTGGGTTTGTTGTTCCACATAAGCAATGGTTAGTGAGTACTGTTAGCTCTAGATGCATGAGTTTTAATGACACCAACACAAATAACACAATAAATATGGTGTCTGTCAACTAAAAAAAATGTTCAAACAAGCCAGCAATTAGCTAAAGCTGGAAAAAAGACTGTAGGCAGCCTGACTTGTCAACTGGCAATAGAAACTAAGCCCAAAAACCTCATCTAACTGCAGTAACTAACTAACAAATGAAAATGACAGTTCCTTTCAACAGAATGTTAAACATTGTTCGTAGATGTTGCATCATTCACATATTTTAAGGACTTTGAGAAAAGACGTTGCATGTTTAGCAATAAACCCATTAGCCTTAAGCATAGAATCTCTAGAAAATAAATTTGTAATTCACTTTAATACCAAAATTGTAAAAATGTACTTTATCTCTTGTGATTCTACACAAATAAAAGGCAAGACAATATTTGCAATACCAATGAAATAAAGTTATTTTCCCCCCAAAAAAAAAACCCTTTTCAATGATTACACTGCTGACTGAATTTTATGTATTGCACACTGATGGTTTATGCTAGGGAAGTCCCTAGGTTGAAAATTTCATAAAAGATATTGTGGCAGATACTGTGCCTTGAATATTAGTTAAATGGAGTATCATGTGTGCACATTCATCCATGAAGCTGCATTGAAAACTTGGCACAATACAGGCCTCGATTTTCAGAAAAATTTATGGTTGTCCTTTGGGCAACCATATCAATACATTTGGTTGTCCGAAAGAAAATCTGGTTGTCCGAAACTTTTTTTGCACAACTGGGTACAAAATATGAGTGTGTTCATGTTCAGTACAATTGGTTTTCAATGACAAAAGGATGTGATGTTTGGGAGACAAAAGCATTAATGGAGTCTGAAATATTGTATGATGGAAGGAGTTGAAATCTTGACTTGATAAAGTCAGCAGTACAGTCTTGCAATCAGGAAAAAGTACATTGCTTTTTAATTCTTACTGAGGAAAAATGGTTGTCCATCAGACAACCACCTTTTAAATGTTGGTTGTCCATATGAAATTTTGGTTGTCCCAGACAACCAGACAACCACAAAAATCAAGCCCTGCAATATAATCAGTGCATGTGACTGAAAGTTCAATTAGTTGCACACAAAAAAGGTCCCAGTGACTACCAGCTAGGATTTGTCTCTTCAATGCATAGGTTACTTTTTCAAAAGCACTTTTCGGACAGGACCCTCTCATTTTAAGTAGTTTCATACCAATAAGTCCATAAACTCATTCTTTTCAACTCATCCAGCAGTTAATACTGTACATTTGTAAAGTTTTATATTTTTCAGTTTGGGACAACTGAGATATAGTTACAGTATACACTTCACGTCTCCAAGTTCATTGAGCAAGAGCACTTGTTTGCTAACAAGTGTTTGTTTTTTTATCTGTAAAAAAACAATAAACTATAAAAATTATAAACTATATAATTCTATGACATTTGAAGTTTGACATGGCAAATTCAAACCAAATCAACAATAAGGTACTGATATAGAGTACTGTTGTACTTTGGTCTTCAGGAAAGCATAATGGAACAATACTTGTGTAGTGGAAGATTTGGAAAGGCGAACCTTTTTCAGTTTTGCTGGGGATCTACCAAGGTCTAATCTTCTCACCTCAAACAGTTCCATTTCTCCTGTTAAACCTACTTTATATTCAAGCTCCTCCCACAAGTGCCTTAAAACTCATCCTCACCCTGACACAATCTTAATTTATTGCTTCATAGTAAGTATATACTGCAAGTCTCCAATGTGAAATAAAACCATTCTCACCACAGTATATGCTGTGTAATGTGAGTTAAACTGCTTTGTATTTTTTAACTTACTGCGAATAAGCTGTTTCAATTGAAAATTTCTATGGACTACTACAAAAAAATTTTCTGGAGTGAGAGGAGACTGCCTTTAATCTGTATAGTAATCTATTCCATGTAATGACAATAATATCCAGTTGTCTAATATATGTTTTCTTGATTTTCTCATAAGAATTTTGCAACTCCAATAAATAGTTATTGAAGGCTAATTTTTCCAAAATATTACAGACTTTCTTCCTTTCCCTTTTTCACAACTTCTTCAGTACAACTCAAATTTCAAACTTGTGGGTAACAGTCACCAAAATCTTTGCCTTCTTCTGATCAACTTTGGCTCCTAACAGTTTACTGCCACACAACCTCTCACCCAACCCAAGTCGGGGACCTTGGTCTATCAGGCAAATCCTGATATCACCTCTGTCACCAAATATCCAATCTGGCAGGTTGCAAATGTCAAAACTAGGCCAGATTGCAATGGTAAAGTCCATCATGCACAGAGCACCTTTTATGGGAAGGTTTTAAAGGAAGTACCTAAGGAAACTACAACCTAGGTTGCTTTAGTCATAGTTAACATCTGACCAGCCTGCACTCACCAACACTATCCAAACTTTAGCCTTAAAAGGGGCATTTGTGAGATTAGTGAGAAGCTTTCAAGCTACAGTATGTGACAAAGAATGACCACAATGACATGTACAAGTAGGCTTATGTCACTATATTACTAAGGAATCCCAGAGTGCATTCTGTGTAATTGATACTTTAAGAAAAGATTTATTCAGTGCAACTATGTGGTCCTGTATATATTGAAAATAAAAACATGCAATACTTACTGCGCAGGACCATACCAGTTCAAGCAAGTTCGGTAATTTGCTTTGGTACAGTAGCTATCCACATGAACACCTCCAAATCGTTGGTACTAACAAACCAAACCCAAACATAAGCATATTTCCAAAATTTGAGTTTACATGAAAACTTGGTGACATCATTCTTTCTAATTAATCCAACCATTTAAGGAAAAATCATTAAGAGTGGTTCTGTGCGGTGGACTTTGTCTAAATATGAATTTTAATCTGCTGTTAAGTTGTCAACTGCTAAATAGGGCTGAGCCTGATTTCAATTTTTGTCCGGGTTGGTTATTCAGATTTATGTGCAGTGTTATATGAACCTACTGCACAAAAACAAGGAAATGCTGTCTACTATGTGCTGAACTGTTTTTGTATCCCAAGCTGTGCCTTACTGTACAATTCCATGCCCCAGTGAATTACTGAACTAAGATTGGAATGGTACAATTGGGAGGGGGGAGGGAAGGGATCCACTAGAAAGAAACCCCCGACTAAAAAAAGCTTCCCTGTTGATTAAATTAATAATGTCATGGAGTCTTTACAAAATATGAAAATATGACATGACGATGATCTAATTTTCTATATCCCCAATTTTTCCAAATTTTTCAAACCTTCTTACTTCAAAATGCTTTTGATAAGTCATAGGACCACAAAAACTTAAGAAGTATGTACAAAACCAAGGCTGATCAAGCCACAGAAAATGGAAACTTGAGAACAAGGACTTGAAAACAAAGAAGTCCTTTAAAAAGAAGAACTCAAACCCATACAGCGTGAAAGATGCAAAGAATAATGCGAGTAAATGCTGGCAATATTTGTTACTACTGTATGTATGCTGTTTGGCTGTGTCATTAAAAATCAGCTTTTTACAGTAACGAACAAACTCTACAGAGATTTTCCTTTTTACTACTCCACCAAAACTTTATATACAGTAATCTCAACTGTAAGATGGCTTATAACTGTATGGGTGAGAAAAGGTTACAAATCTGATGAGTGACTACCAAAACTCTCACTGTTAAAACTTTAAAGTTGCAAATATGAAACATAATCAAAGAATAATTTCTCAGCTCAGAAACAAAAATATTGAATTTGCTTGCTAAATGTAGATAATGTATATCTATTAATGTAGATAATTTGTGAAGTCATTCTTGTACCGTACTACTCAAGTTTTGGTCTCTGATTTCAAGTTATTTTTTTTTTTTGTTTTGTTTTTCTTTATTTCTTTCTTCTTTAATCGTAAGAATCTGCACCTTTTCCCAAAGTGAGATCTTTCTCAGGTACTAATAGGGTAACTTCAATTGACAAGATAATTTCTTTGTATAGCATGCTTTACAAGCAAAAGGAAGCTTAAAAGCCGTGTTTTTAATTTTGAAAAGGAAAAAGTAACAGGTAATGAAAGTCACATGAAGGACATAACAAGTTATTGCACAATGTACAGTACTATGATATTACAAATCATACAAACAACTTGAATAGTTTACATTTCAGCAGTGGAACTTTCATTTCCACCCTGAAAAATCTTAATAGTTGTTTTTTAAATTTATATACCATAAACACTAAAATTGCACCGCAAGAGTAAATAGCTGTTCACCGGCAAGACTTTTCCAACATAGATCTTGGCTACACTTAAAGTTGCCATCATAACACAACATTGTGCACACAAACAAGAAGGGCAACAATCTATGCCAACATTTAATACCCCTCCCTTGGTTGCGATAAGGGATAACTGGCCCAAAACTGATTATGTTGCAGATGAGCTGTGCTCATTTTTCGCGCGATCGAAAACAAAACCAAACGCAACCTGTCCGATCATACAATTGCCAATATACAGCAATAAAGAAATGAAAATCTAAGCTGCTACTGAAATAAAAAGGCAATGCTGTATGCACAATCAGCAGTCTCCCATTCCTAATCCATGGCCAATGCGGCAACCCGCATCCTGACCCCAGTCCAGCCCCAAAGAGATGATGGGATGAACTCCACTTAGTTGTGAGCACACATTCATGCTCCCCTTCTCATATTGGGATACAGTAATTATATTTAAAAGATAGAAATCTGCAGCTAGCAAACATCGATGCCAAACAAAATGTCGATGGTAATTCTAGCTCTCACATATGAAAGTGCCTTCATCATGCTCAAGTCAACCGTTTCTGCAGTGTACTAAATTTGGGTACTCAGTAAGTGATAGCATATATATTACGCTAAGTAATATAGTCAACAAATATTACTCAAACATAGGTGCTTGCATCCACCCAGTTTGATATTCTATAATATCTTACCTTGTTTTGCTTTTAAACTGACAACTTGAAAAAAAAACTATGGTACTTTTCTTTTCAAGAGGCCATTCAATTAATACCAACATGTAAAAGTCAAGACTAAATCAAAACACTGCAGTATCAGAACCCTTACAAGAATCAAACAGTATGTTCGCCCAAGCTATGTAAATCATCACAATTTAAAGTAGACAGGAAGCAAAGTTGCAGCAGACTCAGTAAGACTGCTCCGAGATAAGGCAAGGTAGCTGCAAATTTCCTGAAAACTTGCCTGAGGTTTTCCCTCTTTAAGCTAAAATTCAAGAAAATCCAGCTCTACTAACTAACCAAAACAGCAAAACCTATCTTCTGCCATTTGTGTATCAACAAGTTAACCTTTTGTGTCCAGAAAATATGACCATCCGAAAGTTTATTGACATGGGATATTTCCTGCTTCACTCATTAAGAGTGTATTCAAGCAAAGGATTTCACTGTATTGTGTTCAAAGCACGATTGGCTTGAACTAACACACTGAATACAGGATGAGGGCTCCCAAAAGAACCTGCTTCATAATCGGGCTAGAAGATAGGTGTTAGAGCAAAATCACCAGATGCAGAACTAGCAACAGGTCTGCTAATCCTTTCTCCCAAGCTATGGGGTTCAATTAGGAAATTAGGAATCTTACAGGTAGTTTAAACGTGATTTTCAAGCATTGTCAACCAAAGACATGGGAAGGAATGATCCTTAAGGGCAAAATGTTATTTTTCAGTTTTGCTGGTATGTTTACAAAATAAAATGTAAAAAGATTCCAAATAAACCTAAAAACACTAGTCACCCTTGATTAATCTGACCACTGTAATCATTGCAAACCATTCTGTCTGGCAAATTGGATTTCTGGAGAATTTTCCTGAAGACTTCTATAGTACACAACTTCTTGAACTTGTACACCTGTGATAGCTACTGTATACACCATTAATTCTACATGATTGACAGGCCCATAGCCGAACAAGGTGGGTGGCAAAGATTTCAGCAGGACAGAATTTTTCCAGGGGCAAAATGTGTACAAATGTATACATGTCAATGGCAACATCAAGCTCTCTAGAGACAGGGGTGGGGGAAATGGGTTCTGTGATACAGGAATGTATTTGAAGTCTTACATTTTTTAAAGCAGTTTTCCAAGGTCCTTCCTTGGGGCAACAGTATACTCACTAGCAATATTATTATCATAGTTTTACTTTATTACCAAATTTTGTCCAAATGGCCAGGTGTCAGTGGCAAGAACAAACCTGATAATTGCATTTGAAGCAATCTGAAGAATAATAGTAACTGGAGAACAAAGACTAGACCCCAAGCTGGGTCAAAAAGATGAATATTTCAACCAAACTATATCTATCATATTCCCCATCCAAACTGACTTTACAAAATTTGATCAATTGGTGAGCAACACATGACATTAAGATGGAATTTTAAAGCCTACAGAAGCTGTGATCCTTTCTAAAGGACAGGGGCAGTCAATCCAACTTAAATTAGAGTAGTAGCATATTCTGTTTCATGATTGGCTGTTGAGAGTGTTGTGACAACATTTGAAATTTACTACTTGATTTACCCTGAATATGCAATATTGAAGTCTAAACATATGACAAAAGATATTTTGAAGATGAAGAAAGAAAGTTGTGACATTTAGCTGTTGCTTTTAAGTAAGTTTGGGGAATTGTTCTTGGCTTCTAAGTAAAATAAAACTACATTTAGACATCTTATTTCAGCTGGGTTGTAGGAAAAAAAGCCCCTTCCTTATCAAAGCCCAACACCAACTAAAAGGTTGAGGCTGCAAAATACTGCAAGCAATTAAAGACAACATATGATACTGTATCTAAATCAATAATAACAGAAAAACAATTCTGCTTCTACATCACACAACCCTAGCTATGTCAGTAGAAATCTAAATTCAACTTAAGTCTCATTCAATTGTCAGATTAAAAGCCATTAAATTTTTCTCACAATTTATTGTAGAGCCAATGTCACAGTATACTATTATCAGTCAACTTATGATAATTATTGTGATGAGACTTGATGAATCAGCTTTTTTATACATGAAAGTGCTAAATCCCATTATGAATTTATCAAGTCTGCACCAAATCATCAAATACTATGTGCGATACAATGAAGCAGGTCAGCATCACTCGAGCAGTACTGCGTTAAGCACTGCATACTATGCATACTATGACAGTAGAAATAGCAGTGCTACAATTGCATAGCTCATAATTTATACAGTAACATGACACACAATTAGTAAAGTACATGGTAATGTAGGCTATAGCTTTTAAGACTGATATTTACTGAAACATGCATGAAGAAAACAGCAACCACATTGTTGCTTTATCATCAGCCACTTTGTCGCGTAAAGCAGGATAATAATTACAATGCTCTATGCACTTGCAAAAAACGCTCGAGATGAGTACCTGTATTTGTTCAGTATATTGTCATGATGCACAGTCCCTCCTGCAAAGGGATTGTCTCTGGAGTGAACAGGCTAATATATTGTTGAGCAGGGGTAATAAAAACTTGTAAAGCATTTTGAGGTTTATCCTGGGTGTAAAGCGCTATATGGAAGCAATTTATATTACTACCATACAGCGATCCTTCATGTGCATATACAGGTAAGTATGAGTGCACTAATTGCAGTATACATAGTTCCAGTTTATTTTAATTCATGCACTGTACTACTGTACATTAGTGCTATTTTCATTAACTATTAAAGGGCAACCAATGTTAACAATTTCTAAATGACTGTTCTCTATGCATGCAATCAAAACTAAGTTAGCAGAATAACATCTTTGGGGTGACCCCAAATCATTCTTCTAAACTGTACATACTTTAACCTTATAATGCTAATATTCTGGCCACAAAAGTATGCATATGCACTTTTTCAAAACACTAGGCTAGAGATGTCCCAAAGTTAAAGTGCTACCAAAACAACGAAAAAGATTACTTGAGTCACAAACATATCAGTTGACGAATAGGAACAGTCTATACTGGCTCTGCTTCAATAACCACTTTCACTACATTATAGGGTAAACTTCTGTGGTGGGGCTATTGACCCAGATGTCCAGCTCTATTATTTGGAATTTTGTCTTATTGACCCGGACGAAGCTCCAAATTTAGGTCGAGCACCTAACTTTGTCCGACTTTCCTGCCTGAACATTTCCTGCTAGAACACAAACCAGACATCATGATGAATGCTAACTAAGCCCGCGGGGCGGGCGAATTTTTCATCATGCTCATCGCTATAATAAATTAACAACTGCTGGTGTTAGACACCAAATCAATTCAACTGCATAGATCAAGACTTCCATCTAAATGAAGCTTTAACGGACACAATAAGCCCATGTTTTTGTTTGGTGAAAACATCTTTGTGTTCAAGGTAGCACTGCCAAGATTTGGTCATTGAGCACCGCCTACCTCACGAATAGACCAATTGTGAGGAGTGGTCATGAATATTAAGACAATCAACTTTTGGGCTTATTGAAAGTAATTTCTGACCATTGCCAGCAGGCTCTGACAGGCGACAGTCTAAAGGGGACTGCAGCCACAGAGGCCCTACGCAGGCTAGAATGCTAGCTACTGTATACTGTCATTTTAGAGAATTTTTCCAGTCTCTCAAGTTGCATCATTAACTATTTACAGTCTCCTGTGACATACAATGTTGTTTTCTGGTGAGTACTCATTCATTGCATCATACTGTACGCATGCTTCATCCAATGCAAATCAGTTACACACTGTTGGTTCAATTGGCTTCTGCGCATGTACTGAGCTTGTGTGCCAGGGACTGTGTGTAGAGATCATTACTGGAATACACACTACAAACATTGTACAGTATACTCTCCTTACACACAGCCAACACTCTACATCCAGGAGAATACAGATTTTTACTTTGTAATGGAGCCGGACATCTCCTGATAAACCACAATGAATTTCTGCTAGGCTCACTTTAAACAATATTACAAGGAATAAACCATTAGTGCACTATGTCTATGGACATAGAAAACAGCTATAACTGCAAAGTGAATGCCCAAAACGAATATCCCTCCACAGTACCACCGACTTCCTTTTCCCCTTCCCTCAGACTGGATTAGGTTTAAAAATGTCTGGGGACTGAAAAGGTGAAAGGACTTACAAGCAAACCCATTCATGCATTCAGACACATCAACTGATATGGGATTACCTCAACCATGACAACTAAAATCAATCACTTCACGAAGTAACGATAGGATACATCAATCAAGCATATAGCATATAGGAAAAACTGCTTACCTTGGTTCTTCTCATCTCATAACAGGGTAGGGTATGATACATTAATGTTGGCGAGCGAGGAGGAAAGCAAATTGGGTCAACTACCGTAAATGATGATGAAATGAGTTAACGCCAGCACTGCATGTACTTTGAGAGACTGTACAGGCCTGTCATAGTTATGTATATGTATATTGTACAGTACAGTGAGAAGTACAATATGTAGGCCTATGGTACTGTAGCTACAGAATCACTTTTTAAATGAGGGCATTGACAAGAACGACCATTGTATTTTTACTTTTTCATTTTTTCAGAGTTCATATTAAAGGGCCAAACCTCTCACCCCAAACTACAATTTTGGAACCCGGGTACCAAAATTCTCAATTGGCTCAGCTCTTTGATTGACAGCTAATTCAAACAATGCAGAGTGCCAAAGCTTATATTACACAGCATGAACGGTTCTGAGAGTGTTTTGATAATGTTAATTGAGTATTTCTATATTCACCCTGAAGGAATAAACTGAGATTGTGTCTGGATGAGGATGAATTTCAGACAATTGTGGGAGGGGCTTCAGTAAGAAGGTTAGGAGAATTGGTACTGTTTGGGGTGAGAGAAATGAGTCTTTAATATGCATTATAAATCTGAAAAATACAACATATCCACATACAAGACCTACGTGATGGGAAAGAAATTTTGAACTGGAAGGGCACAAGAGTTTTAGGGATACAAATTTTGTCATGTCCTTTTATGTCCTTCTAAAATTTGCATTAATTTAACCCAAATTTTGAGACTGTCTAAAGACTGGGAGGGAGAGAAGGTTGGGGAACTGGATTCCCTGCTGCCCCATTGAAACATGCAGTGTATCATCCGGTGGGTTTCATTTCATTCAGCTGGCCTACTGTATTTTGAAATTGAAAATAAAGAATGGAAAACAGATCTCTTTTTGTAGCAGTGTAAAGACTGTAAGGATGGCTTTGTAATTAGCTAATCACGCCAGATTGTTTGTTTGGAATGTGTGTCCAAGCTGAACCAACTCATACTGTAAAATCCATTAATAAAACTGACCAAATTTCTGTGCCTAGTAACTTTGGACTGTCTTGAAACTTCAGAAGTAACTTGGCATCTCAATCCTAGAGCTTTGACATGTACCACAAGCTTTTGCTTCCCCACCTGGGGTCAGATCATTCACTGTCTTTCTTGAGAAAAAAAAAATATGGCTGCAACAATTAACTCTAGGTTAGATCTTATTCTGCTATGGAACAGTACATAACGTAAAACAATATTCGATCCTGAGCATTGAGTCACATTTGGCAACTTTCTAAGTCTGAGCAGGAGACTGGAGTGCACATATTGTGCAAACCATTGTTCAAAACAACAAACTACAGTAGTACCACATACTGTAAAGGTACCACCAGAAAACACCACATGGGGTACAGTGTGTGGTGTGGTGAGCTGGGGGGAAACATTTGTACATAAACATAAGAGATATAACAAAACAAACAAGATTTCATAATAATTATGATAAAACATAATATTCTTAATAAGTGGACAAAGGGGTACACTGGAGAAATTGTAACAAACTGGGTTTCTGCCTGAGGTCCAAATTGTCGGGACTACTGGTCTACATGTGAAAGGATCTGAATAACAAAATGATAACATGAATTAACATTGACATGCACTGTACTATACTTGTAACTTAAACATACTGTAAGCTGTAAGCATAGAGTTTTAGCAATCCATGGTTTACTAAATTGAGCAATATATGAGCAGGAAGTAAGTTTAAAACCTATCTTTAACCCATCAAGCCTATAGCTGCTAACCTAGTAACCATTATGCAGTTACTGCATACATGAACCAGTTCATACAAACAATTTTACACTAACATTTCTAATACAACAGAAAACCATTAAAGCATGTTCATGAAAATCAACAGATGAAAGGAACCAAGAATTGCATACAGTCCCACCTCTATATGGCACAACACCCACACTGGTACAGTACATCTCTCATACTTTTGAGTATATACGGAAAGACCAGCAATTTAAAAAGTTCATTGCAGAGAAATCACTGTATTTGAAGTGAAATTTTGCAGGCAATTGTTCTGAAGTTTGAATCTGTACAGAACATCATATTAATATTCTGATAAATTTGACTATCTTCCAGGGAAACGAGCATATTTTTCATCCTGCTCTTAAAACAGCCAAAGCTACAGAACCTAGCTTCAGAGATGGAAAATAAAAAGCAAGAGTAAAAAGACTAGCACAATCTAAGCCAGCTTCCTGTTTTTTCCATTCTTGTCCTATGGGCATAATACTAATTATATGGACATAAATTTTGCATTTGATGAACTTACTACTGACTACAAAATTTTTCCTTGTTGAATGGGATAAAGTAAGCTCGATTTCCAATGGTTGTAGCAGATTATGACAGGGTTGTTTGCTTTAAACTGAATTGATTAAAATCACGATTAAAATCATGATTTTTATTGAAAAGAATCATGATTTAATGAAAAAAATCTGATTTAAATCGATTTATTTGATTAAAAAATCATGGATTATCATGGATTACGTACTAAAGTACAATTACCATTTCATCCAAAGCTTAGAGGTACTGTACTGTACATTTTTCTGGTAATTTTCTCACTTTGCAAATTATACAGTATGCTCACTTTTGATTGGAGTGAAAATTTTACTGCAAGCAAAGGCTCAAATTACAGTACTGTAAAATCTCTAGTTAAAGCTATGAAAGTTAGAGTGTGGTATACATGCAAATGACATTAATGGACCAGTCCTTTCACATACCCCAAACTACAATTCTTGTACAGTAGTTTACCAAAATTTTCAATTGGCTCAGCTCTTTGACTGACAGCTAATGCTCAGCTCTTTGACTGACAGCTCATTCAAATAATGCAGAGTACCAAAGTTTAAATTACACAGCATGAACTGTACTGAGAGTATTTTGATTATACACATTACGCTTTTTTACACTCACCCTGAACACCTTAATGCCTGTGCATCATCATGCCAACATTAGTGAGCATAGACAAATTTGGCAATATGCTTCGCATGGTAGGGAACAACACTTCCTATGTACTGTACCTTTTTTCCAGGCTCAGTTCACCTTAGGAATATAGTGATCTCTGCTCTGTTTTGGGGGTAATTCTTGGAGAAGTTGAAAATTGCTGGAAGAGACTGGCTGGTACTGTACAGTTCATCTGATTTATGATAATAATGGGAATCTGTGAGGGTCAGCGGGGCTTGGTTCATTTTAACATGAGTGTGGGTTGATTAGTCTAATGACTAGCGCTGGTTGTTGCCATCCTTATATTGTCCATGCACTTTTGTTGGGAAAAATGAAGATGACTATAACCTTTATTTCAATAACCTTTCAGGGTAGATCATTTCAGAAAGAAAGTAACTATTTCAAAACTTCCCATCACCAAATTTATGTTTTAAGTTATGATCTGTCCCCTCCCCCACCCATTTTCAAAATGTCTGGATCCTATGCTTGAGCTGTATGGTTGCACTACAACAAAAACATATTTTTGCATACAACTTGAATCTATCTGAACAAACAATCGACCAAAACCTTACCACAATACATCAGCAATATATTTATGTTTGCTGAAAATATTGCCCAAGCCAGATGCCCTTTCACATAGGGTTAAAGTATGGTACAGGTACAGTACTACTTGTACAGTACTGATCACAATTCACAGTTGAGCACGGGAATTCCCCTAAATTTGCTAACTCCAGTTGATATACATTATGAAATGACTACCACATTTCCTACACTTCCAACAGAACTATTGTATCTGGGTATACATATTATAGTGCATGCTTCTTCGAACACAGTTCAGGTGACTGCATACGATGTACAACTACAAATCCATGACAACATACTGTAATAATAATAATGCGGTTATTCCTAGAAGTGGCAGAATGAGATTACCCTACTCCATTACTAATCGACACCCCTCCTCTTTTATACCATAATGTATCAAATTCCATAATCTTAATTTCAAATGCTAATTCTTGCCTTCTTGGTTCCTATTGTCTTCTACTTTTTCTTCTCATATTTTAGGTCTTATGCCTTCTCTTAGTTCTTCTCTTTTACTGTTTAAGTGTTGTTTGTGTGTACATATTTTTGTAATTTCACTGTCTTTAATGTTTGTTCTGTTTTATGCGAGCATTCAGTTACCCTTGTGGGGTGGGTTTTAATAAAGTTGATCTTATCTTATCTTAAAAACAACAAGAACACAGGGAGATATTATGGACAATAATTCATGTTCACCTTATCACTGTAGATTTTTACTGGACAATGCTTATCAATTCAAAGATACTATTTACTGTATACTAAAAATTGAAGTTATCAAAACATCCTGTTATGTAATCTGGAGATATGTAATGCCTATAGCCTAGTTTTATGCAAATTGTCCAAAAAGTTTGATCGAATCATAGTCTGAAAGCTGCTACTGCGACATAACAGTAGAAATTACCTACACAACTTAACTAATTCATTGACAGTGCAACTAGCCAATATAACATAACATAACATAACAGGTTGACGGGCACAGGAGGGCCAAGGCCCCATAAGATGCCCTGAAGTCCAGGCCCGAATCATTTGGCTTATTGAATATCCTATGCCAGAGTGAGCGTGGATGAACACCGGCGAACTAGGCCTTGACTTTTCGACTAGTGCTCAGATGTAACCAGGCAGGCATGTACTAATCGCTCCCGATCCTGCTCTCAGGACCGCCATTTAACGTCCCCATCCGACAGACGTGAGCGTATCCCCAGTCTTTAGCCACTTTCCCAAAGGCTGGAGGGGGTGGAGGTTATACTTGCTCTGCACCACTGCTCAACAGCTGAACCGAGCAAGTGGACAACTCCCTGAAACAGACAACTTCCTGAAACGGACAACCATATACCCAAATTTTGTAATGCACCAATTCTCTACAGCTTAGTGGTTATTTATGTTGTAACTTAATTATCAGGTCATTGATTAAGCATGTGGCCCAGTCATTTATTTTTGAGCTCACATAAGCCATGTAACATGATCTGGTTAAAGGCTGATAGTACAGAAATCAAGTGTCAACAAATGTCTGTGCTACAGTGGAAATTTTCATGTGCAGGTCCCACCCAGCATGAACACTAGTCCCTGAGTATACAGTGTTCCCACCAGAGAGAGGGAGGGAGGGGGATTTGTCCCTCAGGCTTCGACAAATCCCCCGCCCGACAGTCCGGGACAAGTAAAAAATTACTCGGACAAGTGAACTGCTCAATATTATAGCCCACTGGGCAAGCAGCACAGAAGTCTTCTTCACACAGGAATTCAATGGCTAGTACTAGATAATTAGATATGGACTCAGTGCATATTCATGCGGACAAGTAGACTTTGGGAATCTCTAGCCTGATGGACAAGTAATAAAAAATGAATTTATCAAAGCCTGTGTCCCTCCCTTTCCAAAAGAATGTTTGCAGGATTCTAACCCCTCCCCTCCCCCCTCCCGCCCAACTTTTCATTTCCATAAAAATTAGAAAATTGTCAATATCTTGGTTTCTTACTTAAAGAGGGGGTAGTTGTACAGTACGGTACCTTAGGACACCTTAGGAACCTGACTGGATGCAGGTCTAGAGACCATGCATTTATGTACACATCTACTTCACTGTCTGTATACCATCTGATGCAACAATAGCAGGCTATCTACAGTATATGGGTGACTGCTATACTAGCCAATTACTCAAAAATCAGATCAGCTTTACACAACCTCTTGGCCAGACCAAAACCTGTCCAAAGCTTTCTCAAACTGTATAAACAGTAGCAACTGAAAACTTAACACTTTCAGAAAGGATAGACCCCAAACGTCAACAACTCTACAAACAAGACTAAATTTTCTTATGTTGAGTCTACAAAACTCTTCGAGTAGCTTCCCACTATGACCATGGTTATGAGTAATATTGCACTAAGCTTAAACCTTTCGCAGCCACTTACGTAATATTATGTATCCTGAAAAGTTTACATAACATTACATAAAAATTGCTACTGTATGTAGCTTTGAACTTCTTGGTTGAAAAGGGTGTCGATAAAGTTAGTTGACAATAGATGTGAAACGTTTAAGAAACCATTCCCATATCTCTCTCACTCATATCTGACACAATTTTAAACACACCAATCAAATCACCTCTCAACAGGCCTCGATTTTCAGAAAACTAATGGTTGTCCGATGGAGAACCACCTTTTAACTTTTGGTTGTCCATGTGGAATTTCAGTTGTCCTGGACAATCCGACAACGACGCTCAATGTACAAAATCTTAAAGTAAGCAATTCAGGTTTCTTTAACCTTTCTGGATATTAACTTAAATTCTTTAAAATTGTAACCAATCTACTGTACAGTAGCTGCTCCCCTCTGAACGTTTATTCAGCTAGAGCATTACATCTACAAAGAGGGGAACAAACAGGAGCAGCATACTCCAAATGAGACCTAACGAGGGCCTGAAATAATAACTTTAATTACTTATTCAAAGGCTATTTGCTTGTCCAAAAATGTATGTATGGCTACTGTAATAAGGCCTATGATACTATTCACCTTGCTCATTGGGGCTGAATGTGCTGAGAAAAGCCAAGACTTAATTCTGTCTACAAGAACTTTAGGCTACAGGGAATAATTTAGCATTCAAATTTTGCAAAGCAGTTTTGAAGATTTTTGAGGTCTTTCACACATTGTTTGTGAAAATGCAAGGGTTTATGCACACAAAAAATTGCGACAAATTTTTTCAAATGTGTAGCAAATTGCAATGCAATACTCGGTAAATTATTCCCTGGTCATCCTTCTAACAATCTGTTTTTTTTTCAAAACCACATATCTCCACTTATTTTGCAAACCGTACAAGTCCTGACTGGTGTATGGATGTACGTAAACTGCACAGTAGTTAGTTATACTATAGCTCAGCTTACACTTTCAGGTATAATGTACAATAAATATTATGTACTACACCAACCAGTGTTTGTCAATGATAATAAATGCAAACATTGAAACCATATCGCAAACAATTTTCAAACACTCGTTTCTTTTTAACAAGTACTTAAGTTTAAGATTCATTTACACTTTCTGAAGCACAAGTTTGATTTTTATGTTCCAAGGTAGCATACTTAGCTATCAAAGTCTCCACTCTGAAACTGCAAATAATCTACACTGACATAATTTATGAACAGCTACATAAGAGCCCACTGCATGAAAAGTGCACATCAAAGTGTTGCAGGTATACCTGTACACTGCAGTCCACTGATTTATAACCTCCTGGTACTATGTGATTGAAAGACATACTTTTCACCCAAAACTACAATTTTGATAGGGGGCAAAAATTCTCACTTGGTGCTGCTTTTTCTTAGTCAATTTACAAATGATAGGGAGTATGTCATATTTCACAGTATGCAGATTGAATATCCTGACTTACAGTACAGTACACACTCAAAGCACTCACCACAATTATGCCTTTATATGCAATCAGTACTGTACGGTAGGTTACTACAGTATAGGATTGTGTTTGCTCAAGAAACTTTTCAACAGGCTGTAGGAGGGACAGTCTTCTGAGGTGTTCAAACAGGTTGGAATGATTAGACCTGTCTGGGGTGAGAAAATTTTTAAAGGACAAAGCACTTGTCCCCAATCAGTTGTTCAACATACTCATGGCAGCAAATGAAGTTCATATTGTTGCTACACTTTAAATAAATAACAATTTTGCTAATCAAACTTAAACATCCTTGATGCACACTGAGTATCTTTAGTCTGTAAAAGTATGTTATCAATGTATGGAAGTCACCTTGACCTCAATTTTAGTCTCCTTCCCCCACCCAAATTTATGAAATGTTTCAGGATGATAACTTTTTGTGGCAATTTCTATTATTTCATATGAATATTTTTTGTCATTCTTTTTTATGTATTCATCTAGACTTTTTTACTTTCCTTTTTTTAAGGGCTAGTCCACAAATAAATGATTTGAACTGAAAAATTTATGTTAAATTTTTCATGAAAGTCTGCTGACATTACCTGTAGTGAACGTAATTTTACTCTGAACTATTTAGGGACTAGTTCCTACATCTTAGTGTGATGGCTGGAGTTGTGCATCTTGTGCAAATGACACAGTGCATGCATGCATTTGACTTCAAAGTTGTGTAAGTTGTGTAAGTGTTTAGCTCATAGCTGGTTTACAGAACATTGTTCTATCATATCTAGCAAATAAGTGATTTTTGCTTTACTTGATTTGAGGAACAGCAATTACAAATTCAAATGTGGAACTAGTTCATGTTCCCAAGGTAAGTGCCTTACCACTCAATTGGGAAACCATGTTGATAAGGTTATAGTACATGGGTATGGTCACGAGCATGGCTGGAAAATAACCAGCAATGTGGGAAGCTCATTGCAGGGAAATTTTGGTATTTGGAGGGAAATTTGACTACTTTTGTATGTAAACATGTGAAGACTTTGGGAAATTTTCATTTGCTTGCTGGGAAATTGATTTGCTTGCAGGGAAATTTACATTTTTTCCAGCCCTGGTTTATACTAGATAGAATATGTAATAAGGTTGACAACTGTGGTGTGTTCACAAGACCAAAAATCAAAAAAGGTTCATGACACTGACATTTCCCTACACTGGAAAGAAAACAGGGTCCACAAGCTTCACCTTTGGTCAAGAATGTGAATCCTTTCATGAGAATGAATAAACCCTTTGTCAGTCTTGCAAACCTTACAGTAGGTCTTGTGACTTTGGTCTCATGTGATGCCATCCAAAACACACCTCAAATACTCTACAGTACATCAGAAAATACCTGACTGATCATCTCATATTGGACTGTGTTCATTAGAAGAGCAGGTACCTGTAGTTTCCAAGATAGTTACAGTACTAGTCTATTTTAATACAAAACAGATTAAGAGAACTCTGTACTACAGTAAAGCAGATTACTAATTTAATTAATTTTGACAAGCATTGCTACTTTCAGGATATGCATACAACTACTACAAATTAATTTAATTCTAAACCACTATTTTTAAAATTCTATCAAGCGATACATGTCCTGGGAAATTTTTTCAAGAGGCAGGTACTGGGGAAGCGAACATCTCAAGTTTCCCCTCAAAGCCTCATTTTTTTGCAGAAATGCAAGCACATTGCTTGCAAAATCGTAACTGACCTTCTCATCAAATTAATGTAGTTTTCATATTGTGCATCATGCAAAATGTCATGCAACTGTATTCAATTTCATTTTAGTTTATCCAGTATAAGTATGGAATTACTTCTACAGAGAAATGAAAAAATACTTAAAACAATTACCAAAAAATATTAGGCTAATACATTAAGATGGTACATGTATGGTGAAAAAATCTTTAGTACTGAATATTAAATAAAGCAAACACGACAGTCATGTGCTATTAACAGAATAATTGAACAAACACATTGATTATTATAGGGAACTCACCACACATGATTCTGTGAATAATTTAAAGGAAAAAAATTTTCAAAGGGTTCTAATACCATTACATTCAATTCCCTGCCAGAAGTCAGGTCTCACCAGAGGAGGGAGTACTGTACAGTAGCATACCTGTAACCAGAATGCAAAAATGCATTGAGGTTTCGATGATACATTAATGTCCTGTTTCAAAGAGTGCCATCATACACCATTAACTTCTCATTCAAATGTTATACAAGCAAGTTCAAAAAATAATTTTGTCATTCCACATGACCTTTTGACCTCCATAAACGCCATACATAGCTAGAATGACAAACAACAGACAGACAAATGGACAAACAACTATCTTGAGAGATCACATTTTAAAAGGTTTCCAGACTTTGACCCCTGGAGACCACAGATGACCTTTCATCTCTGCCAAAAACTATGGGGACCATCGTCTGACCACAATGCATCCACATATCCAAAAATGAAATCTATCCAAGTTTCCTATTTTGAGATATTGCATAAGCAGGATTTTCAGACTTGGACCAGCAGTGACCCCAGATGACCTTTGACCTATCCCAAAAATGATAGGTACCATCTACTGACTATAACGCATCCACATACTAAATATGAAATCTATCCAAGCTTTCTACCTTGAGATATTGTGTGGAAAAGATTTTCAGACTTTGATCCCTGATGATCCCAGATGACCTTTGACCTATGCCAAAAACAATAGGGAACATCTACTGACTATATCACATCCACATACAAAATATGAAATCTATCCAAGTTTCCTACCTTGAGATATCGCATTAACAAGGTTTTCATACTTTGACCCCTGATGACCCCAGATGACCTTTGACCTCCACCAAAAACAATAGGGACCACCTCCTGACCATATCACATCCACATACCAAATATGAAATCTATTCAAGCTTTCTACCTAGAGATATTGTGTTAACAAGATTTTCAGACATTGACCCTGGTGACCCCAGATGACCTTTGACCTACGCCAAAAACAATAGAGACCCATCTATTGACCATAACGCATCCACATACTAAATCTGAAATCTATCCAAATTTCCTATCTTGAGATATCGTGTTAACGAGATTTTAAGATTTTGACACCTGGTGACCCCAGATGACCTTTGAACTACCCAAAAAACAATAGGGACCATCTACTGACCCAGGTGACCTTTAACCCCCACCAAAAACAATAGGGTTCTTCCTCTCAATATGGCACATCTTTGTACCAAGTTTGAAAACTGTCACACATTCCTATCTTGAGATATCGTGTTAACAAGCAAAGTGTCACAAACACACTGTATACACACACACATGCACACACACATACATACATACACACACACGCCATCATGATTGCATTGGTTTCTCTTATCATCGAAACCACACAAAAATTGTATTAACCAGGTCCTGTAATACTGTCTATATGGTATTGGTATGGCATGCAGAGAAACTGTTTGAAGCCAAATTTGGATAAATTTGAGTCACCCAAGAAGCAATCATCCTGATAGAATAGGCTGTACAAAGTTTTGTGAAATATCTATCCAATTTAACCACCAGTGAGCGAAGCTTTGCACCCCCCCTTCCCTCACCCACCATTTAACCAAAGCTACTGCATCTCAATCTCTGGAAACTGAAATTCTGCCTCAAACATGTAGTAAGTTGCAACTTATATCTTACTGTAGTATCTTTGAGAGAGCTGCTATATTTCACAAACCAGATTAACATTTAAAAAAAATTACCCTACTTAAATTTTCTTTGAAACAACGACCAGACAATACAGATATCTTCTTATTTTGCTTTCAACTAAAAATCTTTCATTACAATATATCAGGACAAAAATGCATTGCATTCAATGTAGATTGTGTTCTTCTTCCAAATGAGTTCCTCTGCTAAGTTGCATAATTTAATGGGAAAAACATTGTCACATGACTCTCAAAAACCAATAAAGAAACAAGGCAGACAACACTAATTCCAGATTGGGGTGACTGCATTTGAACGTAAGCACAGTTGTGCTGTACCAGAGAATGCCATAAAACTGTCAAGTTAACCTGTACCTTGACCTACAACCATTCTGTGGAACACCTCAATTGTCCTACCCAAGAACTAAGCTCCATAGTCTTACCCACCCCTGCATATACAGTACTTAAACTTGTTCCTTTTTTTCCTATTTATTTTGTGTGATATGGATCTGAACATCTACCATGCAGTCCTGCAGGCAAGACTAGAAAAGGCCTTCTGCACTACAAAGTTGTGTTGATCACCGAATTCACACACAGAAAATCAGTCACAATGCAAGACTGTAGATCTGTAGGCTAGAGTGTCTTTCCAATGACATATTGTGCAGTATGACTCCCATTGCACCAATGTAAGTTTATTATCGTCCTCTAAAAGAAGTGTCACCAGAATGATATTAAATTTGTAAATTTAACAAAGAATTGCTATGCATGCATAAACATACAGTATCACATTTTAAAAATATATTTTTTTACTGTAACACAAGTTAACGACACAGCATCAACTTCACAAAATTGACAGTTCAGTAACTACAGTAGAAAAGGATATACTAAAGATATTGATGTTGAAGAAACTGTTCTTTAGACCTACTTTTCTGTAAAGGGATCAATTACATACATCCATCCCATACAGGTCTAATGCTTCCAACTAGACTGCTCCTTGGCCTCCCCCCTCCCCCTCCCCAGCACTGCTGACCCAAGATTGCCTTAACTCCGTGCACAGACACACACCTACATTACTGTAGTTTATTGCCTTTAGGCAGGGCTGGAAAAAATTTAAATTTCCCTGCAAGCAAATCAAAATTTCCCAAAGACTTCACATGTTTACATTTACAAAAGTAGTCAAATATTTCCCTCCAAATGGTCAGTTTTGATGGGTTTTCATAACAGGTATTGTAGCCATCTCTTGCATTTTTTATGCCATTCACATGAAAAATCTTTTGGGTGAAGTATGGTGAGCTGAGTACAGCATTTTTTATCTGAACAGGATAACAGAGCAGCTTTGCAGGGAGCACACCACCATTAGCAGAACGGCCTTGCTGGGAAAAGTAGTTCCAAAGTACACCGTCAGTTTTAGGTCCTTTTTAAGTGTGAATTGCTCAAGTTAAACTAATCAGATGTGGTTGGTTTGTTTTGGATATGAAAGAGGACGTGTAAATGTGTGACTGTTGCCAAATTGGGAAGAATTGAAGGTGATTTAGACTGTTTAAAAATTTGGTGTGAAAAAGACGTTTTTTCCGTCACCTGCGGATTAATAGGGTAGGGTGTACAGACCCAAAACTTCATCCCCTTTTATCTCAAAATCTAAACGGTCATGCTATGGTGAATTTGTGATGCCATGATTGGCTAACTCACTGGCTTTCACGTGAGGGGTAGCTTTAGTGGGGTGTGAACTTTGACTGGGCTGCGGGGGGCATTTAAAGAAGGCAAAATAGTGTGTAAGTCAATGGAGAAATTAATGGTGGTGTGCTCCCTTAAGAGAGAAAGTGATTTTCTTCATTTTTGATATAAAGACACCTAATTTAGACTTAAATGACTTGTTTTAGGGTCCTAATCATGATTCTGAGGAGACGTCTCAGAATTTCATGCTTGAACGATTTTTATGTCAAAATTGCAATTTTTGGTAAAAAATAGTACCCTAATTGAGATTGTTGGAAAGAGTGCACAATTGCAGTCTATTTTATGATATTTTTTGGAAGCAAATGAATAATGAAGATTAGTTGAATGTTCCAGTGGTCATTCTACACCACCATAGCCCCCAGGTTCCCCAGGCACCCCAGATAAACAGTAGCTAGTTCCGCGAACAGCTGCTTGGTGATTAACGTTAGTCAACACATGCCATAAGTGTGTGCACTTTGTCCCTAGAAGTTGATATGATAGCATTTTCGAGTCAAGAACAATGGTCTAGCGTGTTGTAGGGGGTTATTTCTACGAGTCACACATGTACAAAGGTAAATAGATTGTTTAAAACATCACACACGGTTGTTTTGCATTTAGCCTAGGCCTAACGTATAGGCCCAGGCTGAAACACATATATATAGGCCTAGCATGTACTATGTGCAAGGAGAGAAAGCAGTAGCCTGGATTGTGAGGTTAATTGAGGCCCCTGGAACAGTTTTGCCCAAAGCATGGTGGCATATCGCCACCCCTCTACCCCCCCCCCCCACACACACACACACACACCCAGTGCTGTCAATCAAATAGTTTTTTCAAGTCTCCATTTGGCTGAGACTTAATTGATCTCTATTTCAAATTGCTGTTCTCTCTCAAAATAAGCCAGTCACACTGTTTTTAACTCGAATCGAATTGGAGGTATATTTGATTGGTAGCAGATATGCAAGAAGAGTATTTCACACATTAATTTCAACTGTTCACTTTCAAATTGCAGCTTTCTGTGGCAGCTACTGGAGAAGACAGAAGATGTTCTACTTTCTTTTGCAACACAAACCAGGCGAATCAACTAACTGCCCTTAGTATAGATGAAGTCACCTTGTGGAGATTGAATCATGCATGCAGCCTTTTAAATGTATGTCTGTAAGTTTTTCATGACTTTAGTCAGGGCATTTTCCAAATGTTGTAGGCCTATAGTTATTGCTGGAAAAAAAATACTTAAGTTAAATACATTGAGGTAAGGAAGTCCAGCAGATGTAATTCAGACCGGCCTACCACTGGCATGCCTTGAAGGAGTCAGGGATAATGCCTAGTATTCTTCTTTGAGATTTGTAATTTGAAGTATCTGTAGGTATTTGTGAGTGGGGGATCTCTTGCTGCACATTCTACAAGGACTTTAAAATTGAAGTTTCCAGCCATTGGTGTAGTACTGTAGGAATGCCATCAAGGAGATAAGTTAATGTGAGTGACAATTTTGTAGGGATTCTCTAAACGGTTCAAATTAATAGAAGTGTAGTTGTGCTTTTCTCCCTAACCCACATTGTTTGCTGACTGCAGAGTAGCAACCTACATGTATGAGCGCAATAAATGTCTACCATTTAATGTTGTGGCATATCTGCACTAGTTTTCATTATACCTAAGACTTGGTTAGTAGGGTACTGTACCTCAAAGTCTGAAAGGCAGTTACTTTCATTGGTTGTGTGAATTGTTGAAAAGTTCTGAAGTTTGCACATTTTTAGCAAAGCCAGATATAAGTAATCTATTTATTCTGGAACAAAACTACCCAGCCAAGCTGCATGGGATAGAAGGTTTGTATAACCTCTTTACATAATTAGGAGCACCCTTACAAACTTCATAGGACTGCCATTGAGTGAATTAACATTACAGAGACCTCAGCAAAAAATTTTACAAGTTATCTTACTTTTCAGATTATTTCCTCCAGAGTTACTAGTTTGTCACTGATGTTTCAGTTTAAGATAATGATAGCTTAATCATTTCTGTAGTTCAGATAATTGTAAGAGAATTTTTCCTTCTACAAATACACTGTTAAAAGTTGTTTGGGGATGGGCCAGGACCAAAATCTGCCAAAAGCAGATGTTTTGAATAGCGCCCTCATTTTTCCACTCCTGAATTTATGAGCCTTTTAGTTCTCCAGAAACAGCCTGAATGGTGAGTATTTTTCCTATAATGTAACAAAAGACACCTTCTAAATCTCCTCTATGGGTATAAAGTCAGAAAGCTTAAAAATTGTTGATCAGATTAATGATTTCATTTCCCTTTTGCTTTTTTATCCTTCCAGACTTGAATTGAGTGCTATATGACCTGATGGTTGGATGGACTGCATCACCACAGTGACTGAATAAAGGCATGCCTGAATATTAACCTTTCAAATTTTTGCAAAGAAAATGCTTCACAGCTTCACAGCAATAGAAAACTTTAGTAGGAAATCAAAATCAGTGCAACAAATTGCTTTGCAAGTGATCCAGTGTGAGGAGGTATGTTGAGATTCTCACACACCCGGGTGTAGCTGTTAATGCACAGAAAAGACCCTATGTCCAGCATCAAGTTGGGTGTGCTGAAGTCTATATAGAAGCAATGAAAAGTTAAACTGTGACATACTCTGAGCTAGAAATGTGTTTGAAAATGAGTCTAAAAAGTTTGGAAGAGCAAATCCAAATTTCACATTCCTTAAGGGAGCACACCACCATTAGCAGAACGGCCTTGCTGGGAAAAGTAGTTCCAAAGTACACCGTCAGTTTTAGGTCCTCTTTAAGTGTGAATTGCTCAAGTTAAACTAATCAGATGTGGTTGGTTTGTTTTGGATATGAAAGAGGACGTGTAAATGTGTGACTGTTGCCAAATTGGGAAGAATTGAAGGTGATTTAGACTGTTTAAAAATTTGGTGTGAAAAAGACGTTTTTTCCGTCACCTGCGGATTAATAGGGTAGGGTGTACAGACCCAAAACTTCATCCCCTTTTATCTCAAAATCTAAACGGTCATGCTATGGTGAATTTGTGATGCCATGATTGGCCAACTCACTGGCTTTCACGTGAGGGGTAGCTTTAGTGGGGTGTGAACTTTGACTGGGCTGCGGGGGGCATTTAAAGAAGGCAAAATAGTGTGTAAGTCAATGGAGAAATTAATGGTGGTGTGCTCCCTGCAAATTTGGAGATGAAAAATTGCAAGGCCCAAGACTTGAACAAACAGGCAAGTTGAAATGAGAACTAGACCAGGAGTCCTCTAGCAGAGGTAAACCAGTCCCCCACTATGCTGAAAGAAGCATGCCAGGGACTAACACAATGGGAGGTATGAAGGGATTACAGGGTGAAGTACTATTGGCTGTAAACTGTGGACACTATTCATCTTTTCAAGTTGATAGATCTAGGAGCTACTGCACAACCAAGTGAGAATTTTGCTTTTCCCCAAACAATTTATTTGGGGTGAAGTACAGAGTCTGTCTTTAATTTAGGTTTACAAATTTTATCAAAAAGTATTTAATGTATTCTTTTAGCACTGTTCTTCTGCACTGGAGAGTCTCTTTTGCTACCTTTAAGTGCTACACCAAAGTAATACATTTTTCACTACAGCAGCATTTCTTCAACATTACAATGTGAGTCCCTGATGTAATCAACTAACACATCAGTCATCACAAACTAGATGGCAATTTCTTTTCACTGGTAAAGCAATTCACAACATTTGCAAAAATGTAGGATTTCTTAATCTGTGATTTCATCACAATCATGTTACAGAACTGTATGTGTGTCTACAGTTATTGTACATTTCTGCTTCCGCCAAACAGCTACCTGCATGCACTGTCATACATACCGTTGTCACTGTAGCCATAAACACTGACTCATCCTTTACTAAACTGGCTGAAGATGTGCTCCACTTATTTTATCAGACTGTATTAATGCAGCTCTCTGGAAACTTGTTTGTGAATGATTATCCTCATGTAATGTACTGTGTGAGCAACTACTTTGTATTATACAGTGTATGGTAGTATTGTATGTACTCAGTACTGTACCATAAGGTAATGATGTAATGTTGAGCATTCTTAGCAGACAGATGCAACTATACAACCCCAAGTAGTTAGTACTATGACACCTTTGATATTTAATTAACCTTTCAAAATAAACAAATTTTGTGTAACCAAATTGGAGACCGACAACTGCAGGCAGATTTTTGCCACAAGTACCGGTATGTACATACAACATACCAGACCTATAGTCCTAAGTCCTTAAATATTGTAAAAGATACTTTGAAGAGAAAGTTAAGAGGAAAATTTTAAAATTTGGCTGCTGTTTTAAAACAAAGTCTGGGGGACTGCTCTTGCCCTTTAATACACTGGAGGAGGGTTATCCAGGTCTTACTACTGTAACTTTCATAATTATGTACAGTATCCTTTGTTACTTGTGTAAAAAATTTGCCGTGTTATGTACACTGTAGAATAAACAGTGTACTGGTATGGTAATTGCTACTCAATAAGTCATGTTCTGAATGTTCATTCACAAGACACAGTGCTTTCACGATTGGTCAATATGTGGTCATAGCTCTTACATAACGCTAGGTATAAACTCAAGAGTATGCAATGTCAATTAAACAGAACCCACCATACAAAAATCAAGATAAGTGACTCACTTGCAAACATGTCCCAAATGCTTAGGTACAATCAATAGAACTTTGGAACAATTACTCAAACAAACAGCTATGTGTGAGGTTACCTCAATACTAAGCATTTCCGGCATTAAAGCCTACCTACAAATGCAATACTGTACAACTGACAAGGATACACAAACAGCAATCAAATTCAGTTACACAATAAACCAATCTGAGCAGCTAGTGAAGTCAGCCATTAGAGGGGTCCATCAGCCTAATATCGTCTTAAAATTTATTGTTGTCATGTAATTCTTAATCCCTCATATTCAAGGAAATTGAGGACATCAAGCTCGGTATTTTAGTGTGCAATCATGAATGGAAAAATTAAGAAAAGACTTAAAATGATTTAAGCTGATGGACTTCAGTATTTGTCCAATTTACCACCTCTTGACTATCTTAACTTGTCTAGAGCCTGAGGCTGATATATCAGCTAAAACTCAATCTCAGCTTCTTATACTGTACTTACAAGTTCAGTGCTAAATACATAAATTGAAAAAATAATTTGGGTTTAACACTGCCTGAATTTAACAACATAAGAAAAGATTGGTTATTGCCACACAATGACAATTTAAAAAAAAAAAAGATCTCAATTTCTCCAAGTGCACCTATGTAACAGTGTTCATTCAAGACTGCACTTTTACAAATTTAAGCCACCATGGAAATATGACGAGGCCTCTTCCTTTGACATATTATGAACTTAACCTAGTACTGAATCCAGTCCTTTTTTCTAAAGCCCCATTTACACTCTGCTATTAGAGATACGGAGATGAAGGAAGAAGCCGTTTTTACTCTCAAAGGACGTCTGCTCCAAAAGGAAGGAACTATGAATTCTCATTGACATGAGTGTTACTCATGTTGAGTGATGAAGGTACGTAACAGTGTATTCAGGTAGTAGTAAATAGTATTTGATGATAAAACAAGAGCACACTCAAGTTAAAGCAAATATTTAATTATGTGTTAAAGAAGAACCAAATTTACACAGTGAGGTGGAACTTAAATTTAAATCAGACATGTATTTCTAGAGATACAGTATCAGTACATGAAGTCACTAGATTTGTATTCCAAAGTGAGAAGAGATAAAATCACTTCCTCACATTGACAAGGAATGAGAAGATGGTGGTCATAATACATACTCCACAGGAACTTCCAAATTGAGAAAAAGGAGTCTGTCAAATGTGTGTTGACTGTTTCACAAGTTGGGACTGGCTAGAAAGTTCTTTCACAAGTTGTGACCAGGGAATTCACCTCCCTGCCATCACAATATATATGCTTTGTCACCCTTGAAGGTCAAGTAGCTAGATCTGGGAAAACCAGGGAGTCTTACAAATGTAAACTTCAAATAATTTGTGTCCATCAGCGCCTTTCAAACTTTTGTTGACAAATTCAGTATACTGTACTTCTGATGGAGCGTAAGAACACCAATTAAAGACAGTAACTTAAGGAAGACAGAGGAACATCCTTATGATAAAAAAGGCAAAAGATAGGCCTAATTAGGTAAACAAATGCCTCAAAACAATAAAACCAGAATGCAAGGCATTCATACTCACAAATCCTTAAAGGCATATTCTGGAGACAAAATTGGTTAACTTCAAAATAAGCAGAAAAATTTTCTCTTTCAGAAGGTGAAAACAGCATCTCGATAGATTATAGCGTTCAGAAGATACAAATTTTTAAAGAAATGCAAATTTTTCTTATGATTTGATGCATCATGGGAAATCTGTGATGTCATCGTGGCACAATAATTTAACATTACATTCAATTTATTAATAATTATGATGCCGCTGCAGGCAGTATTAAGCAATTTTGTTGGTTATACTCTATGTATGGTAAAGGGTAATGCTAGATCTACAGGAAAAGATATTCAAACATTCCAACAGTATCAAATTTCAAGGACAAACAGGACCTTCAATTATAAAGAAAAACACAAGGAATTTGAAGCAATGTGCCCACATTACATAACTCTTTGTGTCTTTGTTGAAAAGCAGAGGTATTTTTTAACTTGAATAACCAATCTTTAAAATAAAATATCTTGAGTAAGGAAAATGGTATTGTGATAGGGTTTGGAGGACAAGGTGTGGAATATTTTTGTTTTACTTACAAGACAGGGGAGAAAACCCACCAGAACATGCCTTTAATTAGCAACTCTCTGATACAGTATGAATAACAGGTGGTTTAGCAAATCATGCATTTGTTATGATGAGGTTTGTGCATTTCAGTAAAGGATGTCACAGGGTTTAAGCCAGGCCTTTCAAACTGGGTGCTGCACCCAGTTTGAATTTACTTTTTTAAGTCAGCACCCAGTTTGAAATTTCACCGTCCAGTTTGAATCTCTCTGCCCAGTTTGAATTTCATCACACTCATACTCTAAGCATAGGCTACACAGTGTCACACACATAACATTCAATTGAATAATTGTACTGATATTGGGAATAACCAAAAATCATGCAACTGACCACAGACTATGTCATTTAGATCTTGAGATATGGCCAACATCATGTGAGAATGATGCAATGTCGGTTCCCCCACCCAGTTTGACATTTTTCCTGGCTAGAACCCTGTGTCAGTGTTCAAAATTTATACTGGTAAAACTAGTGATGGGGGGTGAACTGGTAAAACTAGTGATGGGGGATGAGGGGAACAAAAATATTGGGGTAACAAGAAATTTCCATACTGGCTAACGGTAACCTTAATCTCTTACCTAATCCCTAAGCCGAACAAAGAATACAATGGATGTACAATACAATGGCAGCAGCCAATCAAGGAAAAACCTGTTACACAGTGCACAACTACGTGAAATATTACACTAAAAGCTTGAGTTGATATCAGTGGTACATACTGTACAGTATGTATAATGACAATAAACATGATCAAAACAGGATGTTGATGGTATTATCTACTAGACCTAGAAAATACAGATGTGTTTAGATTGCAAAGGGAATGTTGTACAGGCCCACTAATTTCAGTAGCCAAACTGCAAGAATGTCACACCTTTTACTGGAAGTGAAAACTTAAAAATATCAAAAATTTCCCCAGTGAATGAAAATTTCCATTTTTCAAACTTCCTTAAGTGTTTTCAATACTGTTCAGTGGCAGTGCTTATTATACTGTAGTTTGGCAGTGCAAAAAAAATCTCAGGTATGTATAAATTTATAACATGATCACCACCAAAGCAAGTGCAACAAAGCAACTTTGTCATTGTTATTTTTCTTTTATGGAGGGCTCTTTTGTAAGCTCTATGGAGCTTTTCTGAGTTTCCTCCTGAGTCTCTCTTTAGTTTTGATTTGTTTTATTATTTTCTGAATTGTGTACATGGAAATCCAGAGAATGACTCAAATAAATGTTGCCGAACTAAAGTGTATTGCTATCAGATCAGAAGAGATCTGCAGTAGTAGGCTAGCTATCGTTTTGGCTAACGAGGTTTGAGGGTAGGGAGAAAACTACTGTACACTGGCTTTAACTTCATTACTTTTTCATAAGACATCTCTCTTCCCAATCCTCCTATGAGTTTCAAGAAAAAAAAATACATTCTCAAATTTCTCGCAACCTTTGTGCGCAGCTAGCACTCCCTTACAGTACAGTTGCATTTACAAAATGCACAAAAAACTTGGGTTGAAGTTAACTGGGAAACTAAGTTATTAAGGTTCACAGCAAAGCAGTACCCAGCACACATACAGGAAACTTCATTATCTTACAGTATCTATTCTTTGTTCCTAACGCTCTGTCATGGTCTTCAATTCTGAAGTAAATAGAATGTAACTTTAGTTTGTTTCCCTTGTTTCCCTTCATTATGAAGAGAAAACACCCATTCAAAATTTTTCTCATAAAAATGCCTTAACTTTCCCGTTAATAGATTGCTCTGATGTTTCAAACTATAAAAAAGAAGGGTAACAAACAACCATGTCATAAAGAACACCAGTTGACAAAAACAATAGAAAGGGCTTTCAAGAATGCCATACAGTTGCTCTAAGAATGCAATTACTGTAGTCGAATATCCCTCAAGGAAAATACCCGAATGAATGTGAATCAAGCTAGAGCCATCCTTACAAATTAGATTTGTATTTATGGCAATGTCTTTCAACCTACAAACACATACAGATTAACAAAATCAACAAGAGATGAAATGAAAACATAAATAGCAAGTCTATAAACAGGGGTGATTTTTAAGCAATTGAAATTGGTTGTCCAAAGGACAACCAGCTGCAAGAATTTGGTTGTCCTCCCAAAAATTTAGTCGTCCTCCACAAAAGACATGTGAAAGCAAGAAAGTTGTGCAATGTGCATTTTGTGGTTTCAAGACGATTCTTTTTTTATTGCACTGGCTGCTATTTGCATTGCATTATATCTAGCATGAAAGTCACTTTATTGAAAATAGGCCTACACATGAAAGGGGAAAACCATAAGGTACTGTGAAGGTACAGATGTGTTTTGATGTGCGAGTTCATGAAATGTTAAAATGTTTTTGTTGCAAGGGTGTGTTTGTTGTATGCTTTGTGTCTAAATGTACATTACCAAAGGTAAAAATTAGTTGTCCAAAGGACAACCTTAGGTGGTTACTTTAATCTTCCTGCAGAAATTTTGGTCGTCTCGGACAACCGGACAACTGTTAAAATTCATCCCTGTATAAACCAGCTACTTTGCATTGGCTGGTAAAAACAACTGAACTGGAAATACCGTACAGTAAAAGGGGAAATGTGACCATCTGAATTTGAAGTAGCATACTCCTGTATTACAGTAAATTCATGACTGGCTAAACTTAAAGGTCAAGAGCAGTGACCCCAAAATTATTTTGAAGAAACTACCAAACTTTGCTATTTTTCTGTCACTTTCCTTCCAGGAAGCATTCAGGATGTTTTAAGGCTTAAACATTCAACATCCAAGGTTTTAACCAAGATATTACTACTTGTAAATTTCACAACTGAGTGAAAAACACATTGTCACATGATTGTCAAGAGCCATTCACAAACTAGAATAGCCTACTATCCTTGTTCAAATTGGGGTGACTGCATTTGCCCTTTAAGTCAAGTGACTAATCAACATCTGTTCTGTTTGTTTAGTTTACACAGAAGAACTACTTAGATTACCTCAAGTATGATAGTCTGTATTTTGGTTAGGATAAACAGGAAATATTGTGAAGAAAGGAGGGGACAAATCATAAGAACTAACTATCAACAAACAAATCTTAGGAAACTGTTTTTTGTCCCTTTTCCTACTAAAGTCAACCAACTGTTGCGAGTGTTTCCAGCAAAGAAGGGAAAGGGGGAATTTGCCCTCCCAACTTGCCAGAAGAAGGAAGGTAAAATCTCCTTTTTCATCTTCGTAAAAATTAGAAAAATTGTCAATATCTTGGATTCTTACTTAATTAGAAGTCACTTTTGCAGCAATATTCAAACTTACACAAATAAATGGTCTTTAAAACCCTACAAAATTACACACTCTTACAGGGGTCTTAAAGCAAGTTTGTCCCCCTGAACTCACTTGCATAAGCCTAAGATATCATCAATTTAGACTTGCAGTTAAGCAGTACCTTAATTAATCTCCTCTGTCTTTTGGCTTCCCTGGTGGGATTCCTGGTCACCATACAATATGTACTTAACCTGTTTGGAAACTGTAGGATGAAAGGTTTATATATACAGTACTGTAATACAGTATATACTGGAAATGAAAATAAAGTGTTGATGAAAATGAAAGTTGTATAGTACTGTAACTTATTAATTGGCAACAATCCATATCTGTATTGTTAAAAAAAAGGAACTTTTTCATTTGTATTGTGTATCTCCACGTACAGAATATCCACAGACTTTTACTTGTCAGTTTAATATCGTAACATGTACAAATGAGCAGTACAGTACCGTATGGACAAATCCAAGCAGCCAGTGATGCATGACAGCCTTTAGTCGGGTCTATCAGCCTCAAGTCTTCTTTTTTTATTGTCTTCATGCAATTCTCAACCCTAATATTCAGTGAAATCAAAGTTATTAAGAAGTATTTCAGTGTACAATCATCCATGATACAGTAAGGAAAGAATTTGAAAGATCATACTGTAGCTGATGGACCTGAGTTACAGTACATACAGAATGCCTTCCAGTAAATCAGACCATCACTTGCCCAATTCCATAAGTTGTAATAACCTAGCATACTGCCAACTATCAAAGATGGTTCCTTTAATAATATTTTATCACTTCTACATAATACACCTGTAAACTAAAAACCAACTACCCTGTACTGTACAGCACATGGCATGCACTGCACATACATTGATCATGTTTGTACAATAATATCCCAAATTACTGCACACCCAAGAACTGGCATCTACAGTAGGTCTTGTTACCATGGCCTGGGTTCGATTCCCAGATCAGTCATACCAAAGACTCTAAAAATGGAACCTACTGCCGTTGTCCATGATACTCCCCACCTATCCATTAAAGGTCTTTATGGATTTCTAAAATTCAGTTTCCAGCAGCTGCTGATCATGTTGCCTCCAATTTGTACATTTCCCAAAATGAGTTCAATAACAATAACTATCAAAATTGATGGTGCACAGGATACAGGAAATTAACACCCTGCAATCTTCAATAAAAAGCCTAATTTAAGCCCTACACAGTATACACCTTCCATAACTGCCATTTTTACTGTACTTTCAATTCGTTTCCCGTTGAAGCATATAGCCTATTTAATGTCAAACTCCACCCGAAGAACAACTGGATTGTTAATACATGGCAAGTTAACAAAGATCAAAATACGATGAGAGCAACTGTCCTAACATCCTGCAAATATAAAGTCCTAAATGGGAAAACACAAAACATTAAAGCTTGGAAGCTACAGAGAATCTGACCAAATTCTGGGAGCGATATGCAGGCCTTGAATTTTGAGGCGTGCAAGTACAATTACACACAAATTGACACAATCACTCAACTATTAAATCACTGTGAGGAGGATGATTTTTTGCACACCTACTGTAGATCAAGATTTGAACTCATATAAATCCATTGAAATTTAGTAAAGCAGTACACCTTTCACACTCCTTACAAATTTTCTGAGGAGTGTGATTTGTAGCACACCTGGGGAATCTAAAATTCAAGGCCTGGATATGGATGTGAATCCTTTCGTAGTGTCTGTCATTACTGAGCCTGGACATTGATGCATTAACCTTTTCATTTCTTATGTCAACCTGTACTTTGACAGTTCTCTCTAACTAACATGAGACGTTTCAATTTGATATTTCCAGCTCAGTACCAGTAATATATCCACATTAAAGGCTGCCATAAGTATTAGGAAGATTATGGCGTTGGCAATAGCCATCAGTACTTGCTGATGTTAACGTGACAAAATTTGTCTAAACATACATGTACAATGTGGTGGGCCCTATTGGTCTTGACTTTCTTGTAGTATATATGTAGAGTGTTATGCCACATTCTTTGCTTGTAAATGAAGCATCCTGGTTGCATTTTGTGAAGCAGCAAGGATATTTATTCAGCCAGTACTGTAGTTGCTCATAGTCATGTATGTTGTAAGAGGATGCAGAGTACAAAAAAAATTCTGAAGCAAACCCTAGATCTATTCTTCTCAGTGTTTTTGTCAGATCATTTCTCAAATTATGCAATGTTATTAATCGGTAGTTTGAGGAAAGATCTTTGGGGAGGGTCTTCCTCAACTTTGAAAAAGGTTGTTTATTTGAAGGATATTGCAATGGTGTGCTACCTGACCCTACTGTAAGTGGGTTGCAAATGAGGAACTATGCTTTGTCCATGCCATCAGGTCTGGAAAAAAATTTATTTCCCAGGAAGGGAATAAAATTATTTCCCTGGAAGGGAGCAAAATTTTCCTTATATTTTCCTGATATTTTCATGTACAGAAAGGAAAAACTTCCCTCCAATTGCATAAATTTCCTTCCAGGTGGTGGTCAAAGTTCCTGGAAAGGAGCCTCCCAGCTTTTTCCATCATTGCCCAGCTTCCCAACTTTTTCCATCAAAGCTATCCCATAGTTTAGGATTCCCACAGGTCCAAAGAGTACAACTATGTCTCACCCTAAAAGTACAAAATGTCCAAAAAGTGCAGAAAGAATAAGTAGGATTACATGCAATCTAAAGTCATTGCAGACTCACTCAATACAAGGAAGTAATGAAAGTGCTTCTTTACAGAATTGATGTTTAAAATTAATTGCCATTGAAAGATGCTGACTGTATATGAACTGTAAGCCTACATACGTACAGTACCTCCAAGTCCATTCTCTCTATAATTTTGAGGCACCTACAGTATTAATGTGGGATAAACATAAATTATGTGGATTTGATTTCCTGACTGCCACCTGTTCATTCAGGAAACACAAATGACCATATGACAATAAGTATGCTTAAAAGCCTAAAACATGTACTGGAAGGTTGCAGAGCCAAAGCGGGCTACTTACGGTAAAGTTCCATAAAAAGCCCTTTAGTACAAACAGGCAAACCCTACAGAAGGAAAAAGGTACAGTACAACACCACAAATGTCCACCAAGCAAGCCCAGAACAATTATGAAGTTTTCCACAGTCTAAGGAAAAGTACCTACAGGCTGTTTACAGATAATCAAGAAATCATTCGGGAATCTAACAGATCAATATGTTTCACGAAGCTAGGGGATGGGGCATCTTTGTCATTCCACAGCAAAACATCTCAGATAACCCTTTGGCTGCACCCATTGTTTCAAAAGTTGAAAAGTATGTCACACCTATTGAACACAATATTAAAGAGTAGTGATGAAGCTGGAAACATCACTCTTTTTCATAGAGCTTTTGATTCTAGTACCTGCAGGCATCATACAGTATAAGATTCATAAGCCATGTTGCACTAACAAGAATGTTAGACAAAGATACCTTCCTCAGAACAACATAGCAAGAGTACTTGCTAGTTGCTACAAGTACACATCATTGTGTCATCAGCTTCAAACAGGTTTTTAAAAAATGAATTTAGTCAAACTTTGACACAGTGTGGAAACAAAGCAGGTTTCACTTTAGACTAGGCAACATACAGTACAAGGTAGATATGATGACTTATTACAGAATATTTGCTTGTACAATATGATGATGAAAGTTAAAAGTTCATCTCAGAAAAGAATCGGACACAGGTCAGTGGAAAACTGGAAATCACACTTTATGCTCCATTTATTGTGGCTGTTGTTAGCGAAAGTGTGACAGCTGACCTCATAAAATAAATGACGCCATCTCTTTAGTTGCCTACATTCTCCACTACATAGTAGGCTATGTGAAATTTGACAGTCTATTGTAACTAACAACAACTGTTGTTTCTGTCAACATGATATTACAAATTAAAAGTAAATGTTTTAAAGATATCTGACTGAATTTGCAACCACATCAAATTAAACTGTTAAAACATTAACATGATAAATTGTCCATTTTCAATTACTTAGGTGCATCAATTTTGGTGGAATAAGCCTACACCATGCCCAAACTCCCCAAGAATAATGCAAGCTTGAACAAAGTACAATGGACAAAATAGTGTTAGTGAATTGATTAGCAAAAATTACTTGAAAATTCTTTAACAAGTCTTTCGTACTGTAATAGCAAGAACTGTAACTTTTTCTAATCAAAATAAGAATTGATTATCAAATTGGCAATACTTGGTACCTAGCAAATTGCTACAGTATGAGAACCTGGCTATTTTGTACACTGAAGTATGTTGAGAGACATGGGTATGCTTTTACCTCAAGTGAATGGAAAATATTGGGCAGCTTTGGTGATAAGACTCCCCTTTCACTTAAAATTCCCTCTGCAGCCCCTGCCTTAGGTGCGCATTCGCAGGCCTCGACAAATCCCCTGCCGACAGCCTGGGACAAGTAAAATATCACTCGGGCAACTACCGTGCTCAATGTTGCAGCCCGCCAGCCTTAAATTTTTGAGTTGCGCAAAATGGCATTTCTATTTTTAGACTTCAAAAAGTGTATGTATACTCAACAGATATGAACTGGACAAGTAGATATTTATGCGGACAAGTAGAGTGAGAAAACAGCTAGTCCGTCGGACAAGTACAAAAGAAAAAATTTGTCGCAGCCTGGCATTCGATGGGATTACACATGATCTGGGTGCTGAGGAAGGGAGGGCCAGGCACTAATTGTGGTATGCAGCAGCATAGCCCTCAGTAAAGGACTATGCACAACAAAAAGTTGGTGATTCCAAAGTTTTAACCCTTCCCAGAAGATTTCAGTGATCTAAAAAGTAGTTGTTCTTGTAAGACTTGTAGAAAAATAGTTATTGCACTGAATGAGCATTTTAGGTCCAAATTTCCTTTCAGAAGAAAGTTAATTTTGGCAGTTTAAACAACCATCATCGAGCTGATTTGAACTGAATAGTTGGAGTAAGGACTGTGCAGGGCTATAGCCTAGTGACTACAGTGAAGGAACACAGTCCTTTACTGAGGACAAGCTTAGGCCTAACTAACTGCAGTGTTAGTACCTGACAGTCAGGTGTGGGGACTTGACTAGGGATTTCTTCTTCTTCTTCTTCTTCTTTCTTAGGCAGCACAAACTCCAGACAAGGCTATCTCGTACTGTTGAGCTAGCGCTAAGGGAGTTGGATGAATAAACTAGCTACAACAACTTTTGTCAAGGGCTAAGAGCTGGCTTTTAAAGCTGTCCACTGAAGGGGCACAGCAAACATGTTCCAGCAAAAGGTTTCTGCTAGGGAAAGTTCTTGGATAGCGAGATTTCTGATAGCAAAGCTTGTTTGTGGAGGGATGATATAGTTAGATACATACCACTAGTATGACCGGTAGTCCATCAATTAAGATCTGAAGGGCCAATAAGATGATTCCTTATGTACTTGGAAGTAGGCCTAAACCGTTGATGCGTTTCTTTATACATAATAAGACGAGCCCAAAATCCTCTATTTTCAAGGCTCTCCCAGACACACTTGATTGGCAACTGAAGTTGTTAAAGATGAATCTGGCAGCATGCCTCTGCAGACTTTCTGTAGAATTCTTTTCGGATTGGGTATAAGGGTCCCACAGACCCACACCCTACTGCCATAATCAAGAATGGATGCGATTTACCCTTGATCAATGCTCCACCATGAACAGACATGGCCGGGGATTTACCAATTTCAAAAATAAAATTCTCTGCCAAGACCCAACCGACCTAGGAGTCGACCAAGTCTAGGAGGTTGGGGTTGCAATTGGTAGTAGCCTAGCTAACATTAGGCCTTTAGGCTAAGTGCATTAGGAATAGGGCTCAGGCCCAGGCAAGCAATGCTAGACTTAAAAGCCAGGCTAGTACGCCAAGAATTAAAAGATAGCCGCCCTACATCTGAAATCATGATGTAGCGTAGTCTAGTAGTACCTAGGCCTAGTACAGGCTAGTAAGCCAGGCTTTAGGCTTTAGCCTTTAGACTGGTCAAGAACAGGCGGCCCGTCTGCATAGGCCTACGTTGCATTGCACAGGGACTGCCTAACATTAGCCATAGCATATCCGGTACCGTTTGTATTGTAGGCTATTGATTCCACAGTGTCAGTTGTCAATGCCACTGTCGCTTGTGAGTAATTAAACATTCTGTTCAGCGAATTCCCCATCTATTCCATAAAAGCATACATGTATTTGAAGAGCACATGGCAGTTCTGCAACTTACCTCACTATTGATTCACCATCGCATATAGAATGCATGCTTAAATAAATCCCCAACAATTAATGAACACAATTTCTGTTCACAACATTCGGTCGTCTGCCAGTGCTCTAACGGTAGTAGTGCCTGCGAAGCTAAGCAAGTGATTAATAAACACCGCACCTTGTCGAATGCATAAACCTTGATGGCTCAATATTACGTTACAGGTTGTCGCTTCTGGAAAATAATATTGCTAACACCAAAATCAGCTATAGCCGGAAGAATGTGATCTCGATGGTCTCTATTGAAGGACTCTGCGACGTCTTCTGTGACACTTTTTTTTTAAAACATGACCATCAAGATTAACTTCACGATGGCCTAATGAGTAATGGTAAGTTAAAAGAGAACCGAGGATCAGTTGACCTGTATTAACAAGCACGCACAACTATAACTCTGCTTACGGAAATATCACTGTTTCATTTCCTGGAATCGACGAATGACAACCGTTGCGGTGTATGTTCCTTTCCCATGGTGGTCCTCAAGTCAGTCCTGTACAGTGCAACCGTATTTGACTTGGATATCCCGTTGAAATTGTTTTAAAAAGTATCATTTCTTATTATAAACGCTCTTTTAAATTGCCTCTGCTGCATCGTGATAGTTGAACCGTATATAAAGGCCGTTTGCTTGAAGATTACTAGGACCTAAGTTTAATTTCACTTTCTATTCCGATTAGCCTGGGGAAAAAGAATTTGTTTGCCTACTATCACGTGTCTATATATGTAGGTGTTGCTTCCTGGTAAAACCCGATCGAGTTATTCATTTCAGGTACCGTGACGTGTGTTGACCTAATAGGTCACTGTGACGACGCAAAATACTCAAACCCGGGTCCTGAGGAAGCGACCGATGAATGGCAGCCCCAGAAACGGAACTAATTTCCTCACAATAAAAGGGCGCGTCACCTTCAACCAATGGCCCCAGGCGAAAACATGATGCTGCATGTGAACTGCATTTGATTGGCTGCGGTGTTGAAGTAAAAACCTGTTTTGGGCCCATATCATATGTCGCGGACTAGGCTAGGCCCATAGGTGCATGAGTGCGGGACAAACTGTCCGCACAGGTTTGTCCAGATTAAAAATTCGGGCAGTAATTCGGGCAGCCATTTGAGGTTTTAAAATTTGGCATGGGGTGGCCGACCAGAATTTGCACCGACGTGACGGGGCCAAGCTCCCCGCGGCGGGGAGCACATTTCGAAGCTTCCACAAAGGCGATGAGTTAGTTCCGGTGGGACGTCACGTCGAAATTTTTGGCTTTCCGCTTTTTTGACAAATATTAAAGCTTCGGAGCTTGATTTGAGGAAGATTATTTGATTGTTTATAAAGAAATTTTGGCATTTGTGAGAAACGTTAAAAACGGTCTTTTTTTTAAGAATCTGCCCTTCATATAAGCAAAATGAAGTTATTCGTCAGACAGCTGAAGTTCGTCCAACGCTTTTTATTGCAGGCAGTACTATGGCTCTCAAACGAAACTAGATATTTGTCCGAAAAACTTTTGCCTTATTCTGAACAAAGATTTGAAAATTAAGAGCTTATCATATCGAAAAGTTTTGTATATAAACGATCATTTCCTCATTTTACACCAAAATTTCTAAATTGTTCTAGTTCTCTCACCCCAAACAGTACCAATTCTCCTAACCTTCTTACTTAAGCCCCTCCCACAATTGTCTAAAATTTGTCCTCATCCAGACACAATCTCAGTTTATTGCTTCAAGGTGAATATAGAAAAACTTTATTTAATCAAAACACTCTCAGTACCGTTCATGCTATGTAATATTAGCTTTGGTACTCTGCATTGTTTGAATTAGCTGTCAATCAAAGAGCTGAGCCAATTGAGAATTTCGGTTACCCCGTACCAAAATTGTAGTTTGGGGTGAGAAGTTTGGCCTTTTAAGGTAAGCGTAATGACTTATGCTTCGAAATGATATGTCTAGGTGACAGCAGCCCATGAAACGCCGATTTTCATTCAAAATGCTTGATTTTTGACGATTTCAAAATTTCGTGACGTCATAATTTGGGGAATTCCCCCAAAATAATGCGTCATTTCATGTCACACAAACGCGGTTTACGACAAAATTATCGATCCAAATAAAACCAATTCTTTCCCTCCTGCTACCTGTGACATGCAACTACCAGAAACGCGTTTAGCCATTTCGATAAATTTGTGGCTAGAAGTATTAATCCTTTAAATTATGTAAATTTGGGGTGAAAAACACATTTTTGCTCATAGAAATCAATTCTCAAAAATTAATAATTTGCGACAAAATTAAAGAGTGTGCCCAATCAAAAAAGTATTCACTGAGTGTGTAATAATACGTACATCACAAATCCAATTTAGCCAGACTTCAAAACACAAGCCCAAGAACTACATTAAGCCGAAAAACCGAACAATACACCATGCGCCCACACACTGTAACCATGAGCGTCCGTAGAAAAAAGCCAGGGGGCAAAATTTCTAGTGGGGGGGGGGAACCTCCAAGTCACCATGAATTGACACATAGCATGCGAAAATTCCAGCCCAAAATGCCTCCCAGATCGCCGGAAATGGCATTACTAAAGCCTATTTTTCGCATAGAAACTTGGAAAACATGTTTTGTTCGGGTTTTTGCTTTGATTTCTAAAGGTTTTTTCAAATTTTTGATTTTCCAGGGGGGGCAAGTGCCCCCCCCCCCCTCTTGCCCATACCTGCGGACGCCCATGACTGTAACGCATTTGTGAGGTTTATGATCGAAACTTTTCCATATGATTCAGTGGTGTAGCTACGGGGGGGGGGGGACTTGGGAGGCTTGACCCCCACTGAATCTCCACCCCCCCCCCAGCAGCCCCCAGCGACCTGGGCAAAAATATTCAGGCTGGCCGATGATAATATTCAATCCGGGCTACGCGGCTTCTATGACATAGATACAATTGCGATAGAACCACGCAGTTACAGGGTATTCTGTAATATTTCCCACTCTGAATTTCGGAATAAATTCAGGTAGACTGTGACGTGCTTCGTATCTTCGGAATCCCTTGACTTTAACCGGTCGGGTTTCTGAATGGATAATTTTCTGGCAGATCTGGAGTGGCTGAAATTGGCTACCTTGGTGTGGATTAATGTGTGCCCCTAGCATCTGGCATGTTTCTATCTCCTGCAGAGATTTTTTTTTTCAATTCCTGGGGATGCACAAATTTGTTCCAAAGTCATACGTGGTGTGGTGGGTAGAATATTTGAGTCAAATATGGTTGGAAGGAATTTGCACTTTGCACGGCCATTACTGCCAGTCATTTGGTCAGTGCAACAACCAAACCCATGTTTGGTCAATGCAGTCTACTGGTCTAAAGGGTCGCAACCTTACCATTATTACCTCACTGTACCTCACTTAGCTCTTGGGTGGAGTGGACATACCCAGTGGCGTACGAGACGGGGCAGGGGGAAGACTGCCCCAAATTTCCACAAAATCTAAATTCGGGCAGGAATTTGGAAAAAATTCGGACAACCCTTTGATTTTCAAAAAATGGGATGTTTCTTTTTCTTCAGAAAACTCCTAAATGTAGCCAAAATCTTAGAAAAGATGTGCCCGTTAAAAAGGAAAAAAGTCATGTAGTCGCAATAAAATTTTCGTGAAAAACCAAGTCAAGATTCCAAAAATTCGCGGCTACACCTTCGGGGAGCCCAAAAGCTATTATTCGTATAGCTTTTACTTCACAGATAATCACAACACAATCCCCGAAATTGTCGAATATTCAAATTCTTTCAAGCATTTGCCCGAAAATGGAAAAGCATAGTAAGGGTAACATAGTTACGAAAAATCAATCAGATAAAAAAAACGCGACACATGGGGGAAGCCTGTGGCTTAAAAGAAACAATTCATTCTTAAGCCTGTTTTTATATCTTGTGTAACACACTAGCCGAAATTGCCGATTATTTTAATAGCTTCAAATCTTTGCCGAAAAATAGAAAACGCTATATTTAGAGTAAACTTTTCATGGAAAATAACAAAAGTCTGTGGGTTAACCACATTTCGACAGAAAACATTAACCTTTTGTTCCATCACTTCATTTTCCAGTCCTGAACTGATTGAACATCAGGAATTAGAAACATTGAAGAGGTGTTTCAGATTAGAAAAATGTTAATTTTGTGATAGTTACTTTTAAATGAGAAATTCTGAATATTTGTCTTGTAAAAAAACTTTCACACAAATGTAAGACTAGACAGCCTCCACTATAGAGGCTTTTCACATGACGTCATAATACTCTCCGACGGCCATGTTGGAGCACATGTAACTACGCAGTAAACCACACTGGACGCACTTGCTCGTTGAATGTGTACACACCGTGCATATCACAATGCACTCTGTGCACTGCGTTCGGCACAGAGCCACGTGTATTTGACATGAATGTCCTCCAGCATGGCGGTTCCGTGACGTAATTGCAAAGCCTCTATATTCTAACCATTCACGACGTTAGACCGTGATCACGGATCATTTTTTGTCAGTTTGAAGTCAATGTACAAACAAAGTGTTGCGAATGTTAAAGTTGTGAAAAAAGTTGTAAAAACAAACGCTGATTGCCGCTATAAATAAAGAACTACATAAAGTTAACGAACACGGTTCCATGTCAATTGGTTTCACACAATTTTTCCGTTAATTTTCTTTTTGCACTTCTTTTTCTTCTGCGAATAAACACATATTAAAGACACTGTAAAGGGAAACGCATTTGCCGGGAACATATATTTTGGACGATTAGTAACTCCAGATACTCCACTGGGTAGAGGGGAGATAATGACCCCCCCCCCTCCCCCGGAAAAATTTTTCAGTATTTGGTTAGGGAAATTGGTGGTGTATTTGGCCGACAACTGTCCGTTTACTCAAATATATTTGGTAGATTTATTTTACGTTTCCAGCAAAAAGGACACGTCCATGTACTCTTTTAAGACTAAGACTTCTTTTTACCTAATTTGGTTACCTTTCATATTGGAATCTCAGAAAGATGGTTTTATGATGAAGAAAATGAGTGCAAATTGTTTAAATATTCTGGTGGCTTTTCATCTGGATCTTGTTAGAAAAACAAAAACATTCCACACCATGTCCTTCAAACCCTGTCTCAATACCCTTTTCCTAACTCAAGATATTTCACTTTAAAAATTGGTTATTTTTGTTTAAAAATACGCCTGCCTTTCAGCAAGGCCGTATGGAATACCGTTTTAACATTTATTCAGGAATTTCAGATATCTACAATTAATTTCAGATATCTTTAATTCAATTCCAGATATCTCTAAATAATTGCAGATATCTGTCTTCAAATAATTGCAGATATCTCCAAATGATTTGCAGATATCTTTATAATTGCAGACATTTTAAAATAGTTTTAGGTATCTCGAAATAACGAAGTATTTCAGATATCTCTAATTCAATTTCATATATCTCTACTTCTATTTGAGATATCTCTAATTCAATTTCAGATACCTCTAATTCTATTTCAGATATCTCAAATAGTGCATAATTTCAGATATCTGAAATTAATTCGAGATATATGAAATTCCTGAATAAATGTTAAAACGGTATTCCATAAGACCGCAAAAGGTTATATACTGTGGGCACATTGCCTCAGATTCATTTTGTTTTTCTTTATAATTGAACGTCTTGTCTGTCCTTGAAATTTGAAACTGCTCAGACGCGGATCCAGACATTTCAAAAAGGGGAGGCTGAAATTAGAGAAAGGGGGTAATAGGGATGTACGGTGATTCTCTGTCTGAATATCTCAGTGGCGTAGGGAACAATATAAAAGTGGGGGGGGGGTTGGACCATGTACCTCTCCCTACCCCATTGAACAAAAGGTGCAATTTTGATGTTGATTTTTTTTTCTTCGAGAAAGAAAATTTTTCTTAAATTAAAAAAAAATCTGATTTTTTATTAAGTTTGAGCACTACTGTACTGCGCACGTCGAAAATTTGGGTCCTTTTACACATTTGTAAATTGTATTAATTTGAAATAAATAGTTTAGATTCAGGATGTCTTGTAAGGATATTTGAATATTTGGGGGACCATCGAAGAATCTGCGTTTCCTGTAATAGCATATCTGAGATAGCATGTCGGCTGAAGATCGTTGTTGTTACATAATGTTATCTAAGGAGTGCGGAATGAGGCTTAATTCTCGGCGACATTCAAAAAGCTCCCGAAACTTTATCATTTTTAGACAAAAAAAATTAAAAGCCTTTATTTTGAAGAAGATTTTTAGGGCGGGGGAAAATTCGCCTTTTTAAATGTAATAATTACAAATATGAAGCTTTTATAACGGAGAATTCTGAATTTTATGAAAGAAAAGTTGGGAGAACCGCACTGTATTTGACAGCAATATGCCGGTGTCTCTTGATGATGTGGCGTCACGTCTGGTAATATCCGATTTTGTCAATAATAGAGCTAGGAAAAGTTTACCAGACTGAATTATGAGCGAGAACGATGCATTCTTTATTGCATTTTACGCCAAACGCGCCGGATTTTTTCTTTTTTGAGATTTGGGAAATATAAAAGGGGTTTCCTGACCCTGGAAGTGGGGGAAGGAAGCATGCTTTCGCCCCTAATTTTTTACTGGGGGAGGTTGCCTTCCAGCCTCACGCTTCTTACGCCTATGGAATATCTAATTCTGCCCGAAAGACCAAACGGAGCGCCACCATTTGTTGGAGCGGGTCGTACAGAAAATTTTGAAAAATCACGATCACTCAGACAGCCGCCGGAAACAGCATAATCAGTATCCAAGCAATCATTATTTTGAGCTTTCGTTTGCAATAAAATTTATACTTCAATAAAAAAAAATGAGTAAGTTATAAAATGGTCAGAAAATTACCAGATAAAATAAACCAGTACCATTGAATGAAATGGCAATGTAAAGAAATTAATCGTCGGAAAATGAGCTGGTCAGGGCATTCTACAAACTACTTGACTGCCTTGCAACATAAGATTATGATGAGTATAAATTATTATGAGCTTGGATAATATGAATAACTGTCGGCCAACAGGCGCATGTCATGACTTTATGAGATTTACCGACTGAACTATGTTCACACAGTCGTTTTGTGTTTCTCCGATATGATTTTTTTTATCGCTGTCCCTCTATACCAGGGGTGTGCTTGGAACATTGGTCAATCTAACAGGGGAAGGATGTGGGCAAAGGGTGACGTTAATGCGCCACCTAATATAACCTATACCTGCTCCACTGGGGCCACCCAGATGGCCACAGCAACATGATTTGGTCCAAAAGTTTGCACACCCCTGCCCTATACCATAATGAACCACCGTTGGAAACTGAGACAAGACTAACGTGCCGAAAGCATAGCAACTACGGTACATTGCACGCATGGGCTGACGTGCGACTGTGTGAACATGGTTCAGTCGGTAACGCTCGTAACGTCATGACATAGGCCTATTAGCCGACAGCTATTCACATTATTCAAATCTTGCTGTTTTGGTCAGGTAGTTGCAGCTCCCTGTAACAGGTTATGGCGAAGGCAAGGCGGCAGGAAAGTATTAGATAGCCTTTTTACCTGGGCTTAATATCATACGAGGTTCGTGTATTTGAATTTGTGTTGTGAGGGAAAGGATGAGCCTGAAATAGCCCCTTGAATATTCTCGTATATATACATTTAGTGTATTTCGTTATTGTTGATGTGACAAAAAAGGGAGGCTGAGGCCACAAAAGCCCCCCCCCCCTCTCTTGGATCCGCGTCTGGTGTTGGAATGTTTAAATATCTTTGCCCGTAAATCAAGAATTTCCCTTCGCCACACGTAGAGTACAACCACCACTGTTACTTAATATTGCCTTCAGCGACATCAAAATTATAAATCAATTGAAAACAATAATAAATTAATGTGCCACGATGACATCACAGATTTTCCCATGATGCAGCAAATCTCAAGAAAAAATTGCATTAATTTAAAAGTTTGTGTCTTCCGAACACTATATACTATTGAAATGCAGTTTTTACCTCCCAAAAGAGGAAAATTTATGCATATTTTGAGGTTAATGAATTTTGTCTCCAGAGTATGCCTTAATTATATGAAACAGTTCGCAGCGACTGCTGAATTACAATAGCAATAGTGAGTGGCATAGCTTTAGGGTGGCGATTGGATCTGAAAAGTGAAAAAATGAAAATTTGAAATATGAGACGCCCGTTAATTAAAGTGCGGTTTTCCCAACTTTTCCATCACACACTCCCACACACTTCCGAACATGGGCGTCCGCAGGTATGGGCAAGGGGGGCACTTGCCCCCCCCCCTGGAAAATCAAAAATTTGAAAAAACGTATAAAAATCAAAGCAAAAACCCGAACAAAACGTGTTTTCCAAGTTTCTATGCGAAAAATAGGCTTTAGAAATGCCATTTCCGGCGATCTGGGAGGCATTTTGGGCTGAAATTTTCTGATGCTTTGTGTCAATTCATGGTGACTTGGAGGTTTTGCCCCTCCCTAGAAATTTTGCCCCCCCCCCCTGACTTTTTTTCTGCGGACGCCCATGCTTCCGAATCCTTTCCAACAAAAGCTCCATATCTGTAATTATTTTTCGAAAAAAAAACCGGCGCTTCGAGCGCCCCAAACTCTGCTACAGGAAGGGCTCGCTCGCTCATGTATCAGTCTGGTAAGATATTCCAAGCGGCTACGGTGCCGTTTTCCTACATGTTCTTCAATATAATTCTTATAACTAATTTTGAAATATTATGTCTGAAAAAGGCAACTAAGTTTCGGAAACTTGTCAAATTTGGCCGGGGAGCCTCCAGCCTTAGATAGCATTATGTATGTAACAACAATGATCTTCTGTGGTCATGCTATCTCAGATATATGCTGATAGGAAACCCAGATTCTTCAATAACCCCAAATATTAATTCCCTTACCAGAAACCCAGAATCTAAAATTTTCTGCAATTTAAGCTCCATATTAACAAATGTTTGTATAAAAGAACCCAATTTGAGTCCTCAATATAGTAGTTTTCACACTTACAAAAAAGCAGCAAATTTGGGTGCTTAAAAAGTCTAGCTACGTCACTGCTGTCCTTGAAACTTTTTAGTGCAGTGTAAGTTTGTGGGGGCGCACCACCATTACCTAAAATTGCACTTTGGGCAAAAGGTGAACCCTCTTGGTAAGAAGTATACCAGAGGTGGATGCTTTCTTTCGTATATTTAAATTTAATGTTAAAGTGGAACAATGTAAAAAAGTAAAAAACAAGACTATCGTAAATATTTTCGATATCAGAGAAGCATTTGCTTCCTGTGGGAATTTATTTTCAGATTAGCTTTGCAAAAACAGAAGAACTCTGGCATTGTATATTAGATTCGTTGAGATATTTTCATTTGCATTTGAAAAGGGCATCACATTTATGTTATTTGTATATAATATCACGATGGATGTACTGTATGCATATAATCTGAACACTAATAATGAAGAATAAAAGGAGAGGGAAAAAGGAACCCTCTGGCCGTAGTCCCAAAAAATTTTGTTTGGGTTAATTTTTCAACATGTTAAAAGAAAGCTGTGAATGGTTTGTTGCATGTTTTTGGTAGTGGTTGAGTTGGAGATTATTCTGTGAGAAAATGGTTGAAACTCGTTACACCTGAGCTGACTGAGAGGCTTTGGAATGTCAGCGGACCTATCTCATATGCTAGGTAGTGACAAGGGGGCGAATCACCTCGTTTTTTATTCATACACCTCTAGCTCAAAAAGTCAATGGTCATGCTATGGGAATTCTTATGTGCCATTAATAAACAACTCGTCAGCTTCGCTTTGATGGTACACTCACTGGCATTGAAAACTTTGACAAGGAATTAGAGGCAGAATAACCAAGCATGTTTAGTGTGTAAGTCAATGGCAACAATTAATGGTGGTGCGCCACCTCGTATAGTGACTATTTCTACACTACCCACTGGTCCACTAGCCTCATACCAAAATTGCTACACTCTGTGCAGTCATCGCGCATAGAGTTTTGATTTAGTTGCTTGCGTACGATATTCCTGTCTTCAGAACCGTTCCTGTTAAAGCAAGTCTTACTCAGCAGCACTTAATTGCTCAGTACACTTTCAATAGAACAGATTCCACAATCATTATCAAGGACATCTGACACGATTACACCATCACATGTATATACACATATAATGCGACAACAAGATAGAGTAACTCATTAAAATCATTTGAAATCATTGCATCGGATGATGGATTAAGAACAAGAAAGTACTTATTATCCAGAGGCTTATTTTTTGACTCATGTGACTTGTTCTCACGTGCCCTGCATGCGTTGGCTGGTGTTTCCCCTGCTTACAAAAGGAAAAAGCCGCAAGTTAACACCCTGTTTTCCGGCATGTGTTCTCACGTACTCCGAGTTTGGTTGATTGGGTAGTGCTACCATAGTAACGAGGTCAGATATTTTACGTACCAATTACTGTAAAATGTTAAAAAACGGGTCATTAGCTCAATGTGCAACTGTGACCTTGCATGGTTATAGTCCGTGGGCTGAGGGGCTCACCTAGCACCCCCTAGAATTGAAGAAATAGGGATAGGAATGTAGCTTGAAGTGTAAATTTTCAGATTTTTTATGTTAACATTGATTTCTTAGGGATGAACTATGGTTTCTATACACGAATCCAGACAGCAAATGATGGTCGGATTTCAGTCGGCCATAACTGGGGTCCATTACCTTTAAATCTTTCAATTTCCTTGCTTACCTCTATCATGGATGGTTGTACACTAATTTGTATCTCAAATTCTCCAAATTCACTAAATATGAGGGTTTGAAATTCATGTAAACAATAAATAAAGAAGATTTAAGGCTGATGGACCCCACTAATGGCGGCATACAGTCACTAAAAACAAGTGCTAATCGGATTCGTCTATAGGTTTTAATGTTGATAGTGCATGGCAGCTGAGTGACTATATTTTGGCGATAGGGGAAATTCAAAGAGCAATAACTCTGGAAAGAACCGTGTCTATTTGATGAATGACACATCAAAATGTTTGCCTTGATCACCTCTACCAAAAAAAAAGTAAAAATGCAAATTATTTGCAATATGAGGTCACCAGAGGTCAAAGGTCACCAATTTTGAACGATGCCCAAAATTTGGTTTCTCCTATTGGCTCCCACTCTTCCAATTTGGAAATCCTTGTGCCGCCACTGATTGTTTTTCTAAAGCGTAATTGCATATGATCCTTGAAACATGCATGCTCTTCAGTACGGATATTGATTTCGGAAAGTGTGAAGGGGGGGGGGGGGCTGTTGACGGAGCCCGGATTGATCAACGACGTGTTTCCATATAGATTTGCTGTCCGAACACGAAGGCCCTTTGGGGCTTTTTGTCCATCAAAGGTGACTTAGGTGAAAAAATGGTGCTATCTTTGCAAATTTTCCAATTTATCATGTGGTGAGAGATCCATATATTTAAGTAAATTGTTCTTTCTAGTTGGGTGTAAAGAAAGATGGGGAGGAAAAGCGTCTTCCCTTTGAGATGTTTAGGCAAGATGTATCATTAAGCTGTAAATTGGTTTCATTAATTACAGTCTTTTTTTTTTTTTTTTTTTGATTGGGACATTGCGCCATCTATCGCTGTAAAATGTTCACATTTGGGGTAATTACAGATAACTGCCACCCAAATGACGGTACAGTAGACCAGTAGAGCATATACCAAAAACATTTTATTAATTTTAAACGAGAATCCAAATGAACAAGTTCCAAAGGGGAATAACCGGTAGAGTAGTATACGAGAATGGGTAAACAGGAAGAAAAGCATACACGCTTGCCCACAATGTATATGCATTCTCTGAAAATGCACCGCACCTAATGTTCAATGGATAAATATACTTGAAATCATGCTATTAGGACTATCTAAACGGAGCAACGCCATTAACTGGCACCGAGGGTACAAAAAAAATGTTCGGTTTTATAACTCACCAGATGGCCGGAAATGGCACTTTTCCAATGAGAAAAATAGTGCAATTATGCTTGTTTTGAACGTTCAATACCAAGTAAAAGTTTTAAGACTACCTCCCACAATTATCATTTAGCTTAAAAAGAAATGTCACTTTCGTATAACATATATGTCTCAGGTTATCAAAGTAATATGCAGAATATTGTCACTAGTTTTATTTCTGTGAATGTCGACATCATGCAGAGGGTATGAGCAGGCATAGGCACAGGGGAGCATTTCAGTATGGAGGAAGGGGAAAGAAGGTTCTCTGCCAGAAAATGCAATCCTGCCGATAGATTATCGAAAAGTTTGAAAAATCGTGACCTCTAAGCTAGACAGTCGGATATGGCATTAATCAGACTTGTAAGCAGGGTCTAAGCAGTGGTTGTTCTGAATTACTGTCAGAAAAACTCTGCAAGCGTCACCACCAGTTGGCGCATAGAGCAAACATTTTGAAAAATCGGGAATACCTCAAATTGCCGGAAATGGCAGTCCCGATGCTTTTGAGGCAGAACCTTAGCAGTCGTTATTTGTGTAATTCTGTCCGAATAACTATCAAGTGGAGCGCCACCATCAGTTTGGGCGGAGCGTACAGAAACTGTTGGAAATTCGAAACCCCTTACCCAACTAGAAATGGCATTGCGCGAAAGACTGCCTCAGTGGAGCGCCAACATCTCAGCTGGCGTGTAGCGTTCGGTAAATTTTGGAAATTGCAATCGTTCAGACAGCCGGGAATGGCTTTCACTAGGCTTGTAAGCCGGAATCTCAGCTGTCGCTATTTCGTAATCTTGCCCGAAAGATTAAGGCCTTAGTGCGCACTATCGGTTTGTCAAGAGGTTTCAATTTTTTGAAAAATTGCAACTCCTCAGACAGCCAAAAATGCATTCCCCAGACTTGTTAGCAGTGTTTAAGCAGTCATTATTTTTAGCTTTCTTTTAGCAATGCAATGTTTGAATCAATCAAAAAATGAAAAGTGCAAAATAAAATGATCAGAAATTTGTCTAATAAAGTGCACCTGATAGCTATATTCAGTGTGAAAAGGGGATAAATTCGAGGACTATAAGCGAAGGGGTGTCATAGCAAAAACGGTGACACATCACATATGTCTATTTCAGTTAGAGAAAGTTTAAGAAATAAAGTTCAACCTTCTTTCGGAAAGGGGCTCCAGAATCCGCCCATGAATGCACTACGGTACCTATCCGTGGTTGGTTGCACGGGGATATTTTGACTCAGGCATAGCCAACTTAACATAGGGCACTTCGACAAATTTAGAAGCTGTTCCAATTTGCTGACACACACAGCAGGCGGCGGCGCCAAGGTATTTTGATACAAGGGGAGTAAATTAACTTATGAGTTGAGTGCTCCTTTTCTTCTTTTCCCTTTTTTCTTCTCTTTTTACATTTTCTTGTGAAAATAGGGGTGGTCTCCCCTCCCTACCCCTTGACACTCCTTGTTTACAATTAGGCGTGCACTGGACCGCGCCTAACGGCGCAAAGGTCGCCTTTAGCGAATTCATCGTGACCTTTACTACTTCTTTTACTATTTTTTCACTATATGTTGGCAACGTTCCTGGTCATATAAGCCCTCGCTTTATCTAGGAGGCCACCTAAATTCCAGGGTTAGCTTATTTCTCACTGCCGTCACTTCATGGCTCAATTATCTATTTGCTTTGGTTAACTTATTCATTGTTGTCATTAGGCCTATATTTTTTTACTTGACGGCTACTAAGTCAGTGGTTTCCTAGGCTACACCTCGATGTACGTGTAGTTCCTGCAATTAGGGTACCGTTACAGCCTGCAGTATGCTGAAGTTAGTTCATTTTATCTCTTTTCACGTAGGTTACTTATTAGTTAGATGCATGCAGTTTTACGGCTGAATTTCCAACCGAGTGGTTCCACATATAGGTGACTGGAGGGTCTGACTGGTACATGAGGATTACGAACAAAATAAAGGAACATGGTATAGCATGCTAGTACCTAGTTTCTCCAGGGAGTTGCAACATTCTGCTATAGGCCTACCTAGTTTCTCAACATTGGGGTCAACATTGCAACTCCCTGTTTTCTCTAAATTTGCTGTTTTGTGGTTCCGACAACTCACAAGTCGAAGGATATGAACAATTATGTGCGCATTTTATAGGCGATGAGACAACCTCCCCCATCCCAATATTGTTTCCTTTCCGCCACCCTCGACTGTATAACACTATAAATATGCCTAGGCACTATAAATATGCTAGACTTGTTGATAAATGTCTGTTAAAATTACAACAATCAGCGCTGTAACTTGATATGTATTACAATTGACACCAAGTGCACAGGCGTACGGGGGTAATTTTCTATGAGGGGGCAAGAGCATAGTTGCGCGAATAATGTCACCGTTTATTATGTTTTGCCCATGTTCTGCCCGAATAAACCAACTGCTCTTGCCCGAATTGGGAGGGCGGAGTGCTCCCCTGCACCCCCGCCTCGTACGCCTATGACCAAGTGGGTTCTTTGTCTACCTTAGATTGTAAACTCGACACTTTCAAGTTAACAGCAAGATGTAAATAGAGCGCCAACTGAATGGAAGAATACAATCACACGCCGTCCATACTACAGGAAAGTTTGCTTTGCAAATTGCAATAAGACCACTTACTTTTATTTGAATGTGAGATCATTGCGACTGTGAGAGGTCTGGTTTTAAAAATGGACAATTGCCGAAAGCGGATTCAGATACTCGTACTGTTTACTTTTGGTGCAAATTTGTTACTACTTGAATGGTATTATTACAACAATCAACATGATTATGAAATATCATCTGCGGCGTTTCTCTGGTACTCATCAAAGGGATTTAGCGATGATTTTGGAATTCAACGGAACTTGAATCGCGATACTCTTGTTCAGAACTTGTCTTCATCAAACAATAGTGGGAAAAATTTATTGAATTCGTCTAATTACTCAAACATGAAGAAATGTATCAAACAGGTTCTTTATTGGGGTGGACCTAGAATGTTGCTACCAGACGGGGAATACTTCTGTCCTGATGTGCATTGTACAGCCAAGCTTAAATCCGCAAAAAGTTATGGCGCACTTAACACTAGTCATGTAGTCATATTTCACCATACCGGGAACTGGAATATCAAAGAAAGCTTGAGGTAGGTTTTCTCTTAACTCACAAGAACGTTTCATTTTTAAATTAAATGCAGTGAATGCGACATACTTTTATACGTACGTTTTCATTGGTTCTTACTGATTTCCACTATTTCTTAAAGCAAAATTTTCATAAATTTTGGTGCCATTTTTGTATTTTACCAGTCAACCATTTTGAATTAGTGAGGCCCCAGATATTTACTGTTATTACTACTTCATTTCGTATGAAGTGAACGATAAGTAATCTTATCATTATACCGAAGGGTCGTTTTTCCGAAGGGTCGTTTCTCCGAAGGGTCATTACTCCGAATGCAAAATTTGGGTCGTCATTTTGGGCAGTCATTCCAAAGGGTTGTTGTTCCGACTTAGGAAAAGGGTAGTTATTCCGAAGGGTCGTTATTCAGAATTACAATTACAGGTTGTTATTCCGAATTTAGAATCCCCTATTAACATTCGCCCACATGGCCAACACATTTTCATTTCGGAATAAGGACCCATTCTCTGTCGGAATAGTGACCATCATTCTTATTTCGGAATAACTAACCTTCGAAATATAGACCTCTACTTTTAATGTGAATAACCACCCTTCGGAACTGTGACTTTATGTGGCATTTCGGAATAACGACCATTATCTTCTATTTGGAATAACGGCCCTTACTCTTGTTTCAGAGTAACGATTTTACATGGGACAGATATGTTCCATACATGGCAAATCCATACATGGGCCATATATGGAAATTCATATCTGGCCCATATCTGGTCCAGGTTTGGAATTTGTACGTGGTTTTAACAAAAATTGGGCAGATATAACTTGATATAACAAAAAGGGAATTTATGACCCATACAAAAGTTGATATGGCTCAAATTTTATATGGGACAGATATGGTGCATATATGTCCCGTACACTAGGGATGATATATCCAGGCCATATCTGGACCATATATATCTGCACCAAAATTTCTTAGTGCACTATACCTTTGTGTAACGCATATCAGAAGCCTTGCTTAGCCAGTTTACTTTTTCTAAAGTCCTCCCGACCCACTGGACATATCGAGCCAGATATAACTTGATGAAATGCCAGTCCAGATATGTAAATCAAGTTTTATATGGCCATATCAAGCCGGATAACTTGATGAAATGCTTTTCCAGATATGCAAATAAAGTTTTATATGGCCATATCAAGCCGGATATAACTTGATGAAATGTTTGTCCAGATATGTAAATTTACATACATAACACAGTAAAACAGAATCTGTAGGAGAAGAAGGATTTTGCAAATTTCGTGAAGTGGACCATGGAGTCCATATAGGACCTTTGACCAAAACTTATGAGAAGTGGTGTTGCCCATTACCTAAGGAACATTGAGTCCAATTTTTAAAGAAATCCATGAAAGCCAGTAGGAGAAAAGGAATTTTGAGTTTATGTTGTCATAAGTTGTAACGCTTTATGCCAGCCTGACTGAGGGCATGGTTTCTGCGCTGTAATGTAACATAAAATGAAATATGTTGCAGCCTGTGTAATGAAGTTGAAGCTGTAATTAAACACTTACTTGAAATACCAAGATTGCTTGACTTTCTTACACAGCTTGAATGACTACCTGGTATTATTAACAGTTATGGTAGAAATAGCGGGGCTTTAGAACCTCTCCACGGTCCTCTAATTATAACAGCACCTGAAGATCATGTGACATCCATTACAAAATTGGGTATTCGATGTAAAAGGGGTTCAGTGAAAACCTACCAAGAAAATAGTGCGATTCCCATCAAAATCCGCCAAAAATTGACCATTTACAACGCAATTTCTGATTTGCACTTAATCATTAATAAACATGAGCTCAATGTGCAAATTTTGTGATGTCATGAAAGGCAAAATAGCATAGAAATAACATTGCACCAGACACCAGATTACACTATCTTTATTTAATGAATCAGTGGCGTAGCTACGGAAGGGGCTTGGGGGGCTGGAGCCCCCCAGTGAATCGTCCACCCCCAAGCAGCCCCCCACTGGCGACCTGGGCAAAAAAATATATTCATACTGGCCGATGATAATAATCAATCCGGGCTACCCGGCTACTATGACATAGATACACTTGCGATAGATCCACGCAGTTGCAGGGTATTCTGCAATTGTGACCCACTCTGAATTTCGGAATAAATTCAGGTAGACTGTGACAAGCTTCATATCTTCGGAATCTCTTGACTTTTTAATCGTCGGGTTTCTGGATGGATAATTTCCTAGCAGATTTGGAGTGGCTGAAATTGGCTACCTTGGTGTGGATTAAAGAGTGCTCCTAGCATCTGGCCTGTTTCTATCTCCTGTATGTTTTTTTTTTTTTCATTTCCTGCGGATGTACAAATTTGTTCCAAAATCATACTTGGTGTAGTGGGTAGAGTATTTGAGTCAAATATGGTTAGGAGGAATTTGCACTTCGCACGGCCATTGCTGCCAGTCATTGGCCAGTGCAACAACCAAACCCATGTTGGGTCAATGCAGTCTGAACGGTCGCAACCTTACTACTATTACCTCACAGGACCTCACTTAGCCCTTGGGTGGAGTGAACTTACGATTTCCGTACGATTTCCGCAAAATTTAAATACTGGCAGGAATTTGGAAAAAATTCAGACAGCCCTTTAATTCTGAATTAAAATGTGGCCGAATTCTTAAAAAGATATGCCCGGAAAAAGGAAACAAATGTCACAGAGTCGCAATAAAATTTTCATGAAAAACCAAGTCAAGATTCCAAAAAATCGCTATACCTTCGGGCAGCGCAAAATGCTATTATTCGTGACTTTTATTTCACAGATAATCACAACTAAATGCCCGAAATTGTCGAATATCCAAATTCTTTCAAGCATTTGACCGAAAATGGAAAAGTATCATAGTAAGGGTAACATATTTTCGGGCAAAAATCTTCTGCCCCCAAACTGAAATGCTCCCTACGCCTATAGAAATACCTTACTCAGGCGTGCACGTTAACAGCTGCTTGCAACATACAGCAGGATTCCGGATTTGCAATCCTGGGATAGTCCAGTAGAGTAATGAACTGAGCTAATCAGTATCTCAAAAGTGTGTTTGAATCTGAGAAAAGTAACAAATTTTTCTCACCAGAATTAAAGACAATTAAACCTGGCAAATACCATTCCCAGCCATCTGGGAGGTGTGAAAATCCAAAATTTTCTTTGTACGCTCCGCGCCAACTGATGGTGGCGCTAATCAAATGGATTAAGTTGAAAGTATTCTGTAACTTTCACACTTTTTACCACTGTCATTACAGATACCAGCTGTTTACGCACGTTGAATGTTATCTTAGATTAATTGTAGCATTACTCACATTGTTGTCATGGAACAATAGTCGAAGCGCGGATTATTAACATGCAAACAAATGAAAAAAAAAAAAAACTATTCAAATCAAGCTGGAATGTTAGGATGTATACAATCTTACACAGCTGTGCTAATAAGTATTAGTAACTTTTCTACGTTTACACACAATACTGTTTGCGTGGAAGCTCTTGAGGGAACCGTGACTCTCAGCCAAATATTTAACAGACATACATTGGCGTAACTTGCTAGATATGGGTGATTTCACAAATATGGAGGCCAGCTGGATTTGTGCTATTGAATGTTTTGGTTGAGCTGTAGCTTGTTCATGCGTACTTCCATATAGTTACTGTTAGAATATTATGATAGAGAACATGCAACAAAAATTATATATTGTGGTTGAGTAAATTTTCGTTGGTTAAACTTTATACCTTTGACCAAAAATCATTTGGTTTCTCTCATTTTTTAAGGGTATCAAGTGTGACATAAAATACAAGCCTTATTCATGATTCAATACAATTTGTTTTGGAAGTAGGTATGGTTTCATTTTACTTTTAAAAACAGACAATTGAACAACATACTAATGCATACATCTAATGTAGTGACCAGGCTGGTGTGTTTTGGGGCTGATAAGCATTCAGGGATCACAGTGTAACATTTGGTGTCTCACATGTTACGCGTGAAATTCTGCAAAAATAAGAGTCAAATATCCCTTATATTGAACTGTATGAAGGGAAACTGCACTTAAGCTTAGAGATACTTGTAGCCCAGTACCCTATATCAGTAAAAAATCTCAAGAAACATGTGAATTTTGATGAAATTTTCACAACTGAATATCTCACTGAAAGTTTGGTGTCTCACAAAAGTGTTACACGGTGATTTTTTCTTGCTCAATAAAATTAGTTATCTGACAAATAGTGAAATAAAACTGGCTTATTTGACATATTTGGTGGTAAGCAACATGACTTAACTAAAAACTTCTGCTGCTATTATCCCCAAAAGGAAAATATTCACGAAAAACGTTTCCGGTGTCTCACACGTGAAATGAATAAACCCTATTTTGCCGTACTTTGAATGTAAATTTAAATAAAAAAAGTTTGTTTCACTACTAGAAAGGACAAAATGAAACTCTTAGACAATTTAGGCAAGCAGATAAATAACACATGCATGTTCTGTGTTAAGAACACTGAATGAGTTATTTCACGTGTAACGGAGAAACCAAATTTGGTTTCTCTGTTACGCTTGAAATGTATTTATGTGAAAAAGTGCATGTATCTAACTTTTATTTGATGGGATTAAAGGAACTACATGCACAGTTGACTTTAAACTGCGGACAGTGTCTATATTTATTATTTTGAATTATGCCATGTGTAACAGAGACACCAAATGTGGTTTCTCCGTTACACGTGAAATGACTAGGTCAGTGCCACTTGGGGTGTAATTGTAATGCCAAGATGTAACAGAGTTGATGTATGCATTCTCTTTGCCAAATATAAGTCGTTAGACAAAAGTGGTTGTATTAGAATGGTTTAGTGTTTATTCAATATAATAAATAACGTCAAACATGCCTGTCATGCCATTTTCACAATTTACTGAAAATTGTTTATGCCTACTACATCTTTTTCCAAAATTGTGCAAAACAGTAAACTCCTAATATGTTGCTACCACATCTTACACCATTGCAAACACAGTAAATTATGGGATTATTCCAAATAATGATTGTCCTGTGCTTGATGAAGCAATGTGTTTGGTGTCTCTGTTACACGTGAAACATTGTTGATTCCTTTTTTTTTTTTTTTTTTTTTTTTGTTATTGCCTAACATGAACAGATGGAACAACTGAATGCAAAAAGATTTTGGACATTTACAGTAGAGATTATACAGGTACTCAAATTATAACTTGGAGGACAATCAGGTAATCTTTAAATTTTGACTCTCATGTCACACACTGGCCTCCATATTTTTGGAAACACCCATATATCTGTCATTGGCGAGTGACCTTCGACGTAAAGTTTGAAAATTTGATATGTATACTATCGATCTATTTGTATATTCCTTCCTGTAAAGTCATAGAACAACTACTACTTCTTGGCCTCATATTTTATTGGAGTTGTACATCATAACAATATTGTTGTGATGAATACAATCGTATACGGCTGTGAAAGTAACTATGGGCAGGGAGGTGTCCTAACACCTCCCTGCTATGAGTACTTTTGTCACCATTTTAAGTGGCTACCGTGGTCTCTGAGCCTGGTAGCTGTTGAGGGAATCCGTTTGAAATTACTTGACAGACAAACATTGATATACCATAAATGGTGAAAAGATATTTATCATCTTCTAAATGGCAGTAAGCACTGCCTGGGAATATAGTATAGACTTTAACTAGTATTGTATGTCAAACTTGCCGTCGTAATTACAGAAAGTCATTGTTTAACAGTTCATTATAACAATTGTCTAAGAGACTTGTGGGGAACAATATTTTGGTTCTGTTGAAGAAACCAGTCAACACAATTCATCGTCTCCAATGCACGAAAACTTGGCTGTTCTGTGTACAAAAAACAGTAAGCTGCAAAACCATGTTACTATAATAAAAATATAGTAAAAATATGGGAACATGTTATATACGCTATTACTATTGAACACTTGATCGTAAGGATGAAGCATATACCTATTGACAACTTTATAGACAACTATTAGGGCTTTAAAAATCATATAACTGTTGTTCATGCAAATTAGTAGAAGGAAGTGGGAGCAGTAAACCAATGCAAGTTGCCTTATCGATCAAATAATAAAGTAAGCCGATTTTTAGACTGCCGTTTTCCTACACCAATGTATAACTACCACTTTAATTTAGCCGTCACAAATCATCTATGCATGTTCCATTCTGAAACCCATCTCAACTTTCAGGTTTTGCAAACAAACAAATTTCAGATTGAAACCAAACTTAAATCAAACTTTCAGCAACGTCTTATTGTTGAAAACAGTTCCATACATGGGCGTCGATTATGGAGGGGGGGGGGACATGTCCCCCTCTACTTTTTGAGTGGAGGGGACACTAACGTGAAAGTCCCCCCCCCCCCCCACTTTTTGTGACCTGAAACTTAAAAGTTATGTACTACCAAAAATGCTATACATGTAGGTTATGAAAGATGTGCTCTACCGATTACGATCGATTCCTGTATCAATAACTACACGTTCATACTTTGCAAATTTTGTCCCTTGATCATGAAATGTGGACGTTATGACTTGGCCGATGTCATAACTTGGCCGATTTTGGATCGATAGAAACCCGCAAACAACAATAGGCGGTTACTGTACCATGTGATCTCCAACAATGTTGCTTTTTGTCAATTGTGTAATAAGCAAGGATTTCAAGGACATGATAAGTTTGTCCAGGTTCCATGGGAGCTAAATCTGTAATGAAAATTTTCGCGCCCTCTGCAAGCGCGCAGTCTCATTGATGTTCTTTTTTTCACTTGCATATCGATATCGATGATTATGTCGATTTTTTGAGTGCATAGGGCAGCAGGTGTGGTCATGAAGGAACACAACATTTAGGAATTTGAAGAAGAGGGATCGTCCCCTACTCTGTTTTAATGAAATCTGTAATCTTTAGTGAATGAACAGCCTGACAGGCTTAACACATTTTAAGGAAAATTTCTTGGTGCACAGCCTGCATGCAACTTTTTCAGAAAAATAAATGATTTCAAATGCAAAATTTTGACACAAGCACATCACACATTTGTTTATCGATTCGACCATTTCGTATTTAGACCATTACGAGAGAAGTAAAATCACACTGAATTTTGCTAGATTAGAGACTTCAGTCTGGAATAAAGGGTACACCTCCATCCTCTGTCCACAGAACGTGTATGATGAGGTGTCGTTCTAACCTTCGAAAGGACATATTTTAATGTTTTTTGTATCAACAATCTTACACCGGTAGGCCTATGCAACGGTGTCTCAGTGGGTACCATCCCCCCTCGGTCTGTGATTTTCCTGCAGGAGATTGAAGTGTTCTTTGGTCAGTTCATAGATTTTGCCTTCTTTCATCTGAAATGGTTCCTTACTATAAGAACTTTTGTACAAATCCTTCGCAAACTATCACAATTTTCGTTGTGATTCTATTTACTTATACAGTATACCCGGTATTTAAACTCACATTGAAGGGCTTTTAGCTGAAATGGCACCCCACCTTACAATGACCTTAAATTGAATGGAATTCGTCAGGGTAAACTGAGATATATTTCAAGTAAGCTATTTCATATTTGTTAAACTTTTATGATATATCTACGAAAACTTTGTTTATGTTTAACAGACATCGCCCTGAAGGCCAATTTTGGATTTACATGTCCCGGGAAAGTCCACCGCACAGCGCACATGGGCGTGTTCCGAATGTGTTCAACTGGACAATGACGTACCGACACGATTCCGATTTTCCAATTTCTTATGGAATTTACAAGGATTATGATAATCGGACCAAGGAGAAAAACCTGATGGCAAAAAAGAACAAAAATTGGGCTAAGAACAAAACGAAGCTAGTTGCATGGATATCGTCCAATTGTAATGGCCCGTCTTGGCCTCGTGTAAAGTTTGTCAAGGAATTAAGCAAGAAGATGTCCATTGACATGTTTGGAAGATGCGGAGATAAAAGTTGTCCAGGGACTGAATGCTACGAGAGAATAAGATCGTATAAGTTTTATTTAGCATTCGAAAACAGCCGATGCACTGACTATATCACTGAGAAAATGTGGAGGAACGCCTTCGAATTTGATGCCGTGCCAGTCGTATACGGAACAACCAAGCAGAATTACGAGAAATTAGCGCCTCCAAATTCATTTATTCACGTCAGTGACTTCTCTAACATGACGTCATTGGCAAACTACTTAAAATTACTTGACTTAAACGACTCACTGTACAACAATTTTTTGAGATGGAAAGATTATAGTTACATCGACCAGCGGAGAGAAGATGCAGTTATTACGGAAGAAACCCTGTGCTCCATAACCAAAAAACTTTGTAATGACGATGAAATCCGGAAAAGTGAAAGAGAGGCTAAAAGTCCAATCATTGCAGATCTACAGAATATGTGGTTTGATACCTGCAATGACTCCCCACCCATGCCTTTACCTGTTTAGCTTACCGGCTTCGCAGTATCCTTGTGCCATGATGTTGTTTTTTCTGCGTTGTACAAGGCTAGTGTTTATTCCCAAGATAAAAATTTCAATCGGTTACTTGTGACATAGCTTCGAAATGTGTTGTATAGGATACTTATGGTATACTTCCATTCATGGAACCACCGGCCCACCAACACATTTTTTGCCCACCAATATTATCCTTTGCTCTTAGTTTGCCCTTAGTTTGCCCTCCCCCCACCACTAGCGTAGCCAGCGGGGAGGTGGGGGAAGAGTGCCCCCCCCCCCCCCACACACAGAAATTTTGGGGACGCGATGGGCGATGTTGAAAAAATGAAGGAGAGCCGAAAAAAAATAAATAAATAAGAAAAAGATAAACGGCAAGAGGAGGGAGGGAATCGGGGGCATTTTTTTTTACAGTTTCATTTTTTTTTTTACAGTTTTTCGGGGGGGCTCTTAGTCGTAACGATGAAGTATGCAGTCCTCGACGGCGACTAGTCTCCCCGATGGTTTACCTGTTTTTTGCTCTCAAGGGACAATTTCCCTAATAAGAAACCCAAATTTTCGGCGCGCTACACGCGCTGTAGATTCACTCCAGTTTTTTCAATACTTCCATTCCACATATTTAGAGAGTGTAAGTCCTGTCAACCTTACCAAGTAAAAGGTAGGCAGAGCACACGGGCTATGTAGAGGTCGTAAATTTCATCCCATATCACAAAGCTTAGTTGCTGTTCTCTTGTGTGTGTCATGCGATAGGTCAGTTGGTGAGTTTCTCACGGAGCATAGTTTGGCTATTTTATCGGGTATTCCAGGTGGTTTCGACACGATGCATGTTATCCCCGATACGGTCTACAACCCCTACAGTTTCTATTTTTTTCTTTTTGTTCTTAATGATGACATAGGCTATGTTATTTTTGTAAGCCTACCAAAAATTTTCGCGCGCTTTGCAATTTCACGATAATCAAAAGAACACCATCAGTGCGCAACTCGGCTTTTAAAATATTAAGTGATATTGTGCAAAATGTGCCCCAGGCTGCAATGACATGGAATGGTTAGGCTCCTTCATATCCCCTTCTCACCACCTCCTCAACATAGGGGCTGTTGGAACTTGTGGTCGCTGGCATGGCCCGCCCCGTGTCGAGAATAATCTGTCGTCTTCCCATGGTCGGTTAAGTTATTTTGGCTTTCAAAAGAGTTATTTCTGCGATAAAACCCAAAATGTTCGGTACGCTTTGCACACTCTTCCTCCGTTCCGTTACCTAGAGCTAATAAAGTACAAACCCTTGTCATCTTTTCATTTAAATGGAGTTTTGGCGTTTTTCAGGGCAAAATATCAATTCCGATGGTTTAGCCAATGTAAGCCTTATGAGTAGCTGTTTTGTTTCAGTGCAACGCAATTCCCTAGGGCCCCATTGACTCGTACAGTAACCCTCTTACAGCCTCACACTAACTCTCGAGGGAATAAGGAAAACATTGATACAAGATTGAAAATGTCCAAAAATTCCACCTTAGGTGTTCACCAGATGGCTCAATTTTGATGTAAAGTTGAGCCAAAATCTCCTTGGGGTAGGAGGGGGAGAACCACACCCTCTCCCCGTTCGGTCGCTCGGCTCCTCACTTGGGCGCTTCGCTCCCTCAAGAAAATGCCGCACCCCAGTGGCGGCGATGAAAAATGAAAAAGCGGTGGCTAAAGGTATGTTCAGCCCCTCAATATTTGTCAAGTGCTCCAATTAAGAAGCAGGGAGAATTCGAAGTGGGGCTGAACACATTCTTGCTTAGAACACTCGGGAAGTGCCGTTTCCGGCCATCTGAGGGGTTTGTAAAGCCAAAAATTTCCTGGTACGCTCCGCGCCAATCGATGGTAGAGCTCCGCTTAGAAACATGTATTAACATTTTTCATAGATTGATTTTTTTTTTTTGCATTAATTGAGAAATTTCAGAAATGAGATCCATATTTCCAGGCTGGGAACATGCAGCATAAAACACTCGGGAAATGCCGTTTCCTGCCTTCTGAGGGGTTTCTAAAACCAAAAATTTTCTTGTACGCTCCGCGCCAACCGATGGTGGCGCTCCGCTCAGATAGTCCTGTCGGTCAAGATTGGGGAGGATGGGTCGACTTTGCTCCCCACAAGAAAATCCTGGCTACGCCCCTGCCCCCCCCCCCCCACTATTTTAATTTTCTGCCGCCGCCACTGCCTGCAATAAATATGTACACACTGACATGTCCGAGTCATCCGAGACCAATTGATAATGATGGGTAGATGCGCACTATTTAACAAGGTGTTTGTTGATTGGCTGTTGCCATTGTATTGTATCGATTGTATTCTTTGTTCGGGTTAGGGATTAAGTTAGGGATTAGGGTTATCGTTAGCCAGTGAGGAAATTTCTTGTCAAACAGTGTGCATCGCCCCATAATGTTTCACCCTCTACTCAGCAAAACATGTGTGAATTGATAACATGAACCATTTTTCCTACACCCTTTTCCTGTTTTAGTGTCTCTTTTCTGGACCTAAAAATATTACTTTCTCTTTAAATTCAGCCCGACTCATGCTTGCCTTCCCCACCCCAAAGTTCGGTGCCGCCAAGTGCCACTGTGCAAGTTTCAAACACTGGCAACCCAGGCATTGAAAGTGTAATAATACAACAAACTTCGGAAAGATAAAGGGGGTGAAAACAATAATGATCCTACTCTATTTTTTCTTTTCAAGTGTGTATTTAATATTGTATTGTGGACCAGTCTATATTATACATCACACGGTTAATTAAATAACTTGACATTAATCTTTTTGTTCTAACTCCATTGGTTAGGTAGTTTGTATCGGGAAGTAAATACGCCCAACACGCAAGAGGAGTGCTTCTGTCAAACCCATCATGCTGTTAAAGGTATGGTGACATAAAAATTAGAAAGGTTTAGTGTTTCATGTTATTCACACAGAATTGTGGAAGTCAACTTGTTCAAATCGATTGCACAGTTGAACGTGGGCGTTATGGGAAAGATATCAATGACACACACAGGTGTGATGCTCCCTTTTGAATGGTGGAATAGTGCCAGCTGTCCAAATTACACTTGTTCCAAACAATTTTTATGATATTATTTTAATGTCGACAAATTCAGCGATACATGGCATATTTGATAGGCCTAATGTAACGTGGGGTTAACGACGGCGGTTCTAGCAGTTATCATAGCGGAGAGAGGCGTTGGCCGGAGAGAGTCAGACAAGACTGAAGAGACGACACGATGGTTTGCGTGTATAGCTTTTCACGTACATAGAAACGGGCACGAAGAACCAATAAGAGAACTCAGACCAGACGGGACGAAAACATAACTTGAACTATGTACAGAATTCATACCATTGCAGACGCAAACCAGATTTCTGTGTCAATAACTTACAAAACCCACCCAGAACCCAACCCAGTACCCAGGGCTATTTACAAACTCACCTATTTACACATTACCAAATCAAACAGAAAAAAATATTCATAGAAACGGCCACAGAGAAGCAGAACACGGGACTATTTACAAATTAACTATCACCCGCCCCGCCCTCACCAAAACAAATGGCCCCAACGTCTGCCGAACGTGGACCTCGGTAAACGAACAAAGTCGGCCTCGACCCTCAGTTTAATTCCCGTCCTTACCGACGCCAACACGACGTCGGCAGGCCTCCCTTCACCCCTAAAAACAATATTACACCGGTCTCTCCAAACAGCCAGCTTAATGGAGGCCGAAACAAAGGTGAGTATGCCACGAACACTTGTATTGCATGGCGGGGGCGATAGACCATACAATGCATAGTTCTGGCTGACCGCCCAAGTGTTGCAAAACGTTAGCCGGTCAGCCAGGACTTGAAACCACTCCCAGAGGAGGGCCACAAATCCACACTGCCAAAACACATGGGGCACACTCTCCCACTTTGTGCATCCAGTACGGGGGCAAATTCCATCTCCTAAACGCCACCTATGGCGCTTGAGATTAGTTACAATATCGTGGTGTGCGATTCGCCACAGCAGGTCTCGCCGGCGGTAATCAAGTGACTTGATGTGGACTACACGCCACACTTCCGGTCCCGACGCATAGTTGTTGGGTCCAACCATGTCATCAAAAATGGCCCGGTACAGGTCCTCTGCACTGGACTGCAAAACGTCCTCGACTGTTGACATAATACGAAGAGTGTCCCTCATATTGCAATATGCCTCCGTTGACCTCCAGCTGTGGGGTATACTGTTGCTAAAAAGGGAAGTACCAACGGAGTGATAACCCCCCCCCCTCCCCCCAATAACGAACAAAGTATGTGAACGGCGACTGGCTCTCTACGGCGCTAAAAACACATTTGGTCAGGAGAAACCGGAGCTTCGAGGGAAGGTGTACAAGCCCCAAGCCCCCGTACTTATGTCCCTGGTACACCTTCTTTCGTCTGACTAGCTCCGTTTTCCCTGACCACAGAAACCCAAATATGGCTCTCTCAAGTCGTATCAGGACTTTCTCTGGAGCAGCCAGAACAGAGCCCGGGTACCACAAGAGAGGGTAAACAAAACGGTTGATTACTTTCACTTTCCCATAAGAGTTAGATATCTATCGCCAAAGGACGTCAACCTAGTCTCCACCAGGTACGCTTTTTCATTCCAGGTAAGTGACTCTGGTGAACCATAACCAAACCATAGGCCATTAATTTTAATGGCGTCGTCAACCCACGGTGCTGTGGATGGAAGGGGCTCCCATCGCCACTTACCTAGACGGAGTCCCTTGGTTTTAGTCGGATTCAGTCTGGCACCTGTCGCCATCTGAAAGGTGGACAGCGTGTCAGAAAGGGCCCTGAATGAAGGTACGTCGGAGAATACACAAGTGACATCATCAGCATACTGGAGGCATTTGACTTTGGCTCCACCAGGCATGTGAAAGGTTTGGAAAAAAGACTCTACTTCTAAGGCTCTAGTTAGAGATTAGATTAGAGATGAATAACACATAAAGTAGGGGTGACAGTGGTCACCCCTGACGTACCCCACGCCGGACCTTGAAGGGGTCGGACGGTAGACCATTAACAACAACCCGACTATATACACTATCATACAACAAGGTTACCCATTTAACAAAGGTTGGGCTTAACTAAAATTTTCTCAATACTTTAAAAAGGAACCCATGATCCACCATGTCGAAGGACTTCTCCTGATCGAGGGAGACAAGCCCACATGACAGATCACGGTCTTTCACATACTCAACTAGGTCCCGCACCAACCAGAGGTTCTGCTGAAAACTGTGTCCACGCACAGCGCATGTCTGATAAGGCCCTACAAGATCCGGCATAACAGTGCCCAGCCTGTTAAAAAGGGCTTTCGCCAGGATCTTGTAATCCACATTCAACAGGGTAATTGGCTGCTTATTTTTTGGCTCGAGTGGATCTCCAGACTTGGGTAGCAAGGTTATTACGCCAACGCGTTGCGAGGGGCTCAATGAGCCAGCAAGGAAGGCAGAGGTGTATACATCACACAGATCATGTTCAACGGTACCCCAGAGGCGTTTGTAAAATTCCACCGGAATACCGTCGGACCCAGGTGCCTTTCCGCCTTTCATCTTTGTTACTGCCTTCCAGAGCTCAACGACAGTCAATGGGGCGCCCAGATCATCATTTTGCTTTTTGTTGGGGGACTTGTCAATATTATCTAACATGGGCATTTGAAGGCCCTCGTCGACATCTACCTGGATGTAAAGCTTCTCATAGAAGTTTCTAAATACTTCAACGATGTCAAGAGGGTCCTTCTGTACTGAACCATGGGCGTCTCGCGCCGCCCTTATGCGGCGGTCGATGGCGTACTGCATCCCGGTTGCAGGGGCGTAGCCAGGATTTTCTTGTGGGGGGCAAAGTCGACCCATCCTCCCCAATCTTGACCGACAGGACTATCTGAGCGGAGCGCCACCATCAGTTGGCGCGGAGCGTACAAGAAAATTTTTGGTTTTAGAAACCCCTCAGAAGGCAGGAAACGGCATTTCCCGAGTGTTCTAAGCAAGAATGTGTTCAGCCCCACTTCGAATTCTCCCTGCTTCTTAATTGGAGCACTTGACAAATATTGAGGGGCTGAACATACCTTTAGCCACCGCTTTTTCATTTTTCATCGCCGCCACTGGGGTGCGGCATTTTCTTGAGGGAGCGAAGCGCCCAAGTGAGGAGCCGAGCGACCGAACGGGGAGAGGGTGTGGTTCTCCCCCTCCTACCCCAAGGAGATTTTGGCTCAACTTTACATCAAAATTGAGCCATCTGGTGAACAACTAAGGTGGAATTTTTGGACATTTTCAATCTTGTATCAATGTTTTCCTTATTCCCTCGAGAGTTAGTGTGAGGCTGTAAGAGGGTTACTGTACGAGTCAAAGGGGCCCTAGGGAATTGTGTTGCACTGAAACAAAACAGCTACTCATAAGGCTTACATTGGCTAAACCATTGGAATTGACATTTTGCCCTGAAAAACGCCAAAACTCTATTTAAATAAAAAAAATTTAGGTCTGGGCGGGAGTAAGTGCGAACCCCCTGAACCCCTGGCTACGGGCCTGTCTCCCTAGGTGTCCCCCTCCCCTTTTGGAATTTTTTGCTGTCTTGAAGAGCTTAGATGCAATATGGTGCTATATTTTGTTCTTTTTATACTAGATTCCAGTTTTCTCCACGGGGGATTTTAGAGGGGCGACACGCCCTCCTAGTGAAATTGGCCGCCCCTCAAAATTAGTTGCCGCTCTCCAAAAAATGCAGCTTCCATCTTTAGTTCATTGCTTCATTACACATATACAAGTCATAACTGGAAAAATGTGTCTTCCCTCCAGGCTTGGCGCCAGGATTTGCCCTACGAAGGGCCACTCTCCGAACGGGGAGGGGTGGGGTGGGTAGCGACCCCAAGCCCCGACAGCCAGGATGCCGTCGATGAATTGGTGAGGGAGATTTGAAGAAAACCCGTGCACTATACCTGCCATTGCAAGTCATATACGACATAAAATTTGTATATGCTAGAGGAAGATATTTCCGCACTGATTTAACCGTGGAAAAGCGGGCGAAATTTTTTGGGTTAGCCTACACTAAAAAAAGAATCTGTACTTATTTAAAGCTTATATAGGTCAATTGTCCCGGCATTTGGGCCCTATCGTGCACAACTTATATTGTACTTCCTTCTTCGAGTCCGTGCCGCACGACTGACACAAGAGATTATTAACTAAGTTTAGCGAAATGAGATGAAATTCCCGACATTTACATTAATCCATTTATTCTACTTATTAATTTACTTGAAAGGTGACAAGGGTTTGTACTTTATAAGCCCGCGATTCCCTCCCTCCTCTTGCTGTTTATCTCTTTTTATTTTTTTTTTCGGCTCTCCTTCAATTTTTCAACATCGCCCATCGCGTCCCCAAAATTTCTGTGGGTGGGCACTCTGCCCCCCTGCCCCCCACCGCTGGCTAGTGCCCGGTAGAACTTGATTGTAGGCTTTTCCTCCGCCTCCGAGCATTGCAAGCGGGCACGAATACGGGCCCCATGCAGTTTTTTATCAAGATGTTGCTGAATTGCGTGAAGAGCGGAGGAGTCCCCATTCCTCTCCCTTGAGCAGAGCGAGAGGAACTCCTCCCTCCTTCGACGAGCTCTTGCTACACAGTAATCAATAGTGAACTGCTTGATGCGGGACTTAAGGTCATCCCACCATTCGAAACCGGATGGGAAAGCTGGCTTCAATGTTCGCCACCCCTCGTACCTGGCTTTAAATTGATTGTTATATTCTGTTTCTGTTAAAATATCAGTATTCATTTTCCAGAACCCCCTCCCTACTGGCCATGACTCGGGGGGTTGAAAGGAGACAGTAACTGCATCATGATCCGAAATTGGACATGAAACAACATCACAGTTGGATGGTGAAAGAGCAGGTGGAGAGTAAACCCGGTCCAGCCTTGAGGCCTTCGTGCCATCTGGTCGGTGCCAAGTGAACACGGACAAACGTAGGTGTTGTGCTCTCCATACGTAAACCATGTCGTGATTCTTCGTGAACATGTCCAATTCCTACATACCGACACCACGACCGGAAGAGGTACACGAGGGCAGTCTGTCAAGCCGCGTGTCGGGGACGCAGTTAAAGTCTCCAGCCAGAATACATGGGGCACCACCAGGGACGAAGGCTGGTAGCGTGGTGAAAAAGTTCCTCCTGTCAGAGGGCCGGTTTGGCGCGTACACATTACAAAGTAGGAAGCTATCACTGAGGTGCTTTATGGTAACGCAAACCAAACGACCCTCATGATCAGAATCAACTTTTCCAACCAGGGAGGTCCACATAACTGTTCCACAAAAGGGATACTGAACCAAAGGAAGCATACAATCCTCCACCCCACTCTAAGGACCAGGTGTGGACATCGTCCTCATTCTCTATGTGCGTTTCTTGGAGTAAAACGAAGTCCACACCTAGTGACTTACAAAACTGAAATATTCTGACCCGCTTCCGACTGTCCCTCATACCGTTTACGTTCAGGGTCAAGAGGGATAGGGGCACAGTCATCTAGGGGTGGGTAACTAAACATAGGTCTGGAGCTTACTGACCTTATTACGAGGGGTCGAATTGTGGGTCTCAGACACTTGAACATCCTGGTCCGACACTGAGGCAGACCTCTTAATGAGGATTCAGGTACCCCTTCACCTGAATCAAACCAGCTCTCTCCCAACGGTAGCTCCCTTATTGGGTGATCTTGGACAGAGTCCCCAGCATCTGACATGGCAGTGCCGGACTCCAAGTCAGAGGAGAGCTGGAGGTCCTCCTCTACCGCTGTTACTCCGGCCTTCTCAGGTGCCAGGGGTGAGAGTCTGCCTTAGGGATCTCTTTCCCCTTCACGCTGCTTTGAGGCGAGGTACTCCTGCTCTACTTCACGAGCCACCCTCTCCAGTTCCTCAGGTGCATCTGAATCCTCAAGCATGGGTTCTGGGTCTGGTTGCGTGGGTTCGGGTGTCGGGCCCCACATCTCCACTGACACGGGCAGAGTAGGAAGTCGGACAGGCACCAGAGGTGTGTCCATCCTCCCCACAAATGTTGCACCTCACGTCATTGGGACACTCTGCCTTGTCGTGTCCCAACTGCCGGCACCTCTCACAACGTCTGTTGGGACACGACCTGGCCTCGTGCCCCTCCTCTCCACACTTAAAACAGGTGCGGGGCTGCGGGGCTGCCCAAAGTAACGAATATGGGCTTTGGCACTCCCAATGAAGAGGAAGGATAGAATGTCCCTCTTTAAAACCATACGGAACTGCCTCTTGCCGTTCAGTATGCCCTTCAACTCACCATCACCTTAGGTGCACCACATACTGCTTGAGACAGTTCCGTACTGCCCAAGAACCCTCGCAACCAGACCCTGTCCGACCTCAAAGGACAGGTACAGCACCGTCACCGCCACAGAGCGATCATATGGGGTGACGGTGAGCCTTTGTAACCCCTTCAGGCGAGACACACCATCCAACCGGGCTGCGTCTGACCTGAACTTCAGGTCATACGTGTTGCGGGCTTGAAGCGCCTGCAACACCTCAATTTGTTTTACATCAATGCCGTTTTTCTTTAAAACACTAAACACTTGAGGTGGTGACACATTTGCCGCCGACTCGAACAACAACTTAACAATGCTACTATCCCTACATGAGGGCATGGTAGCAGAAGGTTGGTGGCACGAGGCCACACAGCAACAGGAGAAAAAAATAAAACTTCAGCACCCTAAGTCAAACCAAGGTAGGGGGAAATAATAAGGTAACCCAACACAAAATCACAACTGTAGAACAGGCGTGCTTGAAAACCAGCACGACCAAACCGTTATTCTCAAGAGAGAGATCACACCCAACGCGTTAATAATATGACAGTAGTATAGTATAACAAGTAAGCCAGCACAGCGCAGCAGTACAATGTTAAAATTTAGCACGATCGATGAGAGCTCGCGAAAACACGTCCGCTCTCGACGAAGACCAAAAGGCCCGTTCCACAAAGAGTTACGCACGATCTTAAGTATGATTTACTGTTGGCTTATGTATGGAGAATCAAACTTAAGATTGTGCGTAACTCTTTGTGGAACGGCTCCCAGAACTGAACGCGTGCTGTGTGTGAATTACACGGTGAATGCTTCTCGTATCGTCCAAAGGCCGGCAAAAGAGTGCCTGCTTGTTCAACTTCAAACCCATTCAAAACGCAATAATCACAGTATCACTTATACTAGAACAACGAATTTAATTACAGAAATAACATTTACATGCACAGCTGTCAAGACAAATAAATTATTCAACCTAACTAACTACGGAGACACACACGCTATCGTTGACACATTCCTACATCAATTGCCATCCCTTAGAAAAATTTCCTCATGTTCGGGTGAACTGTTTACACATAAAGTCTAGATTGATTCCTTTGAAAATTCCTTTTTTATTTCCCCTTGAATATACAATTCTCTGAACATAGCCTAAAGCATTTCGTCACAAAATTCGACAGAAAAATTTGCATTTAGCATTTCGTTCATTGCACAAAAGGTGAGGTAGGGTATTGGTTAAACAATTTCCCAACAAAATCGTCCTGGGAGTGGACAATTTATCAACTGCCGAGTCGTTCTCGTTACACACCGAACATGTTGACCAAAAAGAACGTACACAACGACAGAAAAATGCTTTTGTACTACGCTTAGTATTCAACTACTACAGGTGGGGATCAGTGAAATTTCATTGAATTTGTCGCAGACGTTGAGATGAAATACATACATACATATATATATATATATATATATATGTGTGTGTGTGCAAGAACACAATACTGGCATAAAAACATAACATTCCTTACTTTTGTTGGGCTTAAATGTGACTGTGACTCATAATTTCATGGTTCATTTTTGATGCTGTGATTTGATGATATACTGGTCTTTACTTCTACATTAAACATGTTCGTCTTTCCTTTTGTATTCTGTATTGGATGGCTACAAAATGTTAACGTTAGTTACGAAGACACCAAAACATGTACCAATCTGTTTATGCACCACAAATCTAATCAACAATGTAATTTGATGTGAATTGCTTATCAATACGTTGGAATAGAAATTTAACATATTTATAAACACCTTCCCTAACATTTTACAGTGGGTGGCTGACCAGGAAAGTTTAAATGCAAATCTAACGTTGGTTACAATTAAGGACACCAAAAGTGGGACAAAATGGTGTCTTATGTAACTAACGTTAGATTTGGTGCTTACATGGTAGGGGATGCAGAGTGTGAGGATCTTTAGACAAGAGATATTAATATATCATTGCAATTTGTAATATGAACAAATTTACAGTTAAATTAATCCAATTTCAGTCTTTTAACTTTATTTTTGATACCTGATTCTACTTTGGCGTCTTAGGTAACTAACGAAACATTTCAACCAGTTTTTGTGACATACAAAATTTTGTCATCTAAAAAATAAGATGCTTTACATTTTGATGACATTTCCCAGCACATTTATCAACAAATTGCAGCAATTAAATCATTAATCATTCTTATCTTTTGCTTTATCGAAAAGAAGTAGTAAAAAGTGCTAAAAAGTTTGCGGAAAACTCCACGACGTTTCGGGTAAATCTGGTACCAATCTACGTATTCCTTTGGTTTTTTCATATCACCCTTCGGTCCGTCCTATTTTACGCACTATCTAAAAAAAATGTAGAGTCGCTCCTACAAGACCCCTCAACCCGTGATGTTTTCCCGGAAGCCCTCATCACTGCTTTTAGAGTTGAGAAAAATTTAGCAAACCACTTAGTTCGGGCTTCCCACCCACTCACTTCTTTCAACGACACCCCTGGTACCTTTCCCTGTAACCGTCCGTGATGTAATACATGCCCATTTGTTGGAAACACGACCTCGTCAACATTTCAGGCCCCAACGGCAATAGCTTCATTGTCAAACAAAGATTCTCTTGCATTTCCTATAATGTAGTTTATGTTTTAGCTTGTGGGAGTTGTAACTCGTTGTATGTGGGAGAGACCAAGCGCCGCCTTGCGGACCGAGTCACCGAGAACCGAAGGTCCATCAAACAGAATCTCCATGGATACCAGCGCCGCGGTGGCTGCACATTTCAATCCCCCTTCACCTTGTTCAATACAACACTTAATCGTTACCGCAGCTGTAATGTGCCGAGGCTCCGATCGTGACCGCCTAAGTGCTGAAAACCGACTTATCATGAGGCTAGGTGCCCTCGCTCCACAAGGCCTTAACGTTAGAATTGCCTTTTTGTAATATTCACCCTCTTTTGAGTCAGTTTTAACTCCTTTTACACCTACCCGTTCGTGCTCGTTTTTTACTATGTACCTTTTTTCTGGGCCTGGTTTTTGTCTACTTTTTTCTTCTTTCCGACCATGTTCGTTTTTTACGTGAACTTTTTCATCAAGGACCCTCTTTTTCTTTTTTGGTTTTGTGTTTCATCCTTCACACTCATGTTTTCTGACAATCACTTTCGTCTGGTTCTGTTTTTACACTGACCGCTTCGGAATTGATGTTTGTCGTGTCCAATTGTTACTGTTGGTTGTTCAGTTTGGTTTTTGCCACCTGATGAAGGGTTTTTACCCGAAACGTCGTGGAGTTTTCCGCAAACTTTTTACTACTTTTCGACCTACACATTTCCACAGTGCTCCGCTTCATTTCGACCTACATATACACATATATATATATATATATATATATATATATATATATATATATATATATATATATATATATATATATATATATATATATATATATATATATATATATATATATATATATATATATATATATATATATATATATATATATATATATATATATATATATTTATATATACAAACAGCCTACAACGGTCACCACTCACCAGGGTCAACATCTAGGAACTTAAGTAACACCTTTTTCATGCTAAGTTTGTGGATGCAGGATTTTTACGTTAAGAGGAATCGAAGAAGTATTGGTGGAGAGTCCGGAGTCCAAAGGTCAATCCGAGATCACATGCGGCAAGCTCTGAATAGTAACCTTGTTGTCATGTCATCTCAACTTGGAAAATTGGGTAGGTTTTAAACTTGGTAGTAATTCAGAACATAAATTTCTCATGAGAATCTCATGAGAAGTCCTCATGAGATTCTTGTGAGAAATTGAGCATGGTTCTCATGAGAAATCAACTTCTCATGCAAGAGAGTCTCATGAGATTTCCGAAAAGAAATTGTCCATGAAATTCTCGTGAGAAATTTCTCATAAGATTCTTCTCATGAGTAATTTCTCATCCAATGGGTACAGGAATGAAGTAGTGAAGAAAATACATTAATACAAACTCTGGCTGCCGTCTTAAGGTTGCTCAGACCGTTCAGACGATATATTCGTTGTATCTGAAGCTCGGGCCACTGTTACCCCTACTTGTTTTTCCCAGCGTCTTTCCGTTTTTTTTTCTTCAATGAATAAGCTTCCTTTCTGTTTCCCAAGTTAGCAGTGTTGTAATCGAATCACTAGATTAGTGACTCGAGTCACCAGTTTTCAAACTTTTAAGTGACTCGACCCGAGTCATTGACTCGAGTCACTGTACTACTTCAATGGGGAAATTACTCCTGTAAGTCACTATCACTCTTCGAGTCACTATCATTTTGAGAGGAAGTGACTCGAATCGTGACTTGTTACAACACTGCAAGTTAGTACAGTAGAAGTGGTCATCATGAATCCATCAAAATTATCGATTAAGACTCTGGCCAGAATCCAGCAATTGACTAAGTCAATCACCTTCAACAATTATACAATTTTTTAAATATGTTTATGGTACGAATCAAGCATCCCACTCATAACGTCAAGCATGTTAGTCTAGTACGGTACTCAATGAGGTTGCTACTGAAACCCCAAGTGGTGATACACGAAACTAACTGAGAGCATTTCGCTATAGCTTTGACTGGAAAAGTGTACTGCTAAAAGTTAATGCTTATTAATTGAGAGCAAAACTGATGCGAGGGAGCGAAGCGACCGAGCCAGAGCCCGCTTGCGCGCGAGGGTGGGAGGGGAGGACGGGGGAGTGGGGAGGAGGAGGGGGAGGGTGGAGGGTGATTGGGAGGGGCGGTCCGCCCCCACTATGTGAAGCTTTTTAGTTTTATGATGTGAAAATACGTGATTTGGTGCAGTCATTTATGAGATATTTTGTTCGCTTAAGAAGACCCATTATTATGTATTACATGAACTATTTTCTAACAAAAACTGCACTGAAATCAAATACGCCCCTTTTGTTATCAAATAATTAGGTTTGCGTGCAGCGCAATAAGATGTTGGGTCCAAATTGCCTCCCTGGTCTCCGGAAAAGGCACCTCCCATTCCTGTTTACCCTAAATAAATGGTGAAACACTAGTATTTTAAAAATAAAAGTAAAAATATAAAAATATGATAACGAGGGGCTCTGCCCCTTCGACCCTCACCTCTCCTGGCTACGCGTCTGCCTCGCTATACTCTCCAGGACATCTACATTATTTTATTTTTTTTTTATTTCCCTCAGTTTCCATTGAAAGAAAAAAAATTTAAAAGATACATCCCAAGGCCAATGCCCAGGAATTTCCGTGGTGTATGCGAAGTGACGAAGTTTGGAATAATGAACACTGGTACAGGGCAGTGCATGGCAGCAGGCCCACCATCTTAGCGGAGCGCCACCATTAGTTGGCGCGGAACGTAGAGAAAAATTTGAAAAATCATACCCCTCGGACAATCGAAAATAGAATTTATCAGATTTGCAAGGATGAACAACTGGCTTACGATTGCCCTAATCCCTAACCCGAACAAAGAATACAATCGATACAATACAATAAAAAACACCTTGTTAAACATTGCGCATTTACCCAAATATGGAGCTTGTAATGGAAAAAATTTTGGATTCTGGGTTCCCTATAGAGACTTTGCAATTTCGTCACGGGACCGCCATGCTGGAGGACAATCATGCCAAATACACGTGGCTTTGTACCGAACGCACTGCACAGTGTGCACTTTGGTATGAAGGGTGTGTACATATTCAACGAGCAAGTGCGTCCAGTGTGGATTACTAGCATAGAGCAGGATACTACGTAGTTACATGTACTCCAACATGGCTGCCAGAGAGTATTATGACGTCATGTGAAAAGGAAATGTGAAACGTTCGGAAATAAGTGAAGAATCTGTATTTCATTGGCAAGTCTGAGGTTGCACGACGACCAAAGATCGTTGCTGTAAACAATGTTATGATGTTAAGGCCTACAACTTGAGGCTCTCCCACGTCATTTTAAGAGTAAAGAGCTTATATTGGAGAAAATTTGGAATTTACTGATAGAAATTCGTGAAAATAGCACTGTAGTTGCTGATATCACTTGATGATCTGTTGATTTTGTCATTTTCAGAGTTCGGAAATTTAAAAGAGAACACGACTGCAGTAGTAACTCCAGATTGCTGCGCGCGATGCGTGCCGAAAATTGCGCATTTTTGAAACAAACAGTTACAAAAATTGGGTTTCGATTGAAGAAAACTAGGAATTTTATGGCCCAGAAAACCAAATTGCAGTTGATTGGTTAGAAAAATGGCAAATTTCCGAATTTTCACTTGTAAAAGCCAGGAGCCGAAACCCCTACCCGCCTCCCCCGTACGTCACGTTACGCGATGGGTTTAAGTAAATTTTCAGGAAGACTATGCTATGACATTCTTTCATTGTATCATTATGTAATTGAAAAACAACCTATTGTCATGATTTTCATTACCGTTAGTCGAGTTTTTCGTCTGTAGGGTTGGGATAGATCTATGGCAAACTAGTCAGCTAGTAGACACTGCAACTGAACGCCCTCCCGTCTGTCAGTTTAATTAATTTGGCAACTGAAAACATCCCAGAACTTTTCTTCAACCTTCGACCTGAGTATTTTACCATTTCGAGCAAAGATTTTGCAAGACTACAGCATGAAGTGGGGTGGAGGAAAAACTTGTTTCTACAAGTTACCCGAATGTGTACCGAATCTTTGTTATCGTTTTTATTTTTTAAAGAAAATTTACTCTTTCTGTTTTTTCGGGCAAAGATTTGAAGGTATAAAAATAATCGGCCTTTTCGGGAATTATGGTGCACAAGATTTAAACGCAAAAACAGGCTGACGAATAATTGTTTCTTTTAAGCGACAGGCTTCCCACATGTGTAGCGATTTTTTTTTAAGTCTTTGATTTTTTGTAAATATGTTACCATGGCTATAATATTTTTCTGTTTTTCGGGCAAATGCTTGAAAGAATGTCGATATTTTAACCGTGATGCTCGATCTTGTGTTGCACTGGACTGAAACATTGTTATTCCTCTGTTACTCAGGTGGGTTGGGGGGAGGGGGTTAGTCGGGGTGGGGTATGGTGTTTTCTTTCGTTACCCTCTTTGTTTTAGTGGTTTAGGTTTCTCCGAGGGTTGGTCTGTTATTTTCTCTGTCTCTTATTTGTTGAATTTTTGTTATTGCTTTTGTACGTTGCTTTGTTTTTTGTTATGCTGGGGAGTCCAGCAGGGTTTTTCGTGTTCTTCCCTTCACCTCACGCGCCTCTATTAAGTTTCATTTAATGTTTGTAATTATTTTCTATTTATGCATGAAGTGATAAATCAAATAAACGAAAAGGGAACGATATTCAACCAATTCCGTCATTGTTTTGTTAAATAGGGCTACTTGTGAAGTAAAGCTCGAAAAAAAACCGAATAATAGCTCTTTTTGCTGCCCGAATGTGTACAGCGACTTTTTGGAATTTTGTTGAATTTAGATGAACATTTTACCTTGGTTATGACGAAGGCTACTTTCCTTTTTTCAGGCATATCTCTTTAAGATTTCAGGCATGCGCCGGAATTTCCTGAAAAACGAGTTTTGAAGCTCAAGTGGCTGTCCATTTTTTTTCCAAAATCGTGCCCGAAATTTAGATTTTGCTATTTTTCGGGGGGTGGGGGTCTTCCCCTGCCTCAACGTCTCGCACGCCTACCGTATATCTGAAATAATATCTGAGCTGAGCTCCACAATTGGTCAGCGCGGAGACATCGGAAAATTTGAAAATCGCAGCCCCTCAGACAGTAGAAATGGCATTTCTCGGGACATGTGAACAGATTTTAAGCAGTCGGTACTGATTTTGAGATTTCTTTTTGAAACGAAATCTTTAAATTAACAAAAAGAAATAAAAACTACTTAATGATCAGAAATTTGCATAAAAAACTCCAGGGGTTATTTAATGTGAGAAAGGAGAAAAGTCGGGGGATGTTCAGGAGGGGTGTCATTAAGGAAACATGACACATCACATAGGCCTATTTCAGTTGGAATAGCCCCTTAGTTTTTTAATGAAGTAAAAGAAAAACTTCAACCTTTTTTGAGAAAGGGCCCGGGTCCCCGCCCCCTAAATCCGCCCCTGGCATTTCAAATCGTATGAATTATCGAGAAGAAAATAAATTCTTAGAACCTATGGGGGAAAGGGGGCGGAAACTTGGCGTGGATCTCCACCATCAGCTGGAGCGGGGAAATAATTACTCACAATACTTCTTCCTGATCGCAGAAAACTATCACTTCCCAAGCACTCCAACATGCACCTGAACCACCTTTGACTTGAAATTCCAAGTTTAAAATTAATTCAAATACTGGGGCAGGGGCTGTGGCAGAACAGCCATCGGTTTGGGCAGATATTTAATCAGTATACTGGCAACAATTCTCGCCGCCCCTGAGGAAAATATATACTCGTTGGTTTTGGAAGGTGAACCATTTAAGATTGCTTCAGTAGGTACCATGACGTCACTCATTTACGCTGAAAGCTAGTTAACCACACACATCACCCCTGAATAATACTGGTTCATCCATCAATATGTTGGGGCAAGGGTGGTTGGAGGCGGAATTTTTTCTCCGCCCTCCTCACTCCACTTCCCTTTCTTTCTCCCCCTTTTTTCTCCCTCTCTCATTATTCTCCCCTATCAATGGGGGGGGGGGCAAGGGCCCAGCCTGCACACGCCGGTGAAGACATTACTGTCGATTATTTAAATCTCGTGGAATGAGGTCAAAGCAGTAAAATTTGCTAGTTATAGTAAAACAGTTCCAGTTGAAAAAGATGGTCCATATTTGATTATGATAATTGCTGAACACAGGCCTACAGTATAGACGTTATGAATAGGCCTATGATTTCACAGACCAAAAATTACGCCTTCATTTGGGGCAAAACAAACCAACACCGACAAAAACCGCGTGTTTGGTCTAACGGTAAGAACATCCGCCTCTCATGCGGAAGACCCGGGTTCTATTCCCAGGTCCGAGTCATACCAAAGACTCTAAAAATGGAACTTAATGCCGTTGTGCGTGATTCGCCGCATAATCAATGGAGTAGGGAAAACAATCCAGTGAGCCACAACTGGGAAAAAGGCCCTGGCCGTCTCGACTTGAATCAATAGGTTGGAAACTGGGCCGTAAAACTCTATCTAACTAAATAACTAACCGACAAATACAGACAGCTGATTTGTCAAACAGTAGAATGCGCGCATAGTCTGCTACACGTGCATTGCGAATTCTTATACGTGCATCCAACTGTTCCATTATTTTGCCCTCAAGGATGACGTCAGTGTGCACAAATTCAGTGCACAAAATCTGACCTTAACCCTTTTACATGTGGTGTACCCCAAGGTTCGATTTCAGGTCCGCTCTTCTTTCTTATCTACGTCAATGACCTGTATAATAAGCTACACATCATTTCTTATGCTGATGATACAAATCTGTTCTTTTCAAGTCCTGACCAATTTAAATTGTTAGAAACTGTTCAAAAAGAATTTGAAAAAGTTCGCGATTGGTTTTGTGTAAACAAACTATCGCTTAATGTCAAGAAGACCACCTCTGTAATTTTTAGATACCCGTCTAAGACGCTTCATACTGGTATCAAACGTATTGAACTCTGTGGCGTAAAAATTATGGTTTCAAGTAACTCCAACAGTCCAAGTTCCTTGGAGAAGTTATTGACCAACATCTTACGTGGAATGATGATAACCTTTATATAAGTAATAAAGTATCTGAGAGGGTTGGTATTCTAAGCCGTTTGCGTCATCTTCTACCAAGACATATTCTCCTCACGCTGTATAATACATTGATCCTTCTTTACTTATCGTATTGCAACGTTGTTTAGGGCGGTGCTTTACCAACTAGGATCAGGGCGGTGCTTTACCAACTAGGATCAGGGCGGTGCTTTACCAACTAGGATCAGGGAGGTGTTATAATAACACCTCCCTGCTAGGATCTAGCCACTCTTCATACTTCAGAAAAGATGTGTGCGCATTATTGCCAGTAAGAACCGACTGCATCGTACTACCCCTTTATTTGCTAAACTTGAAATTCTTTCTATTTACAATCTTAATCGTTACTGCAATGGTATGTTCATATACAGTTGGATTCATGGTACTTGCCCAGTAATATTTAATAAGTATTTTCACTTCTGCGGTGAAATTTCGGGTATATTTTATTGAGGACAACATTGATTTAGGAGGGATTTTGGAAGACCAGCGAATCTGTGCATACACAGTATTTAAATGAAACCGACAGTCGACCGCACATTTTTAAGAAGGGACCAACTTCAAAATCATAATTTCAGCAATTTTACCGCTGACCGTGGCAAACAAGGAATAAATTTCATTTGAGGGAACTAACTAATACTGCAGTAATGTGAAATCATCTGATCTTTACATGCTCCAGTTTTGCATGTTTATGACGTCATCCTTGGAAAACAATACAAAACAAACGATCGTGTGGTTTAACCTAGTTATGGAGATCGCAATCACTTTACCCTAGTTATAGAGATCGCAGTCACGAGAAGGCGCCTTCTTTTTTAGTCTGTGGCTTATCATGTTCCAAAGTCCAAAATGATAATTTTAATGTCCCTTCTTTGGACTGAATGAAAGAATCGATCCGCTTTGGCATTGATGGAATAATGTTCTCAATAATTAAATGGGACTTAGCTGTAAGAGTTTTAACTACTTAAGTTAACTTTTAGTTTCCTCGATTCCAAAATGAAGAATTATACGGTATCCTTCCATAACGTGACTTTCCTATCACGGCTCTCAAACTTGTCCCAAAATTTCGACCGCTTGAACACCATCTATAGCGCTCCCATACATGTGTACAGCAGTTCAGACAATCTTAAACAAAAATACACAGGACAGTCCGCAGCTCCACAGTTCAATGTTGGAATTCTTGAAATTTCGGATATATTTTGTCGAGGACAACATTGATTTACGGGGGAGGGGATTTTGGAAGACCAGCGAATCTGTGCATACGTGTTGCTACATTTGGAAAAAAAGTGTCCCATCATTTTTTCCAGGATTGTAGACAGCGCCCGCTACATTGTAGCCAATTACGATGTTAGACCGTATTTAAGGATCATTTTTGTAAGTATTAAGTCTATGTACAAATGTCGTGTAGCATTAAAACTGTAGAAAAAATAAAAACAAACTCTGGATGAAACTCTGGATGCCTTTTTAAGGTGAAAAGGAGCCTCGAATTGTGATGGTCACGCTACCACATTATGTGGCATTGGTTGGTATAGGGCATGCGCAAGGACACATGCGTGTATGTTAGGTGTGGTGCGTAACAAAGCTTGCGCGATTGCACGCAGAAGGTAGACGAATTGGAATATACCTTTCATTGTGACGACAGTGTGAACCCGCCTTACCAACTCTTTTTTACGTACAGCTGTAACGGCATTTGATTGTAATCACTGAACGAGTCTTGTGTTTTGCAATGCTACGCTTTAGGCTACTATTTGTGTAGTTGTGGAATAAACTGTGGCAAAAACATTACCATGAGAAATAAATGCCACAGTACTAGTAGTGTCCTTAAATTCAGTGTGTGTATTCATAACATGGGGTTGATATTAATTTTTCTCTTCATAAAATTGACATCTGTTATTAATTCAATGAGCTGTGTAATTTTTCAGTAGAGTTTTTGACTGCTCCAGTCATGTAAAATTTTTATGACCACTATAATCTGCAAAATATGTAGATATTTGGTGGTTGTTGTACTTTTACATATTTTTATTGTAAAAATGTAGGTTGCGAAGGGGAACACTGGGTTGTACTGCTTTTGCATTGGAGTTATATAGCACTGACTTGTGAGTCGACCTTACAAAATGCACATTCATATCTGCAGCACGTAAAGAAAAAACATCAATAAAAAGATGAAGTTGCAGTTTAGCCTTCAGAGAGGATGTCACAATTTCTTCATACACCCTGTGAAAAAGAAAATGTAATTTTACAGTGAAAACAATGTCAGCTAGGATTCCTGGTGGCGGACTTTATTTTACAGTTTTGCATTAGACAGCTATATATTTTAGTGACCCTACGTATTTAACCATTTTACTCCTAAATACTACACTTTGAGGGTATTTTAGTGTTCAGGAATAAGAGTGACTTCATGGGCACCGTTAAAGTGTACCTCAAGTAAAAAATATCAAAACACTATATTAAACAGCATTAAAAATGGATTCAAACAGTTCAACTCCCATCTTTACATAAGCCGAGCTATAAAATTTTGAAAATTATTCATTTGCATAAATTAGTCCATCACCCAATAACTTGTGACTTTCTTTTTGTACAACTCACATCACCTGCTTTCTTTTACAAAATATTGTTCACTATAACAAACGTGAGGTTTAATATGACCTTTCTGGTGAGATGGTACCTGTATTTGATGTCATACCTTCCCATATAAGTATCATCTCGTGAGAGCTCACAAATTCCTCATGAGATCTCATGAGCGCCAAATAAAACTTTTGGAGATGCTGATGTCTCACAACTTCTCATAATCATGTCTCGCAAGTTCTCATGAGCAGTGGCGTCACCAAGGGGAAGGGGAGAGAGGGGACACATGCCCCTGGAAAATCTTGTGCCACCGTGTGCCCCAACTGAGATTTGAGACTTTCAAAAAAAAAAGCGATAGCGCCAGTGGCGGATCCAGGAAGTTGCAGTGGGGGGGGGGGGGGGGGGGCTGCATGTGGATGAGACATCGAATGTACACTGAGCGAAGCGCCACCATATGTTTGGCTGTTGTTTAGTCTCTGATGCCTAGAATTCAGGAATGGGAATTGAGGATGGTAGGTACGCATCCAAATTTTACCTTTTTTAAGTGTGATTACCACTCTACTAGGAGCGCAATTTGCAGTGCCTTTCCAAATATTTGAGAATATGGAACTTGTATTGCAAAAAAGTTTGAGATGCTAGGTTTACTGCAAGGAAATTCGAACAGTTGGGGGATTATTGAAGAATGTTCCATTGCCTATTGGCAAATCTGGGGTTGGGCGGGGACCAAAGATCGTTGTTGCTACATAATGTTATCCGACGCCTACGTAATGAGGCTCTCCGACGAAATCTTTTGAGCTTATATTGGAGAAAGTATGGAATTCTATGAAAGAGAAAATTTATGAATAGTTAAAGGTGTCACTTGGTGATCTCTTGACACAAGTGTAGCAAATTTCCGATTTTGTCACTTCCAGAGTTCGGAAAAGTTGACCAAAGTGAAAGTGTGAATGAGCACTTGTCCTAAAGAATTGAAATTTGCGGCGCGCGAAACGCGCAGAAATTTTGCTTTCTTGAATCAAATAATGATGAATATGGAGCTTTTATTAGAGAAAATTGATTGGGAATTTCGTAATTTCATGAGTTGTCAAAACCACACAGTAGACTGATCTCAGTTACCGTTACACGGTTTTATGCTATGAAATGTGTGAACTGTACGGAGTTTCATGTCGTATGGTATGGGCGGCCAAAAGGGCAAAAAAGACAACAAGTAGAAAATATCAAAAAATGAAATAAATTACAATAAATCACACAAAAAACAATCCATATTAATAAATAAGAAAGACATTACAGAAAAAATGTTAAAAAGGTGAAATGGATCCCAAATCAAGCAGTTAAAAACACCAAAACAACAATAATATGGCTGAAGTGAATCCCAATTGATACAAATTAAAAATAAGAGGGCAATATGAAAATGGTCAAACATTCGGATGAATCATGAAAAACCAAAAACAAAAAAACAAAAAAATAAACAAAAAAACAAAAACAAAAAAAAAACAAAGAAAAAATTAAAAGCCGAAAAATACTGAAAAATTATCCAAAATAATAGACAATTCCAAAAAAAGAACACAGGTTTTAAAAATTGAAAAAGGGAGAAAAAATGAAAACTGTTACAAAAAGAAGATTCAAATTCAGCGATTTGCAATGAGATTGAAATTAACTTCCACAGAAATTTAGTTACACGTCACAAGACTATGCGAGAAACTAATAACATTTGTGAAAAATACATCACTCGAGCAAAATACAAACTTTTACAAAAAGACAGTTTCCCCAAAAGACAATTTCCCAAAATTATAGAGGGCGTCTTACGAACCGGCACAAAAACGTTCCAGCGCGCGAGAATTAAAGGGCACTGCATGTACGTATTATGAATATGACATGTTATGATACAGGCGAACGCTATCAGCGCGCTCTTGTTTGTGTAGTGGCCATTACTTTGTGAGTTTCATCAATATTAAATCGTATTCATACTGTTTGTATGAATGTCAAACTGTCATATTCAATGAAATTGAGGGAATCATGATACAGGTGGAAAAGGGGATTGAAAGACTAGCGTTAAAGGTAGCCTAAAATCAGCCCATCACTTGACTGTCCGGATTCGTGTAGCCAAACGTTAGGCTCGATTTAGCCTATGCACAAACAGCACAGGTAGGCTAGACCATTGACGTCTTCGCACGAGCGGAAAATGGAGGCCCAACTTGGAAGAGGTGAAGATATTGAACAGTAATATCCAATTTTATTCGCAGGATAAATGAAACCATGACAGCTCTCCAACGTTACCGAGCAAATACGAATCGAGCATTGACCAACGAAGAACAGATAAACCCTACTGATTTGGACGAGCTTCGCATGTATAACATGTGTAAGGATGCCCTCGGGTTTCAACGGGGTCCGTTAGTTTCCGTCCTCGCTATTTTCCACCCGTTACTTTCCGACCCTAAAAATCTTAGGGCGGAAAGCACCGTTTGAACTTACATGTGTTAAAAATAACTGTTAACTTCAAATTTCAAATCCAAGTACAAGAAAACAATGAAATTTGTGGATAGGCCTAAAAATTTTTCAGCAAATTTTTCTTAATCTTAGCCTAAGACTTAACAAAAAAAAATGCCCTAGGTAGCCTAGTTTGGTTAACCTCCTCCTAGCAGTCCTGTGGATCTGGAGAAATACTAACGTTGCGTAATCATCCACTGATTTTGAAATTCTTTCTCGGCCAGCCACAAAATCAGGGTCAATTTGTGAATTTCTGATAGCTGATTTCAATGAAGGATCGAGGAGCTAGACACACAGTTCGTCGCAGTACTTGCTATAGTTTTCAGTTTCCCGCGTAAACCGTATTACTAGTACTGTACTATGTAACTTTTAGTTAGGATCGTACGATAAGACTAAACTTGCGATAACACGTACGCGCATTACGGCCGGTTCACTGGCGGTTCTTCGTCAGGACGCCCTCAGTAATTTTTAGAAATTGTCTTTTTCGCGACTGGTCCTTTTTTCGAACTCTCTTTTTTGCGAATTGCCATTTGCAAAACTCTTCAATTTCTTCGTGTTGGATGGAACTACTGTTAGTCTTTCATGTGATGAACTTCAACTTTTTCATTTTTATTTACTTGTTATTTTGGAGTTTTCTATGTTTTTGTTAGTTTTTTTCTTTATTTGTAAACATATTTTTCATAGTTGATAACATCTTTCGTAATATATCCCAGATTTTGTAAGTTTTGTAATTCCGTTGTTGTTTGAGTCTTAACTCATGATAATTCGGGATTTTGCGTGGGTGTTCTGTTTTCTAGTTTTGCATTTGTTGTTTTTCTTGTTTTTGTTTTTGTTTTTTTTTTTCTTCTCTTTTTTTTTATTTCATTCATTTTTGGACCTTTTCTTTTAATTTTATCCGACTTCCGACCAATACGTCTGTTTCATTTTTTGTTTATGAAATTTATTTATTATATCTGATTTTTTAGTGTTTTTTTCTATTTCATTTTCTTCATTTTTGGGAATTTATTTATTATATCTGAATTTTAGTTACTTTTTTAATTTTGTCTTTTTTGCCCTTTTGGCCGCCCATAGTATGGCGCACCCTCCATGACCTTTAACAGGAACGCCATCTTGCTGTTTGAGAGCAACTCTCCCTTCTTTGGTCCTAGATTCCCAGGGCCCTTCCTGTTTCCCGTCAAGTGTTACTTGTGAACGTGACAAACTACCTCGCCCTAGTTCCACTTGTATGCTGTATCCCATATTTTCAAGGTGTGGCCAATTTCACCCTGTATAGCTTCCTCATTGGTCATTTTTAAGAGCAGCACATTCCTAAATATTTATTTAATTTGGTGCCTCACAACTTTTAACCAATCAGGGAACTGCATGTGTTCCGATTTCCCCGAGACATTAAAGCTCCCAGCTTGCAAGTTTTGGTCCCACTCACACACTGGTGCAGCAGACCTCAGACGACGAGCACCTGGGTCAATCTGTATATACTTAACTTTTAATAATTCTTTTTTTGCTGTTAATCGAACGGAATAAAACCGCCAATCATTTTGAATCAGAACTAAACGTTCTTATCTTTTTATTCATATCTCAACTCGTATTGCCTACACTCTCTGCAACATCCCCGTACAAGCCTTCGTATCAACGATTGGCCCATTTTCCAGCGGTAGTCGTAGCCCCACGTATTGACATAGACACACACGCGATGTCACAAACAGCGTTACCAACGGCCGTTGGCGGAAAACGCTAGATTTAGCATTCGTCATTGCGCAACGTCTAAACAAAACGGGAATTTCCAAATGATACGGAAAATAGAAAAATTATAATTTACATTTTTCTTTTTATTGAAGAATATGACATAAAAATACGGTAATCAAATAATGTAACAACTATCACTGTATTTTTAAAAAGTAATTAGGCCTAGGCTACAATTAGCCCGGCTATCTATACAATTTTTACCATCCCGGTGGGGAAGGGTATGCATACCCCCATCCCCCCTCTGGATCCGCCACTGGGCAGCGCCTATGTCTTCTACAGTCAGAGTGTGACTATGAACTTTTTTAAGATTTAATTCTTGTTGCGACAAGAAAAGGGAGTAATTTCATGTTCTTCAAATGAAAATATTGCAATAACACCTGGGAAATGCCATTTCCGGCTGTCTGAGGGGTTAGGTTTTTTTTCAAAATCTTCTGCACAATTCCGACAACGCCAATTGAAGGTGGCGCACAGTTCTGGTAACCGTTCAGGCATGATTAAGCCTATAGATCTTTCCTTAAAAGAATCACATTTAACTGCTGCCATCAACTGCTTCCTCTTTCTATTTCATGGCCCTTTTTTAAAACGTCAGCCACACCCGCTCTTTGTAGTAATCTCACTAGTTTTTTACAATAAAATAATACTTGGAGATCGCCCTGGAAGTAATTTTTAGACCATTGTAAATAAATCAAGACCTTAGCACCTCGCAGACAACGTAAACCAAGGAGTTCCAGGGGATCCTCCCCCTGGACACCACCAGGACACACATTGAATTGCCCATCAACTTCTTTCTCTATACTTTATCTCATCTTTTTTCAAAATGACAGCCGAATCCGCTAGTAATTTCACGACTAGTTTTTTTTTTTTTTTTTTTCAAAAGTCTCACTTGAATTTACCCTGGAGATTGTTTTAGACCAGTCTCTAGTCAATAGAACTATTCTTTAATAACTACTTTAAAACCTCACAAACACCCTAAAACCCAGGAGCTTCAGGGAGCCCCCCCCCCCCCCCGGACCACACCAGGTTACCTTAGGCTGGTCTCTGGACCTCACCCGATGATATGGGATCCTGTGCTCAAACAAGTTTTGGGCCAAGACTAAAATTCTCGTGTACAGTGGCTAAAGTTACAAAAACACTCTAAAATCTATAAGCCAGTTCAGAGTTGTTACTGCGCATGTGCTATGATGAGTTCAATACCCCTATGACCTGAGGAGGCTTGTCACGTGCTATGCATAGGTTTGTGCACTGTGCGCTATGCGTTACTATGGCAGCGGTGGCGTATTGGAAGAGCGCGTACCCTTATAACCTTTGACCTTTAGAACAAAACAGCAACTCTAAACTGGCTTATTGAGTGAACTTAGCCACTCTTAAATAGAAAAGTGTGGATTCACTCTGTTAGAGTGTTAATTCACTCAAGGAAGAGTGACGTTTCACTTTTCCAACTGAGTTCGTGCAATGACCACTGTCTTAAAGAGTGATCACTGTGGCCACTCTATCAAGAGTGAAACTTTCACATTCGCCCTTTTGGAGTGAATTTCACTCTTTTTTGAGTGAATTTCAATAAGTTCTTGGAGTGAATTAACAGACTAATTGAGTGAATTCACACTTTTCCCTCTATTAGAGGGTGATTAATTAGTTCACTCTTTTGATTTTAGAGTGATGACAAAAGTTTGTGGCACTCCCATCCTCCGAGGTTACTCGAAATGACACTCATGGACAGTGGTCTACCCAAGATCTGAACTTAGATGCCAGGGGTGGGATCGTTTATGGCAATGCAACCCTTAGATCGCATGAAGCCAACCGGAAGTTCTTTAGTCGAAAACACCTGCAATGGGTTTTCCCAGCCAGTTTGAATTTAATTTGATAGTATATTTTAACCTCATTCCATCATCCATAAACTTTAATGCCCTAGATGAGTGTTTTAGAGTGAATTAAGGTGATTTTTCGGTGACTGATATGGTCAGGGGTCGCTTCCCCATCCCCGGGGGACTGCCTGTATGTTACTTTATCCAATGTTGACCTTTTGAAACATTTGTGGTACTGACAGACTGAAATGCAATAAGCGAGTTCGGTAATTCGTTTTGATGGCTATTCACATGGGCACACCCTCCAAATTGTCGGGATAAGCAAACCAATCCAGCACCATGTTCCAAAATTTGAATATTCTTTAAAATTTGGAGACATCATTTTTTCTTAATCCAACCATAACATGAGAAGCAATCATAAGTTTGGTTCTATGCAGTGGATTTTTTCTAAATTGCCTTTTTGGTGTAAATATGCATTTTAATCTGCTGTTAAGTAGAGCTGAGTCCCGTTTTCGTTCGGGTTGGCTACTATTCAGATTTATGCTGGTTGTATGCACGTACGCCCACTGCACGAAAACAAGGAAACTCTGTTCACATATGCGCTGAGCTCGGTTTGCATATCCCACGCTGTGCCCCACAATTCCATGCGCCAACGAATTACCGAACTAGCTCATTTACATGCAACAGAAGCAATCATCTCCGAAACAAGTGCAATCTACATTACTTTTCGATTTAGCATGATATGTTAGACATCTTGTAATTATCAACGTAAGACCAGTGAATACTACGGTGGCCCGTCACTTTGCAGGTTCCTGACGAGCCACCGTAGAATACAAGTCCAGAATGTATCTTTTAAACGTTCACGTTGTTTCACCCTTTATCTAGTTAGTTAGTTAGTTAGTTAGATGGAGTTTAACGGCCCAGTTTCCAACCTACTGGTTCAAGTCGAGCTGGCCACGTCCTTCTTTCCAGTTGTGTCTCACTTGCTTGTTTTCCATACCCCGTTGCTTATGCGAAGCATCACACACAATGGCAGTAGGTTCCATTTTTAGAGTATTTGGTGTGACTCGACCTGGGAATCGAACCCGGGCCCTCCCCATGAGAGGCGGGTGTTCTTACCGTTAGACCAAACACGCTGTCTCCCTTCTTCAAACAAATGAAGTAACTGTGTAGCGATTTTCTGTTCATATGTTAATGTGTAACGTACTTTACAGCCTGAATGTAACCCCAAGGGCATAGGGAGGGGGCTTTTTCACGAACGACAGGCCGGTAACCAGAAAATCTGATATGGGGAAGGGTCACCGGCGGAGGTTACAGGTAAAGTTTTGTAGTAAGTAGTGACACCTTGTGATAATGACTTCAAGGATCACATATGGTATCCAAGGCCTGCCATAAATATAGCCAAGCATTTTCGACGCGACTCATGACTGCGGGAAAATTCTTCCCTCAAGAGAATGTCCACCCCTTCGTGCAATGCAGCAGGGAACTTTGAGCAGGAAATTAAATGGCAGAGTCAGTTTTTGATAAATCTGATGGTTGTAATATAATATATAGTGTTTTACTTTGACAGATTTCTTTAGATTATAAAGAGAAAATTTGTGAACTAACTTTGAGCGTAGTTCCTAGCTTTGACTGGAAAAGTTAATTACTGTAATAAAGCTTATAGTTGGTTCAACTTTGACCATTAGTTTTACACGGGAAGAAGATCAACATTTTGAAAGAAATTTATTTCCCGTACAGGAAAATTCACTTGGCAGACTCATCAAGGGGGCCGCATAATAGGAAACACGACAAGGGGTAGTTCTAGCCTATTTTGTTAAGTATCCAGCTTCCAGAAGCTGCGTCAGAAGTTTCGAAACAATGTACGGAACGAAACAATTTAAACGCGTGGAGCACGTCAAAAAATTGGGGGCCTTGCTCAAGAAATATTGAAAATATTTAGTTCACGTTTAGAAAATGGAAGGATGTTTCTAGTAGTCATACCAGACAATTTCAATTTTCCCACCTAACTTATTCCTAGGCCGTCCTCCCATAACTATCTTGAGGTATTCCTTGTGCAGATGCGAACCCTTTTTTCACAAAATTATCCAGAGAAGCATGCAAGTCCATAACTTGAAATCAGCGAACTCGCTGTTAATGTTACTTAATGTCAGCTACCCTGCATCTTTTGACTTTTGTGAGAATCAAAGCTCATTTAACAAATAAGAAGACTGTTTTCTCCTAAAACAAAATACTTGGGTGTCGAATATCCAAAGCACAGAATTTCGGGAGATAAGCCCCTTCCACTATACTGAACTTATTTTTAAGACTCAAACATTTTGAAACAATATGTTGTGTCTAAGTAAAGAACTTCTTCGAATCAGCAGCAAAACAAGAACTTACATCGATTTATTATCGCTTTCAGTAGAATAAAGTCTAACCCTACTGCTAATAAGGACGAATGTTTTTAAAAACTAAACGCAAATTCCATCAGCATATCTAAATGCCTCGTTAAACAGTTTAAACCAAATGTAAGTGTATAGAGGTTAAGCGGGTATAGCTGAAGAAAATTTTGGTACTTTTAGGAACGAAACGCCATATTAAACGACTTCATGTCACGTATATAATTATAACCCTCAACCTATAACCTACTATTTACTACAAAAAATGAATCGGCTTCAAATATTTTTCTTAATGCATCAAATATTAGGAGGGGCACTGAATATGATGTTCCCCTCAAGAAGATTGGGGGACATATCCCTCGTCCCTCCCCCTTTTCCCCGCTCCGCCGTGATCTCCGTCCTTGATGTAACCTACAAAATTATTTGGCTTCCAACTTATCAAAACGGATACTTGAAGAAAGCTTTCACAGGCTTCATACTGCGAAGTTAGACATTTTAAAACGGTTTCTAGCTTTCCCCATTGCAGGTGCGGATCCAGACATTCCAAAGGGGGGGGGGGGGGGGGCTGACTTTAGAGAAAGCAGGGAAGTAAGGGAGTTGCACTGCTAATTTCCCGTTATGTTGGTCTGGCGAAAAAGGGAGGGCTGCAGTCGTAAAAGCCCCCCCCCCCCTTCCGAGCCTGCAATGAATAATAGTGTAGCCAAAATCCGTTGACTTGAAATCCGTTTGTTAAGGCCGGAAAATTCTTTTTAGGGAGAAAAAATAATTTTCGTCTTTAGAAACTACTTGTATCAATTTTAGAAAAAAGGATATCTGTTTTTAGAGAATTCTTTTTTGTGTGTTTTTACAGAGAGAAAAAATGCTTGTCTTGGTTTCTTAATTGTCGTGGTTTTTCGAGGAAAAGGTTTGTTTTTAGAGAATTCTTTGGTTTTTCACGGTTTTTAGTGAAGATAGAAGTTTTAGACTGTTGCTTCCTTTTGGGAGTTTCGTGACTCAGATTTTTTGTTGCCATGGCCTCATGAGTCTTCCGTTCTTTTTGAGGACACCATTTCACCAAGAGTAGACGTTTTCCCTCGCTCCCTCTCTCATTCACCCCATGACCCCAGGTGTTTCTGCAAGGCAAGCCTAAAGGTAGCGGGCCACCAATAATAAGTCCCATTGACTTACACACTAAATTTGGCTACTTCCGTTCCCCCTAGCTCCCAGTAGAAGTTTTCAACCAGGACATGCCACCCCTCTGATCGAAGCTCACAATCTCGGCTTCCATGGCACTTTCAAATTTTCATACCATGACCATTGAAATTTTGAGCTAGAGAGCCTTGAATGATAGGGACGTGTTTCCCGCCATAATAGCTACTCAAAAACGGTATTTCACAGAGCGGAGTAATACCATAAAAATGGTACTAAAATTGGTCAGATTTCCTTGAATTTTCCACAGTCTGTATTTCAACTCATTGTCTACAAAATCCAAATGCAAAAATGATCATATTTTGTAAGTAACACAATCAGCAACAACGTCCAATAAAATTTTTATGGTTCTTTGTCTGTCAGTAAACATTTTCCCAGGCACGAGTATTGGAGTTAGTGGTCCGCCACCTAAAGTACGTAACCAGTTTGAAACCAATAAAAAGGCAAAACGTGGAGAAAACCTGATCATCGTGATACGTAGCAGAGATGACGACCGTTTGAGGATTCCTCATGGTCTGCTAAATTTGCCATAATTCGACTAAATATGTATTAACTGTCGCTTTGGACAAAATTTCGACAACCCAGCGAGTTATTAAAATATTGTTGCACCGAAAAATATTGCGTGAAAAAAAGAAGTGCTTCAAAATAGTTTTGGAAGTTGTTTCTAACTGTGTAACTCATGGAACAGCATTATTTTTTTCAATGCACATCGTAGATAACGAGCTGAAATACAGACTGTGCAAAATTCAGAAAAATTTGACGAAATGCAATGTCATTTGTCGATTGTATAACTGCGCTGTGTAATGATGTACTGTACCTTTGAACATCGACAAGGATGGTATAACACGTAGCCTAGCGATCATTCCAGGTTCTCTACTGAGCTGAAAATTTCAATGGTCATGAAATAAAAAGCGGAGCCCACCGTTTGAGTTTTCGAACCAGAGGGTTGGTATTTCTAGGTGTGAAAACTTGTACACGAAACTAAGGGCCGGGGAAGGGGCCCGATTTAGTGGGTAAGTCAAAGAGACATATAATAAGTATTGCGATAACTCTTGCTTTATAAATACTTAATTTCTGACTTTATCACTGCCACAAATTTCAAAAGTCTTTTAGAAGGACCAAATCCAAGAATGAGTGGCTGATGACTACTTTATGGTCTACCTAAAATTTAAAATTGCTATACGACTTCTTTCGAGAGATTTTCCCGAATATTTAAGGTAGCGAACTTGCAATAAAATCTTCAATGACTTACACTCTAATTTGAACGAGTAAAATGACCTCTCAAACACTCGTCGAAGTTTGGCAAGGTCTACGTCACCCTTGCGCAAAAAGCTGACAGGTTATCCTTTGATACCAATTCGATTTATTACAACCGTGTCCCAAAGAAGTTTTGCTAGTAGAGCTCAACTTAGCTTCCGTACCCTTATCCAGGCCTATTTTACTCACTCATCAAACACTAGGCTGATATATGCTCGCCAGTTTTCAATCTCACAATTTCCTCAAAATTGCTTTAAATGGCCTACATTTTAGCATAAGAGGCACTTCAGTTAGTCAACTTTGATATTAAGTTGACGATAGACCCCATCCTATTAAGTAATATATTGCAACAGTTGTCCTAATGTTCCCTCTAGATAATATTTTGGTAGCCGGGATGACAGCTTATATTATGCTGAGACGGCAATAAGTACACAAAGGAAGACTTGGTCAAGTTCAAAAGAACCACTGTCTTTGTTACAAATCAGCAATCCATGCCACGAGGACAATAGGCACCCAGGTGCTTAAGCCTACCCCCTAACAGTCTTAATGAATAGTTACCATGGAAAAAGAGCTTTTTGGCATCGACGAGTTATGAATATTCATTCCAGAGCGCTTTTTTCTAAAAGCAAGAGTCGCTCTCGAAAGATATACAAATTTGGCCTAAATATGATCAGAAGCCCCGACTACGAATGTAGCCGGGGCTTCTGATCATATTGAGGCCTTTCAAATCAAATGCTAATAACAGTAAAAATGGAATAGTATTTATCTTAAAATGGGAAGTTAATTCAAAATCATTTATAATAGTCAGAAAAACATAATTATAAAGTTTACAGCAGGTCATAATTAGGAAAAGAAAGCCTCGTGAAGAAAACAAGAAGCAAAAAGACAGTCGGAATGGAAAGGAGTCGATAAAATATAGGAGGAATAAAAAATAAAATAACTGTAAAAAATCGGCGGTTCTATTTTTGGAAACACTGGACACAGAAATGACACATTTGAAAAGATAACTTTATCGTTTTATCATGAACATTTTTACACTACCTACAAATTGTTAAATGCTCCAAGCAAATAACTAGAAACCTGAACATTACAGCAAAACACTCAGCCACGGTTCACTCCTTTTTGAGGCGGGAAGGGGGGGGGGGTGGCCTTTTGGAGTTTTGATTGAAGACCTAAGTGAAAGACTTAAGTTTGTTCCAAGTTAGGAAGCAGTTTCATAGTTTGGTTTCGCTGGACGGCTCTTTGCCAGAGAGTCGAGAGGACTTTAGAAAAAGTTACAAATTTGGTCAATGGCCGACTAAATCAGTGCGGTGTTGGATATCAATTGGAATCCCAAAATTAAACGAAATCCCTAGATTGAAGTTTGATTAAGGTTTTACCGAAGTACTACATGAATGTAGGGCTCACATGAAAGGAGCTTCAGCAAAATACGTCCGCTCTCTTCAAATCCAAATCATGTACTGAGGCTAGTTATCCAATTGTGTTATCTCATGTGAAACGGAATGAATGTAGCAACGAGGTAAAATATATGTTTAACTTGTACCCGAAGTCAGCAGATGCATGACGTACAGGTGAAAGTTCCGGAGAAAGGGATTCAGAGCAACTTAAACACACGCCCCCTTTCTTCCTCATCCTAAAGTATTGGTACCGTATTCCATGCTGTCCGAAACATGCCCGAATATTACTGCAATGCTTGAATGTCCCCCATTTTTCGCCAGTCATGAAATGTTGGTTGGTTATATATATTAATAATATCAAATGGAGCGCAGAAGCGAAGCAGGAAACCGTAGCTTTGTTAGCTAGAACCTTTCCGTTTCTTCTTGAGACATAATCAGTATGTGCTGTAAAGGTAGCGGGCCACTAATTAAAAGTCCCATTGACTTACACACTAAATATGGCTACTACCGTGCCCCCTAGCTCCCAGTAGAAGTTTTCAACCAGGACATGCCACCCTTCTGATCGAAGCTCACAATCTCGGCTTCCATGGCACTTTCAAATTTCCATACCATGACCATTGAAATTTTGAGCTAGAGAGCCTTGAATGATAGGGACGTGTTTCCCGCCATAATAGCTACTCAAAAACGGTATTTCACAGAGCGAAGTAATGCCATAAAAAATGGTACCAAAATTGGTCAGATTGCCTTGAATTTTCCACAGTCTGTATTTCAACTCATTGACTACAAAATCCAAATGCAAAAATGATCATATTTTGTAAGTAACACAATCAGCAACAACGTCCAATAAAATTTTTATGGTTCTTTGTCTGTCAGTAAACATTTTCTCAGGCACTAGTATTGGAGTTAGTGGTCCGCTACCGAAAGTTTACCCTTTATTACGCAATAGCTTCGTGCCCAATATTGCGCACTCGTGTGCAGTGAATCAATTTGGTCATTGGCGCCAAATTAATACAGGCTAACGCAAATTCGGTAAGCTTACGTGCATGCTGTATGTAGGTACGACCAAACACTATACCAATCGAAACGTAAGTTGGCCCCGTACCTGGTAAGTTGAAAAGACAACTAGGGGATCTAAACCAAAAGGGAGTAAACGTTCTTCCTTTTTGTTGCGATGATCGGTATCATCTGTTTTCATATTCACTTAAAAAACTATAACGTTTGGCCTACACTAGCACAAAGGAACTTGATTATCCTGCAGTATGACTTATGGAGTCATGCCTATCCTAATAACATGTACCGGTTTCACGAGAACGAGGTGGACCAATATCTTGGCTATTCAAGGCCGTAGACCTAGGCCTAGGTGAATTTTGTTTCTTTTTGCTGTATTCACTTTCATAACACCAAAGCATGTTGCATGGAAACAATAGTTACATCAGGACATTGTGGAAGATCCGAAAAAGCAAAGCATGTTCAAGGCAGATCTACTGTACAGTGCAAGACCAGAAAAGAGAAAAAATTAAATAAAAATAGATTAACCTAGGCCTAGCAGTAATAAGACCCAGTAGGCAGTAGCACCAGGGTGCATTCCATGTAAAGCCCACGTCAAAGGTATATGCCACGGGTTTTTGTGATTGTACGCTGGGATTTTCTGTGCACATACAGGTACAACTATAGAATACCCCGCCTCATCAACTAATACCACTAAGCATCCGGATGCTGAGTCGCAGTCATCAACTACATGACGTCATACCTATACGTAACTCCTGAATGACAACTTCGACTCAGCATCCAGCTCCAGATGGATGCTAAGTCGATGTGGAGAGAATAATGTTACAGACTATAAATACTCCCCCCTCACTGGGACTAGGACTCAGCATCCAGCTCTAGATGGATGCCAAGTGCAGGCTATAAATAACTCCCTCTCACTGTGACTTCGGCTCAGCATCCAGCTCATTCCCCCTCACTGGGACTACGACTCAGCATCCAGCTCCAGATGGATGCCAAGTGCAGGCTATTTCTCCCTCTCACTGCGACTTTGACTCAGCATCCAGCTCCAGATGGATGCTAAGTCGATGGGGAAAGAATCGTGTAACAGGCTATAAATAGCTCTCCAAGAGCCCCAGTCTACCTCACTGTGACTTCGACTCAGCATCCAGCTCCAGATGGATGTCAAGTGAATTTGCTAAGCATTATGTAACAGGCTATAAATAACTCCCCCTCACTGGGACTTCGACTCAGCATCCATCTCCAGATGGATGCTAAGTGAATTTGCTAAGCATTATGTAACAGACTATAAATAACTCCCCCTCACTGCGACTTCGACTCAGCATCCAGCTCCAGATGGATTCAAGTCGATGTGGAAAGAATCGTGTAACAGGCTATAAATAACTCCCTCTCATTGCGACTTCGACTCAGCATCCAACACCAGATGGATGCCAAGTCGATGTAGAAATAATAATGTTACAGGCTATGAATAACTCTGGTTGGATTTAAAATATTTCCGATGATTGGAAGTACATTATGTTAGCCTGTGCAAGTGTCGTTCTCAAGATAATAGACTGTAGGGTTCCTATATCTCTATATAGGAACCCTAATAGACTGCCGTTTATATTTCTCTATAAACGGCCCTGATAGACTGTATGAGTCAACTCACTGCGACTCCGCATCCATGATTTTCAAGGTACATTTCTTTTGTGGCGGGGTATTCTATAGTTACTCCCATTGGCAATGCATGTACACATATATGGCACACACACAGTAAGATGTGGCACACACACAGTAAGTAGCAATCTGTATGGGATTGTACATACTTATGTATACATGTACGTAATGCTTACACCATTCATTGGCAACACAAGTACAGTATGGTATAGCACAGTATACTCACTATACTGTACATTAATCACACGACGGGAATCAACCAGCGCGCCGGGTGTACAGCTTGCTGGCCGCTATACTGAGAAGGAGTCGGTGCTCAGGCTGAACATCTTTGTGTTGGAGTGCATGAAATGCAGACTGGCAGTAGCGAAGCTAACCAGGATTGTGTCATGGGGGGGGGGGGTTGAGGCAAGACATGAGGAAAAACTCTAAGGATAGGCTAGAGAGAAATGTCATGAGGGGTTCTAACCACCCAAACTTCCCATGTGGCATAAAGATTGCAACTTAGACCTCCTACATTCTCAGAGTCAGAACTAAGATAGTGACACTGACAGTTTTCCATTAGCCTAGGCTACAGGCCTACATATCATAATGGGCAGGGCCTATTTGCAGGTTGACTTTTCTCCCCTCACTATCTTACAACTTGAAATTTCAGCTGCTCAACATGCAAGCAGCATGCCCTGACTGCTTACTCGCACATTGACTTTGTGTTGTGAATCCCTTCAAACAAGGAATACTCCATTTTCCTACAAGAATTCTTGCAATGCATTTTCTAGAGACTCAACGGCATAAACTCTGAATTCACCTCCATCATCCATGTTGTTGAACTTCAAGCTAGAAGAAATAAATTGTGTTCCTAGCTCGTCCAATATAACTAGGTACGAAGTATATAGTAGATGCACCAGATTTCCCGCACTGCCATTTTGTGCTCAATTAAAAATTCATCCCTTTAATTGTTGCAAAGCACTGGCCTTAATGATCTTTCAAATCAGACACATTGCTTTTTTCACATTGAAGCCAAAACAGGCAAGAACCATTTGAGCAGGCACCTATAGCCACTTGCTATGGAAAAACGGAACACACACAAACAACTTGAGCAAACTTCCGGTACCGCACATATCTTATCATGCCACTGTGTCATCTGTAAAAGTGAATTTATGTCAGAAAGTCCACCATTTTGCATCTTAGCCCTCTCAAATAGGCAAAAATTTTCCAAGGGGAGGGGGACTTCCCCAGGACAGCAATCACTAATCTGTTGTGTGCCCCCCCTCCCAGGCCGCGCCCTTGCTATGTCCCTGGCCTGTTCCACAATGCAATATTAATAACAGGAAAAGAAAAAGTAATAGAGTATGGTCATTATTATCCTCATCCCCCTTTACCTTTCCGAAGTTTGTTGAGTGGCAGGTTGCACATGCAGCTATATCACGAAGTAAACCAATTGAAATTTTTATCTTGGGAGTAAACACTAGCAGAGTACTCTGAAAGACATCAAATTACACTTTAGAGGGGCCTTGAAGCAAGCTATCTCCAATCCTGAGCCCACTCCTAACTTCAGCCTCATTCATCATCAATTTGGACTCCGGGAGTTCAGCAGTAATAAATCCCCCCTCCCCCCCCCCCTCCCCCCATTTGTCTTTCTTGCAGAATCCCTGTTTATGTAATATTGGCAACAACGTTCAAATTTATATTGATTTCATCTGGGCAAAGTTCTATTTTTAGTCATTTTTTTTTCCTGCAGGTGGCCTATTTGCAGCTTTCAAGATGTGAATCCATTCAGTTTTGTTCAAAAAGTCCTCCATAGCTTTGTCAACCATTGACATGGAAATTTGTGTTATAAGAACTAGATGACTTGGACAGGAATTGTTATACAACAAAAATACAGCAAAATGATCATGAACCCCTTGTGTATTTTTAGTTTAAACCTACTTTTAAAAATCACTGCTTTTTCAAAATGAAAAATTCAGCAGTTGTGTGCAAGGGAACTATCTCAAATGGCATATCAAATTTATCTCTCTTCCCAGCCTTGCTAAGAACTAAACCAACTCATAAACATGCTTTTCTCTTTAGAAACTCTTCATTGCTTTGTAAACAATCAAATCAATTTTCCAGTAGTTGCGACTGGGTGAGAGCATCCATTCATATTCCAAGTTTGAATAGTATGGTGACATCAGTGAGATGGCTGACATTTCGAAAAATATCATCAACAGCTACATCGTCCTTTGGCTCATATTCATCAATTATAAAGCAAACGGCAGTAGAGGAAAGTTCGGTCCCAACAGCAGCACAGATGAAGGGCTTCCTAGCAAAAAATAAATTTAGTTGTAAGGAGGGATTTGTTTGTCTGCACACAGACTGTCCATTTTGTCAGTATTCAGAAGGAAAATGTGTCAAGGGGGATCAGACGGCTAACAGACTGTTCTTCGTCAACAAAGTATCAGGTAAGCTTCTGTCATGACAAAAGCTGAACTGCCAGTCTGGCATTTTGAGAGGGGAAAAGCAGTCACCTCAACATAGAATTTTATGGTAGACAGTCCTACTTCATGATTGGTTGTTTACAGTCATGTGACACTGTTTTTTATCCTCAACCGTGAAATTTACTACAGTAGCAGTAACTGCTTGATTTGCCTTAAATATGCAGTTCTAAATTCCTAAAATATCATGAAAGAAGAGGAATTACTAGAAAATTGTGAGATATATAGCTAGTTGTTGCTTCCAAAAAGTTCGGGTGACTGCTCTTACCCTTTTAATACTGCCTGTATCAAAAGTAATTTACTTGTTTTTTTTTAGGCTGCTTTGGCTCGAATTTTGTAATAGCATGTTCTGCCTTTGATGAACAACATTTTGTTGAGTGGTGTTTGTTGAGCAACAGTTTGTTGTGTGCAGCCTTTGCTGAACAACATTTTGTTGTGTGGTGTTTGTTGAGCAACATTTTGTTGTGTGCTGCCTTTGCTGAACAACATTTTGTTGTGTGGTGTTTGTTGAGCAACCTTTTGTTAAGTGCTGTTTGTTGGAAGCAAATTTACATTGTATCTGTGTGTTTGTACTCGTGGATACCAGATATGGCCTACACATGACGACTTTCAAAGCTTATTAGCTTTTCCACCCGAGTCCCGACTTTTTATCCAAAAAGTCGGGGTATCGAATTTCTACCCGACTTCCGAGTTTAGTAATAGATCGCCTTCCTTCTCTGAAAGATTATCTGGCAGGAGCTGGCACAGTGGTGTCAAATGTACACAAGTAGTTACATTTAGCAAGTTAGTATAGCCAGCTACCTAGAGTGTGCATCGTGCGTACGTACGTAGGTACGGAGTTCCGATGTATTCATCCGCCGGTGAGTAGTTTTCATGGTACTCAACACAAGAGTAATCAGGCCTCAAATTTCACCGCGGCCATGGCCGCGGTTGCCCCTACAATTGGTCTCGGTGCCCTGCAATTTTCAAAAGAGTTCGTGGCCAAATATGGCCGCAAGGGCCGTCTGACTATGGATCCAGTGCCTCCAGAAATCACAGCCTATCGTCAGTTTCTATGCCACTACAAATGATATATTCCAGCCGTAACTTTTCCAGAAAATATGCTCTTAAATTACGTTAAAACTTTCAGTGTTCGGAGCTCTCTTTTTGGATTTGAAAACCACAAGTTTTACGTGAATGTGTTTAAAATCACATTCACGTCACATTCTTGTAAAACTTGTGGTTTTCAAATCCAAATAGCGAGCTCGGAACACTGCATGATGTGAAATGTGTTCGCAAGTACTTTGCAAAACAAATTGAGCTGGCAAGAATTCTGCGTAAGGCACCTGCAAAGCGGCTTCTCTGTGGCTGAGACCTCCTCCTTTGCATTAATTAGATTTGTAGTAGCAATTAAGAGGACGAAAAAGGTTTGTCCACTAAGTGGTTAATCCGTAAGAACACACTACACAGGCACAAGAGGCTAGGCTTGATTATTGTTATATGGTCACTTGTTAGGCTAGCGTACAAGAGAAAAGCAAAGGGACTGAAGAAAAAATACCACATCGTAAATTTACTCGAGCATAATGTACGAAAATGTTACAGAGGTCTTAGTTTACTTGTTTTACACATTCGTCGTTGTTATTTTTGTGAAATGATTGTAAAGTTGACAAGTTTTGATACCCTTGAATTTATGAACGATGTCAGAAAGTGTAGCCAACACATTTTACACTACAGTTAGTGTACATAACATAACGTCATTACTGCAAGTTACAGTAGAGATAATACTGAAAGTTTTTGAGCTTTACTTCGTTAGAATTTCGAAAATGCAGTTTAGCGATTTGGAAGCCTACGATGGGCGTACAAATTCAAAAATTACTCACTTAAGAGTTGCATAATTAGTTTGAATCCTGCACAATGATAGAGGGTTGGCTTTTGGGGGGCAGATTCTTTTCAGGAGCACACTGTTATTTTTTTCTTGTCACATTTCTGTAACATAAATGCCTACCGCAAAAGTTTATTTTTTTTGAACAGTAATGACAATGAAAAGATACTATGAATTTCTATCATAAGGAAAGTGAAGCACTTGTAGGGAGGGGGTGGAGGAGGGGGATAGATGAAAGGTCGGCCAGGGGAGGCCGGTGGAAGTGTATATGTTATACCCGGCCTTCCCGGGTATGAATCAGTTTATGATTGAGAGTGGTAAAAGTGGCTAGACTGGCAAACTTGGACTGGCCTGAATTCGAAGATGAGTTTCTCACCCATGTGACTTTTACAGGCATGGCAAAAAAATTCGTTAATACCAGAGATTTAACAAGGGAAATTAAACACCCCAACCTCTATCATGATTACGGAAAGTGTCAGTGTGGAGTCATCTGGTATCTTCTCTTTTGTATTGCTTATGCCATTGTCTTATTATTAAACAGGGGCCGTTCCACAAGAGTTACGCACAATCTTAAGTTTGATTTACCATACTTAAGCCAACAGTAAATCAAACTTACGATCGTGCGTAACTCTTTGTGGAACAGGCCCCTGGTTATTTAATTTGTACTATGACCTCCATTTCTGATTCCTGCTCTAATTGGCAGCATTATATAGGGTGATGAACTAGCTATATACCATAGAGATTGACCCTGACATATACTTCAACTGCTAGGTGAACAGTGTTTATAACTGAACATGACCACCACCCTCCCCACCACAGTCTTAAAGGGCAAAACCTCTCACCCCAAACTACAATTCTGGTACTGGGATACCAAAATTCACAATTGGCTCAGATCTTCGATTGACAGCTAATTGAAACATTGCAGAGTTCCAAAGCTTATATTGCACAGCACGAACGATACCGAGAGTGTTTCGATTACATAAAATGAGTTTTTCTTTACTAAACTTGAAGCAATAAACTGACCAGCAGTCACTCAAATAGCTGATCCAACTGAGAGCTTCTGTTTACCCCCTACAATTTAAGTGTAGTTTGGGGTGAGAGGAGATTGGCCCTTTTAAAGTGATTTGATTTCCTTGAAAAACAAAATTTCTTGAAAAAGTGCTTGATTTTTATCCTCAAAAAGTATTCAAACCCTGCATAGAGATTGAAACTCTCGATTCTGTAAATGCATGTTTAATGAATAACCCTTCATTGTGATTATTCTAAGAGAAACAGTTTCAGTCATCAGGTCATGGATGACTTGCAATAGGCACAGCTTAAAATATTCCCAGTCCATGGTATTATTTCCATGCATGGTCTGACAGCTGATTACTTTTCTCTGTTGTTGGTTTTTTAATCCATCGGTCTTTAGATGAATGAAATTTTCACTCCTGCAGTGGTTCATACTGCAGAGGGTTTAACAAAAAAATAATGTTGGTATCATAGTCTTTTTATAGACATGCTTCTTTGACAACCACTTTGTTCCCATCCTCTGTTTTTTTTTTTTTTTTTGTTGCAAACAGCAGCAGTTGAAGGGAGATAAGAAAATTTTGAGATTTAGCTGTTGCTATGAACAAGTTTTTTTCTTTCTTTTTTTTTTTGGCGGGGGGGGGGGGGGGTGTTCTTCACCTTTCAATGCATGGTGTCTACATTTTTCCTCCTTTCACATTCTGTTTTCTGTACCCATATATATTCTAACTCTCCTTCCAACCCCATTCTTTGGTCATGCTCCAGTCATCAAGGATCTGCACACACCAGCTCCATATACAGTGTATAAATATTGCAAACAATGTTAAAAAGAAAACGCTGGCTATTTGTTCCTTTCACTTACCTGTGATGAATTCACTCAGTTCTGCATCATATGACTACATGCAGTACAAAGGTATTTTGAAAACCCTGTAGTACTAGAGTTACAAAAATTAGAGCAGTTACTTGGTTGCTAGCTGAGTAAAGTATGATTAGAAGTGTTTGTGTTAAAGTAACTAGTGTAAAGTAACTAGAAATGCTTTGTCAGTGAATCCCAGTCAATTCCATTCATTGTAGCTGGTCACCAAGTTTTGTATTACAGCATGAGTTAATTGCTGTTTGATGAACTTCATGGTTACTGCATTGTGTTGCTACTTTATCAGGAAGTAGTACCGGCAGTTGTTTACATCATAGTCACTGTACTGCAATTAATTAGTAGAGGATAAAGTTCCTTACTTCTGGAGAAATTCCATCACTTGTGGGGTTTTCTTATCAGGATTTGAAGTCATTTATGTGTAGCAAATTAGACAAACTTTTCATAAGGGCCGAAATCTGTAATGCAGAGGTAGTCTCTCAAAAGCTGGAATCTGGTACCGTAACTTCTGAATTCAATCTGGTAGGCCTATGTCTCCCCCTATTCCTTTGTGTCCAGCCTGAAGGCAGTGCAGCTTAACTTTTATATCCCCCTCTCTCTCTTTTAAAATTAAAAATGCATGTACACTGTATATGTAACAGTGTTTGCACTAAAAAATTGAATGGGTGAAGGGGGACTTCCCTTCTAGCTTTCTGGGGGGGGGGGTTGGGATTGAGATATGAAGGGGGATTTTCTAATTTCAATTCTGTGCATGAGGAGCACATGCAGTGTGTGGATCTATTGTTAGTATTGCATCATGTTGTCTGCACAGTGTGGTGTCTTCTACATTAACACTGACATATACACAACTGGATGGATTTTCTGCATATCCATTTTGAGACCAATCACGTGGATGTTCTTTTTATAGAGTTTGCTTTATTTTGTTTACATGGCGCGATCAATGGTGAAAAGTATGTCATTTGGGGGGGGAGACTATGATATGTGCAAAAGTGGGGCCAGTGTGCGGGTCAGTCCCAAAATGAACTTAAAAGAGGTAAAATATTACCTATATGGTACCTTCTAACTGACAAGTATATAAAATATGAATTTTTGAAAGCACATGTTTCCGCTGCGTGTACATTAAATGGTTGCAGCTAGACCAATTGTAGAGGTTGGGCTCCAAGTTAAAGAGTCCAACCAGAGTATACACGATAATTGTGAAAAAGATTTAGGGTATGTGAGAACAAAAATCAGACCTTGCAATACGTGCAGTAGCTTACAGACATACTCTTCTCTTTCATGGAAGTGTCTGACATCCCCAGTTCACCATTTACCGTTGCAATTTGAAGGTACTATTTTGCGTTCTAATGGCAAGTTTCAACTTTTGGTTGCCACCTGTATAGCCTGTCCAGTCAGTTTCAGTTTGAATGAATTCACAGTTTTCCACTTCCCCTACTTACAAATAACTACTCCCAGGGCCACTGTATCTGGCATTAGTTTTTCCTTTATACCAGAAAATGTTCCACATTGTTTCATTTCCAGGCTTCTGTCTCTGTGAGTGTGGTCAGGTCAAGGGGTCATGGAACACAATGAAAGATTCACTCTTGGTGGCAAACAAAAGGACTACAAAGAAGATTGTAACCATAATGGATTCTTTCTTTGAAGAGAACAAAAAGAAACAAGATTCTGTGATTCCAGAAGATGCCCTTCTTACTGATGCATTGTGGGAACAAGCAAAGATTGTCTCTCATCTCTCACCTAAAGATTTAGAGAAAATGCAAATTAAATTTGAAATCCCTGTAAGTTTTTCACAAGATGCTACACTGAAAAGTAGTCGCATCAGTCCATAAAGACAAATCCGATTAGCGCTTGTGACTTTCAGTGACTGTAGGCCACCATTAGTGGGGTCCATCAGCCTAAAATCGTCTTTATTTATTGTTAACATGAATTTCAAACCCTCATATTTAGTGAACTTGGAGAATTTAAGATACAAATTAGTGCCCAACCATCCATGATAGAGGTGAGGGAGGAAATCGAAAGATTTAAAGGTGATGGACCCCAGTCATGGCCAACTAAAATCAGACCATTACTTGCTGTCTGGATTCGTGTATAGGCCATGCTAAAGCCACGGTCACACTACAAAAATTTTGATGCAGTTAGAAAAAATGTTTATTTTGTGTTAGTTACTTTTTAATGAAAATTTCTGTAAATTTATCAAAAATTATAAAAGTCCACACAGAAGTGAGACTAGACAGTCTTCACTATACTGTTACCACTCACACTACTGTATGTTAAACCATGGTTGTTAGTTTTTAGTTAATGTACGAATGTGGGGCATAATTTTAAAAAAATTTTACAAAAAAAACTCTTATTTCCACTTAAAGACTTGAATTACAAAAATTCTCTTCTCTGTCATTTTCAGGAAATATCAGCGGTGACTTTTGATCATTTTAATGTCAGATACAACCAGAAGAATTCATCTATAGTGCTTCCACACTATGGCCTACAGCATAAGTTGACAGGTTTCAATATATTGGTACCAAGTCCGAGAACTTCATCAGAAAATGAAATGAATCTGAAAAAGGAAGGAGGCCAGGAAAGAAAATGTGCCTTTTCGCTATCAAAGGAATCTCTTCCAAAGTAATGTATGGCTGTACAATTTTATTGACAGTAGGTGTCCCAGGAATTTCTTACATAATTTTCTTTGGTGTCACCTAAAAAATTTTCAGCTCTAATACCAATACCATTCCCTTCCACTAATGAGGTTAGGCAGTCCCCTTTCCCCCCCCCCATCTTGTCTGTGGGATAGTGTTACCATGAATGCAATGAAAAAGGAGTAAACAAAAAAGAAATGAAATGAAATAAAAGGTTGACAACTACAAATATCCTTTTGATGTTTGTTCAGTCCTGAGTGTCAAAACATCTGTTGCAGGACCGGTAGGATACTTGTGATATTTGTAGTTTTTATTTTAGTCATGTTGTATCTGGGTAGCCCTGGTCCTCAGAAAAAGACTGTGGTCATTCACTATACTCACTATACACAGTCCTTACTCCAACTGTTTTAACAAGCGGGATGATTGGTGGACGTTTTTATTTTTTAACGTTGAAATTAACTCTCCTCTGACAGCAAACTTTTGACCTAAAACACTCATTTAATGCCATAACTATTCTTCTACAAGTCTTAAAGGCACAACCAAACCCTCTTTGATAACTGAAATCTTCCAGAAATGGTGTAAACTTTGGAATGAAATCACCAACTTTTTCGCGCAGTAGAATATCCTTACTTTACTATGTGACTTTCAGGCTTTGGAACTTTGTTAACAACAATATGCTAATGAGTGTAACTGTTAAATGTCAATGTGGGAAACTTGCACAGTGGACTTACCATAGGGCCTTATGCTAAACGGCAAACTCTAACATTCTTAGTGACGTCACAATAATATGCATGAGTGTTCTAATGTACAATAAATTGTACATTAGAACAATTAAAATATTTCGAACACTACAGTAAATTTTGGGAAGTTGCAAAGTTGATGTTTTTATTCCAAATTTTCGGACCTTTTTGGAGGTTTCAAGTTATCCAAAATAGGTACAATAGTTGAACAGGATTTGGAAAAGGTAATTTATGATAGCAATTAACACTTTAGGTCCTGCCTTTGCTACAAGAAAAAAAAAAAATTTCGATCCGACATAGTACTGTCGAAGACCAGCAACCGCGGAATCACAGGAGTAAGGACTATGTATAGGGAGCAATTATGCAACCAGCCATACATAGTCCTTTGCTGAGGACAAGGTAGTCCAGTCAGCATCAAGTTGCTTTTCCCTGCGACTCTGAGTATAATGTTCACAACAAACATATGAAGCAAACAATGAAATAAAAAAATAAAAACAAAACATAAGATATAAATATAATAAAAGAATTCATGTGGACACAGGAATGAGAGTTATTCCAACATTTTTGGATTACCTAGTATTCTTAAATGTGTGTTGAAGATTCTCAGACCAGTGTGTATTTGTAAAGTGAGTATTGACCTCTTTGCTGCATGGTATTGCTGCGAAGCCCTAATTTACCATTGCCATAGGCCTGTACATAGGGTTTCACATCAAAACTGTGGCACTGACATGGATCCTTATAAACCTATGGTGCATAATTGTGTTTTGGACACAGAAGAGGCCTGAAGAGGAGATATTTTTAAATGTACATCCTCCAGGGTTTCATGGAATGCAACCTCTTTACAGAAGCTAAGTATTTACCAAACCTGTACATATGTACTGTGTATACAGAACGTACTGTACAGTAATGTGTTGCTCAGTATGGCGGGGTAGACCCCTTCAGTAGCAAAAGGATTTATGGAAGTTTTTATTCCTGCTGCAAGGGGCTTGTCCTGTGGATGCAAGATGGAATAATGGTAGGGTTCACATGGGGTTAAGTCACCCAAACTGTTCTACTGGTATAGAATCAATGAGAGAGGTAATTTTTCCCTGAAAACATTTTAACTCTGAAATTTATTTTATGATTTCCTGCAATTATTGCTTTTGTAGTATGTCATACCTGTGTTCATAAAGAGCAAGCTCAAAACTATACTAGAGGTCTAAGTGACACAATATTCAGTTCAGTGGTGATGCCTTTGATTACCACTGTCACTGCAAGAATATATGCTTGCCTGGAAAAAATAAATTTCATGACATTGGGCAATAAAGTTGTTGACTTTAATTTTTGTTTTTTATGCCAACTGATTTGATTACTCAGCTTTAGGAAGTCTGTTTCAATGGCCTAGTTTTCTTTTGAGTACCTTTATCTTTTAAAATGCCTCCATCACACTCCCCCAGGTTGCAAGAACACCAGCATGGAATGATAACAATTGGTTGAGAATCATGCAGCTAGATGATATAATGTATTGTGAACAGCAGTTTTTTTTTTTTATCTCAATACATAACATGTATTGAGATATTGTCACACTAGCCAGTAGATGAAATTCCTTTAGAGCAAGGGAATGTTACGTGATCAGTGATCAACGTCTTTGAGAATTTGAGAGCCCTTGGGATGGGGGCAGAAGACATTGAATTTTTTCACATTAAAAAAGTGGTGGTTGCTATGTGTTGCTAAATTATTGTGGCCAGTTTTATGGTAAAACTTTCAGTTATCATGGAAACTTCAAGAAGCTGTCATTTCTTGCAAACAGCACTTTGGTTGCTAGGCACAAATACCTACTGACTGAGAAGGTTTAAATTTTGTAGTTAAATTTTCTGATGTTAGAGGCTTGGTGTCACACCTCTGCTAAATCAAGCATGAAGTCATTGTAGATAATCTTGTTAGTCTGACCATAAATAAAGGCTCTGTAAGCAGATATTTGCTAAGTAATTATCGTGAGGGGAGTAAGCTTGTTTACAATTTATCAAGTTACAGTCTAGGCACAAAATATGTCCAGGAGGCATGATCGAAGTGTCTCTAGGTTGTGATGAAAAAAATTAACCCATAAAGAGTTTATTGAAGTGTATTTGAGGATCTGTAACATACTGTATTGCATGGGTTGATGTTTCTCCCCACTTGTTGTAGTCAAAACTAGCATACTATATAAAGCAGCTTTGATAATGTGTTTATTTATTTTCTTCTTTCAGAGGTATTCCGTTAGGTCTCTTTGGCTACAACTCCTTGGAAGAGAAAAGTCAAACAGAAATGGATGTTATCTTGACTTCATCTGAACTTGATGCTTTAGCCATCCATGAAGCAACTCAGAGACCAGTCCTTGCTCTACCAAACTCTATTGACCACCTACCACAAGAAGTGAGTTTACCTTGAAATTTTACGATGAAGGATATGTCAAACAAGGTGCAAGAATATGCTCATAGCTGGAAAAGTTACTGAAGGGGCCAAATTTGATTCAGGAAGGGACCGATTATGTTAGTGTAGGAAAATGTTGGCAGCTTCAATTTTTTGAGGGGGAAGGGATTTTTAAAACAGATTGTCCCTTATGATGGGTTAGGGCTTAGCGGTGTCTTGGCTGGGATATGAATTCCCCACAATTTTTGTATTTCACACAAAATTGGTTATGTGGATGGCTTACGTGCTCCACTGATGATCCCAACTGTTTTTGTGTAGGTTAAAGGTTATCTGGGTTCACCAGAGGTCAAAGTCTCAAAAGCGTGTTTTCATGATATCTCAGGGTAAGCATAGATAAGTTTCATAGTACTTGGTATGCGGATGCACAATGGTGAGAAAAAGAATATTTTATTCGGTGGAGTCAACAGGGGTCAAACTTTGAAAACCTTGTAAACACAATATCTCATTATAGGGAACAGATGAATGTCATAATTGATATGTGGATGTGTTGGTGTGGAGAAGAACCTTAAAATTGTTCTTGCTAGAGGTCAAAAGTCATCTGAGATCAATCACTGCAGATCAAAATTTGAAAACATGGTTTAGTCTCTACAAAATACCAGTTTGTAGTCAGGAGATCTTGAGTTTTACTCCTGGTTGGGTAACACCAAGATTTCAAAAATGGCACCCACTGCCATTGTGATTAAAGTCTTCAGTATGACCTATCCTGGAGTCGAACTCCAGACCTCCTGATTGCAAGTCGGACACACTAACCACTTGACCTTGCAGTCAGTCTCTCTTTTCAGTGAAGTACATGACCAGCCACATGGTCAAGTTGTTTGAGCATCTTGCTGGGAGACAAGAGGCCTGGAGTTTGACTCCTGGTCATATCAAAGACTTTAAAAATGGAACATACTGCCATTGTGCTTGGTGCTCAGCATAATGGAGTAGTGAAAACAAGCCAGTGAGCCACAAAAATGAACTATATCTGACTGTTCAAAGAATTGTAAAACTAATATTTTATTCTGGTGGCCCAGTGTTACCTCCATATATAGCACTGCTCAGAGCTGCCAACAGTTCAAGTGTAGGAGGAACTCTTCCGCTTTTTCCTCTGAAATTTGCCGTGTTCCAATTTTCCTGTCAAGTTCTGATTTTCAGTAAAACTGGAATCATGATTAAACATTACAACATTTTTATTTGTTTCTTGAAATAATGTACACAGAGTGTTATTAGTGCCACCTTCCTTAAATTCCCCATACTGGAAAACTTGATTTGGGACTTAAAAACAAAGATAAACCTGCTGGGCTTCTTCAGGACTGTTGAAGAAAATGGTGGTTATGTAACAGGGTGCTATTGAAATGTGCATTTAGTTGGAATTCTTACTGTACATAAAGGTGGGTTTTGAAATCTAACAGGTTAGCAGGCATTGTGCAGTTGGGCATGGGTATTAACAAATTAGTTGTGTAGGCCTAAAGTTTTTAAATTTATACATTCCACTGAGGGCTCAAAAATCTTTCAGACATACCTGAAAATACTCAAAACCCAGTGTTTGGCCCTCTTGACACCTACCAGGGTCTCAAAAGACCACAAGACCCTAGCGATTGTAGTTAGCTTGTATGTGGGAGGTGTTCCTCTTTTGTATTCTGGCAAGTTTGCATTCTTTGCATGTTGATGTGTTATGGACATTAGCTAGCAGAGAGTATAACCTATTATGCTCCTACTTACCTTGCCTATAACTACCATTGGATTTCTTACAGCTCTCTTTTTTGCAATCTTTTTCCTAGGTTTTTTGCAATTTTGTTTTTTTCAGGTTCACCATTGTGCTTAGAAAGCCCCCCTCCCACCCTCCCACCCCCTCCCGTCTTCGATTTATGGAAGTTTGAAGAGTGTAATCTCAATTCTTTTTAATCTAGCAGTTAGGATTGCAAAAAAGACAGATGTAATAAATCCAGTGGTAGTTATAGGTGAGGTAGATAGGGCTAATAGGTTCACAAAACAAGGTAGGTTAAACTTTGTGTAATGATGCCTTATGGTAAGAAATATCTTTCTTGTTTGAGGTCAAAGGTCATCTAGACGAGCCACCAGGCCTCACACTCTGAAAATCTCGTAAGTTAAGTTTTGTAGTTAGAAGTTAGAATCCTTCATATGGGGATATCTCAAGGTGAAATGAAAACCTGATATGTTTTGGAGAAGGTCAAAAGTCATCAGAGGTCATCAGATTTTGAAAAAGAAAAATTTCGAAGATTATTCCCTGTAATATATTGCATCATTTGTTCTCTCTTGTAAAATAACATGTTATGAGTTAAGTCGCCTAGCCACTGATTGACATAGAGTGTGCACAAAAATCTATGTGTGCAAGTTATTCAATTCAAATTTTATGCTTGCAAAGACTGTCAGGAATGCATACAGGAACAAACCAAATTAAAATTTACATCTAATTTTCACAACATTGTAAGCCTTGCTCATCAAGGCCTTTACCAACGACCCAACGTTGCCAAAAGAGCTGCTGGTAGCCAGCAGACTCTGTGTGTAAAGAATCCTGCACGTTAAATACTGGAGAGTAGAAGATCATACTAAATCATTTGGAAATTAGAATGGTTTGACTCTCTCTTTTCTTGAGTACGTTTACACTACTGGAACAAGAAAGACAGGATAGTGGGATTTTAGTAACTGCACGTTTTTTTCTTAAAGATACATTTGTATTTGCTCTGTATGTAAAACGTCATTTTTTTCAAACAATATATTTTTTGGCTAAAGCAAGGAGGAAAGAGGAGGAACCTATTTCTGTATGAATTTGTCTATTTTTGCTGGATATTTATGAAAATTGTGACAATTTTGCCAACATTACCCAAAATATACTATCTTACGTAATGATTTCGTTGTAATGGTATATTTGACTGGACTATTTATGATGACTTTTCTTACTTAGGTACTCCCTCTGCTGGAAAAGTTTGAGAAGCTGACCATCTGGTTTGATAATGATATGCGGTCATGGGAAGCTGCTAAACATTTCTCTAAGAAATTGAACCACAGCAGGTGTTACCTCATCAGGTGAGGGGTCAGACAGAGCTAAATGAAGAGTAGGAAAATGAAATTTTCATTCCATTTTCTTCTTCTTGAATTACACAATGCAAAGTTAACCTCCTAACTTACCAAGATAAAGGTAACTTATGTCAAATGAAACTTTATGTTGAAACCAACCCCTTCCCCAACCTCTTGAATTCAATATTTTAGAGAGGTAAACAGAGATTGACAACTGATATTGAACTTTTGTGCCAACACTTTGTTTTTCCTTTTTCACTGATTATTTACCAGAATCAACAGACACTGAAGAGGTCTTTCAAGTGAAAAGAAGCATTGATCCTTTATTAACAACTGGTTTATTGGAATTTTGTAATATTTTGGGGGTAAAAAAAAAACCACATGCACATGCAAGACTAGACAACCTTATCTGTATGTTGACCAATCACAACATCAGAACATGATGACAAATCTGTTTTTGTTACAGTAGTTTAAAGTCAAAGTATGATGAGGAAAGCAAACTCTGATTACCCCTTTGAATGTAAGGTGGACTGAAGGATGCTAGGTTAAAGGTGTTAATGTCTTGGGGCACATTACAGTATATGTGTTTTTATTGCACAGGCATTTTTAACTCATTTGAAGCTTAATCTTGTCTTTAGTAAATTTAATTGTATTTGATATATATTTTATAAAACAATGTAGATGCAACTCTTTTTTTGCATCTGTTGAAAAATTACAGACCACTTGAGTCACAACCAGGTCCGTTTGAGGCTTTACGAAGAGGTTTAAACCTGAAAAAAATATTAAAGCAGGCCACTCCCATCAGCCATAAAGCTATTGTTACATTCCCATCTCTTCGAGAAGAAGTCCTCAGTGAACTCACCCATGCTGAACAAGTGGCTGGAGTCAAGGTTAGTTGTGTGCTCCCATCATACTTGCAACCATGACATTTTTAGCGACCTTTAAGCAACATGTAAGTCAAATCTATGTATTTCTCCAGAGGACAAAACTTTAAAGCCAGGAAAATTACTTGTGACTTTTGATATGGCAAGTGAAAGAATGAGTCCCTCTTCTTGAAGGCTCCCTTCTAGTAGGCTGTCTTTGTCTGTCATTAGTTGGGATTAACTGAGGGTGAGTGAGGGTTAACTATGTAAATAGGAGGTAAGTATCAGGGCTTACACAGTAGCCTCCTAAACCAGGGAGTTTTGTGGATTTTAACTGTTCCATTTCCTGAGCTTTCAAACCCATATAAATCATGCTTTTAAAATGCCATTAAGGGTCGTGTGACATGAAAATGATAAAATTGGGTATTTGATGTAAAAAGGCATCAAAAACCAAGAATATAGCCGCAATTCCCATCAAAATCCATCAAAAATTGACCATTTTACAGGGCAATTTCTGATTTGAACTATCAATAATAAATATGAGATTAATATGCAAATATTGTGATGTCATGAGAGGGACATGCCAAACATGGCAAATGTGATCCTTTGTTTTTACAATCTCTATTTCAAGGACAGTTGTAACATTAGATTGTCCTGAGGGTTTTATTTTGGAAGTTTAAATTGTGTCCTTGAAATTGTCAGTATCTGTACCAAACCATGAACTATCTGCTGAGTAATTAAGAGATAACTAATATAAGGTTAACTAAAGAAATGTCAACACTTTACAACACTCCACATCATTATTTTTGCATAAGCAACAACTTGCTTTAGAAACATTCAAACTTTGAAGAGGTATATCTTGAGAAAGGTAAAGCATATTGAAAAAATTCCTACTGGTTTTCCCATAGAAAAGTTCACTCTGTAACTACCAAGTGAAGTGAGGTCATTTTGCTGACATGTCACACTACCTTTAAATCTGCAATCCAGAGTCCCCCATAGCTTGGGGAAGTGGTATTAGTGATGGTCTGTGACTTTCACATTTTGTGGTTTTAGACCAACAAGTTGTATCATCATGAATTTGCTCCATCTGGACACAGGATCCTGCTAAGTGGTAGTTGATCCACTGTAACTATGTAACACCGAAATTCGTTATTTGCTTGACTGAACATTTGCTTGAGTTTTGCTGATAGAGCTGGAGATTTATTACCTCGTGTTTTGATGCAAGTGATAAACTGTGGTCAGCTTCTCCATAACATTGGGCTGAAAGGACTTTCATGTCATGTCACAGCATTCTGTTTTCTGACTTTTAATCCTTTTTCTGACACTTAGTATTTATTGATACTACATATGATCAGAGAAATTATGAAACTGATTGGCAAAAATAAAGTTAACCATTGCATAAATCAAATAGATTTCCATACATATTGTGCACCCTAACAAAAGAGCTGTGGGAGAAGACTGAAAAAGTGAAAACTCTTTTCATGTCATGAACATCTAGGTAGATTTTGAAAGTCAACTTCTTCCCGTCAATCACAAATCTTAAACCTTGTGATTGTAAGACTTGAGCATAACTCATTAGACAATTTGCCTGTCTTCCTCAGTGCAAGGCATGAGGACCACAAGCCCTGCTTATTTCTTCTGAATCATATTGGGCAAGAAACTTGATTAACCAATCAGCCAACCAAGCAAACAAATCAATTATTACTGTTGATTTGAGGTCCAAATTAACTAAGCTAATAGCTCCCCAGGATGTCATTGGAAATCAGGGGCAGAGCTGTCTCACTTCTTTAACGGAATTGTACACGCCATGACATGTTTTTCCTGTCTTTGTTTCTCTACAGTGGAAGAGGTATCCTCTTTTAAATAAATTATTGAAGGGTCATCGCAAAGGAGAACTGACCATATTTACAGGTCCAACAGGGTCAGGGAAAACCACATTCATGGCTGAATATTCATTGGATCTGTGTATGCAAAAGGTTTGTGAAATACAATAAATATGTGCATGTGACTCTGTTCACCTTATACCAGTCATTAAATGAAATGAGATGGGGCCTATCAATTAAAAAAGGAAAACATATTCCAGGAAATTTAAAAATATGCATCATTGTTTATTGGATTTAATAGGAAGGTAATTATTTTTGTCTGGTATTTGACAGTGTTGTTGTAACTACTTCGGTTTACAGCCCTTGAACAGATAAAAGACTGCATTGTTAAATTTCAATATTATTACAAATTAATTCAATTTATTTCTCATACATTCTACATCAACAAAGTAAAGGGGTGAGATCTTTCATCATCAAAGCTAGTGACACCATGCAAAAATGAAACCTCTGAATATAACTGTGATAGGTGTGTGCACACAGATCAGCACCCATGCAGGTGGTGGTCTGTGTGCAGGCATAGTTTTTTGTGTGGGGTGTGTGGCTGAAAAAGAGAAGGAGTGTTTGTATAGTCAAACCAGATTGACGCTTGTTTTTACTGACTGTATGCAGCCATTAACAGGAGGGTCCATCAGCCTTAAACCGACTTCATTTATTGTCTACATGAATTTTAAACGCTCATATTCCGTGAAATTGAAGGAATCGAGTTACATTTTAGTGTACAACTATCCATGATACAGGTAAGCAAGAAAATTGAAAGAGTAAAATGTGATAGACCACAGTTATGGTCGACTAAAATAAGACCATCACTTGACTGTCTGGATGTGTCTATAAGCTAAACACAGCAACAACAGATCAATGTGATTAGCTAGTTTTGGGATGACTTCAGATACAGCAGCCTGTGGCAAAAGTCCAATCAATATGCTGAGGAATGTAAAAAACATCCTATTAAAGTTTTCTAGCAACCTGGTAGATTTCTGATAGCATTATGTTTATGTATTAATTATGATCCATTATTCCAAGATCTATCATTTATTCATCAATGAAGGTATATGCTAAAGTTATATCAAATAGTCTTTTACATTTTTCATCTACAGGTCAGCACCCTCTGGGGAAGTTTTGAAATTCAAAATGTCCGACTTGCCAAAGTTATGCTGAAACAGTTTGCACAGATCAACCTTGAGAAAAATATTGACAAGTTTGATAAATATGCAAATAAGTTTGCAGAGCTCCCTCTTTTCTTTATGGCTTTTCATGGATCACAGAATCTTGAGCGGGTTATAGAGGTAAGAGGCATCTATGGTAGCTTGTAATAATCTTGGCATTCTTTCTATCAATCAAACCCGAGGACATCAGCATTTTCCTTATTGAAAACAAAAATAATCAGACAAACAGAAATTTTCTAACTTGCAATTTGAAAAACTTAATATGAGCATTAGCATGTTCTGTAAAATAAACGGGCAATTTGGGGAATTCCTAGAAGGGATGTCATGCTGTATTAATTCCTGGAGTGAATTTATGCACATGCCGTCACACAGCCCATTATTGAAATTCTGTGCCTCTGAAAACTCAAAATTTAGTGGAGTGGGTGTCTCGACAGGATTTTGGACATTGTTTATTAGAGCATGAGTCATCATCTCACACCTTGCTTCCTCACTCCTCTCCATCTTGTACTAATCCTGAAGGCTGAACAATGGTGCATAATCTCAAACAATAGATTCAATAAACAGTTAGCAGCAAGTAGTTCCAGTATCTTAATGGTAAGGAAGTTGTGGCCAATATGGACTAATTGGGAGCTTGTTTGTTTAATAGATTATTTAGAGAAAACAACTCTGGAAGATAGGTGGAGATAGCCACAGATGGTGATGAACTTGGCTAATGGACTTAATTTCGACATGAGTTAGAGGGAAGTTTGGCTGGTTCTGTGCAAGATAGCATGTAGCAAATAATGGAAATTTTATTAGCTTGCAGGGAAAAGCATTTTTCCAACTCTGCATGAGTATGTATAAGACAGAAGAAAAAATAGTTATGTACATTACCTTGCATTCCTTTTGCCTTAGTACTTTCTGTTTTCTGTTTTTCTCTCCTCAGGCAATGTCCCATGCCGTCTATGTGCATGACATTGAGCATGTGATCATTGATAACCTTCAATTTATGGTCGGGCTTGGCTCTAAACAGGCTTACAGTGATCGGTTTGCAATGTATGACAATACCATAGCTTCATTCAGGAAATTTGCAACGGAAAACAACTGCCATGTAACTGTGGTAGTCCACCCTAGAAAGGTAGGTGATACTATGACCAAAATACTGTACAATAGTCCCATTACTAATAATTCACACTCAAAGCACTCAGGATGGAAGATTGCATTTGTTTGCCTCTAGATAGTCCTTTGTAGTTAGTTAGATGGAGCTTAACAGTCCAGTTTTCAACCAGTCAATTCAAGTTGAGCTGATATTGCCCATATTTCATAGATGAACCCTTTCATTTTGGTGGATCACGTCATCAGAGGTCGGACTTAAAATGCTGCAAACTCTATGTATCATTGAGGGTAGCTATCTGAAATGGATCTCTTACATGTTGCAGCTTTTGCATTTTTCCATATTAAGAAGGCCATCACCATTGTTTTTGGTCGTTTAAAGCAATATCAAACTGAAAAAAACATAGACTTACATTTACAGTGGCAAGGAACTGCTAAGCTTTTTTAGCTTTCTGGTTAAAGACTGTGGTATGATGCAGCCAGGACTCAAACTCCGAACACCCAACTGCACGTCTGATCGTCTTCCACTATGACATATTATTTCAAACACCTTCTAATTATTGACCAGTAGTTGAAACATTTACTTTGGAAAGTTGGCATTGGAGTGGATATTAAATGTATTTATGTCATAGAGGCTTTAATTTTAATGTGGAAAATTATATGTTTGAGTTTTACAGCGGAAGGTAGTGTACCACTTGTTTAAGCCATGCAACCACTGACAAGTGTTTAAAAAGTGATTTTCTTCCAAATTTTGATGAAGCCAGTTGAGCACATGTTCACTTTTTTTTTATGATCCTTTAGGAGAAAGAAACAGAGGAGCTCTTTACATCTTCTATATTTGGGAGTGCTAAGGCAAGCCAGGAGGCAGATAATGTCCTGATCCTTCAAGATAGGAGACTGATTGATCCAGTCAGAGGCAAGAAGTACATCCAGGTAAGCGGCCAATGCTAGGAATAATCCAGTTCAGAGTTGATGTCACTGCACATGTGCTATTTCGTATTCTACTCATTTGACCTACAACCTGAGGAAACTATTCATGCGCTATGCAGGTTTGTGCACTGTGCACTATGCGTTGCTCTACCAGCATTGGCTCATAGAAAGAGTACATACCCTTATGACCTTTGACCTTTAAAAAAGAAGGATAACTCTGAACTGGCCTCTTGCAACCTTAGATCAGAAGGTCAAAGTTATGCACCATGTCAAAATAACCTGAGTTGCAGCTCTGGTTATTTTGTTGTTATACAATCACAATAGCAGACATTTTAATCCTGTTATTGATTGTGTGAAGAAACGAAGTATTACTGATGTAGAAGCAGCCTACACTTTTGAACTGATGACTTGATGAAATCTTGAGTAGAGCATTGGCTTATACCCATCATTCATATTCATATTGTTGGTCATAGTTGCCAAAATTGTGGGGAGACATGTAAGGAGGAGGGGGTAGCTAATCCCCTACAACAAAATAAACCAGCTAATCTGATGCTCATTTCAAAAGGAGCTTTGCTCCAAAGGGAGTTGAGACTTAAAACTCACCATGTGAATCTCCTTAAGATGTCGTATTCTAAGACCATCACTTCTACCATAGTATCAACCCACCTGTATCACTAGCTATTGACAATTCTCAGTCATAGTGCTCTGTGAAGCACAAAGAAGTGTTTTATGGATTACTGTTTGGCTTGAACAATGGGTCACCTGTGAATGTTCCAGATACTAAAGGAGAGGGACGTGGAGCTAGTTGTTGAAAGCATAGACGGCTTATAAGTGTACAGAATATTTCGTTTATTCTTAGACACTCTTTGAGTTAGTCAACAGAAAAACTAGTTGACTGTGTCAAACAAACTTCATTCTTTTGTTTTGTGTTTGAGCCAAACCCTAAACAATTTTTTGAAGCTGAAATTGTAAACTGTTTTGTGAATCTGGATGCAGGCAGACAGTAATGAGATTGAATGCCCACCCTAACCTTCGGTATTTGAAACAAGAAACAAAATCTTGCTTGTTTTGCATGTTTTCTCATGGCTCTTTCAATATGCTTTATCAAAAAAAAAAAAAAAAACCTAAGAAAGAAAGAAAAACATCCCAAGGTAGGTTAGCAAAAGAAGGTTCAGGTCCAAGTCCTGGCAAGATCTAAGTGAAGTGTGTTTTTCATCCAAGAGCAATCTACAATTTTCCCATTTGAACTAGCTTTTTAAAGAAATCAGATTTGATCTAAATTGTACGGCTATATAATCACCTGACATGAAGAACTTTTTCTTTAAAGCCACATAAAATAGCAGCACCTTCAAGGCTTGAATTAAATTTATTACTTAAGAGTTGAGTTAAAGCTACAGTAGTGCACTGGCTGGCACTGGTCAGTTGGTTGGACCTAGTTTTCTGACCAGCGAAGAGTTACAACCTTTCCCACCAGCAGTAAGTTCTAGTAATGAGTGGTGTATCTCTTTTATAATGTTATCCTCTCCTCTGCTCCTTATCAAACAATTTTTCTTGCCAAGCAAAAAAAACAAAAAAACGAATTTTGCAAGAGATTTTTGCTATTAACCTGTTTATCCAGCAAAATTCAGCCATTTATGCAGCCTAACAGTCTGTTATAATGACATGGTCTGTAGTGTAAAAAAGTGGTTTTGAAAGTTAAGGAGCTACTAGCCTTGCAGGTGTGCACTCACTGTCCTTGCTAATGTTGGTGGGCAGGGTTCCCACCCAGTGGGGATTGTGGGAGAAGTCTGGAAAAAGTCTGGAATTTTATAAGGATATTAGAAATCCTTGAATTTAGGGTGTTTGGTTGGGAAAAATGACCATATGGTCATTAAGTTTTCAAAACTTACATTTATGATGTTCCAACGGACCCTGTTTGTATATTTCCATGCTAGGTTAACAATAAGAAAAACAAAGGCCATGCTATTTGAAATTCTATATTTTTAGAAGTAAATATTTCCATGTTAGTCTTCAAAAAGTTGGAAAAAAGTCTTGATTTCCATTACTTTAAAGTGTGGGAACCCTGAGTCCCATTATCTTCAACTGGCACTCAGTTTTCTTGGCCAACAACCTTATTTTTAGAGTGTTGTTAACTTCTGTTATTCTTAGGTGTAATATTTCATATGTACTTCTCTCCCATCAGGTGGCCAAAAACAGATTTGATGGAGATTTAGGCATGATGCAGCTTCACTTTAATAAGGAGACCCTGATGATGTCACCACCAACACAGAAACAGAAAAAGAAGAGGAGAGAAGGGAAAGATGAAGGAATTAGTGCGTCAAATATAGAACGAGATGGGGGTGATAAATATCAAATATTTGAGAATTTGATGCTACAGAGCAAGTCAGAAGATGAACTAGGGGTGGGGGAATGAGTTTTGTGGAAAAGGGGGTACAAATAAGGGTGGGGGAATGATTTGTATGTGGGTGAAACAAGGGGTGAGAGATGATTTGTGTAGAGGAGGGGTACAACAAGGGTAGGGGGATAATATGTGGGGAGAAGGGGGTAGACAGCTTGAGGGAGTCAAACAAAGGACAGGGTAAAGTTATTATCAATATTGGCTGGATCAGATTAAATGGAATATAGAATTCAAATGTTGCATAACAATTTGGAGGTTTTTAGTTCTTTTATGCATTTTAATTGTGTTACTTATACAAAGTGCTTTATTTGCCAGTTTTGCTGTAGCGATTTGCCCTGCTACAGATGGTTGCATTTGTGTAGCAGGTTTTCCTGCTACATGTTTTTATTTGTAACAGTCATCCAGACTGTGGGGCAAATTATGATTTAATGATAGGAATTTGGAGCAATGCAAGAGGGACAACTATCCAGTGCCCCACGTCTGCCGCTAGATTAAACTAGATATTCATATAAAGTTAAAGGCATAAATCGAACATGATGTTATAAGTAAGTTGATTTAGAGGCATAAAACCAACATGATGTTATAAGTATGTTGATTTAGAGGCATAAATCTAGCATGATGTTATAAGTATGTAATCTAACATGATGTTATAAGTATGTTGATTTAGAGGCATGAAACCAACATGATGTTATAAGTATGTTGATTTAGAGGCATAAAACCAACATGATGTTATAAGTATGTTGATTTTGAGGCATAAAACCCTAATGTAACATGGAAAGTATGTTGATATAGAAGTGCAATATCTTTGTTACACTATTTTACCACTGTAATGAAACAAGTATCTCAATATTGATTGCTGCTGTTGACTATTTCAACTTTTGCCATGAAAATATAAAATCATTGATTATTACATAAATTGCTTGTCCAGTCACAAGTGCTAAGTGTAGAAATCACCATCCTCACATAAAAAATTGATGTAAACCAAGTGATTTAAGTGTTTATAGAAAATGTTGTGTCAGGCTTGCCTCTATGGTTTTGACAACAGATAATTTCAAGGCAGGTTCCAGAGAGTTTGAAGCAGGGGCTTTTTTTTGTGAGAGAATGTTTGGGGAAGGAAAAATTTCTGCATCAAGATATTGAGGATAAGGTTTGTCACCATACCCTTTTGAGAGCCAGGTAATTTGTGGTCACCGTCCTGAGGGAGCGGTCAAGAAGTCACTTTCCCACTTCCCCTTGAAAAATTTTTTGCAGATTGGAGTGTACTTACAAAAAATGAGGACTCAGTTCAAAAGAAATCAAAGAATTTTATTTAGTTTGGGTAAGCACTTTGTGCTGGGTGGTGATACTGATATTGATGGCCAGTACCGGGTGGAGATTTTGAGAGCTGGGTAGCACTACCCGGTGCTGTCTGGTGTGGTGATGATGCTATTGAAGATGATGGAATGGGGTTATTATGCTCTGTTCATAAGTTTGATTTTTGTTGCCTGGGAGTGAGAGATTGAAACTTCAAAACAATTTCTCCTCGCTTTCAGATCTACCCATGCATTGGGTGTCACCTCTTAGTCATTTAAGATCTTGTGACTCCTTTTAACTTTCAGACATTGTCTAAAGTATACAGAGTGCTTTCAATGACATCAGAGGCCCCATTCCTGTAACAGGACAAACGTGTAGTACCTATAGCTAGCTAAGAAGCAGCTGATGCACTTTACATGATTGGTTTTCTTGGTTATGGGTGTGGCTAACCAATTATGATGTCACATGAAAGCTTATATATCTTGATGTATTGATGGGAAAAGAACTTTCATAATTTTTAGTTGCCCTTGTAACTGAATGTGAAGCAATTTCTAAGAAATTCTCTCATGATTTCTCATCTGCGTTGCACATATTATTCAAGTGTCTAGCTTAAGGTACATTTGTACCTTAAATTGTTGTTGTTTAATGTTTTTTAATTTTTTGTATAAAAGATACCAAGAACATTTTAAAGATTGTAATATCAAGATACCAAAGTCAAGCTGTCTTTGTGTTCTTCCATCTTTTCAATGAGACAGTTTAAAATAATTGTTCCTTCAGATGTTTTTGTATGCTCAAGAGTAATTTGTTTACACAAACTTTCAAAAGATGCAGCTTTCAAAATGCTTCTAGTGCATAGTATTTTGAGGAGATAGAGCTATTTCTGGGGTTTACTGTTGAGACTGATTGGTTTAATAATGGCCAGAGCTTTTTTCTTTGCAGGCTATGTTGGGTTACTTTAAAAGCAGTAATTCAGTTTTATACTACTATGAAACAAGGAAGGTGCAGTTTAACAGCTTTTCAACCTATTGGTTCAAGTCAAGCCTGCCACTGCCTTTTTTCCAGTTGTGGCTCAATGGCTGGTTTTTCTCAATCCATTGCTTATGTTGAGCACCAAGCACAATGGCAGTAGGTTCCCTTTTTTAAGTCTTCAGTATGACCCGGCCACGACTCGAACTCCCAGTTTCCCTGACTCCAAGTCTGAATCTCTCACCACTTGACCATGCAGTTTTGGCAATGAACCCGTATTATGAGGAGAAAAGCCATAGAAACATTTTGAAACAGAAACGCAGTTTGGGTTTGTTTTTTTTCCAGAATGTGTCGGGCTGAAACTTGAGACTCATTCAACAAAAAAAGAAAAATCAAAATTTATACATATTTTATTTTTTTTTGGTCAATTTCTGCGATTTTATTGCATCAAAGAAAACTCTCTGACAAATTTGTAAAGTGATAAAAATTACACATTTCAAGAAATTTGTCATCGACGACTCCTCGAAAACAATGATTACTGCAAGATGTTTATTATAATTTTTAAATAAATTTTTAATGCTATGTTATAGAAACAAAAAGACTCTAACCTAACCAATCGTACATCTTCATTCAAAATTGTTCGGTATATAAGTCGCTGACGTATGGCATACCAAAAAAGTCCATGATAGTACAAGCAGATTTTAAATGATTGAACCAACTTATAATCCAAGCTATCTTTTGGCATATTGCAAATCCAGAGCCCACAACTTGACTTTAAATGTAAAATAGAATACTCTATGTATACTCAAAAGCAATTGTTAAATACATTGACCAATTATATCCTGACACAATACTATTGTGGTATGCAGTACAGAACTTAATGGTATTATCACAATGCTTCCATTGGCCTAGCCAGGGGCCCATGCTACCCCGTCTTCCCACTCAATCAAATTCTGAAAAAAATGGAACAAAAAAAAAAGACTTCAAATGATGCTAGGGGTTGGATCAGATTGCATCAGAGAGTACTTGAATATTCAACAACTTCTCAAAGGGGCAGGTTATTCCTTCCCTTTAGACCCCACCCCTAGGGTGGCAATCAGGCTCTGTGATTGGCCATCCAGAAGAAAAAAACAATTACATCCTGCCTATTCCAATGAATACTTCAGCTATGAAGTTCTTACTAACATGAGTGATTGGTGTTTTAATTTTGCAGACAAGACAAACAAATCGATTTAAAGGGTTTGTTGACTTTCCTAATATTGCCAAAGTAAGGGAACACTGCTTTGAGGGGCCAAAAGGAGATCACTTTGCATGTCAAATATTGTGTTTTGCAAGGTTTCTTACATATTTATAAGGGTTCAGGTTTTGGTGTATGAGAGTACAAATCTATTCTTGTTCGTGCAGTACTGAGCAAGTAATGTGTGGCACTGTGTCAGTAGAACAACATACAGAACTTTTAGTCTGACCCTCTCCCATACAAGCGTAAATATTTCCCAAATCATTTTTGAAACATACAGTGAGCTGTTAGCTTAACTTTTCTTTTTAAACATGTAATTTTATTAAATTTTGTGAAATGCAAGACATGCTTACTTAAGATGATGCAAATGATCATGGATAAATAGCTGGGTACTTTTTTAGACAAAATTATTCTAAAAATGAAATAAAAAAAAAAATGGACTGTCACCAAATTCACGTTAAAAATGTTACAGTATTTGTCTTTCTTAAATGCTGACTTTAATCATGGCCTCAATGTTATGAACACTTTATACCTTCATAGTAGCTTCATGATTAAGGAACCCTCAGCTGTCTGTGGAGGGACCACAAAGTGACCCAAGCATCAAGAATTTATAATACGAGTCAAAAATGGCCTAATGTAGAACAAGATCTTTGTAGAGTAAACACGTTTCAATCTGTCTCCTTCCTTGTCATTTTTAAGAGCTACTTTCAAGTCAAATCTTTGTGAAGCCAACATAGTCCAGGGAGAATTCAAAAGTTTTCAAATTCCCATCACTGTATGACATATCTTTTATGTGTACAACTGTGATCAAATCATTAGAAGCAGGGGCTATTATCTGGAAGGAGATTCAAAAAGGTTGTTTTAAAATGGCTCATTGACTTGGTTCATGAAATTCAACAAATTTTTCCAAACCTGTAAGTTTTCTTCACATACCAATAACAAATGGTCAACTTAGACAATCCCCATATGCTACATGCACATTACTGTTTTATAAGAGAGTACTTAACACTTCATTTTGGTTTCCAAAAACTCATAACCTGACCCTTTTTCAAATTACGCATAAAGCTGTTTCAAGCCAGGATACCAAAAAATTCAAAATTTTAACCTTGTTAGCAAATGTTGGACTTACTATGCTATCTATAAGCATTGTCATGCAGTAGTGACCCTTAAACACCCTCCTCATGTTATAACATCCACTCAATGAAATTGATGGAACGTGTGTTTGGTCTTACGGTAAGAGCATCTGCCTCTCACAAGGAAGGCCCGGGTTCTACACCCAGGTCGAGTGACACCACAGACTCTAAAAATGGAACCTTCTGCCATTGTTCTTGGTGCTCAGCAATAAGCAATGGTGTAGGGGAGGCAAGCCAGTGAGCCACAACTGGAAAAGTTGTCAAAATTTTTCCAAAATGTCAGGATAAATAACCCAATCCTGCACCTACAAAACATAGTCCAAAATTTAACATGAACATTTTGTCAAATCATCCTTTCTTAATCCACCCATAACATAGGGAGAGATCTCAAGTGTCTTTGTAGTGCAGGAAAATATGTCTAGTTGCTTTATTGGTGTAAAAACTTGCATTGTAATCTACCATAAAGTAGTACCAAAACCCCCTTTTTTGTTTCAGTTGGCTAGACGCTTTAGATCCTGTTGAATGCACTTACTGACAGAAACAACCGAATGCTGTACACTATGTGCTTAACTCGATTAGTGTTTCCGACGCTGTGCCCTACAATTCCATGTGGCAACGAATTACCGAACTTGCCTCTAGAAAAAGAGCAATCTCCTTCCAATTAGCAGCTCCCTGTTTGAAGCTATCATGGATTATTAACTTTGTAAAAGATTGTATAGGATTCATCATACATGTGATGCAAAATTTAGAGACAGAGTGACTGATTTTGTAGTCTGCATATTCTTGAGATGACCAAAATGCATGGTCAATTGATAAGAGCTTCCGACTTGCAGCTGGGAGGTCTGTAGTTTCACTCATGGCCATGTCATGCTGAAGACTTCCAAATGGAACCTACTAAAGATGTGCTTGGTGCTCAGCATAAGCAATGGAAAAGGGGAAACAAGCCAGAGTGTAACAACCAGTAAGAGGGCATGGTTGGCCCCAGTTTAACCAGTCAGTAAGGAAATGAGCTCTGTAAAATTGTTAGATGCAGTTTTACAGGTCAGCTCATACACTGACAAGCATTCTACACATCACAGCTCAAGAGTTGTGACCACAGAGACACATAATTTGCCAAATTCCAGTTTGAGCAAACAGGCATAACCAACTCCTAAATAGCACTAATAAATCCAGTTCCCTTTCTTGATTTTAGACCTGAAGAAATATTTCTTGTCTAAGCCTACTGTACCAACATGCTTTGGTTTAATAAAATAAAAAGTGTCATTTGAGAAAATGAAGAGAGAATATAAGGGTTAATTGATGAGTTGCTACATTTTGGCTGCATAAAGGAAACAAAGAAATACTGTATAAGGTTCTGAACTACCAATCCAATGCCCTATATTGCATGCAATACAGCTGTTACATCACCTAACACTCTCAGATAAGGAAAAACCCGGATGTCAACCCCTGTAGGCTCCTATTTTACCATGTAAACACCTAACCACGTGATCAATGTTCTGCGTAAACTGTTGATTGCCCTGGAGAAGGGGTCTCAACCTGTGGGATGCATCCCTGGGGGACATTCTGCAGTTTCCGGTGGCACACAAGCTCATCCCAAACTACTCAACCATTTGGAGCTGGGTCCACTTGGACCATAGGTACATCAGCACAAACATGTGATAGTCCCTTAATTAACCTGATGTTAAACCTAAGCCACATAGATTCTAAGTCCAAGGAAACTTTGGTCACCCATATGGATATTTCCCCTTATGTCCATACTTGGGGATTGCGGACCTCAAGGGCCAGCTTGGTTCTCATCATTCTTAAAAATCAACCTGAAAAATGTGGATTACTACAGGATGACTTAACTTGCCATTCATAGGTTTGAAACATAACCAATCATAAATACATGCACAAATTGGATTTATGACTTAAAAGCATCTCTTTCGTATGAAATATTCTCTGAATTAACCAGATTTGAGGCAATATTTTGCAATCTCCCAAACTTTATCAGTGACGGTGTATTAGAAGAAATATTTTCAGACTGTCTATGGCCAGGATTCACACTTCTTGAGCAAAGATACTAACTTTGAACTTAAAAATCTTAAAATGAAACAATAACCTTACTAAACCCAGCTTCTAATCCTACTTCACATGGATCCTTATTATAATCCTAAACTCATCTTTGTATCTCATCCCAGTCCTTTCTCAAACTACAAGGTTCAGGATGAACTTTCCATCTGCTAAACCTATCATCCAGTGGGTATCCTTGGATTTCCAGGATGGCCGGGAAACATGTCAACTAAATCACAAACATGCCTACAGCCCAGGTCACACCACAACCCAAAAGCTGGAGCATCAAATTGTCCCATCAGATAAAAGTTGAGGGAGTAAAAAGTGTCAAAAATACCACCATCATGCCATAAGCTGTCCTAATGATTGATCTTGCAAACTAGCGAAATTTAGGACGATTGTAAAGGGTCTAGGGTGCCGTCTGCTGGTAGGGTTACCACTAACTATCAAACTGCCAGATGGTAAGTTAAGGTATACATGGTATACAAAGGATGATATGAGCTAAGTGAATGAAGAGTAAAATAGAATGAACAAGTTCAATCTATTTATGCAAATCATTTAAGAAGAAAAGTTTCAGGTATTCGTGGCCAGTGTGACTGGGCATAACGAACCAGGAAGCATTAAAAGAGTTATCATTGTCAGAAACATTTATTCGTGAAGTGAGTTAATGTCTTTAATAAATTGGCAAAATTGTAAATTGCAGAATCATTGAGTGACCATGGCTTTGTCTGAACTGAGAAAAAGGTTGACATCATTTAATTAAAAACATAATATTATGCAACTTGGTTGTAAATGGCCAACTGCTATGAAGTATTTCCTCCACTTTGGTTATGATGATTGGTTAAATGTTCCTGACTATTTGTTTGTTGATGATACCTGTCAACATCTGATGGAGGGAAATCTGGGTGTGGTTGCAAGGAGTTTATTGGATGAGGAGGATCTTGATGTCTATGTTGAGGTATCTGCATAACAAAGAGAATAGAAAAAATGACTAATGATTTCAATGTTCCATTAGAGCTAAAAGAAATACCTCTTTTCTGGAAAGGGAGTAGAAATTCCTACCAATGCATATTCTTTTTTGTCATACAGAAAACCAAACTTATTTCCTTCGCATTGCCAAAGTTTTACTGTTTTAATGTTCAAATTTCCTACAAGATAGCTTTACAACTGGAAATAACACAGGAACCCATCTGAATTACACAATTGGTTAGAAACTGAACTGTGAAGTCTCATCTGACTGACCTAGGAGGGCTCTTCCCGACTTTTTTCACACGTCCTTTGATATCATTCAGGCTGGGATCCAGCTTGGAGTGCAGCCGGTGCATGCCCCCCTTTTTTCGATGACCAACCATTTTTTGACCAACGATTTTGAGCAAATGAGCAAATACAGAAAATATGTTTTGCAGATGCTGGAAGACAGCGATCGCATATAAGAGGATATAGAATTCAAATGGTTTGGGACCCCAACTGTGACTTCGGGCCTTTGGTGCTTACTTGTTGACCTTCAGCCGACAGTGTGTGTGCTCTCCTCCCCTCTTCTCAATATCCTAAATCCACACCTGTCATTCAGCAATACCTTTAGGGGAATTCACCATTGACCACAATATGTAAGATTGTCATAGATTACAATACCCATGAATGTTAAATGATTTGAAAATTTTATAGATGGGGTTATGAAGCAGGGAGTTGCCTTAACTTCAAGCCTTATCCTAATAAATTATTTTACGTTACCAAGATACAATATTAGCATTGTTCATCATAAAGAGCAATATCTATAAAATGCCACCTTATCCCAATAATGTAAAGATAGCCCCAGATCTTAGATATAATAGTTTACTTGATGAGACATTCCAACATCCTTTGTTTGAAAAGAATACAACATTTCCATTACATCATCATCACACACACATAGTACATCCAGTCTGACTGACAAACATGGCTAATAGTTTTATTCCCTAAAACACTAATTATAAAAGTCATGGCTGTTAAAAAAATGTTTTAAAAATTTGAAAGTCTGTAAGAAACCTTTAATCAAAATCATAAAATATGCCTCTCCTACCTGTATGAGGCACCTAAACACTTAAAATGGCTTTGATAAGAGTTTCCCTCCGGAGATTGCTGTTATTAAGTTCTGACATATTGAACTCTAATAGTCCCAAATGACCTTTGACCTTCACCAAAACAAATGGAAAACTCTCTACTCAATGACTGCAACTTACATGACAAGTATGCAATCTGTTAAGGTTGCCCCTTTCAATATTTTTGGTCACATACAATCAACATCACCACCACAGAAATTCCTCAACCTCCCCTGCCCCTCCCTCCCCCTGAAAAAAATCTCGGAATTAGTACAGAATGCTGGTAAAATAAGATTTCCGCTTTCTACTTCAGACAAATATGGTCACTCGTACAGACAAGTAATTTGACCAAATAGTACACCACCTTACCTGGAAAACAGTGGGCCTCACAGGAGATTGCGAAGGATCAATATTAGATGCTCCTCCTAATTGTATAGAGTTGACTGAATTAGGTAAGTCTGTTTCTGTAAACAAAAGCAAAAAGAGACAGTGTAAGCCCAAAAGATGTTTATGATATTGTCATGTAGTACAAAGTGAACCGTTCATGACCTTTAACAGAGACGCCATTTCTTGCTATGAGGAACTCTCCCTTCCTTCCTTTCATCCCAGATTCCTAGACCCCTTCCTGTTTTCCGTCACGTGCTAACAGTGTACATGAAAAACCTCCACATCTTAGTTCCATGTGGACGCTGTATCCCATATTTCCCCAGCATGGCCAATTTCACCCTCTACAGCTTCTTCTTTGGTCACTTAGACCAAAATACTCATTAATATTTATATACTTTGGTACATGCAAACTACTGACAGATCAGGGGACTTGATTAAGACTCTTTGTATTCCAATTTCCATGAGACCTGCAAGCCCGGAGATGCAAGTTTTAGTCACTTGTGCTGTAGACCTCGAAGCAGAAGTATGTAGTCAATCTGTGTATATAGCTAATTTTTAGAAACCACTTTTTTTTGCCAGCTGCTGATTAAACTTGAAACTGAATAAATCATTAATCATATTGAAATAGAACTGAAGTCTTTTGCATCTTTTATTCATTTTGTAGTGCTATCTATCTCATCTTGTAACAATGTAACACCACACTTGGCAAGATCCTGTACAAGCCTTTGTAGGAGTGACTGGCCCTTGCATCCAACAATATAAGTTTGCAACAATATTTGGTAAAATAATCCTTTCTGATACATCAAACTTTTGGGAAAAATCTTTGATTCAAGAATTAGATAGCTATAATGAAAATTTATTTCTTAATTAGTATTAACATCCCTTGAAGCTTAAAAGTAAATATAAATGGTCTACCATTAGGACCCCCCCCCCCCTCCAATAAACAGATAGAACTGGGAACATTCAAGACACTCGCAAAGGACAAAACAACATTCATGCAGTTGTGAATATTCATGAGCAAACATACCTGTGGAAGATGCAAAAGGATTTGATACAGCTGCATGTGGAGAAACGTGACTAAAATCTTCTGACCCCATGGATGACATTTGTTGAGTTAAACCAAGCAGGCCTCCTTCTTTAACCTCTAAAATCACCCAGATAGTTTCTGAAATGCAAATGGAATGATTGGTCAAAGGTTTCAATAGAGTACACAGTACCCTAGGAAACACAAATTTTGCAAGTATCCCTGTTTCAAGAAAGGGAATATGTAAAATTATCATTTCCAAACTTTTTAGCATCATGATCAAACTGTCCTTTGAAACAATGAAATCAAAAACCTTAGTTGAAAAATTCTGACAAAATGTATTCAAATTCCCATCAAAATATTGACACAAAATATAAAATTTGACCATGATGAGTTGAAATTTCATATCCATTTCATCCCACCCCTGAAATCCCCAGCCAATAAGGGTGCTCTTATGAATGAATATTCAATCCACCAAAACAAACACAAACATATGGAACAAATATCAAACTTTGATTCTTCTCTAAAGCCTCATTGGTGGTGATAGGAATTATACTTTTCAATTCGAAAAATCCACAGGACTATCTTTCATTATAACATCCAAGTGCTACCTGGACACTCACAAGGTTATAGTGAAACAAACTCCTACCGCCCCCCTCCCACACCTACTCTGAGCAGTGCACTGTGGATGAAAATATTGTGAATTAGAGGTAGCAAGTGGTAAGTATATGTCTGCAAGGTGAATACCTTGGTATCAGTGTGGGCGAGTCATAATCTTCACTGTCATACCATGCACAAAACTAATAGTATATATCAATTTGGAATGTGCATTGTGAGACTTGGACTGTCCTTTCTTTTAGATGCAGGCTCCTTGTTATTTGTTATGTTCTGATTTTAGAAGGGTTTTTATCAGTCACATGAGCGGTTGCTGTTTGAAACTTACATTAGTACCAACTACCAATGAAGGAGTGTTTTTCACACCTTCACCTACAGCATGCATGGCAACTTGCCGGTTCTTATCAGCAATCTCCACTAAGCCTTTCATTATCAGTTTACATATCCCGGTAGTGACGCAACTAGCGCTAGTTGAAGAGAGCTGCCAAGGTACAGCGAAAGCAAAAGCGAATATAGCACTGTGTTTTACAACTGATAAAATACATCGATATTTTTATGATCTCATTTCTATCTTGACAACATATTTGCTTTATAAATTTGGAAAGATAACTGTTTTCGTTTGTTTTGAAATGATTCTCATAAGGTTAAGTACTGAAAATATTACCAACAGCTGTAGTTGTGAACATTCAGCCAGCTGCCCTTTTACACAGTTAAGTCAATGGGACTTCTTCATTGAGTTAACTGTATTGGGAATTCCCCAAGTTTAATACGTCGTTCCAACGATTTACACATTTGCCAGCATGCAGTGTGTATGGCTAACCTGGATTTACGTGAGACTGATGGTTCCTCTGTACGTACATTCATATGTGTGAATACAGGGAGCTGCAAACAGACAGCTACGCAGATGCTGCGTAATTATATGGGAGGGTGTGAGGCAATTGCTGGGAGGGTGTGAGACTATTGCTTGATGAATCAGGCGCTGCAACTTGATCTTTGCAAAACTTTCAGCCACATCTGGCAGCCACACAGTACAGACGGTAAACAGGTAGGGAAGAACAGGCATGCAAGGCTATGTACAGCTGTGCAGTGCAACCTTGCAAGGCCTGACTTCCATTATCATTTTCCTTTTCCATATCACAGTAAATTTATGCATTTTCAAAGCAAATAAATAGCTAGCTAGGCCAAGGCTAGGCTCCATAAAGTTCGATGTGCAGATGTTAGGCTATATTCCCATCTTTTGACAGATGAGTTGTGAGGAACACTTCATTAATTGCGTGTGAAAACATTTCAAAAAAAAAAAAATCCAAATGGGACTTTTGTACTGGATTGAAACTATGAATAATCTAGTAACATTACTTAAGCAAATAGCGGGTTCAGCGGCAAGATTTTGTGATTGCGTTCTTTGGAAATTACAATTACATTTTTGGGTTTTTTCCAAAATCATGGTGCATTTTTGGTCCACAAAATCGCCCATTTGTCCAACCCCTAATGGGCTTAGGTTAGAGGGAGTTTTATGGCTCAGTTTCCAACCAACTGGTTCAGGTCAAGCCGACCACGGCCTTCTTTCCAGTTGTGGCACACTGGCTTGTTTCCCCTCAATTGCTTATGCTGAACACCAAGCAAAATGGCAGTAAGTTAAAAGTCTTCAGTATGACCTGGCCAGGACTCAAACTCCCCTCTTGCAACTGCAAGTCAGATGCTCTAACCATTTAACCATGCAGCTGATTGTAGGAGGGGCTATTTCGCAGAGAAGGATTTGACTAAGAAATGATAATTTGCATATTTATAACCAAAGAGCAAAGGTTCACCTTATAGGTATGAAGGTCAGGTAACTACTAAGGAGCTACTAAGTGTAAAAGCATACCTTTTGAGATCATGTTACAATTCTGTACGTAGCAATGATAAGCCTTAGTACCTTGAGACGTACAAGTTTATCACAACTGATGTCTTGAGAAAAAGGCATGTCCCATTGTACAAAGTTACAAACTGGGTGAACTCAGAGAAAAATACAGAAACTCTCCTGTTTGGCATATTGACACATGTTCATAATTAATTCATTACCCCCCTCCCCCTCCCCCAAAGCAATACAAACCTCCAAAGAACATCCCATTCTGAGCACACATTCTCCATTGTCCTTGGTAAAGTCCACACTCCTTAGGGCTATGCATCTGTATACTGATATTAGCACACTCCTGAGGTTGCAGCGATCTCACTTCCTGCCTCTCATTAGAACCAAGAACATGTCCCTGTAGAAACCTTAAGTAAGAACCTTGTGGCCATGCCTCAGAACCTGACATTGATAAAAAAAAAAGATCATTTTATAGGCAAAACACACCTCTCGTTAGAACCAAGAATACATCCCTGTAGGAACTTCAAGTAAGAACCTTGTGGCCATGCCTCTTGACATGACACTGATAAATAAGAAAGAGATTTTTTACTAGGCAAAACTACCTCCCATTAGAACAAAGAATATGTCCCCGTAGAAACCTTATGTTAGAACCTTGGGGCCATGCCTTTAGACCCGACATTGATACGTAGAAAAAAAAAGGTAAAAAAAAAGGAATGAAAGAAACTGTTCCGGAATTAGTATGATAGAATACTGTAAGCTAATTGAAATTTAGGGACTGCATTCTCCCTTTAAATGCTCGGGTCAAAGGGTATAATGTTCAAGTGAATGAATAAATGATAGCAAATTGGTTCTACAGTTACACTGCAGAAAGTTGGTTACCTTAACAGCAAGAAAGTGCCCATCAAGGAGACTGGCAGTACAGTGCACTGTTGCTGTTCTGAACTTTGGTATATGACTAGATGCAACAGTAACTGTGGAATGTAAAATTTCTGGATTCATTTTTAGTGATTTGGTTCAGAATGCATTTGGTTGAACGACAATTTATGAATCAAGTTCATTTTCATTTCAAATATGTATGCATATGTACAGTATAGAGTTAAAGATATCTCAAAATATCAACAACAGCACATGTTTGTATATATTATGTAACAACCTTTGTCCTTGATACAAGTTTATGTAAACATAGATAAATAGTACTCTATTTGAAGTGCAGGTATCATACTAGTATAGCCAGTATTAACTGTATAAGACTGCATTTAAGAAAAACAGCCTCAGTTTTAACACTGCAATAAACATTAATTATATACAGTGACACTGTACACAAAGCACAATACTGTTCAGTATGTCACTATATTGTATGAACAGTCAGAGACAGCAGAGCCAATTTAAAAGTGGGGGCTAACAATCTAAGCAGTCTAGTATTGTCAAAACATAAATTATGCAATGTAAGTTGGCCCAAGACACTGTTGAAAGTGACCCAAATCACATGGCAAGACACCGTTGAAAGTGACCCAAATCACATGCCAAGACACTGTTGAAAGTGACCCAAATCACATGGCAAGACACCGTTGAAAGTGACCCAAATCACATGGCAAGACACTGTTGAAAGTGACCCAAATCACATGCCAAGACACCGTTGAAAGTGACCCAAATCACATGGCAAGAAAAGTGCTGGGGCAAAAGCCCCCACATGAGAGGAACCTGACCTTAGCTCATTTGAAAAATTTGATACAGAAAGATATCAATCCAGACAGTCATTGCTGCTTTTACATGTTCAATATCATAGAAGAATAAAATCACAATCATGTCTCAATTGTGCTGGTCACTGGACATTTCCTGAGTAACTTCATGGATGAATGCACACACACAATACTCCATGAACTTAAAGACCCAATTTCATGACCCAATTCTCTCACCCAAACAATACTAGACTTGCTCCAAGTCTCTCACTAATTCCTTCCATCCAACTTTCATTTTATTTCTGTTCCTATTCTTCACGGTGATTCTATCGCATTGTGCTGCTATGCAACTATTCAGATTACTTCTCACTGCCCCATTGCTGCAACTTCCACTAGCGAGCGCTGTAACACCTGTTTACAAAGACTGTACACTGCTCACGAGCCTGCTGAGTGGCCACTTCAAACTTGCGGCTTGCCATGAGAGACTTGTATCTTTTGCAACTGTTTACGTCACCATCTTTAACTTCTATATTGTTTTATTCATCTAAGAATCTAGATGAATATATTTCAAGATAGTTTCCTGTATTATCCAATTAGCTTTGGCATTTTGCAACTTTTGCTGGATATTCATTAAGATCATCGTGTGATGAACGGTGCATTGTTCTGTCTGTTTACAAATAGAAAGCTTTTCACTGGCTACAAAGATTAGTGATTTAAAACCGGACCGCCCAAAATGCTAGGTCACCAGTTGCAAAAGCTACAAGTCTCTCGAGTAAGCTAGATCTCCGCTTGTTGATATGTGCACAGCATATAAACTAGAATCTGCCATGCAAGATCCTTTGACTCAGTGTAGCTACGTTCGAAGCGGTGAGTGTAAAAACTTGTCAGCGAACATTACCGTTCGAGGTGTGTTGGTTAGCACACTGTTTATTGGCGTAATAACGATTTGAAGTGGAAAGGGGAGACTGTGAGAAGTTGGTTTGTCTGCAAAGGTGCATTGGGGGGAGGTCAAAGGGGTGACACGTAGAGAGGGAATAGTGACAGAGAAGAATCCTTTCATCTGAGAGGGAACATCTCAAGAGACTTGGGGCAAGTCTAAAACAATACCAATTCTCCTAATGTTCTTACTTTAATAAGCACTTCCCACAGTTGTCTGATATTCATCCTCATCCTCATCCTCATCCAGACACAACCTCAGTTTATTGCTTCATTGTGAATGTAGAAAAGCTCAATGTGTAATCAAAACACTCTCAGTACAGTTCATTCTGTGTAATATAAGCTTTGGTACTCTGCATTGCTTGAATTAGCTGTCAATCAAAGAGCTGAGCCAATTGAGAATTTTGGTTAAGTTTTCAAGAATTGTGGTTTGGGGTGAGAGGGTTGGCCCTTTAACTAAATCCAAGGGTCCTGCCATGTGTCTGCTATGTCAGGTACCAAATTTGTTGTGTAAAGTAGCTAAGGGGCTTTTCCCAGCAGGTACAGCCTGTGATCTCTGACAATAACTTGTCAGTGTGCAAAACCCTCCCTCTTAAACATGACTAGAGGGGTTCAAAACACAAGCCACAAAAAGATCCAATTTCTGCTGTAAAAAATACATCACAGCGACATACTAAGGAGTTACATAGAGTATTACAGCTCAGTTTCTCAAATCGATAGTTTTTAGTCTGGCTGGCTACAGCCTTTTTCTAGTTGTGGCTCATACTGAAGAGGTACAGTAGCATTGCGATTACTGTCTATTGGACAATATTAATATTTGAATTATTCAACATCTCCTAATTTCTCCTAGTCATGCCCAAGATTTTAAGTGGTTAACCACACGAAGGCTTAATTGGTGTTTATGGAACAACTGCTCTACCTTTCAAATTCTGAGTTCTTAGACTTCCAATAATTCAGAGGATATGAACAAGCAATTTGTAGGAAAGAACCTAGCTTTCAGCTTTTAAGGATCCCTTTTAAAACTTGACCTGTTTGGAACCAGAACAAATTACTAAGTTAAGCATTTTTGTAATAAAATTAAAAACATAGTCTAAAGTGTGTACAGTAGCCTACAGTATGTCTTTGAGCATGTGATGCTTTCCTAACTTGTTTGTGAAACTCCTTCATACTGTTATAGATTTCACTTACTTTTTTATTTTTTATTTTTATTTTTTTTGTTGGGGGGGGGGGGGTAAATTGACAGCTAGATGAGATTTAACAACACACGAACATGTGTTATGTTAAGTAGTGTCAACTAGATAAAAAGGAGAATTTTAAATGGGTCTAAATACACTTCAAATACAATGCAAGTCCTAACCTTGAGTCACATCTTTCAAAAAGATGGAAAAACTCTGGGCACATTCTACAGTCCCCTGTTCACATTCTACAGCCCCCTGTCCACAAGGGAGACAACTGAACCATGGAGGGTTTGCTTGTTTTGTTGCGTGATAACCCTTCAGTCATGGGATGATTAATAACAGTATATGGGCAGATTTCATAGGCAAAAGCCGGGAACAAAATGATTGCCTCACAACATCTGGATGTAGTTAAACATTTCACCCAGGACCACTAACAGAATACTTTCCCATATGTGCTTGTTCATCTACCACTGCAAAACTGTAGCACAGGTATGTGTTTAAAATAAATAGTATTTGAATAAATTGTAGTATATCAACATGCACAGTAGGCTATAGCATTCAAAAATGAGCATGCACTGAAACTGTGGGTGCATGCATGCATCTACTATTGTAACATGCATATTCAATAGTTCTACACAAACAACAACCTCCAAGTACAAAGTAGTAGTACACTACTCAGGATCTTGTAGAGATCATTTTTTTCAAAGTACATATGTACCACAGCCCTGGAAGCATATCAAATACACATGTTAAAATTTAAAATTTTTTTATCATATTTAATTAAATACTTTTGCTCACTGGGTATTTAACGAGTATTGTTTTTCCAAGGCAAAATTGAAGTAGGTATAAGAGTCAATTAAATGCCATTTTGCTTCAGGTTTCTCATTAGGGCTGTGAACATGTAGCGATTAATCGCTAAACGATCGCCTGTGGTATAAACGTTTAGTACAAAGCGATTAATCGCAAAACCAGCTTTTTGAAAATTTTTTTTTTTCCATTTGTATACTATGATGATCTCTGGGTTTTGTTAAATGGAACATTCTTGGTATATTTGAACCTTGTAGGCTTCAAAGTTTCAGAATAACCTGATTTTATTCATGTACATGATCATCATATTAGAGCTGTGAACGTGTAGCGATTAATCACTAAACGATCGCCTGTGGTATAAACGTTTAGTACAAAGCTACAAGCAATTAATCGCAAAACCAGCTTTTTGAAAGGTTTTTTTTCCATTTGTATACTCTGATGATCCCTGGTTTTTGTTAAATGGAACATTCTAGGTATATTTGAACCTTGTAGGCTTCTAAGTTTCAGAATAATCTGATTTTATTACCATGCAAGATAACAACTATTATAATTTCTGCATTACATTCAGTATCAATTACTACACACAGAAATTATTTTTTTTTGATAAGGTAATCGCGATTAATCGCTAAATGATCGCAAATTTTTGAGGTTAAACATTTAGTTATTTTGCTAAACGTTCACAGCCCTATTTCTCATTTTTTTAAACCAACCCTTTTCCACATGACAATTCAAAGAATTGTGGGACAGCATCTTGGTAAGCACTGTTTTTGACCACTGTGTAAAGACACTAAAAAAATTGATGCCTATATACCAAAAATCTGTCCCATGATCCTTTGTAATTGCTATTTGGTAGGGCTGATATTTAGCACTCGTCCTACCAATTGTTTCAGACCACTGCCTTTCTTAAAGGTTGTCCAATGGGCAAGTAGATTTTATTTGTATTTGACTAGTTTTTCCACAATTGCAAGGAAGAATGTTGAACATTCTCTTAAGAAGTGGTACAGAACAACGGTCAATTTGGCTCCAGCTTGTCTGATGGACAACCTGACCATTTCCTTCAAAGTCAGGCCTGTTAAGAAACAGTCTATTGCTCAACCCTAAAAATATATAGGAGAAATGAATTTGCTTTTCTTCCACCTTCTTGGAGGGACAATATTTTCTGCACCCTTAAACTTTCACCACACACAGAGTTATTTTGGTGAGCAAAGGGGGAACTGCCACCTGAGATATGTTCAGTTGTAAGAGATAACATTTGGGTTCACTTTACTGTACAGTGTGTTTACTTGTGTGTTAACAGAATTCATAAGTACTGTACCACAGGTCTCAGTCATTTTCATACACTCACTAAGAAGTGCTCAGCCTTTCTAAGTAAGCTTTGGCACAGCCAAAAATAATGTTGAAGCAAACTGATTGCAAGAAAAGCTTGCCAAGAAGACATGTAATGGTCTATGTACAGGCATAAAAAAGGTAACATGCATAGCTTTAGTGTATTTTTACCAAAGTACTAAAACCATGTTACTCTCGCAATTTTTCACTGCTGCCAATCTCTTTATATTCAGCTTTGACATCAACAGGAGAAAGTCACTGTAATACTACCCCTTTTTTCAAAACCAGTACAGAGCTAGTGACAATTAGAGCACTTCTCTATATTAAGGTAACCAAAATCTGGGTAGGGGAACCATCCCAGTGGCATGCTGTATGCTGACCCTGTCCACACTACCAGAGAAAACATAAATTTATCACAGAGTTGTCATCACCCCTGTGAAATCCATCAATTTGCATGTAAGATCTCACAACCTACAGTACAATGCAGACAACACACAGTTTTGCATTTTACCTGAATTTTGTACCCTCCAAGTCTTGGTAAAGTCTGTATCAGGAGGAACACTCTCTCCTTCTCCTATTGTTATATCTTGAATAAATGTCATGGTTGGCATTGGCATCTCAATCGCCGGATTCTCGAAGTCATAGTAAGAACAGATTGCAGCTTGTAAATTCCTGAAACCATTTAAGCACGAAGATGAAATGGGTTATAAGTAGCTTTGCTTTGAAGAATACTGGAATTACAGTACACACAGTTTAGAATATAGATGCAGTAAATTTAAATTATGCAATAGGAAATACAAACGTTTGAATAAAAACAAACAAAAAAGTAGAATATAAAATGTTGTTTTAAAAAAATAAAAAGTAAAAATGATTGGATAGTGTTTGAAAAATGTTAACAATTATTATGGCATTTATACAGTAGAGCTTTGTGCTACTCATTATTGGGTCTACAGTAGTACCCTTGGCTACAGAAAGTCTACAGCAATTGATTCAACTCAATATACAGTACACACTGTACACAAAAAGGAAATTTCAGTACAAGTCTATGGTAGTTTACCAATATGACCAGCTATGCCAGGTACAATGAATACTGATGTATTGGTACTGTACAGTAACTCAGGTAATAATTTAGCATTCAAATTTTGTGTAGCAGTTTTGAAGGTTTTTGAGGTCTTTCACACATTGTTTGTGAAAATGCAAGGGTTATACACACAAAAAATTGCTAAACAATTTTTCATTTCTGTAGCAAGTTGGCCTGTTTGTGTAGCAAACTGCGATGCAATACTGGATAAATTATTCCCAGCAGTATTGTTATTCTGGAACTTCACAAAATTTACACTTCATATCAGGTAGCACTGTATACAACATACATGTACAATATAAGGCCCCAAGTCTTAAGAATACCAAAACCCAAAATTTAGAATGAAATATAGAAATGTTGAAGTTTATTCACTCAGTTTAAAATGGTACATTGGGCACTAATTTTTGATGTCATTGTTGCACTAGTTACTCAAATAATAATCTTTCTATTCCTGTTTTTTTTTTTCTGAAAGTTACTGCACTTTGTAGCAAGGTGTGATAGCACCCTTACTCTTATAATGTAGGGCAATGGACTGTAATTAATTAAGCCCACTCTGTGCAACAAGTTATGCAAGCAAACAGGAAGTGTTCAAGATCAAAGAAAGATTTTTAATTTAAAGGGAAACAAAGCAGGTGATGTGAGTTGTACAACAAGAAAGTCACAAACTGCACAATGGACTAATTTGTTTTAAGTGAAAAAATTTCAACATTTAATATCTTGGCTCAAGAATGTCCTATGAAGATGGGAGTTGGATTGAAGAATTGATTTTTCATTGATTTAAATTTTTTTGACTTGAGGTAGACTTCAATAGATTAAAAAGCCATTTTCTACCCTGTTGATGTGATAACTTCCTTCAATTGTAAACAGTTTTTTAGAGGTCAAAAATTTACAAAGATAGATATGTTGTATCACTTTTGCATTGCTACTCTGCAAGTGATTTTTTACACTTTCAATTGGTCATGTGACTGCATCGGCACACAGATGCAGACAGAATGCATGCTCAAGTCTTGTAATTGACTTACTGTAGTGTGACAGTCAATTTTGACCAATTGACCTTAAACGTTCACCTTCTTTCTTACCTTCATTTGAAGAAAGACAGGTCTAGAAAGTTGAATGTTATGACAAAGATCATTCATGGCAAGTAAGGTAATTATTTATAGGAAAATTTTAAAGAGCATTTGCAGGTTGTGCTCATCCTGCACATCACTGTGATTTTCTGAAGCTTATGGCTGAGGTCCTACCGTTAAGTGTTTACACGGTCCTGATTTAAGATTAACTTGTAACTTAAGCCTAGGGCACTATTAATTTGGAATTGGGATTTAGCAGTAATGCCACCCCCAGTAGCATAGCCAGGATTGTGGGAGAGTTTGGAGCACAACATGAGGGAAAGGCCTAAGAGGAAGGAGAAAAAATGGCTAGTTTAGGTGTTTTTTGCCATAATTTTTTTCAAGGTTGGATCATGGGGAGTTTCAACCCCCAACCCTCTCCCCATGCTTATGACACTGGCTTAGGCCACTGGCTGCTCCCCCTCCTTTTGTCCATAATGTACATTGTATTGTTAGTTTTTTGACAGATAGTAAAATCTTTACAATCCTTTCAAACTTTGAATAACCTTCTGAATCTGTGATGCATGGAACTGCTCACATTCTTTTTTCATATTGCTATTATATAATCCATTGAAATTATTGCTCTGTATGATGGGGTGACTTTCGGGTGCACGGGCCCTTTGAATGCACACCTGCATTGACATAATGTGTAAAAACCTTGAAATGACAGAGCTATCATGTGTGCATTCGATGGTACACTGAGCATATATTACGAACTATAGCCTATAGACAGTTAGACCCTACTCACCAATTGTTCATGTCCAGAAAGAAGGCACAGGCTGTTGGATTTACCCCAGTCCCTGCCAGTCTTTGGAATTCGCTGATTAAAACATCTTTATCAGTTGTACCCAGGCTACTAAATTTTTGCATGAAATCTCCATCCAGTTCCATTTCAACATCATTTTCTGTTTCCACTTCCATCGCTAAAGATGTTTGATTGTCTCCGTTTTCCGACTCTGAAGCTAAACAATGCTGATTCTGATTTATAGATCTTTCCAGGTGTTACTTCCAAGAATTTTAAAGTACGATGATATGTACTTGGTGTACAGTATGACTGGCATCAGTAAGTTAGACACACCTTTTATAAGTTTTCTATGTCAGTGTCAGCATACAATGCACATGTTCAATTTGACTATTTAAGTAAAGCTTTTGGCTTTCATTTATGTCATGATGGCTTGTCCTATTTGAATAAGTTCATATGGTGAGAAAGCTCACATGGTTGTGGAAGAAAAATGTTCATTGCCTAGCTAGTGATAAGACTTGAAATTCGGATGTACTTCACACAATCACAATAGGCTACCAAACATTACGTTACAGTTACACTACCTGCTACAGTAGTCCAAATCCACTAACCTTGGGCTGGCTCTGGATTAAGTCTTTCATGCAAAACCACACATGAAACAACACATGGCAAAAAGGTTCAAGCGGAGAGGGCCCTTACTCACACAGCTACAAGTTGAATAGTAGTACTGGTAGGCCTATGAACTGTATGGCAATTGGTACTGTATAGCCTAACAGTTAGGCATAGGCTAGGCTATGTATGATAGGCTATGCAGAACGTAGCCTAGTTGAAGGTGCCATCCTATCGTACATGTCCCATGATGTTCCAAAGTTAGGCTTTACATCATCAAATGTAAGTCCTCGTTTCCGTGAGAACAGTCAAAACACCAAAGAAGATCACACACTGTATAGTTTTTCTGAAGGATAATATGCCGTATGAAAACACTTCACCGCTATTTTCAAGAACCGTCAAGTTTTTTTCGAATCTAAACGCCTACTCGGTGTCGTTGCAGTTCGGTAATTCGTGCAACACAACCCGGTTTGAAGCTTGTTTGGGTACGGTGTTTCAGCCTAAAATTCGACCCAAGAATGTAACAAATCATCGAGGCTAGCAAGCTTCCATGCTTACCACTGAAAAGTTCCAGGGACCAGGGGTGGGACCGGCAAAAATATAGGGGCCGGGGCATTGCTACGCACACTAATGGTACCAGACCCTAGTTGGATCCAGGGGTTCGTCTTAGGGTTTCTGGTGTGGGCCAGGGGCAAAACAATTGTAAGCCTAAATATCTGACACTTATCATTCTTTCAACCTCATGTAGCTGTCCCTAGTTTATCTGTTTTATCAAAGTTCATGGAATTGAGATTATTCTCATTTCCTGTCACATTGGCTTAAGTACTTAAATAAATCTCTTTATTGTGTGGGTCCACAGTATGTGACCACAGGGCTGGCAGCTGGTTAACATTACCTGTCAGGAAAACATTACTAGGAAATAGGTTTGACTCATTAGTGCAGATTTCTCTTTGTCTCATCCTAGATGCACTCTGCAGACTCTGCACCAATGAGAATAGTAAAATACCTTTAGGACACTCCCACTTTGGCACCATGGGTGTAGACCCATGTGACAAAGAACTTTAGGATTCATTCACTTTTTGAGATTCGAGATTGAGAGTAGAGATGAGATTTTGAAATTGGAAGCCAGAGCAGTAAGATAGAAAGTTAGAAATAGAGGAGTAGAGAAATAAGATAGAATCGAATAGAATCGAGAGAGACTTGAAGAAAAAATAACTTAGAATTATAATGGAGTGGTGCTAGCTGAGTGAATTCTTTAATATTGCACTTAGACTTTTATTACATTTATGTTCACGTTTCTACCTGTATATATTTCCATCATCACCTATATTGCCAACTGAGCAGGCAGCAATGAATAAACTCCTCATGCTGAACTTGTAAATATTTGTTTGTGTCCTTTCATTTGGAAACACCTTCAACTTAATATGTAGGGACACGCCATCGACATGTCTTACTTTACCCGCTCGATCATTCCGCTACCGAATGAACAATCCAACTTACAGTAAGACCGACAGCTATATCATACAAAAACCACCCCTACACTATGATTGGGCCGGTCCAGGGCAAAGTGACAGATAATTAATATAGGGTTAACAAACGAAATCTCAACAATGTGCAACACTCCACATTATTGTTTTTGCATTAACAAAAAAAGCCTTAAAGGCATATTTTCATCATCCCAAACAGTTCCAATTCTCCCAACTTACTTCCTTCCAGCCCCTCCCACATTTATCTAAAACTCATCTTTATCCAGACACAATCCTTTTTTATTGCTTCATGGCTTGTCCCAGTGGCCATACAAGTCCATAATGTGTAATCAAGACACTCTCAGTGCCCATGCTGTGTAATTTAGCTATGATGCATTGTTTGAATGTGATGCCAATCAAAGAGCTGTACCAATTGAGAGTTTTGATATATGTATACTGAAACTGTAGTTTAGGGTGACGAATGACTGCCTTTAATCTGAAATGTTAAAGATGCACGAAGACCTAATTCCAACGGATATCCCTAAGTACCTGCCAAGTGAGGTTACGGGCTTTTGCTGACATGTCACACTCTACCTTTAAAGAAACAAACTGTTGCAAATAATTTCATAACTGTTATGAAAAATTTAATAAAATTAATAATTTGGTCACAAAAACTAAATTATATGTTTGAAGATTTTTTTTAAGCGTGTCATGCTTCTTGTTTTACTTTAATCGAAATACACCACCTGGATCACTTGTTAAAAAAAACCGCGCCTATTTAATATTTTCATCTGCATATCGAAAAGTTTTGTACAAAAACGATCATTTGCTCATTCCATATCAAAATTTTTTTAGTGTTCTAATTAAGGTAAGCTAAATCGATTATGCCTTGGAATGATATGTCAAGGTTAGAGGAACTCATAAAATGCCAATTTTCATTCGAAATACATGATTTTTGACGTTTTTAAAATTTTGTGACGCCATAATTTGCCACCCGGGGGATTTCCCCAAAATAATGGGCCATTTTATGCCTTACTTCAAGCGTTTTACGACAAAAATATAGATCCAAATAAAACCAATTCTTCTCCTCCTGTTACATGTGACATGCAGCTCCCAGAAACAAGTTTAGTCGTGTCAATATATTTGTGGCTAGAAGTGTTAATCCTTTAAATTATGTAAAGTTTGGATGAAAAACGCTTTTCGTCCATAGACATCAAATCCCATAAATTAATGACTTACGACAAAAGTAAGGGGTGTGCCCAGTCAAAAAAGCATTCACTAGATATGCAATAGTATGAACATCACAAATCCAGTTTAGCCAGACCTTAAAACACAACCCCGAATACTACATATCACAAAAACCAAAATGCAAAATGCGCCCGCACACTGTAACGCATTCGCTTAGTGGGAGGTTTATGATCGAAACTTTTCGATATGCAGCGTCCAGAATTGGTAAATAACCTAGGTTTAAAAAATGTCCCAAGAATTTCATCAGAAATATCTCAAAATCAACAGGTAGTAAATTCCTTCTTGCTATTTGAAGGAAAAAATTGTAAAATTTGAATCTATTGTGTGTGCTGTTGTTGTTTATTTGATAAATTTGAAAAAAAAAAAAAAAAACTGTCGTATGAAAATACTTCTAATTAGGGTTATTAGTGATCATGTAGTCATGAAAATGTTCAACATTATCAACGCCAGTTTCGCAAATTGTGCAAAGAAAGTTAAATTTTCACGCATCTGGTTCTCGTGTCATCAGGGGGCAAAGAACATGATTTTCCCTGTACGTGAAAGGCCCACCCCTCCTTTTTGGAAATGTTCTCCAGTTGTTAAGAGGCTGACGGTTATTCAGGTTATGAGGTGCCAAAGGTAGGCCATTGAAGTTTAGGGTGGTCCCGGCAGAAATGTCCACTCATGCGCGAAAGACTAGTAGCGAGTTTCGTTTACAGGAAGTTGCATACAATTGTGGAAAATATAGACCCCAGACAGCTTAAATTGCTAGGTCTATTTCCAAGACTTTTTAGTGGAATTTAAGTAGTCGTTATATTGAGATTTTGATCGAAATGAAATGTTCCTGTGACTTAATGATTTAAATTACAATATCATCATAAATAGATAAATGTACCACTAGTCATTTTTCAAAATTTTAAATTACTATCATGCACGCCCTCCCGTCTGCCAGTGCCCATTTAACCGGGAAGTCGAAAACACCCAGAATATGTTTGCCATTTTCGTGTCACTTCTTTCACCGCTATATCATTTCTAACAAATAAAAAGCCTGGGGTTGTGCAAGACTATGGGGTGAGGCTGACTCGGAGGAGGGAATAATTGTTTCTTATTGGCCACCCATATGAGTTTTTTTTTTTTTTTTTTTGGTAAAATTTTATGATTTTATTGTGTCTAATGCTGTTTAAGTGTTCGGGCAAAAATTTATGATATAATTCGAACATGCCCTTTAATTTAAAATACACCAGAATTTTAGGACTCATATAACTGTCCGAATATATCTATAGGACTTTGAGCATAAGCATAATTAATTTGGAAATTAACTGATATTCGAGTAGACCTTCTTTTCGAAGTTGGAAATAAGAGACGAGAAGAAGGTACATATTGCGCTCTACATTCGGTATCATCGGGGAGCAGCTCGATCCCTGGTATGAACAGCATGTTATATTACAGATGAAGCGATGAGAACTGCTGAAAAAGAGTGTTACGAACTTCTCACTATTTCGCGTTCAGATGGATTTAAGGATCTAGGTATTTGACGGGACAGACTAACCAAGCTAAAGGTTACATGAAAATGGAAATCATGAACACAAAAAAGGGAAACATTCGACTATTGCATGTGTGTAGGTTGTAGGTGTGTGTGTGTTGGCGAAAAGGCAAAATACAGTACCGATATAAATAAGGCTGTGGATGAAAAGGGTCTTTATAGCTGCGCACACCACCAATACTACCAAACTTGAACATGCATGTCATACTAGTATATTTTTTATTCACGAGTACTAGAATTAATAGACTCCAAATATTGTATTGTAAGTCAAAGTAGGTAGACTCTCTGGTGTTGGCACACGAAGAGAGTCGACATTTTGAAATTGGGGATATTTATCTGACATCGGAAACCGATCGCGAGTCCTGAACAGACTTGAAAACTTAGTAAAGGATACATCCAACGAGGAGACCAAACTTCCGTTCGGTATTTAGCAACCTGCAGCCAACCAGAAACAAATTGTTTGCTTAAAGGACGCCGAATGAAATATTTAGGCGTCGAAAAATAAAGTCCCGTTGAAAAAAATAAGGAAATACTAAGCTGAGGGAAGGTTGGAAAGTTCGGGTTTTATGGAAAGATGACGTTTCCATTTTCATCCAAGCAATTTCAGTTTTCTCAACTAAGTTATTCCTAACCCTGAAAGCCTTTGTGATCCTTTGTGCAGACGCAAACCCTAACTACGTTGCTAATGTCCTGAACTGGCATTGCATGCAACTTGAAGGCCATAATATGTAATCAGAACGCTCAATGAGCATATTGTATTATGTAACAGTGCTATGTACCTTTCTTTTTTTTTTTTTAGGCTATGTACCTTTCGAGTTGGTTGTGATGGCAAAGCCAAAACGTCGGAAAGGTGGACAAGCCTGCTATGCCCTTTCGCTATAACGTTGCATTTGCGTTATCATGAATAAATAAAAATAACAAAGAGAGAACTGAAGTTCTTAAAGGGGTAGTTTAGGCAAAAAAGTAATTTACACAAGAGGAACTAAATCATCTCTGTTTAGTGAAATATTTTATAATTGTAAAACTACACGTTTATACAACCAGTATATCTAAAACTGGTGTTAACCTTTAATCAAAGGTAACTGAAAGATAATGCGTGCGAAACTTTTTTCATTTTTTTTTTTTTTTTTTTTTTTTGTAATTTCCGCTGACGATCATTTAACATTCGTTAAACTATCGGAATATCTTTCCACAGTTCGTGACCCTGGACGGATGTACGTAGTACTGACAAAATCATTCAATTTACCGAAAACACCCAAAAAAGGTGAAGTAGGGGGGGGATGGGCACGACCCCCTGCCCCTGCCCCTCCCCGCCTAGTATTGTACGCTGTTGTGTTGTGAAACACATGAAATCACTAAGGTTAGGTTTGGCAAATACAATTGAAAAACGAAATTTCTAGTTAATGAATACCTTAGGAAAATCAACAAACGCAAAATAGGCATATTCCTTCACTTTAAAAGGAGGGTTTAAGGTCACAACATGTTTTCAAATGTTGAAGGCGTGCTTATTCTAAGCTTTTCGAGGAAATTTGCTTTGAAACTGATGTTAAGTTCTGAGGACTGCATAAGGTGCACAGGAATTATAAAACCGCTTTGCGATCCCTTCAGGAGGATTTTATCCTTATTTACTTCAAGGTCAACGCAACAGTTTGAAAAAAAAAAAAAACAACAACAAAGGGAAAAAAGCAATGTGAGAAAGTTATATACGGTTACCTCTGCTGCTCTCAAACTCACTTTGGAACACAAATCTGTTAACTTCATTTACTGACAACTTGAGAAATACGATTTGAATGGAAATTTCACCCCACGGTGTAGATCAGGTTTCTCTTTTTATATATGAAAATGAAATTTTACTGAAACTTTCCTTTTAAACACAAAGAAGTGAACGTAGTCACTTTCTACTAGGGTGAAGAGGGTAAATTCACTCCAAAAATAGTAAAACTCACTCCAAAAGAGTGAAATTTACTCTAGATGAGCTGTCTCACTCTTGATGGAGAGCAGTGATCAATTTTGAGAAAGGGTGATCTTTGCAGGCACTTGGTAAAGAGAGAATTTTCACTCGTGATTATCTTCTTGGAGTGAATTTCAATAATTCTTGGAGTGATCACACTTTTCGTTCTATTAGAACAGTGGTTCTCAAAGTGGTCCCTACTGCCCCCTATGGGGCACTGAAAAGTTTCAAGGGGACTCTGAGGAGTTTGCAAGCAATTGGGGGGTGTTGGCATTGACTAGGGGGTCCCTGGAGGTTCTCATACATTCGTGCAATATTAAGGAACCTAGGAGGTTGCAGACTGTTTGACACAGACTGTCTTCTCTGAAAGGTTTACCAACTACTGACAAAAATTTACCCAATATAAAACTTATCTGGGTCATTTTGGTGCTGGAAATTCAAAGTTGAAAGCTCAAAGTCAAAGACTTATATAAATATGATGGCATGTTGGGTGGGAGGGGGACGTTGGATCAGTCATGGTTGCCTTATGGGGCGGTATTTTGAAAAAAGTTTGAGAACCACTGTATTAAAGCATGACTAAGTTTTCTCTTTTGTTTTTTTAAAGTGTTCTGAGAACCAAGATTGTATCTATCATGACGAAAGTTTAATTCAGGCCAAGTATGAATAGAGGGTGTACTATAAAGTTTACTCCATGAGTTAACTTGGTTAAGAAATTTATGGTTCCTTATTTACAAAACTCTTTACTTTACATCTGACAAACAACATGAGAGAAACAACAGCATAGCAACAGAAAAGACTGAACTGTATGTCCTTCTTTTTCGCATTTATTTCTCATAAGATTTCTATATACACGTAATATACAGGACCAACTTTTATCAAACTTCAAAGCCATGGTTTCATGAGGAGGAATTCAGATCAGATTCAGATCTGATTTTTATGAGTTTTTATTAAAATATTCACCATCTCTGGTTGATAAGAGCCAAAAATTTGCCAATTACTGTAAATATGATGAGATATGAAATATGATTTGCTTTACAAGTCTATAAAAATGAAATGTTATCCACATTTTTTCGCGATGTCACACAGGCAGACATGCACAGTCTGATCAAGGCTGTCATCTGTTGATGTAAAATAAAGTACAGTACCTGAAATACAAATAATATATTACGTTGGTTGGTAATATTAAGGTTCGTTCTCACCAAAGATAGAGAAGATTTAAGTACAAACTCACAAAAATTGGATCATAATTTATAAATCATTTACCTAAGGTTCTCTTCAACCATCAGGTTTCTTCATTAACGAGGAAATAAACAGAATTTGAACAGTTCAGAATGATCTAAAATATTTTTTACCTTCAGCCGTTCAGTGCAAATTTAACATGAGCCTTTCTTTTGTATATCACAGCCTGCATGGTTAAGTTGTTTGAGCATCCCCCTTGCAGTGTGGAGGTCTGGAATTTGACTCCATGCCAGTTCATTTCGAAGATTAAAGATGGAACCTATTGCCTTTGAACGTGAAGCTCATAATAGGTAATGGAGTAGGGAAACAAATCAGTGAGCCACCACTGGATAAAAGGCTGTGGCAGGTCAGACTTACACCAATTGGTTACAAACTGAGCCACAAAACTCCCATCTAATGAACTTACTTATGTATATCACACTACTTTGTGACAAACATTATCTGATCATTCTCATGTTATTCAATTGCTGTCTAGTTCTCCACATATTTGCAGATAAATTGTCAACATTTGAAATGGAAGAGAACTTGGAGCAAGCAGGAGCTATATCACCCTACCAAATTAATAGTTGAATGTTTTATTTTGAAGTACATTGCTTGGAACTCAAAGTGGAATTGAATATGCAAAAGGGGAATAATAATTTTGTGAAAAATCATGCCTCTCTTTTAATCTTAGTTCCATGCAAACACATGATTCTAGGAAGAACTTAGTTGCAAGGTGTAAGCAATAAAATAACATATAAAAAAAAACCAACAATAATTTAAATATGTGGAAAGAAACCTTTTTCACAAAGTCACCTCGACTCTCTGGCAAAGAGACAAGGAGCAAAACCAAGCAAATGCCCCCCAATGAGTTCTGCTTGCTAAAAGAGCTATGCACATGAAAGAAGATAGACTTTATCAAGTCACAACCTCTCAACCTTCAGACAAGGGGATGTCATGTGTGGTCCACTCCCACCTGGCTAAAAGTAACAGGTACCTATGCATGATCCCAGAAAAACAGTCCAAAAATGAGAAAATAAGCCCACAGGTCATACCCTAGTGAATTGCACCTCTAGGTGTAAAAGTTATTTCCAAACACATACTGCTCAAGATGATATCTGAAAATATAATCAGTGCATTTGTAACCCAAAGTGCACTATAGCAAACTGGCATTTTCAGACTGTTCTGTTGACCTAGAAGCTTTTTACTCCAAAGTGTTAGGGAGGTATCCTATCCTTTGCCCCCCCCCCCTCCCACACTCTACAAGACACTCCATAAACCCTTTTGTGACACAATCCTAAACACCTACACTTCTGTACTCACAGCAAGTATTAGTAAAGATTTGTACACCTAACCTGTACCTACATTCCTGTACTCACAGCAAGTATTGGTAAAGATTTGTACACCTTATCTGTACCTACACTTCTGTACTTACAGCAAGTATTGGTAAAGATTTGTGCAACTGACCTGTACCTACACTCCTGTACTTACAGCAAGTATTGGTAAAGATTTGTGCAACTGACCTGTACCTACACTTCTGTACTTACAGCAAGTATTTGTAGAGATTTGTGCACCTGACCTGTACCTATGATCCCCTACTTATAGCAAGTATTGGTAAAGATTTGTACACCTGACAAAGTGTCATACTCTTGCACAAGTAAGCTGCATTGGTCATACTGACTTGGACATTTTGTCTTAAGAAATGAGGGCCAATTTCTAAACTTATTGTACCCTATAACTATTTGTTTATACAAATTCAAACAAAGACCTATTTCATGAATATTCAAAAAAAGAAGATAGGCCACCCCATCCTTAACAAGATATCACGTATGACAAAAAACTTCTAAACTTCACATCCAAACCTTTCCTTATGTCTCTAACCCAAAACTAGCCTTGTGACATGATACCATGTATGATACTGTAGTAGGGTGGAATTATTCCCACCCCTTCTGGCTGGTATTCATTAGCCTCCATGGGTGCTGGATAGAGGCTACCTCCTCAGGCAGGTTATGTAACTCTTGGTACTGCATATGAATGGGTATGCAGATGGGCTTCCTTTCTGGAAGGCAAATTTCTTTGTTTTGGCCTCTTTACCACCTGCTGTTGGTATTGGTCCATAGGCAAATAGTACCTTTGGGCTGAAGAATTTAGTGTTCCCCTTAGTCATTTAGAAGTTAGGGCCCCCCAGGGATTCATTCACCGTCATAATGTTGTTTACCATGGAGGACAAGGGCTAAGATGCTAGCATTAAATCAGGTTACTCCTTGAGAAGTTGTATTACTCCTCTGGTGAAAGGGTCTTATCACATGGCCATGCTCTCTTCTGAACTATGTGCTTTCACTCCTGCATCTGCTGCCTAAGTGAGAGGGTGTGTGTGTTTCTAAGGAAGTATCCTGTGAAGTTGGCGGGAGTCAAACTGTTAATTGGTTCCGTGACCGAGAGTATTGACGAGATGTCTAGTTCGATAATGTTCTAATGTTCTCATAGCACTCCAAATTGGTTGTGGTTCGAGGCTGTTCTGTCGTACAGCATTTAATAAACTGGAGAGGTAAAGCTAGTAAATGGTCTTCTGTCGTCATTCGTCTGGCGTGATTCCACCTACCAGGGTCACCCCCTTCAAGGCCAAATTCTACTTTACTACAAATGGTGTCAGAAGTGGGATACCAGAAGCCGTCTAGAAGATCAGAAGGTTGTGAGAGGAAGAACGTATACTGCTGTCAAGCTGAAGATAGACGCCTAGGGATCTGACAGAGCAGCCTCGGACCACCTGTATTAATTTGGAAGTAAGCTTTAAGTTAACCTGCTTGTCCAGCTTGGCTTAAGCTAGTTCTTGTTATGGTGGAAGCATAAATGTAAATGTAAATTGGCGTACCTTGCAGAGAATTCATTAGGGTGGCCATATCATTGTGATATCTTGTATTTTACAGGGAAGATTACTAAAAGGGAGTTGCATTCTTTCTAGGTCTATAGCCAGGCTTGCTAAGTAGCTCGTAGATTATTGTACTAAGGGCATGAGTTGTAGAATATTGTAGAAGTGCATGTATTTAGCAAACTGTAATAAGTAGGGAACAATGACGACACCAGGAGAGTCCCAAGATGGTGATACTCAGCAGGGCCAGATAAACATGGATGCCTTAACCCAATTCTTCCGAAGAGCAATGGGGTTCCAGGGAATTCCTCAAAATAAATTAAGCAAGTTCAGAGGCTCTCCTCGCCGGTCTGGAGACCCATCACTACAGGAATGGCTGGATGATTTTACGGAAGCTGTGAAAGCGTACAACTTGTCGGATAGGGATCAGGCCAAGGCTATGGTCGAACATCTAGTCGGCCCAGCTAGGGAAGAAGTGATGTGCCTGTCTGCTGCTGACCGGGAAAGCACAAAGAAGGTCATTGATTGTTTAAAACTGTGCTTTGGCTCAGAAGAATCGGTGAAGTCCCTGAGCAGCGAATTCCACAACAGCGTTCAAGGGGACACAGAGCCCCTGGCTGAGTACAGTAGGTGCTGCTTAGACTATACAGCCGCATGGAGGCCGCCGCACCAACATCGGAAGACAGTGATGTCCTCAAACAACTCAGGGATAGGGCCCTAAGGGACCGATTCTCTAGAGGTGCCAGGGAGGCCTGGGTCCGGAGGGAATTACGTCGCATTGATCTGGCTACAGAGGAGAAGTCATTCGAAGAGATGCGGAGAGAGGCCTTGCTGCTGTTTAGCAAAACGGAACAGGCCAGGAAGGTGAGAGTTAGGGCGGTCTCCCATGAGATGGATACTCAAGTAGGAGCTATTCTGGCTGCGTCTAAGGAAGACAAAGAGGCGAGTCTGCAGAAGGAGGTACAAGAACTGAGGAGTCAGGTGACCAATTTGAAGAAAATTGCTGAGGAGGTAGTAGAGTTGAGAGAGATAGTACGAGGTCTTGTGGAGCGTCAGCACATCACGCTTGATGATGTTGAATGCTTCACATGCAGGGGCAGGGGACACATTGCGAGGAACTGCCCACATCGGGAGACAAGCTTTAGTTTCAGAGGCAGAGGAGGAGTTAGAGGAGGTTACGCACCCCCAGACGAGGCATGTGGCAACCTGGCCCCCAATATAGACCCCCTGCCAGATCTTCGACAGACGGAGCTGGAACAGAGACAGCGCCGTCGGGAAACTCTTAAGCTCTGCTGTTGTGGGCAGAACAGCAGAGGCAAACAGGGAGGAGAAATTGCCTAAGTCCACAGACACGCCTGACAATGTGACTAAATCAACCAAGAGAAGCAGAGCGAAGACAAGAGTAAGGAAGATAACAGGGAGGATTCAACAGAGGGACTAAGTCAAGAATTTGTAGTATTAGTTGGAGAAAGGAGGGAACAAGAAGGTACAATTATTAACAATGTAGAATGTAGTTCAGCAGAGAGGAGAGAGCCTGACACAGAGGGAGAGGAGAGGAATAGAGTGAATTGCAGCTCTGGTAACATGCAACCTGATGGGAATGAAGGGCAGGGGGTAAAGATAGAACAGGGTAGCAGTATGGACAATTCAGAGTTGAGTGGCCAAGAAGTGGGAATGAGGGTTGTTCTTGAAGGCATTGGAGAGAATAAAGAACAGGTGGAAGTAGGCAGACTGGAAACCTCACAACCGATGGAATCATCAAATTTTATATCGCCAAGTCCAACTGCCATGATAGATATAGCAGGGGTTACAGTTGGCTGCATCATTGACACTGGTGCTGAGGCATCATTGATCCCAGAAGACATATTTCACAACATCCTGGAACCAACAGTTGGTCCACTAGGGCAGCTGGCGACATCAATTAATATCTCTGGGGTGTCGGGAGTGAGTGTTCCTGTCAAAGGGTACCTTCAGGCACCAGTCACAGTCTGTGGGAGAAAAGCTGTTGTTGGATTCCTGGTGACTGAAACTCAACTTTCACCAAAAGGAAGGTCACGAGACCACCCTATCTTGTTGGGGTGCAATGCACTGAAGCCACTTGCAGCATCACCAACTACCCATGGAGATAACTTCAGCATCCTGCTTGGTGGAGAAGAAGTGACCCTCAAGAGTGTACTGCCCTCACCGCCTATGTACAGTACCCAGGCCACCCTAAGTACAGGCAACACTAAAGAAGTTATCCCACCGAGGACAATTAGAAGAATCACTTGTAATTTATCAGAGCCAGTAGAAAGGACAGGAAAGACAGTATTGCTGGTCAGACCAGGCCTCGTCCAAGAAATTCCAGCCCTGCAGGTAGTTGAGGGTTGTTTGGAGTCAGGGTTGGAGGAAACTAATATCCTACTTGTAAACACCGGAGAGACACCCGTTGAATTACCACCGTATGCAGACATAGCACAGGCTACTACTGTTGAGGTAAAGGAAGAAATTCTATTAAGAGATACAGGTGCAATTGTGGAAGTAAACATTGGAGAAGTCCTCCTGACAAATGATGAAACTACCCCCAGCAGTGACTACAAAGAGGAATGTAAGGGTGCTTCAAAGCTTCCTACAGGGGTTGATCTTTCTCACCTGAGTAAATTGGAGCAAAAGAAGGTAGAAGACTTAATTATGAAGCATCCACATGCCTTTTCAGAGGGTGAATATGACCTTGGAAGTTGTGCATTAATACCTCATGAAATCCATGTGACTGATAGCAAGCCTTTCCGACTACCTTATAGGAGAATACCACCAACCCAAACGGAGGAGGTGAAAAGATTGTTGCAGGAGATGTTGGATCAGGGCATAATCAGACGTTCCACAAGCCCGTACGCAAGCCCCGTGGTATTGGTGAGAAAGAAAACAGGAGCCCTCAGGCTTTGTATTGACTACCGCCAGCTAAATTCAGTCACCGTAAGGGATTCATTTCCCTTACCTCGGATAGATGAGACACTGGAGGCCATGGGTGGAGCAAAATATTTCAGCTCTCTTGACCTCTCCCACGGCTACTTTCAAATAGAAATGCACCCAGGCTCAGTGGCCCTCACAGCATTCAGAGTTCCCTGGGGACTTTTTGAATTCCGCAGAATGCCGCAGGGATTATGTAATAGTCCGAGTACCTTCCAGAGGATTATGGAGCTTGTATTTGGAGACATGAATTTAGGCCATTTGGTTCTGTATCTAGATGACATTCTGGTATTTTCTACCATGTTTGAGGAACACCTTCAGAGACTTGAAGAGGCATTCATGAGGTTAGCTAAGCACGGGTTAAAGCTGAAGGGAGAGAAGTGTGCTTTCCTCCAATGGGAAGTGAGACATTTAGGCCATGTGGTCAGTTCGGAGGGCATTGCTGTAGACCCGCAGAAGGTGGAACCTATAGTTTGTTGGCCCACACCGACAGACAATACAGAATTGAGGTCTTTCCTTGGTCTAGCATCATACTACAGGAAGTTTGTCCCTGGATTTGCCAAAATAGTAACCCCATTACATGCATTAACCCATGGTAACACCGGTGAAGCGGGGAAGAAGCAGTCCAAAAATGTTACCCTCCAATGGTCCCCTGAAGCAGAAGCGGCATTTAAGCAGTTGAAAGATTTACTCTCTACAGCCCCTGTCTTGGCTTACCCCCAGTTTGGACGTGACTTTGTATTAGAGATTGATGCATCCTTACAGGGCTTGGGCTGCTGTTTACTTCAAAGTGATGATGATGGGAACCTCCACCCAGTAGCCTATGCCAGTCGGGGACTAAGAGGAGCAGAGCAACGATACTCAGACTTTTCAAGTTTCAAATTAAAATTGTTAGGACTGAAATGGGCTGTCGCTGATAAGTTTAGAGACTATTTACTTGGTTCACATTGCACTGTCCTTACAGATAACAACCCTTTGGCACACTTGAAGAATGCAAAGCTTGGTGCCACAGAGCAGCGCTGGGTTGCACAATTGGCCCCATTTGATCTGGATATCAAGTATCGACCTGGGAAATTGAATAGATGTGCAGATGCTTTAAGCAGATGTCCCCTGAACAAAGAAACGGAGGAGGCAGAAGATAAACTACGGAGTGTAAATGTGGTTGCTTTTCCTGTTGAATTGACCACTCCAGCTATTACAGAGGAAACGATACCAGGTGTTTTTCAATCATATACACCTGATCAGCTTGGTAAAATGCAGAAGGAAGATGAGGCTTTAGGAGTTGTATGGGACTGTTGGTCTGCTGGTTGGTCCCCTGGTGAGGAAGTACAGTCATGGACCCCTGAGGTAAAGAGTTGGCTGAAAGAATTTTCCAAAATTGTGGAGAAGAATGGTGTTTTGTACAGGCAACAAAAGGATTATCCAGGTAGGGAAAGTCTACAACTATTAGTTCCGCACAAGCTCCGAACAAAATTGCTGTGTATTGCTCATGATGAGTGGGGGCACCAAGGGATTAGACGGACTCAGGATGTACTGAAGGGTAGATATTTTTGGCCAGGTCTCCATAAGGACACTGAGAAATATGTGAAGGGCTGTTTCACCTGTACAACCATTAAGGCACCAACACCAAAAGTAAGGATGCCTAGGAGACACCTCCTTGCCTTTAGACCTATGGAACTGGTAGCTATCGACTTCCTTAAATTGGATAAGGGAAAGGGGGGTATTGAGGATGTATTAGTAATTACTGACGCTTTTACAAAGTATGCCTGTGCTGTCCCTTGTAGAGACCAGACCGCCCCTGTCGTTGCCCGTGCCCTCCGTGATCATTGGTTTTGCCATTATGGTGCGCCACTCCGCATACATTCTGACCAAGGACGGAATTTTGAGAGTTCCCTGATACAGGAGTTATGCAAGCTTTATGGGATCAAGAAGTCACACACTATGCCCTACCACCCAGAGGGAAATGGACAGACCGAACAATTCAATCGCACGCTGTGTGGGATGATAAGATCACTCGATCCATCTTGTCGAAGAAAATGGCCAGAATTACTTGGGCACCTTGTTTTCCTTTACAATGCTACTCCCCATAGTGTAACAAAGATGTCACCCTTTTTCCTGTTGTATGGATGTGAACCTTACACAGCATTGGACCAACTTCTGTCCAACTCTAAGAAGAACTGGGAGGAAGATTTTGTTGAAGAACAATCTCGATTGCTACAAGATGCACACCAGATCGTACGGGATAGAATGCGTACAGCCTTGCAAGCCCAGAAGGCAAAACATGATCAACAACCAATGAGCTGTCCACTTACTGTGGGTACAAAGGTCTTACTGAAGAAATGTGCATTCCAAGGAAGGCACAAACTCCCCGACAAGTACAATCGAGAGGCATTTGTTGTGGTATGGGTAAACAAGGAAGGTGATGTGTACGGCGTTCGTCCTGTTCTTGGGGGGCCTGTGCAAACTCTGAATAGAACCATGCTCATAAAAGACCCACGATTTGCCAATATCTCGATTCCTGAAGTTATAACTGAAGAGGAGGAGGAGGTAGTAACTGAAGAGGGACAGGCAAATGATGGCGACTGTAACTCTACCACTCGAGAGGAGGATTATGAAGAGGATGCAGAACAGGATGTTGATGCTGAACTACCAATTGTACCAATTTGGTTGTACACCGCACCACAAGAAGGGCCTCCAACGTTGCAACACGAAGGGGATCAAATTCCTCATAGAGTGTCTAGCAGAGCTACCAAGGGTCAGCATAGGAACCCCCACCACTTACCTCGCTCTGTGGTTAGTACATAACCTAGTAATTTTGTTACCCTTGGGACTCTCCTCATTGTCTCCCAGTTAGTAAGTTTTGACTACATGTTGTGTCTGTAGTCTCCGCAAATGTATATCATTGTATCATATTAGGTTGTAACAGTGCCAAAGTCCAGACCAATTAAGTATTGTTCTTGCAGTACAGAGGGCTGATTAAAATTGTGGATTGTACAGCTGGAGTACAATAGGGGTGCTATAGTACGCAGGGGTGCGTTTTAGGTTGGGGGATTTGGTTTAGTGTGGTGGAATTCAATTTGAATGTCAGTCGGGGCGATGACAATTTTTGGGGGGAAGATGTAGTAGGGTGGAATTATTCCCACCCCTTCTGGCTGGTATTCATTAGCCTCCATGGGTGCTGGATAGAGGCTACCTCCTCAGGCATGTTATGTAACTCTTGGTACTGCATATGAATGGGTATGCAGATGGGCTTCCTTTCTGGAAGGCAAATTTCTTTGTTTTGGCCTCTTTACCACCTGCTTTTGGTATTGGTCCATAAGCAAATAGTACCTTTGGGCTGAAGAATTTAGTGTTCCCCTTAGTCATTTAGAAGTTAGGCCCCCCCGGGGATTCATTCACCGTCATAATGTTGTTTACCATGAGGGACAAGGGCTAAGATGCTAGCATTATATCAGGTTACTCCTGGAGAAGTTGTATTACTCCTCTGGTGAAAGGGTCTTATCACATGGCCATGCTCTCTTCTGAACCATGTGCTTTCACTCCTGCATCTGCTGCCTAAGTGAGAGGGTGTGTGTGTTTCTAAGGAAGTATCCTGTGAAGTTGGCGGGAGTCAAACTTGGTGTTTCCTGTTAATTGGTTCCGTGACCGAGAGTATTGACGAGACGTCTAGTTCGATAATGTTCTGATGTTCTCATAGCACTCCAAATTGGTTGTGGTTCGAGGCTGTTCTGTCGTACAGCATTTAATAAACTGGAGAGGTAAAGCTAGTAAATGGTCTTCTGTTGTCATTCGTCTGGCGTGATTCCACCTACCAGGGTCGCCCCCTTCAAGGCCAAATTCTACTTTACTACAATACTATAACTCTAGAGATATAAATGTAAATCCTTATAAAACAAAACCTAAGGAAGTAATGGTATAAGAAAGTCTGGTTACTGTATCCCATTTCAAGTGAAAACATGAATGAGTTTTATGAATACAATAAAAGTGAATGATTCCTGTCATAGACTGAAGGTGTACATAAAATATTCTTCACTTATTTATACCTATTGGGAAAGATAAGTTTTAAATTATTACCAGGCTTAGGGTGATTGTTAATCAGTAATCATAATTGATTGCAGTCAATTATATTTTTTAAAGTTGCTGTAATCACAATTGATTGCTTTTGTGAAAACTTCAAAGTAATTGCAATCGTGATCCATTACTTTTAATTTCAGCTGTAATTGTTATCATAATTGTAATCAAAAATAGGGAGTAACTGAAATCATAATCAATTGCATTGGGATGTAATCTCCCCAAGCCTGGTTATCAAACCATGAATGGGTTTGAATTCTTGAGACTCACAGGGCAATATTTAACAATAATTCACCACAAGATACTTCATGAAAGGTTGCCTCAAACTGAGGTGAACAGACAACTAAAGGGAGATGAAAAGACTAAATAGCTTGGAGTGGAGGGTAGTAGGTTCAGTGCATTTTGAGTTTGAATTATTTGCCAGTTCACCAGATAACTTGCAAGAACCCCCCAGCAAATGATGTAGATGGGATCATGATAACTGGGGCAGGCAGCCAATTCTGGCTTATGCAGAACCCCCTTCTTTTCTGCAGCATTTGGTCTATGAAGGTTTTAAAACAATTTACAAATGGATAGCTCATTGCTTTGTTTGCTAGATTATTTGATCTATTATGTCATCACACTTCGACTGGACAATTATCTCCTTTTGTTTCTTCAGCTTAAGGTGGTGGCATCCTGTTCTGCTTGATCTGGATAGAGTGAAAAAAGTTGACAGGTCAACATTTTCCATTCTGTTAACAATTGTAAAAGCTTCAAACAAATCTGCTTTCAGCATCTGCAATTCCAGAGGGATTAGACCACAGCTGGAGGTGGACTCTCTGGCATAATTCTTGCAACATGACAGTGAACCTTTTCAAGATTGGCAATGTCCTCTTTGGAGGATAGGGTACCACACTTGACAAAAATACTCAAATGTTATCTGAAATGTATCATGTTCAACCTATGAATGGCAATGTCTCCATATCAATAAATAATACATTTCTCAGAATGCATGGCTGGACAGTCAAATGCTTAGTGCACCCAACTTGCAGTCAAGGGGTCTGGAGTTTGACTTCCTGGTTGGATTATACCGAGGACTTTAAAAATGGAGACTACTGCTATTGTGCTTGGTGCTCAATATAAGCGATTGAGCAGGGAAAACAAGCCAGTGACAGTGAGCTGCAACTGGATAGAAGACCCGGCATGGCCCGCCCAACTTTAACAGATTGGTTAGAAACTAGGCTATAAGAACTCATTTAACTAGACACTCCTAATATGTATAGAAGTCCATCGTCAGAAATAGTCTCATTGATTTGTTACTGTCAAAAGTTGACATTTATTCTCAGGAAGCAACAGAATATACATTCTCCTGTCCTCCTTTCGTTTTTTTACCTTCAGTTAACTTTTTCTCATGATTGAATATGGAATGAGTAAGGGTGAAAAAGATACTTGTATGCTTCAACACAGTAAACCTTCTCTCTTGTGCTTCCTACAATCATGAGTTATAGCTACGTCATCATATCTGCATTCACAGGATAACCAATATTTCAGACAAGTTTAGCATCACCTTTGTTGGTGATGGTGATGATTTTCAAAGCTCGCAATACCTGTAGGGGAAAGAAGAATAAAGAGTGACTTAGAAAATTTTATTAAGGACAAAGGAATGCTCATCACAGGCATGTGAGTGGTAAGAAATAAAAGTGCAGGAAATGAATAGGAGAAGATCAATGGCACGAGCAAAGCACTGCGCTTCTATGGCAAGGGGTCCAGGAGTTTGCTAAAAAGCCCATTTGGGATCCAAGGGCAAAACCCCAGTTGAGGCCCAAAAAAAATGAAGCGCTCAGAAGTTCCTGGCAATTTTGTATTAACTTACAGTAGCTCAAATTGAGATGATCTTTAGAGTTAACTAACACAGACAAAGATTACATACTGATAGCCTGGTCAAATTCGCTTGGAATCAAAGGTACATAGCCTAGGCCCTAGCTAGGTTAGTTGGCCCTGCCATAATGATGCATACTTGGTCATAAAATGGAGGGTTGATTTATAAAAAAAATTCAAGTAACACATTTCAATGGGGTTTACTATATGAAACACCAATTAATAATTTTGAATTCATTTTGCTGTCAACTGTCCAAATATAACTTATTTTATTCAAATCTGTTCATGACAAAGCAATGACCAACAAGATTTAAAGGGTCAATCTCCTCCATTTTCCAAAGTGCTACCAAGTTTTAAAGGGCCTCATTTTAACTGGTTCAGTAATACAAGAAACTTTACCATTAGTCCATGCTCTAATCATAACTATTGTATTGTTCCTTCCATGAAGCAGTCCTATTTATATACTTCCAGTTTATTTTCTTCCTTCTCAACAAAAAATATATAGGAATTAATAAATAGCATAAGCCTTTCAACAATAAACCAAACAATCATGATAAACGTAATTCACAAATTTAAATGACAATAGTCAATTAAGAATTTATCATTGTAGTTTTTGATGAGAAGAGAGAGAGAAGGAAGAGAGAAAAATTTTGTAGTCTGGTAAGTATAAAAAAAAATGAAAATATGAATTGTTCAATTTAGGAGTATTGAACAAAGCCTTAGAAAAAAAGGAGATGGACTATCAGACAGTGTCAATGTAACTGTTGCCAAGTGTCACTTAATTTCTTTCAAAAACACCAAAGTTACACTAGTTAATCGTAAAGCTGAACAAAGAATTCATTTAATAGAGACTTTAAAATTGTCTCCCCATCTGCTGGTTTGTTCAGGATTGATCTGTGCAGGATTGAGAGCATGACTTAGTTGGTAGAGGATCTGACTCTCATTTGTAAGGGTTTAGGTTTTGTTTTTCAGACTGAGTCACACAAAAGACTTTGGAAATTGCCTCTAGTGCCATTGTGATGTTTTGCATAAGCCATATAGTAAAAATAACAATCCGATGCCAAACAACTGGAAAAAGGGCTCTGGGGATTGCTAGATTAAACCAACAGGTTATAAACTGAGATGTAAAACCCAATCAAACCTAACATCTGATCTGTACATAATGCTAGCAAATCAGAATGGTTTACATATGGAGGTGTAACTTACAATTGTCGTCTTTTAATGACAGTGAAATTAAGGTAAAACTTCACATGTTTGAGGAACATAACTAAAAGCTTATTTTTTTATTTCAACTTGATGGACAAAAAAACTTGTTTTTTCAGCTTGGAGAAAAATTTGAACCACTAAATGAAACCAGGTATATACTGAACAGTAGACAACTGCACTTCACAAGTTCATCTAAAACCATGTGAAACCAGTTGGGGGTGAAGTGAGTTCCTGTGCCTTACTGACCAGCTCAACCTATCATATCTACAAGCCTGTAACAAAGTGGCTGGCCTTGAACTTTGAGGGATGCAAAGGCGATCACATACCATGACTCAAACCTCAAATGACTGTGACAAATGGGATTTTTTGCACACATAATAATGAATAATGAATGGGAATTTATAAAAGTGATAAAACAGTTAACCAACCAGGTAACCACACTCCTTAACTTTCTGAGGAGTAAGATATGCAGCACACCCAGAAAACGTAAAATTCAAAGCCTGCAATGAGGTTCAAGATTTTGTCTATTTTTCAGATCATACTCTTAGCCTAGACTTATCCATAGACCTATTTCCAAACAGCAATTACAAAGGATTGTGGGATTGAGTTTTGGTGTTTGTCATTTTTGTCAATGGAATTTTACTATGGTGAAAGTTGACAAACACCCAAAACTCTATCCCACAATTCAATGTAATTGCTATTTGGAAATAGGTCTATGACAACACGTAAGTGCAATTGCACAAAGTCATATATAACAATATTCACCTTCAACTTTGCTTGACCAGTAGCACCGGTAATTCTCATGCCCATTGATGTCATTTCTTTAACCGTCAAAGGTGCAGATTTTGGATCCTCCTGAAAGTGGTCGTATAACTTCCTGTATGTCTGTTGAAGCAAAGCATATAGATGAATACAAATAGTCAGTTGATGGTTTGATTTAGTCAGCCATAACTGGGGTCCATCAGCTTTAATCTTTCTATTTTTTTTTAAAACTTTCATCATGAATGGTTGCACACTCAAAATCCCTCCTAACTGCTAACTGAATATGAGGACTTACAGTTGCATGTAGATTATAAAATTTGAGAGATTTAGGGCTTATGGACCCCACTGATGGCCGACTTCCCTAGCTGGTTGGATTGTCTAAGAAAAGTATAACTCCTACAGCAGAATGCAATTAATTAAAGTTTAAACAACGATGGACCAAGCATTAGCATAAGATAATGCAAAATCAGAGCGTTAAAGTGTTCAATCAAGTCTAGAATTTAAAAAAATTGAAGTTGCAAAGTGAATCTTGGTCATTCAGCTCCCATTGTCATAGTTTGTTCCATTGCTGAGATATTATCTGCTGAACTTTCTTCACTTGAATCAAAATAGTCCGTTGCATAATAATTAATAAGTGACTTCCTTGTTAGCTGCCTTTGCTTCCCTTTGAAACTAAAAAATGTTAATACGACCATGAACACTTCCTGTTTCGCGCATAGCATTTTGCACTTGTTTCATCTCACAATCCCATAACAATAAAACTTCTATCACATATTAGGTACAACAAATGAAATTTCAATGAATCAAGAATGATGATGAAATCAATAATTCTTCCCTGATTTTCACTTGAGTCCAGCTTTCATTACCATATTACATTTTTCCCTAATTTAGGGTATAGCTTACAAAAATATCTGGAAATTCTAGCATTTCTGATAAATCAGCAGGACTATTAAATTTCCCTTGGGACGACCAGTTTTTGGCTTACATATTGTCATTTGGACAAATATTTCGTTGTTCTGAAAGACATAAACTGGGAGTAGCTTTAAAATGAGCAATAGCAACAGCATTGCATGATAACAATTTCTTTAGCCTTACTCTGTTGACGTCAGAAAGCGTGGACCTCCCTCGAATCATCTCTGACACAGATTGGAATTCTGATTCTTGGACTGGAACAAATTCTTTACTAGATGACCGAAGGTCAGCAGGAGACATCTCTGTACCAAGATTTCAAAAACATACATGTATTAGCAAGGAAGGAGAGCTCTGAGCTGGAAGGGCCCCTAGTTTGGTTCATGGCAACACTCCATTTCATGCCCTAATGCATGAGTGTATAAGTTAGGTCAGGTTAGATGGAGTTTTACGGCCCAGTTTCCAACCAATTGGTTCAGGTCGAGCCCGCCAAAGCCTCTTTCCAGTTGCTGCTCACTGGCTTGTTTTCCCTACTCCATTGCTTATGCTGAGCACTAGCACAAAGGCAGTCAGTGAGTGTAAAGCACACACAAAATACCTTTACACTAGTTTCGCTTATGCTTTACTTCATTTAAAATGACATAACAGTTCTTCGGTTGTACTAGAATTATCTTAAAAAGAATTCTGAGTGTTTATTTAAGGTTCCAATTTCCATGTGTTGGATGTGACCACCATCTAAGAGCCTATTTGTAAAGATATATTCTGATTCATAGGGACGTACAATTAAATTTTCATGCTGTGCTGACATTAAGGATATACTATACATAAACAATATGCAAATGCACCAAGCACAATGGCAGTAGGTCCCGTTTTAAAGTCCCAGGTATGACTCGGCCAGGACTCAAACTCGCGATGGGCTGATGCTCTAACAAGTTACCATGCAGTCAGTCTAGGAAGAGGACGGAATATCATGAACAATGGGAAACAAAATCAAATCATTCTCCTTCCATACAAGACTGAAGGGAGGGAGGGGTAGGGGAGGAAGATATGATTGAAATTTTTATAATGTTCATCATTTGTGACACAGAGGCCTATAGAGAGTGTTTTAACATGACGTCATACATAATTGGGTACCCAAGTGCACTGCCAGGCAAAGAGTCAACAGTCATCAGGTACATTGTCATCTGATTCTCAGATAGCTATACAAACAACATTACAGTTTTTACTTGGCAAGCAGGGCACTCTATAACAACATGAGGAGCAAGATGCTTGAAGAGATACCCACAATGTCACCCTTTTACATATAACAAAGATTTTCAAAAAAATATTTTTACAAGCAGTGTTTTTGATTCAAGAATATTCCCCCCCCCAGTAACAGTTGCTTCAATCTCATTTGGTTGCTACTGTACTTTTGAAAGAGTGCTTCACAAATTGTGGAAAAAATTTGGATGACAAATTTTATCTACTAGTTACTATCCTTGCTACTGTTCCTGCTAAGATGTTTTGGGGAATAAGTTTGTTGCTGAATTTCTTTTGCTGTCGATGTGGATGAAGTGGTTTGTAAAGACTGCATACCAAATGTATTATGTCACAAACTAACCATATCATGAAAAATTAAAAGATCCAAGGATGGGGGCAGTCATGAACCAGTAAGCTAAAAGGTATAGTAATTCCTTGCTGCTAAAATGTAAGTGTGTTTTTTTTTCTCCAACTGACAGTGCTTTATAATGTACCCACAAAGTACAAGCTGCCTTTATTGAGGATTCATGTAAATCAGGTTGAGAGACACCTAAGATGACCTTTGACCACCTGGAAGATGGAACTAGTGTTCTGCTCACTTTCTTTTCTATTCACCTTCTCTAGATATCGTGTTTACAAGCAAAAGCATCACATACACACACACACACACACACACACACACACACAGGACATCACCATAGCATAGAGTCCTTGCCTGCCTTCGGCAAGGAATCAAAACGGGGTTTCCTTTGAATTAATTAGCATTTTTAGTCTACTTGACCTACCACTTTCTTGACTTCTTGTTGGTGATAAAGACATTGCTTGAGCCTCCACAGGTGATCCATCCTGATATATTCAAAAAATGAACAACAAAGGCTTAAAATTGTCACAACTTTTCATCTAGGTGACTTAGTTTGCCATTATGAAATGAAATAAAATTATATGTTCATTAGTTAACGCAAAGCAAACATGACATATTTATGATTGTTACCTCTTAACTTAAAGGTAAAGTTTCCACCTAATTGTCCTAAGTGAGTCGGGTTGCAAGCAAATTTTGCAGCACACTGCAACGATCTGACTAAAGCCTGACAGTCAGTCTTTAAGGAGTTTTTCCGCTTTGCAATCAGGTTGAAGCAGTGTGTGGTAGTCTTAAGTTTTCATAGTGAATTTAGCACCTGCTCAGCAAGCCACTTAGGACAAACCTCTTATGCTCCACTAATGTAGTCATATGTAATGTACATTATTTCATGGTATGTTGGTTCAACAGTACCTTAGCTACCCTTGGAAATAAACATAAGTTTAAAAAACCTAATTCTGCATCACTGGTCTACCCTTTTCACTCTTTGAGGCATAAATACTGAGAATGAACAGATTAAACTGGGTTGCTCAGCACAAGGCAGTCACTTATCCACTAGGCAAGGACCGTAGAGAACTACATCACAGTACTACAGCATGCAGCATTAATGGTACTGTACCTGCTGTGGACTTCCTGTGTTTTCTTCTTTCGTGGATGAACCATTTGAGACTTGCTTCATTCCTGGAGTCAATTTAATTCCTAATAAATTTTCAACAGCTGCTTGTGCTTCACTGCTATCTTCAAGCTGAAGGGTTTAATCAATGAAAGAAAAAGCATAATTACACCAGAGTACCCAACAACATTATGAAAATGATTTTGTGCCTCATTTGAGCAGCACATTGAGTTGGTTTGTGAGTTCACACAAAGTAATTGCAATTGTTTGACGTTTTCTTCGTATAGTCCTTGTGCAAATGATGTCACAGAGCGGAAAGTACGCCCTCCCTTGGGGGGCAAAACAAACCAACACAGACAAATGCAGACAGCTGATTTGTGAACCAGTAGAATACGTGCGAAGTCTGCTACAGGTGAAGGGTGAATTCCTATGCGTGTGACCACGTATTCCATTGTTCAGCCAAAAGAACGATGTCAGTGCATCATCAATGCACAAGGTCTATGCTTCTGACAAATGATAAAATAAAGACAAACCCCACACCTTCATACAAACAGATGTATCACGAGTGCATAATTGCCTTTTCAGTCTCTGGTTGTCAAAAATTTATGACCAGACACCTTTTAAAATTATAAACACACAATCATCATAAGCCATTGCTCAAGTAAAAAAAAAAAAAAAAAAATTTAGCTTTTTGCATAACAATTGGATGTAAAACTTTAGTAATTGAGCGAATAATATTGCCAGTGTCATGACCCTTTAAAGTTCAACACTTGTTAACCCTTTGCCAGCTAATGCTATATTGTGTGTGTGTATGCTTGGCGCTGAAGCAATTTCCTTATACAGAACGTTGTTGTTGGGCCTATATGCTGGAAATATGCTGGAGTGTAGTAGCACTAACCCTAGGCCTAACGTTAGTGCCAAGTAGTCGGCAGACTTTTAAACTGGTGTGATTATCTTTATTTTGATTTTCAACTTCCTGCAAATCTTTCAAAAATATATTTGACAAAAAACACACTTCCTCACGTTCATCTTCCTCTTCATCTCCAGTGAGGCTCTAGGAAATTTTACTGATCTTTGAACCTCTGCACTCTTTTTCGTGGGCGCTGACATTTTGTTTTAAAAGCAAACAAACTGTATAGAGTCGACTGTTGTGTAATAGTGCCACCATAAACTAGCTTATTTTGTTAGCTTTCCTATGGTAGGTAGATGGAGGATTTTTGTGATATTTCCATGAAGGGCTGAGCCTTTCAAAAATGAGTTGCGAAAACACGTAAATGTACATGGTTAGCGGACTACGAAAATATTTAGAACACGTAAATGTATGTGCCTAGCTGGCAAAGGGTTAATTGGTTTGTTTGACATACATTTAACAGTAATTTGAGTTGGGAAATACACACTTTACCTCATGGGGATGCATGGCTATGTGGTAAAATCAAGTTTGGGGTTTGTAAAAGAAGTGTTTTATTTCCAGTCAAGAAAATTTGTTCTACGTATAATGTAGTTCACAGAATGTGCATTTTCTTGAGCATACTAAGACCATCACAAAAAACATACCAGTATGAAGGCCTTGAGTTTTAGATTCTCCAGGTGTGCTACAAATTACACTCCTCAGAAAATGAATGGATGTGGTAGGTGTGCTGTTTTATAAAACTTAAATAAATTTATATACTCTAGGTGTGCAAAATATCACACTCATCACAGTGATTTGTGGTGAGTGATGGTAAACGATCACACTCCCATGCCTAACAATTTTAGGCCTGGGTATAGAATTCTAAATTTTGTTTTGCCACTTGGTTTGTTATCAGTGGATGCACGGGTTGTTTGCTGCCTGGTCTTTCAAGGGGCACATACTTTTTGCAATGTGATGTAATTGTCATGAATGAACAAGTACTTACTAGCAATACTTTTAATGATTGCTTTTGCAAACTGAGCAGCTTCATTCCTTGTATTGTAACCAAGGTTCTATTCATGCCAGCGCGCAACAAACAGCTGTGATGGGCACTGAATGCTTGCCAACCACTAAATTGCCAGGCAATTGATTGACACAAAATTCAATGAAAAGTTTGTAGAAAGTGTCTACAGACTTTTAGAAACATATTTTTAAAGCCACATTTTTAGCTGGTCATGTCATGCAAAATGAGGCATTCTCAGACTCCAAGCCATCACTAATATTGCAAGCAAACCTTTCTGAAATGAGTCTTGCCTCCAGTAGTGCTGTAGCTGTGAATGGTCACCAGAAATGGTAATATCTTGCACTGCGTTTTGCACACTTACACAAGTTGCAGGGATTCCACCAGAAACACAAAAAGGGGGTTGGGATTTGCAACTGCTTAATGCTAAGTCTAAATTGACACTGTCCTAGGCTTTAGTTACAAGTGGTTTCAGGGGGTCAAAAACTTGCTTCAAGGCTTCCTGTAAGGAGCAATTTGAAGGGATTTAAAGGTCATTTATTTGTGTAAGTACAAACATTGGATTGCAAAAGTGTCTTCTTTAAGAAACACAAATATTGATAATTTTCTGATTTTTATGGAAATGAAAGGGGGGGGGGGGTTACCCACCTTCTTCTGGAAAGGGCAGGGCAAATCTCCCTCTCCCCCTCTGGCAGAAACCCCAACAAACACTGCAGCTGACACTTAGAACCTCTAGTGGTGGAACATTGGTAATAACATTACCAATATAGTGGCAAGTATGCCAATCAGTAGTATTCACGATGGCACTATCATCATTTTATGAACACCATCAGGGAGTGAACTGGATCATTTCCCAGAAACCATTGGAACAAATATGACAGACAAAGCCAAGGGGGTGGACACCTTAATTTCCACATGGACACCCAAACATTAAAAGTTGTTTGGCTGACAGAAACTCATTTCTCTCTGTAAGAGTTTCACACAGCTTGTTTTTATCTGATTCAAGGCTCTGCAGCTTCCTGATCAACTCTTTCAACATCCACCACTATCATATTTAGTTTTTTTGTTTCTCAAATGTTACGTTTTTATTCTGCACGACAAATAATACATAAAAATACAGAATGTACTAAACAGACCCTGTGCATTGTGATGTCACATAACAAAAAGTATGCCCCCTTCTGGGGCAAAACAAACCAAAACAAATAAATGCAGACTGCTGATTTGTCAAGCAGTCCAAAACATGCATAGTCTACTACAGGTGAAGGGCAAATTTTTATGCCTGTGGCCACTTGTTCCATTGTTCTGCGCAAAGGATAACGTCAGTGTGTCATCAACACACAAGGTCAATTTTAGCGACAAAAACAACACAACACATATTTGCCAAAGTCACTGCGGCATGCCTAGTTGTGTATTAATATATATATAATGTTTCGACCAAATTTCCTTGAGGACAACTGAAAATGGAGGCATGCCTAACAAGACATTTCTGCATGAATCCAAGGCTAAATGAAGAATGCTTACATCTAATCCGGTAGATGACTGTAAACTCTGAATGACTCGGGTAACTTCAGTTAATTGACTTTTGAACTGTGACTGCATCTCTTCTTGGGCTTTCTTGATATTTTTAGCATCCTCTTGTAAACTTCTAAACTCTTTCTTCATCTGTAATAGTCTTTGTTTCATCTCAATGGGTGATAGCTGCACAAACAATGAAATGAAGGTAAGGTATTAAAACAACTGATAAAACAGTTTAATATGCAAAATAATATTTTGTGAAGAGTTGCAATGATATTGGGCAAATAAACCTTAGGGGTTTCATATGATATCTAAGGTCATTGACAAACTGAAAATATCCCAGTTGGCGGCAGTAATGTATATAATTTTAATACTCAGTTTTAAATAATAAGAAACAGTACTACATGTATGCATATAATCATTTTAATTTTCATTTATTCAATGCATAGATGAAGAGGGGCAAATAAGATGCAAAATTTTGCCCAAGGAGTGAGCTCTCCAGAATGGCACAATGCTGTAAGACAAATTTCATTACCAGTATACAGGCCACCAGATCATTTTATCCAGTGATTAGTATTGACAAGATTTTATTTTAAAGCAAAATGAGATTGATACAATCTGGACAATGAAAACCTGTAACAGTTAGAACTACTTGGTGAAGGGCTGTGCTGAATGTCCTGAATGAATTAAAGTGGGACTTTGAGATGGTTCATGAAATTCAAAAGTTTTCAAAACCCGTTTTTCTTCACATGCTAATGAAAAATGGTAAAACGTAGGCAATCTCCACTTCCTACAGTACATACAAATAAATGTTGAGTGAGTAATTAAAAGTTAATTTCAGAAAAAATTCATGATCACACACTTTTTCAAATAATGTACACAACTGTGAGAATGCATCCTTTTGTCCTACTTCATTATGGGTACTTCCCCTGTGGGTTGAGGTTTTAGAATATGCCCATGGTATTTCCTGCCTGTTGTAAGAGGGAACTAAAGGGAAACCAAATTTGGACTTAAGCCATACTTGAAAATAAATTTAAACTTTGGAACTTTTTATCGAGGTGACTGACACTATATAACTCATTTGTGTTGGTGTGTTGTTAAATCCCATCTAACTAAAATTCATTATGGATAAAACACTTTTAGCTGTATAAGTCAGTTTAATAATTCATTTTGGTGGCCATGCACATGCCCATATCCCCCCAAATCGCCAGAATAAACAAACCAATCCTGCACCTAACTGCTCTCCAACAACTGCAAGCAACCGTCATCAGTCTCACCAACGAAATCAAACGGCTCGATTCCCAATTATCAACGGACAACGTTCCACAACACCTCCGGGTTCATAGAAACCTACCCAAGCTGCCCGGGTCCTTGAACTGCTCTGAGGAATTGAGAGATTCCTGGAATTCTCTCCTCCTTCAGACAGGCAAGGGAGCTTGTACCTTGGAGACAGGAAACTCTCCCTTAAGCTAAAAGGCAAAAGGAACAGTTCGAGGAGAAAGAAGAAAGAGCCTTGGCTGATCTCGAGAACGAGCTACAAAGCGTCGAGGCGAAGAGGTTGCTTAAACATTTTCTTTAGAAGTCGCTACAGAGAACGGAAGCTAAACTCGCCATCCGACACAACAAAAAGTCAGAAAGGAGCCACCACCCGTACCGAAGGTAGACCAGACCTCGCACCCGACTTTTAAGTCATTTCAACGGCTCTTTTTAGGGCCACCATGAATTTCAGAAAGAGCGGTCTCTCTTCCTCAACAAACATGCTTTTGTCTCATGTGTCTCTTATTTCTAAGGATACTAACCCATATACCCCGTCAAATAAAAGACGTAAGTTTACCCAATCCGTTAAAGCTAAAAAAAGCAGAAAACAGTCCCATGCCCAGCAAAGGAAAGCTAAGACTACACGTAGTCCAAAACACGCCCATAACCTGAATGAAAAGGCGAAAGAATCCTCCAAGTACGTCAAAAGCCTCTCTGATAGACAACTATCAAATATAGAGATAATTGCGTTAGGTAAAGGATTAAAATTTATAACAACCCCCGAGAAGCCAAACCGTCTCGAAATTCTCAGATCACTAAAAGATCTAACACAAAAAATGAGAATTCGATACATAATGCAAAATAAAATACGTGGTTCTCTCTCTAAGTTCCGCCTACCCTCGACCTGGTCACCACGAGTGACATACAGCCGAGACTTGGAGGACTATCTCGAAGCTACTAAGGAAGAATTAGCTGCAATACCAATTAATAATGCTAAAAGTAACACATCAAAGGCAGAACAAATCGCTCTACGGCAAATAGCCAAAAACCAGACGATTATTCTGAAACCTTTTGATAAAGGCAGAGGTATAGCAATTCTGAATCGCACCGACTACAAAGCCGAAATTGAAAGGCAACTAAAATGTCATCACTACCAAAAGCTAGAGGGCAACATAACACCCGATACCAAAATCATGGTTTATTCGACCCTCCGAGATATGTTCTCTAACAAGGAGATTAATGAGGAGACCTTCAATTATCTCAACCCAAATAACCACAAAATCCGTACCCCGGTCATATACGTACTTCCTAAAGTACATAAAGCACCACCCCCCCGGCACAAAATTTGCCGGCCACCCTATCATAAGCGGCAACAGATCTCCGACAGAAAAAATATCTGAATTTGTGGATTATTTCCTGCTTCCGATTGTCATAAGACAAGCTACGTATGTGAAAGACACAAATCACATTCTTAAAATCCTGGAAGCCACCCCCCTACCAGACAATGTCTTACTCGTTACCCTTGATGTAGTGTCTATGTACACTAACACTCCACAAGAGGAAGCTTTGGATGTCGTACAAAAAGCATATGCGGAAGCCCCGCAAAATTACTATGATATGAAGAAAATATCAGCCCGTTCCATGCGTAATCTGGTCAAACTAATTCTCACTAAAAACTGTTTTGAATTTGATGGCCAATTTTTCCTACAAACGATAGGATGCGCAATGGGCAGTCAAGCCTCCCCTGAAATCTGCGATATTGTCATGCACCACCTAGAAAATCGCATTATACCGACAGATTTCAATATTATTAAATGGCTTCGCTATAGAGACGACATCCTATTATTGTACAATGGCACACGAAAGGAACTTGAAAACCTGGTGACCTGTTTGAATGAAGCACACGAACATTTTAAGTTCACGGTAGAAGCTTCTAACATGAAAGTTACTTATCTCGATCTCGAAATATTCAAAGGCGAACGTTTCCGCTCTACTGGCCTCCTTGACACTAAAGTCTATACTAAGTCCACGGAAACCTACCAGTATCTAGATCGGAATTCAGTACATCCACTAGCCACTTTTAAAGGCTTTATCAAAGGCGAAGTACTAAGATACGCTCGCCTGTGCAATAACGAAAGTGACTTTCTGGAGAAACGCAACTCCTTCACTGAGAAACTGCTTATGCGAAATTACTCACGAGAGGAAATCGACAGCGCCACCAGTGATGTGGTATATGCTAACCGTAAAACCCTCCTAACTGAGAAAGAAAAGGCAGCAACCCCACCATTGGTTTTTAAACTCGTTTACACCCCGCATGTCAAAACAATGCAACTGAAACGGGCCTTATTAAAAAATTGGCACCTTATAACCCAAAACCCGCAATTATACAAACTGTTCCCCAAACAACCAATCATCGCCTACAAAAGGTCAAAAAATCTAAAAGATTTCCTTGTTAAATCAAGGTTTACGAGTTCTAGGGAGAACGGAGTACAAAACTCAGACGATACTTTCCTTGATGCTCTATTAGAAGCAATCACGAATATTTAAATAAATGTCGCATACGACGACCCGCTACTGATGAAGCTGCCCCATTCAAAGTGAATGAGCAAGACAGCAAACACGGTCTAGCTTGGTCATAAGAACCAACTAAATATATTCACACCCGGCAATAAAATTTAAAAACCATTAAATCTTTCGCATGAAATCACCAATGATGATTTCGGGCCTTTCCTAAAAAAATAAACAAGGTTCACCGACTTATAGGAACGTCAGATGGCGCACCGCCTACCCTTATTTTACTTTTATTTGACTGTTCAACAATATTCCAAAATTTTGAGTTTTCATGAAAATTTTATGACATCATTCTTTCTTAATCTAACCATAACACAAAGAGTAATCATAAGTGTGGTTCTGTGCAGTGAACTTTGTCTCAATTGCATTTTTGGTGTCAAAATATTCATTTTAATGGTCTGTAAAGTGGACTGAGCTGAGTCCCTATTTTTGTTTAGATTTATGTTTAATATTGCATGCACATATGGCATGAGCACAAGGGAACGCCATACCGTATGTCCTCATCTCAGTTTGTGTACGTGTCCAATGCTGTTCCCCACAATTCCATTCGCCAATGAATTACCGAGCTAGCTTATTGATAAATATCCAATCCCTGATGTATAGTGGCACTCGTAGTTTGCCAGAGAGTATTGACCCTTTCTTTCAGCTCCCCCTTTTTTTTCTCAACTTATTTTAATTGTTTAGCACAATATACAAATATTGAAGAGGTCTTTCAGGTTAGAAGTAATGTAAATTTTTTGTTATTCACTGTTGAATAAGATCTCTGAACATTTGTCAGATCAAAAAATATTCACACAGCCTTTACTACACTGTGGAAAATTTCAAGTTATCACAGACCATTTTTTGTTCCTTTTCAGTCAACGTACACAAGTGGTGCAAAATCAAAGTTGTGAAAAAAAAGTCTTGTTGCTTTTAGGGAGCTTTTACTCAGTTGTCATATAGTGAAAACAACAGTATGTTCTTGTCCACAAAGTGCTATGGCTGTGATATACACATAATGATAGTTAGTCAGGTAGACCTGGTTTTACAGCTCAGTCTCTTAAACCAGCTGGTTTAAGTTGAAACAACCACAGCCTTTTTTCCAGTTGTGGCTCACTGGCTTGTGTTTCCCCTACTCTCTTACTCATGCTGAGCACCAAGCAAAATGGCATTACTGTAGGTTCCAAAGTGTACATGCCATGCTTTACATATTACAGTATGTCAGGGCAACATTTATTTAAGTGCATTATAAATCAATCAATTTAAAAATATACATTTCCAAGTCTGGGGAATGAAACTTACACATTCAACTTTCACAAACAACTCTCATAGCTTGTTTCATTGCTGAGACATAAATAAAAGTTGAAATTTATTCACTTAAATGGAAGAAGTCTGTTCTACAGTACAATGGTTTGCTACGTTCTTTTTGTACAACTCATGTCATTTCCATTGTGTTACAACAACGACATCACACATTATACAATATTCCATTTTTTACTATTTGAATAAACTTCAATATTTGGTCTCTCACATCAGGAATGCTAGGCCTATGTGCTCTGTGAAGATGGAGTTGGACTATTTATTTTCATTTTTCTAACACAATCATACTGAACTGTATATTTTTGAAATTTAAAGATTTAGGGGCATGTTAAGCACGTGCCAGGCCATTTCACCTCAGGATTGTCAGCACCACCTAATCCTTGCTGGAAGTCATCATTCAGTTTTCGAGACAGGTACTCCAAATTACTATCGGCTTTTCGAAACTACAAAAGATAAAAGGAAAAAAATGAATGTGAAACCAATTACGTTCTTCCAAAATTGTGCCAAGGCTTAGGTGTTATAGACAAGCTTTGCTAACGGTACAGGGCTTGAAATTAAGGCAAAAAAATCAGTCATCCCAGTTACAAGCGGTTGAAAAATTTTGGTTTTTCCTCCCAATTTTTGGTTGCCCACCATAAAATAATAGCCTAATGACCTACCGTAAGATTTCCTTGCAATACTGCAAACTCACAGTCTATAGTAGTAGTACAGAATAGTCACCAAGGGAGCAGCAAAAAATAAATTAACATTTTAACAGAATTCTGCTGAGCAGAATTTTGCTTCGAAATAATTGGTTGTCCTAGGCAAAAATCCCTTGTCTAGGGCAAGTGCACAACTTCTAATTTCAAGCCCTGAAGTTGTTTCTACTATGAATTCTTCACCAGATATTTCATTTAATGCACTAAACTCAACTAAATTATTAGTCCTAAATAGTATTTTCACAAAAAATTATTAATCTTTTTACACTTTTCCAACAATTATGAGGTTTTAGTGATAAATTTGGCTACAAAGTCAACTTTAAATAAACCAAAATATGGATTGTCTATAGAAATAATTGCAAGTTAAACCTGTTGAACTTATTCAAAATGCTGCAAAAATTACAAGGCAGCCTATACTATTCTTGCAGGTGCTTCCCTGTTACTTCCTAAATCACTTTAAACAAGACTTAACTCTAAAGAAGGTACTGAGTTTTAAATTTTCAAGGCGGGTTTCAAATCACACCTCTCAGAAAATTAACAGGTTTGGTATTTATACTGTTTTACTAAACTGATATATTTACCTAGGTGTGCCAACACTGCCCACAGGGACTTGAGTAAAGTGATGGTGTACCAAAGCACTCACAAAATTCAACACAAGTAAAGTCCCCCTTTATTGCAAGACTTAACCCCTGAATCTATTTGGACACATGAGAGTCAACAGCCCAAGAAACCATTATTCTCGACTTGTCATTTCCAAGGTTCATGACAAATGCAGCCCAACTTTGGCAAAAATATTCCTCCTGATCACAAACCTCACCTATGTATCAACAAAGAGAAAGCCCTTCAAAGTGCACTCATTTTGCAACCATTTGTGGAAACCCAAACATTATTTTCTACTATTGTGTATTATTTTGTGAGCAAACCATAACTAGTAAGTTTTTTATTAAATTTTTTTTTTGTTTCCCCAACCTCACTGCCACTACTGTAGTTAAGAACTTTCTCCTTCCAAAGCTTTTCTATCATTATTTGACATCTTACTTGCACATTGTGCCAATAACAATGAATTAGCTGAATAAATTAAATATATAGTTTAAACAGAAATATTAGCCCTTTCAAAATTCCTATCCATTTTGTCCAACTGTTTGAAATTCTCTCCCATACAATTCTATACAATAGCTCTCCACCTGTTCAAAAACGATTGTCTGGGCATGAAGCACATGGACTGTGATTTGCTGGGGTGGGTACAGTATTTCTGTGAGAATTTCCCCAGAACGGCTCCACCATATATCCTCAGTTTTCCAAAGAGCTATTACAAAGGATTGTGGGACAGAATCTTGGTGCGCACAGCAAACTGCCATTGACAAAAGTAATGCATACCAAAACCCTATTCCCACAATCCTTTGTACTTGCTACAGTACATGGTGTGCTCACCAGTGCTTCCATCTTCTCAACTGCTGGTTCCAATTCACGCTCCGCCATCTCTCTACTTATGTACTGAGCGTCTAGATGCAAAAATGGGAAAAACAAAGTTTGTTTGTACATGATATTACACCAGGGTTGTCTTTAAATTTCTAAAAGGTATGATGTCACAAAATTTCCTTGTAGCTATAGTAGTATGTACTCCATTTCCTGTTAAAATGAATTTTTCAGCTTCCAGGGCTATCATTTGCAAAACAAAAAGAAAAAAATGTATGGAAAAATGAAAATATCTATAGCCCACTGTAGCAGGTGTATACAAGTAACATACAAGGCAACCCCTCTGTGGTTCGTTGTAATATGGGACACATGACCAAGTATTGTGCTGTATGAAAATGTTGTGCATATAAAAACAGTGATTTCAAAAAAAAAGAAAATTTGTAGCAAATAACAATTTCTTTTGGGAATATATTGTTAACTGAACAATACACACCAACAATCCTTTGAGATGTTATTGGGTAGGTTGTAGGCATACAGTATACAGTATGTTGAACTAAGGAGTAAGGAGTCTAATTCTTGGTTGAAACAGGAAACTGGTACTACAGTACTTGTTACTGAAATCATTGCAAATTGGTTTAGTAGCAGATGGACTGGCAATTGACTATGTAGAACTCTATGGTGTACTGTACATTTATTAATCAATCCATCAATCAATTCTCAATATTTTACTTGGACTTGGTAAGATCTCATTGGGCATGGTTTGGGTCCTGTCATGAGGGTTGGTAAAATGCAAATATAATTGAATCCCATGTCTGGTTCACAGAGTACAGTAAGAATTTCATCCTGTCTTTGAATCACCCCCAAAATGAGCACCTTACACCACACCTTGGAACAGTATTACTAAAATATCTGACATTTCTAACTTCCAACTTGTCGCCTGGACAGTGTTGGTGGGGAAGTTAGCATGCTGTACAGCCTTTAGTATCTAATACTTACGGTTTTATTTAAGGGTCATACTGTCCTCAACCAGTGTCATAAAAAGGCTCATGATCACTATGAACTGGGTTGGTTTTTCAATGAAATATGGTACATATCACTTGAACTGTAATATTGACAGTCTTTGGGGTCAATACTGATGCATCTCTTACTAGGGGTGCACATTGATTTTAATCATTGTAAAATGTGTTGTTTCTTCAAATTAGTGAATTCCATGAATAAACCAACCATAAATATATTTTTCTGTCCATAAATGAAGTTTTTCCAATGAAGTGATTTAAAGCAATGATTTTTTTGAAAAAAATCACTCGATTAAAATCAAACAACCCTGTATTACACTATCTAAAGGGTAATGTTAGGTAAGGTTGGATAAAGTCTAATGGTCCAGTTTCCAACCAATGGGTTCTAGTCAAGCTGGCCACAGCCTATGAAAGTGTGAGTCACCTAGTCTTAATTTAAGTACTCAATCAGTGCCTAGCACACTTGTTACATTCCATACACAGTGTTCCTCCACCTTAAGGAAAATAAAATTGTGAGAGTTTTCTATGACTGTTTCATGACCTTTACATGACTTTTTCAAGACCAAATTGCAAAAAGTCCTTCCATTAACTTTAAAGGCACAAAGACTGTAACATATGATTAATTCTTTTACTTGCAAAATATTATAAGACTGCTGTAGACAGTGTAGGTTAAATTTCATGCCTTTTCCATAACTTCTACTATTTTTACAAAATTCCATGACTTTTTTAAAGCCTGAAAAATGAAAATAAAATTTCATGATTTTTGTTGAAATTAAGACTTAATCAGGGTAAAGAGTAATTGCTGTCAAATACTGCACTTAAAGGCAGTCGGTCATCATCCCAAACTAGTACAATTTTACCAGAAATCTACAAATTGGTATACTGTACTGTACTGTAGCTTTTTTGACTGACATCAAATTAAAAAATACAAAGTAGTTCATATTACAAAGCATGTATTGTGCATATTCTGATCACACAATGGGGTCATATTTACTCACCAGGGAATGCCCTGAAGCAATAAACTGGGATTGTCTGGAACTTGGAAGAGGATGAAAACTGCCTTGAAGGATTAGTTTACCATTGTATTTGTAACTCAATTTCTTAAATCTTTCCAAAATTGTCAAAAAATTATCAAAACTTTCCCGGGTCTTATTCCAGAAATTTTAGTTGTGAAAACAGAGTGGAAACAAAGAGAGGAAAAGAGTGGAAACACTGAAGTTGAGCTAAGCAGCACAAAACCTTCAATGTACAGAAAAGTTAGTGAAACTTGCAGAAGTTTGCATGGCCTAGGCATCAATTTTTCTCTCCAAATTTCAGCTACTTGATCATTCTGTTGAAGAAAATTGATTCACAAACAAAAATGCAGGCCTTGGTTTTCAGCAAAACTTATGGTTGCTTAAAGGGTGATCGTTTCACTATTTTTTGTTGTCAACAGGGAAATTTGGTAAGGCCTATCAAAAATATTTTTCTCACAACTAGCCTAACTTACTGTACAAAACAGTGATTACAGTAAATGCATCATTGGTCTTAAAGAATAAAAAAAAATTATGTTTGAGAGATGAAAACACTGAAGTCTGAATTATTATTATTTTTTTTCTTTTTTGAGCTCCTAGGTGAGTTAAAAACCACCAGAATATGTCCTTTCCTGTTTGATTTATAATCATGTTCTTAATGCCTTTAGGCGTTTCTTTGCTGTTGGTACTGGTTACACGAATTAGTTCCTGTTCGTTCTGAAGTGTTTCGGTTTGAAACTTGAGAGTTAAATCTCGACAATCTTTTGCGTACAATAGCCTAGATTAGAAAAAAAAATGGGAAGAATATATCCGAATATCTTACACTAGACGAGAAGTTGAGAACTTACTCTTATTCTTCGGGTAAAGAACACCAGTTCAGGGAAAACGTGAACTGCAACAGGGCCTCACAATTCAAATGAAGTGCAGTTTTCTTGTGACCCCCTTTTTTTTCGTATGCATGATGAGCGAACTAGCCTAAGTTCTTCTTGGAAAATGACAGCTGAGATTCCCTTGTCCCTTCTTCAAAAAAAAAATAACAGTTATTCGACCTTTCCCTGTAATGTTGATACCAAGTGATTAAAGCAAAGAATCTTGAATTAACGTTACAATCTTGATTGTATTTAGGCCTATAAATTAATTTGCAAGTTCGTTCTGCCCTTTTCCCGACTAGGAAAAAAAAAAAAATCGAGCAAGATGGGGCGCCCTCATTTACATTTTCCATTCACTTTTTCCCCTCCCCTTTAAAAAATTTTGGCCGCCTTTTCAAGGAGGCTAAGGAGCCTCGATGCAAAATGGTGCAAGATTTTCGACTTTGACAGGAACAGTGTTAAAACTTGAATTGTGTCAGGTGGTTCGTGAGGATAAAACTGAAAATTTTGTGTCTTTACATGCATTCTAAAGCCATTTACGTTAACTTTCGAAGTAAATTTTGTTTTTAAATTTGCATATTTTTACTAGGAGACAACATAAAAGAACATTGATGGGCAAAGGCGAACGGGAGCATTTCAGTTTCTGTTTTTTTTTTCTTGGCCACAAAACGTCATTTTGCTATAAAAGACTATCTAAACGCAGCGCCACCACTAGTTGGCGCGGAGCGTAGAGAAAATTTCGAAGAATCAGACCTCTAAGATGGCCGGAAAAAACATTTTTCCAGACTTAGAGGGAGCATCTGACGAGTCGTTATCTTCTTTTGTCGTTTGCAATAAAATGTTCACTTCAAAATAAGTTTCGAAAACTGCAAAGTGATCAGAGAGTTAAGAAAACATACTTTAACCCGAAAAATGTAACTTTGCCCGAAAGACTATCCGAAGAGTATTTATTAATAACATAACATAACATAACATAACAGGTTCAAGGGCAAAGGAGGGCTGTAAAGGCCCCATAAGATGCCCTGTAATCCAAAAACCCCCCAAAACAAAGCAAACCACCAACACCTAAAGAGCCCAGAAAGATTAGATTCTACCACAGTCATGGAAAAACTTGTCAATATTAACCTTAAAACGGTGCACTGATGTGGAGTTAACAACCCACTCAGGCAGGCTATTCCACTCACTAACAACCCTATGAGAGAAACTGAACTTCCTAATGTCAAGTCTAGCAAAAGACTTTTCAAGCTTTTTGCAATGGCCTCTAACCCGAGGATTACTCTGGACCTTTAAATAACTGCAAGCTAACAAAGGATTCCCTTCAGATAGAAATTTGTATACCTGGAGCATGTCCCCCCTAATCCTTCTCAGCTCCAAAGTGGTAAGCCCAAGCAGCTTAAGCCTTTGGGAATAAGGTAGATTTTTAACCTCAGGTATGAGTCGGGTAGCTCTCTTCTGAACTTGCTCTAAAAGCAATTTGTCCTTTTCAAAGAAGGGACTCCAGGCCTGTGCAGCATAGTCGAGATGGGGTCGAACCAGCTGCTTATACAAATTTAGCACAATTTCTTTACTAAAACTCTTAAAATTCCTCCTGATCAACCCAAGCACCCTATTTGCCCTTGCAGCAGTAGCTGCACATTGCCTAGATGACTTCAAATCTCTTGTAATAACTACACCAAGGTCTTTCTCAGAAGTCACTTTGTTCAAGTTAGTACCATTCATAGTATAATCATGGTGGGGATTCTTAGAACCAAAGTGGAGGACTTTGCACTTATCAGCATTAAAAGACATTTGCCAAGTCTGAGACCATGAAAATAACCTATCCAGATCTTTCTGAAGCAATAAAGAATCATCCTTTCCTCCAACCTTCCTATAGAGCTTTGTATCATCAGCAAACTTACTTATACTGGAAGTGATAGAGCTATCAATATCATTTATGAAAATTAAGAAAAGAAGTGGGCCAAGAACAGAACCTTGTGGTACACCACTTGAGACTTCTTTCCAGGAAGAAAAATTTCCATTGACAACAACTCTCTGAGACCTACCATTGAGCCACGAATTGATCCACTGAGCGCACTTGCCCATGATGCCTAACCTATGCAATTTTACCATGAGTCTACCTAGAGGTACTTTGTCAAAAGCTTTTTGGAAGTCAAGGTAAATGACGTCCACACTGGAACCTGAATCGAGAGACAAAGAAACATCCTCAAGAAAGCTTAGCAAATTTGTAACACAAGATCTACTGGGTAGGAAACCATGCTGAGTTAGATTGAGTAACCCATTATCTAAGAGATGCTTTAGCAAACAGTCCTTGATTAAGGATTCCATAATTTTGCACACAACACTAGTTAAACTGACTGGCCTGTAATTACAAGGTGAGCTCCGATCCCCCTTTTTAAAAATTGGAGTGACATTAGCAACCCGCCAGTCAGTAGGAACAAAATTTGAGTCAAGACATTTCTGAAAAATAATTGATAGTGGAACTGATAAAACCTCAGAGCATTCATGAAGGATGGCGGGATGGATCCCATCTGGCCCAGGAGCCTTACTTGCCTTCAAACTCTTTAATTTTTTCAGAACCAGCTCCTCAGAGAACACAATGTCACTCATTGAAGAAGGGATATCAGAACCCCTACAAATCCCCATGACAGATGACTCCTTGGTAAAAACAGATACAAAATAATCATTAAACAAATTAGCCATATCCTGATGATCACTAACTAATGAACCATTCACATCATGAAGTGGCCCAACCCCCTCCTTAACATGCTGCTTAGACCTAACATAGGCATGGAAAGATTTTAATAAATACTCTTAGAGACTATCTAAGCGGAGCGCCACCATTAGTTTGCGCGGAGTGTAAAGAGAATTTTGAAAAATTGCGGCCCCTCAGATGGCCGAAAATTGCGTTTTCATGCTTGGAAAGAGAATCTAAACAATCTTTAGCTTTAGCTTTTGTTTGCAATAACAAGAAATCAGCAACATGCTAAGTGATCAGAATATTACCACATAAAATGTTATACCTCTACTATACAAATGATCTTGATTCTTTTCGGGGAAACTATACAACGGAATTGAAAATGTGCTTAATGCTTCTCCATTGTAACTTTTAACTTTTGGCTAAATTCAAGATCCGCTGAATTGATGAAATTGTCTGTGACTGCTCGAACTCCCGACTGTTCATGATTTTACCCCTAACATCTCTTGCATGATAAATGGCAAACTATTGCTCACCGCACCTGAAACCCCGCTTCCATGCCACCGTCACTTACGTCTATGCCGGCCGGGGAAGGAGTCTAAAGGATGGGCTCCTCCCTTTTAAGAGTTCTTATAAAGGTAGATGTCCTCAGAGGCAATCGGTGCCACCAGCGTGTCACAGAGTCTACTTTTTCAAGTAAAATTTTGAATTTGACAAAATTTCGCGGCCTATTTGTAGGAATTGAAAAATGGCATAATTGAGTTGGCCTTGCAGAGACTATCCTTCCACTTTGAAAATTTTCGAGAAATTCGGTGTCCTTATATGCAACCTGGTGCCACATATGCTTCCTTTCGAAGTAAAATTTGTGTTAGTAAAGTAGGGCTATGAATTTCAGTTTAGGATCTAAAGGGAAAAAATGGAATCCGTGAGGGGGGATTGGTATATCAACAGGCCAATTAGCCAGAGGTGTTCAGGGGGCGCGCACGAACCCCCCTGGCCCAGATCTATTTTATTTAAATGCATTTTGGCGTTTTTCATGGCCAATTGTCATTTTCACACGAAAATGCATACTTAAATATACGGCTCATATAATCACTTCTCAACGGCAATGGGTGCTAACACCAAATCCTCACGTCTTGTTTTGTAAGGTGTCACATTTGTGTCTCGAAACACATATATTATGCCTGATATCATGTCAACGTAATTGGTTAATTAAAATACGTAGGCTATGTCATTATATCTGATACTACGAAGTCCCTTGTTTCAAGTTTTGCTTTTTATGGATACTCTGTCTTATAACTAGACAGGTAGCATCTATGTACTGTGGGGTGGGATTAAAGACCGCAGATACTTTCAAGTATTACTCTGTTAGGTTTCTAAAACCTTTAACTAGACATGTTTCTGCTCTTGGTTTTTAGATGTTGAGCTTCATCAGTAGTAGGACTTTTTAGTTTGTTCTGGTATTAATTCGATAGAATATATCCCTTCTAGAGCGCCTCGATGAGAGAATCGAGGTAGGTATCTTCATTCTCCTCGTGAGTTGTTTCCAGTTCACCGTTGCTTTTAAGCCTAAAAATAACTAGGTACTATTTTAGTTTGGATGCCCTCTTAATTAAAGGCTGTGACTGGTGGTGTCGGAAAATTTGACACAGATTCGGATTTTCCCATATTAAGTGCCAGTGTTTTAGCATTTTGGGCAGAACTAATTTCTTCGCGCCAAAAATCTTCTGCCCCACAAAGTGAAATCCTTCCGTACGCCTCTGCTTTTAGGTAACGCCATTTCTGGCTGTTTAACTGTTGGGGGGGGGGGTGCCAGTTTTTCAAATTTTCTGTGTATCAAACTGATGGTAGTGCTTCACTTGGATGGTCCTTCCCAGAATTACAAATTAATGACTCCTTAGGTTCTGCTTACAAGCCCGAAGAATGGCGTAGTTATACACGGCTGTCTGAGGGGTCGTGATTTTTCAAATTTATCAACGCTCTGCGCCAGCTGATGGTGGCGCTCCGCTTAGATTGTCTGTTGGTCTGTTGAACAAGCGCTAGTCTCAAAATGTGACATTTCTGCTTAGTTTTATGTAGTCTTTTTACGTGATAAAATAAAAATATTTGCCCCATTTTCATATTATTCTCATTCGGGAAGTCCCGTTTTTGGCCATCTGTATGGTGTGTAAAGTCAAACATTTTCTTGTACGCCCCGCGCCAACCAATGGTGGCTCTCCGTTAAATTGTCCTGCTGACATTCACCCCCCCCCCCCATGGTTATCCTTTCCGCCACAGATGACCTGAGCCCCCTTCTGACAAATCATGAATCCGCCACTGATCATGGAGGTAAACCTGCAGGTTAGTCGGTAGCTAATCCTCTTGAAGATATTCAGATGTAAATGGCCGTCTTACTTGGGGTTTTTTATAATTTATATTTTTAGGGGTTTTTTCTCCCGACTCTCTAAGAATCCCAGTTTATAACAGTATTGTCCTCTTTTCAGAGAAAATAGATCTCTCCCTTGAGGTCTCAGATAACCTAAGAAACACACCTTTAAAGAGGGAAGTATTCCCATGAGAAGAGACTTAGATGAGAAACCAAGACTCTTTTGAAAAAAATCTGGACAGTCAGTATGTACAGATTGCAATGACACTCGGATCCCCGGTGAGTCGCGACACCAGGACATGAAACCCGGGAAGGGGGAGGGGGACATTGGAGGGAAAGCCAAATTCTGGGGAGAAAAATACCCAACTGACGGTGGCGCTGTGCTTAGATATTCCTGTGGCGGATGACGCCCCCCCCCCCCCCCCCCCCCAAGTAAAAGCTGGCTGCGGGCCTGATCAATTTCAACATGCAGTTGGAAGTCCAAGCATAAGCAAAGGTAAGGAAATCAATTGCTCTGCTTGTAAAGGCAAATCATCTTCCTATTTGCTGATGGGAGAAAACAGGAATACAGGGGACCATTTAAGATTAATCACGGTTTGTATACTTTAAAGCGCTTATCCACGTCATGCTCAGTATAAGACAGACAGTTTGAGGGCAAAACTGAAAATTATTCATGAGGAGGGGAGAATCTACGACCAGGATGGCGATTCACTAGTGATGAAAAGTCGGAGCTTCTTTTGAAACTTGATCCACGCCCCAAGGCTTGCTTCAAGTTGGAACAGGATGGTAAGTTCAGCAACTGTAACTCACTTGATCGATGTTCGCGCTGAAGTGAGAGGTACCGTAGCTAGATCAACCTTCCCTCCTGGCTTCTTAAAGCCTGCAAAGGATACATTTCCCCATCGCAGGGAAAGATTTTTTAATTGACAATGTGTTCTACTTCACCCATAGACTTACGGAAGCACTTCAGTTTCGGGGGCTGGAGATTTTTTTCCCGAAAAATGCAATTCTGCCCGAAAGACTACCTAAGCAGAGCGCCACCTCGCTTGGTGTGGAGCGGACGGAAGATTTGGAAAAATCGACCCTTCAGACAAATGATATTTCCCAGGCCTTTATGGAGTATCTAAGCAGTTGCTATTTTGATTTTTTTGTTTGTTTGTTTGTTTTTTGCAAAAGAAATGTTCACTTCAAACTAAATTTTGCAGGAAGACTATCTAAGCGAGCGCCACCATAATTGATTCGGGTCGTATAAACTGAAAAATATTGAATCATCGACCTCTCAGAGAGCTGAAAATGGCATTTTCCAGACTTAAAAGGAAGATCTTAGCAGTTGGCATTTTGAGTTTACGTTTGCCGGCAAAAAACGGTCATTTCAAACTAAATTTTTGCCATGGAGAGACTACTTTTTAAAATTCGAACCCCTCAGAAGCTTCTCAGGCCTGTAAGTATAAGCAGTCGTTATTCTGAGCTTTTGCTTGCAAATCAACCATTTGCTAAGTGATCAGAAAATTACCAGAAGAAATGAACCGTTACCATTGGATGAAATGGTTTTTTATCTTTTCGTGGGGAAAACTACCAAACGGAATTGGAAACAAGCTAATGTATTTTGCGAATCTTGCATGGCTAAATTTCAAGATATGCTGACTGCTTAGATTCTTCTTGTAAATCTGGCAAATTGGTCATTTTCGACTGTCTGAGGAGTACGATTTTTGAAAATTTTCTGTATACGGTTCGCACCAACTGGTAGTGACGCTCTGCTAAGACAGTTTTTCGGGAAGAACTACGTTTTGTAGGCAAAAATCTTCTACCCCCAAGCTGAAATGCTTCTGGCTGTTTGACGGGTTGCTAGTTTTCCAAATTTCCTGTGTATCCGCTCAAACTGACGTAGTGCTCCTACCTCCAGTATTACAAAATAATGACTGCTTAGGTTCTGCTTACAAGCCCGAGGAAAGGCATGCATTTCCATGAGGGGTCGCGATTCAAGTTTTCAAAATTATTGACGCTCCGCGCCAACTAATGATAGCGCTCCGCTTTGATAGTCTTTTGGACACTATTGCATCTTCTGTCCCCTCCCCTAACTGAAATGATCCCGTCAGTACGCATATGCCTGTATTTACCCTCTTATAGCGACATTCTGGACATAACTTTCAATGCCTGAGACGTGCTATATTAAACATCAATGACATTTTGATTTTACGCTAAGTGACAAGCGTGTCTCAAAATGTGACGTTTCTATTTAGCTTTATGTAGTCATTCCAAATGAAAACAAAAATTGTTTGCACCATTTTTCATATTATTTTCATTCGAGAAGTGCCGTTTCTGGTCACTTGGAGGGTTTGTAAAGTTGTGAAGTCAAAACTTTTCTTGTACGCTTTTCGCCAAACAAGTGTGGCGTTCCGCTTAGATAGTCCTCGCATTAAATACCCTCCATATTTATCCTTTCCGCCAAAACTGGCCCGTCCAAATCCCCCTTCTGACAAATTCTAGATCAGCCACTGATTAATTAAATTATTCTAAGGCTAAGCAGGAGAGATCTGCTTCCTTTCTTATACAAACAAAAAAATAACATGGACAGACTTCCAATCACTAAGACAAAATGTGTTACACAAAGGACATTTTTCTGAAAAATAACTTCATCATTCGTTAAAATTTAATGAGCTATATTATGCTATTCGCACATGGGCACGTCAATTCTGCTAAAATTTACTACTTAGGCCATACCAACCGATAGAAAAAGTCGAAATATCACGTCATCACCAGGCGTCGATTTGGGGGACAGGGAACATGCTCTTTCTCCCAGTTTTGGACGCATTGGTTAGTAATAAAAGATTAAAAAAAGGAAAGGCATGCATTGCTCAGCGTTCCACAATGACATTCATATATCATACTCATACATCATATCGAGCTCCTAATAATTTTATGATTGTTTTTGGTTCCTTTTTGTTTTATTCTTTCAGCCATTATCGATATCTCTGTGTTTCCGTTTTTGTCTCATATTGTTAAACTTTGTTTCGTTTATCATTTCCTGCTGCAAAATTTTAAATCAGGTCACTAGACGCCAATTACATGTAGCCTACGTGATAAAGTGTTCACCCCTACCCCCTTCCACATAACTGTTTTTTGGTTGCAATTGTTAAAAGGTTTTGGAATATTTTGTTACTTCTGGGATTTAACTGACTCTGTATTTCAAGGAGATTACATTTGACGGGAAAGGTATCAATACAAACAGAGACCCCGGCTTCTTCAGTAGCCGGGACCTCTAGCCGAGACCTCTGTTTTTATTGATACCAAATTCTCCTATCTTTGTTTTAAGTGGAAGGCAACTCTTGTTTCGAAAGGAAAGCCAGTCTGGAATGAATATTCAAAGCTCGTTGGCTTTAAAAAACACTTTCCTTTTATTGCAACTATGGATTAAGCTCCTTAGGGGTAGACGTAATCGGCTAGCAGCAAATGACTGCTGTGTTTGTTTCGTGGTGCAACTCGAAGGTGACGAAAACCTGCAGTGGTTTCTGTAATAAGATAGTAGACCAGTAATTCAGTATTCTTACTCGGAAAATATTGACTGCCAAATTTAGCGTGTTAGACAAATGTTTGCATGCACTTTCTAACTGTGTTACTTCAAAATATAATAAATGTTTCAAGTGGAATTTATAGACAATCTGTTGAAATACAAACTGTGTAAACTTTTAAGACAATGTGGCAAAATTAGTGCCATATTTTGATTTTGTGTGAAATGCTGTCTTTGAGCGGAGATCATGGCGTACCTAATTCAAGCCTCTTTAGCTCAAAATTTCAGTGTTCGTTATATAAAAATTTAGATATGCCATAAGAGCCCACATTTTGAGCCTGGAGCCTGAAAGGTGGCAATTCCAGTTTGAAAACTTCTAAGAAGAGCTGGAGGGCGGGGAAGTAGACTGATAAAGTGTGTCAGTCAAGTTGGCATATAGCTTGAACTTAACCAAGTCCTTTCAAGAAAATAGTACACCGTCATGGGCATCCGCAGAATTTTTCACAACGGGGGCAAGGTCATTTATGGGTGATTGAATTGTGTACACTATCTAAGCGGAGCGCCACCATCAGTTGGCGCGGAGCTTACAAGAAAATTTTGGGTCTTACAAACCCTCCAGATGGCCGGAAACGACACTTGGCGAGTGGTATAAGCTGCATGTACCCAGCCCTTAAACAGGAATTTCATGTCTGTAATTTTTAGATTTTTAGAATTTTCAATCTAAAAAAATTGTTGAAGGTAAATCTGCCTCTCGGTCACGGCCTCGCACGCCTGAGCACGATAAAACTTACAACTGTCAAACAGCCTTTATAGGCCTATATCTGTTACCCAATTATGAATCATCCCCCCCCCCCATATTCACCTTGTATATCCCAGTTACATCCGCACTTCGCCACTTGAGATCAGCACGGGACCAAACCAACTGGACCAACGCATTCATCAATAGTCGGATGCCATATGCACACTACATACTTGACAACTAGTACAATTTTGGCATAGTTTTTACAATTCCAAATTTCCAATATATATCACGAATGATGGTCCCCAAATTACGATTTCACTATTCAGCATACCATCTTCTCTTTTGCTATTTTTGGTCAAAAGTCCGCATATTTCAGTAGAAACTGACGCTGTGAGTGAAGATATTTTGATGATTTATTTTTATTTTTTTTTTTATTTTAATTTTTAATTAATTTTTTCACAAGTTTGATTTTCCGGGGGGGGGGGGCAAGTGCCCCCCCTTGCCCCCCCTTCCGGACGCCCATGTACACCGTCCATTTTGGGTTGTATTATTCGTAGATTACTCATGTTTAACAGGGATGGCGTCAGGATTTGCCCGACGGGAGGCCAAGCTCCCCGACGAGGGGGGGGGGGAGGGGGAAGTATGTCCAAGCCCCGACAAAGGCGATGAGTTAGTCTCGGTGGGACGTCACTTGGCATAGTTTTACAAAATTTCGACTTTCATTTGAGCAAATATTTAACTTATATTCGGAGCTTGATTTGAAGAAAATTAAAAAATTTTGAAAGAAATTTGGCCTTTTGTAAAGACTATTAAAAAGGGGGAGTCTATTAAAACAACCTCCCCTTCACATAAGCAAAATAAAAAAATATATTTGGGCGACAGCTGAAATTCGTTTGGGGTTATGCATTTTATTGTACGCACTACGGCTCTCAGACGAAACTAGAAATTAGCACGAAAGCTCTTTATCCTTTTTGGTTCAAAGATTTGAAAATTAGGAGGTTTTTCGAAATTTAATGGTAGGATTTTTTTTGGAGGGGGGGGGGGGGTAGGGCAGGCGCGTAGCCAGGATTGTGTCATGGGGAGGGTTTTGGTGTCATGGGGGGGGGGGTTGGGACACGAAATGAGGGAAAAGTCTAAGGATAGAGAGAAAAAAACCGCTAGTCTATTTCGCTCTTCACTACCTCCTATGTACATCGTAATTTCCCTCAATAACCGTCTGGCAAAAACCTAATAACACCATGGTAACCCCTACCTGATAAGGGCGCGCGATACCCTAGCTACTTCGTTCTCGTTTTTGCCTAATCGTGTTTACACGTGTGGAAAAATCGTCTGGCAAAATTCCGCTATATTCAACTTCAAATCTCGTGATTCTGACCAATCCTTCTTATCTACGCCGTGGATTGCAAGGTTGTCATGGGGGGTTCTAATCCCCAAAACCACCCCCGTGGTTACGCCACTGGGGTAGGGTAATATTAAAAAAAAAACTGGGTTTTTTTTTATTAAGTGACCTGTCTTTCAAGAGTAAAATTTAGTAGAATGTCGGGGTTGAGAGAAGTTGGCTTGTTTTTTTTTTTCATTTTACCAGCTGACGAGGTATCCATCGAAATTGGAAGATTTTCCTCTAATATTCTGTCATTTTTAACAAATATTTGAAAATCTGAAGCTTAAATTGGAGAGATATTTGTAATTTTATGACAGAGTTTTGGGCTGTTATTGAAAAATCTGCCCTTCTTATGTGAAAAATCAAGTAAATTGCCGGGCGATTATTGTTGGGGTTACTGAATATCGTCATGCAGATTAAGGCGATATTGGAAAATTCCGAGAAGTTTGGCTACGATACTTCTTAACAGATGTTAGAAGTCTCATATTGACCAGAGGGCCGCCTGTTATTCCAATTAAGAGCTTCCTGTATTGACATAGGTGTACGGCTGAGCAGTGGCGTAGCTACGGGGGGGGGGGGGCGGGAGCTGGGGGGCTGGATCCCCCAATTGAATCGCCCAGCCCCCCAGCAACGCCCAGCTCCCCCCAGCAGCCCCCCCCCCCCCCCACTGGCGACGTGCAAGAAAATATATTCATGCTGGCCGATGATAATAATCAATCCAGGCTACCCGGCTACTATGACATAGATATTTGCAATAGATCCACGCAGTTGTAGGGTATTCTGCAATTATGGCCCACTCTGAATTTCGGAATAAATTCAGGTAGACTGTGACAAACTTCATATCTTCGGAATCTTTTGACATTTTAATCGTCGGGTTTCTGGATGGATAATTTTCTATCAGGTTTGGAGTGGCTGAAATTGGCTAACTTGGTGTAGATTAAAGTGTGCTTCTAGCATCTGGCCTGTTTCTATCTCCTGTAGGCTTTTTTTCAAATCCTGGGGACGCACAAATTTGTTCCAAAATTTTACTGGTGTAGTGGGTAGAATATTTGAGTCAAATATGGTTGGGAGAAATTTGCAATTCGCACGGCCTTTGCTGCCAGTCATTGGCCAGTGCAACAACCAAACCCTTGTTGGGCCAATGCAGTCTCAAGGGTCACAACCTTACCACTAATACCCCACAGGACATCACATAGCCCTTGGGTGGAGTGGACATACCCAGTGGGGTACGATTTCCGCAAAATCTAAATTCGGGCAGGAATTTGGAAAAAATTCGGACAGCCCTTTAATTTTGACGCTACACCTTCGGGCAGCGCAAAAGCGTTATTCGTGACTTTTACTTCACAGATAATCACAACTTAATACCCCAAATTGTCGAATATCCAAATTCTTTCAAGCATTTGCCTGAAAATGGAAAAGTATCATAGTAAGGGTAACATACTAACGAAAAATCAAACAGATAAAAAATCGCGACACATTTGGGAAGCCTGTTGCTTAAAAGAAACAATTCATTCTTAAGCCTGTTTTTAAATCTTGAGTAACACAATACCCGAAATGGCCGATTATTTTAAAAGCTTCAAATCTTTGCCGAAAAAAACAGAAAACGATATATTTAAAGTAAAATTTTAATGCAAAATAACAAAGATCTGCGATTCATTTGGATAGAATGTAAAAATAAAAAGTTTTCATCATCCTCAGTTCATGTAGTCTTGCAAAAATGGCCCGATATGGTCAAATATTCGGGCAAAGATTAAAACAATGCTGGGACGTTTTCAATAGCCAAATTAATTCAACGGACAGACAGGAGGGTGTTCAGGTGCCCAAAAGTTTGCCTTTTATCCTAGTATCCTGCTCGAGAGCTTTATAGGGCAATGATTATGAAAATCGGGTAATTTGTTTTTCGATACTTTAATGATACAGTGTGTGAATGTCTTCCCACAAGTCTGCTTGAAGATTCGTTTAAACACACCTTGTAATCATTATGTTACATTTTTCAAAAGTAAAATCATATATAGTCGGAAGTTCGGGCGGTCACACAATTTTATCAATATATATTGAATTTAGCCAAGAGTCGCAACAGAGTGAAATTCATTAGCATGTTTTCAATTCCGTTTTGTAGTTTACCTCCGAAAATATGCGGAACCATTTCATCGATTGGTAGAGATACATTTTATCTGGTAATTTTCTGATCAAATAGCGACTGCTTAGATCATCCCCCTATAAGCCCGAAAAATGCCATTTTCAACTCTCTGAGGGGTCGGATATTTCAAAATTTTCTGTAAGCTTCGCGCCAACCAATGGTGACGCTCCTCTTAGTCTTTCTGGCTGAATTTTAGTTTGGAGTGAACGTTTATCTGCAATTGAAGCCTAAAAAAGCGACCGCTTGGATCCCCTTTAAGTCTGGGAAATGCCATTTTCGACTGTCTGAGAGGTACGAATTTTCAAATTTTCTCGACGCTCCGCGCCAACTAGTGGTGGCGCTCCGCTTTGACTGTCTTATGGGCAGAATTACATTTTTCGGGCAAAACCCTTCTGCCTCCAAACTGAAATGCTTCCCTACGCCTATGGAAATACCTCACTCAGGCTTGCACTGGAACAGCTGCTTGCAACACACAGCAGGATTCCGGATTTGCGCTCCTATGATATTATGATACATGGTCCAGTAAAGAAATGAACTGAGCTAATCAGTATCTCAAAAAATGTGTTTGAATCTTAGAAAAATAACAAATATTTCTCACCAGAATTAAAGACAATTAAACCTGGCAAATGCCATTTCCAGCCATCTGGGAGGTGTAAAAATCCAAAAATTTCTGTTTACGCTCCGCGCCAACTGATGGTGGCGCTATGCTTAGATAGTAAACTCCGGCCCCCTCCAAAAGTATCCAGCTCCCCCATAGCCCCCCCGCCCCCCACGAAAAAAAATCCTAGCTACGCCACTGCGGCTGCGTATCAGTTTTGGGGGAGGCAGAAGATTTTTTGCCCGAAAATGTAACTCCGCCCCAAAACTATATAGGGAGAGTGCCACCATCAGTTGGCATGGAGCGTACAGAAAATTTTTAAAAGTCGAACCTCTCAAACATCCGGAAATGGCATTTTCCAGGCTAGAAACTAGAAATTAAAGTCTTATTTTGGGCAAGACAACTTGCTAAGTGACCGAAAATTAACAGATAAAAGGTAAAACACCACCACTAGACGAAATGGTATCGTCTCTTTTCAGTGGAAAACTATGCAACGGAATTGACACCATTTCAATGTTTTTAACTCTATTGCGAATCTTCGTTGTATTCAATTGCAAGGTCCACTGAACTGATGAAATTTTCTATGTCACTGCCCGAACTACCGAATAAGCCTATTAATGATTTACTTCCAACGTCTTTGAAAATATGTTGAAAATATGTTACGTTACAAGGTGGGCTCAAATGAATTTTCAGTCAGACTTACGGGGAAGCATTCTCACACAGTTTATCATTAACTGTAAGTGAAGACAACCTGGATGGCCGATTTTCATTACCGTTGCTTGAATTCGGCTGCATGTTGGGGAAAGGCAGATGAACCTGAGCAACCTCCTTTTCGCCGGTGACATTCCAGAACCTTCTTTCAACCTTCGCCCAAATGTTTTACCATTTCGGGATTTTTTTTTGCAATTTTTACATTATGAAGTGGGGCTGAGAAAAATTATTTCCATACGTGCCTTAAACGTCCCAATGTGTCCCAAATCTTTGTAATCATTTTACACTTTTGAAAATGTAACTTTAAATAGTCTATTGAGTTTTTCAGGCAAAGTTCTTCGAAATTTTTGGGCAATCTGTACCCATCCTGGTACACCTATTATACCTATTGACGGAATTTTATGGCAGGAAACTTGAGAAAAATGGTTTTCATGTGCAGAAGAAAATTGAAAAATTGGAGTCTTCGGCACTGACAATCAATCTGCCCAAAATCATTACTGAAGTTGGCTGACGTATCATGTTTTGTCGGATGGTGAAAATGGACAATTTGTTGACTTTCTTTTCACAAAGTTTGAAAATCTGGAGCTTATATTGAAAAAAAAAATGGATTCTTTGTAATGAAAATGGGGAATTGTGAGAGTTTCCTTGAATAATATAGTCTTCTAGTAAGCAAAATAAAGAAGATCGTCCGGGTGGGGGTACGTGGGGGGGGGGGGGTAGAGATTGAGCTTTATCGGGCTTGCATTTGTTTATCGCATCATGGGATAAAGGCTCCCCGACGAAACTGGATGTTCTCCCCGACAGGGGACCAGCCTTCCCCACCATGGCCCCTCCCCCGCCCACCCCCCGCTGGCGCCACTCCTGATGTTTTAATGAATAGGAGTTGTCCATTTTTCATTTAAATAAATGAGAACAGTGTAATGCGTGGGTGGTGCAAAATTTGGAAGAATGTGATTTAGACTGTTGGAAAGAACGTTGAGAAGGTGCTCTTTTCCACCGTGCGGATTGATAAGCTAGGTCGGGTTGTACACCTTCCAATTTATCCCCTTATCGACAAAATGCTATGAAAAATAAGTTTGGACGATTTTGCAGGTATATGTTTACAGACCGGCAGGACTTGCCTAATTTAAGGGCATAGAAAATGATCCTTGGCAATCCTCGAAAATAACTTCATTTGCATTGCAGGCAAGTTTGTAACGCATTCTCACAAAAGGGGCGCCCGGCCCCAACCCCCATTCTCTTTTGAAACGTACTCAAATGCAACAGGTTTCTAACCACAGAAAAACCGACAATTGACCGTAAATAAATATTGAATTTATCATAGATTATGAAGGTAAAGTGTCTGGAAGGATGTCGCAGCATTTTGAGTCATGACGTATATAGAGCACGTACTACCAGTAAACATGGAGTGCCCCCATAATTCACGTGCACGACCTTTGGTCCATTCGAAGACCTTGGAAACTTGGAGCCTCTTAAAATCAAAGAAGAGTATACAGTGAACAGAAGGCACCGAAATTTTTTTGTTTGTATTGCAGGATTTGTATTTATTAGACTGAGCCCAAAAGTCGAAATGTCGAGACTGATCGTAGTTGGAAAATTCGGCGGAATACGATACAATGCTATTTCTTTTAGTTGCCTAGGTGATTAAATTGATTTCCTCTGTACAATGAACATATCCATGAGATTAAATTATCTCCCAAATTACCTTTTGTGCCTACTAAAAATTAAAAATGCCAGCAAAAAAATTCTTCGAGAGCAATCTTTTGCCAAACCGTCGCCTTTGTCGAGGCTTCGGGCTGCAGTGCGGTCCTTCGTTATAGAGCCAAGTTGTTCTTCAAATCCTCAGTGGCCCTATAACCTAGCTTCTGTCTATCAGGTTGTTACTTGGATTTGGGTAAGAAACTCCCTAGTCTGTAACGGTTTCACATTTTAAAAAGTTTATACACCCATCCGATACCTATTTTTCTGCTAAAGAAAATCTGAAAATGGAAAGGCATGCGTTGCTCAGCGCTCCTCAACCCCCATTCTCACAAGTTTTGAAACGTACTCAAATGCAACAGGTTTCTAATCACAGAAAACCGACAAAACTTTAACAAATATTTCATTTAGCATAGATTATGAGGGTAAAGACTTTGGAAAGAACTCGCAGCATTTTGAACCACGACGTTGTGAGAGCACCTCATTACCAGTAACCACTGCCCCCATAATTTATGTGCACCACTTTTGATCCATTCGAATACCTTTGGAACTTGGAGCCTGTTAAATTCAAAGAAGAGTATACAGCGAGCAGAAGGGCTCCATTGCGGTCCTACGTCATAGAGCTTGCTCTTCGAGTCAAATCCTCAGTGGCCTTATCCTAGCTTCTGTCTAGCCTGCAAGTTGTTATTTGGATTTGGGTAATAAAACTCCCTAGTCTTTCACTGACGGTTTCGAATTTTAAAAACTGTAAACTGTAAACATCCATCATTGGAAACAGGGGCGTAGCCAGGATTTTCTTGTGGGGGGCAAAGTCGACTCATCGTCCCCAATCTTGACCGACAGTACTTTCTAAGCGGAGCGCCACCATCAGTTGGCGCGGAGCGTACAAGAAAATTTTTGGTTTTAGAAACCCCTCAGATGGCAGGAAACGGCACTTCCCGAGTGTTTTATGCTGCATGTTCCCAGCCTAGAAATATGGATCTCATTTCTGATATTTCTCAATTAATGCAAAAAAAAAAAAAAAATCAATCTATGAAAAATGTTAATACATGTTTCTAAGCGGAGCTCTAACATCGATTGGCGCGGAGCGTACCAGGAAATTTTTGGTTTTACAAACCCCTCAGATGGCCGGAAACGGCACTTCCCGAGTGTTTTAAGCAAGAATATGTTCAGCCCAACTTCGAAATTCTCCCCGCTTCTTAATTGGAGCAAATATTGAGGGGCTGAACATACCTTTAGCCCAAACTTTTTCATTTTTCATCGCCGCCACTGGGGTGTGGCATTTTCTTGAGGGAGCGAAGCACCCAAGTGAGGAGCCGAGCGACCGAACGGGGAGAGGGTGTGGTTCTCCCCCTCCTGCCCCAAGGAGATTTTGCAATTTTACATCAAAATTGAGCGATGTGGTGAACACCTAAGTTGGAATTTTTGGACATTTTCAATCTTGTATCAATGTTTTCCTTATTCCCTCGAGAGTTAGTGTGTGGCTGTAAGAGGGTTACTCGGTACGAGTCAATGGGGCCCTAGGGAATTGTGTCGCACTGGAACAAAACAGCTACTCATAAGGCTTACATTTATTTGGCTAAACCAGCGGAATCGACATTTTGCCCTGAAAAACGCCAAAACTCCATTTAACAGAGTTGTTGACTCGAGTCAATGACTTGCGACTCGAGTCGACTCGAGTCGCCTTTCTGTTGACTTGTGACTCGACTTTGACTTGAAGGTTTGTTGACTTGTGACTTGACTTGACTTGTCAGATTTCGAAAATGATTGACTCGTGACTTGACTTGACTTGAGCATATTTGACTTGCCGACATTGGCGATTTTTTCCTCCCGATCGTGCCCGAAAATGCAAAACTTGAAGTGTCGCCACGCGAAATACGAGGGAGCAACATCGATCGCCTGTACCATACCATGCACGCGAGTCGTGCGTGCCAGTCGGTCCCTATATGTCAGCATGTGGAATTAGTGAACAGACAGTGTGACTCCATTTACGAATCTCATAATGGTTTACATGTGATGTGACTGCGCTATTTAGAACCCAGCTTCTGCACTGTGATACTCGAATACGTTACTCCGTTTACATTTGATTTAATAAATCATTTTATTAAAATAAATTGATTTATTTTAATCATCAGCCCAGTAACTCGGAACTAAAAATATATCGAGCTCTGGTAATGGAGATTTTCATTTTTTTCATGGATTCAAATGGCTGTCAATTGTTAAAGCTTGTCATATTCACGGTGAAACTCAAACTCGTCGTAGTATTCCGTAACCATCGGCACATCAGATGAACGGTAACCTCGCCATCACATTCCAACATGTCTCACGTCCCAAAAGTTGCATTTTTTTGCTTCAAAAACTACAATAGTACAGTATTGAAACAAACAGCAGAATGCACTCTATGCGGAACCACAGTAGTCGATGGCCCCGCAACGACGTCGAATTTCGTCAGGCATCTGAAAATGACCAATTCTGATCAATCAGGCTAGCCTACCAATCAATGCAGTTAGCTTTTGCAAATCAGTCTTTATTTCGTGTATTCCTTTCCTTTCCGATTGCGAAGATACTCGATTACTCAGTCATAGTAATCTACTTCGATGGCATATAATACACGAACTATGATCGAAACGAGAAAAATCGAGAGAATTTATCGCGAAATTTGCAATCTCGTGGAAAAGGTCCCTATGGTAAACGTCAGGCCTACTTGTATGTTCATTTTCGTGGCCGGCCGCGTCATCTTTTCCCAGAATGGAAAAGGCCACTAACCAGTCTGAATTGAGGATATCGGTCATGTGACTCTTTGTTTAAATATTTTCTGAATCTTGACGACGGATTGTGAAAGACCACGGTCCATTCACCCAGCCCCAGGGAAGGGGAGGTGGCCCTAACCTAGGCTAACCTGATTTTCTAACCCTCCTAACCTGATTTTGAATTGAATTTGTAAAATCCTGAAAGGCAATCCTTCACTTTAGCGGGTTTTATTATTCTCGTGATATAGGGACGGGTAAAATTATTCCTTTCAAGTGACGGTGTATCGTATCACTGGAACGTTTCATTCTTCTGAAGGTTGCATTGTATGATATGGCTTTTGAAATAGGAGTGTCATGTCCACTTTTCCGAGCTTATTCCAGTGATGTGATCTGAGAGATGTTTTAAAGGCTGCTATCTAGGAAGTGAATTGAAGATATGGACTGCAGTGGCAGTGGCGGAGCTGCCATATAGTCAGGGGCGGTCGCCCCCCCCCCCTCCCCCGACGGACCAAAATCGTCTGTTGGTGCCCTTTTTAGGTTTTTGACATACTTTTACTCTTGCACCATTATTGGCAAAAGACATAATTTAATAGCATTGTTTTAAGGCCCACATAACAAAGTGCTCAAACAGCCACCAGTAACTGTGCTATCTGCACTTTATTCTGATGAAAAAAGGTCATCTTCTGTAATATCGGGATAGATTTTCGTGGTCTCAAAAGCCAGAAAATTGCATCTAATAAGGCCTAGGTTTGGGCTCCTTCTGTTTATTATGAGTTCGGTATCTAGAGAGCCAAACAGACCCTTTGTCTTGGCTATTTCTTGCAATGTACTTAATTAATGGCTATATATTTCAGAGTGGTTACATGATGTAAATTACATCATGTAATTAATGTTTCTCCGTGTACTTATTTTGATTTCCAGATATCAAAAATGTACACCTAACGATGATTAATTTCCATAAATTTTTTCCCCTGTAAGATTGCTTGCCATTTGGCTCTAGTAGGTTAAATCTTCATCTTCCTAAAGTAGCCCATTATTACATTAAAATCTTAGATCGAAACCTGACAATAACACAAAATATAATGACCGCGTTCATACTAGAATGTGGAGGAGAGAGATAGAAACATGGGCGTCCACGGGTAGGGGCAAGGCGGAACTTGCCCTTCCCTGGAAAATAAAAAAAACCTGAAAAAAAAAAAAAACGAAGAAAACGTAAAGAAAAAGAGGAAGAAAAATTAACATCAACATTTCTTAACAGTTCACAGAGAGTTTTCCCTATTTATATGCGGTAAATAGGCTTTAGAAATGCTATTTCCAGCAATCTGAGAGGCATTTTGGGCCAACATTTTCTTGCGCTCCTCGACAACTCATGGCGGCGCGGAGCTTCCCCCCTAAAAGAATTTGGTCCCCACCCTCCGCATTTTCTTCTGCGGAGGCCCATGGATAGAAAATTTAAACAAGTTTTAATAGAAAAACTTGCTGAGGAGAAATGGCAAAGTATGGTCTGCTACCAGGTGCGACAAATCAAATAAATAAATAAAAGGGAAAGTCTGAAAAGCCGTGACTTCCATAGTGCTGATGCTCAGGGTAATTACTCCTTCGAAGCGCCCCTGCAGACTTTTTCGCCCCCTCTGACCGAAATCCCTAGCTCCGCCACTGTGCGGTGGATAAATCTGATTTCAAGGGGCCAATAAAATGAAAATAAACAGAGTTAGGACAATTTTATGCCATATTCTGGAAGACAGGGTGCATTTCACCACAAATGGTGATTTTCAGACGCTAGGTTGAATGTATTGTGAAGATATTGGCTTCCAAAAGTCATGACACATCACACTTTAATAGGGCTTCCGCCTGTCAAAATCAGCCGAACTAGGCTGAATAATTTAGCAGTGATGCAATCGGAAAAACAAGATGAAAGTTGGAGCAAATGAAGGCAAGATGTATATCGTTATATGCAACGATTTTCTTTACCATGGGTAGCCGTCCACACAGTGAATTACTGAATTAGTGACCCCAATAGCGCCCTCCTAAACCCTTCCTCAGTTCTGAAAAAATAATTCCTTCTTCGCAAAATGGAACATCCTTGCGCAAATTGGCGTAAACCTGCACCTGTCGGTAGAACATCACGGTTAAAAGTGGAACATCCCTGCTCATCTGCTCCTCACACGAGTTTGCAAATGAGGTGTCACGTGGGCCAAATGAAGCCATCTGATTGGTCGATGATGACTGGGGAAGACACCAGTCATCATCTCTGGAACATTGATTGGGATCCTGTATCAGGAATAGGTACAAAAACAGCATGAACAACATGTTGTATTCAAGTTGAGCTAAAATGACTTGTGACTTGACTCGACCCCGAAAATGGATGACTTGTAACTTGACTTGACTTGCAACGATTTGACTTGTGACTTGTGACTTGACTTGCCAGAAAATTAAGTGACTTGTGACTTGACTTGACTCGACCCGGGAATTGGATGACTTGTGACTTGACTTGACTTGTCAATGAATGACTTGTGACTTGACTTGACTTGGAGAAAAGTGACTTGAATACAACTCTGCCATTTAAATAAAAAAAAATAAAAATAAAAATAAGAAAAATTAGGTATGGGCTGGACTAAGTGCGAACCCCCTGAACCCCCTGACCACGGGCCTGTCTCCCTGGGTGTCACCTTCCCCTTTTGGAATGTTTTGCTGTCTCGAAGAGCTTAGATGCAATATGGTGCTATATTTTGTTCTTTTTATACTAGATTCCAGTGTTCTCCACAGGGGGTTTTATAGGGCCAACACGTCCTCCTAGTGAAATTGACAGCCCCTCCAAAATAGTTGCCGCTCTCCAAAAAATGCAGCTCCCATTTCTAGTTCATTGCTTCATTACACATATACAAGTCATAACTGGGAAAATGTGTCTTCCCTCCAGGCTTGGCGCCAGGATTTGCCCGACGAAGGGCCACTCTCCGAACGGGGGAGGGGCAGGGTGGGTAGCGACCCGAGCCCCGACAGCCAGGATGCCGTCGATGAGTTGTTGAGGGAGTTTGAAGAAAACCTGTGCACTATACCTGCCATTGCGAGCCATATACGACATCAAATTTGTATATGCTAGAGGAAGATATTTCCGCACTGATTTAACCGTGGAAAAGGGGGCAAAAATTTTGGGGGTTAGCCTACACTAAAAAGAATCTGTACTTATTTAAATCTTATATAGGTCAATAAATTGTCCCGGCATTTGGGCCCTATCGGACACAAATTATATTGTAATTTCTTCTTCGAGTCCGTACCGCACGACTGACACAAGAGATAATTAACTAAGGTTAGCGAAATGAGATGAAATTCCCGACATGAACATTAATCCATTTAATCTACTTATTAATTTACATGAAAAGATGGGAAGGGTTTGTACTTTATTAGCTCTAGGTAACGGAACTGAGGAAGAGTGTGCAAAGCGTACCGAACATTTTGGGTTTTATAGCAGAAATAACTCTTGTGAAAGCCAAAGTAACTAAACCGACCATGAGAAGGCGACAGGTTATCCCCGACAGGGGGCGGGCCATGCCAGCGACCACAAGTTCCGACAGCCCCTATGTCGAGGGGGTGGTATGAAGGAGCCTAACTATCCCATGTCATTGCAGCACAATGTTACTTAATATTTTAAATCCGAGTTAGTGTTCATTTGAGTCTGAATCGTGAAATTGCAAATCGCACAAAACGCGCGAAATTTTTTGGTGGGCTTACAAAAATAACATAGCCTATGTAATCATTAAGAACAAAAAGAGAAAAAAAAAATAGAAACTGTAGGGGTTGTAGACCGTATCGGGGATGACATACATTGTGTCGAAACCACCTGGAACACCCGATAAAATAGCCAAACTATGCTCCGTGAGTGGCTCACCATCTGACCTATCGCATGACACACACAAGAGAACAGCAACTAGGCTTCGTGATATGGGATAAAATTTACGACCTAGGGAGACTAGTCGCCGTCGGGGACAGCATACTTTATCGTAACGACTGAAAGCCCCCCCCCCCGAAAAACTGTAAAAAAAAAAACCCCCCTTTCCCTCCCTCCTCTTGCCATTTATTTTTTTTTATTTTTTTGGCTCCCCTTCATTTTTTCAACATCGCCCATCGCGTCCCCAAAATTTCTGTGGGGGGCACTCTGCCCCCCTGCCCCCCCCCCCCCCCGCTGGCTACGCTAGTGATTGGAAATGATTATTTTTCTGCCAAAATTCCCAGTTTTTGGACTCATTGAGTTAAAAAATTAAGTTAGTTGACCTTAGGTGGTCATGCCCCGCTCTCCCTTCCCCCACTTTTGAGTTGGCCTACAGATAGACGACCGTTACCTCAGTCTAAAATTTACGATGTAAAAAGCTCAAGAAAATGGGTTTATTTCAAAAGACTTAGAGTGGGGGATGCGGCCCGCCCGCCCCTCATCCCTCCCCCCAAAATATATCCGAGTCGAAGTCCATGCATGTTGACCGCAGATCACGTCATGAAAATCTTCTCAGGGGCTCTCCGCTCCAGTTAGTTATGCAGTTATAAGCATTTCCATTTCTCCTGGCGGCTCCATTTCCAGACCCACAACTCACGTCCTCAAATTCGATCTTGTCAATTCCATGATCCATCATATTTGCGCCCTACTTATTTCGATCAACATCTCAAATACTAAAATAAAATTGCGGGAAACCGGGCGCGCCAAATTTTGCTTAGTGCTGTTGCTCTTACATTATTTGTGATTGGTGGATACTTAGTTGATTTAATGACAGCATCCAATCAGAATCAGTTAGAATTTTGGACATTTCCTCGGCATTTAAAAGCCTCCACGCAACCGTACCGACGTGCTGAACTTGGCGCAGGCATGGTATGTCGAAATATACATTGTTCGTGAACGCATGTCATTGGTCATACTGGCTATCTGTATCATGCATGTAAATGTACTGTGAACTATATGATGCAGACATCCTGTATACATGTGAAACAAGTGTGAAGAAAATTGATGTTGCAAATACTGCCACAGGTTTGACTGGTGATTTCTTTTCTTATGCGATCATAAATCCTTTAATCGTATGTGAAGATGCTGATTATTTTGCTTTCGAGTTATGTTATGTATTACTCCATGAAGAACTAGGCGTATTTTAATCTGTAAATAATTATGTGAACCACCGGTAACCTGTCTCAGTCCTGTGCCCGATCACGAACGTTGCTGTCACGTTAACGTTGTCTTTCTCAATCTAGACTATCACTAAGGCCTCAAGTTACCTAACTTTAGCATAGCCAAGGCCTAGCCTAATTCAATTCTGTTGCCAACTTGTTGTTTACTGATTAGATGGCCTCCTGTGTTTATTACATTTTATTTGGCCTAATTATCAGTACTACTAAGTTAGTACTAGGCATAGGCTAGGCCGAACTAGGCATAGGCCTACATGCCATAGCACAGCCTAATGCAAGGCCCTAGCCCAGCCTAGGCCTAACAGTAACAGTTAGGCCTAGCCTAGATCTACATAATGAAATGAGGCTAAGCCTAACGTAGGCCTAGGCTAAATTAGCAGTGTAGGTTAGCCTAATACAAGGTTATAATGGACTCTACCCTGTTCTATTCCATTCCAACCAATCTGATCTGCATAGCTGGTTCCAAGAGGCCAGATGCGGTCTGGGATCGTCTAAAATCTGTGACGAATCAGTGAACGTGACGTATGTGACAAAGGTTAAAATCTGTGACAAGGGCCAAAATCTGTGATGGTAGGCCTACCATATGTACCTTTGATTATGCAAGGCTTACCACCATTGACTGATTGAAATCAAATTTTCACCTTTTCAAGCTCAACATTTCCTTAGGCTACCTGATTTTAAAACATTGGAATGGAAATCTTTCACCCCTTTACATTTTTATGCGCTTGCTTTTTTCCAAACAAGCCGTTTGCGTCAATTACCCCTGCCGGACTCTACAGAGAGAAATGTATTGTGTGCGTGAGAAGTTACCCCTTTTGAAAATGCATGGACGCGTGCGCGGCAAGTCTAACAGGGTTGGGAAAAGAGTTTGGAATCTACATTTAGCTAGGGCCTATAATATTTTCCACATAGGACAAAGTTTGACCCTTCGTGACGTGACGATAAGTTGATGTGGTGGAGCCCTGTGACAGCTAGCGTTCTGTGTACGTATAATGCAGTAGCAAGTCACGCATAGCCTGCTTACACACAGTCTACTCTCTAGCAATCTGTGTACGCGCATACTTATACGTACACAAGTATGTGTCACTAACCATACATTGGCATTGCACGCACAAGTATGTACAACAAAGCACTGTATGTAAGCATATTGGCGGGAAATCCCCTGTTGCTAAGCTGAACAATGGGCTGATACTTCAGCATACGATTGTTGGCTCAGTACAAAAGATGTAGGCGGGGATTAATGGGCTGGTTCATTAAAATCAAGCGCGCATAGGAGCAGAGCAAACCTTCAATTTTTTTTCTTCAGAGATCATAAAAAATACTACAAAAAGATACCCGGAAGTAAGTGCGGATATCTGGAACCCATTTTATTCATGTCACCAATGTTTTAAGCCCAAAAATGGTAACGAAAGATTAATTTTGGTGATCGCTTCCCTCCATTATAATGTAGAGTTCCTTTTCTTCTTTCTGATGATAGATATGTTGTAGAGGTCATAGGTTCAGTCCCAATGCAGGATCAAGTCAAAGGTGGCTATGTGTGGGATTTTACATGTGACCAAAACACACTTTTTGACTGTGCACAATTGCAGCGATGCTTCGAAGGCATCATTAGAAATTGTAGCGTAGTTTTTCTCCTTTTCTGTTTTAAAGCTTATTTGGTGAAATATTATAGTAGGAAAATGTCTTAGGTGTACAAATTTTACTGTGGAGGCAAAATTTTGACAAATTTGAGTGGTGCAAATTAAGTTTTTAGACACTCTGTTTTAGCGACTCTGTGTGTTTGCATGTGTGTAGTTCTGCAATGATTTTGGAGAAACAATTCCATGTGCCTGTGACAACCCTACTGTTATATCCATGCCATGGTTCACAGAAAACTTGAAAAAATACTATAACAGCTGATGTCCAGAGGTGCTGGTGTCCAGAGGTGTTATCATGCACTTAAACAGTTTTCTTTTCTTTTTACAGATTAAGGTGTTTATTAAAGGTGTTGTATAATGGCTGACTCGCAGAATACAGAAGCGTAAGTTTTTTAACCTTTCCTGAATGATTTTTTCAATCAAGGTGTAAACTTTGGAAGTACAAGAGAACTTTATTTGGTGCTGAATTCCTTTTAAATGCCAAATCTTCTCCCCCCAGACAGTTCCATTTTTCCTAACATTCTTTCTTAAAGGCCCAGTTCTCTCACCCCAAACAGCACCGATTCTCCTAACCTTCTTACTTAAGCCCGTCCCACAACTGTCTGAAATTGATCTTCATCCAGACACAATCTCACTCTATTGCTTCAGGGTGAATACAGAAAAGCTCTGTGTATAATCAAAACACTCTCCGTACAGTTCATGCTGTGTAATATAAGCTTTGTAACTCTGCATTGTTTGAATTAGCAGTCAATCAAAAAGCTGGGCCAGTGGAGAGTTTCTGTAACCCCCTACAAGAAGTGTAGTTTGGGGTGAGAGGATTTGCCCTTTAAGACCCATCCACAACTAAAAAAAATTCATCCTTATCCAAACACAATCTCAGTTTGTTGCTTCATTGCTTCAGGGTGAGTATACAAGACCAGTGTTGTAATCGAGTCACAAGATTAGTGACTCGAGTCACCAGTTTTCAAACTTTTAAGTGACTCGAGTCTAGTCATTGACTTAAGTCACTGTACTGTTTCAATGGGGAAATTACTCCTGAATTCTATCGAGTCACTATCATGTTGAGAGGAAGTGACTCGAGTCGTGACTTGTTACAACACTGTACAAGACCCCAATGTGTAATCAAAACAATCTCCGTGCAGTACATGCTAATATGAGCTGCAGCAGCCTTCTCTGCAGTTTTTTTTAACTCTCTATCAATCAAAGAGCTTTGCCAATTGAAAATTTTTGTAGACACCTACAAAATTGTAGTATGGGGCGGGAGATTTGATTGCCTTTAAAGTCAAACAGTACATCTGCAAAGTTCTTCTAAGGGCATACTCCAACATTTCAGAATGGTATCATAATTATGTGAATGTCCGTGGAACCCTTTAGCATTAGTCCCTTTAGCATAAGTATACACCGGCCACTGGATATTGTCCAAAGAAAGTCCCAGTAGTACTGTAGACCTCTTTTGTCTTGTTTCAGTTTATTGGTGAGCTACCTTCTATGTTCTTGTCAACTAGGTCAATCCTGGTGTACATGTGTATCCAACAGCTTGCTCACTGGTTTGATCCATTGACATGAATCAGAGGAGGGAGACGGGCCATCCCTCCCCAGCTCCCCCCACCCAGCCCTCGAAAATAGCCTCAGCATTTGGCAATGCCATGGTACAGGCATCTGGAGACAAATTGACTTTGACGTCAACAAAAATTTTGCTAAGACAATAGGTTGCAGGACATTGTATGGGGACTTAATGTACTTTACACAATACACTGCTTGAAGTTAGGCCTTAACTTTGAGTATTGGCTTTTAATAGAAGTTGTTTTCTGATAAAAATTGCCATCCTGATCAAAATTTGAGCAAATGTATACAGAAGGCCTATTATTTTTTTACAAACAAAACAGTTGCAATTTTTCAAGTTTTAAAGGCAAATCTTGATTGAAAAACTTCAATACGATTGGTATAAGAATGTACCTATCTCACCACCTGCTGTCAAGAAGTGATCACTGCACACACATGAATGTGACCCTGTAGAGAATGACCTTTAGGTTTAAGAACCATCAGTTTTACCATTCTGATGCATAAATAAGTGGGAAAAGGTGCCTTTTTCTGTCAAAAAGTTACTTAGCTGCATTCTGCAATACTACTTTAGACAACATTTAACATGTAAATTAGGACTGGAAAAAAATTGTATTTCCCAGGATGGGAGTAGAAGTATTTCCCAGGAGATAAGTCAAATTGCCCACAATTCTCCCTTGATTTTCATTTTCAGAAAAAGGAAATTTTCCTCCAAAATTGCCAGAATTTTTCTCCATATTCCCAATTTTCCAGGGAAGGAGCTCCCCAGCTTCCCAAATTTTTTTACCCATGATCTGAAGGAACGTCAACCATCATTGGGGGCTATTCTAACTGGCAATCCAAAACAAAAACATACTTGGCAGGTTTTGACAAGTTAGACTAATGTGTTATGTCCAGGTTGACCAAAGAAATGGGAAGATTGAAAACGATGTTTCCCAGTAATGGTAATGGCTAGCCACTAATCTAACCATTATTTTGCTGTTGGGATTCATCTATTAGAGCAGTTTTCATTATTGATAAGTTAACCAATCATAAATTGCCATTTAAAGCTGTGATTGTGTAGTAAAATCACTAAATGTTTAACCACAAAAATTTGGGATTTTGTAGCTTTTAATCACAAATTCCATCTAAAACTAGCTCCAAGTAGAGACTTGCTTGCCTATACTGAAGCACCTCCCAAACCTATATGAGTCAAATCCATGGAACAGCTCTTGTTACTTCTCATTTGTAAATCCATTGGGCATCTCAGTATACATGCAGCAATGTGATAAAAGTTCAATACAGCTGAGCTACTAGACGCAGGTATAGGGGACTAGTTGGAAGGTAGGAAGTACAGCAGAAGGGGGTTTGCCAAGGACACTCAGGGATTCCATCAGAAACACAAAAAGGGGGGTGGAGGACTGATAACTGGTTAACTGTAAGTCCAAATTGATTCTGTCCAAGGTTAAAGTTACAAGGTGGTTCAGGGGGACAAAAGCTTTCTTCAGGGCTCCTGTAAGGTGCAATTTGAAGTGTTTAAAGGCCATTTAGTTGGGTAAGTTCAAGCATTGCTGAAAAAGTGTCCTCTCTTTTAAAAAAGAAGCTAACATATTGACAATTTCATAATTTGTATGGAAATTAAAGGGGGGGGGGGAAGGATTTTAGCTACCTTTTATCGGAAATATTTGGAAAGGGGGGGGGTGGGGAGTCCCCCCTTCCTCCCTCTGCCAGAAACACTGACACTGGTTGCAATTAATCACAAGGAACATTTTACTCAATGTTTAATCACACATGCGATTGTGTAGCAATTAACTGTTACACAAAGTTCTGCAGCCCCTTTTGTTGTTAATGATTTGTAATAATTTTTTTTTTTTTATTTTGCACAATTTGTGATGCCAGGGCCACCACAACTTCAGCAGATACTGTTGTAGATGTTGAAGCTGGTGCCCAGGGAGATGCTAATGTCGAAGAAGTTGAAGATATTGACATGAAAGAGGACAAGGAAAGTGCAGCTAGCTTGGATTTGAAGAAACAAGTCCTTCAAAACCCCAAAGTATTGGCTGCTTTACAAGATCGTCTGGACAGTCTTATTGGTTCCAACTCTGGTTACATAGATCTGTAAGTATCTAGCATGTTTTTCATGTTTGGAGGGTAATTTTCGCTCTCTTAGGATAATCTAAGGGGTATAGGCCTAGGTCTTAGTTATGTTTTACACGAAGAAGCCAAATATTTCAAAATTCTTAGATTTGTATACTCTTCATTGTCTTGCATGTAAGTGAAGACAAGTTTTTTGTATTAATATTTGATTTAACCCCCCCCCTCCCCAACCCCAACCCCCTAAAAAAAGCATTCAATAGATACATGTAAGATCAAAATAAGTTCTACATGGATTACTTATTTTCAGATGCCACACAAAAGGCAAGGGTAATTAGCAATATTTCCAAGGGGAGTTCCATTATTCTCCTGTTTCATGACATACTCTCGCAATCCAACCTTTCTCCTGTTTTGACACCCAATGGCACAGCAAGATTCAGGCATAGTTTGCCGTAGAAGCTATATCTCTCGTCAAATACCGAAGATTATTATATTTAGAAACAACACATACAAATGGCAGACGGTATTCTTGCATCACAAGATCTAGACAACGTAGAGACTTGCTTGTGAAGCGGCGACTTGTTGTTGTTTTTTGCCCGGCAGTGGGCGTGGCTGACCAACCATGACGTCACGTGAAAACGCTCTATATATACAGGCTTAAGCATCACATGCCCATGAAGCATATTCTGAACTCAGAACGGGAGATGTGCATCCTCTTAATGTTTCTTTAAATCCTGGATATGTGACAGTATTGAAATTTTAGGTGTCTGATCAAATGCTGTGATTTTCAATCTTTTCTTAATCTTATGGAATAAAAGTCAGTCACTTCATTATTTGATGAACCCTCTCAAAGCTTTCCCCCCACATTCAAGCTCACTTAGTGTGATATAAACTCTGCTTTGTATTTGCAGATGATTGTAAATATTTCTGTGATATTTTTTATCTTCAGACTTCCGCCGGCAGTAAAACGTAGGATCAAGGCTCTAAAGAATTACCAGGTCAAGCAAGTTCAACTGGAAGCTAAATTCTATGAGGAAGTTCATCAGCTGGAATGCAAATATGCCAAATTGTATGAGGAATGTTATGAAAAGGTAAGGTGCATATCTTCTGCAAGTTTGAAGAAAAAACTGAATCTTTCATCTGACCCAGTATATATTACCATCATTTGCTTCTCAGCACAGGCAGTTGAGGTGATTACATGGCCTTACAGGACTCTTCATTTAAATCCCCACCAGGGCATAATATCTGTGCAACTGAATGAAGTCTGGGATTTTGACCAGTTGGGGGTTTAATTCTAGGTCCATGTAATTTTCCATCCAAAGTTTTAAAGAGCAAAATGCTTTATCAAATCAGTGGTTGCCAATTCTTGCTCATAGTGGTTTTCTTTCACAACATAACAAATAATTTGGTGATAAATTTGATTGGTTTAATACTTGGCATATAAATGCCTCGTAATGAGAAAAAAAGCCATATTGTTTTGGAGGTCACAAGTCATCTAGGGTCACAGATCAAACTTGGTTAACCATGTAAACATCATACCTTAAGTTTGGAAGCTGTAATAGACCTCAAAATTGACCTCACACTGACATCATGCTTGGAGAAAAACAATGAGCAGCTGGCTGCATGCACTAAAATTTGCCCTGCATGTGTAATAGACTCTGCACATATATATCAGATTGGTTGATGAGGATCAGCTCCGTTTTGCATTTGTTGATGTAACTTGCAATGATCCACAATTTTCAAAGGAGGGCATACTTTTTGCTGTGTGACATCATTTTCGTAAGGTCTATACATTTCGTACTTGAAATGTGGATGCCTTATGATGAGAAGAACCATAATATTTTTTTTTTTTTTTGGGGGGGGGGGGAGGGGTGGAGGTTAGAGGTCATCTGAGTTTACTGAGGGTCAAAATCTGAAAACTTTGTTAACATGATATCTCACGTTAAGACGCATTAATTTGGATTGCTTGTGAGTCTGATGTTTACTGTGCAGGTCTGGGTTCATCTAAAACCACCTGTGTGAAAATTTTGATTCCTCAGGGTAAGAAAGCATGCCAGCCTGGGTAATCAAAGTTTGTTGGTGAACATTTTTGGGTCAGCAGAAAAACCTTTCCATTTATGTGGAGAAAAAATCAGCTGGAGTCATCAGAGTTCTAAAAGCAAAGTTTCAAAATAATTCCTAATATAAAATATGGACACAAAGTGGTATCAATTATTGGTTTCGATGATAAGAGAAACCAATGCATTCATGATGGCGTGTGTGTGTATGTATGTATGTGTGTGTATGTGTGTTTGTGACACTTTGCTTGTTAACACGATATCTCAAGACAGGAATGTCTGACAGTTTTCAAACTTAGTACGTAGATGCACCATACTGAGAGAAAGAACCCTATTGTTTTTGGCCGAGGTCAAAGGTCATCTGGGGTCACCAAGGGTCAAAGTCTGAAAATCTTGTTAACACAATATTTCAAGGTAGGAAACTTGGATAGATTTTATATGTGGTATGTGGATGCATTATGGTCAGGAGATGGTCCCTATTGTTTTTGGTGGAGGTCAAAGGTCATCTGGGGGCACCAGGGCTCAAAGTCTGAAAACCTAGTTAACACAATATCTCAAGGTAGGAAACTTGGATAGATTTCATATTTGGCATGTAAATGCGTTAAAGTCAGCAGATGGTCCCTATTGTTTTTGGTGGAGGTCAAAGGTCGTCTGGGGTCACCAGCAGTCAAAGTCTGAAAACCTTGTTAACGCAATATCTCAAGGTAGGAAACTTGGATAAATTTCATATTTGCTATGTGGATACATTATAGTCAGTAGATGGTCCCTATTGTTTTTGTGGGAGGTCAAAGGTTACTGGGGGTCAAAGTCTGAAAACCTTGTTAACAAGATATCTCAAGGTAGGAAGCTTGGATAGATTTCATATTTGGTATGTGGATGTGTTATGGTCAGGAGATGATACCTAATGTTTTTGGTGGAGGTCAAAGGTCATCTGAGGTCACTGCTGGTCAAAGTCTGAAAATCCTGCTTATGCAATATCTCAAGATAGCAAACATTAATAGATTTCATATTTGGGTATGTGGATGCATTATGGTCAGAGGATGGTCCCCATTGTTTTTGGCAGATATGAAAGGTCATCTGGGGTCTCCAGGGGTCAAAGCCTGGAAACCTTTTTAAATATGATCTTTCAAGATAGCTGTTTGTCCATTTGTCTGTCTGTTGTTTGTATGTCTTGCTATGGAATGACAAAATTATGTTTTGAACATGCTAGTATAGCATTTGAATGAGAAGATAATGGTGCATGATGGCATTCTTTGAAACGGAACATTTATGTATCATCGAAACCTGAATGCAGTTTTGCATTCTGGTTTCAACATGTTAAGAAAACATTTTACCTGTGTCTGAAAAAATGGGACATTGATGGTATTATTTGAGAAGGAAAAAGAAAGACTAGCATGATATCATCAAAATTTAGTGCATTTTTGCGTTCTGGTTTTGTTATCCATTACTTATTTGCTCATTTTGATTTAACTTCAGAGGAAAAACGTGGTTACGGGTGAGGTTGAACCAACAGATTCGGATTGTGAATGGGAGAGTAGCGAAGATGAAGATGAGGAAGAAGAGGCAGGTGGTGACGGCAAAGAGGTGAAAGCTCTTGCTGTAAGTACAGCAAGCTATAGTTATATTTGTAGGCTTTTAATATAGATCATACGTAAAAGAAATTCATTAAGTGAGGGGGATATGTCAGGGTTTGAAACCTAAGATATAGTGTTGTATGGATATATGTATTTAATACTGCGACCAACCAAATTTGTTGTTTGCAATTTGGCTTCATGTTAATGCTAGTTGTGGGATACAATTGATTGTTGATGACATCATCTATAAGTATAATATTAAAGATTTCATGAATAATGAATGACAACATGATAGAGATGGGTTATGAAAGAAAGTTAAGTAAATATTTTTAAGAAATGATGAGCATTTATAGCCCACTGGGTGTTACCCAACCGAGAATAATTTATCTGGTATCTAATTGCTACTACAAATGCAGATTTGTGTATCAGACTTTGTACATAAATACATGGGTTTTTAATGCTTTTGTGGTAGAGGAGCCCCAAAACAACAAAATTGCCATTCCAGTTTTGAACCCTAAATTATTCCCTATAAAATGGATTTATCTCAACAAAAATACATTTAACCTTCTTATTTAAACTGCACTATGTAATAAAGACCCTGTATTCCCCCTTTAATGCCTCTGTAATATCTTGGCTGATGTCAAACCAACCAACTCCAGCAATGCTGAATCCAAGGTTCATTCAGAAGAGCTACTGGTTGTTGCTTACCACTTGTCAAATTCCGATGCTGTTGCTTTACATTCAAGGTTATGAAACATTGCTTGAGTAGGGCAAAAATAGAAGCAGTCATTGAATTTTGAGGTGTGCGAGTAAGATGACACACAATCACTCACCTCAAATCACTGTGAGGAGGGTGATTTTTTTGCACCGAGATGAAGAATGTCAGCTCATATAAATCTATTGAAATTATTTAAGTGTACATCAATTCAAAAATACATATAAAGGAGTATGAAAATTGAATTTTACTAGTCCAACTCCCATCTTTGTAGAACATTCCTGAGCTGAGATATAAAATGTTGAAGTTTATTCATTTTAAACAAATTTGTCCATTGTGCAACAATTTGTGACTTTCTTGTTTTACAACTCACACAATCTGCTTTGTTTCCCTTAAAAATTAAAATGGTTTTTATGGTCTTGAACACTTCCTGTTATCCTGGATAGCATGTTGCACAGATAGGGCTTAATTAATTACATCCCCTCATAAGAGAAAGATTGCTATCACACCTTGATGCAAGGTGTAGAAACTTTCTGAAAAACAAAGAAATACAAAGGTTGTAATTTGAGTTATTGCGCAATGTACCATTTTAAGTTGAGTGAACTAACTTTAACATTTTATATCTCAGCTCAGGAATGTCCTATGAAAAGGAAGTTGGACTGTTAGAATTTTTTTTTCATGGATTTGAAAATATTTTTTTTGAATTTTTTGACTGGTGGTACACCTAAAAACAGAACACCAACCTAATTCCTTAAATTCTGGAGTTTTATTTGTAGCACATCTGGAAAGTCTAAAAGGGGCCTAAGGTTGATCTAAATAGGATATAAAATTTGAGAAAAGGAGCAAAAATGAGAACACCTATTTTGAACAAACTTGCAGCTTCTGGGAGATTGCCACACTTTATCTGGAATATTTCAACAGCTGCACTATGTAAGTTTCTTTTCCTGTATTGAATGTCAAGCAGTTTATTACGTTTTGGTCATTAGTTGAAAAGGTGCAGAAGGATGGATGATGGACACAGAACAATAAAACCCAGACCATGTTTGGTTTGTCATTCTATGTGCTTGGAGGAATGTCTTTCAGGATTTTAAATTATTAAAAGAAATTTCTTCAATTTTTTTTTGGTTTTCAGCAAGAAGTAAAGAACAAAGTCACTCTTATGGACAACGGTGAGTCTAGTCGTCGTCCTGTACATTGTTGGTCTGTAGGTGTTATTGTCAGGAGCAGACAGGAAGTGCTGCCAATCCTCCCAATGTAGACTTTCGAATGTCATTTTTGGCCGTGTTTGTTCTTTGCCTGTTGTATGTGAACCCCTTTCCGTTACATGTTTTGCGAACAGATGAAATTGATTAAAACCAGATTACCCTTTAGTCCAATGTTGTAAAGTAGCATGCATTGAATGTTAAAGGGGGCAAATATTCTCATTCCAGGCTATTTCTGTTTTCCAAATTCAACCCCTTCCCACACATGCATGTTACCACACCACAACTTTATTCATACTCCTTTGCAAACATAAACATAGTTTATTACCTACTGGCTTGTATGGACATTATGAAAAACTTTCTGAACACCAAGTAGAAAAATTAACATTTACACAACATCCAACCTCATCATTGAGAGTTTGGGATCCCGCTTTGTGAACTTTTAATTGAATATATTTTTCTTACCCAGCCACAAATCTTTGAAACGATAAATTTACGATCTTTTGCTTTAGTAACATAATCTGGAAATGCTTCATTTATTAAGCAAGTCATGTCATCCCAGTATATTTCCAATGGCTGATTAGGGCGCAGGGCCTTGCATAGATATATGTTTGAAAAGTAACAATGAAATTACCTTTCCTGAGCACATCTTTTAATTTTGCATAAATTTACTCTTTCGTAGTCTGCTTTAAAGGAGTCTTCCAAACTACCTTAGTATTTAAATGCATTACCACCCAGTTTGGTTGAAAGAATTTGAACATGGCCAATGTTGGTAAATTCACTAGAGGCTTTTACAGTTACCTTGAGCAGACAGCACCATCATCCAAAATCTGCCAACTTGTCACCTGTAAACAGTTCAAACAGTAAACAGTTCAAACTGAGCCTTATTAGATGTACTTTAGGTCTGGCATAAAACTTCAAGTAGTTTTACCTCAAGAAACTTGAAAAAGTTGCATGTGACAGTGAAATTTAAAGTTACCCATTAAAACATGTTGTGAGTAATAACAGGAGGCTAGGGTGGGGGAATATGAGGGCAATAGGTGAAATGAATGAACTGACCATATACATGGAACATTTCTCACACTAACAACTAGTTTATAAACCCACAAAAATGCAATTAAATACCAATACATAAATTTGGCTCAGTTAAAGGGACCCGTCATAGTGTCCAGTACAAATACAGAATATTTTTGTCTGCACTTTGTAGTGCAGTCATCACAGACTCACAGCTGCTAAATCATCTCAAAATACAATGGTTTAGTGAAGGACCAATACCTCTGACCTACAGACCCAGCTCTTTACTAGAATTGTTTCAGGACTTTGCTATGAATCATCTGCACTTCCTATGTAGTACAGTTATGTAGCATAGTTGCCTTGCATAGGCTTCATAGTTAAAATATTTAGTGTGGCGTCTGGTTATGAGAGGACTTCTGTGGAATAGTAAAGTAAGTAGTTTGAGTATGCATGTATGTAGAGCTAGGTGGACATCTCCTCATTGGATTCCATGCTTTACAATGCAGTAGAGTATCGTCAACCTTAGGGCTGGTACGGTTCCAAAGCAGTTTCTGTGGTGGATGCTTTGAAATCAGAATTGGTTGAATTAGTAGGAACTTAACACGGCTTGCATTGTATTTATCTCCTCGTTATTGTGATTTCAGTGACAATAGAGAAATGTAAAGAGCCATCTTGAAGGGACTTAATTGCATTCTTATTACCAGAGAAGTTATTAAATTGGCCTAAAAAACGTACCAAATTTGCGTTCTGTTTAAAATTTGATGCAAATGATGAGGAATAGGGCAAAAGTCTACTGTCACCATGTGGAATGAAGATGGCATTGAAGGATTCTAGAAATTATCCTTAGGCGTTCCTGCAGAGTAAGGTGGTGGCTCTAGACGAGAAAGGAGTACACAAGATGTACTGTTGTGTGCATAGTGGTCTGTACATTACATGGTGAAGTGTGTCTTCAACTAATTAAAGTTAATTACAGAAATCAAGTTCACATACAGAGCTGTCATGACAAATAAAATATATGCAAATTAGCTAACTTGGCATAACAGAAAGACATATATTACACTGAACACATTCTTCCACTTGCTTCATACAACACCCTAACATGTGACACCTGTATCTCATACTCTTACACCTACTGCTACATACAACACCCTAACATGTGACACCTGTATCTCATACACTTACACCTACTGCTACATACAACACCCTAACATGTGACACCTGTATCTCATACTCTTACACCTACTGCACGATCAAGTGGTTAGAGCAACCGACTTGTAGAGTTTGAGTCCTGGCAGGGTCATACCACAGACTTGAAAAAATGGAACCTATTGCCATTGTGCTTGGTGCCTGGAAAAAGCAATGGAGTAGGAAAATAAACAAGCCAGTGAGCCTCAACTGGAAATAAGGGCGTGGCGGGCTCGACTTAAACCAATTGGCTAGAAACTGTGCTGTAAAACTCAACCTCCTCTAATCTAACCTTACCTTACCTTACCTCATACTCTTTGGTAATTACACTATCAAATCAAAACAGTTTATAGCTTGCTGTGACACCTCCTTGGCCTCTTTTGTCTTTTCTTTCTTCCTGATAAAAGTTGCTTTCAGCTTAACGTCATTGATGGTAAATTGCACAGTTGGTGGGTTGGTTTGTTGCGGAGATGTGAGTAGTATTATCCAGGTATCATGTAAATATTGTGCGAAATTTGACATTTTTTCAGCCATGCATCAGGTTCTCTTTCTTGTTTGCTCTTTAGAAAATACAAAAGGAATACCAGAGTTTTGGCTGACAATATTCAAAAATGTTGACCTTCTAGCCCAAATGATACAGGAACATGATGAGCCAATTTTACAACACCTGGAAGATATCAGAGTAATCTTCCACGAGGGAGCAGAAATGGTGAGTTGTTTGATTATGTAATTTGTAATACCCAGATAGGTCACTTCAAGCAGTGGTAGTAATTTGATACAATGACCATTTCAGCATAAAAATAGTTACAATGCAATTTCAATGTAGTGGTTACACAGGAAAGTCATAGATCCCATAACCATGACTTATGGGATCCCATATGTTGAGGACTTGTTGAAGAACAAATAGTACCTGACAAAAACTGAGCAATTTCAAGAGTAAAGAGATTCTTTCCAGGTGATGAAAGATGACTGGTGGGCTTCATTGTATGACAGCATTGGGCAGACATGGTTCACATACAATGTACAAATGGAATGTCACGTTTCGTGTGAAATGTGCAGGCCTGTGTGTTACCCATGAAAAGATTCAGAGTCCTGATTTTGTTGGACAAACAGCAGTATAATATGGGTAACCTTTATTGTAGTGCTTTACAAGTTTCAGGTTCAATGGTATCCTTGCCATGTTGAGGCTATCAGTCATGTGAACTCCAGGCCTCCAGGAATATCAATGAAAGAGGGCTTGTCAATCAATGGGTTCCTTTGAAGTAGCAAATGTAAATGATATTAAGAGTCAGTGCAGGGAGAGGTAGCAGTCAATGTTAACACTTGGTCGGATTACAGACTGATGCTTCACTTTTCTTTCTTTGCCCAAGGGTCTCGTTGCTGTACATGTCAGTGATTGCAACTGATCTTTCTTTTTCCGTTGGCAGGGTTTTACATTGGAATTTCATTTTACTCCAAATGAATATTTTAATAACAAAGTTTTAACAAAGAAGTATGAAATGAAGTCAGAACCTGATGAGGGAGATCCTTTCAGTTTTGAAGGACCTGAGATTGTCGGTACCAAGGGGTAAGTATACCCAAAGTATTGTTACCAGTTTGAAGCTATCAAATGATTCATCCTCACATTCTGTCTGCTATTATTCATCATACTTATTTTCATCATCTTTCTCATGCCTGTTCATCAGTTCACCCTTTTATGGATGTTTCAAGTTTAAGTGTTAATCCTCAAATAAATCTGAAAAACTTTTCACACTGATTGTTGTGTGCATTATCTATATCTATAGTAGCAAGGGAAATAAATTTATGAATATGCAAACTGCAATCCATTTTGTGCAAGTTTCAAAATGCTAACAATTTGTATTTGGGTGATCAAAGTCATTAAATGTTCATGACTGCTGTTGGTGGCTAAATTTGTAGAATAAAAACAAATCGAGAAAAATTGCTGGTTTTCGTAAAATTTGCAGGATGTAGAAGATGCTTCTTTTCAAATTTTCATAGGCTACCATTATCTTGTAGCAAACTATATTGTTACTTAATCTGGTGCATCCTGGGTAAGTTATTAAACTGCATCCAGGTGGGGTGAGGAGCATTTGTGTGGCAAGTGGTTTTGCCCAGCTCAGCTGAGGATTTTGGAGGCAGTTGTGTGAAGTCACAAGTAGGAGAATCTACTCCCTACACATCTGTTAGGGTAGCAGTCCAGCGATGATGGCAAATTTTCTGCTTTCAGTGTACAACAATAGGATTGTTGGCCAAGTGGGAATGCATACAAGTGCCAGGTCCATTTATATACTGTTTTCATTACTATTGCTTCATACAGTTTCTTTGGTAAAACCAAGTATTGAAAATATTCTCTTGAGACATTTTCTAAATGCTAGCAAACATTAAAAAGTGTAATGAATTCTTTCTGTTTTTCTCCAGATGCAAAATAGATTGGAAGAAAGGAAAAGATGTTACAGTGAAAATTATAAAGAAAAAACAGAAACACAAAGGTCGGGGGACCACGAGGCAGGTGACCAAAACGATAACAAATGATTCCTTTTTCAATTTCTTTAAGCCCCCAGAGATACCTGAAGATGAGACGGAAATGGTAAGTTAATTTAGCTGCTCTTCAGAGTAAGTAAGCAATTAGGCCGCCTTGAATTTTGAGGCATGGGAGTGCGATCCCACGCCTCCACTCACCTCAAATCACTGTGAAGAGTGCTATTTTTTGCACACCTAGATGAAGAATGGAAGTTCATTTGAATCTATTACTACACCTCATACTTTTCCTGAGGACTGTGATTTGTAGCAAACCTGAAAAATCTAAAACTCAAGGCCTGTACTTCTACATTCTTCAGAAGTATTGTACTGTGACAGACACGAAAATGCTATTTGAACACACAGATTCTTCCCTTATTCTTGACATTCTCAAGGAAAGTAAACACTGTTGAAACTTTGGCATCACTGTTGGTTTTGCTTTTGACCAAATTTTTATCACAGTGCATAACATGTATTGAGATATTGAAATACCAGCTGGTTGCTAGCTGTTTGCTGAATATCCTTTTCAGCATTCCCACATTAGGGAGGTTTTGAATTTTTATCATAACATCTTGCAGCTCTTTACCATGGTACAATTATTGAGGAGTCAGAATTTGAATATGATGATCTGATCAGTTCATATCTTACTTAGTTTGGCTAAAAAGTGGTCAGACACTTCTGCAAAAGAAAACAGGGACATTGCAGCCCTCTGCCTAAATACTTTTTTTTCCCACAATGCATTCTGTGTATTTAATCTGGCTATTTTGTCTCTGGTACAATTATTGAGGAGTCAGAATTTGAATATGATGATCTGATCAGTTCATATCTTACTTAGTTTGGCTAAAAAGTGGTCAGACACTTCTGCAAAAGAAAACAGGGACATTGCAGCCCTCTGCCTAAATACTTTTTTTCCCACGATGCATTCTGTGTATTTAATCTGGCTATTTTGTCTCTGGTACAATTACTGAGGAGTCAGAATTTGAATATGATGATCTGATCAGTTCATATCTTACTTAGTTTGGCTAAAAAGTGGTCAGACACTTCTGCAAAAGAAAACAGGGACATTGCAGCCCATTGCCTAAATACTTTTTTTTTCCCACGATGCATTCTGTGTATTTAGTCTGGCTATTTTGTCTCTGGTACAATTATTGAGGAGTCAGAATTTGAATATGATGATCTGATCAGTTCATATCTTACTTAGTTTGGCTAAAAAGTGGTCAGACACTTCTGCAAAAGAAAACAGGGACATTGCAGCCCATTGCCTAAATACTTTTTTCCCATGATGCATTCTGTGTATTTAGTCTGGCTATTTTGTCTCTGGTACAATTATTGAGGAGTCAGAATTTGAATATGATGATCTGATCAGTTCATATCTTACTTAGTTTGGCTAAAAAGTGGTCAGACACTTCTGCAAAAGAAAACAGGGACATTGCAGCCCTCTGCCTAAATACTTTTTTTTCCCACGATGCATTCTGTGTATTTAGTCTGGCTATTTTGTCTCTGGTACAATTATTGAGGAGTCAGAATTTGAATATGATGATCTGATCAGTTCATATCTTACTTAGTTTGGCTAAAAAGTGGTCAGACACTTCTGCAAAAGAAAACAGGGACATTGCAGCCCATTGCGTAAATACTTTTTTTCCCACGATGCATTCTGTGTATTTAGTCTGGCTATTTTGTCTGCTAAATCAAGCATAAGGTAACTGTTTCATGATCTTGTCTGGTCTGACCAAGGTGTTCTCCCAGCCATTGTGTTAAGCTGGTAAAGTTCATTTACAGTTGATTGAATTTCTGAAAAGGATATTAGCTCTCAACCTTCAGAAGTTGAGTTCTTTACAAACATATTTGTATGAGACTATAGGAGATAACCATTTGGGAGGGTGGTCTTGAAAAAAAGAGGGTGAAAGATGGCAGGAAAACTAGTTTTGTTGGACACAGCTTAAAACATTGATCTCAATCTAGCTGAATAATTACTTCTGCTTGATATTTTCAATATACTTTACTTTCAGTGATTAAAATTCATCACTTGATATGATAGTATCATTCTAGAATTTGTTGTTTAAAGTACAACCATTTCAATTTTTAGCATAAAATGTACAGTATAAGGATCCTGTAAACCTCTGCTACAAATAATTGGATAACGGCACTATGATAGCTAACCTACCTGTATTGTATGAAAGTCTGTATGTCATGATATGGGAAGTATAAGTCTAATATTTATTTTCATGCACAATGCTGTACCTAATCATCATAATGAGGTTTTATCTTTAGAAAGCTGAATGCATCATTTTACTGAAATCATTTCTGCAACTATTGCCTGCTACACTCTCTTTCAAAATTAATAGGAAACCGCCTAGTCAGGGATAACTAACAGATTTTGTGCATATTGAAAAAGTCAAAAAACAAAAAGGAATTTTGTTTTTGTTTTATAAATCCAAATTGGGGAGGATGGAAGTTGTCAGGTAGGAATTGGGTAGATTATCCAAACTCTTTGGTCTTATTGAAGGAAACTGAATAATTTTACCTAGCCATAATATTGCTTGGAGTTTGTTCCTTAGGTAGATGAGATTTAACGACACACCAACACGAATGTGTCATACAGTGTCAGTCAACTGATAAAAAGTTTGAAGTTTTAAATTTATTTTCAAATATGGTTCAAGTACAAGTCAGGTTTACCATTAGTCGCCTCGCACTACAGGGTGGGAAATACCGTGGCCATATTCTATGACCCCCAGCCCACAGGGGTATGCTGGAGGTAATAGGGGGGTGTAATATTGCTTGGAATTCATACAGTTGCTCATTTATTTACGTCTCCAATATTTCTGTCTGTGGTACATCTGAATGGCTTTCATCCAGACATTCTTATTTTGCATTTTTTCACAGGATGAAGAAACAGAAATGCTCCTAAGTAGTGACTTTGAGATAGGTCACATGATCAGGGAGAGGATAGTTCCACGTGCTGTTCTGTATTTCACAGGAGAAGCTATTGAAGATGATGAAGTAAGACTTTGAAAAAATGTACTCAGATGAGCTTATTTGTGGCAGTGAAGTGGTTGAGTCCAGAGCCAGACTAGTGATATCAGATTTTGAGGGACTCTGCCCGAGGGGTTTACTTTTGTGAAAGTACAGGGATTCGAGTCTTAAATTCAGACTGGAGTCCTTGAAAGTTGAAAATTGCCTGACTCTGGACTCGAAGCCGCAGGACTTGGCTTCATCACTGTCCAAAGTGACTTGATTGCATAATTAAACTACATTTAGAAATTGCAAGACAGCTTGGTAGCGCTGAATTTCTGAAGTTGATCTTAAATAAGATTATAAATATTTTGAGAAATGCATGTTCAATTTGAATGGAAGTTTCACCACACTGCATAGATTTGGTTCCTCTGTCACATATGAAAATAAAAATTTTTGCTTAACATCCCCTTTAAGGACTCTCTTGCAAGTATTTAATTGCTTTCACCCCTTGCCTCTTTGCAAGAGAGTTGAGGTGGCTTTGGAGGAAGTTCATTGCAATCCAGTACTTATCCTGTCAAGTTTATTTTTCTTCTAGTATGAAGATGAGCCAGAAGAGGATGATCCAGAGGGGGAAGATGAAGAAGATGAAGAAAACGACCCTGACTACGAACCATCCAAGGTGACATAAAATTGGTCTCTTCGTTCCAAGAAAAGTTATATTTTTCACAGCAATATTGACAAATGTAGAAAGATTGCTAAGTATATCTTATGTATCATCACCTTCATTTACATATGTAATTGTCTACCTTGCCTGCAAGTCCATCTGGCGTAAGTCCTTAGATCCTTCCACCGCTAGAGGGTGGTGTCTTCTCTCCATCCTGCCCTGCTGTGAGCAAGGCAAATGAGAGATAATTCAAAATACAGCAGCTTAGTATTTTTCTTTTCAAGAAACAAAGGTCTTATATAATGAAATCTACTTATTTGATGTGCAAGAAGAATTTGTTGAGACAAACTTCATCAAATTCCAAACACATGACCAATTCGTTGTCATTGCATTAGTCATTGCTTTGAGTTGGTGAGCTTTACTTTTCCTGGTTGCATGATGACAGAATTTTTGTTTTGGAATGTACCACATCACAAGAGCCCCCTGTGGGCTTGGGGTTGTTGAATACCCCCACGATATCCCTATCTATCGTTAGAGGCAATTGAAGGGGAATAGTTAAATCCTATTTGCAATCAAACTTGAACTCTATTGGAATGTAAACTTTTCTCAAGCTGAGACTATATCTTTTGGGTTGGTGTCTCGTTAAATCCCATTATATTAATACATCACAAGTGTTATTCAAATGTGTTGCACACATGTACAGTTAAACACCCTTCAGACATTCTTCGCATAGTGTTAATTTGCCTTTGCACCATAAAAATTGATATAAGTGCTGGGACTGGTCGTCCAATTTTAAAACAAAATAAAAAGTTGGAAGTTATTTGCAAAGCATTTACACATCAATGAGGAGTAATATTCTCAGCAACGGTAAATGAGGAACGTGGCAGAGATAATTAAAGCAGGATTGCAATGGAAGGTGGGTCCTATGCATGCACATTGGATTAGCCACTGTGTGGTGCTTACAAAATACAGTGATTTCTGATTTACATGTCAGCTTGAGGCTTCTATTTGCATAAGCTGTGGGTGGCATGTACTCCTCCTGTTGCCTCCCTTTATCTTATGCATGCGTATGTGCAGTCTGTCTCATGCAAAAAACTGATCATTGATGTTCGTCCACAAGGTTGCTAGGAGTGGATAAAGAATTCTTTGCAACTATAGAGGCTTTTCACATGACGTCATAATACTCTCCGGCGGCCATGTTGGAGTACATGTAACTGCGTTGTAAGCCTCACTGGACGCGCTTGCTCGTTGAATGTGTACACACTGTGCATACCAAAGTGCACACTGTGCAGTGCGTTCAGCACAAAGCCACGTGTATTTGGCATGATTGTCCTCCAGCATGGCGGTACCGTGACGTAATTGCAAAGCCTCTATTTGCGTAATCAGTTTGTGGAACTGGCTTCTATTTTAACTTCCTAGATATGTCCCTGTACTGTTTTGATCCTTCTGGTTTCATGTGCACTGTAAGCTGTCAGACTTTTTACATTCATGAAAATGACTTGTTTCAGTAAACATTCTCTTTATCACATCATGTTAGCCTTTTGTATCTTGCCTTTCCTTTGCCATCAAAAAATGCAGTTTTAACTTATCCCATTGTAAACTCTTGACAGACTGCACGGTCAGTTGGTTAGAGCATCCCAGTTGCTGTGGGGAGGGTGGGGGCCTGGAGTGTTACTCCTGGCAGGGTCATACTGAGGACGTTAAAAAAAGGAACCTACTGCCTTTGGGCTTTGCGCTCAGCATAAGCATTGGAGTTAGGGAAAACAAACCACAGAGCCACAACTGGAAAAAGGCTGTGGCTTGCCTAGTTTAAACAAATTCGTTAGAAACTGAGCCCATCTAACTAGCAACCCATAGTGAACTCTCTGACAATCTTTCAATGTAATAGAAATGCTGACTTTGGCTCTCCAGTGATAATGGTAGTTCACACTCTACAACCAAAACTGCTTTAAATCCTGGGTTTGTCCATGAAACTGCATCCAGAGGGGGGAGGAGGTGATGTGTTAGTTAGTTAGATGGAGTTTTACAGCCCATCTTCCAACCTATTGGTTCAAGTCGAGCCAGCCACTGCCTTTTTTCTAGTTGTGGCTCACTGGCTTGTTTTCCCTACTCCATTGCTTATACTGGGCATCAGGCACAATGGCAGTGGGTTCCATTTTTAGAGTCTTTGGTGTGACTCGACCTGGGAATTGAACCTGGGCCTTCCGTGTGAGAGGCTGATGCTTTACCGTTAGACCAAACGCGCACTCTGAGGAGGTGGTGTGTGGCGAGTTATTTGTCCCTGACGTTTGCCTATAAATTGTGTACAAGACCTGTCACTACTCATCCCACTCCTGGTGGGTTATCAGTGTCACAAAATTAGGCAAGTCCAGCCATGATTGGCCCCCTGTTGGTAGAGGGTTGTAGAATATGCTCACGGTATTTCCTGCCAGTCGAAGGAGGCGACTGAAAGGACAGAAGAACTCTCACCCCATTAGAAATGTATTTGAAACTAAACTTGAACTTGAAACATAATTCAAACCATATTTAAACTTTTTATTCAGTACTGTTGACAGTACGATGGTATGTCATTAAATCTCATCTTATTTTTTTACAGGAAAAACCACCTGAGTGCAAGTCACAGTGATATCCTTCCAAGCATGATGTTTAAGACGTGGACAACTTACTTACCTTGGGATGGATGCCGTAGAAACGGATTCTTTCATTGCCCTTTTACGTTTTGGCTTGAAACCCATCATTTCTTTATTGAGAGATGTCAATAAGGGCAGCTACTCTTGGGGTACGGTAAAAGTTTGGCTTTGAGCTATGCATTCTGACATAGTGAGTGAAAAGTTAATTAAATTTGCAGTATAGTGCCCTAATTCAGGATCATGTTCGGGTGAGTGCTGAAGGTTGGACAATGGTCGCATGTGGTAGTAGTTGTGGTATTCATTGACTGGGGCTTAGTGTTAAACCTAATTGTAGTAACTAAGTATGATCTTTCCATTATCAAATATCCCATGGGTTCATAGGTTGAGATGGACTAATGCTATCAGTGGAAATATGCATTAAAGACTTGAATGAAGAGTAATGTAAACTGTTGGGTGAAAAGAGCCTTAGGCAGTTGTTCATGAGTGCCAGTTACAGCTTGGCCGATGATGAGGATGCAGACTGGCAATTAATCATCCCGTATGATAGAGTCAGAGCTTTATTGATGTTGAATGTAACGAAAGAAGGGATGGGCTGGTGCCAACATTTTAATGTCTGCACAGGTTTTAAGGGTCAGTTAACTATTCATTGAAATGATGTCTCCTTTGCATAGTTGTAAATGACTACAATTATGACTGTAGCAACCACCAGACACAGACAACATAATGGCAGATTGCAGCCATTTTGATTCAGTCCTAAAGCCAGGTTACACATAATGTAGTGATTTGTGTTTCTTGGTTTGAAACAAAAAGTTGATGGGAAAGCCTTGTGAGTTTCAAAATGAATCAAAACTGTATGTTTGAGTGAACCATTTAGAACTAAAACTGAAGGATGCGGGAAGCATTCAGTATCAAGAGGCTACCCCTATTCTAGGACTCGAAGGGTAGGTACTTCTTATGGATTCAAACAAACCTCGTATTTGAGGTGTAAATTTAAAATTCATTCAAAGAAGTTGTTCCAAAGCATTTTTGCAAAACTATAAGATGGTCTTTGAAAGACAATACATGACAAATTATAAGTAAAAAAAAATATGAAAAAATGTGTTGCTTCATCACAACCAAATGAGAGTTTATCTGACAGAATGTAACAAAATTGAAACCATTTCTAGGATTGTGAAGCATTCCTGAAAAAGAGGATAATCTTGTATATATCAAAGGATGAATTAATATCGAGTGTGAATTATGGAGAAATGGTTGTTTTATTAGAGGAAGAAATTGGAGGTGCTCAAACTGTGATAACAATTGGATGGTCTGTTGGTCAACATTTGAGATAGGGAAGACATTATTGTGAACTCAGGATTGGATTTTACATCAAAAGTTTTGCAAATTGTTTTGTGTAATTGTGCCCCCTGTTATTACTTTCTTTTGATTTTAGTTTGGTGCACCCTTTGGCTATAGACCTTATTCCAAATAGCCATTGCAAAGGATTGTGGGATAGACTTTTGGTATGCTATTTTACAATGGGGAAAATGACCCACATCAAAGGTCTTACCCACAATCCTTTGTTATTGATCTTTGAAAAAAGCCTGTTGTACTTTTGCCTCCAAGGAACTTTTTTAAAAGCATCATCTGTATTGAGATGCCATGTGATAATATGTATAAACAGCTAGGTGCCATGGTTTAATCACAGACGTCCATTTTTCACCATTAGCTGGTCAAATTGCAGTATTAAGACAGTTGTCTGAATGCTTACTATCATAAATATGAGACGGGAATTTTTATCGGCCTCATAACTTGCAGATTCCTAAGTCGTAGTGCAGTTGCATTCTATCATGTTCCGAAAGTTTGTATTTTAGGAGGATTGGAGCCAAATTGCAGGACTTACCAAGGTCTGCTAAATTATTATTGGATGTACTGAGTGCGAAGACTTTAACGTGAAATATTTTGTGTCCTATTGGAACACTATTCTGGGTTAAGAATTCTGAAGGTTTGAGTTGAATGGTCCTATTGGCTGGCCTGGAGTCCTTTTGAATTGTTAATTGGAATTTGTGATTGGCACTTTAAAATAAAAAAAATTATGCTTCAGAAAATATATAAATTGATCATAAATTTGAAGATTAAAGTTGTGATGGTAATGGTACATTTCAAATTGTGTTTTCAATACTGATCATCTTAGCATCTTTTTTTCCAGGAATGAACCTAAATTGTAGGTTTTGTTAGTCTGTTTTTATATTGGTGGTATGACTTCTTTCACTAATATCAGCCCTGAAGAAACGTCATTCAAATTTTCCCATTTCCAATATTTGTGTTCATATATTTGTTTACATTTGAATATTCATGTTCAGTTTGAATATTCATTTTGAATATAAAAATTTGTACAGACTGCTAAATTTTACTACCAAATGATATTGTCTGCTAAATATTCTTCTGCACATTCAAGCCAGTAAGAGCAAGTAAAAGAGGCACATTTGCCTTGTAAATTAAAACTTACCAATAAGAGTTACAAAATTTAGTGGCTTATCTCCTAAATTAAGGTTTTTAAATTCAAACAGCTGTTTTTTACTTTAATATAGGACAATTCTTTGACCATGCAGATACTCTTTTGTTGCTTAAAGGTAATAGCATTATGCACCTCTTCCTCCAATAGAATTCAGCTATTTTTGGGCCTTTCCATTCCAAACTTAATGCCAAAATTATGGTCCTCTAATTTCATGTCAATTTTGACTGCAGAGTTGTCAGTGTTCACAGTGCTTACATGTTCACAAGACATAGATGTTTGCTGCTGGTTCTGGATAACCCCTACCAGTCAGCAGGTTAATTTCACTGCACGTTTAGTAGTTATCAGGAATATCTGTGAATCCATCACAATTAGCCGTGAAAGGTTTTCATGCTTGGCATTACCAAACTTACAGCGATTTAATTTGAAATTGAAGAGGGGAGGGGCAGGGGGAATATTGTAGAACTCATTCCCATGGCTTTAAAAGATGGAGTCACACCAACTTGGTGTATTATAGTGATTGGCTCTTGAGAGTCAGGTGACAGTATTTTTTTCTTTTCAAATGTGAAATATTCAGGGAGTTATGTAAGTTCTTAAAATATTATGAAAGATGCTTTGCAGAGAAAGAGAGAAAATTGTGAGATTTAGCTTTTGCTTTAAAATAAGTTTGGGGTGACTGCTCTTGTCCTTTAACTAATGGATGTTAGTTAAGATGGGGTTTTATTGCCTAGTTTCCAGCCTATTGGTTCAAGTCGAACCGGCCACGGCCTTTTTTCCAGTTGTGGCTCACTGGCTTGTTTTCCCTACTCCATTTCTTATGGAGAGCATCATGCACAACGGCAGTAGGTTCCTTTTTAGAGTCATTGGTATGACTCGACCTTGGAAGTGAACCTGGGCCTTCTGCATGAGAGGCAGATGCTCTACCATTAGACCAAACATGCAGTCTTTTTAACTAATTCAGCAGAGATAACAATCCAGTGCCCCCACAGCTGGAAAAGGAAGTATGCACTCTTAGATTAAACCAGAGGGTTGTAAGTTTAGGCATAGAACCCTATCTAACCTGACTAAACCCTTTCTCGGCCACATGGGTTATATTGCATATCCTAAGAGTCATACCAAAGACACTAAATATGGAACCTACTGCCGTTTTGCATGCTGGACTGCTGCATAAGTAATGGAGTAGGGAAAACAAGCCAGTGAGCCACAACTGGAAAAAAGGCTGTGGCCGACTCGACTTGAACCAGTAGGTTGGAAACCGGGCCATAAAATTCCATCTAACTTGCTAACTACATATCCTAAGAAGCCTGCTTTCGTTCACGTCTACTAAGGTCATATTACATAAAACTGCTGCAAAGTTTAGAACTTGACTGAAAAGAGTTGTTGTTGCAGTAATGGACACTGACTGTGGAAGGGTTAATAGCACGGCTTCAATAAATCAACCATTGTAATCACTACGTGTAATGATTTATAGCAACCATTGCTTAAGTTCATGTTACAAAATTACTTGAAGCATGGCCATATCACAGTATTCATTCTGAGTGCCTGAATTGCTTACAGATTGTCATTTTCATGTTATCACCAAGTTATCTCTGCAAAAGATGGTGTTACTCGTCATTCTCAAAGCCCGTTGGAAGAATAACTGTTGGTTATGTAATGTCTGGCAGTTTGAGTTAATGGTAATTGTTTGTGGAGAGAATCATGGGATTTATGGAAGATAATCCTTGCTTTACAAACATTTAAGTTGAGAAAAATATTGTGAAGCAGATAAAACATGACGAATATACAGACAGAACCTACCCAAGGGAACTTTTTCCAAAAGTCACTTCACAAGCATATTTGTAATTTATTTGCAGGAGGGGTTGATTTATAATATAGGGAGTTCGTTGCCTCTGTGAGGATCATCAGTTGGTACAAGACAGGTTGGGGTATTAAATTTTCACCATTCCTCGGTCTTTTTTCACTTACTTTCAAAGAATATGTCACAACAGTGATTCTGTCCATCCTAGGGTTAGAGGAATAAACTGTCACCCCAATATTGTTTTGAAACAGCATATCTTTCACTTCTGCAGCTTTCAGTGCTAGAAGCTTTTAGAATGATAAATTCAATATTTCTTGAAATGAGTGAAATATTTCAAAGGAATTGAACAAATTAGGAACTCTTTGTTGCATGATCTAAATGGAACGTTCAGCATTCTGTAAGTGGAGAGAAGGCCAGGGCTTGGGGGGGGGGGGGGGGGCATTTTAAAACCACTTGACAGCCTTTCTCCTTTAATCCTCATTGTCCATTCTTATGCTTAACATTCATTTTTAGTTATTTTTTGTATTCTAGATCCTGTTGTTGTTACACTGATGTAATATTATGTAAGAAATCTCTTCATATCACTAAATAAAGATTGACATTGTTAAATGATCAAATTGGCTTCCTGTCTTGGTTATATATGCTGTTTGTTGTCTTGATGATGTTGCATTGTGGGAAAATGACTCAGTTTAGTTCATCCTTGCAATTACTTAATGGTAGTCAATTCTTGCCCCAAACTACAATTCTGTGGTAGTCTGCAAACTTTTTTTAAATGGTATAGCTTATGGATTGGCAGAAAGTTCCAAAAAGTACAGAGTATATTTTAGCTCAAATTATACAGTATGTACTGTACTGAGGGAGCTTTGATTACAAGTTGGAGTTTTTTTTAACATACTCATCCTGAAGCAATAACCTGAGATTGTGTCTGGATGAGACAGAATTTTAGGCAGTTGCAGGCAGGGCTTAAGTATTAAAGTAGGCTAGGAGAACTGGTTCTGTTGCGAGTGAGAGGATAATGAGGTTTTTAATGCAATTTGATTGTCTTAAGGGGCCCTTGGGCTTGGTGTGCAATGTGAACATTGAGTATACAGGTATTATTGTCTCTCAGTGGAAAATTACATAAGAAAGTTTGCAAACCTCAAAGATTTTCCTGACGGTTTTAGTTTTGTTTCAGTTTTAATGAGGTGAGGCTCCATGTCCTTTCTCCTGGCCCTTGTGTCCAATTATTAGAAGAAATTATTTTTTATTATTAGAATTATTAGATTATAAAAGTAAGAAGGAGGGTGCAAAAATTAAGAGGAATAAGAAATTTGAATGTATTACATTGAGATAAAACGATTCTTAGAATGGCTTCATAGGAAGAAAATCCCCAATTCTCAGCCAAGATGACATTGAGGGTATTGTTGGGTATCATTGGTGACATAAAATTGAGGAAAGGGGTGACGCTGTTAGCATAAGGATAAGTGTCCGCTATCGCAGGGATGATTTGAGTGAGTTTAATGATCCATAAAATTAGCTATGTCTGGATTGCCAAGTTGTTGATTTATTATACATATACAGTAATATACATGTAGTCGACATAGTGCATTTTTTGTAGGGCAAAACACTACACTAGTTTTTGCCTGGCAACTGGGTGAAGGTACAGTAGTGACGCCAGTGAAAATCTTCAAACCACTGAATATCGGGCAGCAAAAACAGCTTCCTGCTTAAACAAAACAGTGCATAAGACCAAACCTAATAATCTCATTGGATTTCAATGCAAATTTCACCAAAACTCTTAGAGTAAGTTCCTCTATAACATACTAAATCCTATTGTGACCTTAAAGGGCAAGAGCAGTCATCCCAAATTGAAGAAGTGTAGTAGGCTGTCCAGTTTCATGACTGGCTGTTGGGAGTCGTGTGACAATGTTTTTTCTCTTCAAATGTGAAATTTACCAGTTATAACTGATTGGTTTACGTTGAATATGCAATAGTAAAGTCATAAAATGTAATGAAAGATATACTTTGAAGAGAAATAAGGTGAAAATTGTGTCATTTAGCTTTTTCTTCAAAATAAGTTTGGTGGGACTGCTCTTTCAAGTTAAACCCATCTTTTAATGAAAGGCCAAGGAAGAAAGCGCATGAGGGACGGTAACAAGCACTACAACATTGGAAGGGCATAACACTTTAACAGGAACAAAAGGGTGAATTATAGAGGAAGTTTATGCCGATACAGAAATAGGGAAGTTTTGATTGGTACTTTTTACATCAATACCTCTATTGGATCCTATACATTCGGTTGGCTTATAAAATACAACTTATTGTTTCCAATTCTGAAGATTCGGGAAAAGCCAGAAATTCCAACGAGTTTGAACTTTGTGCATAACCTTTAAAATTATTTACCAGAATCTGTAACCTAGGCCTATAGCAGGCTTACCCCCTTTCAAGTTGAAAGGGAACATGTGTCCTCCACCAAATCATATTTTGCCTGAAAAAAATGGGTAGATGCGCACTGTTTAACAAGGTGTTTCTTGATTGGTTGCTGCCATTGTATTGTATCGGTTGTAAGTTTTTTGTTAGGGTTAGGGATTAGGTTAGGGATTAGGGATATTGTTAACCAGTTAGGAAATTTCTTGTTAAACAGTGCATATCCCCCCCCCCCCCCCCCCCCAAAAAAAATAACTTTGCCCGAAACCATTTTAAGTGAGATTTATCATGTACTGTAGGGATGGATAAGATGCTAAGAAAAAAAAAATCAATTTTAACGGACTCAAAACCAGAAAATGCCATTTGTGGTTATTCAGGTGGTGTTTTCAGCTAAAACAATTTCCTCACCTTCGGATGGTGGCGCTCCGCTATATCCCCCAAAAATTTTGTCGTGGAGCGGGTGGGTGAAGGTGACCACAATTTTTGTCATTCTTTCATAACTTGTGCAACTCGATCGGGGAAGTTTAGTCCCAGAAGATAAGACTAAAAGACGGAAAGGTGTAAGTAGAGGGGTTTGTGTTATCAATTCACATATTCAAGATGAATATTCCCTACTTTTCATCAGCGATATTGATAGCTCCTTAACATCTTGTATAAGTAAGTTTGCTGATGATACTAGCTCTATAGGAAGGTTAGAAATAGGGAAGATGCCCTACTGCTGCAAAAAGACTTGGATAAATAATTTTCTTGGTCTCAGACTGGCAAATGTCTTTCAATTGCGACAAGTAAAAAGTAATTAATTTTTACCCTTAAATTTGCAGAAATGTTTATAACATGAATGGTAGCATTTAAGTAATTTATCTTTTGAGAAAGGGCCTTGTTATTACAATGGATTTGAAGTCTTTTAGGAAGTGCACAGCTACAGCTGCAGGGGCTTATAGGGTGCTCATATTGATCAAGAGGAATTTCAGTAGTTTTAGTAGAGATTTCCTAATTTGTATTTAGCAGTTGGTAAGACATAGATTGACTATGCCGCTCAAGCTCAGTCCTTTCTATGAAAAGGATGTTTCTTTCTGAATAAAAAAAAAACAGAGGAGAGCCTTATACCTTAATTAGGTGAGGACTTATCAAACTAGTGTCTATTAGAGTATCTGCCGGGGCAGGGGACAACTTCAGCCTTCCCCCCGACTGGTTCGAACGGGAAAATCAGCTGAATCCACCAGGTTTAAAATGGAGAAAATTATAAGAAAAGAAGAAACGGAGAGTTAAAGCCAAAAGAGTGAAGGGAAAGAGATTATTTAGCTTCCAACAGGTTTCCACAAATCTATTTCGCTACTTGTTCATCGGGCTATAGCTGTTCTTTAAGTCCCTGTATCCTCATGCATAGATCTATTTGCAGTGGTGTGTAGCTATTGGAGGAGGGAAATATTCACGCGCGCCACCTGTAGGAGTGCCAAATCTAGACCACTTAAAACAATCTTGGATATACCGGCCGTAAATCTTCTAACGCCACGCGTTCAACATGGCACACACGCACAGTTTCTGAATTGAGACGCACTTGATGTGCGCATCAGCTCGACACACATGAAGTATGCCGTCGCGTCAAAATGGATAATACCACCAGCTACCGCGTGAATAATATCAATTACGCACTTATCTAATGCGTCCCCGAAAGCGTCTTACTTTTATAATCGTTGCGTCCATATTCATATCAGTTTAGTGAGCCATCCCTTCCGATCATGTTAACTTCTAACTTACAAAATTACTGAAGGATCTGTGCTTTCCTGTATCCGATACTTTTTACAGTTCTATATTTAACTTGCGCACGTATTAGCGATGAGATATGCAACTCCGTGGATTGCCCTCTCCTTATGCTTTCCACTGCTACAAAATAGCACCTTCTGAGATCCAGCGGCTTGATAGGGGCGCTCTTTCAGTTCTTGTGAAAAGTCGTTGGTATTGGTGTACTTAGCAAAAACCATACTCCTGAAATTGAAGTCAAATTTTCTTTTCTCAGAAAACATGAAATTTATTTTAAAAAAAGCTTTAAGTATTTATATTTAGATTAGAATACAAATAATCTATATGGATGATTATTTTACTCTCTTTTATTGCAAAACTAATGTGGAATATGGAATGTTTTTCTTTACAGTTAACTTTTCTGAAGTTACCTACATTTGCCGTACATGTGTTTTTATTGCAGAATTACCGCGGGAGCAGTAGCACGGATGCGAGTGACAGATCTAGGCTAGATTCCGTTTAAAGATTAGAATTTTTCAACTGCGGCCATGAATTTTACAACATTCATCTCTCTTCAAGAGACAGAACAGGTGTTGCATTTGGGCCTGGGCCTAAACCAGTCCTACTCCGAGCTCGTTTGTAACTTATGGAATGCACTTAGGCCTAGCCTAACTTAGGAATAACGTTAGGCCTAACGTTAGGCATAGCCTATGTTACACTAATTGAACAGCCTAACCTTAATGTACAGTAACTTATATCAGTAATACTAACGTTACCATATAGTATACTATGGGGCCTAGGACGTCATAACGTAATAATAATATTATTAATGCTGGCCCATCCAAATGGCATAGGCTTTATAGTAGGGTTGTCGCACGCACACAGAATTTTTCTCCAAAATTCTCGCGGAACTACTCACACCCAAACACGAAGTCGCTAAAACAGTGTGTCCAGGGTGGATTCCATGTAAAGCCGACGCCGAAGCCACGCCGAGGGCTTCGTGATCGTACGCCGGGATGTTTTACGAGTTGCGATATGTTGAAAATATTGCGCCAACATATTCGCACGGGTACTACCTACTGGAAACTATTATCACAGCCCGCGCTGACGTCATGACATGGCATGATTAAAAAAAAAAACCTGTCTTGCTCTACATATATATATTAAGTGAGTTCAAAGGAAAAATACAATTTCTCTTTACTTACCGTACAGAAGTGAAATGAATTTTCGACTATCGCCGACTACCTCGCGGAGCGGACGAAGTCTTTTCATTCAGCTCATCGCTACGAAAAACCAACATTAAGAGGGCGGCAGCCACAGGGGGGCTACGCAGGCACTGTCAGGTTAACATACGTACGTAGGCCTGACGTACGTATCGCGCCAGGTCCTTCATATCTCATAGTTACGGACAACGGAGACCTGCAGGCTTCGGTAGTACAACTGTAGGTGTGTTGCCTGTAACGTTAGATATAGTGTACAATGAGAGGAAGTGGCGTTAAGTTGAACTGGACGTGCTAGGCCTACTGCGAACTGAATGAAAGGCACATGTTACTTACACCGTTGAACGATCAAGACCTTGTACAGTAAGATCTGCTGGGTTGAAAACAGTTGAGTGTAGATGCAATTCAGCTGCTTATCTAGAGGCCTTCGTCAAGGTATATATTTTCACGTACGCCGAATCGCCGCGGTAATTGAGCCATGCGCCAAGGCCGATTTTTTTATGCACGCTGGCACGCCGAGTTAACCATTTCGCCGCCGCTGCGCCGGGAAGGAGTCGCCGCTCACGCCGAAGATCTTCGTGTTTTAGTGCATGGAATCCAGTCTGGCAGTGTGTTTAAAAACTGAATTTACAACACTCAAAATTGTCAAAATTTAGCCTGCGCTGTAAAATTAGTACACCAAAGACATATTTCTACTATAATATTTCACCTAATAAGCTTTAAAACAAAAAGAAGAAAAAATATGTTACAGTTTCTAACGATCCCTTTGAAGCATCGTTGCAACGGTGACAGTCAAAAGTGTGTTTTGGTCACGCGTAAAATGCCACACACAGCCATCTTTGACTTGATCGTGCATTGGGGCTGAACTTTTAACCCCTACACCCCATATATCGTTAGAAAGAAGAAAAGGATTATAATGGAGGGAAGCGATCGCCAAAAATAATATTTCTTTACCATCTTTGGGCTTAAAACATTGGTGACATGATTACAATGGGTTCCAGAAATATCCGCAATTGCTTCCAGGTATCATTTTGTAGCGTTTTTTGCGATCTTTCCATTTCCGAAGAAAAAAAATGATTTTTTGCTCAGCCCCGATGCACGCTCCATTTAAAAGAAACAGCCCATTGATCCCTGCCTACATCTTTTGTACTGAGCCAACATTGATATGTTTATGTATGAGCCCATTGTTCAACTTAGCAACAAGGGATTTCCCGCCAATATGCTTACATACGGTACTGCATTGTATATACCTGTACGTGCAATACCGAAGTACGGTTAGTATATTACGTACTGGTGTATGTGTGCGTAAGCACGTGTACGGATTGCTATAGCATAGACTGTGTGTAAGCAGGCTATGTGCGACTTGATAATGCATGTTACGTACACAGAACGCAAGCTATTATGACACGGACGCGTGATCACTGAGTGGCTTGCCCAGTAACGTTGCATATTCACGCCGGCACATCTGGTGTACGTAACACAGTGATGAATAATCAAAGCATCTGAGTGAGCAGTTACGATGTTGTTTTTGACCAACTTTTGCAGGCAGATCGTAAGACTGAAGCATACGGCGATTTGGAGAACTCGTAAGGATTATGGAGACATAAAATCGGCTATATTTTGAAAAGTACAGGTCGGATTTTGATTAAATTTGGCATGGTTGCTTAGAAAAGGGTACCTAACAATGTGAATCAGTCAAATTCTTGAAGTTTGATATTTTTCGTGTAGTCGTATTTTTAGTGCGACAACCCTATTTATAGTTACTGAGACATTAGTCGTAGCCTATGTGAATTTTGACATTGCTAAGGCAATTGCCTAGGGCAGAGGCACCAGTATTCAACCCCCAAAGTTACCTAGGCCTAACGTGCCTAAGAAGTAAGATACAATTCCACATTTTCCAGTGAAGTAAGGCTCCATCCCATGTAAAATTTTTACCAAAGGTGAAAACAACTCCTCTGCTTAATTGTCATCTACTTTTGACTTGAGTAACTGATTTGCAAATAAACACCTTTTGTAGTTTGGGAGATATTTGTTCTCAAGAATTTGGGGAATTTCTTCGAAAATTAAAAGGTCATTTAAAGACCCAGTTCCCTCACCCTACACAGTACCAATTCTCCTGACCTTCTTAATGAAGCCCCTCCCACAATTGTCTGAAATTCATCCTCATCCAGATACAATCTCAGTTTGTTGTTTCAAGGTGAGTATAGAAAAACTCAATTTATGTAATCAAAACACTCTCAGTACTGTTCATGCTGTGTAATATTAGCTTTGGTACTCTCCATTGTTTGAATTAGCTGTCAATCAAAGAGCTGAGCCAATTGAGAATTTCAGTACCCCTGTACCAAAATTGTAGTTTGGGATGAGAGGTTTGGCCCTTTAAGGCAAGATGGTTAAAATCAAAGGAATGTAATTTTCTGTTATCCATTTAAAAAGAGACTGGTTTAAAAAATAATGATTTGTCAAGGCTAATATTTCATCATTGTAGCAATTTATAATCAATTTTTTGGACAAAAGTGAAATAATGGGAAATTTGAAGAGGGCTGAATACTGGTGATGCAATCTATCTGCTACCCAGTATTCAACCCCTTGGTACATTTATGGAACTAAAGATGTTGTGAAAGAAGTCCATTCTAATGGATTTCCTGGTCATTTCTCAAAGAAGTCACTAATTTTTAGGCATTTAGCATAGTTCTGTAAAAATATTCTGGGTATTTTAGAAAATATCCTAGAATCAATAATTTTGCACTGAAGTGTGTGTTATTTGCCTGTGCTAACCTAATAAAAACAGACAGACATAACAGCAAGGTGAAATTTCCCTCTAACTCGGGAGCAAGTTGCAAACATCAATATGACGCTGGGTAAAAAACCCTTTCTAATATTTTTGTTACAGGGCAGCTTTAAAAGCTTAAATGGGTGTCCCCAAGTACTCAAGTCCACTGTCCTATGGAAAAGCGTACTATTCGCAGCCCTTTCACCAGTCAGATAGTTGTAAATGCAAATCATGTCACCACGTAATCTCCTATAACTAAGACAAGGCAGATCTAATTTACGTCATCTCTCGACATAGGACAATTCCCTAAAGCCAGGTTCTAGTTTAGTCGCCAGTCTTTAAACAGCTTCAATTTCATCAGTGTTCATAAATGTACCAGGGGGTTGAATACTGGGTAGATTGTGTCACCAATATTCAACACTCTTTATTTTCTCTTCAGATTTTCTGTAATTTAACTTTTGTCCTGAAATTTGTTTATAATGAATTACTACAGTAGTGAAATGTTAGCCTTGACATTTCGTGATTATTTAAGCCAGTCTCTTTTTAAATGGATGACAGAAAAGTACATTCATTTGATTTTAACTATGTTGCCTTACATACATATGAAGAACAGCTATTTTCAAAGAAATTCCCCAAATTCTTACATACAAATAGGCCTATCTCTAGAGGTGTTCATCTGCCAATCAATTACACAAAAGGGGATAACAATTTAGCAGAGAAGTTGTTTGTAACTTTGGTATATTTTTATGTGGGATGGAGACGCAGTTCTCTGAAAAATGTGGAATTATCTTACAGGGGTTGAATACTGGTGACTCTACCCTAAAAAGCCTACTTAAGCCTACAGGTTGTCCTGGAGTTGTAAAGTATATGGTGACTGCCCTATATTCCGAGTTTTCCGAAAATAGCGGCGTCGGAACAAAGCCTGTGTTGGGACGTTTAATATGGATTTGTCCAAATATCAAAGCCTCTGTTGGAACGTTATTGATTTGTCCAAATATAGGGGTGTCAGAATTTAGTGGTGTTGAAATATAGGGCTGTTACCATATATAAAAGAGAGATAAAACAGATTGCCATACACCGACAAGGGCTTTTCACAAAACTATTCATGATTTCTCACCTTATACTATATCTTTTACTCCTTCAAATCACTTGAGAACATTCCTTCATCTTTCTCTGATGAAACAAAACAAACATTGAGTTGTCATAAACAAAAGAACCTCACATCAAATGCAAAAAATCTTCTCATCTAATTCAGAGTTTACAACGACCTGGATTACTTGTCTAAAAATTCATGATGTCACATTAGGTAATGGGAATTGCCCTGTACGAATCTGGTTTCCCCATTGGCTAATCCTGCTTTCGGATTTGAAAGCAGACTATCCAATGTTTGAACCGGATCCGTACAGGGCAATTCCCATTATCTAATGTGACATTGTTAATTTTTAAACGAGTGATCCAGGTCATTGTAAACACCGAGTCGGATGAGAAGATTTTTTTTATTTGATGCTACCATCTACTGTAATAATAAGTTCTTAAGCCAAGATGAAAGGAATCTTGTTTCCAAGTTTCAATGTCTCAATCTTGCAGTTATGAAATTCCGTCAAGTTACTGTACACAATTTTATTCTTTACTCCTGGTTAGTACTGTATGACTTCACCTATTGTTCATTCTGCATTATTTATGTGGTAACTTTAACTATTATATTTTAAATTTATGTTGTCTTTCAGGTGGGAGAAATCAAGTCCTACTTGAAATCTCAAGGAGCAGCTATTAAAGAGACATTATCTGACAAGGGTATTCAGGAAGACCTCTTTGAGATTATCCACGCTGTTGGTGTCGTTTGGAAAGAACATGATGAACAAGGTTGGTGTTTGGTGAAATGTTACAGTGCTATTTTCTCCATGGGGTGGGGGGTTCAGTGATATTACGTCCAAAAATTCAGGTTTCACCCCTTTCCCCTCTCATGAGGACCCCTCCATGTTTTCATTTTTGTAGTTGTCTCACAGTGATTGGTTGACAGCCCAACAGTCATATACTGCCATGAAGCCTTATCAAAGGGAGTGCTATTTTCTATGTATTTTATCTGTTTTCAACACAAGTTTTGTCAGAATTTGCTCCCCAGAAGGGTCCCTCATGCCTCTTAAGCATTGCACAGTACCTCAGGAACTGAATCTCAACCCCCCCAACCTCCCCCTGCCCCCCCCCTCCAAAAAAAAAAAAAAAATCTTAACAAACCTTTGTTGCTTGTAAATTTGTAGACTCTGAAAGGACATATGTACTAACATACTAACATATTCCATTTTGGACCTACATTCTATGAATATGTCCAAAAAGTCTCTTGAGATGCTGTTCATTTGCATCTAGAATTACAACTTTCCCAGTAGTTTAATGTGAAAGCAATGACTGTGTGATACTTCACTACTAGCTATAAACATATTTATGATTTTAATCTCTTGTCTTGACATAACCATGCTTGCCGTTTTTTGTCCAAGTAGTATGTTTGTGCTTCACTTACATTTGGATTGACAATCAGGAGGCTTGGTAGACCATATGAATGGAATCTGGTACCTGCAGCCTGAATAGTTGCAACTCTGAAGCTACAGTCCTACTTGGTATTGGTTTTAATGATTCCATAACTGCCAGTTTGCCACCACTGCACATGTATAACATTATATTTTGAGCAGTGATGTGGTAAACAGCAATGTAAGAGTTCATGAAATTTCATGGCTTTAGCCTTTCTCTTGGCTGCAGCACACAAAAATAAATGATATTTGATTTTTTTTTTGTAAGTTTTTAAAGTTCCAAGAAAGTTGTAACCCCAAGAAAAATGGAGTGGAGTTGGGACTCTCTGCCTAGAGAGCTCTGAAGTTGAGTCAGGTAGCCAGCCCAAGCCTAGCCATCAGTTTACCTGGCACTCAAAAATTTTTGGTCACATTCCGTATGAGCAGGGTAGCACTCATGTTAACACTGTTATTTGAGATATTGAGAGCTACTCCCCAAAGCGCTCTGTAAGTTTAAGGTAATTGGTACAGTAGAAAGGAAATAAACTTGTTATTTTGCCATTTTCTTCCAAAATTCATGGTGGGAAAGCATTCGCAACTTCAGGTGAGCAAAGTCAGATTATGGAAATGTATGTAACTTCTTTTTGCTTTGTAGATGTGGAAGCTGTCTTCAACAGTATCCTCTCATTACTGATATACTTGCCTCTCGAGGACATGAATATACTGGTTCCGAAGATCAGTGAGCATTTAGTAGGAGCTGGAGATGGGCAGTTATGCGATTTGAGACTCAAAATGTAAGTCAAATAATAATGAAGTTTCTAGACTCTGTGTCTGGTGTAAGAGAATTGCTTCATTTTTGCTTTCTGGTTTACAAGTTGTTACAAATTCACTGTAGGCCTTCTGATAATACTCACGAGAGTTTAGATACTAACTTAATATTGTTTGAGAGGAAAGACTTGTGCAAACACTTTCAGGGAAAATTGTGTTGGAAACTACTCAGTGTTGTACCCATTCATTGCAGCTCATATCTCAGCTTTGAGTACTAGACTGATGAGTGATGACATTGGTGACCTTTGGTTAAGGTATTGGTACTAATAGGGCCGTGAAATTCCATCTAACTCATGCTCTGTAATCCATATTACAAAAACAGCTGTGTTTGTGGATTGCACAGCAATGCACCACATGGGGTTGAAGACATCTTGTGCTGGACACACACTACAACTTTGTGTTAGCGACATCTCAAAGTCACACCCTGCATTATTGAGACTGATAGCAAATGGGAATGCTTGCTGGAACATTTCAACAACAGTGTACAAGAACAAATGAACGTAGTGTTGCATTACCTCAATTACAAACAAGCACACACAAAAAACACATTGTTGCCCTTACAGTGCAAAAAAGATGGTATCAAACCTAAAAATAGACAGATAACAGAATAAATGAGGAACCAAGTTAAAAACGAAAAATAAGCCCACGAAACAGAAGTAATATACAAGATTATACACCTTGATTACATGAGGAATTAAAGAATCTCTGGAATGATTGTTAGTATTAAGGTATTTAAAGGGTACCTTTCAGATCAGGTATCACTAGGCAAACCTGTCTATTAGAGCTGCTGCTGCTGTAGGAGGATGGTCTCAGTAAATATTTGTTTTTAAGGAAGGGTAGTGCTATGCCTTTGATGAAGATGGTGTAATATTGCCACATTCAAAATCGAAATATTATTATTGCTATTCAGTACTTTTTCAAATAAACATTTTGTTTGTGTCGTGGAATTCAGGGAGATGCACTGGAGATACTACCATCCTTTGAGAAAAATACTGAACTTTTTGACTTTTGTTTTATTTTCTACATCAGATTGAGCAGTTTATTCCATGGTGTCGGAGAACAAAACCCACTGTCATACACAGTATACTCTTCCATGCTCCAAGTAGCAGCCCAAGCTAAATCATGTGAACTGCTGCAAACAGAGTTGGAACAAGTAAGTTGAATCAGGCCTTGAATTTTAGATTTTCCAGGGGCCTGTTCCACAAAGAGTTACGCACAATCTTAAGTATGATTTACTGTTGATTTAAGTATGGGGAACCAAACTTAAGAGTGTTCGTAACTCTCTGTGGAATGGGCCCCAGGTGTGTATCAAATTGCGCTTCTCAGAAAATTTATAAGGAGTGTGGTAGGTGTGCTGTTTTTGAACATTAATAGATTTATATGAGCTCTAAATCCTCATCTAGGTGTGCAAAATTCACACACCTCACATTGATTTGAGTAGGGTGATAGTGTGTGATCGCACTTGCATGCCTCAAACTTAAAAGGTATGTTGAATGATTCTTGTAAATAGAAAGTAATTTTAAATGTTGGAATCTTCAATAAACTCCTTTCTCATAATGATAACATTTTGTAAGTCATATTGACACCTTGTTCATATTGCTGTATGTATATTGCAGAATGGCTCTAGACCTTATGTTTTCAAATTGTCATTCAGTATTGGATATGTTACTCCTAGTCTATCACATAAGTAGTCAAAATTCATAATAGCTTTCATCATTTCTTCAGGAAAAAACAAAAAATGGCAAAGGACAAAAAGGGGCAAATTGACATAGGCAAAGGTGCCTTGCCATTTATAAGTTGTAGCAGTCTACTTTGCACCTACTTATCTCACATGTTTGCTGGCAGTGAAACAAAGGTGTGTCTAGGGACAGGTTCCAATGAGGTATAGCACCACCTTACGAAGACATTGCCATTTAACATTCTGGTTTAATTGGATAGTCCAGTTGTGAAACAGGTGTAGGGCAGTGGGGCTCCTAGATTCAAAAACCACATGTAAGTTCTTGTATGCCGCAAGTAGCATATTGTAACATTAATAGATGTGTTATAAATCACAGTTATTTTTCATCTTTGTAACGGAACTTCAAAAACAGGAAACAAGCACAGCATCTCCAAAGTCTGTAGTTTATCTTGCAGTATGAAATAAAGTCTTTCAGTACAAAAATTCTTCGCTACCTTTTCACAGTACATTTACTCTATGTTTTGTTTCCAGGTCAGGGATTGGATAAAAATATGGCAGCTTAACCAGGAGCAAACATGCAACCTCTTGCGGTTGTTATATGAGGCTCTTAAAGAAAGTAAACAAAGGTAAATTCTTAAATTCGTCTTTTTTTTTTTATTCTCATTGTAGTTAGCACATTGTTCTTGATTTAATTTGTATTACATGCTGTAGATGCTCATTGTATTCAGCAGTAAAAGTGTGTGCCATTTGGGAGTTCTAATTTCAAACTTGATTTTAAAGATCCATGTTTATATTTTTTTAAGGTGAAGTACTGAATAATTCCTATCTGTATAGTTGATGAGCAAAGCTGAAAATTCCAATTTTCCCCATCACCAAGGACTATTTACCACTGCAGTATGTAGCATATACAGTACTGGTAAATGCAGTGAAGTTTTTTTTGTTTGTTTGTTTGTTTGTTGTCCACCAGTACACTCAGTACGAGAAAATGTAGCTCATTGACAATTTCAGTTTGTTGAAATGTGTACACACAAATATGCGAAAAAATTAGTCCCCCTTTTTCCCTTAAACATCAGTGCTCCAAATTGACACGTCATTGCATCATAGCAGGTATGTGTAAACACTGTTGTCCACATACTGTAAGGAATCTTTATTCCATTGTGGAAATGGATCTTGCTTTTTTTGCACAATAGCAAAAGCAATGGATTTTCCTCTTATTTATGTGTTACGGCTTGGTCGCAATTCAAACCAATAACAGCGATATACCACAGAAGAGCAAGATTAAAATCAACAACTTAATTATTCACCTCTTAATTCCTTAAATTTACAATAATTAATCTTAAATCTACTTACAATCTTTTACGGTTTAAGGTATCACTCTTTGTCCAAGGGGTAGTGTTGTTAGCGTCGATTGTACAGCAGCACAGCATAGGGCTCGGTTCCGCGAAGGCAGGATGAAGACTATAGTGATCTGTAAATGGCGACACAATGACAGCGTTAAGCGGCGAAGCAGGCGTCTGGTGTCTGTATTATCTGTGTATCTTCTGTTCTCTTCTCTGTTCTCTGTCACAGTTCTTGCATGACCTTTTATACGCCTGGTAGTTCTTCCAGAAAAGTCCAGAATTTACTCTTATGGAAACGTCTCGTTTGATCTTGTATAAAACAAACAGCGAAAGTTCTGAGCACAGTAACCCATAAACACAAGCGAGACAGATAGTTCTCCAAACAGCAAGCAATCGCCTATAGTACGAATGTTTTCGGTTTCTGAGAAATCTACAGTAGCCGACAGTTGCCATAGTTGGCTATTATTAGGCCATTACATCATACAGTACTTTCCAGTAGGTGATTGTACATTCTAGGAATTGTGCGAATGTTCTCTGGGAACACCCGTTTGAATATGCTAGAGAGACAGCACCAAAGCTAGCACTTTCTAGAACTTTTCACTCGCTCGTCGATGGATTCAATCTGGTGACTGGTGAGCTGATGTCGTCTCGTAACATATGTCATAATCCTTTTGGAGCAAATGCTTGGAAATATAGCAAAATTCAAGATACTTTAAACATTTACCCTGTCTGTTTCTTTTTTAGTGAAAAAGCCAGCAAAGTTATGGTGGAATTACTTGGAACCTACACAGAAGATAATGCCTCCCAAGCCAGAGATGAAGCTCACAGGTGTATTGTGAATGCCTTGGCAGACCCTAATGTATACCTTTTTGATCATCTTCTAACCCTAAGGCCTGTTAAATTCTTGGAAGGAGAAAGGATACATGAGGTGGGTACACAGGTTAAAATTTTTTGTATCTGCAGTCACCATGGTAAACTAATCGCTTAAACCATACCGTTCAAAGTGATGTTTTGGAGAATCCAGGCTTTTTGAATTCCTGGCTGCTTGTTTCTGAGAGGCATGAAATTTGCTTTCAAAAAGGTATACAAATCTATTTCACTTTCAGTTTTGGGGAATCTTCTTTAAGTGTAAATTTACTTTTGCTCTAGATACACATTATTCCTGAATATTATACTTTCCTGGACTGGCCACGAAGCTGAAATTAGCCACAATTTTTGAAAAATGTTGTCTTCTGGAAGTAGTGAAAGTGTCAAAGTGTCTCTGCTTCAAGTAAGTGTCCTAAATCATACCATTACTGGTAAGGTCTTGGCCATAGCATAGAAAGTATCACAAATGTAATTTGCTTTTGACAAAGCCTCTTCACAAAGTCAGGAAAATGAGCTGTTACGTGAGACAAACCTAAAAAGGGGTCAATCCTTTTATATGATAAGTGCAATTTTATTTTATCACTGTTCTTTTCCACAGTTACTGACAATATTTGTATCTGGCAACTTACAAATGTATCAAGATTTTTACAACACAAACAGAGATTTTATCCAGACTTTAGGTGAGTCTTACATAGCATCTTTTAATTCTTAAGTATTAAAATCTATATTTCAGGCAGGGGTGGTATGTGAAATTCATGAGGTCAAGCTGAGGATTCATAGTCTTTAATAGTTGCTAAGATATAAAATGTTGAAAGTTTGTCTCAGAATCTACTTAAATGCTAATCCATCCCATAAAAATATTCCTCCATACTTTCACAGAAGTGGTAGTTATTGGATATGTGATAGTAAGCTAGCTGTCAAAAGAACTGTCATTAGTTGGAATGACCCTGAAAGGCCTATTTCTCTCTCCCTAAACAGTTCCACTTTTCCTAACCTACAGTGCTTACTTAAGCCCCCCTCACAACTGTCTAAAAACTCATCCTCATTCTGTTACCAATCTCAGTTTATTGCTTCCGTATGATTATACAAGACCCAAATGTGTAATCAAAACACTCGATCAGTACAGTTCATGCTGTAGGCTATAACATGAGGGACAGTACTCTGCAGTGTTTAAGTAGCTGTTAATTAAAGGGCTGTGCCAATTTAAAATTTCTGTGGACTACTTCAAAAATTTTAGTTTTGGGTGAGAGGTTACTGCATTTAAGTGCACATATGTTATTAACCAAGTCACCCTGTGATTATACAATAGCCACATTATCACTGCTCAATTGTTCCAATTACATTGCACTATGTGTGTTATATTATGTACACTGTTTACCATTGGAAAGTAGGAGCTAATTTTCTGGAAACTAATTTGTGCAGTGGAGCATTTAATGCAGCTAATATTACAAACATGGGTACACATTTAATCTCCCCTGTTTTGGGGCAAGAACAGGGGGTGTTGAGTGATATTTCTTCAGTCAGCTCTTGTGTCACTCAAATTTCTGCCCTCTCCTTCAATTGTTGTTATCAAATCCGTTCAGCTTTTGAACACAAAATGTGCAAATGCCATAAATTTTATGGGATACACATGTCACAAAATGCTATGTTACCTGTCAGCCATACCCTGATTGTTTAAATATTTTGAACTTTAATAAATAAAGCACAAACACATAGAGGCGAATCTTTCTCTCCATTTGCCAACATATTCTTCAAACTCCTAAATTTACCAGGATGGAGCCTCCTTGCTTCCCATTTTTTTTTCTAAAATGAATTGTTTAATGAAAGGCACTGGACAAATACTGTGATGCTTCATGTTTAATTTCTTCGTCATGTGACAATTTTGTTATTATTGAGTCATGAAAGTTATATAGTAGGTACATCATCTCAAAGCCAACAAGCCCATTGCAAGGGGAAGGGGTTTACCCTCTTGAGAAAATGTTCCCCCATCCAGAAGGCAGCAAAAAATACCTACATACTTGAAAAACTTTCACATTTTATTTCTTTCTGTCCTCTCATTTTAATTGACCAGCTCTGAATCATGAAGACACCATTCACAAGATGAGAATTCTGACCTTCATGGGTATTGCAGTAGACCAGAAAGAAATAGGTTTTGATCTGATTGAACAAGCACTAAAAATGCAGGAGGAGGAGGTTGAGAAATTTATTATTGAAGGTAGGTACAATGCATGATGGGAAGGAAACTGTACCACAACAGAGACTGCACTTACAAGATTAGTGATTTGATACTAAGTTGTTATACAATGTTGAAATAAAAAAAAAAAAGACATTGAATTTTGTGAGATCAAATATGAATGAAAAAGACTCTTTTTTGATGATAATACTGTTTCAGAAGTGAAATTTGCAATTTTAAGGTGGCTTATTGAATTGGTTCATGAAATTCAACAATTTTAACAAAGTTAAAAGTTTTCTTCTCATACCAATGGCAAATGGTCAAACTAAAGAAAAATCCCCAAACCCTAGAAGCAAATAACTGTTTCATGTGTGAGTACTTAAGGGTTTAATCCTGTTTTCAAAATCCATGACCAGACACTTTTTCAAATTCTGCACCAACCTGTTACAAGTCAGGACACCACAAACTTCAAAATTTTAACTTTTTCTGTAATATTGGTTGAGACACTTGACTCGATGTGTTAACTATAAGCATTGTCATGTGGTAGTGATCCTTTAACACTCTCATTAAGTTATCAGTATCAACTCAATGAGCCCCTTTTAATTAATGATGAAATTGAATATTGTGACATTTTATTGTAAGTAGAAAGAAAATGATTCACTGCTATCATTTGTCACTGTCCAGAACTTTTGCCAACTTTATCTGTTGGTACAACCCAAAGGGCATTTTCCCGTCAGTCTGTTATCTTCATTTCATGATGATGGTTGATACTCGGGGTGAACATGCAGTGGTGACATACCAAAATTATGAAGAAAAATGTGGAATATTTTTTAAGACCTTTGAAATATTTAAATTTTGAATGACTGGTTTGGTGTGGATTTCATTGTTTACATCATAAATATTTAGTTCATTTAGTATTTGTGACTGCCATGAAATGCAGAAACAGCATTAGGTATTAACTCTTCACTAATATGGTACAAAAGTGGACAATTTCCACTTTGCAATTCGTTCCCATAGATCTTTCTTGAGTCATTCACTGTAGAATTTGTCATAGTAGGTTCAATTATTGCTCTAAATGTGTCCTTCAAAAGTTAAAAACCAAGATACCAACAGTTTTCTAATTTTTATCAATGAAAAGGGTGGATTTTACCCACCTTCTGGAGAGGAACAAATTTCCCCTTCCCCCTGTGACAAATCTCCCCTTCCCCCTTACCCCCCTATTATGGAAACCCATCAGTCTGTTTGAAATTGAACACAATCACTCATATTGTATGTCTTTATTCAAGAAGTCTCCATAATCTGAAGCAAGTCTGTTGTCAGTGTGGCAAAGTACTTGATGAAAAGCATTGTGGGATATCTCCTGTTCTATTCAATCAAGTTGGCCTAAAAATACATCATTATATTTATCTTTCTGCTAATAATCATACACAGCCCAGACTTTCAGGGTTTTAGAAAATATGCCGTGATATTTAGATCAATTTGTCATTACACTATGTTAGTTGCAGATTTATATACCATAACACATTTGCTATAATTGGGTTTTGTCTTCGCACTTCTTTAAAAATGGAACCTACTGCCATTGTGCTTGGTGCTCTGCATGAGGAATGGAGTAGGGAAAACAAGCCAGAGAGTCACAACTGGAAAAAGGCATTGGCAGACTAGACTTGAGCCATTTGGTTTGAAACTGAGTTGGAAAACATTATCTAACAAACTCTTCCTTCTCATTCCTTCCATTTAATTTCGTAATAGGAGGATTTTGGAAGGGAAGTGGTGATAAAGTTTGTTCCTTTCAGTTACTGTTTTTAACATGATAAAAACTGTGTGACCTTCACAGCAACAATCCTGGTCTAGTTTTTAAGCCTATGTGGGTGGCAACTGTGTTTATGGTTACTTAGCACTGTGAGTGTACAATGGCTGCAATTGTCCTATATTTGTCCCATATTTATTGTTCTATATTTCAAGGCAACACACGTAAAATAGAATGCAACTTCTACCAAAAGAAAAAAAAAGAAGTATACATTCTTCCTAATTTTATTTCATACAGTTGTCAAATCAAAGATGGCTCAAGTTAAGATTGATCAGAAGAATAGGAAAGTGTTTGTGAGGTGAGTACTTTCGTCTTTTTAGGATTTACAGGGTAGTGTGTAACAGTCTTCACATTTAGGTTCAGGATTGTGCAATTCCTGCAGTTGTTCTCAAAGTGCCTCCCCCCCAAACACTGCGTGTTTGGTCTAGCGGTAGAGCATCTGCCTCCCACGCAGAAGGCCGATGTGTGATTCCCAGATCTAGTCATACCAAAGACTCTAAGAAAGGAATCTACTGTCATTGTGCGTGATGCTCCCCATAAGCAATGGAGTGGATAAAACACGTGAGGGAGCCACTACTGGAAAAAAGGCCGTCGCTGGCCTGACTTGGTTGGAAAACTGGGCTGTAAAACTCCATCTATCTAACTAACTAACTTACCCCCCCCCCCCAAAAAAAAAAAATAAAATAAAAAACCCCTACTTAAAAAAAAATAAATAAATTAAATTAAAGAAGGGAGGACATCTCTTTTATTTTACTTTTGCTCAACGCCTCCAAAAACTTAGGGCAAACTGAATAGTTCTACAATCCTCCTTATAAACTTACTCGCAAGCAAGCTATCTGACGGCCAATTCAAAATCACATTGTACTGTTTCACGCAGACATAGCAAGACATACTGTATCACCCCCGCCCAGCTCGCAAAGACAGTGCCCGTAACGTTCAGCATGCTAGGTAAACTGAGCCTTGCATGTATATACGATCTTATTATCAATACAGTATGCCACCTCAAGTATAATCCTCGAATATTTCTTAATGGTTAAAGGTGTCAGTTTTACGCAAATCAACACTTTGCCGCTATCTGCAAAGTAAAACGACATCAATGTAATAACACCGTAAACATTCACAAAATTTTTTGTTAAAATAGGCCAGTATATATTACGTTATTTTGCCCCAAAATGGCGCTCGAGCAGACTACGAAGTTTATGTGTGAAAGATATGTTACCGTGCCTGGATGTCAACACGAGGCTAGCTACGTAAGAACGTACATACCCCATTAGCGATAATTCCAACGCACATTGCAAAGTAGTATGAGGGAAGTTCACAAACATGACGTCGTTTGTTTACAATCAGTAATTTTTGACGTGCAAGAGAATACCATAATACAGGGTTCTGATTAGTTGATATTTTTAAATCAGTGGTTTAAAAGGAGAAGCTTCGATTCGAGCTCCTACTATGCTGGCTTTTCGAGTAGGAAAGCGTCCCAAAATTCAATTTCAAATTGATATAGGCCTTGGGAAGTATAACTTTCTTATTTGACTGTTTTCTGTTACGTTTTTTTTTTTTACTTGTCATTTTGATCTAAAACAAAACGAGACGATTAAACCTTCTAACAAATAAAATGTTTTTGAACTTTGGAACTGTGATCGCTATACCTATCCAATACATATGTTAATGTTACCATGCATGTCTTATGGAGTATGCCTTACAAAATGCTCATATCTTTTAGTCACCGTATGTAACACCGGGTAACCCGGGTACCCGACGGGTATGGCGATCGGGTACCCGGGTCCTAATTTTTAGTACCCGTGCAAACACTAGGTTTGTCCCATGTACTTTTGTCCAGGATTGTCGGAAGCCTGTACAAAGGTATAGGAATTTCCAAATTTTCGTTTTAAATGCTCTGAAACGAGTATAGTTGCCTTTTTACTTTTCAAGCTACAGGAAAGTAGTAACAGTTGAATTTGTCCGACCAGTATACTGGCGTGTTAGATTAGCGATGGGCGCTCGAATGAAGATTTGGCTTCCTCAAGTAGCTCATACGAGAAAGGGGGAGGGGGAAATAGTACTCTGCCTGGCGGGAGATTTAATTTACTTTAAAAATTTCATGTACTGTAATGGGGAAAAAACAAAGAAGTTTTTCCATCTTATTTGTCGTGTTAGGGGTTGGGGGTAACATATTTCATGATATACCCAACGGTTAACCACAAAATTCTCTCTTTTTTCGCATAAATAAACATCGAATGATGATTCAAACTACAATCTGGTTAAAGACCAAATTATATGTAAGCATTCGGGGTAGTGAAAGTGACAATTAACGTCAAGATTTCTCGAAAATGAAACGGTTAACCATTTTTGCACAATGAAAGTTCCCTATAAATAGAGAGATCTTCTATTTGCACGGTTAACCCTCGACAGTCATTGAAATAGTGTGTAGGTCAATGGTTAATCGTGCTGAGGTCAACGGTAAACCGTGGCGCTAATTAAATATTCTTAGTAATGGGGAGCAGTGACGAGTTCTACACAGGGATAACGAATAAATTAAGCATTACAAAGCCTACTTTCGGAGCTTTCTGTAGCAGTTCGGTTTCAAAAATTTAAAATGCCGCGTTTGTCCTGTATTTTATCTGCATTATCTGTTCTCCCCTCCCCTCAAGGTTGTTTTGATCTTCCCCCCTCCCCGAGAAATATTTCTGGCTTGAAAGCGACCCCTCTCTTCGGTACCCTGCGGCAACGGGTCTTCTGAATAGGTTAATGACAAAATAAACGACGTTAAACCAGCCATGGGTAACTTATTTTGATCACTTCCCGGTCCTAATTAGAAAAACCGAATATGGACAGAAGTCCGTAATGCTTGATAAGTTACATTTCTTCCCCGTGAAATATTTAAAAGCCGCTTTTATTGTCTTGTCATGCAGCAATTGTTCTTCATAATGCTTACACCGTGACATTTGTCTTCTAATCACTCCTTTCAAAGTACACTACCTTTATTCACCAACTGTCATTAGGTTGCCCATGACCGAAAACTTCTTCATATACATTTGTACAGGCTTCCGACAATCCTCGTCAAAAATGATGGGACAAAACAAGCAAAACAAGCAATGTACGGAACACCATCCCCCCACTCCCCCATTCAATGTTGTGGCAGCCCAAGGCGTCCTGAAACTTCAACATTGATGCGGGGTTTGTCCCATGTACTTTTGTCGAGGATTGTAGCTAGCTGAATAACGCAAACTCTACAAAGCTGCCATGCATGTAATTTGTTCAAATTGGCCAGTGGAAAATTCATCCACTTTTATCACATCTCTTGTGTACCTGCCAGTATAAGTGTAGGAGAAATAACCATGTAGACTCAAACTTTAAAGGAGCCCTACACTGATATGGGGGATTCCCCCAGATTTAATTTCCTGGCATGAACACTGGTGTGTAGCTATGTGAGATACAGGCAACTTGGATTGTCATGTGAGATTTATACTATCATGAGGTTAATACTGTTATGATGTAGCCATTGTCGCATGAGGTTTGTACTTTCATGTTACCTCACATGAGATATTGTGAGGTAATTAAAGCTAAGTGAGGTATTTGCTGGAGTCTTTGACTGAGCTATGCTTAAACATTAACTTTATTTTAGAGCTATGCTCAAACATTAATTTTATTTTTGCTTTCGTCATCACCTTTTCCTGTAGCTATGTCACACATCGAACATTTGGCAAACATCAGTGGCAGCAACTTCGTGACATTCTAACCAGTTGGCAGAAGAATCTGGCCCACATACGAGAAAGGCTTGACACAGTGGCCAACCCACCTGAAGAAACCTCATAGGTTGTGTAGCTTTAAATAAAGGGAATGTTGTACACTTCTGACCTCATCATGGCCTGTGTAATGGGAGCATGTCTTCAACTTGTCCCCTGTGCTTTACTCATACCTTGTGGTATATTGCAAAGAATGGGGAGTTAGTTCTGCAAATGATGCATATTTATAGGAGGTGGAGACAAGTTGTGCCGTGAACATGCTACCCACCAAACATCAGACAGATCCTATGGAATGATTATTTGACACTGTTAAGAAGGAACATGAGATCAACAAAGATTGACGGTGACAAGTGAAGACTAGTAAAACCAAGTCAAGGGATCAATTAAACGATTTTTGTGAATCACCGTTCTCCCAGCTTTGATGCAAGCTTAGAGATCGACACGTTAGACACTTGTACAGTTCATCAATATTTGTTAAGAAAGTTTGAAATACCAAAAATGCCAATTGCATCCTGTACCTGGTCAGGTTTGATCTTGTCCATTCTAATATGGCATCTGGGCTGAGCTGGTTCTGTTTGGTTGGAAAAAGGACTCGAGCGCAGTTGGTTTGGTTGGGACAGTGTGTGTCTTTTCTAACTTGTAGCATGTCTATGTCTATGTCTATGTCTATGTCTATGTGTAGATAGATGGTGAATGGTCTGGCTTGGTTTGGTACACTTGCGTTATCTGTTTGTGTGGAGGTAAGGTTCTGATCTAGTTAGGTCTGGTTTGTTACGGCTGTGCTTCATGTTGTGTCTGATCTCATCTGGTTATGACATGTTTTTACTGTACCTGGTCTGACCTCTCCAGAAAAGTTAAGTGGGGAAAGGCTGTGATGAATTAGAGTGACAGTTGGGATAGTAGGGGAAGGACAGGGCAAGATGGGTTGGGACTTGAACAGGGCTTTACAAGGGATGGTGAGTCGAGGGAAACCAAACAAATGACATAGGATATTTTTTTTATTCAAATTTTCTATACAGTATTTTTGAGTATCCTAGAAGGGCCTTGACATACAGGTGACCTATGTACTCTTCTGTAACCTATGGACCCCCCTTGCTGAGAAGCAAGATGAATACAAAACATTGCTTACTGTAATTTAGGTCATTACAAAGAATAGCAAATGACCCTTTTAATTTTCCTGAAGAGACTTACCGCTCAGGGCCTGAATTTGTCTATTCATTGTCACACTAAAGTAATACATTTAGCTTAAAACTTTAAACTGCTGGTGTTTTATGTTTCATTTCACTGTATCACTTTCAAATAAATTTCGTGTCAGTGTATTAGTACTAAACTATTAACACAGATGTCATTATTACAACACTTCAATCTAGATCGTATTTGGTGTTGTGATGTTTGAATCACAGCCTGAATAATAGAACCTTTTATTCTACCATATTATGTGAAGAAATTAACAGGCTTGAATTTGTGTACCCCAGGTGACCTTTGACCTTCCACAAAATTAGAAACACTCTTTAACTTGGGATGGAACACCATGTCAAATCCATAACAGTTTTCCTTTTAGAGGAATATCTGGTTGGCAAAGTGAATTTGCTTACGTATTCCTTAGGTGATGTCTGACACTTCAATCGCCACAAAACATTGAGGCGCATAACAATGAAGTATGTAGCTCATTGTAGTGTGAACTTGTTTACAAGGTTTACAGACTGACCTCAGTTGACCGTTGTAAGCTATCAGATAACAGATAATACTTTAGCTTGTACACTATGAACGTACCCCCTACAAATTCTTGAAAATCATTCCCGAGTTGCCTCCCCATGGCTCGAAGATAATAAGAACAAAATATTATTGCTTTCTCCATACGTAACAGCCTCTTATCACAAATTTTAATCAATTTCTTCCAATTCATATCTACAGTCATTTGGCTCGCAGAGTTGGTTTCCAAACCAGCAATTGGTCAATAACATTTGCTACAAAATGCATTTTATGATTTGGTTTGGCTTAAAAATGGAAGTTTAACTGCAAAAAAAGTAACACAAAGAATGACTCTCACAAAGGGTCATCTCACAAACAAATGCAGTGGTGGATTTGGGTTTTGTCAGAAGGGTAGACCCAGGTCAGTTGTAGCGGAATGGACAATTATTGATGGCGAGTGCGTGCCAAGAGGACTATCAAAATGGAGTGCCACCACTAGTTGGCGGAGAGTGTATCAGAAAATTTTCGTCTCTACAAACCCTCCAGATGTCCAAGGACGTCAGTTCCCGAAGGAGGGAATACGAAAAATGATGCAATTATTTTGACTAAAGAAAAATAGCAATCTGTTTCATTTCTACTTACCTCATCTCTTACACATATGAATAGCTCCATCTATCGCGGAAGATGTACTGACAAAATAAGTCATACAGAGGGTGTGCGCAAGTTAACCCTTGACCTCTCCTTGCGTTATCGTCAGCGGAACGATGTACTTCGCGTGTTTTGAGCACATTTTGAGAGCTTACAATTGTCACTTAGTTGTAAAGGAAAACGCCACTGATGTGTAATCTATGGCGTAATAGATTTGTCTTGATGGGGAGTGGCTGAGGTAGGGCTGCACATTTTGGTAGGGTTGCTGAATATCTTGTTCGACAGGTCTATTTAACTATCTAAGCGAAGCATCTCTACATTGGTTGGCGAAAAGCCTACAAAAACATTTTAAAAAATCACGACCCTTGGGACAGTCTGATATGATATTTTCCAGGCCTGTGAGTAGAATGTAAGCAGTCCTTGTTTTAAAACATTTGCCAGAAAATGTTCTCTTTTTTTCTGGGGGTCAAACATTCAAATTTCCCAATAATTTTTTTAAGTGTAAACATTACTCTAACGGGAACTTATTTTAAGGCGCGTGGAGCGAACCCAAGGTTCTGCCTATTTTGAACATTGTAAAATATGAAGCTTGTATTGCACAAAAAAGTTTCTCGATTTCAGGTTAGCAAATTTGTGTCGTACTGCCCGTTGTGCGTGATGCTCCGCATAAGCAATGGGGGAATGGTGACAATTCATTGTTCCACGACTGGAAAAAAGACCGTGGGACCGCTGAATTAAACAAGAAGATTATACCTTGAGACGTAAATTCCAATGCAACCTAACCTAACCCGCAGGGAGAAATTTGGGAATTATTGGGAAATCTGCCTCTCCTATAAAAAAAAATCCGAGACTGCATTGCCTGCGTAGCGCCTCTTTGGCTGCAGCCCCTTTTAGGCTGTCGCCCCTCAGTTGTTTTTTCGTACGATGAGTTGAATGAAAAGACTTCATCCACTCCGCGGGCTGGAGATTGTGCGGCGATTGAAGGTCGCTGTTATTGCATTACATCCTCTTAGACCTGCAGACTGAGGCTTTCCGACAATATCTGAAAAGTTACCCAAATGTTGTAGTCTTTTAAAAACATATTTGAGTATAGGTTTTGTACAGTGGAGAAAAGTTGTTGGTTTAAGAAAAATTTGTGGAAACAGCACCGTAGTTGGCCGCCGTTATTTGATCATCTGGTGTCACATGATCGAGGAACATTTCAGGTACTTCTTTATTTTCTGGTCGTGGAAGATTCCAAAACTCTAAATTTTAATTTTTCAAATGTGAAAGAGGAACCAAATATACACAGTGTGTTGAAAGTTCCATTCAAATCGGACCTGTATTTCTCCATATATCAGTAAATGAAGTCACTTAATTTGTGTTCCAAAGTGAACTTTAGGGCAGCAAAGGTCATATCACTTCCTCACATTGACAAGGAATTTTTTGTTTTTTCAGACCGTGGCGTTAACCTTGAAGGTCAAAAAATTATCATGCTACTTATATGCGATTAAATTTTGATAAATATGGAATTTTTGTAGAGAAAATTGCTTTTGAAGTTTAAAGAAAAACAACAGACTGTCCATTAATGTGAGGATATGGTGTCATATGTGGGCACTTCAAGTTGACATACTTCACTTGCTCTCACTTGCTCATATCCTGAGAAGCACACATCGGATTTTAATCATGCAAGTTTCACCGAAATGTTTACAATATGTTCCTTTCTAACATATCAAAACTTGATTTGACCGTAAACTCACCTTTTAAGTGTTAGCATTACTGTATTGGGGATTACAATTTGCCACGCGAAACCTGTAACTCACGGGGAAAAAGGCGAATTATGATATAAGAGTTTAAACGGCGTCAGTGATTCCATAAACCGATCCCAAAGTGCCCGTTCCTGGGGTGGGTCTAGGGGAAGACGTCCCCGGGAACCCTGAGATTCTAGAGGATTTCTGGATGGAAATGAAGTCCCTGACAGTCTGAAGAGGTATAGTATGCATGCTTTCGATCTCCTGACCGATCTAACTTAAGGAGGCAAGGAAGGGGGAGGGGCACTGAGGATTCAGTAGTTCGTCACTCATATTGATCGAAGCAGAGTCATTGGGACTATATACCGTCAAACCTACAAGTTAGATGTAATGAATTATTTCCTTATTAAATGGTACAAATATTAAATTTTTTTAATTTTAAGCAACAACCACTTCATGATGTAGTGTTGTTTACACTTAAGTGTAGTAACCCTGGCGAAAAACAGATACACCGTAAAAAATGTTTGCAAGTTAAATGTCAGTACAAAAATGAACTAGTAGCAAGAGGTCACAGAAAAGTGCTGTCAACTTTTGAAAACTTAGTTGTCAGCACTTTTTATGTATTCTTTGCATATTTTTTTTATTTTTGTTCGGTAAATTGAAAGCAATTTTTGCATTAGACGCTAGTTAATATGGTATGTACTGTAATTTGACCAGGGAGCTGTCACAGGGGCAGCTCCATGATTTGACAGCCGTATATGTTGAATACAAAAGTGTCCAGTAAAGATTATTTCAACAAAAATGAAAAAGTTCGCTTTGGCGAAAAATCGAACCCTCCTAAAAAGTATCAAATTTTAGGTTGAAATGTAAGGTGGGTTAAATAACAAAAGAAGAAAAAAAGGCGTAAACATGAATGAAAAAAACGTCTGTTACGTATTCGTAGCCGGGGCTTCTGATCATATTGAGGCCAAATTTGAATATCTTTTCAAAATAGACTCTCGGTTTTAATGGAAAGCGTTCTGCAATGAATAGTCTGGAATGAATGGTCTTTGAGTGTGAGTAAAATAGCCTGTCAATATTTTTGCGCCGGGTGGATGAGACGTTGTAAGACTCGAAAAACGTTTTTTATTCAAATTAGAGGGTAACTCATTGAATATTCGGAAAAGTCTTTCGAAAGAAGTGGAAGCAATTTAAATCTTCAGGTACAACATAAAGCAGCCGTCACTCCCTCATTAATTTAGGAACTTCCAACTTAGTCCTTGCAAATAATTTGTGAAAATTATGGCAGTGATAAAAGCAAAAGAAGTAGTAATAAAGCAAGAATTATCGCAACACCTTTTTACATTTCTCTTTGACTTTCATACTAAATCACGCTCCTTTCGAGGTCCCTTATTTCTTGTAGAAGTTCTCAAACCTGGACATGCCAACCCTCTGGTCAAAACTCACAATGTGGGCGCCTCTTTTCATTACATTCCCATTGAAATTTTGAGCTCAGTAGAGAACCTAGAATGATAGGTACGTGTTCCCCAATGCAGCCCGGTTGACACCTAAAGAGAGCAACATCACACAGGGGAGTTATATAATCGACAAATGACACTGAAATTCGTCAAATTGCCCTGACTGTGGCACGGTTTGCATTTCAGCTCATTTTCTGCAAAGTAAATTTGAAACATTAATCTTCCTTAATGAGTTACACAGTAAGAAGTAACGTGCGCAATAATTTCTAAGGCAATTCATTTGTCAATCAATATTTTTGGAGGAATAGTATCTTAATAAGTCGTCTGCTACCTACGGGTTAGTTTAGAGTAGATGAATTTTCGACGAAAACGATAAAATGTTATGACGTACATCCACAATAAAATGCGGCATCTCACTAGATAAAATAAAAAAAAGTGCCGGCTTAAACGTCTCTCTCGTCGAAATTTCGACATGCCACCATCTTCACTTGTACATCGTACAGTTAGTTTTACACGTAGAGTACACAGGGGCGTCGATCAGGGGGACATGCCCCCCCCCCACTTTTTTGAGTAGAGGGAACACTAACGTAAAAGTCCCACCCCCCCTTACCTTTTGTGAAGTGAAACTTAAAAATAATGGAACTAACAAAAAGACTATAGGTTATGAAAGGTTGCCTCTACCGATTAGGATCGACTAGCTTCCTGTATCAATAACTCCACATGTTTACTTTGCGAATCCCCAAAATTTTCGCGCGCTCCGTGCGCTTATAGTCTCATTGATGTTCTTTTTTCACTTGCATATCAAACATACATTATTCATCGTTCTCTATGAATATGTCGATTGTTCGTGTGCATAGGGCAGCACGTGTGGTTATAAAGGAGCACAATATTTAGGAATATGAAGAAGATGAATCGTCCCCTACTATGTTTTAATGAAATCTGTGGTCTTCAGTGAATGATCAGCCTGGCAGGCTGAAATTGGCAAACACATTTTAAGGAAACTGAAAATGTCTCGGTGCACAGTATGCATGCAACTTTTTTTTTAGAAAAATGTAGGCCTATGGTTTCTAATGCAAAATTTCGACACGCTCGCATCATTCCTTTGTATAGCGATTCGACCATTTCGTATTTAGTTCATTATCAAAAAGTAAAATCACACTGACGTTTGCTAGATAAGAGACTTCAATCAGGAATTAGAGGAACACCTCTATGTCTGCAGATAGTGTATGATGAGGTGTCGTTCGAAAAAACATATTTTAATGTTTTTTGTATCAACAATCTTACATCGGTAGGCTATGCGACGGTGTCTAGGTATCACCGTATCAGTGGGTACTATTGCCCCACCCCTCGATCTGTGATTTTCCCGTAGTAGATTAAAGTTGCGCTTTCGATCAAGTCATGGATTTTTACCTCCTTTTCATTACAAATGGTTCTTTTCTATTAGAACTTTTGCACAAATCTTTCGCAAACTATGACAATTTCGTAGTGATTCTAATTACTTATAGAGTACACCCGGTATATAAATTGACCGTATGGTCTGTTGAAGTAGTTACCCACACTTTCAAGATCATGTTTTGAAAACTTTAGAGTTTCCTAGTAACTCAAAATATTGAAACATTTAACACCATTTTGCATCTGGGCCCCTTCTCGTAGACACCCAGCGGCGTAGCTACAGTGGGCAGGCGGCTCTGAAAAATGGAGAATTCGGAAATTTACTATTTGTGAAACCAGTCTACTGTGTGGTTTTGACAACTCATGAAATTCCAAAATCTCCCAATTAAAAGCTCCACAATCGTCATTATTTGTTTCAAAGAAGAAAATCTTCGCGTGCCACAAATTGCGATTCCTAAGCATAAGTGCTCGCTCATACCTTGAGTAAAATTTTTCGAGCTCTGGACTTTTTAAGTGAAAAAAAAACGAGCTCTGGACTTTTTAAGTGAAAAAAAAAAACGGAAATTTGCCATATGTGACATCAGATCATCAAGTGACATCAGTATTCAGTGCTATTTTCATGGATTTCATGAATCATGAATTCCCCCAACTTTTCTAATTTCTTTACAGGAAACCCAGAATCCAAACTTTCTGCAGTACAAGCTCCATATTTTCAAATATTTGAAAAATGGCAAGAATTTCTGCGCGCTTCGCTCTCCGAAAATTACGGCCCTAGTACAGTGGTGTTCACACTCAAAAAAAATCGAAAAATCGGGATGCTTGCCAACTCTTCCTTCCCGAAAAATGTCTAGCTACGTGGCTGTACACACCTTACCAGGACAGGAGAAAAAAATTTGATGCCCCCCACCCCCCGCCCCCACTTTGAAAACCAAATCGACGCCCTTGAGAGTACAAGTGAATTGATTTCAGACACAGCAGAAGTTCGATTTGAGCAATTTTAAGACGAATGAGTCCGACTTTAAATCCTTTTAGATATTTTATTTATGTGCTGCTTGAAGATGATGGAAATAAATTTTTCTCTTCCCACCAACCAACACCCCCCCCCCTAAAAAAGAATTAACCGTGCGTGAGTGGTTGGATGTAATATTTAGGTTTCCAATAATTTGCTCACTGGTATTAAACTATTTTTAAGTAGTGTTTAAATCTTTAAAATGTTCATGCTAAAACAATCAACAGTTATTCCTTTAAAATGTATTTTTGCTATGTCCAGGGGTTTTAAAATGAAGATTTCGATTTTCAGCTGTTTATCTTTTGCTGTTATTTTCCCTTCTTCTACAGTTTATCGACTACTTGGCATTCCAACTTTCTTTTCGCTTCTTGTTTTCTTCAAGAGGCTTTCTTCTCTTAATCACGACCTACTTCAAACTTCTAAATCTTGTAAATATAGACGCTGTTGCATACAGTCGTCATGATAAGGTCGGTCAATTTTACCCCCCCCCCCCTTTCCACAAAAAGTTTCGGCTGGCAATTGGAAATGATTTTTCGAATGATCTCCCATTTTAAGATACATACTATTCCATTTTTAATATAATTAGCATTTGATTGGAAGGCCTCAATATGATCAGAAGTCAAATCTGAATATCTTTCAAAATCGACGCTCGGTTTTAGTAGAAATCGTTCCGGAGTGAATATTCATAACTTGTCGACTGGCAAAAGGCTTTTTACTATTGTAACTATTGGTTAAATCTCTTAGGGGTAGGCTTAAGCACCTAAGTGCCTATTGTGCTCGTTGCATGGTTGCATGTTGAAGGTGAAAATGCGGGGCCAATATTAGAATCTTTTTCACTCCTACTTACCTCTTCTCTTACACATATAAGTTTGGGGATTCCATACGAGCTGGAAATGGTGCCGTAGTTGGCTACTATTCGACGAACGACGTGTGTTATGTACGGGTATATGAAGGGGTTTCACAACGGACCCACACGGGTCATCATGGAGGGGGTTATTATGTAAATTGTGCTATCGCCGAATGGATAAAGGCGGTGGCATTTGAAGCGATGAAGCTTAGCAGCCGGGAGGTCTGGAGTTCGATTCCTGGCCAAGTGAGGTGGGTTTTTCATCCAAGAGCAATCTACGGTTTTCTCCTCTGAACTGGCCTTTCAAAATAAAAAAAAGAAAAACAAGTTCGATCCAGATTGTTGAATTGGTTGCCACCCGGCCTGAAATTGTAATTCATAAGCCAATGGCTTCTCCCACATTCATGGTCGCTTAGCGTCTTAAAACAACTACCCTTCAAGGCCTGATTATTGTTACTATCATTAACTGTGTGGGATATTCACCATGTATTTTTACCATGTAGGGCGCATGGATGTAATTTTAGCAGGCCGAGGCTATAAGTATAGCCTATGAGTTGTTTTATAAACATCAGTCACACGGAGTCCGGCTTCGACTCGAGATCAGTTTTTTTGATTAACATTCCACACATGCGTTTAAATGGTCTTATGCGTGCTGCATTTGCTCCCAGCAGGGTAACTACTATATGTCCTAGTCCACCTTAGATAAATAGTCTGTTTAATTTCAGTAGCAGCCAGCTAAACGATGCGACATTTGTAGGCCTATTTTAAACTTCGCAAGGAGAACTTAATAAACTTGTTAACTTGTAGAACTCAAGTGGTGCACATAAGTCCCGCATGATATGTAGGTGGCCGTTTTCACTCTTGAAAAAATAAAGTGGTGTTAGATTTAGTGTTATCAGGGTGAATACTTCTAAACTATGCGATATTTGTATTAACTTCGGAAGGAGAACTTTATAAACTTGTAAAATTTTAGAAGTCAATTGGTACACATTCCTTATAATATTTAAGTGGCCGTTTTCAACTTGAAAAATATACTGGTGTTAGATATACTGCCAGCAGGGTTTATGTTTCTGGGTCTTTCATATCAATATTTTTTTAGTGTAGGTCACCATCCAATTGAAATGTCTCATTCCGAGTAACAGCCAAACCAAGCTAAAAATGATGTGCCGCAAATTTCTTAACTTAGGCCCTTTCTAACTTCATGTTTGAGTAAAGTTTTGGGTAAAATGAGAGTCTGGTTCTCGGTGTCTCCAAACTTTAATGAAACTAATTTTTTATCGTTCTCGAGGCTTGCATGTGACAAGGATAACACTGAAAAAATTTAAAATTGAATCAGAAAAAAGGTCTTTATTTCCACATTTGTAGAGGTGCGTTGTGACTGGGATTGAAACTGGAAGGAACATAACAAAAGAATAAGCTGAAAAGCGAAAACCCAGTGGCGTATTTAGAGGGGGGCATTGGGCCATGCCCCCCCCCCCCCTCGCTGGTGCCGTTTTTTAAAAAGTTGTGACGCAAGGCTTACCGTTGGCTACCTACTACCTTGCTAGATTAATGGGCATACGGGAAGTCTTAAAGGTGTACAGTATGCAGTGCGCAAAATTTTGTCATAAAAATCAATCAAAACTATCTTGTGTCATACTTCTTGATGACAATAACACCAGTAGCCATTGAAAGTCGACTGGAACGTATTCGGGCAGTCTAATGATCACAATTTTGCAGTCTTCAATATGATTCTCCATAAGGTGTGAAACGTGCTAAATTGGTTAGCCTGCAGTGCTGTGGACCCTACATTCAGCCAACGTTCAAAAAGGAGGTCGGGGATCTTTCGTTCAACTTCAATTTGTAGCAGGCGCAAACAAACTCATTTCAGATGATTATACCTTACTTTGGAGTAACCAACCATATCATGTTAATTTTATACGGTAATTTTCTGATCACTTTGTATAAATGTTCGTATTTTATTGAGGTAAACATTTAATTTCAAGTGAAAGCTCAAAATAGCGACTGTTTAGATTCAACTTAAAAGCCTGGGAAATGCCATTTCCTGTCTGAGGGGTCACAATTTTTACACGCTCCTCGCCAACCGATTGTGGCGCTCCACTTAGAAACTCTCCCGGGTCAATCTCACTCCGCTTGATTGCCCCCCCCCCCCCGGCCAGAAGTTCCTAGCTATGCCACTGCTAAAGTCCTCGCAATTATGTACAATTTTAGAGACACGTTTACTGCTAGATCATCGATGATTTTTAACTCCCTGTCTTCCCTTATCTACCGGTACTTCTGTTATCGTAGCAAAGAAACACATCAGACAAATAAGGAGGAGACAGCAGAGTAAGGTAACCTTCATGGTATATTGACCAAGACCCAACTGAATCAGTGCACAATTGCTTCTACAAAACGAGGGTGTGATGCAATTTCATTCTTGTGCAATAACGTAATAGCTGACATATTGCTAAACTTATGCTAATACGACAGTACTGTTTACAAGTGTGGGGAAAACGGAAGAAAGCTATTCGACTGGTTAAAAAAGCTATAGCCAAATTTAATAAGCATTCAAATTCATTAGCGGCTCGACATAGGGGCACGGGGGGGTGGGGACACTTGCCCCCCAAACATTTCCAAAGCATGGTCTTCAATTTTCCAAATATAACGTTATTCGATATGACATGAATAAAAAGTAGCCTATTTCTTAAACTGGGCAAAGTATCCCAGTCTTCTCTCTCATACATATGTCATATATTATTTATAAAGTATAAACTAATGCGTTATTGTCAAGGATATAGTTCGTAATTGTATCAAAATTTTAGCCCGTCGCCCAGAGGCGTTGATAGCGCTACCAGCACAATAGCAGTACTGAATCAGTACTGTTATTGGTGCTGGTAGCTCTACCAATGCTTGTGTGGCCGGTTCAGGTTTACAGGCTCATTCGACCACTGGTCATATGAGTTAATGTGATTCGAAAAGTTATGATTTCAATTTATTTCCAACGGTGTGCAGCTTCTTGAAACAAAAAAGTCCAGAACAAATTTATGTTTAATATTTTGAAGAGAAACATATTCTAGGCATAGCTTACTGGGGAAATTTTTACTCATTTCCCATGTTTGGTTCTCGAGATATTAGAATTGAAGTTGACATATTTTTTAAAAAGAGTGGACTTGCAACAAGTAGACGTGATGTCATGTATTCACATTGAAATGTTTAGTTGTTTCTTCTGAAATTTAACACCATATTTATACAATTTAGCTGTGATATGTTGTAACCAAAAGTGCATCCCGAGCAATGGAAGTTTAAAAACTTAATTTGCCTTAAGGGCAAGATAGCATCCCTAATCAGTTCAAGATTAAACAGCAGGATCAAAAATAAATAAAAAGCAACACAAAATATTGACCATCAACAGGAATACATGACATAGCACCTGATTGGTTCAAGTTTACCTGTTTACCTTTTGTAGAAAATGTGTCAAGTTCAATTGCTAATATCTCGAGAGCCGAACATGAGAAATGAATGAAAACTTCACCAGAGTGCCTAGAATATGTTCGCCTTTAACATATTTGGTTCTGGTCTTTTCTTTTTAATGGAGATTTTACCTTGCGACAAAGAAAATGATAAAATGTCACATCGTCCTGTAAAGGAGCCAGTACATTTTATCTGGTAATTTTCTGATCATTTTGCAATTTAATTTTCTTTTCATTAAAATGAAGATTTTATTGCAAAGGAAAGCTCAAAATAACGACTGCTTAAATTTTACTTACAAGCCTGGCAAATGCAATTTCCGGCTATATGAGAGGTCGCGATTTTTCAAAATTTTCTGTTCGCTCCGCGCCAACAGATGGTGGCGCTCCGCTTAAATAGTCTTTCGGGCAGTCAGTCACTTCTCATGCCCCTCCCCCCCCCAAAAAAAAAAATATTTTTGCACGACTTCCTCTCATACTACTTGAGACGTCTTGGTCTCAATTTGAGTTTCCGCCCCCCCCCCCCCATTAAACAAATTTCCTTTATATCCCTTGTTCAAATTCATTCTTTAAAGATATGGAGATAGTGAAGCTTGGAGATCTTCTTAACTTCTAGACAGCTCCTATTATGATTATACAGAACCAAAATGGTACATTACCTCCAACTATTCAAAAGTTATTTGCTGAAAAAGAAAGTAAGATTCGTACTGGCCAAAATGATGATTTTGCAAACTTAAAAACTATGAGTGTCCCTCTTAGTCGGGTAAAAAGGTGGAATAATCTAATAATGCCCTTAGGAACTCTAACGGTCAATTTATTTTCAAATGAAAAGGAAGTCCAAAAATTAAGTGTTAGAAATAGGCCTATAGAAACAATGATTGCTTTAACATCCTCTGTGTAATATATCTGTAAACTACAAAAGAACACTTGTCGTGATAAGGCTTAATGTAGCCAAATAATATCAAAATTGTTTTGGGTAAAATGAGTTGCACTGAAAATTTACTGTGTATCAATGATAGCGGAGGGGGTATTTATATAAGTTTTTCCGAAAATCTCTCTACTTTTCCATTTCGAAAATTCAGTTGGTGTTACTGCACAACATTTTTTTTGTCTGAGTAAGAACTCAATAAAAGGTCATCTCGAAAATAAGATCACTTCACCGCTTTTGAATGAAACCCGCACAGAATCGTGGAAATCACATTGATCTTATCGATTGCGAAGTGAAACGTGAGCGTTATGAATAAAGAATCAGTGATATATTCTCTCCTTCAATGGTGGAATGATGTCGGTGGTTCAATTAACACAACGATCCATGCTAACACGGCTTTTCCCCTGAAGTGCCGTTTTCCGACAACATGCCAAAAACAACTATCACTTAACCGGAACCTTCAACCTGGTACGTAGCGACACTACTTTTATGAAGCATAATGAACAGGCTATAATACCTCTGCGTAAGTACAGTAACTGTTATATAGGTGTATAGCCTACCAAGATTTCACATGACGATGTTAGTACGTACAAACGTTCATGTATCATAGAAACGATTTTAGCCCGTGGCTGTCGAAAACCTCACCGACAGTTTAATGATTACTTACTGCCAATATTTAATTGTCGGTGAGAATTCAAACACTTCAACGCTTCCTCTAATTTTTCAATAGAGTATTGTGGAAAGTGTTCTTGTATTGTTTCAACAATCTCTGAATTGTTCTGTAGCATCCTTTTCTCCGGCCCGTTTAGTCCCTTTCCGCCATACTGGAAGAATTTATTCCCAAATATTGAAGTGGGCAAACCGTGGGAAAACCCAAAGACGAATAATTTATAACGCATATCAGGTGCTTCACTGGTGTTTTTGAAGAGGTAGTCTAGGTTTCTGTTACAGTCTTGGGTGGAAAGATGTTGAAAAGGACGATAAATTATCGAAACTTTCCATCTCCTCCCTTCAAACTTTATTCCATCAGTTCTTCTCTCACCGTCGTCTTGGCGACACATTTGTACCATTCCCAGTTCATCTTTGAAAAATCTGATCGGATACGGTCCAAGATTATATTCTTGTGAAACTTTTGGAAAGTCTAATTTCACCGGTTGCAGTATAGGGTACATCGTACCTAGTTCCATGAGATGGGTACTTCCTGGGCACGCGACATCCTTAACGACAAGACCAACATGGGACTGAGTTAACCGAGTTCGGGTTGACGGTAAACCGGCAGATATCAGAAGGCTCTTATACCCTAAATAATGGAGCACATCTCTAATGAGAGAAAATACATCAAAGCAAAGGCCCCCTTTCTGGCGAAATAGTAGGTCTTTCTTCTTTTTTGGGTCTACAGCCTGATAGCCAATTTTGGTTACGTAACATAAATTCGTAAAAGGGATTGAATACCGTATCCTTTTGTGAAATTCAAAAAGAAATTTTAACGGATTGTCTGTGGCTGATTCGATCGGGTTGTGTAATTCCAGAAATTCTTCGACAAATTTGATTGCTTCATCTTTTGTAACTCTGACGTCTGCGTTGGATTTTCCGCACCCCTATGGATAAATGTTATAAACAATAGATAAGTGAAAGGAATTGTGGGATGGAAAAGGAGGAATTCCCCCGACTAACATGGGTAGGATTATGGACAGCGCCAGAAGGGACCGGGGTGGAAGCTTCCCAGTCAAAATCTTTTCCCCTTGCTTTCCAGCAAATGGGATGCGAAGTTAAAAAAGAAAAAAAAAAGGGCAAAAGGAAATGAATTCACAAATACCATGAGTATGAAGAAATTCCAATGCTTCTTTGATTAAAGGTTACTAAAACACAAGAGAGTATAAGAAAAACAATTGAAATGAAAATGGAGACAAATTGTTACTAAGTCCTCATTCAGTAGAGTATTTAAACGAGTAAGCATTGCAAATCTTGTTTCTGATTCAAACTTTGCACGAATTTAGTCATGAAATTATGTGAAAATGTGCCAGCTTTTGTCGACATGTGAATCATAAATTAAACATAGATCATGCAAATGAGCGTAATCATTACAGGCATGCAGCATTCGTAGTGGTTATATGTTCACATCACGGACTTCCTGTATACATTGACACAACATGTAACGTATACGTTCTATCCGTAGATTGTCGCCACCGATTGGGACAAAAAAGGCGCACCAAGATGGCCGTAAAGCTATAATTTGTATGATTTGACAACGACTCTGTAATATTTAAAACAAAAGTTAAAATTGAATGGCTGAAAAATATCACATTCCTGCAAAACGTGAAGTAACTTTGACCATACCTTGCAAAATTTCAAAAATATTTCAGTTTTCTTCAAAAATCTATATATTTACTTGAGCAAGTCCAAACTTAAACACAAAACCACAACAGACGGCCATCTTGGTCCGCTTTTTCTCACACGTACGGTAGCGACAATCTACCGCGCGGTATGCTCTGTCCATGTATAGGAAGACCGTGGTTCATATTCAAAAATAAATCATACACTCATACTCATACACGCCTCTCCGCAACAGTGACACAGTGAAAGTGTCAATTTCAATACTTGTTTCTGAAAAACGAAGAACAGTTATCGGTAGATTAAAAAAAATTAGAGATCGGGACGGTTAAAAGCCGTATCCTGCAATCTGAGAGGTATTGTAGCCATAATTTTCTGTGTTCGTTACGCGTCATCCGATGCTGGAGGTCCTCTTAGCTAGTTTCACTGCTTGCCCGACACTTGAACATTTTTCCCCCTCCTCAATGAAAAAATCTGGTTTCCCCACTGGGACACCGGAAAATTTCACTATCGAAACCGAGTGAGGGCGCTCTTAATTGGGGGTGAAAATGACCTGTGAAGGGGCGTTTTGAAGCACGCCTGCCCAAATACCCTGATCCTCAGTAAAATTTACTATCTTAGACATCTCATTCTGAACTTTCTATCGCGTTTATCTCACCTGGTACAAAACTAGCCTACTGCAAGAACCAAAGGCAATAAACGTTACAGCTAGAACAAAAATCGTTTGGTAGTATATACGCATTTAGTGTTTAAGGTTTGCGCACTAAGGCTTTTGTTCTGTAGTTGAAATTTGCCCGAAAATGTTTTCCCTTTTTTGAACACGGATTTGGAAAATTAAGAGTTTTTATTGGACTGGAGAAATTTTGTAATATAATGAAAGAAAATCTGGTGTTTTGGTTTGGTGAAATTGAAAACTTTGGGGCTAGTATTAAGTGATCTACCTTTCAAGAATCAAACTGAGCAGAATGTTGGGATGATCGAAGTTGGCTAAAGTTTTCGTGGTTGAAAAATTTTCCGATTTTTTCCATTTTTAGCCAATATTGAAAATCTGAAGCTAATATTAAAAATTGTCATTGTATGAAAAATTCTTGGGTTTTCATTAGAGAAACAGACCTCCTTCTGAGAAAAATCAAGTAGGACGCCGGGGGGATTGTATTTTGTTGGGGTAACTGAATATCATAATGCAGATTAAGGACCGACTAGAAAATTTTCCGAAAAGGTTGCTTTGCTCTTAAAAATATTTTAAAATCTGGAGCTTACATGGAAGGAATTTTATGGCCAAAAATTTGAAGAAAAAAAATCGGTGTAATTTGTAGAAGAGAACTTAAATATTGAAGTCTTCATTGAAGATCAATTTGCCCAAGTTTACACAGGCAAAATCAAGACTGAAGTTGGTTGAGGTTTCATATTTTGCCGTACGGTGCAAATGAAACCGATTTTCATTTCGGAACATTTGGGAATCTGGAGTTTACATTGAAAATATGTTGGTAGTTTCGTAAGGAAAACGAGGAATTTTGAGTCTTTTTTGAAGGTCATGGTCTTCCCCTAAGGAAAATCAATAAGGGTGTCGGGGGAGGGGGAACTGAAATTTATCGGGCTCACGTCTTTTATCGTATGGGTAAAGATTCCCTTATTAAATTGGATCTATTTTTGACTAGACAATACAAAAACATGATAAAAAAAGGTAATATAATCTTCATTACGATGCATGGGTGATGATGAAAAAAGGGAAATAATATTTAGCCAGGTGACGAGCAGACTTTCCTATAGAAGCTGATTGGTTAAAGAATTGTGTTTACGTGTCGTACATAATATTTTCATTATTAAATATGGGGTCATAAATTGAAGGCACTGGTATCCTATGTGTTTTAGTGGCGTAGCCACGGGGGTGGTTTGGGGGTTAGAACCCCCATGAACCAGAATACAATGCAAAAACATCTGAAATAACGGCTTTTTATCTCTAAGGACCTTTCCTTCACTTTGTGCCCCAACCCCCCACCCAATGACACCAAAACCCTCCCAATGACACAATCCTGGCTACGCGCCTGATGTCTTTTAATAATGACGTTATTCAAACATTCAAGTTTGAACGACTGGGAGCTGGGACTACTACCCGACGCGACCGAGAGGCAGGGAAGTAGTGGTGCCATGTTTCTTCAAATCTGGTACTTCGAATGGAAAAGAGCATCTAAAGGGAAAGCAAATATACCAAATGTTACAAAACAATGAATCATTATTATCAACAACTGTAGCATACAGCAAACCCATATCTTACATTTGGGAACACACTGTATACCACAGATGTCTGGAATGCTAAGAAGGCCTACAGTACACTTATTTATTTGGTATTTCATTGTGCTCTCCAAGTAATCAGTCATACGAAAAAAAAAACTTTTGTCTTACCGTGGAAAGTTTCTCCAGTCTGGTCTTCGAAGCAAAAGGTGCCTTGAAGCGACTCCTCTTAATGAAAAGCGGACCAAACTGTCTAATTATCCCGAAATTGAAATACATTGCAACTTTAAGATACAGCGGTGTGTTTAGTATCCTAATATTTGATAAATCATAAATAAACACAGTTACCCGTGAGTTAGGATTCAGAGTACCAAGTTCACTTGGTTAGAAATCAAGTGCACCGTGGCTTTGTAGAGCCACATTCCGGTCAAATTCTTTGATGTACCCAGGTGAAAATGTTGTTCAGGAGCGAATCTAGGATTTTTCGTTAAGGGGGCGGTCGACCATCTGCCCGAACGAATATCTAAGCGGAGCACCACCATCGGTTGGCGCGGAGCGTACAGAAAATTTTGAAAAATCGCGACCCCTCAGGTAGCCGGAAATGGCATTTCCCAGGATTGTAAGTAGAACCTAAGCAGTCGTTACTTTGGACTTTGTTCGTCAAAAACATGTTCCATTCAATTAAAAGTGAGAAACTTGCAAAAACTTGCTTCATGAACTAAACCAAAATTTACTTGATCTTGATTTAAGATAAGATCACTCTTTAAACATTTTGAGGAAATATCTTTTCAAAAATATGTCGTAATGTTAAAGGTTCGGAAAAAGTGGTTTAAAGATAAGGGGGATCCTCACACAAGGTACAGAGAGGAGAATCTTTTCTTTTTAATTTTGAAAAAAAAAATCGTTACAACCTATAATTCTATGAACGTGAAAGATTGAAAGAATTGAATTTTGGGGTCTCCAACAGCTTCAAAGACGATGGTGAAAATATCTGACCAAGAACAGGATGCATTGCTGTAAGATTCATATTTCAGATCGTAGTAGTTTTAAAAGTCTTTTGCTTGATGGGATATACCACTTTATTGCCATGTACATGAGAGATAAACATTGTAAAACGATTTGCGAAATCATTGATTTCACTAGTGGCATGTAGATTCAGTCTCCACTCCCTCGGGATAGCAGAATTTTTCCATAATTCAATGGAGGAGGAAAAATACTAGTAAAATTACATTTATGGCAGAAATCATTCTAATTAAGCACTCAGTCGACTCTCTCATTAAAGAAAATATTTTGTAGGTTTCAGTGACCATGCATGAGAGCTCTGGCATAGATAAGTTTATTGTCAATTTTAATAAGAATTATTCAAAATATATTGATTTGCATACATATCTGGAGGGTGTAAAATAAGATCAAGTGCAGCAGACATCATAAATACTTGTTTTCAATGATAACATATTCATTGGAAAGGTTACATCAAAACACATATATTCCGCCATATTTCTTGAGCTTCCTATCAAACAAAACTTTCCAAAAAGCAAAGCCATCCAGAAAATAATTTTCCCTCATTTACACTTTAAGCCAGACGTCCTCAAATAAAGGCGCGCGCGCCACTTGTAACGCGCGACGTGGTTTGGAGTGGCGCAAAAAGTTACAGTGAGTATATTGAACAATTTAACTTTTTTAAACTTTTCTGACAAGAATTGTTCTGTCTCAAAAATAGGTTTAATAAATCTAGTGCTTCCCACAGAATGACTTCTCATACCGACAAGGATATAATAACGGTTGATTTGTTCTCACAAGAAAGTAAAATCACCGTCTCTGTTCACATTCATTAGAGTCAGAGCTTTGTCGATTCACCGTTACAGGTGAATCGACAAAAATTGTACAGTTTGTGAAATTTTTTTACATCTAAGCCCCTTCTGAAGCGCAAAAATTTTCAAAAGACGAGGGGTACACCCCCTTTTACCCCTCATTCAGGACAGCGATCAGCGGCGCATTATATCAGTACCATTTGGCAATGTTAGGCATCAGAAAATTTAATTGAGGAAGCCTGCTTTAAGCTATAAGCAAAAGAGCATTATTCGACCATTCTTAAACCACCTTCACACTTTGCACATATTAGAACAGAACGTTTCCCCTAATTGTCTGGTTTGTGTGACCAAAAAAAAATAATGTAAAATACTCTCTGGTTCATCAAAAAAGGAAGAATTGGGATCACAGATTGAATAAAATAAGTGAACATAGACATTAAGCTCATGTGAAGTTTGGCTATGCAGGATTCTATACACCGTGACCAGTAACGTAATTTTCATCTTTCAAAGTCTTATTAATGTTGAATGGTTTTTAGCTATTAGTTTGTAACAATTATAATTATATAGTTTGAAAATTATAAGATAATACAACATTATGTGGAAACAAGTAGGCTAAATGATCTATTTAGTGAAAGTAAAAAATAAACTTTGTTGGGTTGACTAGTGAATCTTTTTAGTGTAAGAAAACTTTGTTTATTTTGTAAACTTATGGTCGCAACTCATTTAAAAGCAATGATCTAAGCCAAGCTGTATCCTACACATATTCTTATACACTCAAGATAAATATAATTTTGACTCACCTAGCCATACATCACAAAATATAATCACCAAGACTTCTTATCTGAATAAATCACAGATGGTACAAATAATTGAAGCAGTTGAAGCATTTTGTTATCCGGGCCTTAAAACAACACTGCTGAATGGTGTCATTCAGAAGCACGTGTCTGTAATGGTGCAAGACTGCATTACATTTTTAAGTCAAGGGCGCTGGCACTCAATTTTACGGTCCGTCAGGGGGCAGTCGGTCCCCTGACTAAATGGACTCTCTGCCACTGACAACTACTTATGGCAGGTAAGTGGAGAAACAGTTTAAGTCCACCACGGCCCGATAAGAATCATTGTTCATAAAGTTCTTTAGTCGTATGCCTCATTATTGATAGGGGTCGTCATCCATCTGGTCAAAAGAGAAAAAAGTTTGTTATTAAAATAAGCCTGTGGAGTGTGTTTACTGCAAAGCTGATGCCGCTGTCTCTGCCTGTGTGCACAGCCCCGTGGTGCAGACACTTTAGATTAACCCTTTACCGTTGTGTTCCAATCGGGGTACATTTGCGCGCCTCGGGAGTGAGCGGAAAGCGGACGTAGCACGCCCCGCATCAGCTCCCTTAGGCTATTGACCCCGTGACCTTAAACTGTTGTCTCTCTCCTTGTTGTGGCCGAATTTTCGGGTAATTACTTGCAGTTTAGCGCTCCGCGTGAAACAGTAAAGATGGGTGACAGCCGCGCTCTCCGTCTGGGTCCAAAAGGACCCAAACAACGGTAAAGAGTTGATAGAAAAAGGCTTGTTATTCATAAAAGGAAAAAGGGTCCCGTATTCATCATACATAAAGAGGTCCAATATTCATAAAGGAAAAAAGGTTCGTTATTATAAAAACGCTTCGACATCATTCATTTGAAATTGATACAATAATTTCATAACATGTGAAATGGCGTTTTCCAGCTTTAAAGGCTCTCTGAATCTCATGGGAGGGGACATCCTTGAAACCATGATGGATGATAGGCCAATGTGTTGTCGACATGTCCGTAACGTTTTTATACGTTGTATCTAGTTTTGTTTTATTTGGTCTTTCAAAGATCTTTTGGAGGGGTATAATTTACGAATTTAATTCACGATTATGAACCACGCACTCTTTTTTCAGTTCAGTTTCAGTTTCACAGAACTTTTTTTCAGACTCATTCACATTTATAGACAGACAAATGTAAAGAAATACAAAAAAGTAAAAGAATAGGAAGAGCCTGAGGAGTGATTACAGGAAGCTTGGAAAGCTTATAGGGGTAATCACCCCTACACAACACATACAAAGATTAGCGAAAATACAACAAGCAGGAGAAAAGAAAATGTATCTTAAAAGTTATTGCTATATATGAAGGAGATGCTATTTAAGCGTCCTTTTGAAAGTGTTAACATGAATACAATTTCTTATATTGTTGGTAGGGGAGGGGGGAGTTCCATAATTTAACACCTATGTATCTAATGCTGAGCTGAGAGGATTTAAGTCTAAACAATGGGACAGAAATATTACTTGCAGAGCGTGTATGGTAGGCATGAGCCACGCCGCAGACGTGAAAATACTTATTAAATATTTCTGGGCATGTACCATGAATCCAAGTGTACAGGAACATACCATTGCAGCAACGATTAACGTTATAAATAGAAAGAATTTTGAGATTAGCAAATAAAGGGGCGGTATGATGCAGGCGGTGCTGACTGGAAATAATGCGCACATATCTTTTCTGAAGTATAAAGAGTGGGTGGATCCTAGTTGGTAAAGCACCGCCCCAAACAACTTTGCAATAGGATAAGTAAGGAAGGATCAGTGTATTATACATCGTGAGGAGAATATGTCAAGGTAGAAGATGCCGCAAACGGCATAGAGTACCAACCCCCTTCGATACTTCATTACTTATATAAAGAATATGATCATTCCATGTAAGATGTTGGTCAATAACTACTCCAAGGAACATTTTTCCGATTCAGTGGATCTTTCTTGAAGGGATTGTGAATAACGAAACTTATTTTCCATTGCGAGTATTCAAGCTTTTCTGAATTATGAAATCGAAACCTTTTTATTATAAATAATGAAACCTTTTCTTGATCGTGGATAAAGCACCTAGACTTATGAATATTAAATCTTTTTATCATTAATTTTTATGTGTAACGAATTTTAAAAATATACACTACCGTTGATTAAACCTGATTGACCATACTCCTATTTTCAAAAACAACTGTTTATATTTTCAAATTTAACAGTATCCAAGAAGTTTCAAATACTGTGTTTAAAACCACTAGTTTTTCCACCAGTTGCGAAGCTCATATTTCATGTCATAATGCTCGTGTTTTGAATTGAGCCACCCCAAACCGAAAGTTAAGAATCCTCAAAAAAGAGAAATCGTGATAAAATTGTGGCTTTTATACGTCTTTCGTCAAATTCGAAACTCAAAGATGCGGAAGATTGCTTGCGACAATTGAGAAAACTTGATCTCGTTATTTCAAACTCCACTTCTGTCGAGAAGCTTAGGCTATTGCTACTAGTTGATTTGAACTTGGATGAAATATAGTTTGGCTTACGGGAAGTGAAGAGATTTAGGCTCCCTCCCAAATTTGGCTTGTGATATGTCGTTACTAAATTCTTTGACTTGTGACTGGTCCAAAAGGCTCCCGACTTGACTTCAACTCGCATAAATGATTTGTTGTATTTTCTGAGTGAAACTCGTCTTTTTTACTCTACATGGATGTAAAATAATTGTCGGCATGCAAAAGCATTTGATGACTAGTATTGGAATATACGATGCAGTAGCCTCTAAGACCATCTGGTTTACCTGCGTGACAAACTAAACTTGGGAGATACACAAAGAAGATAATTGCTCCTGACCTTTCTACAGTATCGGGATCTATTACTGTTGATTGAATATAAACGTACCGTTGTGCTGTTTCATGATTGAGTGGTTCTTGAGAACCGACCATGTGACAATTTTGTCTCCTTAATTGTGCAGTTTACCCCTGGCAACTCAGAGTGTCTTCACATATGACGCAATTTTTAAGTCCTAAATCCTAATAAAATATAAAAGATACCGTGAAGAGAAAAAAGTTTTCTAGCTACTATTCTTGACCTGTCTGGTGCTTTCAGCTATTCGACGAAGACAAAGTTGATTGATCATTTCAGTTTTTGTTTGCGGTCAGGCTCTCGAACCTCAGTGTTTGGCATCTGACGCAAGTTCAGCATCTTTTTCCTAACCAGGATATTGCACGATCTTCGTTTCTCCGTTTGCATTCTTGTTTCCCCTTCTCCATTAACGGCGACAGTCTACACTCTCAATTTGCACAATCAGGGCTCTTTAATTAACATCACATAAATAAAAAAGCAAAGTAGCTCACATTGCACATGATATACTGTGAGTGTTTTGATTTCAAAAGCGGACCTTGTGTCATGATCCCAACCTAGATTTGTCCTGAAGGGATAAACTATGATTATTTCTTGATAAGGATGAAGACTGTTGTGGTGGCCGGTGTAAAAAGAATTCGTGTCTCCCTTGGACGCCGGACAATGTTTAGAGATCATGTCCCAAGCTGATATGAAAAGCTGTGCGGAGAGATTGAAATTTACGTCTCTTTTCAGTAATTTGTGTCCTAGGGTCAAACATTCTTAACTTGCTACAAATCAGTGGTTTAACCAGTTTCCCATGGTAAATGTTAGAAAGGCGATAACGATGCCTGGTGAATGATCTGTCAATGGTATTCTTGAATTTTGGTTTAACCATGTGAGATCTTCTTCTTCTTTGTGGTACTAGAATGCGCCCAGATGACAAGGCATTCGATCTAGGATAGTTGGTGTACAGGGTGGAAAATTTTTGATGTTGAAACCAGTTTTTATTGCCCTCTTGAACTGTTAAAGGTGGTGTCATTTTCCAGTTGGGCGATGTCTGGGGGAGCTTGTTCCAACTGGATATGGTTCTCGGAAAGTAGGAATTGCCAAATGCACCAACCCTACAGGTAATAGGACTGTGACTGTGAATTTGCCCTAGTATGGCTAGAATGGGGGACAAAAACTTTCTGAATAGGGACGGCCACTTACTGTTATGTAAGATCTTGTGACAAGTCGAGAGGTCAGTAATAAGCTGCTGTTACGTAGCAGCTCCCTGGTAATATCAAGTATACATTTAAGAGTGGGCTAATTTAGAGAATACATGATATGACTTGAGTGATACTTTCAGTCCTCTTGAAGCGTCCAGTGACAAACCTACCTACCCTAGATAGAATATTTTCGAGTTTCTTTTTCCCTGTGGTAGTTTGAGGAGACCAAACCTGGGAGGCTTACCCAAGTTGAGGACGCACATAAATGAAAAGTAGGTCTTTTCTTTAACATGAGAAGAACAGCCATACAAGTTAGCCCTATGGGTTATGTTATGAAAATCTGGGCATTGCTTTAAAAATTTTTGTTGTGCCATATTAATGAGTGATTACGATACTCAGTTTGTGTTTGCGATACTCAGTTGGTGTTTAGGAATGCAGACTGTTTACGGGCCTTACTGACATTTCTCAATGATAATTTTAGGTCAGTTAATGATCTTTGGTTTATTTTGAATTGTTTGGTCATGTGTTTAGTCCCAGTCCCGAGGTGGGCTGAAGTAATAATGAGTAAGTTACAGGTACTGTCACGGTGTTAAAAATAACATTATGAAATATAAAAAAAAAACACTTGTTAAAAAACGCAAATGGATTGATGGAAATACAGGTGACGAGGGTTCTTCAAAGGTAGACAATGTCATGTAGATGTTGGCTGTGGCGCCGTTCCAAAATATATGAATTCCTTCATTCTGGCTAGGCTGACGCATACATGGAGAGTTAATCTGACCACAAGACGAAGGTCATGTATACTGTGTACTGTGTATATTGTGCCGATACCGCAACAACTTACAAGCACATAGCGTAGATGGTGTATTTGTACGTATATGTGTACTGAGTACAGTGTTGTAAATGACCAATTCGATGTATGTTGTAAACACATCAACTATGTGTGTTTTCCGGGAAAAATGCGCAGGAAGAACTATAAAGTTCATAATGTATTCATGACGAAAAGTAGTCTTTTCGTACTTGTCATCGACTGCGCTACAAGTACTCTTCTAAGAGACTGGTTTCACGGTAAATTGATTTGTTATGTATAAATATTCTCGGGTTTTATTTTGGGTTAAAAGTCTGGTATCTCTAAGCAGGTTGCATGTGTTCGTTCGTTTATTGCAGGATGCATTAGGCTAACTTAGACTAAGGAGTAAGGTAACGTTACTGTAGCCAGTGTAATACTGTATTAAATGACGGGACTATACGAACCGGCAAGATCTGGGACAAGATCCAATAACGGTACATCACTAGGCCCTAGGGTCTACATGCCAAGGCCTAGGTTATAGTGTTTGATCTTGATTCGGTCAGTACCTTGAGTCGGTAACCACGTAGGCTACAAAACGTATGGCACATAGGCGCTGTATAGTGGTTGGTTCAAAGTTCGAACACTAGCCTATTTATTCAGTGATCAATGCAAAATAATTGTCAGTTTTACCGTAAGTTCGAAACGAAGCCCATCATGTAGCCACACTTAGGCCTATTTCTTAATGGTATTTTAATTAATTGAAGAAAATACTGTCTTATGACTGATAAATGACTGATTTTTATAAGGTGTTCGAAGGGAACAGGGAACCTTTTCGAACTTTGAACCAACCTTTGTACAACACATATTAATTGGCAGACTAATTAGTAAGGCAACGATATAGGCCTAGCTGTTAGGCTAGCCTTTTCAAAGTGGAATACCCAAAGGCCAGCCTAGGCTAGGCCGAATGTTAGGCCTAGGTTCTAACAAAACGTAGGCTAGGCTAGAACAAGCAACAGCACAACCTACAATTTGTATTTTCTGTATGGGTGGAAACCATATTAACAAAAAAGTAAAGCAGTTTAGGCTGGGGGTGGTGTCATTCAGCCATCTATAGGCCTAGCCCACAGGTGTTGGAAGCATTCTTTATAAATACTATACACGAAATATATGAAGGCCTATATTAACAAGGTCGTACACTCAACACATGAAACCTACACACAGAGAGAACACCTGACCTACTTGAAATTTTTAGCCTTGCTGCAAACCTCAAAATACTTCGTTAGTCTACGTTTGTTGTTCAAGGTGAACCTCAAACAACATCTATCTGTTCCTCTGATACATTGTTTACCTAAATGTCATATCGAAACGGTAAAAATTACTTCAAAAACTTTTTTGCAGGGTTCTGGGTCAACGCTTCTCAATCCACTCTCGCCAGTACTCTCAAGCAATTCCACATTGAGGTCTAAGTTTACCCAGGGGTGCCGCCAGGATTTTGCCCGACAGGGGGGCCAAACCCCCCAACAGGGGGACCAGCTTTTCAAGGCCCCTACAAAAGAGATGAGTTAGTCCCGGTGGGACGTAACACGGCAGAATTTTAGGTGGGCGTAGTGTTCTGAAATTTTTGGCTTTCTTTTTAACAAATACTTAAAAATCTGGAGTATATTTCAAAGAAAAAATTTTTGAAAGAAATGTGGATTTTGTGAAGACCATTAAAAAGTTGGGGTGTTAATTGAAAAATCTCTCCTTCATATGGGCAAAATCATTGCTACTATCCATGTTTTTTTATACACTCTCACTCATGTGACTGCATCCGAGAGCCAATGTAGTCAGGCTGTGCGCTTAAGCCATGTAATTGACTAAGAGTTAATACTAACAGTTTTAAGCTCCAAATTTCACCTTCTTGCTCGTCTCCATTTGAAGAAAGACAGGTGGAGAAAGTGGAATGTTATGAAAAAGATCAAAGGCATATGGTCAAGGACAGTGTACAGCGTAGGGCGTACGGTTAGCTGTAGTATATGGTCCTGTTCAAGGACTAGTGGTGAAGCAGCTTCCACTTGGGGGCGAACTAGCTAGGGGCAAAATGACAGGTGTAACTGGTTGTAGGGCTATCAGTTTCCATTTAATTGCCTAAACGTTTAAACGGTCAAAATATAGCCGCCCTTGATTTCCCTTAGAATCTACCGTAAACACGATGATATGTACAAGTACTGGCTTTGAGACAATATTTTTTGCCTAGGCTCTTCGTGTTAACACAAGGAGTAACATCCCCAGAATGGAATGTTTGCAAAGTGGGCAGAATAGTCAGAGTAACCTCTTGGCCATGGTATGTTTCATTTGGAATTTTCATACCCTTGGCAGCAGTGAGCAGATAGGCTAAGTAGTACTGATTTGACTTCAAATGAGGGGCAGTTTTATGCTAAAGCATTCATATTGAACTTGAAGCAGTTCCAGTGTGTTTTGTCACCTTGAGTTCAATCTTTTTAGAGTTTCAATCCTCCAACCACCTGGAAATATACTGTATGGTTGGTATAGTGTAGACCACATTACCAGTATTGTAGTCTGTGTATCATGCACAGTACATGTAACAGCTGTGGTTACAGTAGGTAGCTTTATAATGGCTATAAAAGCATGGACACTTTTTATTCATGGGTATTTAGAGAGGCAGGGCAACTGCTTGGAATGCAATGGCAGTTGGTTTGAGCAGTTACCGCATTGGCGATCCAGAGCATACAGAGTCAGCTTCACGGCACCCAGTGTTGTAATGACTGGAGTTAAAGAGTGTGACTTTAGTGTGATTCAAGTCGCAATTTTAAATACTCGAGTTTGACTCAAGTGACAAACTGACTGGACTCGACTTCACTCAAGTCATCACTTGCCAAATACTGTACTAGACTCAAAGGCTTGACATAACTCAAGTCATAAAACTTAAAGACTTGACTTGACTCAAGTCTTTGCCCACAATGACTCAAAAGTGACTCCACTCATCTGTTATGTGATTCAGGTCACACTCCTATAGTCTAAAACAGAACAGAACCATAAACTTTTTTTTGCCAACTTTCAAAATCTCGAGGGCATGCTTGAATAGCTAAAATTTTAGGTGAAAGGGTAACAGTGGTTATAGATAAAGCCCTTGAGTCCTCGTAAAAAAAGTAAGAGAAGATGATATCCTCTATAAGTATCAGATTTCATAATTTAACTTAATCATATTAATTTAACTTCTAACCTTGGCAAAGATTCATGATGACATGATCTGAGCTGACGGAGACTTAAAGATGACTCAACTCAAACTGCTAAATGCGTGAAAACTGTTTCATAGTTTGACTCGCGCGTAAGATGATGGAGCTGTGAACCGTTTCATGGTTTGTCTGGAGTGTTACAGCAGGCGGTGGAGCTGTGAGAACTGTTCCATGCTATGACTGGAGTGTTAGCTGTTGGTGGTGCTATTTGAGCAGATATAATATACTCTGTATTTGGAGCTACAGTACCTGTAGTTCTGTGGATATGAAAAATGTCATTAGTCACTAAAGGATCACAAATTTTTGCCATAAAGTGGTTATTATACTACATTGTGTCATAGTCGTATTGTAAAAGCAATGACCTCTTTCCCTTTTTAACACACACACTCTCTCATGAAATGTGCAATTGCAAAAATAAGCCAAAGAGAAAGCGAACCTGCTTTGCACTGCAAGGCTTACAGATACATGGGCCTTTAAGAATCTTTTTATCTCACAACACACAAGAGTTGTATTGCTATGGTGTGATCTTCATGCAACAATGGCTTAATTGGACCTGCTGGTTTTACATGAGAAAAATAAAAAGAGTCTGAGCGTTTCATATAATAAAGTTGGTGAGCTATGAATGACAAAAGTATACATTCCCAACCAAAGATATGGTATAGTCTAAATTGTCCCTATGTACATACTGTACAGCAGGAATGGTAAAAATGTAAATTTCCCTGCCAGCAAATCAATTTCCCAGCAAGCAAATCAAAATTTCCCAAAGACTTGACATTTTTATATATAACAGTATACAAAGGTAGTGAAAATATTTCCCTCCAAATACCAAAATTTCCCTGCAGTGAGCTTCCTAAATGGCTGTTTTTTCCAGCCATGCTGTCCAGTAGGTTACAGTACAGTAGCTCCTGTGCCCAGGTGAATCAATTCTTTTTGAAAGACGGTCTTGCTTGCTCATTGCATGAGAGTTGAAGAAACATTTGTGATCTGCATAATTTCATGGTATCTTTAAAGGCACAGGATGCTATTCTAAATAGTAAGTAAATGTTATTTTGGACAGCTATCCTAGGGTAGGAACTTACTGCTATTTTGCTTGGTGCTCAGCATAAGCAATGGAATAGGGAAAACAAGCCAGTGGGCCACAACTGGAGAAAAGGCTGTGGTCAGCTCGAATTGAACCAAATGGTTGGATGCTGGGCTGCAAAACTCCATCTAACCTAACCTAACCTAGGGTAGGAGTTTAGAGGGGGAGAGAGATTTAAATGTGAATATTTTTGGGTCCTTGGTTATTATTTGATGCAATATTTGATGGAAAGTATGAAGAAAATTACTGTGAAATTTGATTGCACAAAAGGAATAAATGAGGGTTCTCAGTCTTTGATTTGTTTGTTAGTTAGATGAGGTCTTATGGCTCAGTTTCTACCAATTGGTTTTAAGTTGAGCCAATGGCCAGCCACTGATTTTTTTCAGTTGGGGCTCTCTAGCTTGTTTTCCCTACTCCTTTGTTAATGCTGAGCACCAAGTACAAAGGCTTGATCAACTGGAATGAAAGTGTGTAGTTCATTAAACGAATGCCAATCAAATTCAAATATGTTTGGGTAGAGAGTTCAGGGTTTTCCCTGGGTTTAGAATTGAACGTCGCACATCTGATGCGTCCATAGGTGGATTGCCGACCTGGGGGAGGGGGTGTCCCCTTATAAAATGGAAAAGTGGAAATTTTGTGACTTATGCAAGTCTCTAGATGCAAAATGGTGACACTTTTGAGGCAAATTCGTCAACACCTTTTCTGTAAGTTGACGCAAAAATATTAGCTCTGAAACTCACATTCGTACAAATTTTGATCTAGTGATTGGCTTTATATCACCATAGTTTCTGCTTCAAAAGTTTTGGTTCATCGGCATGGCTTTTATTGAGCGCTGGCACCGGACGATTTTTTACCCCTGGTTGGCCGTTATTTCGCGCCCATCGCTCACCAAAACTGACATGATTGGGTCCGGGTCGGCTTGCAATACTACCAGCTCTGGATAGAAAAAAAATTGGGGATACGAACTGGATACCATTTTTGTAGGCGTAATATTTTCACTTCAAAAGTGGAGATACAAATCAACCGTTAAATACAGTACTGTAGAATTGTTTGTAGTCGATGTAACATGCCCTTTGATAATTTATTTCTTAGGCCAACTTCGTGCTCTGTCTAGTTTTCATCCCCCAATCATGTCAGAACATTTGCATTCTTTCACTGCATTGGGTTGTAGTTGCGTTAATGTACTGTAGCTTCTCTCCTGCTTTAGCGAACCCCATGTAGAGCAATCATTCATGATAATCTTAGCAGTTCTGGGCAGCAAAACAATTGCACCCGATTAACGTATCTTGTGGTTCCTTTCGGATATAAATATCCCCGTACATTTTAAGCAGTTCTAGTCCAAAAATCACGTCTTGTTTAAAAAGAATCTGCAACTGAAATGCACTTTAGTCAGATCCACGAAAAAATCCACGTACGCAGAGATTTGTGATGCTGTTTCATGGTGAATTTGGCATGGGGCTCGCCCGGCTGCGCTAGCCGGCGATCGTCGTAACACAAACTCAACGGGAAAACTTGTCTCGAGACCGAGTATTTTCACACACTAAATCACATAGGCGAAGGCGCGAGTTGTGATTGGCTGGCTAGAATCAACGAAATTGAACCAATCACGATGCAGGGACCAATTTAAGTTTTGAAATGGATCGTATGCATATGATGTCATTAAGCAAAACTTGACGTCTTGTTTGGCGGAATAAACGGACACGCACGTAAGTCTACTGCGTGGGTGGGCCAAGAAGTTTGCTGCACGGGACCACGTGCATCACTGTTTTTGTTTTCAATGACGTCGCATGACAACATTGCAAAAGTCCTACTGTAAATAACATTACGGAAGGAATGCTAGAAATGACTTAATTTATGCAAGATAATAAGCCCCGAACTTCACAAGATTCTAGGAGCTACGTGTACAAAACGTGCACAGACATGTATGCTAAGCTTGGGGATTTGAAAAAAGGTGAATCACTGCAGCTCGATAGTCTGTACAATATGTTTTGTGCAGAACAGTTTGTAAAGCAACTTACGCGGCGCTTTCTGTGAGAAAGCAAAGAAAACACATTGAGTGCAAATCTAAATCCAGTCTAAATCTAATTCCATGTAATACTACAGGGTTACAGTGGGAAAATATCAAACGATCAAGGGGTAAAATTTTACGTTTGTGATTATCAATGCATCCCGTTTTGGCGGGAAGTTGAAGGATTGAGTTTACGGGAATTTTACGAAGCTAAGGGCAAGTTTCAAGTATATTTTAGCCCCCTTTTCAGTTTGCAAATAGCTTAATTGGTGGTAATGATCGAGTGAATGCCAGAATTTATAAAAGCAATGGAGCACAATGCTGCAAGCGTCAATCACAGATTGTGTGCGTACCGATCTTTCATGAAAACATGTTGGGAAAACAAGGGTTCTATGACATCATTCACATAAGTTCCATTGCACTTATTTTAAGTTACCTCTACGTAAGAAACATGGTAACATCGTGATTGGTTCATTATTGCTTTTAATCAGCCAATCATACTCGCGACATCGTCAATGCAGTTTTAGTGTGTCGGAATTATGTGTAGAAAACAATAATCTTCTTATAGAATTCTAATACTCCCATTGCATTTGTGCTGCGATCAAATTTCCCAAACTTTGGTTGTAGTCCGGCAAAATAGTTCAGAGATAGAGTATTTACTGAGGGGAGGGGGAGAGGGTTAGACTGCAGTGTACGTTCGCACAACTTTATTTTCCGATTTTCTGAATTTCGGCGTAAGTTTTAAGAACGAAGTAACAGGAAATATGTGGGATTTCATCGTAAAGATACAATGACATGGCTCGTTCGTTTGATTGATAATTTCCCAAATCTGAGACATTAGCCCCCGCCTCTGACCTGCAAAACGGGCGTTTGTGTTTTGGTCGTGCAAGTCGTGTTGTGCCACGTAGCTACTGCGCTCCGGAGCGAGAACAACAGTTTCCTGATAGGAGCCTACGAGGGCAAGTGCAGGCTAGTAATACTGTGGTGTTACTTGTTCAGTAGTAGGCCCAATGGGATACACACATACAGAGCTCCGTCTCGCATGCAGTAGTATGTGAATGGAAGTTATAAAAAGTTAGTTCCAGTTTTTAAATAAGTCAATGATTTTGTCGTTTATTGTATTAACAACAAAAGCAATCGTTGACAGAAAGAAGAAAAATTATGGAGACTAGCTGGCAGCAATTTTGAACATCGCGGCCGTTTTTTGAACGTCGCGGCCTCTTTGATTTTGAAGCTTGAACGTCGCAGGGCGCGACGTTCAAAAGGCCCAGGGAAACCCCTGGAGTTGATAGCAACTGCTTAGTCCAGGGGAATAGTACATCCCATTTTATACAGTATGAACTCATCACTCAGTATTTTTGTTACTTGTGCCAATGTCTCAGTTGATGTTTCTTTTCACAAAAGGCCAGGTTGAAATCCATGAGTGTTCAGTTAATACTCTGTGTTTGAATGTTTCCTTCTGGTATAGCCTTTTTGTACTTATTTGCATCTAGGGTATCCACTTTAAAATCAGCTTATCTTGCATTTTTGACCATAAATAGCTTTTGAAGAATTGGCAGTGTAAAGAAGTTCGCTGAACATCATTGAACTCTTGTTCCTTGTATTCCAATTATAATGGTAGTGCTCGGCACTTACAGTAGCCATGAAAAAGGCTGCACAAGACATGTGGGTGTATACTTTATTAGAGCATTGGATGAATAGAATACCATCTTTGAGTCTTATCAACACAAAGTACATTTGGTCTGGAAAGCAAAATTTGCAATTTACAATCTTTAGATTCACAATTAACAAAAGATGCAGAGTATCTCACTAATATGCATCATGCATGGAATGGGTTTTGATTACATCAGGGCTCTGCATGCTTACCAGGATAGTGGCAGTGAACAGTAGATTTGTGTCAACAGAAGAAATTTCTTCTGAAGACTGTTTACATGATGAAATGTTCCTTTTGTTGCATCCTTTTTCCCTGCCTGAATACATCTTATTGCCTCAGGGAGAAAATGAAGCTTGCACACTTGATATAGTCATGTTTCACATCTGATTAATTTATTGACAGTAACAGATATTAAAATATATAAAAAGCATGTAGCATTTGGGGTTAGCTAACAGGCCAGTCAAGTATGTGCTAATTACTTTTCATGCAGTGTGAATGAAATGAAAGCATAGCTCATTTGAGGGCACAGGAAGGTCATGTAACAAACTCAGATAACAGTTTCAGCCCACACTGCCTTTGATCTGCTTCGGAGTCTATGTTGCTTTCTCAAGAAGCAACATGATGGCATGTGGGGCTTTAAAAAACTAGAAGTGGCTTAGTTTGGAGAGCCGAACAGTCCATGATGATTCAATTCACCCTTTAAATCTTACAAGCACTCATTTAATGGTTCAGCAAATGATAGAATCAACATAATCTGCTTGGAAGTATCAGATCCTTGTTAAATCATGGCTATTTAGTCTTCTTTTACCTTGTACCACGCCATCATCTTCTAGCCATTCAGTTCAAGTAGACTTAGAATTCAAAGATTTCTTTGAACAGATTTGAATTAATACAGGTATTTAAGGGGATTTACCTCCTACTGTGGTCACACTGTACAATTAACCTTGTGTCCATGAGTGGCTTGTAAACCTTGTACAGAGAGAGTTGCATCCAGTGGGTTACGGTACATTGTTTGAACACTGGTACAGTGTGGAGTGCAGTAATGCTACAGTAAATCTGATTGTTCAGTGAGAAGGTACAGTAGTGTACCAAAGCTGCAGTGTAATCCTTACATGCATTATGTATGGTGTAGTAATAGTAATGGTAAAAGGGTGTGCAAGGGATGAATTAAATTGTATGAATCTGAAAATTTTACCTTTCTCTCTTGTGAATTGAAGAATAGTAAAAGTGCATAAGGTTTGGACCTGTTAATATCTCACCTGTTGTTTTGACATTAAAGTCGTTTTCAAGTTATTTCAAAGTATTGATGATACCAATCACTTGGGAGGTATGAAATCAATTCCCACAAAATTAGTCAAACTTCCTTCCAACTGCCCAAATTTTTGCTAAATTTATACCAAAATAGCTGATTTTTGCATGAGTGCTTCAAGAGAACATCATTAATGACTTTGACTACAGTACGGGAGTAAAGAAAAAAAGTCAGTGAGTCACAACTGGAAAAAATGGCCGTGGCCAGCTTGACTTGAAGGAATAGGTTGGAAACTGTGCAGTAAAACTCCAGCTATCTAACTACAGTACATGCTATTTCCCTCAATGTTGTGACATGTCAAAATTGACTTGTAATATTTGAATTTCAATATGTATACAGCTGTACTTGCTCGTGGGCTTGAGTTGCAAATGATGGAATGATGAAATTGCAGTGTACAGTCCGGAAATAACACACTCATCTGTTTTCGTTATTTTTTGTTTTTGTGGTTGAAATGAAGAAGGGGGCTTAACTTTACTGCTTATGTGTATGAATCATTCTGAACTCAGACAGATAGTAGCATATCAAGATTTATCAAATATTAATGACAGTGCACTTTTTGGACTGAGAGAGCAATTCCGTTGTAAATGTGCAGTGATTGGTAATATATTTGGTACAGTATCAACTAGATGAGCTGTTCTTGAATACAAATCATTACATATTAAAGCAAAGGCTCTCAGTATGACTGGCTGAGTATTATGTGTAATGTATGGTATGTATAATTGTCACACTGTATTGTTTTCGTCGCTCATATAGTGCTGTTGAGCACTCATGTAAAGTCATAATTAAATAGCCTTCATACTTCATAGCTCTTCAGATTGCATGGTATAGGAGCCTTAAAGAGGGCTTTTGCCCCTGTGAACCTGCCTCTATTTTTGCAAGGGCATCTTTAATTTGGACTCAGGGTTTAGCAGTTCTAAATCCCCCTCCCTTGTTTGAGTGTCTCTTGGAATCCCTGTCTTGCTTTATCCAGAGCAGTGGTATAGAACAGTTCTTCATTTTTATATGTACAGTAACTTCACAGTTTTGACACAAATTTGCAACTATGACCGTACTTGTTCTTAAATGACTGAAGGACCCTGTCCTGTTTTATTGTCAGATGTCATAATTTACAAATTTTTATTTGTGGTGCTGAGAAGAACAAATTAGTTACTGTATCTGCAATGCTTCTTATGAGAAATTTGTGCAGTTGGAGGGAAATTTCAAAGTTGACAAGTCTTTTGTTTGTGGAAACTGTTGGAAATTTGATTTACTTGCCTAGGGATGCAAATTTTTAGTGACCATGGATTTTTTTGTTCTGTTTTTGGAAATATAAGAAAAAAGAAATAAGGAAAAGTGGTTTTTAGTTAACCATTATTATATTGGTGTAAAGAATTCATGCTATGAAATTTGAAGGTGGGAGAAGAGCTGCCTGGTAAGTTGATAACAAATTTTGCCAATGTTACATCATCAGGTAATGTTAGTTTTCTGTTTTAAACACTGACACAAATGATATTGTGAATTTAATCTTATGCAACAGAGTCAGTACATGCTACATAATGTACAGTAATTATATAATACCTAAAGATTGAGTGAACCGAAACTAGTCAAGATTTCTTCACGCTGCTGTAAACATTGGCAGGTTGTATTTGATGGTGTTTTGTACTGTCTACAATAACAGCACTTTAATTGATATTGACAAAATACAAAGTCTCACAACAATATTGTATTTATTTGTACCTGTACCTGTACAACATTGGCGTACTTTAGCAGTCTGAGCTGAGCTTTGTTTCAGTTCTTTTGTAAGAAACATTCGTAGAATTAATGAAACACTACGCTTTATTACTTACATGGCAAAATTGGTATTTGTTACATGTGGAATTACTGTAGTTCCTACAACTTGTAATTTCTGTCTGTATCTCACTTACTATCAACTGTATCTACTTGCAGCAAAAACAAATGAAAGTCTCCCAAAAACAAATGGTACATTGCCTTTTAACCATCTTGCATGTCAACCAGCCCCTCACACACTCCCCCCCCCCCCCCAACACACACACTTTAATGCTTAAATGGGGAAAGTGGTTTGCTTGTTTCATTTACCCATGTTGGTGATTATTAGTCTAGTTCTTTTAATACTTAAAAAGCAGCTGAACCAGTATACACATTTTGTACTTAGTTTTCAAAATTCCAATCAAAAAAGAGCATTTCAAAGCATGGCTTGAAATAACATATATGATACCAACGATCATGGCTGTGAAGTGGCATTACGTGGATATAATGCCTTTCAAAAGTTTCTGACAGTGGGGGCCAAAATGGCCATGATGCCCTCCTTTTGCCATTGGTTCTGTGTTGCAATTAAGTCCATGTACACTGTATTATCCCATTGTGTACATTCCAGTTCTATTCACAGAGGGAATTTATCACTAACAACCCCACCACATTGATGGTGTCCCTGGCCAAAGTTACAGGTGCATTCAGGGGGAAACAGGATGCTTCAAGACTGCTACAGTATAAGGTACAATCTGAATGGCTTTGAAGGCCTTTTATTCATTGAAGTTCAAACATTGCTACAAAGGTGTTAAAAACAGATCTCAACAACCATAATGGTTGGCATCTTAAATAATAGAAAAACAATATATTAACTGACCTTGGGTATTTCAGGAAATGGCAGGTTTGGGGGTATGCTCCTTCCATAAAGGGGGTGACAAATCCCTCCTTCCCCCTCCCCTTGAACACTGACCCAACTTCATCTTTCGTAACTGGTTTAAAGTTTATGAGAACATTCAAGATAGATACACAACTAGTCAACTACTACTGTCATGATAAGAGAGTTACACATATTCTACTTCTCTTGTTAATTAGAAAATTATACAGCACTTGTTAGCATCAGACTTACATGTTTCAATGAAAACAGTATACTGTAAGAGCAACAGTAGGCCAGTTCATATTACTCAAAGAGACCTGCATTTTTTATCTCTCTGTAAGTAAGTACTCTTTTGTTTTGATTTTACAAATTACAGTCTTTCCAAGCTACACAGTACCAGTACATACAGTACTGTACTGTGTGGGAGACAGAGGTATTTGCACTCTGCATTAGTCCTGAGTTCTAAATCTGTTACTCACACTAGTATAAAACTGACAGCTGCTTTCAGGCTCCTGATTTGTTTTTGCCAAGCAAGTTTGATGTTGGAAATGATGGTAAAAGCATGGTTAAAGTAGGGAAGTTAAAGGCCCAGTTCTCTCACCCCAAACAGTACCAATTCTCCTAACCTTCTTACTGAAGCCCCTCCCACAACTGTCTGAAATTCATCCTCATCCAGATACAATCTCAGTTTATTGCTTCAAGGTGAGTATAGAAAAACTCAATTTATATAATCAAAACACTTTCAGTACCGTTCATGCTGTGTAACATAAGCTTTGGTACTCTGCGTTGTTTGAATTAGCTGTCAATCAAAGAACTGAGCCAATTGAGAATTTCAGTACCTCCCTACCAAAATTGTAGTTTGGGGTGAGAGGTGTGGCCCTTTAAATGCTTAGGCAGGGATGTAGCTAGAATGATAGTGAGTGTGGGATGCAAATTACATCAGTGACCATCTTTAGAGTTGTAGTTGCATAAATTGGATCAGAGTGTACAGACAAATTTTGGCTGAGACAAGTTCTGAATTAATGGTTCAGAGATTTGATGGTAAATGTAGGTTATTTAAGGAAAAAGTTGGAAATTCTGATGTCAGAGGGGCTTTATTTTGGCCCAGATGTGAGTCACCAAAAACCGGACATTGCAGGGCACTACATGGTCCTGCACCAATCCTTCTACAATGTTGACTATTGGTATTACCTGGTACGGTATATTGGACTGCCCTAAATACAGGTTGGTCTACAGAAAAATTTAATCTATCATTGCACAACTACTTACACTTTGTTGTTGTTGCTATTTTATTTAAAGCATTCACCTGAAATTTTTAGTACTGTATATATGGAATCCAAAATAAAGAATTTAAGGTAAAACCTTGTTTTTCAGAAACTCAATACTGGGTTATCCAAAACATGTTCGAACTTACAATTGTGTCAGTGGGTAGTGTAGTGTCACAGTTAATTGTTGGATTGTACATACCTCCCAAGTGCCCCCCATTTCGCGGGTTTGAAGTGTACTTTGTATTAAAGAGAACCACACAAATGAACAAATTCAGTAAATCGTTTCTTACAGCACATGCAACTCAGTGCTCGCGCTGATAAATGTACAGTGCATAGGCCTATGTATGTATGGACCTATGTTTACTGTCGCAACCTCGCTATTGGCTGACCTTTGCAGCTCAGGTATGTAATATATTCCTGTCACTGCATATTAAATAGTGTAATAATGTCTTGCAAAGCCACGTTCAGTAGCAAAAATGAATGCCCAACTTGCGGGTTAGAGGCGGGGCTTGTCTCAGAGTTTCCCATCAAACCATGGAGCTCCATGATCAAACAAATGTTCTGGACTCTCTTGACAGTTCTTGACAGTGTTTTCTTGGCTAGAGCGCCATGGGAGATGCACCAAAATGTATTGGAAATCACTTGCAGCATGGTATGACCATCAGTGACATATCGAGTTGGCGCACCATCATTTACGGCAACAATAATGATTGAATATTGTGATTAGGGGAGGTTTTAGTGATTGGGTGATTGTGAGGATCTGAGCAATATTATTTTGGCACATCTCTTTATACAAAATTTTTCAAGGTAACCTCAAAAAAATCAGCACTTTACTGAACGTTTTGGATGGTAACCTAGCAAAATTGTGTTGACTGATTTGCCAAAAAAAGGCCACCATTTTGCATGTAGACATTTCTAAAATTTTAAAATTTTCGAAAATGCCTGCTGTTATGGTGTGTTTAAACAAAGCATGGCTAAGGCAGCTGTAGCCATTAGTTTTGGTACATGTGGTGCCCAACAGGGAGTGGTTTTTGCTTTTGTTTCCATTTCAATATTTAAAGGCCTTATCCTCTCACCCAAACAGGTCCAGTTCTTCTGACCTTTTTACTTAAGCCCCTCCCACAACTGTTTAAAACTTGTCCTCATGGTCAGACACAATCTCAGTTAATTGCTTCAGGGTGAGAATATACAAAACCCCAACATGTAATCAAAACATTCTCTGTACAGTACATGCTGTATAATATGAGCCACAGTAACCTGCTTTTTTTTGAAGTAGCTATCAGTCTAAGAGATGCACCAATTAAGATTTTCTGTGGACAATAAAATTGTATCTTTGAGGAAAGGAGAAGGGCCCCCCTTTATAGTTAATTCCAGAACAGTATGCAAAGTACAGTAGATACTGTATACAGGGAGCTATTTGAGGACCATGCTCCTTTTTATGTGAAGAAAGATCACACACATAATATTTCTCTAATTCAAAGAGGAGAGTTGTACCTTCAGTGATGTGCTGCCCATTTTTGTCTCAATACGTAACATGTACTGAGATATTTTCATGCTAGCCAGTTGCTAGCTGTAGCTAAAATCCTTTTCAGCATGGCCATGTTTGGTAGGTTTTAAATTTTTATCATAGCAATGATATTGTAGAGCATACCATTGTTTAATTATTGATACAGTCAGAATTTTAACTTGATAATCTGATAGGTTGATAACTTAGTTTTTTTTTTTCTTTGAAAAGTGGTTAAAAAGATGTGCAAAAGAGAAGTGTTATTTCACCCCAAAATACTCCTTATTTTCCCATACACTTTTCCAAATAGCTTTTGCAAAGGATTAAGGGACAGAATGTTGGTGTGCATTTCTTTTTCCTACAGTAAAATGTCATTGACAAAATTTATGCATACCTGAAACCTGTCCCACAATCCTTTGTGAATGCTATTTGGAAAAAGGTCAATAGTGCAGTTGTGTGTCTTTGGCTTGAAGCTGCTGCTACTGTAAATCAAGCGTAAGGTAACTGTTAAGATGATCTTGTCTAGTCTGACCAAGATGTTTGCCCAGCCATTGTCTTGTGATGGAGAAGTTCATTTATAGTTAATTGAGTGTCTAAACAGGACATTAAATTAGCTCTCAACCTTCAAAAGTTGTACTCCTCACCAACAGGTTTCAATGAGATAATAAGAGATATGGGGTTGATGTTAGGAAAACTAGGAAGGAAAGTAGTAGTAAAGGAAAACCAGTTTTGTTGGAACTGGTGAGAATTAGTTGGATAATTGCTGGATAATTGCTTGTGCTTTGTAGTTTTTAAAGTGCTTTACAAATTGATTTTTTGTTAGTATAACATCATCATTAATGATTTTTTGATTAAATATTTGATAACCATTTCAATTTTTTAGCATAAAATATACAGCGTCAGAATATTATAATTCTCTGCTACAAATATTTGAATGACAACAGTGGTCCACAGTACTGTAGCTTAACCAACCTGTACTGTATACATGGGAAGTTTGCTTTGTATTTCATTTTTATGTATTATACTGTACCTGATCACATACCAAAAGGATGTTTGCTCTTCTCTGTTGTATCATAAATACACCATTCCATTGCTTCATGATAACGATTGATCATGCATAAAAGTATTGAGATTCAGCAGCATAGCTGCTCTAGTCTCAGAAATATTTTTTTTTTTTTTTTACTCTCAATTCATTTTCATTTGAAACTATTAGATAAATGAAAATTGATATATACTATAAACAACCTTACAGATGTGCAATACTTACATTCTCTGATGAAATTATTTTAGGCAATGTGCATCTATTTTTATTTCATGTTTTTGTTTGTTTTTGACTTTGCCTACAATTTGAAATGCGCAGTTGTCACCTCTGTTAAATGTAAACCATCAATATCTGAACACTGTCACTGCATGTGTATTACAGTACTGTACATGGTGTTTTACTCTATGTGCAGGCTCTACTATATCACTCAGTGCAGTATTAAATGACATTGTACAATCACTGTGTGGTAGTGGCTTTACTTGTAGGGATTCTGCAGTATGCACAGCATGAAATCAGTCTTGTTAAAGACTGTAAATTTAGGCTGCATGGCAAGAACCTCCTATGGAGTTTTGATTGGCTGCAAGATAATCACCTTAAGGTGTCCCCTAAGGGTCATCACTTCACTCATACAAAGTTATTTGCATATTTTTCTGTCTGGAAGTAAATATGCACAAAAATCAGTTTTTTTTTCATCTTTCACAGATCAGTAGAGTGTAATCGTTCAAGCAATCAGTGCACTTTTAAATGGATGACCTCCTGGTGAACCCCAAGCATCATTAGTAATACAGCATAGAGGGCAATGCAGAGGACAGGCATGTCTGTCCTTGTTTTATACGTTACCATAAGTCTTCTACTGGCTACCAAGTTACTTTACCACTTAAATTGTGATGATAGGTGAAAAGAACTATCTTTCAGCTCCAAAAAATTTTGACTACCGATCAAAGAAAATACTGCAATAAAAACTTAATCTTTGTGGACTTCAATTTTCACTACCTTTGTCACACTTTAGTGCCCCTTTTTTGTGGATTATTATTATTATAAACAAAACTTATAAAGCGCCAACTATACACAAAATAATCAAAGATGATGTACAAAATTTAAGCAATACATAAAATGACAAAGAATAAAACAACCAAGTAACAGAAGTAAAAGTATAAAATAAAAGAACAGAGAAAAGGCAGAATTAAAAGTGTTACCTGAAATAAAGACGATAAAAATGAGTTTTCAACCTCTTCTTAAAAGTTAAAAAGGTACTTCAAGTGCGGATCTTGTTAGGTAGACTATTCCAAAGCTTAGGAGCTGTGAAGGAAAAAGCACGTTCACCTAACTTAGAATAAACCCTGGGGGCAAAGAGATCAGAACGGCCAACGGACCGAGCACAATGGCTACTGGTTCTAATAGACAACAAATCCTTAAGATATTCAGGTCCCGCACCATTGAGGGCATTAAAAGCCAGGGTTAGAATCTTAAACTGTAATCTATAAATAACTGGTAAGCAATGAACCTGTTTGAAGAGAGGAGTGATGTGTAGAAGAGGGAACATTGAATAAAACCCTAACAGCAGCATTTTGAACACGTTGTAACTTATTAAAAAGATAGATTCATGTTACATACATACTTACCCTTGCTACATTTAAATTGCATTACTCTCACTCTGGGGGCTCTGAATACAGGCTTGTTGTCATGGACAGCTTTTCCTTCTAAGGAAAGTGCAGAGCCCTCAGGGAGACCATCTCTGTACTCCTGTGTGCCCCTGTCAGCACAGTGGGAGCCTACAGTAGCTCTTTATGCTGGGCTTTCTTATGACGTAGGTGGGGAGAATCTGGTATGGGTATGTCTCAAAATTGCTTTACGACTTTCTAACACTTAATTTACTGCATTCCCTGGTGCTGTACAGTTAGACCCTGAAATAGGTGACAGTTTAAATTCAGTTTGGCATCTAGTGTTTCACATTGCAGTCATACAGTACCATATACTTACCCTTTGCCACTGCAAATTCACTTAAACCTCGCTGCGGGCTTCTCAAAGAAGTTTTGACACAGAACCTCCAATTTCTTCCATTTTTGTAAGCAACTTGCTGGTCTTCATTCTCCTCCTATAAAATCAAAGTTTATTGCCTGAGAGGGTATTGAATCTCAAAGTCACACACTGTTTCAGCTTGCTTACTAAGAAATTTATACTCAAAGTCATGTTATTGTTGCAACTACTGTTCCTTCATAGAAAGTTTTACTCCCACGACCAATGGCATGTGATGTTTGGTTCCATTTCCCTGCTCAGCAGGCGTGATTTACTTTTGCAGCTGTATACTGTATTTTCTCCACTTGTATTGCAAACATCTATGTATGGTACTTTTGCAAGAATTTTTTTTGTCAAACTGCTACTTTATGTAGCTATAAACAGTTCCATTGGTCAAAGCGTTTTAGGGGAAAGCTTTTGACTTTTGGAGAGTCTTGGTAGTTGCTTAGCTTAGGCTTCCAGCCTATCAATTTACTGTATTGTTTTGTTTACATAGTCTTTTGCCTTGGCTGATGCTACATTTGCTACATTACCATTTGTTCCGCATTGCACTCTAACTAACAGAAGTATGTATAGATATCTGACATTTTCTCTTCCTGTTTTTTTTTCTTGTCCTTCAGCTGAACCATGACCTTCTACTTTCAGAGCTGGCAGGAGAGGGGGGTGGTTCCAGCACAGAGGTTTCTAATTTTCATTCTCTTGTATCGATGTATGGACACTGTCCTTACCTTGGTGCCAGTCCCTCAAAATCATCCAGTAAATAACACACTAGAGGTTGGTATTTATCGAACATATGACTGTCCAGATGGTTATTACAGGGGAAAAATAAATATTTCCAGTGGCAATAAAGTAAATAAGGAAACCAGTGCTGCCCCAGATTTATGCAAACTTTGTTCTAAATGCAGAAGAGGGGAGAGGGAATTAGAGAAATGCACCCCTGCCAAGAACACGCTGTGTGGGTGTTCGGATGGACTGAAGTATTACATCGTTTTAGAAAAATGTATACCACAAAGAGGAGTTAAGCAAAACTGGACCGAAGAGGATTATAATACTTGGAGGTCAAGCATTTCGCCACCACCAACTAGCCAGTTTCAAACTGAGAACGATACTACAAAGATGGCTCCAAATGCCCCAATGGTGAATTCTAACAGTGGTGAAATGAAACCTCAAGCTGAGCATGCTGTGAAGCCAGACTGGACAGATTTTTACATTCTAACAGTTTCCTCTACTGCAGTCTTGTTCTTCACACTAAGTTTAGTGCTTCTGTTTCTGATGGCAGTCATGAAAGCTCGCAGTTGGTATTTATATCGACGATTACCAGGAAGCGGTGAGTCTTGAATTGTTAATTAAAGCTGTTAGTACATCTGCATTGGTTACATCATCCTCTTAAGTATGCATTTGACTGCATTCTTTTGTGTGAATGTGTTTTTGTTCATATGTTTGCATCAAGCTTATTAGTATTTTGATGCATTGTATTTATATCCTTTGCATTGATTTGGTTCTACAGTGCAGGAACAGTTGGAATCAAACATGGTACCTTCATGTACATTTTCCTGCCTTATTCTTGAAAATCCCAGTCCAGGAAAAAAATTGCTAGTAGAACACTAAACGATAGAATTTTACCCCAATAAACCACCACCACTAAATTTTCAAGACTAATGCTCCCGGAATCCAAAATGTTGTCCCATTCCATATGTAAGCTCCTTAAAATGTGTAACCCCCCCTCCCCCCATAAACCCTCTCCCAAGCCAACAAAACTTAGGCATTGACACCCCCTCCCTTCTCCCAAGAAAGTAATGACATTTCTTGACTTGCCACTGTTATCCTTCTTTGAAAAAAAAAACAAAAATAAAGGGACCAAAAGTGCCTCCTTTTGGTACTTCAACATTTCCAAAAGTGCAAGCACCGCCATGTTGCCTGTGTTGGTAACAATGCTAAGTCCATTTAGAAGTGGCATAGGTAAAAGTAGAGGCAAAGTTACTCACTTTTTGAAACAAGAAATCCAATTTTGTTACTGTACATGTTATTTTGCACATTACTTTCATCAAGTAGTATAGTACAGAACCAAAACAGAGATTTACAGTTAAAGCTTAAATCCCACTTTAAATAATACTGTGAAAAAAGATTTTGTGTTTTTCACAATTTTTCTGTGCCCATAAGGGAAGGATCTCTGAACTGAACCAGTTATTATAACTGGAAGTCACCATTAAAGGTGCAGTCTGTGTTCAAACCTACATCAGTCCATCTATATTGTCTAGTTGCCATGAACTGGTTTTTCCGTTGCTATTTTTAAAAGGCTTTTGTTCCGATGTGCTTTTTGTGTGAAATTCAAACAAAGTGTTTGGCTACAAACAGATACAGGTGCGAATGTATTGATACTGCCAGTAAAGTTGGTACAGGTGGAAATCTATGTGATGCTTCATTTATAACCAAAGAAAATTGTACAAGAGTTTGGTATGACAGGCCCAGTACAGCACAGTCAGAACCAGAGGCTTCAGAAATTTACAGTTTTGAAAATGTTGTTTGTTACTGGTGCAGTATATAGTGTTAATAAGCAGGTGTAGCTGAAAGTACTGTGAGGAAAAAAGGGAATGTTGATATGCCCCAAATAGTACTGTAGGTCTATTGTTTCCTTTGCATGGCTTGATAGCTGTTAATAAGAGACAGTTGTGGTACTGGTAAAAATGAAATCAAAGCAAAGGTGGGAGGAGAAAATGGATGTTTTAATATTCTTTTTTTATTCTTACAGGTATTACCCTTTGTTTCCGTGGATGGCTTTCTCGTTTGTTGTTACGTCAACGGGACAGATCAACAGACCCTATACAGGAAATAAGTATGCCTGGAAGGGTGGTTCAGCTCACTGACCAGGGTACTACTGCCAGAGAAACAGAAGACAAGAATGAAGAAGATAATCAGACTTGTAGGGAAGAACCGGTCCTTGTCTCTTCCTCCCCACCTGAGGAGGAGAGACACCATAAACCAGATCATTTTATAGATAATTCAGAGGTGGTAGATTATTTAAAGAAAATTAATGCAGTAATTTGCTGTGCTGATCTAAAACTAACATTTCCTGAAAAAACCACATATGTCAGCTCTTGTATAACTTCGGAGGCTGATGTGAAAGAGACACGTTCGCAGGGAAATCCCAATTTCATTCTTCAAGCTTGCCATGATACAGTGAATGTTGTGCTTGGCCATAAGAGCCATAAGTGTTGTAGGAATAGAAACATGCTGACCTTAACTTCAAGCAACGAATGTGTGCTGGGGCAGTATGAGGCTGCTACCTTGGAGGTGCAAGACTGGAGCGTCTCTCAGTTCAAGGAAATACCTGCAGTCTCCTTGTCAGCTGAAACTGCCGAAGCATCTTTTTTGCTTCAAGCGAGCTCAAACCCTTGTAAGCATCGAGAGGATGACTGCATACCGCCAGATGATATCCTGAATTTGTATACAGAGATTGCAACCCCATTTAAACAGAGCAGGGACTTAAAATTCAATGGCTGTCTCCAACTATATTTGAAGAAGGGTCCATCCTACCATTCTGTTATGGAAAAAGTCAAATATAAAGGGGGTCGAATGACAAAACCTTCAGAAAATGAAGAAAGAGAGACATTGTTGGAGTCGCAGGAAGAGAAAGGAAATGATAGCATGAGAATTCAAAACAAAAAAAAAATATTGAAAGAGTACCCTCATTCTTCAGAGTCTGAGGATTCTTTTGCAGAGAATAACTGTGAGGAGGCATTATTACCACCTACTCCCTCCCCCTCATTACCTTCTACCAGCCAAGGTTGCATGCAATATAATCTGTCCAATAGGGAAGAACCACCTCATTCTGTGGATGTTTGTGAAGAAGGGGGAGGGAGTTGTGACGACAGACCCATTTCCATACATACAAACACTGATAGTTGTATTCCATCTGGACAGAATGAGACCGACAGTTGCAGGGTATGGTCTGGTGATTGTGTTCAGGATGAAGTATTAGATGAGGGCGCTGTTGAAGTTATTGTTGATGTGCATAGTGATATTTTCTGTCCAGAAGGAGAACATGAAAGCAAAAGGATATCACTGGAAGATGAAATTGATTCTGCCGATGAATCTCAGCCATTGAATTTGAAGACGGATTGCCGAAAGATGAAAAAATTGTTAGTTGTAACTAGTGTATGAATGTGCAAATTATTTCATCCTAATTCTTGCTTCATGGTGGTAATCACTTGCTAAGGTTGCAAACTGTTGTTAAAGGGCAAGAGCAGTCTCCCCAACTTGTAGTAATGTAGTTCACTGTCCCGTTTCATGATTGGCTCTTCAGTGTCATGTGGCAGTATTTTTTCTCCTTAAACGTGAAATATACTGAGATTCACTGCTTGGTTTACCTAGAGCAGGCAATATTCAAGTCGCAAAATATTATATAAGACAATTTGAATAGAAGTTACCTATTGTTTTGAAATATGTGTGGTACAACTGCTCTTGCCCTTTAAATAAAATGGCTGACCTCTTTGTTCCTTGAGCAAATATTGTCTGTGTTTGTTAGTTGGGTTGTAATGTAGATACAGATATATTTATTTAATTTCATTTCATTGGTGATGAAGTTGAAATGTTTGGTTAAAATATTGAAAGATATTGGTAGGAGTGTAGGATAGAGCAGCTGGGTGTCTCTTAGAGTCAGTTACTGTTGCTTTTTAAGAATGGTTCAAGGTGATAAAAGGAGGCTCTTAATTTTGAAAGCATTGTGGTGAATTTGCTTTCAATCCCTAATGTGTCAATCTTAAACATGTGAACAGTTGAAATTTTCACTTTTCCTGTTTAAAAGGTTTATATCTGAGGCAAGTACAGTAGTACAGTGTGGTCATATTATTTTATTATTGAAAAAGGAAAGGTAAACGGTTTTCAAAATGACTTCACCTCAGATTAGGCAGGACTTATCATTACAGACAATTGTGATGGCTTTAAATATAAAACAGGGTACTCAACAAACCTTGACACATATCAAATCAAGAATCTTTTCCAACTGTTATTCCTCATACTGTTTGTTGTTGGTATTGCTAGTTACTTGTTTATCAATCTGCTAGATCTGATACTGTAGATGGTGAAAGAGAAAGGGTAGAGGTCAAGGTCTTCACCTTGAGCAAAACAAAAACAGGAATAAATATTGATTTAATTTGCAGTAATTTTGTAATAATTGTGCTGGGAAATTTCAGCAAAGTGTGAAACAACAAGTTTGTTAGATGACAATATTGTATGTTGCAAAAAAGTATTCTCATGTTTTCTTTAGTTATGTACGACACCAAAAAAGAACTAGTTTCCAGGAAGAAAGTTAAAAGAAGGAAGTTGGATTCAATTCGCTCTGAATTTGTTCACATTAAAAGTTGCAATGATGGATACATTTTTGATTACAGGTCCTCACATTCTGCATGTCATTGCCTGACCATGAACTGTAAGTCCCAAATGTTATTTTAGTTACTTAAGGCACCATTTTGTCTCACTTTTGATGTCTCTGTAACTAACATTACATAATTTGCCTGAACATTTTACCACTAAGTCAGCCTTTGCAATACGTGAGGGAATAGTAGTATTACAAACATGTTAGATTTTAATTCCAACATATTTAATAAACCATCCACATAAAATTACGTTATTGACTAAAAAATTCCTTGCATAAAAAGAGTATGGTGCCGATTTTGGTGTCTTCGTAACTAACATTAATATTTTATGGTCATCCCATATAGAATGCAAAAGGGAATACAAACATGTTTAATGCAGAAGTATAGACCAGCATATCACCAAACCACGGCATCGAAAATGAGTCATGAAATTATGAAACACATGCATATTTAAGCCCAACCACGGTTGGGAATGCTATGCTTTTATGCCAGTATTGTGGTTTTACACATTTACTTTTGAAAGACCACACTTAGTATGAATTTGAAATAAATCTTATAAATCAGGGAGCAGTCCTAACAACAGTTAATTTTATACTGTAGCTTCACTCTAATGCTTAGAGGGGTAGTCAGCAGTTTGTTTTGTATATCCCCCCCCCCCCAACTTAAATTCTGCACTGCAAACATACATTGAGTAAAGGTAAAAAAAATGACCTGTCATCATGGCCTGACATTGTGATTGGTCACCGTATGGATGAGGCTGCTGTCTAGTCTTGCATATGGGTAGATTTTTCGTACCTGACATCTTCATCAAAATGTGCATTCTACTTTAATTAACACAGATATGAAGTATCTTCTTTCTTCAAAGACCTCTCTATTGATTCTGGTCAGCAATCAGATTAAAAAGGTAAAAAAAGTGCAGGAACAAGTGGTTAATATTCACTGTCAAATTTGGATTGCCCCTTTACAGTAAATTATAATGTTCCATTTTTGGCAATGGATCTGCTTTCTACATCAAACCATGTTTTATTAATCATTTGAAGTATCAAAGTGCAATGGCCATGGAAATGAACATGCATTATATTTTGTTTATAATTTATTTGATATTTGGTTTGGAGTAACTAAATATTATTCCATTCTATGTCATCAGTACATGAGGAAGTTGTTTTGTGTGAACATGCAGATATACAGCAATACACACTAGTGAGAGGATTAAAAGGGTTTATTAACCCTCCAGTGCCCGGCTCCAATTGGGGTATATTTGCATGCCTTGGGGGTCGGCGGAAAAGTGGACGCAGCATGTCCTGGATTGGCTTCTAAAGGCTATTGACCCTGTGACCTTAATCTATTGTTTCTCTTGTTGTTGTGGCTGAATTTTCGGGTAGCTACTCACAGTTTCAAGCTCAGCGTGAAACAGTAAAGATGTGTGGGGACCGCGCTCTCTGTCTGTAGCAGAAGTGCAATGCTGGGCAGTATACTGTAAGTTTAACAAAGGTTCTGAGCAGTAAATCATACTTTGGTTTGAAACTCATGCTTGAGAGAAGCAGGGGTGGTGTCGGGGGGGGGGGGGGGGTGGCCAACCCCCTATATTTGCAAGAAAATGGGAAAAGAGAAGAAAAAGGGGTACTCATACCATGAGTTTGCCCCCTACCAAAATGCCTTGGATCTGTCCCTGTGGAGAATTCAAGCTTAAGCCAAGGTAGGTGACCTGATCTTGCCACAATGGAAAAGTGATTTGCAATGCCTACATGTATAATACTTAATCTATCTTTCTTTCTTGTTTGCATTGAAATTTCATTTTCTAAAGTAAATTTTGGAAAAGCAGGGAAAAATTTGAAGACAACGTCAGTGTTTTATTGTAGTGTAATTTGCATATTGTTAAAATTTGTTCCTGACTACTGCCTATCTGTTTTGGCGTCAATTCTGTTTTAGCTGCTGGTTCGGGGAAGTCTGGAAGTCTGTCTTTAAGGTTTCTATTCAAAGCTGTCTCCTACTAGCCTTGCCGCTATTCCACCCAAAACATGATGACACTGTGGTCGACTTTTGCCACATATTAAAAATCTGCACAGATTAAATTCACAAAAAAAGAGAGGGATAAGTATGGTTCCATTCCGTAAGAAAAGGGTAGGTAATAGACCTTGTGCATTGGTGTCAGGTAACATTAATTCAGAGTCAAAAAAGCTAGGCACATTGCATGCCTGATTAAGGCTTGGCACACTTACTGTACATCTATAGACGACTATGCACATGCATCACTGGTGCACTCAAGTTTAATAGCTGTCTGCCTTTGTTGGTGGGAGTGGCAATGGTTCACACTTGCCTCAGTTCCTCTAATGGAGGATGCCCTTTTTGCTATGACACAAAGATATTGTAAACGTAGATACCAAACTCCTATCCCTACACTGTTAGACCCGCAGACTCCTCACAGAGGCTCAGTCGGTGGGGCGGAAGTGTTCATTTGACATGCTCACAGTTCTATTCGGTTATCTGTGTGCACAATAACGCATGCGTAGTAGAAAGTTACATTGTTATGAGATGTCAGCGTGCGTGCATTTTCAAAGGGAGTTCTGTACGGGTACAATGCATTTCTCCGTGTGCAGTCCGGGTAATTGACAGGTACTTCTGTGTGCTCGAAAAGAATGCAGCAGTTGATTTTATGTTGTCAGCGCATAAGAATGTAAATGCATGCATAGATGAGCACTTGTGAAGATACCATATAGAAAGTGACCAATCAGTAAGTCAGTGAACTTCAAACCAGTCATTGTGTGTTCATGTTCACATGTTTTTTTTAAGTAGAAAGCCTCGAAGAAGCCTAAAACGGTTTCATGAAAGTGAAATTAGTATTGAAGAAAGGTGTTTGCAAGAATTGTGATGTTTTAAAATCACATGTATTTATACTACCTAAAGATATCAATTAACTGTTCGCTTTCAAAAGGACTGATCAGTGATCAGCACTTCCGCCCCTCCGATTTGGCCTCCGTGAAGAGTCACCGGGCCATTTTAAGTTTGGTATCTATGCTTGTAATATCTTTGCTCTGACATGTCTTAGCCTTAGGTCTCTATTCCTCGTTTGTATTCATTTTAATGGCAGTGCCTGTTATTTCACCAGATAACTTACATACTGTATCCTGTAACTTACTTTGAAGGTTTTAGTAAGTTCCAGATAATTGTTGCTTGTGTAATGTCTTTCTATTGCCACCCATTGAAAGTGACATTTCAACACAATTTTCTGAAGAATTGACAATGAAAATGCTAGGGACTTATTAACCTGGTCGCTTGATTTCGGAAGGTTTGCAAATGTTGCAGCAGAAGAGATAGAAGTAGTAAGAAATTATTGTAGGTATAAAGAAATTGATGTGGTCCTTCATCCAATGGCAATTTTAATCTTTTACTGTAATTAAAACTGTAGATGGAATTGTTGAGTTGAAACAACAGTAGAGAGAATGTGGTAATCTATTTTGCCCCTGTTTACCTGTAATATTTTGTATGTACTGTAATCCCTACTTTATAAGCCTAGCAAGTCTCTGGCAAGATACAGTGGTACAGGGAGGGGGCTGTTGGAGAATGGTTAATTTTACTTGGGGGGGACGGGCTTTATCTGTGGTAGAGGGCTCCTACTAGAGGTGACAATACAATTGATAAGCCCTGATGTATAAGTTCCTTTCACATTGGTAGATTCTTAATATTGTTAAACAACTATTGTTAGTAATGAGAAATGCTATGAGTTCTTGTAGCACAGTAGTGTTTAGAGCAAATCAGCAAGTTGGGGTTTAACCAGTGAACTGCTCATAAGAGATGTATCTATTATGTCATATTGCTGTTGAATATGAAGGATAAAACTGTCTGTCAATATACCGCAAGAAAATTTTTTCTCCTGTAGGATGGAAGGTACAATATTTTAATCCCTGATTTTTGACCTTTTCTTCTAAGGGTGAAGGAAGTTTCTTAGCTATGTAAAGACCCAAACCTGCCTGTTCATTGTAACTTATTTCCTCTTCTTTCAACTAGCATACATGTATTCTACAAGACTGAACAAATTTTAAAAGTCTTTTTTTTTCATCCTTTTTTGGGTAATTTGGTGATGTAAAGTGATTGGCCAAAGTACTTAATACTTGGTTTGTATATGTGTGATTAACACTACTCTATGTGGCTTTGATTATTGTGAATGGCATAGAGAAAGTTTGATGAGTTAAGGATTTCTGATTTCAGATTTCCTCTGGTAGGTCAGAGACTTATTGAGAAATTACAAAGGGTGGGGATTACTACAGCTTAAATAGGAGATGGACAAAACAGAGTCCAAAGCAATGAGTAATTTGGCATATACTTATTTTGTATCATACTCTAATGGTTATTATGAGCTTCTTTGTCCTTAGTGGCTGTTTGTAAGTCACACTTGTTTGTGAAGCAGCTTGATTTTAAAATGTAATGCAATATAAGTAAATGGGTTTCCATCTTGAAGTCTGTGGGGTTTCAAAGGGCTACTACACAGACTTTCCTAATACCAGAAATGATGGGCTAGCATGGATTATTGATATGAATACTGTTTTGTCAGCCAAATAAAAGTTCAAAAAATTGCCTTTGGGTTTTACCAATACTTACAACTTGAAAACAAGGGCAAGGGGATTTCCCCTGCACCTATTGTTTGAAAAGGTAAAACCTACTGCCAAACAGTCAAAACTTAAGGAGGAAGTTGAAAGGTGTTCTTCAAGTGCTGTTGCTTTTCACAGGAACTTTGTGTAGCAGTATGAAATTGGATTGACCTAAAGAGTGATCTGTGTAGCATTTTATGTGATATTAGAACTCTATTATATATGGTAGGAGATATGGCATCATAAAAAGGTGGATGAGTCCTTAAAGCTGTGTGGATGTATTTGGGTGCACATGTCATTGAAAGCCACTTTGAGTTGTGCAGTTTTAGAAACAAACTGATTGATACAGTGATTTTATTATAACAAAGTGTCCAATACTATATTTTGAAAATATAATCTACTTTAAGTTGAAGGGTTGCCAAAAAGTTAGCAACAGTATATGCGTCACCAATAACATTATTCACAAACATCTTTGCCTTTAGGAAGGATCACAGGTGAATAAAATTATGTCAGTGAGTCCTGTTACAGTATTTTGAATAATTTCTTTAATTTGGGGAAAGTTTGTTGGTAAATTTCCCTTTTAATTTGCAAGGTAGACCATCTAGGGTGTGAGAACTTCTCTTGAGTCAAGTGTAGCCTGTGAGAACAATGCAAATAAGATGTAGGGAGGAAAGCTTGTGGATACACCCACCAGTAAGGTGGGGGGAGGAGACCTGTACATTTCATAATGCTACAAGGTTGGTATGTTGAGGAACAGATAAGAACTGATACTTAAAGGGATATGAGATGATTCCACCAACCTAGGTATTTCATTGCAGTAGAATTACAACACACTGTTAATATGTGACTCTGTGTTACTTTAAGTTTGTGCTGTTATGTGTACCTGTATCTGTGTAATGATATATAGTTCTTTACTTGGGAAAACCCTCACTGGTTTCTTATATCTATATCTTTCCTCCTTATCTCCTATTTACAACTGTTATCTTCACTACCAGGAACAAGACCCTGGTAAACTAATAGTAAAGTGGAGATGGAGGAGGCCCTCACTTGGAGGGCAACCTCCTATGGTCCTCTCCCTCCTTTCCTTCAAACACTAAGTTTGTTTTGTGGATTTTTTTGCCCTGGCAACATATCATACACATACATCGGATCCATTGAAAGATAAATACCTAGAAAATCAGATTTCTTGGTCTTTTTGAGTCAGTTGAAACTTGTGGATTCTAATGTTATGGCTATCAAAATCATTCTCATTATTCTACAGAATAGATCAGCAGTGCTGTGTTAAATACTCCTGGCTGCACAGCCCTGTAGTATCTCACAAATACAGGGTGAGAAAGAACAGCCAGATATGCGGGCTATTTATTCCATTGTGACCATTAAATAGCATTGCACTACTAAATACAAATATATATAGACAGTTACTGGTACACAGAATTATCAAATAACAGTTATGATAATTTAGGTATTTGGTATGGTGCCTCTTGAATGCATGAAACACAAAACTCCTTATAATGATCTGAAAGTTTGTATTGGGGATAAGGTAGCTAATAAATTGGAAACATTGTGAGATGGTTCATGTTTCTTTCTATGGGGGAAGTAAAGGCAACCATACATACAGGCAGAGTTCACTACTGTTTATACCTTCCACACTATCACTACAATGAATGTATCTTCCTCAGATTAATGATGTGTTGATTACAAATTATTTTTAAGAAGACTATTTTGAGAGGTATATGTCTGTACGCACAAATAGAAGTCATCTCATTATATTGTGACAATTATTCAATGGTATTTCAGTGGAAGAGAAACTAAATTTGGAAGATATATATGTGTATGTATATATGAAGGTTAAGGAAAATCACATATATATGGGGAGGCAATTGCTAGTTTATTACATTTTTATGGGAAGGTTATCGCATGTTAAATGGAATGGTTTTCACATATGCATGGGAAGGTAACCATGTGTGTATGGGAAAGTTATCATGTGTGAATGAGAAGGTTATCACATGTTAAATGGAATGGTTAGCACATGTGTATGGGAAAGTTATCATATGTGAATGGGAAGGTTATTACATGTTAAATGAAATGGTTATCAAATGTGCGTGGGAAGGTAAACCAGGTGTATGGGAAAGTTATCATATGTGAATGAGAAGGTTACCACATGTTAAATGGAATGGTTATCACACATGTGTGGGAAAGTTATCATATGTGAATGGGAAGGTTATCACATGTTAAATGAAATGGTTATCAAATGTGCGTGGGAAGGTAAACCAGGTGTATGGGAAAGTTATCATATGTGAATGAGAAGGTTACCACATGTTAAATGGAATGGTTATCACACATGTGTGGGAAAGTTATCATATGTGAATGGGAAGGTTATCACATGTTAAATGAAATGGTTATCAAATGTGCATGGGAAGGTAACCATGTGTTTGGGAAATTTGTCACATGTGAATGGGAAGGTTATCACATGGGCATGGGAAAGTATGAAATGTGTATGCAGGGGAAACAAGGAGCTGCTGTCATAAAGAGTCAAAGCAAGGAGGTCCTTGCAGCTCCTCATTGGTCAAAGTGTTATTACTGTTATGGTATATTTAGTTGCCAGTTCCCCAAAACATTTGTAAATAAATTGTTGTTACTGTGCAGAACTGTTCCTCAGAGCTGACATGTTGTGATTCTTCAGAGATATACAAATGCAAGTGAACAATGTGCAGTCTGTAGTGAATGTTCGCAGTGGTACTAGTTAAAAGATAGAGTTGTTGTTATTTTTGGACTAATTTATTGGGTATTTGTACCTATCTGATGGTTTAGCTGCTGGCTGCCATGGGTGCTGCGACTTCCTAGAGTGGGGAGTTAAATATGATGAAGAGGCATTGTTAAGTGTAGGTTGCTCCATGTTGTAGTCAAATCAGAGGAATTTAATGTTATTTTCATGTTATCCTATGCAACAAAGTTTATTTCCTGCAAAGTACTCATCCTGTTTGTTGCACTTATTTTGATTAGTCATTTTGATTGGTCAGACTTTGAAGGTTGGTGACCCCAAATGACCTTTGACCTCCACCAAAAACAATGGCTTCTCTCCCTAAATATAGCTTCGGGTACTGTTTTAACAATGTTTTCAGATTAAAGCGACTGGTGACCCCACATGACCTTTGACCTCCACCAAAAACAGTAGGGATCATCTATTATGACCAACCCATACACCATATTCAAGATTAGTCACACTTCCCCTTCTTGTGATAACCTGTTCACAAGCAATTTCTAGGGAATATACCATTTGTTCTCTCGTGACCCCGAATGACTTTTGACCTCCACAAAAATTGATATGGATTATCTACTCAATACAGTAAACCCACACATCCAAATATAAGCACATTCACCTGTACCTTTCTTGAGATATTGTGTTTACAAGATTTTGACATTTCAATCTCTCTTGACCTCAAATGCCCTTTGACCTCCAACAAAAGCAATAGGGATCATTTCTTCAATACTGCCAACACACAAACAAGATATGAGCATGGTCACATGTACTTTTCTTGAACTATTCGTTTTTTCAAGCCATTTACCAAGATATTTACCATTTTACCTTTCATGACCCACCCCAATGACTTTTGACCCATACCTGAAACAAAAGGGATCATTAACTCAATATGGACAATCAACATGCCAAATATGATGTTCCTCGCGGTTACCCTTCTTGAGATATCCTGTTTACAAGCAGGTGTCACACACACACACACACACACACACACCTATACACATCGACACACGACATCACCGTCGTCGCATTGATTCCTTGCCCTGCCGTCGGCAAGGAATCAAAAAGCAATGTCTCAGTATTTCCTTTTAAATTAGCTTACCGTGCATCGAGGACAATACAATAGACATTGATTTCAGATGCCAAGCCGACACCCGAGAGGCTTAATCCATAGTTGCAATAGAAACAAAAACAACTTTCTGAATATTCATTCCAGACCACTGCTTTCCACCAAATTCATCCGATAAAAAATGCTTTCTTTCATATGGCATGCGCGTATAAGCTACTGAAATACTAAGCCTGAACCGTACATAATTATCACGATTTAGAAAAACATTATTTCAAACTTAAAAAAATTGACAAAAGTATACGCACGGAGTGTTTCCACCGCAAAGCCAAGACAGCTTGGGGAAAGTATAGCAATTCCGTCTAAAAAAAAATCAGAAGCGCGGCCCGGCTACTAAGATAGATGAGCCACACTTCTTATTTTATTGAAACGTTTCCGACCCAATGCTAAAAGCATGGAATATGGATTCAGTTGAAAGTTGAAAATATTCATAAGCCTGTGTCCAATCGCAAGTCAGAAACAGGCGCGGAACCAAAGGGGATGCTGTCTCGACCAGGACCCTTTTTAAGCCACATCAATAGCGTAAAACATAAGCAAACAATTAGCAAAAGGTAAGAGAATATTAAATAGGGATATTCCATGTTCAAGTTCATACGTTCCCTCTCGGTAGTACCGAGCTTTCGATTGATTGAACGTGGACTTCGTTCTAGTCAACCGGCTTGCCTTCTTGAACGCGTCCACTGCTATGGTACGTCGACTGTTAAAGCCTGTTTCGATTTCCCAGTGCAAGGGTCGACGTGGACGAGTCGTATTAAAATGGCGAATTTACAGTCTAGCCTTGTGTAATTTTTCTAAAATTTTCAACGATGTAAATGCATGTTTACTACATGGACGTCATTTAAGTTATTGGTATGTTTACATGGAGAACACAGCATATTTTAACTTCGAGTCTCCGTCTGTTGGAGCTGCAAGAAAACAGAAAATACAGCACATTCCCTAATGAAACATCAATCTCGTATGCATTGAAGGTAAAAAGTGACCACATTTGTACAAAATAAATGTCGAGGAGGGAAACTAGCATATATTCTTGCCACTTAATTCATTTTCAGAAATTCTGTGACGTCACACATGTGAACGTTCGTTGCGGTTTGGGGCGAACGTCAAAACCGCGGTGGACACGTTCTCGATTTGGCTAGTGGACAAGTGAGACGACGCGACGCATGCGCAGAGGCTAAAATTGAAGTCTCGTATCAGTCGACTAGGTGAACGTGCAAATCGAAAGCTCCCTATAGTTCCGGCGGGCAAGCCATAGCTCTGAATAGACTTCGGTTGCTGGATCCCTATCGGAAACCGAGTCAAGACTTCTCGTGGTCTAGTTGTGTATATCTTTTTACCGCCCTTTCTGAGTTGGGCGGCGGGCAGGTTTTTCTACAGGCCTATGGCTGATATGTGTTCTGCAAAATGTCGGAACTTTTCGCGTACCGTTCCCGCACTTAAAGTTAAACTAGTGCAAGCATTACTAGCAGCGAACTGTTTTTTTTTCTGCATCACCACGGGGTTTTATGCAGCAGCGTTATTCCTTGAAGAGGCTCATTACAGTGGTGTAGCCACGCGGTGGCTTTGGGGTTAACCCCCCCCCCCTCATGTCGTGGACCAACCCCCCCCCCCCCCACCCTGACACCAAAACCCTCCTTATGACACAATCCTGGCTACGCGCCTGGCTCATTGAGTTGGCTCATGAAATTCAACCAATATCTCCACATACAGGCCGATGACAATAGTCAAACTTAGATACCGGTAATCATCATACCTTACACGCAAATAACTGTTTTATGACTGAGTATATACTCAATTCGGTTTTCAAAAATTCGTGACCGGACACATGTTCACAAAACCTTTTAAGGTCAGGAAACAACACAGTTCAAACTACTTTCACTTTTTCTGCAACTTTTGGATATGAAAGTTCGACCTATTATACTGACTATAACTCATTGTTATGTGGTAGTAGTCGTTGTCTTGTGGTAGTGACTCGGTAACACTCTATTAATATCAACTCAATGAGCCCCTTTGAGTATCATGCGTAACGTGATAAGACTTCCATTTGAAGCTATCACTCCTCGTGCCACAAACTTTATCAATTTGATAAATTAACCTCTCTTCGTGAAAAATTTCTCACAAAGTACAATCAGAATAATTACCATCTACCGTAAATCGTGAACTATGAAGAGCTTGGTGTATATCCGTTGATAGTGGGTACTACGAGACGCGCCTGGGAAGGGGGTAGACTTTCCCCAATTTCGACAAGAAATTGGGAAAAATCGTACATTTACTTGAGTTTCATATAATTGGCATGGTTTTAATTACACAAAAATTAGCGTGCACGATAGTCGCCATATTCCAGTAGCGCAAATAAGTTAGTGAGCTATACTCCAAATAGTCAAGATTGCGCAACGTCAATTTCCAAAACAGCATCCGAACTCTACTAAACATTTGCCCGAAAAATAAAAACTGGTGTTAACTTTTTTACCATTGTCACGAAAAAAACCCAAAACAAATCAAAAAAAAAAAAAAAAAAATCGCGTTATATTCACGAAGCCTATGCTTACTAGCCCTTGAACACTGCTGTGTGTTACGTTACATGGCCTAAGCTCATTACACTGTGATGTGGAGTGTAATGAGCTTAGGCCGTGTAACGTAACACACAGCCCTGTTCAAGGGCTAATGCTTACAGTATTGACGATATGGTAAGCAGGCTGTGTCAATCAGCAACACTGTTCCCTGTTTAACAGTTCAAAGTAAATAAATTGTGAATTTTTAGTACGGATGTTTTCCAGTGTCTCGTGGCAATAGCACACGGTCACTGCCGTACGACGCATCATGCATCTGCCCTCGGAATACTTGGCAGCTTGGACGGTTTGGGAAACAAAGGGTTATGATATTCCACAAAGGATTGAATAAGGGAGATAATGTAGGCCTACACCTGTGCATATCCCTTCCCTAAGTTGAACCATCCAGATGGGGGGAAAATAAAAAAAAATAAATAAATAAAAATTAGTTGTTAAGGAAACTCCTTCACTGAAAAAATATAAAAATTGAAAGAGTATCAGAATTCGTTCTTTAAAATGTAACATAGGCGGCGGAAGCGCGGAGGAGGGGGGAGGGGGGGCAGGTGGGCCTGGCCCCCCAATAATTTTTTTTATGGGATATTGGGGGCATGACCCCCAATAACTGAATGTCGCAAATAAATTTTTCAAAAGGAATTAAAGAAATCTAAGTTGCCTATATTATATTTCGGCTATTCTTTGGCTCAAATATTACTTTCCAGGGTGCATCGCCCCCTGGACCTCCACATTAACGATAACCTGTGGAAGAGTTTATTTTCGCCCTTTAAACAGTTACAGGGTATTCTGTAATTGTGCCCCACTCTGAATTTCGGAATAAATTATATACATATCTTCGGAATCTCTTCACTTTTTTCTCGTCGGGTTTCAGGATGCATAATTTTCTAACAGATTTGGAGCGGCTAAAATTGGTTACCTTGGTGTGTATTAAAGTGTGCTCCTAGCATCTGGCATGTTTCTACCTCATGTAGGGATTTTTTTTTCAATTCCTGGGGATGCACAAAATCGTTCCAAAGTCATAATTGATTTGGTGGGTAGAATATTTGGCTCCATTAGCTCAAAAAGCTATGACCGTTACTTCACAGATAATCACAACACAATGCCCGGAATTGTCGAACATCCAAATTTTTTCAAGCATTTGCCCGAAAATGGAGAAGTATCATAGTAAGGGACTAGGATAACATAGTTAAGTAAGGTTAGGAGATAAAAAGATCGCTACACGTTTGGGAAGCCTGTGGCTTAAAAGAAACAATTATTCTTAAAACTGTCTTAAGCTCGTGTAACACAATACCCGAAATGACCGAAACTTCACGCTGCAGTCTTGCAAAAATTTGCCCGAAATGGTCCAAATTCGGCAAAGGTTAAAAAAATGCTGGGACTTTGCCAAATTAATTCAACGGATAGACAGGAGGGTGTTCAGGTGCCCAAAAGTTTGTCATCTATCCTGCTCTGGAGCCAAAAACGGGCAATGGTTAGTTATGAGAATCGGGTAATTTGTTTTTCGATACTTTAATGATGCAGGGTGAGAAAGTCTTCCCGTAGGTCTGCTTGAAAAGTCATTTCAACACACAATTTTGACAATAAGTGTTACTAATAAAAGAAAAATCATCTAATTCATTTCATAATATCTTATTCTTCTGATCAAAATAGCGACTGCTAAGATCCCCATAGACCTATTTTTTTCAAAAGTAAAATCATATATAGTCGGAAGTTCGGGCACACAATTTTTGCAATATATATTGAATTTAGCCAAGAGTCGCAATAGAGTAAGATTCATTACCATGTTTACCGTTCCGGATTGTAGTTTTCCCCCAAAATACGCGGGACCATTTCATCGATTGGTAGCTAGTGATACATTTTATCTGGTAATTTCCCGATCAAATACCACTGCTTAGAACCACCTATAAGCCTGGAAAATGTAATTTTCGACTGCCTCAGGGGTCCGATTTTTCAAAATTTTCTATTCGCTTAGTCGCGCCAACCAGTGGTGAAGCTCCGAGCAGATAGTCTTCCTAGAAGCATTTTAGTTTTGAGTGAACATTTTTTGTGCAAACAGAACCTCGGATTAGCGACTTCTAAGACCCCCTATTGGCACAGGAAATGACATTTTTGACTGTCTGAAGTGGTCGGATTTTTCAAAATTTCCTGTTTCCCGTTTCGCCCCGACTTATGGTGGTGCTTCACTAAGACCGCTCCATAGTGGAATTTAAGTTTCAAGTGATCATTTTTTACAAAAGGAAACTCGAAACAGCGACTGCTTAGATCCCCATATAAGCCCGGGAAATACCATTTTCAACTGTCAGAGGGGTTGGATACAACCAAAGGTGGCGCTCCACTTTGACTGTCTTTCGGGCAGAATTACATTTTTCGGACAAAAATCTTCTGCCCCAACCTGAAATGCTCCCCTACGCCTCTGGAAATACCTTACTCAGGCGTGCACTGGAAAAGCTGCTTGCAACATTCAACAAGATTCCGAATTTGCGATCATAGGATACATCGTCCAGTGGAGTAATGATCTGAGCTAATCAGTATCTCAAGAGTGTGTTTTAATCTTAGAAAAATCACACATTTTCTCACCAGAATAAGAGACAAACAAACCTGGCAAATGCCATTTCCAGGCTTCTGGGAAGTTTTAAAATCCAAAATTTCCTTTGTACGCTTCGCGCCAACTGATGGTGGCGCTACGCTTTAGATGGTAAACTCAAGCCACCCCTACAAAATTATCCAACCCCCCATGGACTCCTACCAGGGCTTTTCCCCTGAACCCCACCAGGGGCCCTTAATCGGACCCTGGACCCCACGCCGATGGGGTTTTGTGCTTCGCGCAAAACCGGACGCCTTACGGCGTCACTATTATGTCGGCTGCCGAAAACTTGTGCCCCCAATAAAAAACATCTTCCGACGCCCATGTGTAAACATTTCCTCTATAATAAAACTGTCAAAGACGCAAAGACGGGAAATGACCCTTTTTGGTGATCTAGGCTACATATGTTTGTCAACCCATAACGATTCGGGCAAACTGATAACGGTGCTCCGATTAGATTGGCTAGTGGCACCGACTTTACCCTAATTACTACACTCTTTAAGCTCCATACTTCAAATGAATGACGAATTGCCGTCGGAGTGGGTGTAGCAATTCATTCTTGAAAACATCATATGCCATACTGGGTGAATCAGTGGCTGAGCAAGAATTGCATGTGATTGACGATTGACATGAAAATTCTGACTGTGCAATAGGCGCAACATCGGTGCCTCTTTATCTGTTTACTGGCCGGCGTGGCCAGAGAGTTGTCAAGGGAGGAGAGGTCCATAGATAAACTCTCAGCGCTCTTAGCCACGGGTTTCTGCAGAGCGCAAGAAAATTTTACTAAAACACCTCGTTTAATCTCCAAACTTCAACGTTAAAAGTTGAAAGTTCGAGATTGAAAGTCGAATTTTTTGTCGAAATTTCGAAAAGTCGGCAGAGTTTTGACTTTCAAACCAAAATTTTGACTTTTCAGAGGGTGATTCTCCCCATATCCAATATTTAGTTAAAGCGGAAACGGAGTTTGTTTTTTTTACAATTTTTCACAACTTTAATTCAGCACCACATTTGTAGTCTAACTTTAATCAAAAGAGTCAAAACGCAAAAATGTTCCGTGATCACGGTCTCTATTAAATAACGTCGTGATTGGTTATTGTATAGTGGTCTTGCAACAGCGTAAAATTTCGCGATGAATATTCAGAAGCTTTCACTCAAGAGTAATGATCAACAAAATTAATGTTCCTTCTACCCGAAAGACGGCGTCCTTTTCAATAGTTCTAAAACGTTAGTAAATTAAAAGATCGGCCCAGAAGGGGAAAACGAGATGCTGGAACAAAAGGTTAACTTTCTTTGTCAAATTGTGACTGTCTCAGTCTCACCCGGCAGGCACCGTCCATATTATTCAGGGCGTCGATATGATTTTCAAAGTGTATGTGTTTGGGGGGGGGGGTGGTGGGGACATCTGGCCTAAACTTTTTCTCCTTTCCTGATTAGGTGCTACAGCGGCGCAGCTAGACATTTTTGCAAAGGGGGGGGGGGGGTTGGCAAGAATCCAAATTTTACCATTTTTAAGTTGAACACCACTTTACCAGGAACGTAATTTGCGGCGCGCGAAGCGCGCTGAAATTTTTGCCATTTTTCAAATTATTTGAAAATATGGAGCTTGTATTGCATAAGAGTCTGGATTCTGATGTTTCTAGCTGTAAGGAAATTTGAAAAGTTGGGGGATTAATGAAATATTTGCATTTCCTATTGGCAAATCTGAGAACGAGGGGTGACCAAACATCGTGTTGCTATACATAATATTATCCAAAGCCGGGATACAAAATGAGGCCCTCCGATCGACGAATTCTTTTGAGTCAAGAGCATATACCGGAGAAAATTTTGAATTTTATGGAAGAAAATTTATGAAAAGAAAAACACCGTAGTTACCGGTGTCACTTGATGATCTGGTGTCACGTAATATCAAATTTCTGATTTTATCACTTGGAGAGCTCTGGCAGTGTTTACCAAACTGAAGGATTTAAAGCGAGCACTTCCGCTTAGGAATTGCAATTTTTGGCGCCCGAAGCGATCGGAAATTATCAAAACTACACGGCAGACTTGTTTCACAAACTTTAAATTTCCTAATTCTTCATTTTTCAGAGCAGCCTGCCCCCTGCAGCTATGGCTTATAAGCCATTGACTGTCTAAAAGAAAAGGGCCCAGATGCAAAATGGTGCTAGCCTAAATGTTTCAATATTTTGAGTTAGGCCTACTAAGGAATCTTTAAAGTTTTTAATACATGGTCTTGAAAGTGTGGTTATTTACTACAACGGACTACGGTCAATGTGAATTTAAATACCGGGCGTATTAAGTAATTAGAATTACAGTTAAAATTGTGATACTTTTGCGAATGATTTGCGCATAAGTTCTGATAGTAAGGAACCATTTGTAATGAAAGAAGGTAAAATAAATCCATAAACTGTTCAAAAGCACACTTCAATCTAATGTGGGAAAATCACAGATCGAGCGGGAAGGGGGGGGGGGCGGCTGGTGCCCACCGGGTGCTACTGAGACACCGCTGCTCAGGCCTACCGGTGTAAGCTTGTTGATAAAAAACATTAAATATGTCCTTTCGGACGACACCTTATCATGCGTACATTATAACTGCAGACAGACGATGGAGGTGTACCTCTAATTCCAGATTGAAGTCTCTTATCCAGCAAACGTGTGTGTGATGTTAGTTCTCTGATAATGGTCAAGCACGCGAAAATATTAAGGATTTGAAAAGTAAATATGTGGTTATTGATACAGAAAATTGTTAGTAATCGGTGCAGGACACCTTTCACAAAAGCCGTGTAATTTGGACCCCCTAATTACAAAGCCCCACAAAATCAGAGATAAGCGCAACCAACTGCTCTAAGGGGCACTATTGGGAGATTAATGGAATAATCTTTTTGTAAGAGAGTAGAAACTCTCCTTACATTTTCCCAGGGAAAGTTATCGCTAAAAATAGAAAATTTTGAAAGCCGTCCAATTTACACCACCCATGTGTAATTTGAACCTACAAGGTGTGTAAAATGAACCACCTGCTGTGTAAAATGACCGGGCAATATATTGCTGCAAAATTTCTCAAATCATCATGTGAATTGATAACAGAAACACTTCTCACACCCTCCTGCCTTTCAGTGTTATATTTTAGGCCTAACTGATGTTATTTCCTCGAAAAATGACTTGCCCTTTGCTTGCCTTCCCCATCCCAAAGTCGCCGGGCGCCGCAACGTACCAAGTAGGCACAGACCAAGTTTAGTAATTAGCTCATGGCATGGGAATTACGCATATGCCCAAGCTTATTACTAATACAAATTGCGAAGAGGAATGAAAGGGTGAGCAAATTCTTCTATGTAGGGTACTCCTACTGTCTATTCATTTCCATGTGTGTAATTAATTGAAGCACCCGGGCCCACGTGTTTGTAATTTGGACCGGTCCATTTTACACATCATATCCTTTAATGTGGACGAGCTGTCCATATTACACACCATGGGTGGTTCAAATTACACGATGTTACAAATTTTACCCAAACTCCTCTAGCCTAGCCAAGTGTAGTTTTTACCGAAATGTAACAGCCCAGCACTCAATAGGAATTATTATATTTTGTCATAATCATTATGCCTTGGGGGTGAACAAATCATTTCCGAGTAAAAACCCAACAAAGGGTCAACTCGAAAATAAGATCAGTTCACCAGTTTCCAATAAAAACCACACAGAATTGTGGAAATCATCTTAATCTCATCGATTGCGAAGTCAAACGTGAGTGTTCTGAGTTAGGTAACAATGACACATAAAAGTAAGATACCCTCTCCTTCTGTGTTGGAATAATGCCGGTGGTTCAATTTACACACCGGTCCAAATAACACGGCTTTCCCCTACATGTATATTCTTTTTGGAAGTATACCCAACTGTTAAGTTTCGGATCACAAAAAGTGTACGGACAACGCTAATGTCCGCGGCCCCCACCCCAAAAAGTTGAGGGGGGGGGGCGCAAGCCTGTCTCCTGAAGTTTCGTGAATAAATAATTTGTCATCATCTTGACCGAATTTACCTACGTAGCAGAGAGAGGGTACAGCATGTTTCTTTTTCAGCCATGTCCCTAACAGGCTGTTTGCAGCGGCATGCCTCTAACCGTTTTACGTCGGCGTGTTCCTTTTTCAGTTTGTCAGTCATGAAGCCGAGTAGAGTAGGACACAAAAAGTACACAAAAAGTTCAGTTCGTCAGTCATGTAGCCGAGTAGGACACCAAAAGGACACTTAAGCCCCCCCCCCCCACACACACACACACAAAAGTCCCCTCCCCCAAAACCCCACCCCCAAAAAACCCACAAAAACCGTGGGGAACTTTAACGGGGTGAATGTCCCCTCTACTCACCCCCAAATCGACTGTCGGTTATTCATCTCGTGAATAAATTTGTCATCCTTCGTGCGCAGAGAGCACGGGGTGTACGGCGACCACGTGACGGCGACATGTTCCTTCGCCAGTTCGTCAGTCATGAAGCCGAGTAGCTGAGAAAACAGAGTCCGTTCCGCGGGGTGCACATTGGTACGCGTTAGATAGCCGGTCAAAGAGCAACCTATTATCCTGCTCTAGCTTAGGCCTATGTCGTTAGCCTAGACTAAAGTTAGCCTAACGTTAGGCCTAGGTCTAAGGGTAAATATTTGGTGTCACCTCAAATCTAGGGCTGCACTGGAACTCAGATCCGGCCGGAACTATCCGGCCGGAACCCAGATTTTGCTAAGTTCCGGTTCCGGCCGGATCCATTTAAAAGTACCTGGCCGGAACTTTATACTTGCTTCAAGTCACATACTTTCACAGTTTGAGTTAAATCATTAAGAGGCAAATGAAAAAAGATCTGAGAGTTTTCTTCCCAATTCTTTTTGTTATATGAAGGCCTAATCCTCTTACTCTAAACAGTTCCAGTTCTCCTAGCCTACTGTACTTACTCTAAACTTCCTCCTAGAAGTGTCTACTGTAAAACTTATTCTCATTCGAACACAATCTCAGTTTATTGCTTCAGTATGAGTAAATAACTGACCACGATGTGAAATCGAAACAATTTCAGTAGAGTAGATGTTGTGTAATTCAATTAAGTTAAGCTGAAGTACTCTACATTCTTGAATTTGCTGTCAATCAAAGCAGTGGCTTTGTCAAGGGAAAGGGGTACAAGGGGCATGTGCCCCCTGTAAAACCTTGTGTCCCACCCCAAATAATATTTGGTAAATTGTTGCAATTCAATTTACTTCGATATTAAATCACCCAAAACACCTGGGAAATGCCACTTTTTGGCTGTCTAAGGAATTGAGTTTTTCAAAATTTTCTGTACAATCCAGTCAGCACCAACTGAAGGTGGTGCTCAGCTCAGGTAACCTGTCAGACAGGATTACATCTTTGATCGAGAGAGAATCACATATAACTGTCCATCATTTGCTTCCTCTATAGTTCAGCTCCTATTCCTCCTTTATCAAAATGTCAGCAAGTTCTGCTTTTGGTATGTAGTAGTTTCACCAATAGTCTTACTTGTGTTAGCCATTATTTGCAAAACATTCTAGAGGAAAATGACAGAAGATTTCCTGTTTTTAAGTGTAATTTTATCTCAACGTTGCAACTTTTTTCTTGGTTACACCATTTAACACATGTGTTGTTAAATCCCGTTGAACTAACTGACCCACCAGGGGCCCTACAGTGTAAAATGGCCTCCTGGACCACAACCAAAACAGCCTTGCACTTCATACTTGGTGGCGCCTCCAACATTATAAGTGGTACGTGTCTAGCAGTGCCCCTCTCCCCTCCCCAGCAAAATCATTGTACTGTATGCCCCCTGCGATGTCTAGAGCAAAACATCTGGGGATGCCACTGAATCAAATAGCTGTGCTAATTGGGAATTTCTGTGGACTAATGTAAAAGTTGTCGTTTGGGGTGAAAGGATTGAGCCTTAACTAACATTTAACTGTTAAATGTGTCAACAACATGTAGCCCTATGTATGATAGTGGAGAAATCAGAACCTATATCAAAAACATACTGTAATAATAAAAAGGTAGCAACTCTCACCCAAACTACAATTTTTGTATACATCTAGTCTAAAGAATTCTATTGGCACAGCTCTGTCATTAACAGCAATTTCCAAAATTGCAGAGCACTGTATACTGTAGCTCATATTTATGTACTGTACTGAGAGTGTTCACATTGGGGTCTTGTAACTTTTCATGAATCAATAAACTGAAATTTTGTCTGGATGAGGATGAGTTTTAGACAGATATAGGATGGGGAGGGGGGTCTTCAGTAAGTAAGTTTGGAAAATTAGAACTGTCTGGGATGAGAGAATTAGGCCTTTCATATATATATATATATATATATATATATATATATATATATATATATATATATATATATATATATATATATATATATATATATATATATATATATATATATATATATATATATATATATATATATATATATATATATATATATATATATATATATATATATATATATATATATATATATATATATATATATATATATATATATATATATATAAATAAATACAAATAATTGCCCAAAAAACAAGACTGGACAGAGTGCTCAATTCTGCAAGCAGAAGAGCGGATATCGACCATGTATTTATGCTGTAAAAGCAAACAAAACCCTACTTAAAGTTTCTCACAAATCAATGCGATCGTCAGGGGATCTCGGTTAACAATGAACACCAGCCTTCGCCGTTCTGGGTTTTTAACCATTGCCCGCTTGAGTAACTTTCTTGCGTGTGTGGTGATGGCGGCATTGTGATAGAATCTCCGATCTTTTGTTCAAGAGGTTGGGGGAACGGTGATCGACTATAGCAAGTTTTTCAGCTTGACAAAGGTTACAAAAGCCAGATGGAGTTCTATGTGTGTTTGACTGTGCTAATATGTGCCAACGAATTGTAAAAGCCTGGCCGCTCCTCTTAAGGGACCAAACGTGTTTAGAGAGCTCGGTTTCTTTTTCATGACGTTCTAAGTTAAAAGATTTCTTGTGGTTGTTGTACCTTTCCTTGAATGGGCCGCCAGACATGCCTATGTATGAGTGTGTGGCATCGTTACTAGTGACTTCAGCCTTGTAGACTACGGCTGATGTGAGGCATTTCCCATGAAGGGGACAAGAAATTTTAACCCTGCAGTTACAGCCGCGATTTGGGGGTGTAGCAGTTTTCTTTGAAAGCACCTTAGAGTTGTGGTTGCTTATGACGGCTTTCATGTTTTTCATGCAACTATAACTGACTTTCACAGTGTTTTTGTTAAATATTTTGTGCAGCTTATGCCCCGGGGAAAGTGTTTGGCTATGAGTTTGAGGAAAGCCCTGCCAACGTTAGATTTGACTGTTTTACTGAACGGGGGGTTGAACCAAATGACCTTCCTGTGCCTTTGCTTCCTCTTTCGCCTTGGGGTTTGCGGGCTCTCAAAGGGGTACTTCAGTTTATGTTGAAAGCCACTGGAGTCTAGTGCCTTTTGGTAGGCAGGCGCTGCAGCGTCAAAAACTGCTTGATTGCAAGAAAGCTCAGCAATACGTTTGTTTACAGCCATGGGGATGTTTTTAAGTATGTTGGGTGGGTGGTTTGACTGGGTATTAATGAACAGGGGGGTGTCGTTGGGTTTCCTGTAGGGGGCATAGGTACCATCTCTCATATTAAGCGTGACATCGAGGAAATTTACGGTATGGAGGTTAGTTTCGATAGTGATTTTCAGGTCGAACTCGTTGAAAATTTTAATGAAATCCTTGCGGGCTCTGTCAGCGAGTCTTCCGGAGCGCGTTCTCAAGGATGCAAGTCCGTCGTCCCTGTAAAGTCCAACATCGGAGACACAGTCGTGCTTCCTAAGGCTGTTAAGGATGTAGAGACCGACCAGTTCACATACCTCAGCGCCATCGAAACTGCCCATTGTGACATCAAAGGAGTGGGGTTGCTTCGTTTCGTCCAGGGTGTATTTTTACTAAACAGGACTGACTTTCTAGCATGCATGATGATAGAGAAGTCCAGTCTCGAGATATGCACAGGCTGCTTAGCCCATGTGAGGGCGGTAGTGAGTAGTTGCTGAGAAATGGAGGGGTAGAAGTCCACAATATCAAAGGCCATAAAGGTACGGAACTGCTTATCCTTGAGGGAAGTAAACCAGTCAATGACCGCGGATGTGCTTCTCCACTGGTTAACTTTCGTGGCGGCCCGCAGGTTTTCATTTACACGTTCAAGGATAATTTTACTGACTCGTCCCATTTCGCTCTTGGCAGGGTTGATTAATCTGCATGATATTTTGTTGGGGAAATTTTCTTTATGGTCCTTGACAGTGATGAAAGCTTCTCTCTCCTCCATGTGATTGATACGGTCCTGGATATCAATCTTAGAGGCAATGTCTGTCTGTTCTTTGTTGATGTCAGCAACAAGAGATGCGTCAGCAACTTTGTATTTTTGTGTAATGTTGTCATTAAGGAGCTTGGTGTAATCATCTGGGTTAGCTGCGTATAAATTTCGGGTTTTATCGGCAGGGATTAGCACTTTGTTAAGAGATGACGTTTTCTTGGCGTCATTCTTTAGTTTGTGTTGGAAGGGGGAAGGGGAACTCCTAAATTCGATATTCTCCACCATGGCTATCAAGTCGGTTTCGAATGGTTTGAGGTCACTGACCACCGGCGGGTTCTTTTTTGATTTGAAGCCGAACTTGCTGTCTGTACAGGTGTCTAAATCTAAAAACAGACCCAACCCAACACAAAAGATAAAATGTAAAAACTAGGACCCTAACAAAGGAGATAAAAGCTAAGTAGAAGCAGGAGACATAAAAGGGGATAAAAAGGCGGCTACAGTCTACGAGCACGTCGTTTTTTGGCTTGACAGTTAAAACCGTCATTTATGTTGAGACCCTTTGGGTAGACACAGCTTTTGATAATACTAGTACCAGGGTAACCGGAAGTGTTCCTGATGGTCCGACTGATTCACTCCTGGGAGAATCAAGTATCCAGCCGGTAGAAAAATGTTCGGGTTACCTCAGCAGGGATATGGAACCGGTCACTTTGAGGGGAGACAAATATTCAACAGTTATTAATCTGTCTTCTAAAGAGCTGTCGTTTGCCCAATTGGATCTTCTTGCGAAAGGCTTAACGTTTGCTCCGGTGCCCCCTCATGTTGACCGTCTCGCCCTCAAAGAAAGTATATCGAGGTTTGGACGCTCGTTACGCTTAGCTGAGTATTTCCACGACAGGGAAACTTCCACTGATGTCGGTGACTTAAAATTTCGTAAAAAGTCATCCTGGATTCCTCCAATTAACAGAGACAAACATCTTGACGCCTTCATTGATGTGGTTGAAAAAGAATTATTGGAAGCGCCATGCCGCAGTTTTTTCAGTAATTTATCTTTTCAGGAACGTTCTGTTATTACAGAATTACAAAATAACATTGAACTTGTTATTAAGGAAGCTGACAAAGGTTCAGGGGTTGTCGTTATGGACAAAGAAAGGTATGTTAAAGAAGGCTATCGTCATTTGGGTGATGATTCTGTATATAAAAGGGTTGACAGCAGTTTTATTAGCAATGTTGAAAATGAAGCATCCTTGATGCTCCAGTCTTTGGTTAGCCAGAATGCTATTTCTGATGATATGTGTGAGTTTGCTACCCCCACTGATTCTAGAGCTGCCCGATTCTATCTTTTACCTAAGGTCCACAAAAATGGGGTGCCCGGGAGGCCCGTTATTTCTGGGTGTGGTTCTGCCACTGAAGGGATTTCAGAATTAGTTGATTTTTTTTATTAAACCCCTTGTGCCTACTGTTCCTTCTTATGTTCGGGATACAATGGACTTTCTTGATAAGTTACGTAAGCTTGGTCCCCTTCCCAAAGATGCTATCATCGCTACCATAGATGTGGTGTCTCTCTACCCCAGTATTCCTCATAAGGATGGGCTCGAAGCTCTTCGGAGTTTCTTGAGCCATAGACAACTCCCAACTCAGGTTGTTATATAGTGCTGTGTGTAAAATGGCTCCTTTTGTCCTAAATAATAATGTCTTTGAATTTAATGAAGAGTTCTTTTTACAAACCTCAGGTACCGCCATAGGTACTAAAATGGCCCCCTCTTATGCTAATATTTTTATGAGTGTGTTTGAGGAACAAGCGCTTGCGTCCTTTCCTTATAAACCAGACGTGTGGCTCAGGTTTATTGATGATATCTTTGTTGTTTGGACTCTCGAGTTTATGGAGGTTCTTAATTCTCAGCACCCCAACTTAAAGTTCACTTTTGATTTTTCTTTTTCTACTGTTCACTTCTTGGATGTTACTATTGTTAAAAATGAAGCGGGTTTAATCAGCACTGACCTTTATATTAAGCCGACCGACACCCATCAATTTCTTTTGTGTAACAGTTGTCATCCTGGTCATATTAAGCGTAGTATCGCGTATAGTCAAACTATGAGGATCCTTAGAATCTGTTCTAACCCTCAAACTGCAGTTCGTCGTTGCAATGATCTTGCCACATACCTTGTAAAACGCGGCTATAATCGACGTAAAGTTATGCAGCAGATTAAAAGGGCCCGTTCCAATTTTACCAGCCCCACCCATCCCCCAGCTAGTACTGAAGAGGAATACAAGAAGGTTTACTTTACTGTTGACTACCATCCGGGGTTACCTGATATTAGCGGCACTTTACATAAAAATATGTCTCTTCTCCATTGTTCTTCACTAATGAAGCGTGTTATTCCTCACCCCCCTGTTGTTAGCTTCCGTCAACCCCCAATCTCAAAAAATTATTAGTCCGGGCTAAACTTAAAACTCCTCCCAGTCGGGGGACCCCCTGCGCACCTTGTAATAAGAACAAGACCAAACCCTGTCAGTTGTGCGGTCTGCTTATTTGTAATAATTTTATTGTCAGTACTTCTTCTGGTAGAAAGTTCAAGTGCAGAAATTTTAATACTTCTTGTGATGCTAAATTGGTTATTTATTGTATCTTTTGTCCGACTTGTAATTATCAGTATGTGGGTCAAACTAATAACTTTAGAATCCGTATGAATGCTCATAAGTCAGATCTTTCAAAATGTGTTAAGGGTGGTTCTGATTTTAAACATTGCACAGAGCTTTACAAGCATCTCAAGGCACATTCACCTACCAAGTTCTATTTTCAAATTTTAGATGTAGTGCATTCTTCTCGCAATTCGGATAGGGATAATCTTTTGGATAAAAAGGAGAGGGGGTGGATTTGGAATTTGGATTGTGTCTACCCAAAGGGTCTCTACATAAATGACGGTTTTAACTGTCAAGCCAAAAAACGACGTGCTCGTAGACTGTAGCCGCCTTTTTATCCCCTTTTATGTCTCCTGCTTCTACTTAGCTTTTATCTCCTTTGTTAGGGTCCTAGTTTTTACATTTTATCTTTTGTGTTGGGTTGGGTCTGTTTTTAGATTTCTAGTAAGTGCTTTTTGCCTTTCATCCGTTTTATAGTGTCTGTTTTTCGTTTTGCCTTTTAGTTGTCTAAACACGTTTCTGAGGAAGGGGCCGGTGGTCCTGAAAGCTAAATATATGCTCTTGTTTTACCAGTTTTTACTTTTTGTTATATATATATATATATATATATATATATATATATATATATATATATATATATATATATATATATATATATATATATATATATATATATATATATATATATATATATATATATATATATATATGTATGTATGTATATTTGGAATTGTTGTGCAGTTTTACTTTACAAAGTTTTGGCTTTTTCTTTCCAGTAAATATGAAGAAAAACCATACTGTGGAGAACTCCCATAAAACCGTAAGCTCTGATGTCCTGTAAAAGACCTGAGGGTTCCTTAAAAAGTATTAACATGAGAAACAAAGCAGAAAAAAGCCAAATTTTTTTCGATTTATCAGAGGGGAAAGATGAAATCCATTCTAGATCGATAAGAACAGTTCTAGGCTACTCAGGGACTGAGCACAAATTCTATTATTGCAGTGTACAATATGGTTATTTCCTTCATTTTATATTCAAAAAACGTTACGTAGCGATGACGCTTTTGCTTGTTTAACCGATCACAGTCAGTGACTCAGTATGCAAGGGGCCAATACTTGTATACTGCAGAACACAGTGCACAGGTACGTACGTACGCGCGCGGGTTTCGATCGTTCCGTTTCTCCCAGTTCAAGCTCGATCGATGAATCGAACATTTTCTGGGCTCACATAGGGTGAATTACGCACAACACGCACCCTTACACAGCAAAGTGTAATTAAAAGCATAGATAGTTTCAATAAAACCTATGGCAAGTTTGCCAAAAATCGGCATATTAGACTAAAAAATCGGTAGCCTGTTCAAATCTCTAAAAAGCGGCATTCTGACCGCCCAAACTGTCAGAGTGGCAAGTATGTGATATGTGTTAAATGTAAGCCGTCGCATGTTCGTAATCTAGGCCCACATTCAGAAGAAAATCGGAAAATTTAAGTGCTTTCTTCCCCCTCTTCCTTCCCGCGGGAAAAAATCTAGCTACGCCACACTGCAAGTAACCTTCGCCCAACGCGCAAAATGTACGCCACAGTATAGTTTATGGTTAAGGGATAGCCTAGCAGACGACCAACTACCACCTAGAAACTTGACAATTTTAACGTCCGAGCTTGTAATTGCAAGAAGTGCAGCGCCCATTCGACCGATCTAACGATCGGTGAAATACATAAGCTAACGTCATTCTTTGACCGACGATCGGTCAAATAAGGTAGGGCGCCATCTTTCTTTGACCGACGGTCGGTCAAACAAGCACAAGTGCGGGGCTCATTTGACTGACGATCGGTCAAATAATCCCCACCTATCAAAAATACATTCTTCCTAACTTTTTAATGCATCAACCAGCTACAAGTCAGCTTCATACTGTGTAGGCATTAGTAAGGCTATTTTTCCCTTGTTGGTGACTTTATCTTACTGCAGGCATGAAAATGCACTCAAAATACTCAGTTCCGGCCGGAACTTAAAAACAATTCCGGCTGGTCCCGGTTCCGGCCGGATCCAAAATTTCAGTTCCGGTGCAGCCCTACACAAATCTGTCCGTTGTTGGAAGATTCGTGAGTTCTGAAATAGGCCTAGGCCTAGGTAAAATTGCCATATTAAGTTATAGCCAAGGCGAAGCTAGGCCTAGCTACCGTCAGTTTGGAGCTGGAACAGGGATGGGAAGGGATGGTTTTGAGATTGACGGATGGTCATATGATGATTAGGCTAGGCTATAGCCTAGGCCCCTATTGAAACGTTGGAACTTGGATAGGCCTGTCCCTACGTGTGTTGCCTGACGTTATATAGCCTAGCCTAGGCCTAGGCTAGGTCTTGTTAAGAATACATGGCCTATAGGGCCTAGGCCTAGGCTACACTAGGCCTATGTCTAAAGTACATGGAACTAGTCTCATGCATGTGAATTATCTAGGCTTAGCCTATCTGGTTGTGAGAAGAGCAGGGTGTAGGCTAAAATCAGATCTGATGTAGGCCTAACGTTAGGCCTGGACCTAGGCTAGGTAGGGCCTAAGTTGCACACACTAACGTAGGCCTAGGCCTAACTGTTAGTGTTAGGCCTAACGTTAGGCTAGGCCTAGTCATTGTAATCAGCATGTCTTTTGTTGGATAGCCTAAGGGTAGACAACAAGCAATGTTGATTCCACTGAAGTAATTGCTTGGTAGCCTAACGTAATGCATAACCTAGAGACCTTACTCCTTAGGCCTAGCCTATTGTACAACTTAAGAGAGGGCCTAGCCTAGGCTAGGCCTAGTTGTTACTGGGATCCCTTACTATGCTTGACAGCTGACCCTATAATGCAGTACATTTCCAGATTCAAATTCAGAAAACAGCAAACTTTGAACCCATTGTTTGCATACTACTACGTATACATGCTGCTAGAATTGAATAGGATGTTTTAGCCAATGTTACCCGACAAAAAGACGTTTTCTCTGGTGAAATTTTCTCTGTGTTTGCGGCAGTCAAACCCCCTGTTAACCAACCTTGTTGCTCTATTGAGCAAATAGTCTTTGAAAGGGTCAAAAGCATTTAACTTTATTGATCTCAAGATACCTGAACAGGAAGTTCTCTGATAGATTCTGGCTTATTACAGTTCCCAGCTTGAGATGGCTGAAACTTGCTAGGCCTATTCGCTTCTAGTGTCATGAGTGAACTTAGTTAGGCCTGCTAGGCTAAGTGTGTAAGAGAAGATGAGAAATTCCAATGGAAACTATCATGCCAAAATAAGGGTTCCGTCATATTCTGGCAAGTCGAACTTGAACAAGAAGTCTTGGCATAGCCTAGGCCCCTAGGCCTATATGCTACTTCCAGTTTTGTGTTATAAATACTCCACACTTGAGTCCTAGCCCCCCCCCCCCCCCGCCAAGGCTCTTGCAAATGATGTCAACAAAAATGGTTATCTTGCATGTTTTACCTGATGAAAAACAAAACCTAACAGGCCTAGTACCGAGACCTTTGTTTGCCTCACCAAATTTTTCTTTGGGGGCAAACCCCCCCCCCTCACCCAGGACCATGCTGGCAAATGTGCATGCTGCACAAATTATCTTTGGCATGCAGTTAAGACTTAAACTGCAATTTCATGGAGTTAATTTTCTTTCTCTTTGCATATGCACTGTACTTAACTCATACTGTGCCAATTTGGCATGGCATAAAAATTCTTGTAGGACATCTGACTGGTATAAAATTTAGGGGCTCATTTACAAAGTTTTCAGTATGGCCCCAGGGTTCACACCCCTGTTTGCAGCAACCTATCGTGCAGTCAGATTCCAGTCCTGACTTAAAGGCCCAGTTCTCTCACTCCAAACAGTACCAGTTCTCCAAACCTTCTTACAGGAGCCCCTCCCACAATTGACTGAAATTCATCCTCTTCCAGATAGTTTGCTTCAAGGTAAATGTAGAAAAACTCAATTAATGTAATCAGAACACTCGCAGTACGGTCCTTGCAGTGTAATATAAGCTTTGGTACTCTGCATTGTTTGAATTAGCTCTCAATGAAATTAAAAGTGCTGAGCCAGTTGAGAATTTTGGTACCCCTGTACCAATAATGTAGTTTGGGGTCAGAGGTTTGGCCCTTTAAAAGAATCATTCTGGTATCTTTGTATGAAGAACCAAATGGCATTCTGATCTTCAAAGTTCAATGACTTAAACAGTCTGCAGTAATCTTGCATGTATTATAGCCTAATTTTATCTTGTGCTTTATAAATTAATTGATCATGTAATGTTACTTTCCATGCAATTGTCTAAGTAGTCCAAACCATTTTTAAGCCCTTTGCTGACTTGGTTCATTATGTTTGCAATGCCATTTCTAGGTACAATTTCACATGGAGTTTCATCACAATCCAACCAGAGCAGTTTTTGCACGACAACCAGGTAAGGTACAAAATGCACTCAGGTCAAGACCTAAGCTGAATAGTGTGGACAAGCACAACAAATGAAATACTTGTACAAAAGGCTCACTGTTTGTGATAGGAACATGTACTGAAACAGCGAAACTGATACACTTGCATGACTTGCATATAATGCAATATATTAACATTAAACTATGTACAGACACAATAAATGAAAGACCCGTGTCATTATCCACATATATTTTGTTTCATGTATGTTTCTATACCCGCAGGGAGTATCTTTTAATCTTTTTGCTTTTACTGTCAGCACAGTACAATGATGCGCTACATTGCAACAATTATCAATGCTGACCCACAACATACTATTGATAAAAACATTTACAATGATAAAAGTAGTGTAAAGTACTGTATCTATCTACTGCATTTGAATTGCTCAAGGTCACAAATGACATGGTACAGTGGTTTGATTTGTCCAGGCAGCTTGTGCAGTGTTAAGCTAAGGAGTACTAATGACATCATTAACAAAGGTATTAATGATAATATAAGTCAAAGAAGATTTTGTACCATTTGTTTTGTATAAATTTATTATAGGGATGTTGCTAAACATGTTTGATGCCATGCAACTTCCCCAGGCCATCTGCATATCAATTGTATGATGCACCCTCTGACCTTGGGAGAGGTGGTGGGTCTTTTTACTTATATAAAAGCTTTAAACATTTTTGTGCATTGGTACACCCCTCTGTCAGTCATACAGTCAACTCAACATTTCATAGACTGATGTGCCTTTAATGTAAAATTTGACAGAATTGCGCATGGCTGAATTAGCACTCATCCTATAGGCTGAGACAGGTCAAGTTTGCTGTGACAAACACTTTCTCTCTCTGTAGATTTTATTTGTGATTGACTAGCCTTTCTATGTCTGCAAGGAAGAATTTTGATAAAATGCTCTTAAGAAGTGGTATTGTGACAGTGGTACAGACTGCCATTCATTCTTGCAACATAAATAAAAATTATGGAAAAGTAAAAAATTAAATATGAAATGTTTGTTTTCTATAGCAGAGACATCAAATACTGTTTGTATATCATTTTTCAATTTCATTTGGGCAACCGAAAATTTTTTCAGACAACCTTAACTTTGTTCCAGCTTGTCCAATGGTCATCCAAACTTTCCTTAAAAGTCAAGGCTGTTGTGTGGTTTCAATTAGGTAGGTTTGATGCAACATTTAAGGAACTTTTGTGCACCTGTCCCATGCCTCACAACTCAGACAACCATGACCCATATTTGACTCATCATTGGGATGAGATCAGAGGGTGTATAGATCTTACAATAATTGATAGGCCTACATGAATTAAGTGAAATCCAGAGGAAGCAAATGCTTTCAATATACTTACTGGGCATGAGCAGTCACCAAAACTTATTTTGAGACAAGTAGCATCTTGGCCAGTTTCCTCTCATTTCTCATGGGAGCATTGTCATGAAATTGTAGAACATAAAATAATGTATTCAAGATAAACAAAGAAATTACTATAATTCACAACTCAGTGAGAAAAAATACTGTAGGGGGACATGATTCTGAAAGGCTATTCATGAAATATGACAGTCTACTACAATTATGCAAATTGGAGCGACTACATCCCACTTTTTTAAGTTTCTTCTACAATTTCTCATTGCAGTGAGCTATTTTACTATAAACTAGTCACAGCGAGTGCTGCAGGAACGTTTTTCCCTTATTTCCTATTTCTTTCTCGTTCTTGATTGTTTCCAAATTATTGTAATAATCAAAATGTTTTCTTTCTTTCTTTCAGCTCGTATTCTGTTGGTGGACTTTTCTCCTCCATGTTCGAGTGGACTTTGTCAGAGCATTTGCGATAGCGTAGAGAATTTATTCACGTTTGTTTGCAACTTTTCAGGGCCTTGCAGAGTACCGTACTTTGGCTTGTTTGCCCTGGGATCTTACAGTGAGGTAAATGAAATATTTTACGGTAGTGTTTAAAATTTTTATAGCAGTTTTGCTGTTTCTGGGCTTCTTTATCCAAAATCAATTAAAACTCACGTTTCATATGAAAAATGTGCTACATTATTTTGCTTTTGTATAGTAATTTGTCCATTTTGTTTACTAAAATTTGATGGGATACTGGATAAGTTAATCTCTGGAAAGAATTTAAAGAGACCAGGGCATCATCAGGGTACTTAGATATGTGTGATAATAGAATGATGAGGTAGTCACTTTGTTTTGAAAATGACTTTAGTCATGGAAAGTTTTTTTTTTTTAGGCCTGACAAAGTTTTGAAATTAGTGGAAAGTGTGAATTTCTGAAGGAGTCATGGAAATTTTCACTTAGTGATGTACTTCCATTCTCACTTGGAATAAAAGAATGTATTTTGACACGAAAAATTAAGATTTATCATTCTCTTCCTTGCAAATTTTATGTTTTATACGTAGGGGAGGTCATGGAAATTTTTAATTTGTTCCTATGAAAGTAATAAAAAAGTGATAAAATTCGGTTATCCACAGAGTGCAGGAACACTGAGTTATGCTGTAAAAATTGTAAACCTTGGAATGTTTTAGAAAAGACATCCTTTATCACTTCTACAAAAAAGATGGGCAGGCAAATGTTAATCCATTCCTTTGCAGGTTATATTTTTTTTGAAGGCATAATAGGCATCTGATTTTGCAAGTCTTATAGCTACGAGCCTGAGAAAGGGAAATGATGAACAACCTTTCAAAGTAAAAGTTTGTGTTCTGTTCTTTTCATCCAGTCTAGAATGGTGCCATATATGACAGACCAATGATGTTAATGGTCTGAAGGCTGTGAGGTTGGTCAAGTGTTGTCCTTCAATGGATGTATAGCTTCTTTGGCAAGAAGTTAAAAGTTTGGTTTTGCCAGATGGACCAATTTGTTAGAGAGTCAGGAGGACAAAAGAAAAAGTTTGTGTTATATAGCTGCATTGGATGAAGGTAGGGACTTCTGAAGTGATATAGGCCTGAAAGTTTCAATTGTTGATCTCAACAATTTATCACTAAATCAGGGTTCCCAACTCCCCATGCAGTAAGGAAAATGAGGGAAGTCTATAAAAAGTGTTATTTTGTAATGGTATTGCAAGTTCTTGAATTTGGAGTGTTTGGCCTGGAAAAAGGGCTATATGGTCATGAAGTTTAAAAAACTTACACTTACAATTGTTCCAATCATGTTTTGTATGTACATGCTGGGTAAACACTCAAAACAAAGACCAGGCTGTATGGAATTTTTAGTATTAAATATTTCCATTTTAGTCTTTAAAAGGTCTTGAATTTCAGAACTTCAAAAATGTGGGAACCCTGATTATTGTTTTCCATTGTCGATTTATACTTTAATTATCCTGTTTGGTTCATTTTTCTCTTCTTTGGACATTTCTTCTGTAGAACCTTTTTCCACTGCAATATGTTCCCGGTAACTATCCAAGAATACAAAATGCACTGGAAGAGCTGAGGGCTTTCGGAAGGGATGGCTTCCTTATGAATCAACAGAAAACATTTTTGTTACAGTCTGTTAAAGAAGCCATCCTTCAGTTTAAAAAGCAGTCTCAAACTCTTCGTCAGGTATTTATATCTCTGCTTAAAATTGTTTTCTTTTGCTTTCTTTTGCATCATTTTCACCCAAAATATTTGTTATTTTCACAATTTGTCAGGTTCTACTTAATTTATGCAGTCCTTGGAAATGATGAAACGTGTCACACCAAGTTGAATTCATTTTCAAACTTCAAAAGCTTGCACAACCTCTAAAGTCTCCCTGTGTGCTTTAAAATGTGTTTAATGAGTATGGTGAAATAATAACAACCTTTGCAAATTTACTGATTTCGAAAAAGAGAAAATATTCTTAGCACCCTGTATTTTACGTGAAAGGGAAAACACAATGTTTAAAGAGAGCCAATGATTCCCAGTAAACTGTAGGTACTTGCTAATAAAGGGGCTCATTGAGTTGATATCTATAACTCAATGGGAGTGTTGAAGGGTCACTACCACATGACAATGCTTATAATTAAGCAATAGTCATGGAAAAAGTTAAAATTTTGAATTTTGTAGTGTCCTGACTTAAATCAGTTTTGCGCATGAATTTGAAAAAGTGTCTGGTCACGATTTTTTGAAAACCGAATTGAACGGTTAATAAAGTACTCCCTGATAAAACATTTATTTGTACAGTATGTAGGATATGGGGACTGTCAAAGTTTGACCTTTTGTCATTGGTATGAGAAAAAAAATTTAACAGGTTTGAAAAATTTCTTGATTTTCATGAACCAACTTAAAAGAATAGTCCAGAGTCAAATTTATTTTTGATATGTTAGTAAGGAACATATTCTACTCATTCTGGTTTAAAGTTGCATTCATTTCTCATGTTCCATTCTCGAGATATTAGCAACTGAAGTTTGCACATTTTCCAGGGAAAGGGAACTTGAAGCAAACAGGTATGATGTCATGGATTCACATTCTTGGCCAGTGTTTTGGTTTTCCCTATTTTTCATCCTACTGTATTTGCTTGACCTTGAATTGATTAAACATCCTACTTTGCCCCTAAGGCAGATAAATTTTTAAAATTCCATTGCTGAGGATGCACCTATGGTATCAATATATTAAAGTTCAGTTGCATAAAATTTGTGGTAAATTATGAAGAAAAACAAAACATTGGCTAAAAAAAGTGAATCCATGACATCATTCCTGCTTGCTCCAAGTTGATTCTGTGTTGAAAATATGCCATATTCACTTGCCAATACCTGGAGAACCGAACATGGGAAATAAATAAAAATTTCACCAGAATGCTTAAAATGTGTCCCTCTTTAACATATCCAAAAAAAAATGTGGCTTTGGACTATACTTTTAATGAGCCACTTTAAGTGCTCTGTAAGGTTCAGTAAATGCTGGCAAGACACCATGCATCCAGATATCGCTCTAATATGAGTAGCCAAGTTGGTAAAAGTATCAACTGTTTTTGAAGGGAGTGATTTTCAATCCAAAACCCAATAAAGATTTTTTGAAATCAGACCAATAGGTTTTTTTCAATCTTTGCTAAAAGGGTGATGACACTGAAGCAAGAACTGATCCATTAACCCTTTACCGTTGTTTGGGTCCTTTTGGACCCATGCGGAGAGCGCGGCTGTCACCCATCTTTACTGTTTCACACAGAGCTGGAAACTGCGAGTAGCTACCCGAAAATTCGGCCACAACAACGAGAGGGACAATAGTTTAAGGTCACGAGGTCAATAACCTACGGAAGCTGATGCGGGGCGTGCTACGTCTGCTTTTCCGCCCACTCCCTAGGCGCGCAAATATGCCCCGATTGGAGCACAACGGTAAAGGGTTAATTTGTTTCAGAATAAATCCTTTTACTATTGTTACCCTTTTTATTTCACTCTTCAGAGCAAAATATTTTAAAATCCAATCTATTTTTTTTTTTGTGCATCTGATAAATGGTGTCTGACAATGTAGTGTTGGGAACTGCTGAGTTTAAATTTTGTTTTCATTGTCCCATGGTGCAAACCAAATATTTACATAAGTTGACAAAGCTTTGCCCTTTTTTGGACCAGAGAGGGAGAAGTGGTTTGCTAAAACTAACCAAAATTGGTTTTGTGATCTCATCTGAAATATTTGTCATGTGACCCACTCTTTAATGTTGTAATTCATCTCTTCTTTTGTTAAAAAAAATTAATAAAAGAGAGAGGATATTCATAAAATGTGACATTTCATCATTTGACATGTGTTTATTTATTTGTACAGTTCATCCAAATGAGATGAGCACAAAAGGAACTAACATTGCAACTGTGTTAAAATTTGACATTCTTTGTCCACAAAAACAAATCAAATATATGCAATCCTAACAGTTAGCATCCATATTAGTAGGATTATGAGGTGAGGGTCAAAGGTCACTTGTGATCAATAGAGGTGAAACGGTGAAATGCTTCAAAACTGCTAGGAAACTTTGAATCTTGGGAAGGGAATTATAAGGGGGCATGCATAGCAAATGACCTGTATTGATTAAATGATCCTTTTTTGGAAGTCAAAGGTTTTTCGGGTTGTGAAAGCTGTAAACATATTAAAGGGATACATTTAGTGATATCATATGGCAGTTAAGAGCCTCAAGTCAAGGATGCGGTTAGGGTTGGGCGGTATACTGGTACTGAGGTCAATACCGGTACTAGATACAGGTAATGAAAATACTGAAGATATTTGGTGTGTTACTAATACCCGTTTTTGAGAAAATACCGGTACTTAAAAAAATAGCCGGTACTCATCATATTTACTGACAAAAATAACTGTAAGGATGAGTAGATGATTAAAATATTTACACAAACATTTAGAACAGAGGTTCGTGCACGTTTATTGACCCAATTAAACACCCAGATGCATTAATGTGCAGGATAACAAAGGGGCCATGCGTGGCTTGGGTTCCTTCCCACCCTACTTACCTACCCAAGAGTTGAGAACCAGTACTGCCTCAATACCGGTTCTGTGTGTTTTACAGTACTAATACCAATATTTTCACGATATGGCCCAACCCTGTCAATAGCATTAGCCTACCATACCTCCAGTTTTTTGTCTCCATGTAAATAGTTTGGTAGACTTACAATAATAATTATCAAAGTCAATCTTCAAAATCTGGAAAGAACTTTTCAAATCTGTTGCCAGGAGGAGGGGAGTAGTCCTTTTGTTGTACCATGCTAGAATGTTTAGGATAACATGGTGCCATGCATGGCTTAGGTTACTTCCCACCCGACTTCGATACCTGAGAGGTGAGAACTGGTACTACCTCAATACCAGTTCTGTGTGTTTTACAATACCAGTACCAATATTTTCACTGTACCGCCCAACCCCAGATGTGGTCGTTTGCTAAGCAGTCAAACTAGAAAATTCATATTAAATGTTGTGGTGTTGATTAAAACTTGCATTTACTTGTTATAGACCACAGGTTTTGCTGCTCAGCTGGAAGTAGTGTTGATGACTTGCCAAACATCTATCTCTAGTACTGCCAAACAAATTGAAGAAGCTGTTGCTGAAAGTCTTGACACAGAAAACTTGAGAGTAAGCTTTCTCTTCATGTTGTTCTTTAAACAAGAATCTAGACTCCTACACTTCTCTCAGCAGAGCTATACAAAGTAACAAAATTTTTCAGGCCAGACGAGTCATTTGCCATTTTTAAAAATGGCTGCTACTTGAGTTGAGTCAAGGACTCACTCAAAGAAAAAACCTACCACATCTTGTTTGCCATCTCCCATACCTGCCAGTACAATAGGTTGCTTGCTCATTTATGTATAGTACCTTCACCCTTATGTATTGAATTAAGAATGAAGGAAAATAAACTTCATGTGGAACTCTTACATGCTGAAGCTGGAAGATCAAACAAAGAGTGAATTGACAAAAAAAGGAGGATTCTGTAGCTGTAATATTTGTACATGAATATTTGCAAAATTTTTACCCTATGATGGGAAAAATTATTTTTTTTCTATCTCATACAATTGACATTTCAACATAATTTGATAAGCTATAGGTCACTATTCTACCCCCGAATGAACAGATAATTGAAGACAGTGAGTGCTTGGGCTATGAAACACACTATTCCAGTCACAAGCTGTAAATAAAGCAGGAAAACTATTTAAAACAAGTTCCAATTTCAAAATGGATTTCCAAAATCCATGTTCTTCTATTCATGTCATAGAATACAACCCCTGTCCATTTTTGTGGTGTAAAGGCTAAATGTTTCAATTCTCCCATACCCCACGAGTATCTACCACTGAAATTTTCAGCATTTGCTCAAAAATACAGAAGATATGTGTAATATAGTACATTTACAGCTGTCCATTTTGGGAAGTGGAAAATCCATTTTGAAAATGGAATTTGTTTTTATATTATACTGGATTATCTCATAAATGTCTCATATTTCAAAGTATTTTTTGTGTGCTCTCAATGATAAAGTGTTCAGAGTTTTAGGAGATTACATATTATATTCCTATACTTTACAGAGAATACAGTTGGTTTCATTGGCTCATGAAGGACCTGTCATCAGTATTCCTCAGGGCTTCAGTCCGTCACCACAACAGCTTGGCTCTCAGCACAGTTCATTGTCATCTGAAGGAGTGTGGGATAGTGGTATAGTAGAGTTGATATCACTTGGTACAGGTTTGTATGAATTTCCCAGAATTCTTCTTTTAGTATTTTTAAAATTATGTGTAAACAACATTTTTAAAAGCAGGTCAAAGAGACGAGTTTAAGATCATGCCATAATATTGCCCTGATATAATTGGTTATGGCAGTGGTCATAGAAAGACAGCTGGTTTTATAGAAACTTGAAAAACAAAGACAAAAACACATTGTCTTAAAATATTGCTGGAAAATTTCCAGAATGTATAATTGTAAAATAAAACATGATTTAATGCATCTCACAAGGCCTGTGAAGTATCACCTTCAAAGAATATGTGAAAGCATTTTGGCCAAAATTACCTTCGCTTCTCATCAATTAATGATAGCGCTGCACACAAATAGTTTGCAAACAAGATTTGTCTCCTTGGAAAATTTTTCCCTCTACTACTGTAAAAAGCATCAAGATTTTGCATAATTTGTGTTCTTTCCCTGGAGTAAAGAATTCACACAGATTGGATTAGAAATCAAAAGTTTTGCCCCACACATCTCCCCCACCCCCACCCCTCCCCCACTCCCACCCCTCTTGAAATTTTTTCTGTCAATGCCACACAACTGTGAAAAGAAGGTGGATGACCCCTTTTAAGTGTTACATGTCATATTAAGCTTTTCTTTCATTAATAAAGATGAAGACAACATAACTTACAGAGTAAGAATAATCAAGGGCAATAAAAACATGAAATTAAGAATAATGAAGAATAAATTTAGTTAAAAGATCCCTTTAAGATGAGGTTTAAACTGATAAAAAGGAAGAAAGAACAAGTATATAACAAGGTAAAATACTCCCAAGCTGGGGGTGATGTAAAAAATGCTCTTCCCCAGTAGGCGTACGAGGCAGGGGTGCAGGGGGGCACTTGCCCTCCCAATTCAGGCAAAAGCAGCTGATCTTTTTGGGCAAAACATGGGCAAAATGTGATAAACAGTGACATTATTTGGGCAAAAAATGTTCTTGCCCCTCTTAGAAAATTACCCCTGTATGCCAATGTTTTCCCCAGTAAAACACAATTTTGGAACATTTGCTGTTTATTGCAGATAATCTGAGCATGGAGAATTTTTTCAGAGGATGGCTTCTTGATTCTGGAACTGACAAGGAGTACCTCTATATTAATTTTCCAATGGAAGGTAAAAAGATTTAAATTGCATTCACCATAGACTTCCTATATACATGGACAAAGCATGTAATGTGTACATCCTATGGGTAGATTGTAGCCACTGCCTGGGGCAAAAAGGCTCACCAAGATGGCTGCTGTGAAGCTGTAACTTGTATGATTTGACAACAAATCTGTGATATTTCAAACAAAATTTAAACTTCAATGAGAACCAATATCATATTCCTGCAATACCTGTATTGAGTTTGACATACCTTGCATTATTTCAAAAATATTTCAACTCTCTTGCAAAGTCAGTTGTTTTGAACAACTTGAGCAAGTCCAAACTTTCACATACAAAATCATAGCAGGCAGTCATCTTGCTTCGCCTGTACTCAAACATACAGTAGAGACAGTCTATGCCTAGGACTGTAGTTCAGTATGCTCTGTCCATGTTTATAGGAATCCCTGGCTTTGACTCACACTTGGTGATAATTTGCAACTTTCTATTGCTCCATTACTGCCAGGTGTCTGTGCATTATCCCAGGATAACCTCTTAGTAATGGATAACACCCTCATCTTGAATTGCTGCATTTTCTTTGGGTTGTGGTTTTGAATATGTTCATTTACAAATGAAATTTCACTTCCTTTCCATCTTTTTGATTAAAACATTGCTGTACAGGAAAAAACAAGATTAAAAAAATTCTGGACCCATGCGTTACCTCAGGATAATGCACTCTCAGGGTTGAATTCTCTAAATAAGAGGGTTTGAAATTCATGTAAACCATAAATAAAGAAGGTTTTAGGCTGATGGACCCCACTAATAGCGGCCTACAGTCACTTAAAACAAACGCTTATCGGATTCGTCTATACCTTTGTGCATCACTTGCATTAACCCTCTGATCGTACATTAGAGGGAAATATTGCGTTTGAAATGCTTTAACGTGGCATAAAAAGTAAATAGTTCTAGTCATTTTCAAATCATTTGGTCTCAACAATAAACCCCAGCAATAGCTTCATCTCCTCAAAATGTTATGCACAAGAAGAGTTATCTGAGTTACATCTTTTGAAATGTTGGAAGCTTGGGTGAACAAATTATTCTTGATCAACAAACAACTGAATTTCTATCTGAGGGAAACTTATTTCTTGTAAAGAAGACTACCTTACTGCCTTATTTGTAATTATTTATCACTTTTTGCCAATAAATGTTGGTTTTAAAAGGATGAAAGTTCCTTGTCAAACAAACACAATATTTCCCCTTTAATGCATGGCCCATCATCATTTCACCAAAAGAACCGGAAGTAGGGACAGTAGGTGTCATGTCAATTTAACCTTTGCATGCATGCTGAGTTGATTACAACCGTGAAGTTTCATTGCAGTGACGTATGGGGAGGGGGCAGTGTGGATCCATACAGCTGAAGTCAGTGTAATAATTTAAACTGTTTTGAACAAATGAGCTATTTTATCACTTAAGTTGGGAAAGAAAAGGTACCAGACCCTTAAGCAGGAGAAACTGCATCTAGAAACTATCCTTCAGCTTTATCATTGTGTTTAACCCATACAGAAATCTTCCAGAAATTATAAATCTCGGTCAATCAGAGTTTTTTAGGTATTTCTCTGACCTAATGATGAGTAATATTTGCAATGATCTAAATTAAATGTGGAATTTGTAAATGAGCAGATCAAGGACTCACAAATATGTATTGCCTACCTCAATCAGATGAAATAAGTTTGTTATGTATGTCATGTTAATGTTTATCTTGTTTAGCATTTCAGAAGGGTGAACAGTAAACTTGTGCTAAGAGGGCATAATAGCTCATTGGGAAGCAGGAACCATTTAGGAAGGTACTAACATCTTTCAGTCCTCTCCTACTTGAAAGCAATTTTCAAGTTTTGAAATAATTGTTGAAATATTTAAATTTACATTTACTGTACAAAATAGCCTGTCATTCCTGATCATAGTACCAAATTTGTGTTGCAAATCTTGTAGATATGATTTTGTTACAGGTGGCAAAGAAGACTTTAAACTTACTTGTGATCTTCAGGAACCTTTCATTGACCCTATTTACCTTTCTGGAGTGCAAGATGAATTTGTAAGTACTCTCATTACCTTAATTGTAGGATCATGTCATGTTACATAGCACAATCTACTTCCTCTTAAAAAATGTGAGTGTGTGTGTGTGTGTGGGGGGGTGTCATTGTAGCTCATGGCTCAGCTTAGTCTCATCACAAGTTGGGATAAAATAGCTGGGTTCACATAACAGTTTGCTACCCAAGAATTGCCAACTGCTAACTAATTCTCATTTTGATTAGCAAAAGCTTCAGTACTTGCTATTAATACCAAAGACTCGTTAAATAATTTTGCTGGTCAATTCACTAACACTTTTTTGTGCCTTGATAGTGGAAAACATTTTTTTTTGCCAATTTTCTCATGAGAAATCAGGTACAGTATTTGAATCATTGGAAAAATGCTCATTTTAAAACAGACAAAGCTCCTTGTCAAGGAAGTGATAACTATTAAACACAAACATATTGGCAGTTAACACACTGGAGACATCTCCAGTGTGTTAACTGCAAATATATTTGGAAAAAATGGATATATTTAGTACAACTATGGGTAGTACTTTAGCTCTAGAAATGCTGTGCAGCAAAATTGGCCGTTGCAAACAGAAACTTGTCATTCCAGTTGAGGTAGTTTTGTGATCTTGAAAAATTGTCAAGTTGAAGCCATGCTAAACCTGTTCAAATGGCATATCTTCATATGATTCCCTCATGTCTTGCACTGAAGGATTAAAATAATAAGCTACTGCGACTGAACTTCCAAGACTAATTCTGTCAATTTCACAATCTCGCATCGTTTGCATAAAGGTTTCTTCAAAAATGGCTGCCCCACCTCTATTCTAATGGAAGTCTTTCATTGATGTACTCTTTCAGACTAATTACTCTGGCTATATTAACTAGTTTTGTGGTCATCTAGGATGAAATGTTCAGTTGAGTCCCAAGAGCCAATATTCTGTAAGAATGGGACCATCAAATCCTACAGTCTTTCACTGTCCTAAGCCCTATGGTGGTTGCATGTGAACCCCTTTATGAAGGTATGGGTGATTGATAGCAATCCAATGCCTGGAAACTGTAGAAAAAGCTGTGGGCCAGCTATAGATTAAACCAGGAGGTTATGAACTGAGGCATTAAACCCATTCAAACCTAATCAGCGGTCATGACAAGTAGGAAGTGCTCAACATACAGGTATTCACCATTGTAAATACCATAAAATCTTGCACTCCATCTTTAAAGAGAGGAGGGATGGCATACTCGTAAATCTTTAATTTCATCTCTTGTAGTTTTAAATTGTAGTAAGTTCTGGAACTACAAGCAGAGACGTCATTAAATACAGTGGGAATTGGAATAAAATGAATGACTTCACAATGCCTAATTCTGCTGAACTCTGAAGAACATAAACGTGAATGTTATTAATGTTTTATATTTCAGGCTTTAAACCTCATGTCTACAGCCAGTCAGAAACAGATGTCAGCTGGTATGCAAATGAAGCCTGCAGCAACCATTACTGTTCCCATCCCCACCCTCAGAGTAATTAAACTGGTCAAGATGAGTGGTATTTGTGAATCTGTGGTAAGAGTCCCTATTTCGTATAATCTAGTAGTGCAGGGGTTTCCAACCTTTTTTTGCCAGGCAACCCTTTTTCAGGTAACTTCATTAGATCACAACCCCAATTAATATCCCCTCACCTAAAAAAAAAAAAATAAATAAATGTAAGCAAAGTGGTGAGTTCATGCCTGAGTTTATTAGTCTTTCATCTCTAGTAATATAGAATTACAGGGTAAGTGATATTCATTTTGTTTTTTTAATTAGGAAGTGGGAATTTTTTGTAAATTTGCGACTCCATGATAAGTTGCTTCATGGTCCTAACTGAGGCTGCAAACTCAAGGTCAGAAAACCATGCATGATTTACCCCAACTAGTATTTATGTTTTTAATGAAAGATAAAATAAATAGCCTCAAAATTGAAACGCCTTTGAATATCTTTTGATCATGACCAGTTTCCTTTCAGGTCTTTGGAGTTCCTCTGATTCTTAAGCCAACAGCTTGCTGGAAGTTACCCTGGGATGAACTTGAGAGAAATCAACAGCTCTTTCAAGGAATGTGTCACCTCCTCCAAGAAAAGGTCCTTTATAAGTAAATTTTATATTTTAATGGAGGCTTTGTAAGGTGGATTAAAAGAATCCATTTTGCTTTCTGAAATTCAGAAAAAGTTGGTCCCATAATTACGACAATTCGTACATCCTTAATGTTGGATAATTGCATTTTATCTCTTAAATTGGCATGAAACTTGAATGTATAAAACTGAAAATTTTTGAACCAGTCCCATGTATTTAGCAGATATTTCCTATAGTTGAAGTTCAAAGGTCATTTGACCAACAGTCATGTGGCCAAAGGTCAAATGTTTAATAACTTGGGAATTGCTGGTAAATCCTGAAGATGGGGATGTCCCATTTCAAAGAGGACTCTTGAGCCTCATAGATTCCAAACTTCATTGCTTCAAATTCCTCAGCCTTTATCCACTTGGCGACATCACTTTCCAAAAGTACCATAGTTTGAGAAAAGGCTCCATCCAACCCTTTTGCAACTAAGTAAATGTTTATATTTATGAGGAACAACAAAAATAAATGTCTACATGTTCACCTTCTTGTAGGGGTTGGCAATACTGGCAAAGAAATACACTCCTCCTCCTACACCAAGATATTCTCAAGTTGGTGGTGGTGTTTATCTTAAAGCATCATCTTCAACATCTAAGGAAGCATCTTCATCAGTGGGTCACTTTCTCATCCTCCCATCTCATGGAATGTCAATGATGATAAAATCAGTAGCAGTAAAAGAACTTATGCTTCCGTCAGGTGCACATGAGAAAGGGGAACCCCCTCTTTCAGACACCTTGGAGACTGTACAGAAAGTTTTGGACAAGGTAGTTCCCTTTTTTTCTCTTTTTCATATTTGTTCATCTCTTTGAAGGGATTGTCCTCTCACCCCAAACTGCAAGTTTTGTAGTAGTCTACAGAAATTATCTGTTGGCTCACCTCTTTAATGGACAGCTAGTTCAAACAATCAGAGTACCAAAGATTATATTACACAGCAAGAACTGTACTGAGAGTGTTTTGATTATTCATATTGGACTTATCTATACTCACCCTGAAGCAATAAACTGAGATCGTGTCTGGATAACGATGAATTTTAGCCAATTGTGGGAGAAACTTGAGGAAGAAGATTGGGAGAATTGGTACTGTTTAGGGTGAGAGGATCAGGCCTTTAAGGGTAGCAGACCTAAATTGTCCATACAGGTTAACTGTTTTATAGCAATGTCGGTCAGAGGTGTCTTATTTTTGGTGCAATTTTATGTCAAATTACTCTTCTTCCTGGGTCTTGAGGTTTAGATTTTCCATGTTGTGCTACAAATCACTCTCCTTAGAAAAGTTAAAAAGGTTGTGCTGTTTTATCAATCTTAGTCAAGTTATCTGAGTTTCACTTTATTCTATGTGTGAAAGACAGTGGGCTCCTTACCTTGATCACAGGAAAATATGGCGGTAAGAGGTAACACCTGCATGCCTCAAATTAAACAAAATTTAAGGTCTGCTTTCTTTGTTAGTTTGATCAGAATCGCTTTACCAGCTGTAAACCCTGGAAGGGGAGGGGTTGGCTTTCAGGTATACCAGTTGATTTACTGTCTTAAGTGTTTTGCTTGGCTCTAGTCTCATCTCAACAGGTTTGAAAGAATCTGGATTTGTGATTTTTTGGCTTCTTACTCCTACTTGTTTTTTCAGTAAGATTTGAGGGAATAATGCTAATTTGCAGAACATTTCAGTTCTTTCTTTCTGGTTTTATTTCCCATACTCTCCTTAAGATCTAAGGGGCATTTTTTTTGCTTCAGGGGCAAGGCCTTAAAGTAGCTTTGTATATTCTGTGCCTAGACATTTTTACCAAAGTTGCACCTTGTGGGTTTGTAAATTGTGCCCATGTTATTTCCCACCTGTCATATGAGGCTACTTAAGGGAAGGACTCTGAACCAGAACTATAATTAAAACTTTATTTATCAAGTTGACATTATATAACCCATTCATGTTCGTGTGTCATTAGATGTCTAAGTAACTTAATTCATTACCAAAGTCCCTAATACTAACTCAAAAGTCACAAGTGTTTTCACATCAACCTTCGAAAGTAATGCATTTAGATAACCATGGCATTACTTCCAATCTGCAGCAGGGTTTCTCATATCTACTTTTAGCTCAAAAGTTAATACCAAAGAATGTTCGTTTTCCTTTATTTTGGATTAATCCCATTATTTACAGATAGAAACAGTAGACATCTTCAATCCCCTGTTAGTGTCATCTGGTCTCCAAAACAACCTTAAGAAAATGCTGTCTAAAGGAGCTGTTCGAAGGACAGCAAAAGCTAACAGAAACCAGGTAAGAACTGTTCTATGGAATGACTCAAAAGTTAAATAGGTGCTGCAGTCCAAGCAAATTCTGATAATACTAAGAGCTAATTTTATGGATGCTGCAAATGCTATTAATTTCTACATGATCGCAAATGTTTGGAATTAAACATTTAGTGATTTTATTATATGACCACAGCCTTATAATTTTCATCAAGAAACAGAACTCCATGAGATCTTTTGTGGTGTTTGGTCTAGCATTGGAGCATCCGCCTCTCAGGAGGAAGTTTCTGATTTGATTCCCAGGTCTAGTCATACCAAAGACTCTAAAAATGGAACCTACTGCTGTTGTGGGTGATGCTCTGCCGCATAAGTAATGGAGTAGGGAAAACAATCCAGTGAGCCACAACTGGAAAAAAGTGCTGTGGCCGGCTTGACTTGAACCAATTGGTTAGAAACTGGACTATAAAACTCCATCTAAGGGGAGAGTCATTTTTCTAACCGGCCAGTATGGGTGGGTGGGAAAAGGAAATGCACAGGAAAGAAACTCGGCCATAACTGTCAGATAAATGACTCTGCCCTAATTAACTGTGGTGTACAATGAAGTTCAAATACATAAGATGTTTCAACAGTGCACTAGACTGATGCTGACATTGTTTCTGTTGTTAATTGCCAAACCTTTGTCCTTTTTGAATAACCTCATCTTCATTAGATGAATATCACTGTAGTGTAGTTATACATGTACATTGTCCACACAAAAGCTACAACTGCAATCAGCCAACCATTCATTCAACTGGATAATTGCATATTATGAGATAGAGGGCCAATCGTAGATACGAAGGCTTGTGAGGGGATGTTGCTGAGTGTGGCAGTATAAGATAAGATTAAATTAACAAATGGACGAGAAGAAAAATTCAATTCTGATTCAAAACAATTGATGATTTATTTCACTTCAATCAGCAGCCGGCAAAAAAGAAGAAGAATTACTAAAATCAGTTATATACAGAGTGACTACATGCTTATGCTTCAAGGTCTGTTACACAAGTGTCTAAAACTTCCAGTATTTGGGTACGGGCCCCATATATTAAGGTTGTTACAGAATACATGCCAAAGCCGCTGCTTTTTTAGTGTAACAACAGAGATTGTGAACCGACCTTGTTTTAGTACACTTCAAATTATCAGGGATTTGGAATATTAGTTGCAAGGTTACTTGTCCCATTAATATGTATGCTTACCTCAAAGGTAAATATCATAAACCTCCATGGTTGCATCAGGTTATGTTTAACTGTAAGGAGGGCTAGATTTTTCACCTATGTCCAAGTACAAAAGAAACCAGCCATAGTGTGTGTTTGCAAGTAAGACACTTTTAAGTCAATGGGAACAGCAAACACTAACTTGCAGGTCAAGCTTTGGCCATCAAACTTGCTGAAAACATTGAATTTGCCCAAATATGTTCCATAATTTTATTGAAATGCATGTTAGCCATTCCAGACATGTTTTGCTCAACAAATTTGGAATTGCTGCAACTCCATATTAATCACACATTAAATTAATTTTCCATAGCAAATGTCAAGAAGACAGCCACTTGGTAGAGGCATCCGTGGACAGATTACAAGGGGTCAGAGTTTGAGGGGTCAAAGCTCGAGAGGTCAAAGTTCAAGGGGTCAGAGAAGCAGAGGAAGGAGTGCAGGACCTTCTATTATGGTACAACAAAAGGACTACTCCCCTCCTCCTATCAACAGATTTGAAAAGTTCTTTCCAGATTTTGAAGATTGATTTTGATAATTATTATTGTTAGTTTACCAAGCTATTTATATGGAGACAAAAAAACTGGAGGTATGATAGTTTAATGCTATTGACACTTCCTTTATATTCTGTCAAAACAGATTTGAAGAAGGTTACAGAAGAACTGAAATCTTTGCATTTGGAGTTTATCAAATTGTGCAATTGATGTCAAATGTTGTATCCAGAGAGACCTAAATAATTTTTGACTGACAAAAGTTTTAGAGACTAGCTAGTATGCCTATTTCTTGCTAATTTGACTAAATTGATGAAGGAGATTTTTGAACAGCAGTTTTGAATATTGTTCCACTGCTTTTTAGATGTGTGCAGAAAACCTTTTGAAATATTAGGAAACATTACTCCTTGTTTAATACTAAAATTTGTTTTGGTAGCATTTGCACTGCAATATGAAACACTGGATGCTTCATCTCAAACATTTATCATATCACCATGGGGGGATTTCAGCCATCAGATTTAGGTAGCAAAATGAAGCAAATGCTAACTCTTTTAGTTACCATATCACCCTGACCCACCCAGAAATTAATTTCTTCTGCAAATACACCATGCTCAGGGAACCTGTTGAGTTTGTTTAAAACACTTGTTGCTATGTAGAGGCTAGTGTAACCTAAGACATCTGTATATGGAGTGCAAAGGCATGATTTCAGAAGGAAGTGGACTACTCAATTAATTTACTATAAACCAAGTGAAAAACAAGCAATGGCAGCCAAATGCTGGATTTGAAAGCTTGTTTATTGTATTAAATGGGGAAAAACTTGGCATATTGAGTTGAATGGCACAAAGTATTGAGTATATAAATGCAAATAATTACAAGTGATGGTGGAAAGAAATGCTGATTTGTGTCACTGTTTCCCATAGTACCATGCCATAAACAAAATCAAAAACCATATCCCAATCCTTTCATTGGAATTCATTTGACTGTCAGAAAAAATGCCCTAATACTGTAATACAGCATTTATCAAAACAGGGAATAGTTTATCTGGTATTGCACTTTACTACACAGAATTGATATACAAATGCAAAATTGCGTAGCATTGTTTGCATGCAGATCAAAGTACCTGTATTGGGTTTTAGGTGACATCTTTCTAAGGAAGGAAAAAATTTCAAAATTGCTATGCAAAATTTGAATATAAAATTATTCCTTGCAAAAAAATTCCACAAAATGTTTATTGTTCCAAGTCTGTAAACTGTAACTGGTTTTAGCCACGACATTTATAGTAGAAAGAAACGTCACTATTCATAGCAATGATACTTAAGTTAGAGGGTATTTATTTAGCAGATGAGAGTTGATGTTAAAGATGGTGATTTGTCACTTAAAGCTACAATTTCTTCCGGAGTCTACCAAAAGTTGCAAACAGCACAGCCTCATCTATGGACATCAAACTCAAAAATTGCAGAGTAGCTTGTATTACTAAGCATGCACTGAGAGTCTTCTCATGACATATTAGGGTATTGTATGCTCACCAGGCTATGTCCTGAAGCAATTAACTAGGATTGTGTCTGGATAAGGATGAATTTGAGACAGCTGTGAACTGGGCTAGTAGTAATTTAGTTTGGGAGAATTAGACCATTCAGGCTTAGAGCATGCATAGGAACTTGAGCATCCATGTTAAATTTTGTGCATGTAATGGTCTAGTAGGTGCTTGCAGAATGTAGACAAATTAGAATGTACAATTCATGTGAAGAAAAAATAAGGGCACCTCATCAACTCTGTTGTCAAGCAGCCATTACTCTACTTGCTTGTAAACATGAATGAGTCTATTGGAACTGTTTGGGACTGATGAATTAGCCCTCACAAAAATCTCTGTAAACAATATTTCTCTGTACCTGATAGCCAGATTCAAATCCATCATGAGGCCGTAAAGGCACAACATCTTAAATTCCTCAATATTTTTATAAATTTATTAAATCCTTGTGTCACCATTAAAAAAGACAGGTGACATTTACTAACAATATTTTATCCCCATAAGTATCCTGGATGAAGACTTGAGAAAGCCCTTCATACTACAATCTGATAATCAAAATGTCATCAAATCAATTTCATATCAAAATTTTAAAGGCCAAATCTTCTCAACTCAGTTCCAGTTCTTCTAACCTACCTACTTAAGCCCCTCCCACAATTTTCTTAAACTCACCCTTATCTAGACTCAATCTCAGTCTATTTCAATAGGGTGAGTATACAAAATCCAATGACTGATAGGAACATTCCCAGTACTGTACATGCTGTGTAATATGAGCTACATAGTACTCTGCCTCTGCCTTTTTTTAATTTGCTGTCAGTTAAAGAGCTGTGCCAATTGAGAATTTCCGTAGACTAGTACAAAAATTGTAGGGTGGGGTGAGAATTGACTGCCTTTAAGCTTGATGTAATTGAAGTTCATGATTTTCATTACAGCTTGTATTGCAAAGGTACCTTGATTGACAGAGAAATTTAGAAAGTAAGGAAGATCATAAAAATAATCATATTAAAGGTAAAATTCCAAAATTTCACTTTATTTTTTAACATGATTTTTCATAAAAATGACAAACTTCTGGTTCTGTTTACATACTTTATGAAAAGAATATATCTGGCAAAAGAAACTTCAAAATGCAAGGCGTTTTTATTTACAAAATACTTTGAAAGTAAACTTCGAGAAAGAATATGCTGCATAGCTGTAACTACTCAGAATGTTTGCAATTAGCCTTATAGTACACTTCAGACTTCCAATGTAATACACACAAGGACTTTCTGTATACATAAACCGATAATCATGGGAACAAATCCATCACCATCATTCAAACGTAGTTAAACATAGCATGATGGCAGAGGAGAACCTGTAGTTGGTAGGATTTGAAGAACATTTCAAACACAAACATAAATGGGAATACAATATCAGTCCTTCAACCTGCTTTGTCAAATTGAAATAAACTTGCATTAGTTTGATGATATTCAAAGTTTCTTGAAAAGTCTGGACCAGTCAAAAAAGTCCAGTTTCTCACACAAATATATCAGGTAGTGGTCTTGTTAAGACTATCCATGCACAGGACCTAGTGCAGTATGCTCTGACAATGTATACAAGAAGTCTATGAATGCAACACTGATTGTTGGATGGCAACAAATGAAATAGAACTCTTTCTTCACAGTGAGTTTAATATTCATCCTCCCTTTTTTCGTTTTAATTTGTTTTGAAATAAGGTTTTTTTTTTTTTTTTTTTTTTTAATAAAAAGTCATATTTTAGGCACCTGTTACTGTTGTTGACTTAATATGAAAATGATACAAAATAATGGAAGTACCACACAGTTGCATAATTTTATTTGATAGTACTTTGGAAAACACTTGCCATTTCTTTACTTGATCTAGGCTATGGAGGTTTGTAACTTGCAAGTGAGTAGAAAAAGTGACTTGTACATAATCAAAATGTCTCACAAAGATTTACTTTTCCATATAGAGGAATCTGGAAAGCAAGTGATAGCCTGATTTCACTCGGCTATAACTGGGGTCTATCACCTTTTGATCTTTCAATTTCCTTGCTTATTAAACTGTCTCATGGGTGGTTTTACACTAAAATATATCTTGATTCCTTAACTTTCACTGAATATGAGAGTTCAAAACTCATGCAGGCAATGAATGAAGACTATTTAAGACTGATGGACCCCACCAATGGTTGCCTACAGTCCCTAAACACAAATATTGATCAGATTCATCTATTGGAACAGGAAACACCATCTACAGTGTGCTTTTCCTCCTCCTTTTTATCTTCTGTGGAATGTTATCAGCAAAGGTCTCAATAAGTCATGAAATGTGGATGAACAACCAAAAGAAAACTGTACAACTAACTTTCCCTTGTCAAGTGGATGTTTTTCATATTAATTTAAATTCCTTTTGCTAAAACAGCAATGTACAAACAAAAACAGTGACAAAATATCACTTATGTTCTGCCAGCTATTCTGCCATCTACAGCAGTAATGTTTTTAATGATTTATTTAGAAAGAAGCCAATCATCACACTATGCACTCCTCATTCCAATCCCCACAGGTCTGGAGAAACCTGTAACACAAAACTTCTCATACAATATATTCAGAAGCAATGTAAGCACTCTGTCCTAACATAAAAATGATGGCTCCGCTTGATTTTTGTGGTTGTCTAGGACACATGAAATTCCACAGGGACAACCTAAAACTGGTACAGTTGGACTTCTTGGAAAGAACTAAAAAACAGTCTTTTTTTATCAGATTTAAGACTTAAATGCTGAGTACCTGATCAATTCTTTCAACTTTTATTACCATTATTCCAGACTTTTGTACAAGACCAACAACTCATGCATGGTGTACAGGAGAAATTTTTTGTGGGGGGACAGGAGCAATCTTTAATAATGGCAGCATTTATCATGATTTGGCCATGTTTTGTCCAATTTAGACAAAGTGTTTTTGCATGAATTGGGAAGGCAAATCCCCCCTCCCCCCAGAACCCTCCTTCGTATGCCTTTTAGCATGTATGTACACACACTCTACTAAGATCTAGCAATGAAACAGCGCAGTGGTACATAGGAAGTGTTTTGTAGTTGTGTGAAAATGCATGAAAAATTAAATGTTTTGGAAAACCAAAGTCTCTTGTGGAAAACTAAAGAATCAAATGGTTGCCCAAAGAATAAATTTTGAAAATTGTGGCCTGGATGGCCTCGGCTCTAAATCATTTGTCCGCATGGTAATCTGTTGGCAAGGTGCTGGCAGGTCCAATGTGAAATTATCAGGTTCAGATGTCTCCTTTGTTGAGATACTTTCATTATGGGAAAGGGTACACATGTCCTTCTTCATTTCTGCAATGATAACAATGAGACATCAGAGCCCATTTTATCTCTTATTGTCCAGTTATGAGATTATGTGAGATTTGAGTTAGAGCAGTCAATCTCAGTCCAATCTGAGGGGGGAAGTGTTACATGGAAAATAGATAAGTGCAAATGCTTATGCAGATTTTGCCATGCATGGTTCCAAAATTTTACGTCCACTGAACCTCCTTTGGGTAATGAGCTTGCCGCCAGTCTATGTGGCCTACTAGGAGAGCAGCTTGATGAAACAGCCATGAACGGTATCATGGACAAAATTAAAAGAAGGGTGTAAGGTCAAATCAAGTTTTGATATGTTAGAGGGGTACTTATTCGAAGCAATTTGGTGAAATTCGCATTGAAATCTAATGTGTGGTTCTCAAGATATGAGTGAGTAAAGTTGTCACATTTTCAACACAAAGTTAACTTGCAACAAGCACACATGACATCATATCCTCACATTAATGAACAGTCTTGTTTTTCTTCAAATATTATAGTCTATTTTTGCCTCAACAATCCAGTATCATAAGGATATGATTGCAATAGTGGCTTCAGAAAGGTAAAAACTTTGCATTCCCCACAGAGAACTCCTGTTCATATTAACTTCAGGAAAAAACAAAGGGAAAAAAACATTCCTTGTCATTTTGAGGAAGTGGTATAATCTCTGCTGTCCTCAAGCTCACTTTGGAACACAATGTAAGGGCTTTATTTACTGATATCTTGAGAACTACATGTCTGATTTGAATGGAACTTTAAACACACTATGTAGATTTGGTTCCTCTTTCACATATGAATATATAAATTTTTTGCTATAACTTCCCCTTCAAGCTACCTGCTAATTGTGGCTACTCTTGTATCTAGTTGCCAAGTTAATAAGTCTCATAATTTGGGGTGATATTCCTTCAAAATCTATGGTAAATCCGTGTATCTGCTGCTCCAGAAACTTCAACACCCTACTTTAAAAGCACTCAATGCTCTTTCTAATATGTTACCATATGAGACTTAACTGAGCATCAGGAAGTCTTTGCACTGTTGGCCTAGATGACAATTTTGAGGTGAATACATTCTGAAGGGAATCAACTAGGCAAGATCTGAATCAAAAATATGCACAAACTCCACAAAGCAAATATACATACTTGTATGGATAAGACCTGGGAAAAGATGTTTGAGACATGAATGAACAGCACCTTGTCTCTACACACTCCATTACTCACAAAATGGAGATCAAATTTAAACAAGGAAAGTTCTCATTTAATCATGCCAGGCAACTTGTTGATAAGCTACAAACTCTTCACTGGGCAAGAATAATGTGTTGGCAAATACTACCGACAATGCCAGTGCTAACTACACAAAAAGCATAACAGTGTTTACCAAGAGTTTAAGGTTAAATATGAAGACATTTGTCCCTGCAAATTGTTAACCCCACATTTTGCATAATGCCACAAAATTTCCATCAGCGAAGTGTTGAATACATTGTGAATACATTGTCCGGAAAGTACACAACCATTTCACTTCAGCCTCTTAGCTAAAAGAAAATAAATTCAAGAATTTTGTGAATGTGTGAATGCAAAAAGTGAATGTGATCTACTGAGAGATGTTGTAACAAGATGGCGGTCACTTTTGCCAGCGATTGACTGGATACTCTAGAACTGACGTGCTCTGAAAAAATATTTCCAGACTCGTGGTGAGGAGGAATGTCCCAAACTGCTATGGTTCTGCTTTAGAATTCTTTGGCACAGAAAAAGGCACAGTTTAGACACTATGCAGGGCAGGACATCCATGGTATCTACTTTTCTTTGACCAATAATGACAGCCAGTCAAGTGCTACTGGTAGTGCTAGTAAAACCCCAGAGCAGTAAGACAAACAGGAAAACAGTAGACATTACGAACAACCATTTTGAGACAATTAAGGTGAACCTCCCATATGAAAGTAATCTGTTCCATAAAATGAGACAAGAAAAAAGAATCTGTTGAACAATTCATTTCTGTGTTAATTTGACATGCCAGAGGACAAATTCGGGATTAAGAGAATGAAACCAAACTGTTATAACAAAGGGGCATAGTTTGGCAATGAATCAGCTACTGTAAGAACATTGCACTGACAACAGAAATGTCTGAACAACAAGCTAGGCAAATAGAAGTTAAAGGGAAGATGATACCAGCAATGTTAAAGTGGACATGACACAGATAAAGTAAGTTTCTCGGTAAATGTTCTTTGGGTACACCTTGACATAAAGTGAATGTTTTCCCTTCTAAATTATGTCCATAAAAACCAAAATATGACGTGAATTCCCAGTTACAGGCCAGGCTCAGCCCATTTGAAATCTGAAAACGAAAAAACTAACGTGAGCGTGTCTCAAGATGGTGACGTCATTGGCGGCATGGTTAGCAACACTGTACCAGGGAGCTCCCAATCATCAAATCGTGCGTGGTAAGGCTTGTTAGTGAGAACATCATTGCAAACACCTCGATAGAAGTGAGCGATGCCACTGACCAAATTGTGAAATGTGCATTGCACAGTGACTGCTTAGTATTCGCAATAGCACAGCTCATACAGTAAAGACGCACTCATAGTGGGGACGCACTTGTTGTGGACTGTCCATACATGTTCATAGCTGTTCTGTAAAGCACCCCAACCGCGTCTTTCTAACCCAAAAGCAGAATTGTTTTAATATGCGTGCATATGCACGCAACACATAGGCCAATGATTTGCTCCGAATCTCCACCATGGTCCGCGTCTTTCGCTCTGTATGTTGGACGAGAATTGTCATGCAATCGTTTTCACGAAGTTGCTAAGATAATTTACCAAGCGTCACATGAGTTCCACATCTAGATGCACGTTCTTAAATAGGGCGTGGTTTGTGCCGCCAATTGTATCTTAAAAGTCAGGTGACCTGTTGCGGCATTTTTGGAAATTGGATTTCGAACGTTTTCCTTCAAATATCATTTATGCCCAACTGTACAGGTTTTTAATGGGGTGTGAGATGATATTTGTAAAATACTGTATCAAATCTTACAATACACAAAAGTTTTTTTGGCGGTGTCATGCCCACTTTAACAGAATTAGTACAGAAGGTACAAGAAAGACGGAGTACTAAACCAGGAAAGGTCAGACAACACTTGTAAGTAAAGGTGGGAAATGCTACAGGCGTGGAAATTGTGGACATATTCTCTGTCCAACTGTGCCACTGAAGTCTGCCCCACTCAGCAAGGTATTAGCCAATTGGCCCCCAACCTACTGTTCTTTACACACTGCCATGAGTATACCTTTAATTTACACTAGATAGGAGACACCATAGATCAAGTGGAGGTGCCGTTGAATAGTATTCCAGCAAATATGATTATAGACAGTGGGGCTATGGTAAGCATTATTGATAAGAGAATGTGGCAGAGTCTACAACAAAACATGATCAAATGCATTGTCTGAAAAAATGTCCAAAGAGTTGTATGAGACTGCATCAAAGGAACCAAAATACTCTATTCCAAGGGTTTCCCCAGGCATTCTTTTTGTGAGGTGTCCACCTCACATATTTTGCCACCATCTCACAGAAAATTGCTCTACTTGCCATCTTCACTGTATCAGCTATATCAGAAGTCATAGTTCTCCCTCCCTTTTGGTGTCAAAGCCTGGCAAGATTCTATGCCATGGACTAGTACCACCTCACACCCTCTTAAACCCAGGGGAAACGCTGTATTCAGGAAGTATTTTTGTAATGTTTCACTGAAGAATAGCAGTAGTGTGACACGCAGGTTACAAGCCAACTTCTTTGTTCTTGATAAAGAGGACTGGCATTTCTGGGTGAAGATACAGCAAAGGAGCTTGGAGTCTTGGAAATTTTGGTAAATTTAATCAATGATCTTTTTCAAAACTACGACAACTGTTTTCAGGGAGTGGGTAAATTGTCAGATTGTATAAATTATGTTTACACATTGATGAGAGTGTGGAGTCCACATGTGGCTCAATGTATGATCAGAAATTACGTTTTAAGTTTGGGAAGGCCAGCAAGGAATAAAAGTTGAATGAACTAAAAGCTCAGGCTATCATTGAAAAGGTTGACAAGCCCAGTGCCTTTGAGAGCCCAATAATTGTTGCGTCCTAGCTTAATCCGAGAAGTGTCTCCTGAATAATCTCCTAGTGTAAAATCTTGCTTGAATGAACCCAAAAAAGTATGAGAGGAGGGGAGTCTACTGTAAAGATGAAGCATGTGCTTGTCTTGCTGAATGATGCCAACAAAATTTGAGAATCTTGTGATGATGCTTTGAGACAGAACAGAGAGTGATGCTGCTGCGGCTGATTCTGAAATGAGGGACTTAAATTACGAAACAGAGAGAGTAGATACTATTCTGTTTACATTATTCTTCCAAAAGGCCTACCCCGAGTGCTTTGTGAAATGTAGGTTAGTAGAGCTCTATATGATTGATCCTGTTACCTTTTTGTGTTCCATGGACCTTCCTTCGCCCACCTTAGTCACGTGTGTTTTTGTGGGAAAGATATACTGAGTCAAGGGATTAGTACCAGCATCGAGAAGCTCATCCAAGTGAGAAAAAAGTGAATTTATTTCCATAATTTCACGTAGGTCAAAAGTCCTCTTCACATTTGAGTGAACATTTGACTGGTACACCTTCGGTCAAAGAAACCTTTGACCCAGAGAATGTTTGATCTAGTGAATCTTTGGACTAGAAATCTTCAATCTTGGCAACCTTTGATCTAATGAACCTTCGACATAATGATTCCTACAAGTCTTCTGCCATTGTGCGTGATGCTCCGCATAAGCAACGGAAAGGGAAAACAAGCCAGTGAGTCACAACTGGAAAAAAGGCAGTGGCCAGATTGACTTGAACCAAAAGGTTGAAAACTCTATCTAACTCCTACAAGTCTTCTCTAGTGTAATTAAGATTTAGATGTGTTTCTTTCATACTTAACACTGCACATAGTATGCCCTTATTGTAGTTCGATAACAAAGCACTCTATTGGCTGTAAATGCCAATGGCGCCAAGCAACACTAATGCTCATTTGGGGATAAAATGAGCTCAAATGTCACCATGTGAGATGTGATCTAAATTTACAGTGAGAGGACAATCTAAGTGAACTTCCTTTTTAGGGGTAGTTCCTCTTTAACATATCACTCAAAACATACAAATTTGAGTAGTACGACTAGGGTATCAATAGAGGTTTTCATATAATGTCCTAAGATTACCAGGAGGCTATACTGGATTACATGTAGCAGATGACACTCCCCACACCTGCTTGATAAACGAGTACACACCACGTGTACCACTGTTTAAACTGTGCTGTGCGTTCAGCACACAGTCATGTGTACTAGGCATGTATGTCCTCCAGCATGGTGGAACTGTGATGTAATTGCAAAGCCTCCATATAGAATGATGCTTGTAGCATAAAACACTCTTAAAAGATTTTCCTCACAAAGTTTGACAAGCCTTACTAATGAGGATATTCCATCAAAGTGAGGTATACATGCTACGTTGAACGAAGTCAATAATAATGTTACTTTACTTCCATAAAATATGTTTGTACTGCGCTGCTATACACATGATCCATATCAAAGGGAAAGACATACATAATCTTAAAATGATACTGAACAGTGTGACATACAATGATCTGCACTGGCAAAAACATTTTTCAAAATATCACTTCCAAACTGGTGGTGATTCATAACCATATTTCTTTCCTTACTTCTGTAAAAAAATAAAACTTCGCACTTTACCATGTTCTGGAAAACCACACAAACTGTCCAACAAAGTGAATACCCTCTTGCGAGATAACAGCACTTTGCATTTAGCCATGGTGAAAAAAAATGGTTGTTTTTTTTTCAAACTCCATACAGACTCCTGAAACAGTGTCTGCAATTAACATAGACCGAAGGATGTAACAAAAATATGGATATCTCTGCAAAACTGTTTAGTCTAAGCACAGCATCATGTCATCGATAACAAAAAGATCTTTTGTTTCTCTTTTTTCTCCCTACCTTTTACTCAACGCATCTCATTGTTTCTCTGGATCTTTGTCTTCAAGGCTCAAGATGAAATCAAATTCCTCTGAGGATGGCAATTTGAACAGAAAATGTTGAAAGCAACATTGGATTTTGACAAATATTTTTCTTATTTTTAAATTTGAATTTTATACTCATCCTCATAAAAGCTGTGTGTCAGTGTGACATCTTGCACAAGGAATACCAATTTTTACATTTTAATGACCTGTAGTAATTTTACCCATACAGTTGATTAATAAGAAGTTGAAGTTTATATCTGCATATGCATTTGTAGTGTACCTTTACTTATATAAGTGTTTGTGTGAATATTCATTCACCTCATCAATATTCATCCTGGACAGGCTGGCAATAAATATTGATGACTGTGCACCATGAACTGGTCAGATGGAGCTTCCCACTTCTTTACTGTGCCTCTCTCTATGTAAACAAGGCTTAAGGAGCTTGAAGCGAGAGGAAGGACTTGAAAGTTGGATTACTGGCCAGCAAAAGGGGACACATTACTTTTATAGAAGAACCAACTACCGTATTTACTCTATTAAACGCCCCCACTCTAATAAATGCCCCCCCCCCCCAACTTTTTCCTCACATTGCATAAAGTGAAATTGTTAATTCCAAAGACAATATGGTAAAAGGAAAATGAAATAGTCCTGCCTTGAAGCCACGAAATCTCCTAAAGTCCCATACTGTATCCTGAAGTAAAAGGCATGTTTCTGCAACTAATTTCTGTTGATATCCATCATGCTATCACATACCGCGAACCCATACTGCTTCATTTGCGGTTCGAATGTGTACAGGTATACAAATATTCGCTAGCCTATCCGAACAGCCTAACATAAAAATCGAAATTCAACACAGGAAAACTGTTTAACAGTGAAATGCTATGAACGCGTATGTACTGCTAATGGTGCTACTCAAGGTAACTATTATGCAATTACCGTATGTACGTGCGTATAGCCGGCCGGTCAGTATAGTACCGTGAGGCCTGGCTGTATAATGTGCACAGCATGCATGCATGCATATGCCGCGGGCACGTAAAAAAGTCACTTAGGTGTGTAACATTACATATCAAGATGTCGGCGAAAGTTGATCACACTTGCAAAGTTCAGAGTGCTGTTCGTGCCTACCATATTTATAGGGAAGTTTGGTTACCGATCATTGGGGAGGAGCTCACAGCTGATTGTGAAGCTGACAACCAAATGGACAAATACAGTATGCCATATGTAGCAGTTTATCAGAAGTCACATAAATTTGACTCCCCCCTTAACAAAAATTTCACGCCCCCGGGGCGTTTAATAGAGTAAATACGGTAAGTGTAATTTATCTATTATTGTTATTGCATGTCTTAGAAATTAAAGAAAACTAAACTGGTCTTAAGTCACCTCCTTCATGTGCTTGTGAGCTCACTAGTACTTGCAGTGTAGGCAGACTTAGGCCTAAAGCCTAGCTTGTTGTGTACAATGTTGTATTGTATATATTTACTGTTTCTTAGCCTGTGTCAAGCTTTGGACAAAATGACATAGCTCAGGCAAGTAGCGGAGCCGAATTCAGCCCCTGGCCTAAGCATTACTGTGCATATAGCTCCCAGGACACAGACCACCTACACTCTGTCCCTCAACCAAGGGCGAGTCAATTGGTAGTGTTTGCTCCATAACAACTCAGCCCTTGGTATGGGAGACCTCCTCGCGGGGATCTGGTCGTGCTCGCTCTTCAACTGGTACACCTGGATCCTTAACCCAGGGTAAGTTGGTATTGTAGTATCTCTTACTCTTAATGTTTGTGACCTTTCTGTTCAGGTCAACTGGTGACAAAACATCTGAGGGCTGAGCCAGCATACCGTACTGTTTTACGCGTGTTTACAACTCGCCATTAGCTTAAACATACCTAAAAGTGTTACTTGTTAACCTTTGACCTTATGCAAAATACTGCTCCATAAAAGAAACTTCAAAGCAGTTTATTGGTAGGTACTCCAGTCTTTATCGTAAATATGTCTCCCTTAACAGACCCTGCTGACAAGTTTTGCCAAGTTGAAGACAAGTCAACGAACTTCAAGAAAAAGCCATAATTACAAACTGGCTTTGGTCACATGCACATGTCAAAGATATTGATTTGCAGAAGCTGCTCAAGGACTGAATGGTAAGTCAAGTGCAGTCCACAATACATATTGTACTTACCAGTCATACCAGACTCTAAAAATGGAACCCTACTGCTGTTGTGTGTGATGCTCCGCATCAACAATGGAGTAGGGAAAACAAGCCAGTGAGCCACAACTGGGTAAAGGCTGTGGCCGGCTCAACTTGAATCAATAGGTTGGAAAGTAGGCCGTAAAACTCTTACTCGCTAAGTAACTTACCAGTTGTTAATGGTTGTACAGACAGACGAGCCCTTGTAAACAAGGAGAGACTTCGAAGAGGGCCTCCACTTTCTTTATGCTCCAGGTGCAACTTCTTCAACTCTTTCAGGGAAATGAATCTTTTCAATTTTCTGACATATTTCACATCCACCATTATCCACTTTGGATTGTCTTTAGTACAGGATGGATCAAAGTGTGGATCTTTCTTATCGAATTGTGTGTGATCTACGTAACCCTCTTTCACAATCTGTGAGGAAAAAGTGAAAATGTGCACTCAAACTGGCAAAAAATGATTTTTTTTTTTTAAGCAAAGCTTTGTTGTCATAAATCTTGAATGGTTTTTAATCCCTGCCACCACCATATATTATGTGAAGTAATTGATGAAAAATCATGATACCCAGAGTCATCATATGTGACTTACTTTGATTAGCATCCTACAATAACATTATCACTGCTAGGTTTTACAAATGATTGTTTAGTTTTCCTTAAGAGATTATATCAAGGATTTGGTTTTTTTTTTACATCATTTTTGGCATGACATCTTTCTTATACACTATTCAATATTTCACCAGAGTTCCCATCAAAAGCAAGATTTGGTGGGGTAGTCAAATTTTGCTGACCTTCCTGCTTAACTTATTCAAGCAATTTCCAAGAAACAGGCTGGATAAGACCAGGGCTGGAAAAAAAAAAAAAAAATTCCCTGCACGCAAATCAAAATTTCCCAAAGACTTCACATCTTTACATAAACAAAAGTAGTCAAATGCAATGAGCTCCCCAAATTGCTGGTTTTTTCCAGCCATGGATAAGAGTAGGGCAACTTCTTATCTGGTGTTTGTTCACTTTCCTTCACTGATGCAAAAAGGTTTGAACAGAGTTTTTACAGGCAGGGAAATTTGGCATGGGTGCAAAATGTATGATGGAGGAAGAAATCAAAAAGCCAACAAGGAAGTACTGGTTTGGTGTCTTGGTGTTTGTTACATTTAATCATACATTTTGGGAAATTACAAAATAGTTATCTTCTAGTGGAGGAGTGGCATGCATGAAAACTGTAACAGCTCTTACCTACATACTGCTTTAAGAAAGCCAATCATTAGGTCAGCAAATGCTTAACTATGTAGGTTCTTCTCTTACCCTCCGAAAATGAAGAGAAATGCAGCTAGAGTACCACCACTTCTTCTTGTAATCATGCAGATCTCATTAAATTTATAAATGCAAGTTCACCATTGAACACATTTTTTTGTGACTGAATCTCTACATGGACCTTACATTATACAAAAACAATGCAGACTTTTACACACCCATAGCAAATCAATCCAGAGAATATTTACTTGACTAGAAAGAAAAATTTGTGGGTTAGAAGTTTGGTTCTTCAAAAGCACACTGGTGGAAATAGATGGTGATGACTCTCTAAGGTGAACATTCAGAACAAGACATCTCCCTTTCTTAGCAGCTTTGACAACTTAAGTAAATTGTACTGTACCTCTATTAATCCAACAATTCCTGGATCTTTGCAGTTACTGTGATAGAAGAATGCAGACTGGCCGACTTTCATTTGGTCTCTCATAAAGTTCCTTGCCTGGTAGTTTCTTACTCCATCCCAACAAGATGTCTGATTTGGTTCTTTCTTCAGGTCATCAAAACTAAACTACAAAAAAAAGAAGAATACAGACATAAATTGTCAGTTTTTTGAAAGAAAGATTTCACATGTCATTTTGTACTAACTGCCATTGAAATAATGCAACACCAAATTCCCTTTTCTAATTTTACAATGAAGACTGTGATAGACTGACTCTGAAAGACTCTGATGTCTCTGGCAGAAATGTATTTTTTTAGCCAGGCTTTTTCTTAAAGGTAAAGAGCAGCCCCCTCCCCCAACTTATTTTCAAGAAAAAGCTAAATAACACAATTTTTATCTTATTACACTTGAATTATCTTTCATTATATTTTATGACTTTACTTTTGCATATTCAAGGTAAACCAAGCATTTATTTCTGGTAAATTTCACATTTTAAGAGAAAAATTATTGTCACATGACTCCCAACAGCCAATCGTGAAACTGGACAGTTTACTACACTACTTCAATTTGAGATGACTGCTCTTGCCCTTTAAGGTGTTGTAAAGTACAACTGAACATTTTATGGTAGTGCACTATAAAATTTATGTAATAATAAATAATAATAATAATAAAAATGTAGAAATGTAAAAGGTAAACCTAACAATCAAAACTGATGTCTTCACCTGCATACTGTAGTATGAGAGGTATTAGTCATGAGTTTTCTTCTAGAATTTTGGGAGCTAGGGACAAGTTCTCTGCATACTTACGCAATAGACTGCAGAGATGGTTGGGGTGGGGACAGGCTTCAGGGGCTTTAGAGCCAGTCTAAGTGGGGTAGATAGATTGTTTTACTGAAAGTGTGAAAACCGCTATATTGGGAATGTATTCAATGGAATGCAGTGTACCAAAATTTTTGTCAGATTTAAAGAAATATTTGAAAATACGGAACTTGTACTGCAAAAGATTTTGGATTTTCAGTAAGGAAATCTGAAAAGTGGATTCCTATTAGCAATTTATCTGAGATTGCATGGTGACAGAAGATTTTTACGAGAACCATAAAAAAAATCCCAAATTGCTGACTCAGCAGTCTGTAGATTACACAGGTATTGCATGTAGGAAACTTTTATCACAAGACTAACATCTTCTTGTTTAATATTACAAAAGAGATTAACTTTGGCTTAAACCATTCTAGACTGAGGGATGATATCAACAGGGTGATCACCAGCCCAGTTTGAGTGCCACATAATTTTCTGATCAGGAAGTTGGGACACTGGCAGGATCTTTCCCAGGCAATTTGGGCATCTGGAAAAAATCTTGGCAATCAGAGGGAAATTTTCCTTTTCTCTACATGACAGTAAAGGGAGAATTGTGGGAAATTTTGCTCCCCTCCTGTTTCAGTGTTAGCTATCATCACTAAACGTTAGTGAAATTGGACCCAGGACTTAAATGTGAATTCACCTTCATTTCAACTCCTTTTTCCAGTCTGGACTCTGGTTCTGATTTCATCAACCATCGTGTAAACACTTGAGGAGAAACTGACGGTGCTGTGCGCTTCTTCTTGGGACTCACTGCTGAAGAAAAGTACTGTGGTACTGAATATTAACTTAAGTCATTCAAAATCCCATGAAGTTCCTATCACTAAAATATACTGAATAACTTCCGTTCATTGCCTACCATCGCGCTAAAGTTTGCTTACCAGGTGCTCAAATTGAGGATATTTCAGCTAGGGTCAATCAAATTGTGGGGAACGAGGAAGTTGTTGCAGTTCAGGTTGGTACCAACAATCTCTGTAGGGATAGTCAATTTTTACTCAGGTCAAAATTTAAGGAACTGATCAGTAAACTTAAGTCCACAGACTCCACATGCAGTAAGGGGGTTATTTGTGGTAATCTCCCTAGGTTTGACAGAAAGGTTTCTTTGGATAAAATTTGAATAAGTGGTTGCAAAACGAGTGTTCTCTGGGGGGTTTCAAGTTTGTTGACACATGGGCCAAATTTCATAACAGACGGGATCTATCTTCTAGAGATGGGCTGCATTTGTCAGGTGTTGGGGCCAATGAATTGGGAAGACTGGTTACTAGGGCTGTGGAATTTCAGTTGTCAAACTAGTTTCAGGGGCGAGGGATTATGGTGCTAGGAGTATCTCTGATGTCAGTTGGGTTGAGGGTCCTATCCAAGCTCACAGAGGTTTTTATCATATCCCAACTGACAGGGCAGTTTCTGGGATCAAATTTATGTTTGCTAATGTATGGAGCATTCTTAACAAATTCGATGAGTTTCTTGCACAGATTTCCATTGACAGTCCAGACAAAGTTGAAGTTGCGAAACATGGCTCCATGGTGAGGTAAGCAACTCTGAATTCAGGTTCCTGGGTACAAAATATTCAGGCAAGAAAGGACTGATACTGTCCGTGGTAGGGGTGGAGGGGTTACTGTTTGTCAAGGATAGTATAAATTGTGTTGAAGTCACCAGCAAGTTTTCCTGTGGGTTTTCTAACTGATTGTGGTGTGAACTTAGCTTTAGCAATGAGTATGGCACCCCCTTGCTTGTTGGTATTGTTTACCGTTCACCAAATTCTTGCGCTGTGAATAATCAGAGTTTGTTCCAAATTTTAAGGAAAATTTCTACCAAAAGAGCTGTTGAGTTTGGGAATTTTAACTTTCCTGATATTGATTGGCATTCCTGTACAAGTGGGTTGCATGGGGGGGGGGGGGGGGATTTTCTAGAGGTTGTGACTGATGGTTTCTTTACCCAGCATGTTCTGTTTCCCACTCGTGAGGATACAGTAATAGCCTTGATTTGGTGTTAAGTACTGATGAGAAAATGGTTAGAAATGTAGCTAATGGTGGCAAGGTATTGTCCAGTGACCATGACCTTATTTGTTTTGAGTTGCGTTGTTTCAGCAATCATAATGGTAGTGACAAAACAATTCTAGACTTCAACAAGGCTAACGTTACTCCTGCTAAGGAGCTTTCAACCATAGATTGGGTGGCCCGTTTGTCTCACTTGGGCCCTGCTGAGGTGTGTAGTGTTTTCCGGGATGTTGTTTCTGACTCAACAAAGTTATGTATCCCACTTAAGAAAGCTGTGGTTAAAAATAGGCCTATTTGGATTTCTAGAGAGGTTCTTAAGCAACTCGGAAGAAATGTAAGTGTTGGCATCGCTATAGGGCCAGTAAAAGCCCAGGTAACTTAGCAGCTTACAAGAAGCAGGAACTCTTAGTTAAAAATTTGGTAAATGGAACAAAAACTAGGTTTGAAAAACAGTTGGCTAAGAAGGTTAAGATAAACCCCAAAACTTTTCATGCCTATGTGAGGTCAAAGCAGAAACTTAAAGGCCCAGTTCTCTCACCCCAAACAGTACCAATTCTCCTAACTTTCTTACTGAAGCCCCTCCCACAATTGCCTGAAATTCGTCCTCATCCAGATACTGTACAATCTAAGTTTATTGCTTCAAGGTGAGTATAGAAAAACTCAGTTTATATAATCAAAACACTCTCAGTACTGTTCATGCTGTGTAATATGTAAGCTTTGGTACTATGCATTGTTTGAATTAGCTGTCAATCAAAGAGCTGAGCCAATTGAGAATTTTGGAACCCCATAACAAAATTGTAGTTTGGGATGAGAGGTTTTGTTCTTTAAGGAGGGTGTGGGGCCTCTCAAAGGTGATGATAATACTTTGGTTAGTGACCATCAGGATATGGCCAACTTGTTAAATGACTATTTTGTATCCATTTTTACTAAGAAATCATCTTTGTTTGGGACTTGTAGTGGTTCTGATGTCTCTTTTTCAATCAGTTATGTCATTTTTTTGGAGGAACAGGTTGGTAGAGAGTTAAAGAGTTTGAAGGCTAGTAAGGCCCCTTGGCCAGATGGGGTCCACCCAGCCATTTTACGTGAATGCTCTGAGATTTTGTCAGTTCCTCTTTCCATCATTTTTCAGAAGTGTCTGGATTCAAGTTTTGTTCCTACTGACTGGGGAGTAGCAAATGTTACTCCAATTTTTTAGACGGGGGATCAAAGTACAGTATGCCTTGCAATTACAGGCCTGTCAGTTTAACCAGTGTTGCGTGCAAAGTTATGGAATCTTTAATTAGGGATAGTTTACTTAAGTATCTTTTGGATAATGAGTTACTTAATCTGTCACAGCATGGTTTCCTGCCAAGCAGATCTTGTGTTACTAACTTACTGAGCTTTCTTGAAGATGTCTCTTCATCTCTTGATTCTGGGTATGGCGTTGATATCATTGGTTATTAACTGCACAGGTTAGGGGTTCCAAGGATTCCGCCAGAAACACAAAAAAGAGGGGGATTTATTACTGCTAAACTCCAAGTCACAATTGATGCTGTCCTAGGCTAAAGTTATGAGTGGGTTCAGGGGGACAAAAGCTTGCTTCAAGGCCCCTTTAAGGTGCAATTTGACGGTTTTAAAGGCGATTTATTTGTGTAAGTTCAAACATTGCTGCAAAAGTGTCATCTTTTTAAGTAAGAAACCAATATATCAACAATTTTCTAATTTTTATGGAAATGAAAAGGGGTGGGGGTGGGGGGGGGATTTTACCCAACTTCTTCTGGAAAGATGATGGAGACCCTGGGTTCAGGGCAAGTGTGCTGATTGGATAAGTTTGTAGCTTCATAGTAGATCTCAGAGAGTTGCTGTCAATGGTAACTTCTCCTCTGGAAAGAAGTCACAAGTGGAGTACCACAGGGGAATTCTGCCCTTGGCCCACTTCTTTTCTTAATTTTCATCAATGATATTGATAGTTCTCTTACATCTTGTATAAGTAAGTTTGCAGATGATACTAAGCTTTATAGGAGGAATGATCCTTACTGCTGCAGGAAGATCTGGATAGGTTAATTTTTTGGTCTCAGACTTGGCAAATGTCTTTTAATGCCGATAAGTGTAAGGTCCTTCATTTTGGTCCCAAAAGTTTTAGCTATGATTATAACATGAATGGTAGTGTTTTAAGTAATGTCACCTTCGAGAAAGATCTGGGTGTTGTAATTACAGGGGTCATCAAGGCAGTGTGCAGTCACTGCTGCAAAGGCTATAATAGAGTGGATTGATCAAGAGGAATTTCATCAATTTTGGGAAGGATATTGTACTTACTTTGTATAAACAGTTGGTAAGACTCCCTCTTGACTATGCAGCTCAGGCTTGGAGCCCCTTCTATGAAAAGGACAAGTTTCTTTTAGCGCAAGTTCAGAGGAGAGCCAAGTGCTCACCTTATATCTAAGGTGAGAAATTTACCTTATCATGCTAGGCTCAAACATCTTGGGCTTACCACTTTGGAGCTGAGAATGACCGGGGGACATGATCCAGGTTTACAAGTTGCTTTCTGAAAGGAATCCCATTTTGAGTTGTAGTTATTTAAGGGTTCAAAGTAATAATCGGGTGTGTGGGCTTTGTAAAAAGCTGGAAAAGTCTTTTGCAATTAAGGCTTGACATTAGGAAGTTTAGTTTCTCCCATAGAGTTGTCAACAAGTGGAATTGTCTGCCAGATTGGGTAGTTAACTCCCCATCAGTTCACTGCTTTATGGTTAACACTGACAAGTTCTTCCATGACTGTGGTAGAAACTAATTGTTTGGGGCTGTTGTCAAGCTTTGGTGGTTTGACTTTTGGAGTAACTATAGAATACCCCGCTATCGGTGAAAAATACCTTCTTGAAAACGTGGAGGTGTGGTCACAGTGCCTTTTTTGACGATTGAATGCTATTTTGAGAACGACTCAACATAAGTCTTCTAGTTTCCCAGTATGTAAATTTGTCATTATTTTTCAGTATGTGTGAATATTTGTGAACAATTTGCTAAGTCCACTGAGCCTCCACTATAGAGTGGAGGTGCAGTCGCAGTGACCACTTCTAAATTGGTTACTATTTTGCATCGCGATATAATGACGCACATTTGTGTGAATATTTGTGAACAATTTGCTACGTTTGAGAAGAGGCGCAGTCGCAGTGACCATTTCTAAATTTGTCATTATTTTGCATCACGATATAATGACGCATATTTGTGTGAATATTTGTGAGCAATTTGCTACTGTAAGTCCACTGAGCCTCCACTTTTGAGTGGAGGCGCAGTCCCAGTGACCATTTCCAAATTTGTCATTATTTTGCAGCACAAAATAATGACGCATATTTGTGTGAATAGTTGTGAGAATTCACTTACTTCACTGAGCCTCCACTTTTGAGTGGAGGCGCAGTCGCAGTGACCGTTTCTAAATTTGTGTATTTTGCACTTTTGTTATCTTCACTGTGACTGCGCCTCCGGAGGCGAAGTGAGGTCTCTTATTGGCGGGATATTCTACAGTTGTACCTGACTTTTAATAAGGGCTTGGACTTTAGGGCATCTTATGGGGCCTTGGCCCTCCTTTGCCCTTCAACCTGTTATGTTTTAAAGACATGCACTTTCGCGCAACTAGTGCCAACATTAAATCAAATGGCAACGTTAGTCCCGCTAGTCCAATACAAAATGATTTATACCTTTTTCAGATTTAACTTTCCTCTTAGGTGCCATATTTTTGCAAGTTATGCTCTTTAAAGAAAAACCGTATCTTCTTGCAGTTCACAGTCCTCATCTAACTCTTTTTGTCTTAGTTGTGACAAGTTTATGAAATATGCGCAGCCACCTCGGTTGGAAAATGGGATCCAGTCTGAAACTATGGCACGCCAAAAGGCTCACCAAATATGATGATGTTCTAAAAATACACGTTCATGTACTAAAATTACACGTTCATGTACCAAAAATATATGTAAAAACGTAAGATCATCATGTTATTATTGCCTCTTCCGCACGCCATACAGAGTGAGCCTTTCGGCGTACCAGAAGTCCGCCAAAAGGCTCACCGAATTTGATGTAGTAAAAGTACACGTTCATGTACTAACTGCTTACGATCATGTACTGATTTCATACGATCATGTACTAAATGTCAGTACATGATCGTAAGAAATTAGTACATGATCAGTACATGATCGTAAGAAATTAGTACATGATCGTATGAAATCAGTACATGAACGTAAGCAAACAGTACATGAACATATGAAATCTGTACATGATCGTAAGCAGTTAGTACATGAACGTGTACTTTTACTACATCAAATTCGGTGAGCCTTTTGGCGGACTTCTGGTACGCCGAAAGGCTCACTCTGTATGGCGTGCGGAAGAGGCAATAATAACATGATGATCTTACGTTTTTACATGTACAACGTTTGTTTTTAGATGTACAACGTGTGATTTTACATGTACAACGTAACATTTAACATGATGAACTTATGGTTTTAGTACATGATGGTGTAAATTTACATCATGATCATATGAAGTTAGTTCATCATCGTATATTTTTGGTACATGAACGTGTAATTTTAGTACATGAACGTGTATTTTTAGAACATCATCATATTTGGTGAGCCTTTTGGCGTGCCATATTAAACAAGCACAAGATTCAGCCTCACATTGAGTCCCACATTCTGAGCTTGCACATGATTGCGCCTCACTGAAGGAAGGAAAAACACATTTGTCAGATTATTGTTGGGTGAATAAATCGTCTCGACTACGAATTTGAAGAATAAAAAGCTCGATGTCACGTGGTATTTTTCCAAGTCTGTAGGCTCGACAAATATCCAATTCATCCCTTAATTTTTAATAGTTAGTAAATATCAGAATTGAACTGCATACTTGCTGTAGTAGCACGTAAGACTGAATAGTAGCCTGCCTGTTGTAAGCAGGCTATCTGAAACAAGTTTGCTTTTGCCAAGTCGGTTTCTTTTTTTTTTTTCAAAATTTTCATCTCGCTTCCATAGAGCATGCAATGTTCATCACTCCAGTACACCCTCCGTAAAGGAGTAGCTGGCCTACTTTTTGTCTAGACAAACTTTTGTCCTAATAACCCGTTCTATCATGGAAGAAATGAATCCCATTGAAAATTTGAGTGTACTTGCTGGAAATTTATAGGGGATTGAAGTTGATCAAAAATGTTTCTAAAGTTTTACATCTGGGGTGGTCCTGTACATAAAGACTTCAACTCCAGGTTCAAATTTTTAAACGGTCATGGGATACGCTTCTGTACGTAATGCCATGATAGATCATTGAGCAACTTCTCAGCTGTCATAAGAGGAGTATCTCGAAATAGCTGTGAACTTTGTCCGACAAGAGTGCAAGGGTTTGTAAACATGAAATACCTAGTTTACCATGCAAATGCCACCAATTTGAATAATTATTGTACAATGTACCTGTTTCGGTACAAAACCAGGAAACAGCGCGTTACTATATCTAATTCTACCTCATAGTGTCACAACACCACAAATTTTCGACCATCATTGGCAAATAACACCATCAAAAAGTAGCCCTTTTAAAAATTTAACGACGGTAAAGAACAAATATTGTCATGATAACCTGCCCCGTAAATCCCAGTCCGTCAGTCGCGTGTGTTCGTCGAGGAACATTGTTCTCCTTGCAGCCAAACTTCCCAGGCTACTCAGTAACTCCTGGTTACACATTTTATAAGTACCTCTATTGAAAAAAGGCTATGACCGGCTCGGCTTGAACCAATTGAGTGGGAACTAACCTAACCTAACCTAATTCTATATTATCCTTAAATGTGGCCTAAAGAAATTGGAAAGTAAAGAAAAATATCTGCACGGAGTACTGACACTGTAATTTAGTTTACCAAACACCCAACCATTACGATGTCTATTTGAAAGACTTAAGAGCACATTACTATCGTCTAGCTAAACAAACACAAAACATCAACAGAGAAATCGTAAACATTCGCATATTGAAGTAAAATAATTTGGGTGTGTTAAAGACATTACAAAATAGTAGGCCTACAATATGCTGGCGGGCGAAAAGATGTGTTCGCTCCTGCTCTTCCTCCCTCCCAACACTTGAACTTGCATGCCATATGCTTTAATTAAGCAAGACTACTAGAATTTAAATAGAAAAACCTTCAAACCCTGTGGTAAAAGTCATTTGGAAAGACTCTTGAGTCTAGACTCGAAACAATTCCGCACGGTTCGCCTCCGAATAAAACTTAGCCTCAGTACATGAGTTAAAAACCAAAAGTTAGCGTTTAATGTGTTTTCCCGCGTTTTATAGTTAAGGATATTGCTGTTTCTCATCCTGGTGCTTGCTTTTTATTTTCATTTGATCTTACTGGTTCTAGTTTAATTGTCTTCTCTGTCTACATTGTTTTCCTGTATTACCTTTGTTTTCGTTATTGCAGTCACCCTCTAGGCCTACTGTAAATTTCCAAATAGTTCCATTTAATCCAAGAAATGAAAACCTGTACGCTGCATGCTTCGTTTGCATCATACCGTATAAAAGTTTTGCGTGGCTCCACCAATAATCAGAAACTCTCTTGATGATATGGTTATATCTTGGTGTTACCCTAGCTATACTACAGTTGTACATAACTGTATATTCCTCTCGTGCATGCAAACTTTTGCTGCAAAGATTATTTTAATCAAGAAAAAAAAATGTTATTGTGCCATGGGCTAACTGTTAAGGCTACTAATAGAACTGGCTTTCGATTATAGTAGTGCCGCAAAAACCTTTTAGATCCTTATGTATATGTATAACTGATAAGGTCCAAAGTTATCAGTCATTTCTTATCAAAAAGGAAAGTTGGTACCTACTAGGTTTAAAGCTAATTATGTTGTGTCAAGAACTCGGAAGACGGCATGTGGTAGAAGGACTTTTTTGTGTGGAAGGTTCAAAGGGAGAGAAACCGGCAATTACCAATCCAGCAGAAAACCGGTCGTTTCGGGTTTCTTCTACATCTTAAGAAAAACAATATTTACCTGTTCAAAAAGATCTTTTTCTTGTTCCCCTATCTGGTTAACTGCTATAAACTGATTTGACCAGCCATTGCATATACCGTTTATAAAAGTGTAGAAATGTCTTGAGTTATAATTTTGAAGTATAGATTCCGCCAGTGGAATAAATCATGAGAATTCTATGGTGTAGTATCTCTGAATTCTGAGTGAATAACTGAGAATTTTAGAATATATACAAACTGAAACGGAAAACAGATTCCCCACCTTTAATGGCACTTCTTGTTCACCGCACATTCAAAATTGAAAAAGGTTGTGAGTTAGTTAGATAGAGTTCTACCCCTCAGTATTTAAAGTTAAAGAGCAGTCCCCCAAACTTATTTTGAAGAGACAACTAAATAACACAATTTTAGTCTTATATCTCTTCAAAGTATCTTTCATAACATTTTATGACTCTTCTATTTTATACAGAAGGTAAACAAAGCAGTTATTTCTAGTAAATTTCACATTTGAAGAGGAAAAAAACACACATTGTCACATGACTCCCAACAGCCAATCATGAAACTGGATCATAGTCTACTACACTACTTCAATTCGGGATGACTGCTCGTGTTCGTTAAACTGATCATCACCTCAGTCTTACAGTCCTTTTCTTAAACTTGATTTTGGGATAGAGCATTTTCTATAGCTCTTTCCTGTGATAAATGCATATGATACCATGCACTTCCTTTTTTGCTGTTTCCTTTTGCAATTATCATTTGAAAAATTTACATGTAAAGATGCAGCCTGCAAGGTATCCTGTACCTGCATTGATTTAGTCATTGATTTATACATGCACTGATTTCAAAAAGGAAACTGGCCTCCGAAACACTTTAAATGTTTTCACCGGGTACAAGCACTCCATTCACAAGAAAGATGACAAGTTGACCATTCATTGCACTTTCAGCAGCTGGAAGTAATGCAGTCTAGTGCATAGTATTACACCAAGTACATAAAGAATGTGGAAAGTATGAAAAAGCAACTTGTTCTCATACTGCAGGGCAATGGTCCCCGAGGGAGGGGGTAGACATTGGAGACTGAAACTTGAGATTTCAAAAACCGCCACAAATAAATTGCTTACTAAAGGTGGCGCTCTTCAGTCTTTGATTACTGTCCGTTGGGGGGTTTTGCCCAAGCCACGGTCCTGTACTGAGGAGACGCGGAATTCCAATTTAACAATACAAAAAAGAAGGGAGGGGTGCTTAAGAAATTTAGATGAGAAATGTCATTGCATTCCAATTAGAATTTTGTAATATTTGAAATTAAGTGTTGTTTTGGGAGGCATAACAAATATTGCACGGTTTGTTTAATTTTCAAATAAAAAAAAATCACCCTTTAAAACTAATATGTAATGACACAAGTTGATATTATCAAAAATAAGGCAGTATGGTAGCCTTCTTTTCAAGAAATAAGTGTCACACAAATAGAAATTCCGTTGTTTGTTGCTGAAATATAATTTGTTCACCCAAATTTTCAATATTTCAAATGATGCAACGCCCAGAGCTCTTCTTGCGTATAGTAGTTTGTAGAGATGTAGCTATTGCTGGGGTTTATGATTAAGACTGTCCAAGCCATTTTCTTTGTTACCTTTGTTGGAGCATTTAAAACCCAATATTTCCCTTTAAGAAGTGGATTTTCAAGTGAGTAAATAGATCGGAAGCCTTTACTTTTCATTGGGACGTGGGACAATTTCACCAGAAACTGTTCTTTCCATCCAGTGTAAGATCGGGAGTCATACATGATAGACCGATGATGTAAATGGTCTGAGGTCAGTGGCGAAGCCACGGGGGGCCTAGGCCCCCCAGATTTTCTTTAGCCCCCCCCCCCCCGGATTTTTTGCGTCCTGATAGAGTAATTGAAAAAAATAAAAATAAAAAAATGTGCAAAAATTAAAAAAAAAAAAAAAAATCATGGATGAATGTATGTAAAACACATTTTGTCCGCACGTATGAAATCAAGCAATAACTTTAAAATGCCTACTTTCACTAACTTAGATAGGCCTACCGTTTGTGATCTGCACTGTCGTTTATTGCATTTCACTTCGAAGAGGGAACGAAGGTCTCGACGACAAACTTTAATGTGACTTTGTTAGGTTAAGATCCTTTCTGCCTTTCGGATGGATGATTGATTTACTGAAAATAAGGCAATCGTACACTGGAGACCACTCTTACACGACCATTCCTATACTTTATTATACACAAAATATGCCGTAAGCAGATAAGGGTAAGGTACTGCCTTCGGATAATTCTTCCCTTCCATCCTTAACAAGTAGGCCTATGTCGTGCCTCACTCCTTCCAATGACAAGTGCCACTGTAAAACGATTTTTTGACAAGTCCTCTTTTTAGTAGTTGGCACTGGCGTCCGGGGGATTTGCAAAATGTCCACAAGGTCCGGATTTCATGTGTTTCCCACATGATCCATACTTCTGCTTTGAGGTTCAATTATTTTGAGGGATTTATTCGTAGTATTTTAATTTTGTCTACGTAATGTACCGATGAACAAATACTGCACCATTTTGCACATTGTTTCTTTGGTAGTATGTATGTCTTTTGTAACATCTCTACAAAAACTAAAAATATTTTCATATATTTCATGCTCCCCAAAAAGGGAAAATCCGAAAACTCTGGCCTATAATCAGTTCAAAGTTTTGCCAAACATAGCACCATTTTGCATCTAGGAAATCTAACGCAAAGAAAGTTTCTCAGAAGGGGACACAACTACTTTTGGTTTTCCTGTTAAAGGGTGAGGTGCTGCCTTAGGTTAGCTGAAATCCATTCAAATATTGCCGCATTTGTGGCTGGGTACATCCAGTTTAAAACACGTGGGAAGTGCCGTTTCTGGCCATCTGGAGGGGTTTTAAAGCCCAACATTTTCTTGTACGCTCCGCGCCAACTGATAGTGGCGCTCCGCTTAGATTCAAATATTGCCGCCTTTGCGATCTACGTGCTTCTGAAGTTCACAATTTTTCCCAAGGGAAAGGGAGATACCGGCTCCCTTTAGTCTCATCCCCCAGGCCACAGATCATAAGTGCCCAGTTTTGGGGTCCCTAAAAAGTGTATGTATTGCCATTTTTCATAGATTGATTTTTTATTCTCATTATTGAGACATCGCAGACATGAGATTCGTATTTCAAGGCTGGGTACATCTAGCTTAAAACACATGGGAAGTGCCGTTTCCGGCCATCTGGAGGGGTTTAAAGCCCAAAATTTTCTTGTACGCTCCACGCCAACCGATGGTGGCGCTCCGCTTAGATAGTCTTGCCGTGCCTGACCCTCGGAGGTACCAGCCCCCACTTGTTACCTAGCTCCCCCCCCCCCAAATCCCATCCTAGCTACGCAACTGTCTGAGGTTGGTCAAGCGCTGTCCCTCAGTGGCCGTAGAGCTTCTTCGGGCAGTCGGGAAGTAGTGTAAAGTTCGGTTTCGCCGAATGGCCCTTTTCCAGAGGATTGGGATGACTTTAGAAAAAGAAACTGCGAAATGTCTCGCTAGTTGGATGCGCCCTGAGGTTTAAAAGTCCCTGGTTTTATTCCATAGCATTAGGATATGACTGGACAAGGAATATGACGCGGGCATACTACTTGTGGCAAGTATGCCGCATAACACCATCGTAGTCAAGTCGGGATACACTTGTATTTTGTGTGTAATATGACTCGCATTTACAATTCTAGTTTTGTACAGGGCCTCTTCAGTGCTATTTTAAAATGGTATTTGATACGTTAAACGGAGACAAGAATTTACCAAAATGCCAATAAAATTTTAATTCAAACCTCAAAGTGATCGAAATGATTTCAAAACCTCGAAAAAACTCAATGCCGGCAATTGTCCTCCAAAGTGAACATCAATTATAATATCTCAGACAACGTACCCCACCAACAACTTTGAAAATGTCCGACAGAGAATTATCCACGGAAAGAATTTTCCATGATAGTTTCCTTATAAGCAATTTACAAGGGAAAGGGTGTATGGGTAGCTGGGAAACATGTTGAACTGCAGTCTGATTCGTCGTCACCCCAATCGTGAAACCCCACGGGATGTATTATTATTTAATCTTTTGTAAGCATTTCTCATCGACAGGTTCAGGCATCGCGCCCTCTTTTGGACTAAAATTCACAAACTGAGAATTTCGGGTTTCTTGGCTGCAGTGGTTACCGGTAGTTAGTAACGTGGGTGTACAGTTAACTTCATTTAAAGGGCCAAACCTCTCACCCCAAATTACAATTTTGGTACCCGGGTACCGAAATTCTGAAATTGGCTCAGCTCTTAGATTGACAGCTTATTCAAACAATGCAGAGTGCCAAAGCTTATATTACACATCATGAACGGTACTGAGAGCCTGTTTTGATTATATAAATTGAGTTTTTTTCTATACTCACCCTGAAGCAATCAAACTGAGATTGTGTCTGGATGAGGATGAATTTCAGACAACTGCGGGGAGGGGGTCAGTAAGAAGGTTAGGAGAATTGGTACTGTTTGGGGTGAGAGAACTGGGCCTTAAAGGGATATGCAGAAACTGCAAATTTTGATAAGTAAGGTAGCCTTTAATGAACGACTCTTGAGCATCGTGTGACCATATTTTTTTTCACTCAGTTGTAAAGATGGAACAGTTTTCCACTCACGTAAAAGCTTTGAGGCTTACCGTTACTTTACTAATAATTTTAACTGCCATAGTTTGAAATAATAGTAAGACTAAGAACTTTAGTTTTCATGTTGCTCTGATCATAAATAGTACACTCTAAAAGATCCAACTTTCATTGATCTTCTGATTGGCAGAAAATGATGACACCTAAACGCGACTTATGCCCAATAGGTAGGTCTCTCTTCCAAGCCAAACACGGGTAATATGCCGATATAGGCCTATGGCAGTTAAATTAGGGGCTTTCATTTTGCCTTTGTTAATGGCAACCGGCATGAGATCTAAGTTCTGGAAAATTTGGAACAATGCATCCCACGACCAGTGAAGGTATACAGTCAGACGGTGTTATATTGCGATCAATAGAGAGAGGTTATCCAGGCCCAAAGTTTACCAACGGGTACCCTTTCTAATGATAATTTATATGCAAGTGTACCGAATAACGCCATGCCTCTAAAATTCTGGGCTCATATTCCAAATTGCAAGTGAAATGTTTACTGGGTGATTAAATATCCCAAAGGGAATGTGGTCTCTCTGTGATCTAGCAATTAAGAAATATACTTAAAAATGTGGCTGCACAAAGTTGCGAAGATTGATGCGCATGGGAAGCGACTAGAAATAAGTTGGGAATTCATGTCTGTGCTTGTGACGTCGAATGTCTACTTTGAAGAACACTTTCATGTGCAACCATTCAGTGTGAAAAAGGATGTCCGCTTTATCTTCTACCCGGCAGTAACCCAGACCATGGCAGTATCAACCCTAACTTAGACATTTCCAAATCTCCAAACCTACTTATTTCTTACCTCTGACACCTGTCTAAAATTCCTCCCCAGGCTTGTGAAAACACAACTGCAGCTATCACTTCTGGTGGATATACAAGACCCAATGTGTAAAAAAATATCAATTTCTACGCATGATCAGACTCAGTATGTATTATGAACTACTTTGCATCTTTTGAACTTGGATGTCAATCGACCTGATTAAAGAACAAAACCAATTGAAAATTTTGCTATTAAAATTGCAGTTTGGGGAGACGAGTGACGACTGTCTCTGGATGAAAAGTTGTCAATTTATACAAGCCGTGACGTCATCCATCTCATTTCATAGATAGCCAACTTGGTGAATCACAAAAGCACCCTTGTTTGGACAGTCTTTGACCGGATGTGCTCATTTCGCCTTCACCTTCCTTTGACATATTCAGTCACTTAAACGATTTAAATATCGATTAGCCCGTCAAGGATTCCACTTCTCTCGTAGAGATAATCGATACTTGCGGCATATTAAATTCTTATCCATCAATAGCGTAATTGTTTTAGGTGTTTAAATAACACAGACTTGGGTATACATTCTGCAACGGAGACTGATATATCTAATATACACACAAAATAATCATTGGCGGTACTGTGCTGCAGTACAAAAACATGCAAACGGAAGTGTACATGGTAATGTAGCTTTACTATAACCTGTATTATTGCACCGCGGTTGCCTTGATGATTGAAATTTGTATTCCGTCCAGGCTGACGAGAGGAAGTTGGAAGGAAAGTCTGCAGGGAGCAAAAATGAACCGAGAGAGAGAGAGAGGGGGGGGGGGGCATGGAGGTGTTAGTAACACCTCCCTGGAGAGGGTCAACCCGGTCGTTGAATTAAAGGCATTTACTCATCACCCACTGGTCAGTTCCAATTCTCCTAACCGAAATACTAACGCCCCCCCCCCCCTACACTTGTCTTTGACTCGTCATCATTCAGGCACAATCCCAGTTAATTGCTTTGTTTACAAGGCCCTTTACCAGTGTATACGGTATAATCAAAACCCGTGCAGCATTGTTGTGTAATATGAGCTAGTCTGAATATTTTGAATATGATGCCAATTAACGAGCTATACCAACTGAGAATTCTACAATTCTACTGTAGTTTTGGGTTACGAATGACTGCTGGGAAGCTCGGGCCAAGTGAGCAGAACAGAACCCTCAACCCGCGTAAAGTTGGTACCCCCGAAAAAAAAGTGATCGTCAAATTTGCTCTGAAAATTTTTAACAGAGCCCACCAATTTCAAAAATCATTTCGCTGCAAAATACTAAAAATGAAAATACTGGACAGGAAAATACGCTAGAAAATACTAAAAGGGGCTGCATGCTTTCAAAAATCTTATAAATGAATCAATCGTATAGATGTTCTCTTCTTTCAGCAGCGACCGCGGAACCAATATTGAAGTGCTGGGGCTAATCATCGAAGCGGCTTAATATGTCCAATAAAATAAATGCAGTTTAAGGCGGCCCAAAATTCCCACAGCGAAAAAAGTGCGGGGCTAAAGCCCCCCCCCCCCAATCCCCCCGTCTCCGCGGTCCCTGTTCAGCCAGAAATGTGTTCCATTATCTCTGTGTGAAATAGTATGAAAGCAGCTAGGGAGCAATTACATTTAACTATACTCAAGGACTTAAATATTTTATATCCGAGGTAAAGTAATGAGTTAGGCCTACTCCCCGTGAATTTCACAATTTAGTAAGAAAAATAATCTCAATAACCATTCATGCAGTGAACTAAGGTAGACTTCTAGACTAATTCAAATTGGTATGACTGCACGCATTACCCCTTTAAGATTTCTTTGTGTTTGTCTTCTAATCCTGACGTTTATATTCTGTTTCGACATCGGAGACTTTTGGCTCAGAACATGAAGCTAGGCTACGTGGACCAGCATTAGCGCCATGCTCAGCGCTCAGATTACAACATTGCTACCTATCATAACACAACTTTCGTCCTTGATTATATCACAGCCAGTGTTTCGTATATTTCATTGGAGAAGTTATTTTACGCTTCCATAACTACTTATGCACCCTTAATTGTGGTATCATCCTAAGGATAAGGCTTTTTTATTGAACTTGAGAGAAGAAATTTAAAAATACCCTATGTGACCTCTGATTTTGTCGAACTGCTCAAAAACCTTACTGATTGACCAGGTAAAGCATGTCAAGTCCTGTGTAAAGGTTCAATAGCGAAACATGTGTTTGACCATATGGTCATTAAAGCTGAGCGTGATTTACAAGTGCATGCTTTAACGGTTTGGTGAGTTATTTATTATTAGCAGCCTAGATACATTAGTAAACCAGTGCGATCTTTGTGAGGGAGTGGTCAGGTGTTAGGAAAAAGTGTGAAGGGTCTAGTCCTCTTTCCCCTAACAGTTCCAATTCTTACTTAGCCACTCCCACAACTGTCTAAAACTCAATCTCATCAAGAGCCAATTTCAGTGTATCGCTTTTCAGGACAGCAGGGCGAGTGATTATATACAAGGCCTCCACAGAGGAGGATCCAGGATTGCTGTAAGGGAGCGATGTATGTGCACCGAAGGTGCACCGCGATCGTGAAGAGCGAGCTTTACTTCGTGGGGCCCTAGTCGCACTTGGGCCCTGTCGGGTATCAGGGGCGGAGCTTAAGTGGAGGTCCAGGGGGACGAAGCCCTAGAAAGTTGTCGCAGTACAAAGCAATTTGGATACAGAAAATAAGTTTAATTATCCGGGAGGCTTTTTGGCGTTTGGAAAGCAACGAAAAGTGCTTTCCAGTAAATGTTCAGGGATATACGATTACTGACATCCCAACTAAAAGGAGGGATGTTACTGGAACTGATATAAAGTTACAGAATCAAATCAAATATGTATCATAGTAAGGTTCAACAGCCTTAAGAACCATAAAATGTAACTCTACGACTACAAATCTTATGGCCTTCTTCTGTAGAATGAACCTCTCATGAAGGTCAGGTTGCCATACTTTTGGGCCTAACTTTAGCAATTAACCTTAAAAGCCCTTTTTTACAAGAAGACATCCAGCAAGGCCTATCAGCAGCGCTAATAGAAGTGACCGACACTCGCATGAGTTTTTTTTTTTGGGGGGGGGGGGGGTGGGTGGGAGTTAGGGCTTAACTTTTAACTTGATTTAACCACCACAAGGGAGACCCTACAGGAAATTTTTAATCAATTTGTCAGTCTGGTGACACCGTTTTGAGAGTTTGGGGGAACCACCCACAGAGTATGATGCCTCTGGCCTGCTCCATATGCTTAAATTATGAACATGCCCGCGAAGCGCGCAAAATTTTCTGATGGCCATTCCATACCAGGCGTGTAAAGTCGCCGCAAGTGAAGAAAACACTACTATATGATAACAACGATGCATCAAAAACTTTGTAAGCTGAATTAAAAAACTGTTCAGCAACAATTTAGCATGTCATTGTCGTATTTTTGTATGAAGAGGAAAATTGAAATCTGGGGCACACAGTTTATCCATATGTACTCATCACGTTATGAACGATATGCTAAGAAAAAATTGCAATATGAAAACCTCTCGGTGCCGGTATAAATTGGTAGATTTGCCGGCTAAGTAGAACTCTGATTCTTTAAACTGGTATACACGAATCCGGACAGCAAGTAATGGTCTAATTTCAGTCGGCCACAACTGGGGTCTGTCACCTTTAAATCTTTCGATTTCCTTGCTTACCTCTATCATGGATGATTGTACACTAATTTGTATCTTAAATTCTCCGATTTCACTAAATATGACTTTTTGAAATTCATGTAAACAATAAATAAACACGATTTTAGGCTGATGGACTCCACTAATGGCGGCCTACAGTCACTAAAAACAAGCGCCAATCGGATTCGTCTATATATCTAACTATAAGGAGCATTTACCCGTAACTTTGGTTGGAATAGTTCACTGGTTTTATAAGTCTTATATATGACCATTATTGGTCCATACGTAATGAAACTTCGATTCGATGTTTGCAATGATATTTTAGATAAACCTGCTGGCAGGTTCAAAAGGGTTGGTATAAAAGTTGTTTCTCAAGGGGTACTGCAACCCCCAAATCCCCCATCAGATGCAACGGGTTGCCCAAAGAATGTCAAGTCTAAAAATTTAGTAGGCACCCGAAGCGAACATTTTGGTGCTTGGTTAAAGAGAAATTGAAAATGATTGGATGTTAGCCTAATCGGAAGTAAAAAAATTGGCTTGTACGGAAAAATCTGCCCCAGTTCATATCCATGCAAGTTGCAATGAGTCAACCATTTTTCTCCTGGCAAATTCTTAGCCAGGGAGGTGATACCTTGTAAATAACACTTCCCTGTTAAAACTCTGATGGGGCCCTCCCTTTTTGCAGACACAAACCTACTTTATTGCTCAAGACTATATCCTATTGGTGGATATATAAGGCCATAATGCAAGTTGCAGTTATGTGTAATCATAACACTCTGTGAATGCTGTATAAGTGTATAATAAAGTTGTTCTTTGTCTTTTCACTATGAGATTTCAAGACTCACTGCATAAAATAATGTCTTTAACCTTTCCTTTATAGCATTCTGAAGCAGGTGTAAAAAAAAACATTAATGAAGACGAGTTTCCAATGCGTGTAGCGCGTGCAATGCATTTTTCACTTTGTAAGAAAAAACCTGTCAAAAAAAAAAACAAAACAAAATCAGCTTCATATTAAACGTCTTTTGGGATTATTTCGGGTAAAAAATTGCCTTGTTTTGATCAATTTTTCATATAAGGGTGCAGCTTACAGTAATTCGTACGGGGTCATAACTTCACATTCTCTCGCTTACTCCGTAACGGCTAAGGACCTTTTGTCTGTTAAAGTGAAGGTATGAGAGGCATTACTTTGACACGGAGTTTAGACATTTAAACTATTGAATTCGATCAGTTAAGCTGCAGTTGATACGCCACAGATGATTAAGTTCTTCATATATAATGCTTCTCATATGGAAACGTTTAGTTCAGGCGCGTAGCCAGGATTGTGTCATGGGGAGGGTTTTGGTGTCATAGGGGGGGGGGGGGGTACGACATGAGGGAAGAGTCTAAGGATAGAGAGAAAAAACCGCTAGCATTGCAAGGTTGGGTCATGGGTGGGTGGGTGGGGGGGGGGGGGTTCTGACCCCCAAAACCACCCCGTGGCTACGCCACTGGTTTAGTTCGACAGCATTATGTAAATGGGGCTGTAGTTAAGTAGCCTTACTCATCAGATTATGTTTGTCCTGCTATTTTCAGGTTCGTGGTCTGGCCGAAATATTTGTAAAATTCTGCAATGGAACGGGGCTTGTGACGCGAGAGCAGTCGCCTTAAATTTATTTGGAAACAGCAACCAAGTCTCATAATTTTCTTCTAATTTTTTTTTCAAAGTGCTGTTCATTATTTTAGTACAGTAGGGCCTACTCCAGTACTGCATTTTCACTGTAAACCAACCAATTACTCTCAATAAATTCCCCAATTTAGGAGCAACAAAATTGCCACATGATTCTCAACCGCTCAAGAGACATTTATGAAACAGCATATTATATATTATATTTACTCAAATTGGGGTGACTGCATTTTCACTTTAAAAACCTTGCGGTCTCTTGTGAGGCCACGGCCCTTTGCGAACCCTAGCTGTCTACCCTTTACGATAAAGAAGAAGAAAAAAGGAGGCCCTCCAGCCGGGTAACCGCAGGAGAACGGAAGGATTATAAAGAGCTCCCATCTGCCCATGCCCATACATTAGTTGCTAAGCGGGCAACCTGCTAAAGAAGGTCTGGATAGGTTGTTAAGTATTTTAGCAATAACTATTCTCTAGATACTACGACTTGCTGACTCAGAAATAACTCTGTGAGTCATGTTTGAAGTGGAGAGTACCAGACAACATGAGATTTAGTATTGCAAAATGAATAAGGGAAGGCTGTATTAGGTGTATAGGTTGGGGCTTTACTCTCTTTCTTTGGAGGAGGCTGGTTATCTGGTTATCTTAGCTAAAAACAGGAATTTGGCTTCTTTGATTCGTAATGGTATTAGTGGGAAACCCAAAATCTTTCACCTTTTTGGGTAATGATATTCACGGCAAAAGTTTGACCACATCGTTTTATTCCGAAGAATTTCAACGAAGAAAATCTCAGAAAAATTTGCATAGTACTCTAAGAAGATTTCACAACTGAACCTGACAAGGTGGACTAGAACATAGCTTACTAAAAAAATTAGTTTAGACAAAGGGGAGTCAGGATTTGATGTTGGTGGGCAAGGGCCACTGGTGTAATTTAATGACGTCAAAAGAACGTCGCACTGCAAACTCTTACCAAGTGAGGTTGTTTCTAGGATATCTACTGAAGATTGAAGGTCTTTGTTACACTATCGGAAATTTTTCACAAGTGGCGGGTGATTCACGATCATATTTTTGCTTGAGGTTCATAACGGGCTGACTCGCTCTCCGCCCGCTCTCTCGGTGCTCTTGGCTAAACTTTCGTGAAGGATATAAATTAAAATCTTGGAAAACTGAGTTTTTTCCAAAACAATTCACCTTCAGTTTCTAGAAACACAGGCCCATGCTCTTCCCAAACATGATTGTGTCCCCACTCAGTGCGATATGGCATAACATCATCATTACATATAAGTTGCTCCTTAAACGTACAAAATTTACATTTTCACCATGTCTGCACTACGATGGTGTTCAAACTTCTCAAATTAAAGGACGATAGCACCCTACAGCTTGAAGTGTCCGGTTTCCTGATTAGCCCTTGAGAGTTATGTGACGATATTTTTCTCCCGGCTCAAATGTATAAAATTTACCGAGTAGTTACTGCTTTGAATATTCAACATTTAATTCCTTAAATATGACAAAAGATATCTTGAAGAGAAATGAGAGGAAATTTGCGAGTTTTAGCTTCTGTCTCGAACCAAGTTTGGAACGATTCATTTTACCCTTTAAACTATAGCGAAGTATGTGACAATGTGAGGCCCCACCAGCTCCATGGCAACATAGTGCTAAAGAGTCAAACGCACTCTCCCCAAGTTGCAGTGTGGTCTTCTGCTGGGATTTTATTATCGGCAAAGGTACTTTTAAAAGGAAATGTTCAGCCTTAGGGAAGTGTCTTCAACCCATATGAAGCAAATCGACCGTAAATTGACAATGCCTTAACAACGAGGCTCGATTTATTAGCTCAAGTACAAATCAGACGTTTTGCTAACCTCGCTAACACTTGTTTTCTCTCGAAAGTGCATCCATTTTTTACCGATTGGGCAGACATGTATGATTGTGAAAAACTCAAACTCTTAAGGCTAAAAGGATACTGTTTATGTCTTGTTATCTTTTGGAGTAAAGAGGCCATTCTTTTTACTTTCTGTTCTCGCACAGTACTCTTCTATTCTATCCATTATACATTTTGAAGTAAAATCCAGTTATACTCCATCGGGTTTTCCTTTCTTCACGTTGCGTCGTACAGATTTGTGTTCAAAATGCGCCTACTCCTCCGCGAGGTCTTTCAAACAATATCCTATCAGGGAGTTGCCAGCCAAACTCCCTGGTCCTAAAGAGCAGGCTTCCTCACTTAAATTTTCGGAACCACCACATTGCTAAATGTTACTGATATAATGCGCCACTGATCCCCGTCCTGGGGGAGGGTATAAGAGAGAGGGTGTCCCCTCCCCCCTTTTAAAAATTTTTGCGTTTCAGAAGGGGCTTACATGCAAAATGGTGCTAAATTTGTTCAATTTTCCCTGCCAAAATTTTTCACAAACTTTACAATTTTTGCCGATTCACCGGTAACGGTTAATCGGCAAAGCCCTGGCTCTAATAAAGGACAGTGATACAAACATTTCTAATGCTAAAATTTGGAACGACTTGATATTTAAATTTAGAACCACCCCAAATTCTGAAATCACCCCCCCCCCCCCCAACATAGTCATTTCACGCCGAATCTAACGTTTGCTGTTGTTTGAATTTTGCACTTTCTAAAGCTAGGCGCAAACTACAAGACTTTGGGACCAACATGTTGGTTCGTCCCGAATGAAGTCGGAGTGATTTAAAACTGGTCTTGTGACTGAAAAATTGCAGTCGTAAACTCACGCACATAACACGACTGTTGGAGATCCGACGATCGAGTTGAGTTGCGGTGTGCAAAGTCGCTTAAGTGTGCGGCTAGCGTTAGGGTACGCAGCATGGGTCTTAAATGCCAGTAATTGACAGTCGCCGTAAACATGTATTGGAACAACTGCTAAATCTCACGAATTTCTGTTTTCCTTCCCAGTATCTTTCATGGTATTTCATGGCTTAAATATATTGCACATTTTAAGAAAACCAAACAGTTACTCTTGGCAAATTTGCAATTTCTCAATAGAGAAAGAAACATTTTTGCCACATGAATCTTCATGGCCGTCTCATGAAATAGGATAGTCACTTATTCAAGGTGAGGTGACTGCATTTTAACTTCTTAAGTATGAAAGTACAGAAGTGTAATCTCCTCACAGGTTCATTTTTCAAAGTGCTTGAAATTCGTTGGGAAAATCCCTCACGCCGATCTATATGTGGCATAAATCATGTCCTGACTCGTCTAGGCAGAAAATGATTAAGGAGGGAAGAAATCTATGGACAGATCGATCAGGAAGCTGTTACCAAATAACAGCTCCCTGGAAAGAGTAACTAAGCTTAAATTCACAATAATTGGCGCCAAGCGTACACAAAATTTTGGCCAAAATGTCTCCCAAATCACTGAAGGTGACACTTCTCGGGACTCTTCACCGTATATAAATAAGGAAAATACTAACGACACTGTGCAAAACATTAAAAATTGCACAATATATGCTCAAGAGAGAGGGGCTTCCCCGTTCACCCCTTCTTGGCCATGCGACCCTGCCTTTGTTCCATTGGCAGGTGCTCAAAAACGTGCCATTAAATAGCATACGATAATCGGACGTTGTAGCAGGGTTTGATCTGTATCGAAAATTTCAGCTATTTGCCGAAAATCGGAAGGACAAAAACAAGCTGACTTTCATGGAAGTTTAGCTCCCCAAAGAAGCCCCGTCTACGATAGTACGAGGGAACAGCAACATCTACCTTGACTCACCTATTGACGTTCACTGGCGTCTGCAGCATAGACATGTCACGTTTTCCGATCTATAACAACGGCGTAACAAGGGGATGATGAAATCCTGGATACACCCTTGATCTACAAGTCGACTTAATTTTTCGGCGGAAACTGTCGAAGGGAACTAAAACGAGCCTTTCTCAAGAAAGAGTTATGCTTCTCAAAAGGGGCCACGCCCCGCACAAGCCACCAGAGACACAAATACCGTTACCAATCTCTAGTCTTGACCTGCAAACCTCTGCAACAGGGGCCTCTCATGAATGACCCTTTTCATACTGTTTGAACAGTGTGGGTCACAGGTTCAACCTAATCTCAGAGTCAAAAGGCAGAGAATATGTACTTACTTGTTTCGTTTTTTTTTTTCAAACTTTCTTTTCCAAAGTACACTCACCCTCTGCAGGGCAAAGAACCGAATAAGGAAGTCAAACGTTATTTCAGAAGAAGTTCTGCTGCAGAAGAGAGCTCGGTCCCTGACTAGTGAGAGGAAAACGAGACTTAACATGATCAACATATCGTCCTTTAAATCTCTGTATCATTTGTCACACTCACCATACATGTTTTGTGGAGTTTAGCACAAGCCAATACTTTTTTCCAACGCCCCTTGACTCTTTGACATTTGAGATAATTGCCATGTACAGATGTAGGCTTTATCTCTTCTATACAAGTCCCCAAGCCCCCTAACTATTGATCTGAACAAAAAGCCATAGACAGATAGAGGGAAACAAAACGTCTGCATCCGGAAATTTGTATAAAATTCATGTTCACAGAAAAAAGGTGTAAAGTTAAAAGAGGTTTAAGGTCACATCAAGTTTTGATATGTTACAGGGGTACTTATCAGTTCAGTTCAGTTATCTCAAGCATTTATCTTATCTCAAGCATTTTGGTGAAATTTGCATTGAAATCCGATGATTGGTTCTCAAGATACGAGCAAGTAAAATTGTCACATTTTCAACAAACAGTGAACTTGAAGCAAGCACATATGACATCATATCCCCACATGAATGGACAGTCTTTTGTTTTTCTTTAAACTTTACAGCCTATTTTCTCCTCAACAGTCCCATATTATCAGAATGTGATTTCATAAGTGGCAAAAAACACTTTTCAAACTTTGCAAGCTTCATGAAGAGGTCCTATTCCTATTAACTTCAAGGTCAACGTAACAATGAAAAAACAAAGGGAAACAAAATTCTCTGTCAATGTGAGGAAGTGATATAATCTCTGCTGCCCTCAATCCCACTTTGGAACACAAATCTGGTAACTTCATTTGCTGACATCGAGAAATACATGTCCTATGTAAATGGGAATTTCACCACACTGAGTAGGTCTAGTTCTTCTTCCACATGTGAACATTTTTTTTTTTGCTTTAATTTCCCCCTTAACATCAATATTAAGGCAAGTTTGAACTTTTGTAATCGAAATGTACTTAGAAATCACGGTCTACTATAAACAAATAAATAAACAGACAATAGGAAGCAACAGCGTTGAAGATGAACTTCAGTGAAATATTTTCTCCTCGGCGAGTCATCGTTTTTATTTACGACGTTATTGTTCCTACAACTGCGCATGATCGGATTTGAATCTTTCGGACTATGGTTGAATCTGCAATCAGAGTTTGTTTTTCACAATTTTTTTCACAACATTAATGCTGCAACACATTTGTAATATTGACTTTAATCTAACAAAAATGATCCATGATTAAGATAACCTTGTGATTGGTTATTTAGTGCGGCTGTCTACTTTTCTGGGAGGAATTTTGCTACCCGACAAACATTGAGATATTTTTATCAACAGTAGTGAACACAATACTGACGTTTCTTCTGACCTGCAAGACCCTTTCAATTTTTCTATATTATGGTGAACAATCAGTTCAGAAGGGAAAACGAGTACCTGGATCAAACTCTCAAAGTCTAATTATCCCTTTAATGATTTTGTCGCATGTGTCTCATTTTTTGAACCCAACAAAGTTTGTTCACCTCAAGTGTCTTCAGTCAATGTCTATTCTTTATCCACTAAAAGTAGCTGGAACCTTTATATTTATGAACTGCAAAGTCTGTTAATTCCCTGATTTAGTTCTTGACCTATATTTGAAATCTGAAGGGCGTAAAATATTCACGCGGTCATAGAACTAGCTGTGTTAGCACATACATCAAACTCGTACATATATAGGCTAGGGAGATTTGATAAAAGCGTAGAATCTGAGGCGATGACGCTGAGCAAGCAGGAGATTCGGGGGGTCAATCCTTGATCTGGTGTAAGCCTGAGATGTTTCTTTTTTCTTTTGTAAGAAGCAATTACCACCCTGTTTTCCCAGCTAGCTGAGCTGGTCTTTGAATGCAACCTACACGGGATCTAAACTGTTGAGTTGGTTAGCCACCTGACCACCTGACGTAAAGTTAGGTGTTGTAATTAAAAAACCATGGATCGCTCAAATCGACCGTTCTAAACAGTTTAAATCGTAAAGTGCATTACGAATTTCGAGTCTAGTCCGGGAAACTGTATACTTCTCCAATATTAAACTTAAATTTAACCAGAATATTGGAAGAAAAAAGAAAGGGAAGGTGATTTCAATAGTATAGACAAACCACTATATAATAGGTCTGTTTGATCCCCTGAGAATTTTGCAGTTATTGGTGGAACATGGTAGATATCTAAATTGCCAAATTGATTGCAAGTTCAATCAACTGTATGACGTCACATTATAGATCGGTTTGTTAAGTTGGTTTGGTCATTCATAAAACGCTCATTATAATATGATGTGACGGTTTAGCAAACGAGTGAAAAACAACGTTTGTTTTTTTTTGCCTTCTATTCAAATACCTGTAAATTTTCATAATAGCAATCGATCAGATCCATAAATGGCTGATGGAAAGTGAGATTTTTTCATGACGTCAGTCCTGATTTGACCGAAAGTTGAACTTCCTTCGACCTTTTCAGAATAGTTTGACCATGTAAGTATCACTGTGATAGTAGTTAATATGACAATATCTAAATTATGCTATACTTTTAAAGTATTTCCTGAAAATATTTATCAAAATCTCGGTGTAAGTTATCCAAGATCTCTCTGACTGGCACTGTGGGGGGCACTGAGAACTGAATCAAGCTGAAACTAATTCCCTTCTCGAAGAACCGTCTGTTGTACGAAAATACTTTGATTTAAAAAGACGGAAAAGAAAGGCATAAAAATTCGTTCGTAAATAATTACATTAAAACAACCCAAACCCGAGTAAAATGGAGTATAGTCCAAGAAAAGAGCGATATAGATAACCTTTAATTTTTCGCGGGATGAAGCACTTTCACCTGATCTTAATAAACCAATGAAAGTTGAGGATTGTTATTTAGTATGAATAAAAATAAGTTACAATGCAAATGTCATAGCTGAATAACTCTCAAAAAACTTCACTGAATGCCCTGAAGCCAATTCAATTTTTATTTCTACCAACCTGCTCACATGTAATACAACATTTCCATTTGTAGAGTTTTAGCACATATCAAAAAAATCAATATACAACTTATTTTTAGAAATGAAGACTAACAACTGAAAATATTAACACTAATTACTGGACGCCAGGAACAAACAGAAGTTTTAGAGTCCATACACTGCCAAAAAAATGAATATCCGAAAGTACGAACGGAGGAGGTAGGGACCAGAAAATAACACAAAGGCCGTGGTGACGTCAGAAATGGGGGCAAACTAGGGAAAAGGATAAAGTTGTTGTCTAAAGTTTTCGCGCGCAGCGCGAAATCGCACACAAATCGCCCGTTCCTGGGGATGGGTCCAGGGGCGAAGCCCCTGAAGCTCTGACGGAGGTTTTAACATACCTATGAATGAAAAATTCATTTGTTTTAAATTTTAATCCAACTCTTAAGTGACCTACCGAGGGGGGAGTGGGAGCTAGAAAAAATATTGGCTGATGGGGGAGGGGGAAATGTCCCACAAGGCTGCACAAAGGTAGAACGAACACATGAAAACAGAGATTCACTCACCCAAATAACTACATTCAATAATGGTTCATTGGCAAAAATTAATATGCCAAAGGAAAGTGTAAAGCGGCTTAACTTGAAGTTTTTTTCTCGATTTTTTTTTCTATTCGGGTTCCAGAGTTAGCCTGGAATTGAGAGTCCTGAACAAAATTTATCCTCGGAAGGGGTTCACTGTAGATGTGGATACCAGACGAGCAGAAGAATCATGGATGCCATATTTAGGACTGTTTTAGCGAGTAGCTTAGAGACAGACATTTGTCATTCCAATCAACAATTTTACTTGGCGTTTACTAAAATTCTCAATTGGCGAAGTGCTTTAGTTGACATCATATTGAAAAAGTTAAGAGTAGCTCATATTACGATGCAGTAATTCAATGTATTCTAATTAACTGCACATGAGGGTCCTGTATGCTCCCCATTGTATACCCTGAAACAATAATCTGGGATTTTGTCTGGAGGACGATGAGTTTTAGACAGTAATGGGAGGGACCTACGTAGGTAGGATGGGAGAAATGATACTGTCTGGGATAATGAATACATGTCCATAGTGTATGAGAACCGTAATAACTTACAAATTACGGGGAACAACAGCATCGCTTAAAAGTGACTCTTGCAACAACCTTTCTAGGGGGGGGGGGAGGGGGAGCTAGGCTATTTTGACAGTGGCAAAGTTTGAGGTGAATGCTCCTTTTCTTCTTTTTCCCTTCTTTTTCTTTTCACATTTTCTTGCAAAAGTAGGGGGTGCCGTCGCCTCTGCCTCCTTAGAGTATTTATAAAAACATAAATTACTCAAATATACTTGCGCGAGGCTACAAACAGCATTTGTTTGGGACGCATCATTGTGGCATTGTCTGACTCGGATTTGAACGGAAGTGGGAAACCTATAGAAACGGAATTGACTCGGAATCGATTTCAATTGGCACAATTAGAACTCTGCATTGCTATACCCACATACCAAGAAGTGAAGTAAACTCCCATTTTGGCGAAGTGTCGATGTGCGTACAAGTTGACGGGCATTTGAGAGAAAATGTAAAAGCATACCTTAGACTGTGAAGGAACTTCGATATAAGAATTAGCTATGTAGGTATCATGAAAAATAAATAAATAAATATGAATATTTTTAGCTTGGAATTCCAGTGATAGGCTTCATCAGTGTCACGAACTCCAACCGCAATTTAGTGACCCATGGAAAACCTTCAAATGTGACTGTAATTATCGGTATTGTTCCCCCGTCTTTTACACGTGAACTAAAATAGCATCTTCTTCCAGCACGGGGACAGTACAATTTGATTTTTATGATGTCATCAAATGTCTGACACGTCATTTTATGACATATGATGTCACTCGGCAGGCTTTTTTAGCTTTTATTAACGACTGTCTTATCGCGGCTAAAACTGCATCGGCTGACGTCATGGGGAATTGCTATGGAATTTACTCGTTAGTAACAAACATAAGTTTCAGCGGCCGCATAATGTACTTATTCATCTCTACGACCTTCAGACACGACGTCATAGATCAAATGAAAGGACAATTTCAAAAATTAAACTAAATCACCATCTGACGATGCAAACGACGCCCTCTAAAAAGGTGCAACTGTCGAACTATTTTATATAAGTTTATTATCTGGGGTTATTTGTTGTGGTTGGCTTCTGCTTCAATAGACGCCCGGTTTGACATTATTCTTGCTTGTAAATCTATCGATAAACCCACATACAGATTTCTTTTCCTCGAAGGCAAAGTTATGAGTCTTGTTTTTAATACAATAGTTATTAGTTTTCAAACTGATTTTGATGGTGACTCTAGGTGTCCGTAGCATTCTCTCCGAGAGAGGAAGAACCACTTAATTCCAGCCCTAGAATCCACGAGATGATCTCAGTATGTGTCTCTACTACGGTACGATGGTGGGGGGGGGGGGAGGGAGGGGGATCTCAAAAGGAAAATTTGGCTTATGAAATCATTTGTGTATAAACAAAAAAGGAAAACAAGTGCGGAGTATTTCATTACGGTAGGCTTATAACTTGCATATCGTAAAAGCAGTAAAAAGTACCTGTACTCTCTGGTTCTTTTAGAAGCATGATAACTGTAACAGGCAGTATCTCTTTAAAGTTTGAATTTATGCCCTTCACTCCAGTGACGTAGTTTCTTGGGGGAAAGCACCCCATTTTCCAATTTTAAAAAGTGTGAATATTACTTAGTAGAGACGTAATTTGTGGGCGCTAAGCCCGCTAAATGATTTCCATTTAAACAAATATCTGAAATATCGGACATGTATGATAGATTTTTTTATTCTTCATTGGTTTCCTGTAGGCAGAAAATTAAAAAGTTTGTGGATTAATGAAGAATCCTCACTTCATGTTAACAAATCTAAGATTACAGTGACTGAAAACGTTGTGGTTAAATTATGACATCTAAGGCATGCGGACTAAATTTCTCCGAAGACATTTTAAAGGTTTTCGAAACATTTTTGCCTTCTCTAGACAAATATTTCAAAACCAAGAGCTTGTATTGTGGGGAAACTTGGGATTTTATAAAAACAAAATTGAGGAGAACAGCCCTGTTGGCTGGTTGCCAGTCTGAAATGATGATCTAGTGTCATGCATGAAAAATTTAACAAATGCGCTAATTTGAGTAGCACATGAATGACGTCACGTAATATTACCTTTTCTATACCATTTTCAATCGAGTTTATAAAAATTTCAATTCAGGAATATTCTGTGCAAATGGTTGTTGGACCACTTGGATCCTTCGCTTATTCTCTGTAACATATATTTTTTAACTTTTACTTACAGGTACAGTTTAATTTTAAAGGCCCAATTTTCTCATCCCAAACAGTACCAATTCTCCCAACGTTCTTAATTAAGCCCCTCCCACAATTGTCTGAAATTCACCCTCATTCAGACACAATCTCATTTTATTGCTTCAGGGTGAGTATAGAAAGCTCAAGGTATATTATCAAAACACTCTCAGAACAGTTCATGCTGTGAAATATAAGCTTTGGTACTCTACATTGTTTGAATTAGCAGTCAATCAAAAAGATGTGCCAATTGAGAGTTTCTGTTACCCTATACTAGAAGTGTAGTTTGTGGTGAGAGGATTTGCCCTTTAATGTAATTTATGACAACTTAAAAATTACCTATCAGGCGAAGGATTTCGAATGTATTCTATTTATATTAGCTGGTGTCATGCGTTATTACAGTCACCTAACGGTCGCCCCATGTCCCGTTTGTCTATACTGGTTTAAACCTGTTTTTAAGGCATTGTTATTACAAGCTTGCCTCAAGTATTTGAGTCCCCAGAGAAAATCCCATAACTGACATGCAACCGCATCAACTTGAAGTAGTGGATCTTGATAGTCACGTGACAAACTTGTTCCTTCTCAAATGTGAAAATGATTCCTTCTCAGATGTGAAATTTACGAAGATCATACAACTTTTTAGTTTACCTTGAATATGCAATACAGAATTCCTAAAATATTTTGAAAGATACTTTGAAAAGGAATAAGAAGAAAATTGTGGTATTTTAGCTGTTGCTTAAAATTTAGTTTGGCGCGATTGCTCTTGCCCTCTCATGCACTTGTGAAACACATCTATGACAGAGAAACCACTCTGCCACCCTCAATTTTAATGTTGTCAATTAGAACCGTGTGTGGTCGAACGGATATACAGCCTAAAGTATTTATTTGAACACAAGTGATCTTGAGCGAGTTCGGTAATTAGTTGCCGCACGGAATTGTGGGGTACATCGTGGGATATGCAAACCGAGCTCAAAACATGTAGCATATGCTATGGGGTTCCCTATAGTTCTCGTCGGAACGTGCATACAACACATAAGTGTCTATAGCCAACTGGAACAAAAACAGGGGTCCGCCACTCTTACTTTACGGCAGATTAAAATGCAAATATTTTCACCAAAAAGACAATTGAGACACAATTCACCTGCGATCTCTTGTTAAGTTATGGGTGGATTAAGAAAGAATGCTTTCAAGAAAAGTTCATGTAAATTCAGATTTTGGAAAACGTGTTGCTGTTGTGGAATTGGTTTGTTATCCGACGATTTGAGAAAAACACTTACATATATAATATAAAAATAATCATCATAATTAAATCATGACTCTTTGTATTCTTATCCATAACGACATTACTTTTGTCTTGTCAGATAAATGGAATTAAAATGCCTGTCCTTTATTTCATGTATTCGAATTCATGTTCTGATTTGATGCTGGTATAAACAAAACGCTTATTGTTAACGAAAAACCTTTCAACGGAAACTGTTATTTATGATCGAACTGAATGTACAAAGTCGCTCAACCTTAGAAACGCGACAACTTCAACAACTGATCTGTTGCATATATTACTCATCAAACACAATGCTGTCGCACATTACTGTATACATCAACATTTAAGAGGCACTGGTCTCGAAGTGGTGTTTACTTTTCAGACTATCAAACCGGGGACCACTGAGTTTGATGGTACTAGTCCTTAGGCTTACATTTGCCCCGGGGATCTAGAGGCTACTCCGGAATAACCAAGTTACGTGGTGAAGCAACCAAATAACCAGACTAGCTGGGCTAACATCCATTTGGATGTAATATTTGGATGTTATGTAATAACAACTCAAAATGTACGGTATTATTTTCTTGTTCCATTTGACGTCATGAGGAAAGTCCTCGTCTCTGCTAGTCAATGTGATAGTAATTCTGACACATCTTAGTTAGATGGTTTGACAATCTCTCCAGCTGCACACTGATTTCAATCTGTGCACCCTCCAAAAGTATGGTTGCTACGTGTGGAATGCAGTGACAGGGTTGAAGACATTGTTATGATGTCACGCTGCGGGATAGACCTATCCAGGCTAGGCAACGGTAAGTATTAAGCATTATTTACACGATATTGTCTTGTCTGTCATATCAGGGCAAATGACAGGACAGTTCACATAACTAAGGAGTATGACGTCACTATAAAAAAGCGCCTTTCCTGACGTCATATCCCTCCTTGACGAGGATTGATATGATGGTAACGGTGGAGAATATGCTGCGTCTGTTGTTATTTAATCTGTCGTCTAAGAAGACAGACAACGTCCTTCAAAAGAGTTTGTTTACACTTTGAGTATATTAAAATACCTATCGTTACTGCAAGTAACTGGAAACTGCTACATATAGGCCTACGTCCTGGTAGCTTAACCTAAAGAAAACGACTACCCTGAAAGTGTGACCGTACACAAGCTATGAATTAAGAACTGCCCTATTAAAAGATACTGGTACATAGGTCATGCATGTGTATACATTTTTCATTTCAAATGACGCATCCCTAAAATGCATCAAAGGACTTACCAGGATATTTCTAGCTTTATCACTTTCCCTGTATTTCTGAAACAGAGTAACACGTTTAAAAACAATGGTCAACTTACTTAGTATTTTAGTTCCTTAATATGATTGCGTATACTGTACGCACGTGGCACAGCTGTTATGGCCAATAATAACAACTTTTGGAGACTTATTAAAGCAGGGAGTTTCCAGCTCCCTGATCAGAGATCGATTCGCCACTGGCGTGCAGCGCCACCATAAGTTCGCGCAGGAGCACCACTCGTATTCCTGGGGGGGGGGGGGGGGGGTGTGTTTTGCCAATACTGCAGGAAAAAAAAAAACGTCCACGCACATTGGAGCTACCTATTACAACAGCAACAATGTGGGCTATACATAATCGTGCGTCGCGCGAAAATGTTAAAAACTGGAGTTGGCTTAGAACAAATCCAAGAGATGACTCATGGTGATGCCTGGATGTGTAGATATCAGACATGATCAGATGATGGGATTAATTGAATATCTCAAACTGGCAAAAAAAAAAAGGTGGACACTCTCAACGAGAGGAGGTTTTTCGGCGACGAGCTCTAGCATGGGGTTGTAACTCCCTTTGACGACCCTGTAGCTACGAACCTGGTCCAGCGAGGAAAGTAAAATATCATTGGCTAACAGTCTGTATTAAAAGGTAAGGAATCGGTCGGACAGAAATGAGGCTGTAAGTATTTGAATCAATTGCGTCTAGGCTGATGGGTAGAGGATATTTTCCAAGGGCATTATTTCATTGCCTTCGTAATACATACGAGGTATATATCTTTTTATCTTCAAATCGCTTTGATTATTAGGGACAATGTGAGCCCCAATCCTTCGGTCCAACCACGCCATATGTTAAAAATAGCCTACATATGATAAAAACGGTGTAATTATAAAATGCCACTTTCTAGAACTAAGAAGGGGAGACAGTGAAAGAGTTATTCTTACCTTCCTATATTGAGACGTCGAACGTGTAGTGTAATTCTCTTTTGACATACATGTTTAAACAATTTTCAGTAAACACAGAGTTGTAACGAATCACTCAATTTTGCAGTCGAGTAAGGTCATTTGCTTCTTAAAATATGTCACTCGAGTCGAGTCAGTTACTCCAGTTATGACATCTGACCTGAACTGTCAAAAGAAGTTGAAAAACAAAAGCTGAAGAAATTTCAGGTTGTCGATACAATGGTGTATTGGGCGTTTTCCAAAGGGTTGGCACTAGGCTTATCAGGTTTTTCTGTGGTGATAGTGTAACTCAGTCACAAGAAAATGTAAAATTGTCATAAATCATTAGGGGTCTTGACCGGTATTCATAACGTTCTTTACTCTTAAGGGTTAACGTCCACAAATTTCTTTAGTCACAAGGTTCAACGTTTTTTACAATGTTTTTTCTAGATTGGCTGTAAATTGGCCGTTTCAAAAATACTTCGAATTTTGGGGATAAGGTACGAATAACCTTAATCTCAAACCCTTTTGGCGATTGTGAATATCGATCCTTTTTCGAACTATGAATAGTGAACCTCATTTTCGATTATGAGAATTGAACCCTTCTCCTGAATTATGAATAACGAACCTACTTTATTATAAATAACGAACCACCTGACCACCTGTTTTAATTATGATCATTGAATCTCTTTTTCGATGATGAACAAAGAACCTTTTTCATGATTAAGAATAGCAAATATTATGCATAATGAACCTCTTTTATCATTAATTTTATGAATAATGAAGCTTACGAAAAAAAACTCATTTTTACCGTTCATCATGATATGAATAGAGACCTTTATGAATAATGACCCCTATGAATAATGAACCTTATGAATATTGAACCTCATGAATAATTAACCTTGAATATCGAGCTGTCACCAATCGTTAGAGTATTCCAACTTAACACAGACAACAGTTTAGGCCCCAGAAAAGGGATAAAGCTAGCACTCAGGGCTATCAGTAATAGGCCTAAGACAAATTTTGCAATACAAGCAAAAACACAACTGCATCGTCACCAATATTTACCTCGTGTACTAGGAATTAATAAAAAGGTTAGCACTATTCAGAAGATACTTGTAAAGAAAACAAAAGATCATTGGTTGCACTTTCATACTTGAATTGGCAATACGTACATGTGACGCTTTCTTAGATTTCCATTTTGGGCATGCCTCTCCTGAAGTGTAAACCGTGACAATTGCAGAGGACGCGGGTCAACATCTTGCTTTCGGAACTGATTTACAATCCACCACCGCTGAACAATCTGAATGTGATTGAGACTTTGTTAAATAGCAAAACAAGAATGGAAGACAAGAGTGTGGGCGAAGCGCGCGAAAATAGGGGTACGGTGGAAAAGATTGTCATCGAACAAGTTTTAAATACTTATTCCTTCGAGTGATCCCTCACTCTATCCCGTACAAAATAATGTCTTCAAACGATATTTAAACGATCTTATGTAGGAGGGGGTATGAAACTATAGGATACAAATGCCTATTTTGCTCCTCGTTTCACCACCCACAATCTTGAAACGTGCATCAGTCCACAAGTGCATTTATGTATCCCATCCTACAATGCAATGAACCATATGTGATTATATCATAAATATTCATTGGTTTTGTCATAGTATATATTTTCTCACATTAAAGTATCATTTCCTAACAGATAGGCTATCCTCACTTCACAAACGATTTTCCCAGTCTAGCCTTCTGGTTCGTATATCTTTTTTTAATTATTGGCAAAATTAATTATGAATCATTGACAAGCAATTATCAATTAATAGGGTGACATAAAGTTTCAAACAACTGGACAACAGATTATTTTGTAATGATCAGTAGTAAGTTTGTCATGGCAGTGACTGATTGCAGAAAGGTGTTTGTGACACCCTCAAAGTCGACTGGACAGAGAGTACCGGCCCTTGACCCTTTTTAATGGCACCTTAGCAAGGTTGCATCAATATAATTAAAAACCTGTATCATCTGCGAAGTGTTTAACCAGTAAAACTGGAGGAAGTGACCGACCTTGATCTTCGTAACAGAATGTACTATAGTAACAGATATAGAGCAACCAATGTGTACTTGATGGATAAATATTCTTCTGCCCTATAGTGGGCAATCATGATTGGATCCTAAATGCAATCCAGCCCACAGTGATACGACTTTACAGCCTGAGGGTAAATTGGCAATCAGTCTTGGATAAGAGTAGGCCTAGTACTAGTCTGTCTTGTGTCATGATTGGCTATTGGAAGTCATGTGACAATGCTTTCCTCACTACATTATAAAATTTGACGATGCAATGTTATGAGTCCTGAAATACCATCAAACAAGTTTGTATATGAAATAAGAAATCTATGGGATCTGGCCGTTGTTTCAAAATAAGTTAGGGGCGGCTTCTCTAGTCCTTTATAAGTGACAGTAACCCTATCTGCCTATACTTTAATTTCTATGGGGGGGGGGGGGGGGGGGGGGGGGACATGAAACTAAGGATTTGGTCCAAATGTGGCTGTATACGAAATATTCTATTATGCGTGGATTTGCTTATTTGAACATGAACCTGCGTGGTTCATTTTTGGTCCAACTCTCTATTTGGCAAGATCGTGATGTGTGTCTCCATCTTATTACTCTCTAGGTTCACTTGTTTTTAGAAGCTTCGCCAGAATTTCCAAAAATAGTTATGTGAGGGGAAAGTTAGGAGGGGAAGCTGTTTGTGTGTACTTATTGCTACTATAGATTATGCAAATGGTATGTAAATGGTATGTAATGCCCTAGTAACAAGGGAAATTTTTATATGAATTAAACAAATCAGAAAATAAAAGCCATTCTCTTAGTTTTATCTATGAACACATATGACATGTAAAACAAAACTAAGAATTGATTGGTTTCAGTCGAGCCTGGCACGGCAATTTTGCTAGTTGTGACTGACTGGCTTGTTTTCCCTACTCGATTACTGTACTTTCAATCTCAAAGCAAAAGAGTTAACTTATTCACTCTATAATAGAATGAAAAGTGTGAGTTCTCTCAATAGAGTGGTATTTCACTCCAAAAATATTTTGGTATTCACTGCACGAAGGCTAGTGAAGTTCACTCCAAAAGACTGAGCAAAGTTTCACTCTAGATGTAGTGCCTACAGTTATCCCTCTTAAAAAGAGTAATCACTGCAGGCACTCGTTAAAGAGTGAATTTCCAATCCTCTTGGAGTGATTTTCACTCTTCTTGGAGTAATGGAGTAAATTTCACTTTTTGTGGAGTGAATTAAAACTCTAATGAAGTGAATGCATATGCTCTTCATTCTATTAGGGAGTGAAGAGGTTAATTCTTTTGCTTTAAGGGTGTATGCTACGCACCAAGCACAAGTGGCAGAAGCAGTAGCGTGGCCACGGGGGGGGGGTTACAATCCCACTCATGACCCAATTTTGCAGTGCAAAAAACACGTAAAATAGCGATTTTTCATCCTATCCTTAGACTTTTCCCTAATGTCGTGCTCCAAAACCTCCTTCATGACACAATCCTGGCTACGCGCATGGGCAGAAGGTCTTTGGCATGACAAATAGTAACGTGAACTGACGAGTTGCAAACTTAACTTTAAGTTCATCTTAAAGGTCCAGTGACATGAACATGAAATTGCATGGCATTTGGTGTAAAAAGCACTAAATGTTTATGAAGTAGCCTCGGCTCCTACTGTATCATAATGGATTTCACATACGCCACGCCATTATTTTAGCCCACATATAGTGAGTTATTTAATACATCCTCACACTTTAAACCGGTGTACCTTGACAGCAAGAAAATATATTAAAATATTTCTAACAGATATTTAATTGGGGTTTACATTCTAGTGAAAACATCTATTTTTGGTAGTGTGTCACAACATCTTATATATGTAACACGTGTTTATTTTATTAGAAATGGGATGCGGTATTAACGCCTTATTAGACAGAACATGAATTTTCTCTTAAATTTACGAAATTTAAAGTTCTGCTCTTCATGCTTAAAAATGAGTACGTTACATTATTCACTCCAACGCATAATTGTAATAGGGAAGTGCCGTTGCACATTTCGACTCCATAAACAAATATCACTTAAACACATGCCACTAAGAATCTCCCTAGCAATCTACGTAGCAGACTACACAGTGTATTCCTCGATCAGTCATTTAAAAAGGTACTTAATACCTAATACTGTCAGATGTATTACAATACCATGGTCATTTCCTATTGATACATGAGCACAGTACTGTCACACAGAGTCTGCCACGCGGGGTATTTGTAATCAGGTTACCATCTGACGCTTTCACAAGCTGCATGAACTTTGCATCGATCGTTGACTGACTAAAAAAAATTTTTGGTTGGGCATTTTTGTCATTTTATCAGAAATCGACCGACACCATACTTAATATAATTTGATTCATGTTATTTGATGTGATTTTATTTAAAGTTGGGTCAATCGGCATAGGGAACATCACTACCTTCTGACATAGGATGTGCGGTATATGCTTTAGATACGGCAGAATTAAATGATATTGGCGCTGCAACTTTTAGGTCTGCAACTAACAAAGATCTCACATGCAATACCTAGACTTCTGTTCTTTTAACCCGATAGACGGGACGAAGAAGCAGTGGGGCAAAGGAGGAAAGTTTTCTCACTGAGGGAGCAATGCTCCCTGAAAGGTAGTGTGACATGTCAGCAAAATGACCTGACTTCACTTGGCAGTTGTGCAATGAAGTTTTCTAAGGAAAAATCCGTTGAAATTATTTCAATATCTTTTTCTCAAGATATACCTCTTCAAAGTTCGAACGTTTCTGAAGAAAGTTGTTGTCGTGCAAAAATAATGATGTGGAGTGTTGCGTAGTGTTGACATTTCTTTTGCTAACCCTTTATAAGTTATGCCTTAATTACACTTCAGTTAGTTTATGGTTTGGTAATTGATACTGATGATTTTCAAAACACAATTTAAACTTCCAAAAAACCCCTTCAGGACAAACTTATGTTACAACTGTCCTTGAAATGAAGATTGTAAAAACAAAGGATAACATTAGCCATATATGGTATGTTCCTCCCATGACATCACAAGATTTGCATATTGAGCTCATTATTTATTAATGACTCAAGTGCAAATCAGAAATTGCTTCGTAAAATGGTCAAATTTTGATGGATTTTGATGGAAATTGTGGCTATCTTCATTGTTTTTAATGCTTTTTATATCCAACACCCGATTTTGTCATTTTCATGTCACACTACCGAGAACAATTATTCAATGACTCATACACAAAATTTGTGGGCATCCCGAGGTAGATCACTTGCACAGCATGGCGTCGTATAACTCTTGGTGTTAGAGTACATAACGTTGTATATGTCTCAGCTATCGTGGAGCAAAAACGCCGCGTCGTCAGTTCAAAAAAAATTACTGACCCAAAAGCAAGGGATGAGCCGAGGTGTGTATCTTCTTTCCAAAATGGAGACGTAATAGCATATTTGGGACTATTTATATCATTCTGCTGTTGTGGCACTTTACTTATTTTAAATGCATTTGAATAGAAATTTCTACGTCTGCAAGAAATTGGAGTTCGATTATGATCACGTGACTTATCGGTCCTTTTAAATCCAATCACGAAGAGTGACTTTTTATTGAATGGTGTCGCGACTAGTTTGACCTTACATCATCTACTGGTATGTCATATAAACACAAAATGCTAACCACATTTTCTGCCTTCAACAGTTCAATGAGTCAACCACATTTGCCTGCCTTTAATAAAAAAAAAAGCTAGTCAGTGTGAGGATACAGCCGTCGGCTACCCTCAGTTGCCTCGCGCGGCCGCGATACGCGGAAATAAGCAGGATTTCTACCACGTGTGTCTGCTGGGGCGGGGGGGGGGGGGGTGAATGTTCTGTGATTACCGACCTGGAGGAGGGGGTAAGGGGCAGATTTAAGGGTACTGGATCCTTATACACGTTTTGGTGCAATATATGTTACCGGTACCTTTTAACTATTTTGTGCAACATATTAACACATCTTTTACTCTCTGAAAATAAAAAGGGTGAGATTTCACTATTTAGGAAAGTGAAAGTTGGAGAGTTCACTCCAAAAGGTCGAAGTTTCACTATTTTTGGAGTGACATTTTTCACTCCCTGTTGAAGAGTGACTAAATTCACTATTAGGTTTATAAAGTGTTTATTTATCATCATCAGTGAGGAAACCCCGTGCCCAATTAAATACTCCTCTGGCTATACAAAATTCCACACACTAGTAATACTCTGATTCCACAATCTACGAATTTACCTGTTTACGATAGTTTTAAAATAATTGATAAAATTAGTAAAATATATTACTAATATCATGTAACCTATGCCAAGAATCCAGCTATGACACATGAGTTATCTTATAAGTCCAAAGCACGAATGACATCCTTGACTGACTGTCTTATCTGAGTCCCAAACAGTATATTTTGTTTCGTCTATTTAAAGAAAAAAATCAGTCGTTCTTTGAAAAGCCACTTTGCTACCCAACAATATTTCTTTCATTATCTTTTCCACTTATGATCATCAAGGCTCTTATAACCTGTAATCATATCCCAAGACGAAGATTTCATCTTCGTCCTCCATTTTGTTATGAAAAAAAAAAGATTGAATGGAAGCTTTGAGAACCTATAACGCTGAGAGGACGACACCGAATATATCAGAAACATAAAACGAAAGCGGGACGTGTGAAATGTTATGGTTCTTATGTTTTTCCCATTAGCCGTCACACAATGCAATAACAACAACACAAAACGAGTTTAATTAACTTTGGCAAATGGCACTCTCCTCGACGGAAACTGGTCGACTCATTAGTTGGTTATGTAAACTCAAAGTAAAGAACATTTTACGGTAGCGTGAGTTGCATACGAGAGAGGTTTCTTCTTTAAAAACGACTGTTTCTAATTACAAGAAAGTGAAGATTTTGACAACACCGGTCCACATGGTTAATATGTATAGGCTCCCGTGCTTGGTATACGGAGACGCAGCTGCAGCAATCCGCACACATAAAGGGATATATAACCCTGCGTAGGATGCACTGTATGAGTCATATTCAATGTATTTGTCGCATGCATGTTTTCATTTTTTATATTTTATATACAGTACAAAGATGTGCATGTTCTACCATCAAAGGGAAAACCAGTAAAGGAATGTAAGGAGCAACGTGATATGCGTGACGACAACAATTTTACCCATCCTTTACCTCCCTAATAAACACGCAATGTAATTAAAGGGCTAAATCACCCCCCCCCCCCCCCCGCCCCCGAAATTATTTTGAAACAACAGGTAAATCTCACACTTCCCTTTAAGGATTTCTTCGAAGTATTTTTTACAATATTACGAATCGAAAATATTACATAATTTAAAATAAATCAAACAGTTACTCCTAGTAATATCACAATTGAGGAGGACAACTGTAGTCACATAGCCAGGATTGTGTCATGGGGGATTTGGGGCTCGACATGAAAAGTCTAAGGACAGAGAGTAAAAACCGCTATTTAAGGTGGCTTTTGCATTGCAAGGTTGGGTCATGGGGGTTCTGACCCCCCCCCCCTTCGTGGCTACGCCACTGATAACTGTAGTCTCATAATTCTCCAGAATCACTGTTTTACCAATTAGTCAACAATTACTTGAGAAAATGTAACCAATTTCAGAAATTTGACAAAAGTAACCATTTTTGGTGAAACTTTTTAAAGAGTACAGGACTCTCTCAAGAACTTTCATTTTGTGACATGAACGTTCCATACCGTTAGCGAAGGTGGGAAGGGTAAGGTAAAATCAACTGCAATTATACTTCTGGGGACAGTGAGTTGTTTCAAAAGGGGTTAATCTGTTTTTCGAATGCACCCACAAGCCCTTCGTCTTTCCGGGGTTCCAATGCCCCAAGATTTGTGCATGAGGTACGTTGGGAATACCTTGGTAAGGCTGTTCAGTTGAAAGTGATCAAGGCGGCTTAATTTGACTGACATTATGAATGGGGCCATTCGATCTACTTGAAAAACGGGGTGTAACTTGGTTAGCCCATCAAAAATATAATAGATTAGAATGGGATGGGAGGGCGCTACGTCACCGTTGCTTAAGTAGAATAGACGGTGTCAAATAGTGATATCATATTTTTTTCTTCCATGCACATGTTTAGTTTATTATTTTATTCAAGTCGCAAGCGAGCAGGGTGACCTACAATTCCCCTGAATTTGGTAAAATCATCGAGCTAGTGTAGCCGAGTACACCTTTGAAAGGCCGTCCGTCAGATCCGTTCAGTGTAAACTTCCAATACAAAATTATCGCCATTACATCGCTGCGCTACTGTTGGATGACGTGACTGTATAAAGGTTACCGACCTATGTTTCCACTTGATCGTATTTCATCATTCACTTCACGTACAGCTTATCGTATTTATATTTAACGGTCCTCTCCCTCGCAAAAAAGTTCCGTAAATTTCCTGATTATCTTTCTTGTATTCGGGAGACACCGATGTTCGTCGGTTCATTTATTTTCTTCAGACATTTTAACCAGAGTGAGGAGACTTATCGTCAAAGTATCTCAGCCATCTGTCGATGTATTAAACATTTCATTTTTAGTGTTATTTTTCTTTGCCCTAAATATCCGAAGCTCTCGTGATGCAAACAAATTCTCGGTTGAAGCCAAGTGAAGTTACTTCCGTCAGAGTGACATTGAATGGGGACATAGGGAGGGGCGTCTGGAAGCGTATTATAATACATATCTATTTTTTCTTGGTGCGGATTGTCTGAAAAAAGGCATGCATAGGGACGAATTTACCCATACGGCGAAAAACCTTTGACACATTTTCAGTTGGAGTTCGTAATTACTTCAATTCATACCAACCTACATACCGTATATGTATCGATTAACAGAAGTGTATGAAGGGCCAGGGAAATATACGTGTGCGTTTATCTAAAAAAGCAAAGGGGAAATAAGTATTTGATTGCTACATTTTCATATCAATTTGCTTAAAAACACTTCCCTGCTAAACCGATATGTAATGTCAATGTATAGCCTACGGTAATTCATACAGACTCTCATCCCGTAAACCTTGGACGGTGGGCGTGTCCAATTAGTCAGTCGGGCGTACCTGTTTTTTCTGCTGTTTCGTGCAACACAAAAGGGGATTACTGGGGAACAACCCAGAAAGGAAGATTATAGTTTTCTCATCACGAAATGACTTTTCCCCACGTTCAAAAAGTGCGCAGCAACGAAAAAAGAGGCAAAAACAATGCCAAAGTTTCATCTTAAATCTACTACGATCGTTTGGTCACCAGCCAATCACGTATCAGGAGAGGAGGAGACTGACCAATGACAAGGCAGTAGCATCCTAGTTACACAGAAGAAGCAGACGACAAAATGGCAGCCCCCATGCCAAACGCTGAACCCGGTGAAAATCCGGAGTTTCGTGCCATGCACATTGTTTGCAGTGCAACAACCAACTTTAAAACATTCACAAAAGCATCTTAGGAAACGTTTGTTAGTCATGGGGGCACAATGGAAACACTTCAACTGCCCTGAAGCCGAAATTGTCGACAGTACGGCTACGAGTCTTGTTTTAGACTTCGACAACATCGAAGAATGCCCTCACTTGTTTTCACATGTACCCGTTGCACGAAACATCGGGTACCACCGAGATTGTTATCGGCGGTTTTGTGACAAAGGTAAAATTGAGCGGAAGAAACGTTCATCACAGAATCAGACTAGCGAAGATACGTATATCTATTCCTCTATAAAATTTTAAATTTGTAAACTAATCGGCTAGCCGGATGAAAATAAACATTCTGGCCTAGCCATAGAGTGTGCAATCAATGCATTGTGTGGCGACCGTAGTAGTCCCACAATGGTGCAGCAATACTTGAAGTCAGTGCTCTACGCTGCCTCGCAGGGTGGCCCACCTTGCCCCTATTCTCAGAATTTAAAATTCTTCACGTGGTTCCTGGGGTTGTCTAAATTATTAAAAGTGCACTGTGTGAATAATGGATTGGGTGACTGCTAACTTAACCCGTTTGTCTCACTTGGGCCCTGCTGACGCATGGAGTGTTTTCTAGGATGTTGTTTCTGACACAACAAAGTTGTGTATCCCACTTAAGAAAGCTGCGGTTAAAAATAGGCCAATTTGGATTTCTAGAGAAGTTCTTAGAGCAACTAGGAAGAAACGTAATTGTTGGCGTCGCTATAGGGCCAGTAAAAGTCCAGAAAACTTAGCAGCTTACAAGAAGCAGGAATTCTTTGTTAAAAATTTGGTAAATGGAATTAAAACTAGGTTTGAAAAGCAGTTGGCCAAGGAGGTTAAGATAAACCCCAAAACTTTTCATGCCTATGTGAGGTCTAAGCAGAAGCTTAAGGAGGGTGTGGGGCCTCTCAAAGGTGATGATAATACTTTGGTTAGTGACCATCAGGGTATGGCTAATTTGTTAAAATGACTATTTTGTATCTGTTTTTACTGAGGAATCATCTTTGTTGGGGACTTGTAAGGGCTCTGATGTCTCTTCTTCAATCAGTTATGTCATTTTCTCAGAGGAACAAGTTTGTAAAAAGTTAAAGAGTTTGAAAGCTAGTAAGGCCCCTGGGAGAGGTGGGGTCCACCCAGCCATTTTATGTGAATGCTCTGAGATTTTGTCAGTTCTTCTTTCCATCATTTTTCAGAAGTGTCTGGATTCTAGTTTTGTTCCTACTGACTGGCGGGTAGCAAATGTTACTCCAATTTTTAAGAAGGGGGATCGAAGTAATCCTTGCAATTACAGTCAGTTTAACCAGTGTTGTGTGCAAATTTATGGAATCTTTGATTAAGGATAGTTTACTTAAGTATCTTTTAGATAATGAGTTACTTAATCTGTCACAGCATGGTTTCCTGCCAAGCAGATCTTGTGTTACTAACTTACTGAGCTTTCTTGAAGATGCCTCTTCATCTCTTGATTCTGGGTATGGCGTTGATGTCATTTACCTTGACTTTTCAAAGGCTTTTGATAAAGTTCCATTAGGTAGGCTAATGGTTAAACTGCATAGGTTAGGGGTTCAGGGCAATTGTGCTGATTGGATAAATTCGTGGCTTCATGGTAGATCTCAGAGAGTTGCTGTCAATGGTAACTTCTCCTCTTGGAAAGAAGTCACAAGTGGAGTACCGCAGGGTTCTGTCCTTGGCCCACTTCTTTTCTTAATTTTCATCAATGATATTGATAGTTCTCTTACATCTCGTATAAGTAAGTTTGCAGATGATACTAAGCTTTATAGGAAGATTAGCATTTTGGATGATGCCTTACTGCTGCAGAAAGATCTGGATAGGTTATTTTCTTGGTCTCAGACCTGGCAAATGTCTTTTAATGCAGATAAGTGTAAGGTCCTTCATTTTGGTCCCAAAAGTTTTAGCTATGATTATAACATGAATGGTTGTGTTTTAAGTAATGTCACCTCTGAGAAAGATCTGGGTGTTGTAATTACTGGGGATTTAAAGTCATCAAGGCAGTGTGCAGCCACTGCTGTAAAGGCTAATAGAGTGCTTGGATTGATCAAGAGGAATTTCATCAATTTTAGTAAGGATATTGTGCTTAATTTGTATAAGCAGTTGGTAAGACCCCATCTTGACTATGCAGCTCAGGCTTGGAGTCCCTTCTATGAAAAGGACAAGTTTCTTTTAGAGCAGGTTCAGAGGAGAGCCACTCGCCTCATTCCTGAGGTGAGAAATTTGCCTTATCATGCTAGGCTTACAGTAAACATCTTGGGCTTACCACCTTGGAGCTGAGAAGGATTAGGGGAGACATGCTCCAGGTTTTCAAGTTCCTTTGTGAAAGGAATCCCCTTCTGACTTGTAGTTATTTAAGGGTTCAAGGTAATTCTCGGGTGCGTGGGCATTGTAAAAAGCTTGAAAAGCCTTTTGCAAGGCTTGACATTAGGAAGTTTAGTTTCTCCCATAGAGTTGTCAACGAGTGGAATTGTCTACCAGATTGGGTAGTTAACTCCCCCTCAGTTGACTGCTTTAAGGTTAACATTGACAGGTTTTTCCATGGCTGTGGTAGAATCTGATTGTTTGGGGCTGTTGTCAAGCTTTGGTGGTTTGACTTTTGATTAGGGCTTGGACTTCAGGGCATCTTATGGGGCCTTGGCCCTCCTTTGCCCTTCAACCTGTTATGTTATGTTAAACTGAACCAACACACAGAGTTACATGCCGTCATTAAAGAATTGAATTCAGGCATGTTTGCTGTGCATGGGCTTCAAAACATAGGAGTGCAGCATTTTACATGTGAACGTGTGTCCTTAAATTCAGTCTCCTCCCTCTTTTCAATGAAGCTAGGGGTCTTATCTGTGTAGTATTAGCTCTCAATTAGTGCCTATACTAGTATGATAATGCTCCATTATACTACACGGAGCAAGTGACAATGGAGGTTAGTGTGTAGGGACTGATTGAGGACTAGTGTAGTATATGCTACATTGTGTATTTTACTAAATTCCAGTCGTGTGGTGGTGATGTAAGTTGATATACTGACTAACCATGGAGTTGTCAGGGTTGAGTGACAATTCAGTGTTCTCCACAGGTTGAAATTTTGTCCTGGTGCTCCAAAGGTTGAAGGTAAACAGTGATCACTGTCTTGACAAGAAGTCTAAAGAGAGGGAGCATCTCTCTTTGGAAAATGTTGGTTAAAATCAGTGATGCTTGTAATTATACTTTTCTCTGATGACTAGGAACATTTGTGATTATCATTGCTCAATGTCCACATTGAGATTGCTGTTTTCTCTGTTTCGAGATTTCAAATAGATAATTTTTTCTGGGTGGCTGAACTTTTTGTCCGGGTGGCACATTTTTCGTCCGTGGGCTAAAAAACCTCTGCAGATTTTGTCCGGGTGGGTCACCCTAACAAAACAGCTAGTAGAGAACACTGTCATTATGCCTTTTTAATATCCCTTTCCTGTTGTAGCTGCTGAATTGTAACCGGGGTGGAAATATACTAACGCCTATCTTGTGCATTTGGCAGGAGCCTAAACAGCAACTCTCTTGTCAGAGTGTGTGACTGTGGGCAGAAATCTTGAATATAAAAGACTTATGGGATGTATCCACATTCCTTGGTACCTGTAAGAACATTCTTTGTTACTTTCCACCATATAGGTGTACTAGGCCACTTTTATTTGGAGGGGGTAGAGCCCTTTTAGGCTTTTACCCAAAATTTTAATCACCCATGCCTGAAAAATACAACTGTTTTGTCTGAAAATAGTAATTTCCCAGCAGGAACAGGGCTGCAGCCCCCAGCCCCCCCCCCTCCGCCCTATACAAGTATGTTTTCAACAGTGCTAGTATTCCATTCTACTTTGACCCACTAACCTGAAACTAAGACATCTGATTTGAATATGAATTTTAGTAGTTTTGATCTTCCCTTCAAAACTGCAGGAATTACAGTACGTAAGTATTGTGCATTTGAGTTGGGGGAAGGGGAAAGATGTTAAAACAAAGGTTGGTCAACTGTGGTTTCTATTAAAGTTCCTTTTTGTTTTAGTAAGAGACTAACATTACCATTTTCCTAGCAACAAACCATGGTTTGTGGGAAGGGGGGGGGGGCTCGTGCTCATATATACTTATTGTACAGACAGGTAGACCCCATAATTTCCATTATTGCCTCATGATAAAAAAGCACTGTTTTCTTTGATTGATAGTTGAAAGAAAGCGAGAAGTATTTGTTGAGTTCCTTTCCGTGCCTATAACCTTTAAATCTAAACCTTCCTTCTAGAAGAAAAAAGTGTTTTAACAGAATGTAGCCCAACCCTTTCATGTAAAAATCTTTGGTGAATTACAAAATGAAAAGTTCCCTGTGTAACTGTAAACCCATCAGAGCATAAAAATATTGCAATTTTCCTCTGCAAAGTTGTCATTCTGTAAAATTAGCACTGCCTTGCATGAGAACCCCTGATTCTATGTCAGTTTGCAAATTCTTGGAGGTGCTGGGCCCTAACCCCCTTGAACCCTTTACAGTAACACCCCTTACCAGTAGCAAAAATAATAAGTTTACCCATATTAGTGAACATATTTTAATGAAATTATCATATTTGCACCCCAATTACTTGAGGTGTCTAGTTGTATGTTATACACAAATGTTGGAAGGGGGCTTCTCACAGGACCCCTCTCCAAGACACCTTAGGTTTTGCATGTCCCAAGGAAACCAACTTAAAATCTAAAAAGAAAATAAATGTGCAAATGCCAGAACAAAGACTTGACAAAATATTGCACAGTTTTCACATAAGATTCTTTTGTTACACACAAATTTTGCAAAGGAGAGGGGGGTCTGACCCCAGGAGACCATTGACCGACATGCATAGTTCTACTGAATTCGTTTAAACCCTTCTGTAGTGGTTCCATGGACCTGCCAGGTAAAGGTCAGAATGAAAACAGTTTACACTGGAGCTATTGTGTACATTATTCTGTGTATTGCTTTAATTTGGATAGCGCCCTCTATTATGTTTATGCCTTTTCCCTGACCCTGGGAGTGGTCAGTGTTTGCAGAAATAGGTCATGTGTGAGTGAGAAAAGATTGCGAGGTACTCTGGACCAAAATCTGCTTGTTTGTAGCTTGAATGTGTTCGTAACATATATTTTTCCTTCAGCACAGTAGTCTATGGGACTATGGCGGCCATTTTGTCCATAAAGTCAACAGTGTGCAACTTTTAAACGTGGGGAAAATCAAAATATGAAAATTTATGTTGTAAAGTACAACTGGGCGGATTTTGAGGTAATCCCCGTTTGTGTTGCACGGAATTCCATTTTTAAAGCCTTTTTTGAGGTATGCCCTACTGACTAAATTGCTCTGTGATCCACTGTTCACTCGACTTGCGTGTTGTACACACAACGCGCGCTCGCTTTTGTCTGTGGCGCGAAAAGTTGAAAACTTAGCTGTTAGATACAAATCGCGGGCGTCATTTCATTGGTGCAAGACCTATGCATATTCATATATATGGCTGTTTGCACGCAATTTGGCCTTGTCCCTATGGGGGGGGGGGTTGTTGAAAATTGGAAAACAAAGGTTACAATTGGAAAGTTTACTTTATGAGCAATCCAGCGATGCATAAACATCGACGAGCCGTGCTTGTTTGCACAAACAGCGGTAGGTCAAGAGTTCATTGCTCTTGTTTACCATGCAAAAATATGCCTTCGAAATCTGCCCTGGTCCCAACGTAAAAATTTAGTATTATGGGTATATTTTTATATCAATTGGAAGATGAGACATAGTGTCACCCAAAATGAATGATCATCATTGCAATTTTTGTAATGAACATTGCACCGACGGTCGAAACTGAGTACCGTACCATGTACTGTTGTCTACAGAGCGAGTTTTTGTTCCGTGGGGTACACTTACACACGCTCTATGAGTTGAAGAAACAAACAAATGAGTTGATATGTCGTCTTAATGTTTGGACGGTATTAAGAATTACTAAATACCCTTTGTCTCCAGCGTTACAGCGTTATTTCTTTCTTTTTTTCATTGTTTTTCCCGGCAGTCCTCCCTACCTTCTGGCAAAGAGCCGTTTAACGAAACCAAACATTTACTCACGAAAGAGTCCTGCTTCCCAAGGGAGCTTTGCGCCCGCAAAAGACAACACTTAACGACTGACCATTTGTTTAGTTTTCGACTATTTACGACGCTCAGTGGCCCTTCTTCATTTAAAAACAGTGTAGAGTTTCTTAATTAATGTGAAGACTCAGAGAATCTTATCAGTAGGCTATGTTCTTAAACCCTTTCCACTAGGATAACAGCTTTATTTAATTTTTTTCAACCAGAAGGCTGTTTTAAAAGTGATTTTCAATAACATAAAAACAGTTTGTGGGAGCTATTTTGGAACCTAATAGGTTATGCACTCTTTTCCTTGTGTACATGTTGACAAGTTTCCCTGACAGGTCTCATCAGGGCTATTGTTGGCAAGTTTTTATTTTGGCAATCGTATGCAAGGAGGTCTGCTTAAACTCCCAGGTTATGTTTTGTTTCCTCGAATCTATCAAATGTCTTTCATTTTCTAGTAACTGTTGCCAAATTGCCCAGCGAGGATCAACTGGTAGGCATATAGCTAGCCCTGGGGAACAAATGTACTTTGCCTACACTTCAATAACGTACATCCATTTCACATGTAGTCACTATACAAATTGGCGTATTACAAAATATGACACTGGTATGCCTTTTCCCAAACACTTGAAGTAATTTTTAACGAACGGCACAGTAATCTACCTTTCATCTTATCGAAATGCGTTGGACAAAATTTGATGAATATTCATAAGATTGATTCTGCAAGCCTCCCAGGGTACATACAAAGGTATAGATGTCGCCGTAATTTTCAATCAGTGCCAAGATTCCTCGAATCTCTGCATTTCATTTTCGTTGAAATCACACGTCTCACTGCTAGGCAAACACTGTTTAAAGGTGAACTCGGTTCTCACGGCAAGCGCCCAGAGAAAATATGTTTATTTTACAGGGAGAGACAGCCAACGTCCTTCATTCTAGGAAAAACACGCATAGCCTACCAAATTAAAGGTTATGAGAAATCTTATTGAATGATTGTAACAGTGAACCTGTTCAATTCCTTGTTGGATGCCTTGTATCTCGAACATATACTCTAAAAACGTAGATGAGCACTGTTTAACAAGGTGTTTCTTGATAGGCTGTTGCCATTGTATTTTGTATCGATTGTATTCTTTGTTCGGATTAGGGATTAGGTTAGGGGTTGGCGTTATATATCGTTAGCCAATTAGGAAATTTCTTGTTAAACAGTGCGCATCTCCCCCTAAAAACAGTTGGGTAATATACGGTACAATAAAATAACCACCAACACTCGTTACATTGTGTGACAACACTGAAATTGGCGGCTAAAACTTTGATCAAAATTGTTGAACTCACGGCTGAATTATGGGGTTAGATACCACTTTCTTGGGTAACCCACCACTTGGCTGACCAATTATTAGACACAGGCGCGTAGCCAGGATTGTGTCATGGGCGGGGGTGGTGTCATGGGGGTGGGGAGGGGGGGGGGGGGCTGGGGCACGAAATGAGGGAAAAGTTTAAAGATAGAGAGAAAAACGTCTCTTGTCGGTGTTTTTTTGCATTGCAAGGTTGGGACATGGGGTGGGGGGTTCTAACCCCCAACCCCAACCCCACGTGCCTACGCCACTGATTGGACAAAATACCCAATTTCAGTATTGTCACATACGTGACCGGCCAGAGGTTGGTAAACATTTTACCCGTTTTTTAATTTTATTGCGTAAACATAGATACGACATCTGTTGTATTGACACAATTGGCTCATATCTTTTTAAAGTGTGTGCGGGTGTGAATCATTTGGTCTCTTTGCATAAAGCAGGAACCGCGTGTTTGGTCTAAACGGAAAGAGCATCCGGCCGCCTCTCACGCGGAAGGTGCGGGTTCTATTCCCAGGTCGAGTCATACCAAAGACACTTAGAATGGAACCTACTGCAGTTGTGAGTGATGCTCCGCATAAGCAATGGAGCAGGGAAAACAAGCCAGTGATCCACAACTGGAAAAAGGGCCGTGACCGGCTCGACTTGAACCAATAGGTTGAAAACTGGGCTGTAATACTCTATCTATCTATCGAACTAACTAACTAGCTAACTAACTCTTTACATAATGCAGCTACCCGAGATGCTCATACATGCGTTACTCATGTGAAACTTTTCTTCTATCAACTATCCCGAATAACACATAGACCTAACCTATACGGTGTAACACGTTAAAGTGGCTGCTCGAATCAAAGGAACAAATTTATTTAGAAAACATTACCTCCATTTGTACAATAACATGTGCCTTCTCAAGTTGCGAAAATTCATGGGATGGTATATTCAACCAAAATTATCACATCGAAGGTAACCTAAGTAGTTATTCTACCTGAAATGAAACATAAATATCGTCTGATCATTTATTATAGACCATTTACTAATCAGGATACCAAAGTGGATGAACTGCATTTTGCCTTTAATGTACATCAATACTGAATGTAAAATGGCTGGAGCCGTACTGTTGTAGCGTGTCAAAAGCAGAGATAACGAATACGCTACATATAGAACCGGGAGTAAGCTATTCCACATCTAGCCTCTGTGGCTGCGGCAGCTCCATTAGGCTGCCGCCCCTCAGTTGGTTTTTCGTAGCGATGAACTTAACAAAAAGAGTTCGTCCACTCCGCGGGCTATTCATCATCAGGAAGCTGCTACCCATCCATGTCCACTGAGCAGCAGCAGTGCTTAAAGGCAAAATTCTCTCACCCCAAATGGTACCAATTCTCCTAACCTTCTTATTTAAGCCCCTCTCACAATTATATGAAATTCATCCTCATTCAGACACAATCTCAGTTTATTGCTTCAGGGTGAGTATAAAGGAGGTCAATGCGTATAATCAAAACACTCTCAGTACAGTTCATGCTGTGTAATATAGGCTTTGGTAATCTGCATTGTTTGAATAAACTGTCAATCAAAGAGCTGAGCCAATTGAGAATTTCGGTAACCCCCTATAAAAATTGTAGTTTGGGGTGAGAGGATTGGTCCTTTCAACTCACATACACTGAGACAGGACAGAGGTGAGGTTGGTCGTGGCAAGAGGGATTTGAATCAGGGGGGTCAACTTGGCATGCAACATTTCAATACACGATGCCCGCGGAGCGGACGGTGGTCTTCTCAGCTTCTTAGCTTCCAAAACCACCGTTAGGTGTATGACTGAAAAATGAATATGCTATACAGCCTGCTACGCAGGTAAATCTACACTGTATATTCGCATGTAAAGATTCAGGAAGAGCTACACCGGTTAGACGTAGTTTGATCGTAATAACATTCGATCCAGTGCATTCAGTCTGAAAATGGCTCTTTGTTCCGCATGACAAGTGTTAAATGCTGCGGGTTTACCAGATAGAAGGCCCACCAGATCGACCACTCAAATGAGAAAGCTTGGGTTATCGAGGCTGAATGAAAATGAGAAAGGGTTCGCTCGCGAGACCGAAGGATGAGAAAGTTCGCCAAATCGAAAATGAGAAAAGATTCAAGAGATCGGAAATGTGATAAGGTGCATGAGACCTAAAATGAGTACAGGTCAGCAGGCTCTTAGTTTCGGTCTGTGAACCTGTCCTCATTGTCATTCGGAACCCTATTACATGGCGGTCTCGTGAACCTTCGGTGTCGGTGTCGGTCACGGTCCCTCGGTCTCACGAGCTGCAATCGAGCGAACGAATGATGCCGTACCTATCGTGAGATTATAAAAAAAAGTTGATCGCTTACGTGGATTAACTCCGTTACTACTTTGTGTCTGAATGAAGAAGCCCTTGGGTGTAAAATAACATATCCCAATTGTAGAAAACTCATCGAAGCCTATGTGTACCAACCACGACGGACTTTCCGTAGGGCCCAAGCCGTGCATGGGTATATATGGCACAATGACTATCCGCTATGGTTTTGTGTGGTAAAGTTTGGACTTGCTAATGTGGTTCAATGATCCACAAAAGTTGCTAGAAATTTGAAATCTTTTCGAAAAACGATTGCCTAGGTCAAAATGACCAAACGTCTTGAGAGACTGTAGTATTTTTCCCACCGAAGTATGAATTTTGTTTGATATGTCATGCACAGATTCGTCGTCCTGAGATGACACACATTATTGTCTCACGGCAGCCATCTTGGTATGCCTTTTGGGGGCTTAAACAGTGACAAAAATTCGTTCCTATGATTGATTCGTGTCCATGCATACAAAGTTCACAGCAGCGACATTTTTAACACACGATTGGAGGCAAAAACTGAAAACATTATCCCTAAAACGCAAAAGTTAAATATCATTTTAGTGCTGAAACCTCTAAAATAATCATCACGTTTCACTATAGTTTTAAGGGCAAAGGGTATGCTTTCACTGACCATATGCCATGTACGTAAAGCATCAAAGTGTACGTTGTGAGGAGATCCGCGGTGACACCAAACAAGTTTCTACAGTTCTAAGTGATGAATAATAAAAGGTTATATTCAATCCAGCTTTCAGATTTTTTTCTTTTAATTTAGTGTCCCTTAAATATACATCACTAACTTTGATAAAAGCCAGCCTAACATCTGACGTTAAATTATTATAAGGATGCCTTAACGATTCGCCCCTTTAACTAACCCTGAAAATTGACCTACTCAGTCACAACGTAGCTATATGAATATTTAAACACGAAAACTTGCTTCATGAATATTTTATTGCATAAATTCCAAGTGAAGTTCGATATTCTGAGGTCTAGAATGAAGATTAATTTAAGCAAAATTTTGTGTTAAGAGTTTAGATTATTTTAAATTTACTTTGCTTCTTTGGGATCCTGCATCTTTTTAGGAAATCGCTGATATGAAAGGAAACTTTTATAGCTCTTTAGGGCATCCTTATCATATTCCACTTCTCTTATCATCCAAACAGTAATTACCAGGGAGGGCTCGTACTCAGTTGGCTTATCTCTGCCTCTCTCGGTTAAGTACGGGAATTTATTGCTATAATGCCGTTATGTCTAGTAGCTAATATAACTTTATATTATTTTCATTGAGGATGACGTAGACAGGGCACTTAATCACCTTCGGGGGAAAGTTGAGTGAGAGGAAGTTAATTACATCATCTTAAATCGGTCACTGCAGGATGGGCACGCTTGCACACACGAGGCTCAACGTGCTGGCAGAAAGATAAATTGGAACCGAACGGTTTTCGGTTTTAATGATAAAGAACCAATGGGGTTTAACTAAGATAAAACTGTCACGCAAAGCCTCGTAGTCAAACAGCGTCAGTATACCTCAATCACACCGGATACGAACGTAATAAACATGTGAAGAGTTTAGGTTAAGGAGTAGGAGCAAATATTGTATGATATCGTTGGTTAATGAAAGGGGATGGCTGCCAACGGGGCCGTGGTAGTTTTGTGAGCAGTTTAAAAGAATAGTCCAGGCTACTGCCTCACGGCGTCCATCTTGGTTAGCCTCTTAGGGGCTCAAGATAGGCTACTGATGAAAAGGAACATATCCTAAGCGCTGCGTAGACCGACTGCATGGTCAAGTGGTTAGAGTATCAGACTTGCAGTCGGGACGTCGGTCGAGAGTTCGAGTCCTGGCCTACTCCGCGGAGTGGACTCGGTTTGTTCAGTCCCACTTTAAGGCTTCACAAATCACCATATGACTGACCAAGGAATATGCCCACAGTCTGCTACGCAGGCGAGTCCTGGCAGAAAACCTACTGCCGATTGGTGCTCAGTATAAGCAATGGAGTAGGGAAAACAAGCCAGTGAGTCACAACTGGAAGAAAGGCCGTGGCCTGCTCGACCTGAACCAATTGGTTGGAGACTGGACCGTAAAACTCCCGGCACCTGTACTTGTAATCTGTAACCTAAGCGCTAGGTGAAATTACCTTTCATGTTCCATGCTAATAATTGAAATCGAAACATTTCCTGTAAAAAGTGAACTTGAAGCAAGCAGGTGTGATGTCACCTTGCATGGATTCACATTTACGGTCAATGTTTGTACCGCCAATTTAACATACAACAAAATCCTCATGTATCGTTCACCGGATAAATGCATCCTGAGTAATGGATGGAGTTTTACGGTCCCGTTTTCAACCAATTATAATGGCACTCACATCATGAGGTTTACAACACAACTTTGGGGTATTATGCCGTGTGGAAGAAAATTTACCGACGTTGCTAACCACATCCTGTTACTCGATGCTTATTTTGCGCTCAATAGAGTTCACTGTTAAGGTGTAATTAGAACATCAAAGAGGATTAAACGGTCGCATTAGGTACATGAGACACGGTAAATGAGGTTACAAATTTCCAAATTGATTCGGAAGGCAGACCTCTATCAAGCAAGCACATAATTAACTTTCTTGAGTGCCTGCATGAACGCACACAATAACACAATTACCAATCTAGTAACCGTCCGGTGCTGCAGGGTCGCTCTTGCACGAAATCCCTCGCTAATTACGAACTTGCTTCACATAACCTTCAGCCCCTCTCTTTGGAAAAATTACTACACGGTGTTATTTATGTAATGTTTTAAGCAGCCTGCGCAGACGCCGCATGGAAATATCGTCCGGTCTTTTCTGACTGACCTGACTGAACTTAAACATAAACTCAACTCGCTCCTTAAAGTCGTTTCCCTTGCTGATATAAGCAGAATGCAAATAATGTTCATCTCGCCAGCTTTCTAAAGCCCTTCTTTCGCTTCATGAATATATGTTACAGTCGAACAAATTCAGCTTCATGAATTCAAATTCGCTTCATGAATATATGTTACAGTCGAACAAATTCAGCCATGAAAACCCGGTGAAGCATTACGTCATGATGACGTCAGTATTGGAGGTGTTTCAGACTTTCTTACGGGTGATGATCCACGTGATTTCAAAACTCACCAAATAAAATTCTTACCTCCATAAAAACAGCTGACGCCGATGCCCACTATTTTAAAAGGAATTTCTTGATTGGCTGTTGCTATTTAATTGTATCAAGTGTTTTCTTTGTTAAAGGCCCAGCTCTCTCACCCCAAACAGTACCGATTCTCCTAATCTTCTTACTTAAGCCCCTCACACAATTATCTGAAATTCATCCTCATCCAGACACAATCTCAGTTTATTGCTTCAGGGTGAGTATAGAAAAACTCAATTTATATAAACAAAACACTCTCAGTACTGTTAATGTTGTTTACTATAAGCTTTGGCACTCTGTATCTTTTGAATTAGCTGTCAATCAAAGAGCTGAGCCAATTGAGAATTTCGGTACTCGGGTACCAAAATTGTAGTTTGGAGTGAGAGGATTGGCCCTTTAAGCTGTTAAGGTGTTAAGGTTAGGGATTAGGTTAGGGATTAACGCTATATCGTTATTAGCCAGTTCGGAAATTTCTTCTTCAACAGTGCTTATCGACCCCCAAAATAGTGTCGCATGAATGAACGTAAAGGACTAGAACGTGTGTACCGGAAAGTACAAATCTAGACCCGAATCGCTGACGTCACCATATCAGCTAACAATTCAGTCCTCCAATAGTTGATTTGAAAGAAAATTAGAATTTTTTTAATGAAACATTGCCTTATTGAACGAGACTGATGGTCATATAAGAATTTGTTAAGGGTAGATAAATATTCTTCGAAGAGAAATGCACACACTGGAATGTAATAATTAGCAGATTTTTATCGAAATTGCTTAAAGGTCTAGATATGATATACAGTTGACACACATGCAAATTGATGTAAAAACATTTTAAAACCCTATAAAAAGTCATAATTACACCAAATTCGATCAGTTATTGGCCATATTACAAGGCGACTCCCGAATTTCCTCAAAATAGCAGAATCTCTGACATGAAAGCGGGCAGCTAGATTGAACCCAGTCTTTTATCCTTATTTTATCGTTTGACCTTGGTGCCATTGACAGTTACAATGGTATCACGTGCTGAGGTGTTTGTTTTAGAATAAGATATTTATTACTTTGAAAATATCAATACCGACAGCCAGACTAGCTGGTATACTGGTATATAGCTAAAAATAATTTACATAAGATTAACAAACAAACGAAATCAATTTCTTGTGCAACACTCCTCGTAAAAATTTCTGCGTAAAAATAAATGAGTATTCAATGTCACATTTCTTCAAATTTTGTAAAGCTATCTCTTGAAACGGCAAAAGATATTTAAATCATGTCAAAGGATTTTTATTGTGGATCTTAAGCTACATATCCCTTGAAATTGAAATTTGGTTGAATATCAACTGTTACACATTGTTTCTTCTTGTTAGGCAAATTAAGTCAAGCGCTTCGTCTTATGCATGCTGAAAGAGATGTAAACTGAAGCGAACTCTCCTACTTCAAAGGAGAGTTGCAATCCCTTCATCCAGGAGGTCGACAGGATTTCATCTTGGGGGAGGTATGAAATCATTGGCGCGGTTAAATGGGCGGGGAGGGGGGGGGGTTGCCCCTGGCTCGGAAAAGTAAAAAATTCGGAAATTTGCCATATGGGACATCAGTTTAACTACAGTGGGGTTTTGCCAGTTTTTCTTTATGAAATTCCAGATTCCCTCCGATAAAAGTTTCATATTCGTAATTATTTGTTTGAAAGAATTTTTTTGGCGCACTTCGAACGCCCAAAATAGCAATCTCTAGTGCAGAAAGTGCTTGCTAATGAATCATTCTGGTAAACTTTTCCAAACTACTACAATGCCGTTGCCATAAATTTTCTCAAATATGGGCTCTAGACTTTAAAATAATTTGCTTTTAAAAGCCACAAATTCGGCAACATTTTAAATGTTGTCGGGAAGCCTTCATCTGCCGGCCTTAGTTAACATTATGTAGCAAAAGCGATCTATGGTCGGCGTGCAAACTCAGATTTGAAAACAGGCAATGCATGCAGATTCGATAGTAATCCCCCAACTTTGCAAATTTCATCAAAGTGACCCCACAATCCAAATTTTTCTGGGGCATTTACTGGGGCACAAGCTCCATATTTTCAAATACATGTTAAACCAGAAAGCCAAAAGGCTTAGTGATTCCTTGTCACTGAAATTTAAGCCTATCTTTTTTTTTTTCAAATTGACAGTGCTCCGTAATGTTTTTTCAAAGTGACGGGGCTCCGTAATGTACCATCAAAGTATACATCAATGCTTCCTACAAGAACTGGGGTCTGCTCATGATATCACATCCACATGTGTGAAATTTTGCAGTATCCAAGACTCCAACCATGGGAAATTTGTGTAAATATGACATTGAGACTTTGACCTCATGTGAACCAAAGTGAATTTGACGTCCACCAAAAACTATAGGGATCATTTATTCACCATGCATCATCTACATGTCAAGTATGAGGACCCTACAAGTTACCTTTCTTGTAATACTATGCAAGCAAGTTTGTCAGACTTTGACACTGCTGACCTCAAATGACCTTCACGAAAATCATCTGGGATCGCCATCTCAATGCGGCCAACCCACACACTAAGATGGGCTTAGTCACATGCCTTTTTCTTGGATACCGTGATTACTTGGTTTTGATGTCTTGACCTCTCATGACCCCAAATGACCTTTGACCCCACGAATATCCATAAAGAACATCTAATTAATACAACCAACCCACAGACCCCAAAATTAGCAAAGTCACTTGCCACTTTCTTAAATTATCGTGTTTAAAACCTTTTGACCTCTCATGAGCCCAAATGACCTTTAACCTTCACCAACACACCAAATATGAGATAAGTCACACTTACCTTTCTTGAGATACCGTGTTTACAAGCAATTTCTACGAAATTTACAATTTGACCTCTAGTGACTCCAAATGACCTTTGACCTACACAAAAATCGATTGGGATCATCTACTTCATATGACTAACCCACAAATTAAATATGAGAACAGTCACATGTACCGTTCTTGAGATATTGTGTTTACAAGGTCTTGACCTTTTGACCTCTCGTAACCCCAAATGACCTTTGACCTCAACCAAAAACAATAGGGATCATCTACTCAATATGGCCAACACACACTAAATATGAGATCATTCACACTTACCCTTCTTGAGATATCGTGTTTACAAGCAAAAGCCTCACAGACACACACACACACGACAGCACCATTGCATGATTCCCCTCGCTGACGCAAGGAATCAAAAAGAGCAAAAATTTCGGCGCGCGCCTCAAATTACTTCCCTCATACAGTAATGTTTACACTTTTTGAAATAGTCGGAAAATTAGGGTGCTTGTGCCCCTGGAAAAAAGTATAACTACATGAAATGATGGCTAATAGCCGTCCTGGGGGGGGGGGGGGGGTAAGGGGGTTTTAGAGGAGGGGTGTTAGAAAACTTTGACTTGTGGAGGATGTGACAGATGCGTTATGGGACTGCCCCTCTCCCTTCCATCTTCTTCCTCCTTTTTTTCTTTATCTCATTTTCCTTCTTTCTCTCCCCCTTCATATGGGGGGGGGGGGGCGACCGCTCCAAACGCTTCCCTAGCTACGCCGTCGCCTATGACAATCTTAATAATGCTTCCCTCTTGAGATATATCTGCACGTGTAGTATGTTGAAGATTTTTCGATGTTAACTGTATTTGCTTTAGATTAAAATTCTTTCATGACTGACCTTGAAAAGTGACACATTTCTTGAAAACCAATTCGTTCGAAGTGACTATAATAGTCAGGTTGCCCCACAACAATAAGGCACTGATTACATTTTCTAACGAGCTGCTGACTCATTAGGAAGGACAAAGATCAGAGTTATGAAAGAGTGACATCATAGTGACGTCACGAATCATTCTACGAGTTCTGCATTAAGTTAACGAATGTGAAAGTCGTCAGTACATATATGTTTGATGGAAATGGAAGTACTGGTTGATGTGCTTCACATTAAAAATCGTCTAATGCAAGGTACACACTCCGAACACCGGGCAGTTGTGAGTCAAATGTAGGCTGGTTCACGTTCGTGCGATCTGTGACGCAGGAGGGTGTCAAAATATCCCGAACTTTGAAGCAAAGCGACCTTTATAGGTGGGGTATGGTTCCGTTATCTGTTTCCATGCGCGTAGCCAGAAATTTGTAAAGGAGGAGGCGAATCCTGCGGATAGACTTTAATACAAGAGTAGCGCCACTGTAAGTGCCTACCGCACATAAATAGGGGAAATACTAGCGATATTGTAACAGACAATAAAAAAGCACCAAAATATACATTAGCTATTATTATTAATACCAGAAAGAATACATATTTCCTGAAGGTAATGAGGGCTTGCTTATCATAGAACCAAAGCAGTTCCCTTAGCGGTATCGCCGCGCCCGTCAAAATGAGCTTGGCAGCGTGGTTTTGAACTTATTCTCTGAGCAGGGTAAATGGTTTTGGCCGTTAGATTTATAAGAATTGCAGTAGCATAACCTAACGCAGTATCAAAAATTATACAATAATTTGTTCAGCACATTTCTGTTACAAACCATTTCGTATCTTCCTGATGTTACGAAGATTAAAATATGTCGCTTTACATTTCTTAACAATAAAATATTTCATGTTGAAGGTATCGTCAAAAGGCACAACAAGAGTCTTTATTTTGTAAAACTATTTCAGCATTTTCCATGAAAACACTCGAAACGCTTTAAAGGAAAAAACTTGAAAGGAAGCACGGCAGCTAGGTACTTGACAGTAAACAAGGTGATCTAATGAGGCAATGGACAGCTTTATTCATCTCAAATGGCTCCGGTTCTTCTGTTTTAAGGGAGAATAAAGTCACTTCCCTTACATCTTTGTGGAATGTTGGGAGATTTTTTTTTTTACTTTCTTGTTTGTTCCTCAACATTTGTGTTCTGAAACTTCATTAAATCAAACATTTAAGGGCAGGAACAGTCACCCCAACCTTATTTTGAAGCAACAACTTAACCTCACAATTTGCTTTTTATTTCCCTTCAAAGTGTTTTCTATAATATTGACTTCAAGACTACATATTCAAGGTAAACCAAGCAACTACTCCGAGTAAATTTCACATTTGAGGAGCCAATCTTAGAACAGGACGGTGTACTAAATTTCAAGTTGGGGTAACTGCTTAAGGGATAGGGTTAAGGGCCTTCAAGGAAAATCGGAGTACCCACGGTGAGATTTTTTTGTCAGCGTCTTTAGTGAAAATAAGACTTATTCTCGTCCAGGCTGGGTATAAATTCACTTAATTCGCTCCACTATACGTTTTTTGTAAAGCAATGCCAAATGTAAAGAGTTAAAGAGAGCATAAATATGTGAACTGGGAGGAAAAAAGTTTAGTCTTATGTCTAAAGTAAATCGATCGTACAGCACTTCAGTTTATCTCTCATATAACTGTCTGCTCGTGACCAGAGTAATTCATATATGATCGGATCTTAAATTATCCATGCCTACCTATGGACGAATCCGGACAGATTGTGATGGTCTGATTATAGTCAGCCATTACTGGCCCATCACCTTTAATCTTTAAATTTCCTTCCTTGCCTCTACCATGGATGATTGTACACTGGAGTGTATCTTGATTTTCTCAACTTTACTGAATATGAGGATTTGAAATTCACGTAGACAATAGGCCTAAATGAACACGATTAAAAGCTGATGGACCCACTAATGGCTGCCAACAGTCACTAAAAGCAAGCGCTAATCGGGTTCGTCTATACAGTTAATTAGTGTAAAGATTGTTGTTTCCTATAGAGGACAAAGATCCCCTAAAATGTGTCATAGCATATGTCATCCTTTGAATAATAAAACAATATCACACCTTACAATCAAATAATGGTCACCTAATTATACTACGTAAAACCAAGATGGACTTGGCCAGCAATGGCGATAAATGAATGTATAGTAGTTAAAGCCCTTCACACTCCGAAATCCAGTCCATCTCATTTTGTGTTTAATAATGGTCGCACCTGCTCACGACCGACCGTTACACAACTAAGAGTGAGAAGGACCTTGTTCTAACGAATGTCCATTATGCCAAGCAAATTATTCATTTGATTCCGGTCGAATGAATCCAGACATTGATTGGAATAATTATTTTATAACAAAACGAAGGAAAATATGTTGCAAGACATGCCAAATTAACTGATTGCAGTTAATTGGATTTCACCAAGGAAGGCCTTGGAAGTGCTTAATGACAGACCAAAAAGATTCTGCTTTAAAGGTCAAGAGCAGTCCCCCAGACTTATTTTGAAGCAACAGCTAAATATCACAATTTCCTGTTATTTATCTTCAAAGTATCTTCTATCATATTTTATGACTTCAATATTGCATATGCAAGGTAAACCAAACACATACTTCTTGAAACTTTCGCATTTGAGGAGAAAAAATGTTGTCACATGACTCTCAATGGCCAATCATGAAACAGGACAGTCTACTACACTTCTTCAAGTTGGGGTGACTGCTCTTGCCCTTTGACTGATCAAATATTTATCATTTACTACGAAATAAACAATGTTTAAAGGTGACCAAATATACACAAGAGGTCGATGTACTTTAATTGATATACATAACCTCATGACTGATTGGTCAAGGACATGTACACAACTTAAAAAGTACTCAACAACACATGGCATTGTGTTATTAAACTACAGGCATTTGTTTCTGAGATGCTCATTTGCTTTCAAAATGGGATGGGGAAGTTAGAAGCCAACTTTAAAGGCCCAGTTCTCTCACCTTTAACAGTACCAATTCTCCTAACCTTCTTACTGAAGCCCCTCCCACAATTGTCTGAAATTCCTCCTCATCCAGATACAATATCAGTTCATTGCTTCAAGGGGGGAAATGGAAAAACTCAATTTATATAATCAAAACACTCTCAGTACCGTTCATGCTGTGTAATGTAAGCTTAGGCACACTGCATTGTTTGAATTAGGTGTCAACCAAAGAGCTGAGCCAATTGAAAATTTTGGTAATCTTGTTCCAAAATTGTAGTTTAGGGTAAGAGGTTTGGCCCTTTAAAGAATTATCACTATCATTGACCAGAAAATTGGTTGCCTATAAATCTATGGAAAAATTCTTGAATTATGGAGAGTGTGTGGGGAAATATATACTCAACTCAACATTCAATCTTAGTTCACTCCCACTGTTGTCATTCAACATAGATAGTGGCAGTCAAAACCTATTTCCAGACCAAGACTGTCATGTTTAAAGGCCCAATTCTATCACCCCAAATAGTAACAATTCTCCTTACCTTCCTACTTAAAGCCCCTCCCACATTTATCTGAAATTCATCCTCATCCAGACAGTCTCAGTTTATTGCTTCAGGGTGAGTATTAAGAGGCTCAATGTGTATAATCAAAACACTCTCAGTACAGTTCATGCTGTGTAATACAAGCTGTGGCACTTTGCATTCACTTTCAATCAAAGATCTAAGCCAATTGAGAATTTCGGTACACCCCTACCAAAATTTGGGTGAGAGGATTGGTCCTTTAAGAAAATGAAAACAAATGTTGAAAAAAAATTGCAGTAACTATCATGAATTTAACAGGCCATGTGAACAACTGAAAAAAAGATGTAATCACACATGCAGTAAACAAAGGATAATCACATGAATATTTCAAAGACTATGCTACGTAACTTCCTACCAAATGCCTCAGGCAAATTTCAGCTGTCAAGACCATGTAAGTACTCCAGTTTGAAAGCATTTTTTTGGTCTAGTTTATGGGAATCCTGTCAACTAATTATTTGTGGTTACATCGTTCAGTTCTTGACTGCATTTTTTATGTCAAAGGGTTCTGCCTTGAATGCAATGTTGTTTTTTTCCAAAGAGTTCCTGAACTTTTACCACACCTCTAACCTCAAATGTCATCTGCTAAATCAGAGGGAAACCTGTGAATGGTTCCAGGCAAAGATAGTTTGAACTAAGCATAGTATGATGGAACTTACTACCACGTGGAAGGATGTAATTCATGCTTCAGTAGAAAACGCTAATGCTATACTGCTAGGTCTGCCTGTAAAACTAAATTACGCCTAATGCCCACAAAGGATTTGATGTTTATTTGCCATATTGTCCACAACTTGCAGGGAAATGGGATATGATTTAATAATGAGCTGTTTATTTGTTGTCTTGTCCAAACTTACCGGGAAATCTCGTACGAATCTATGTAACATATGTTCTCCACTGTACATGCAAACCACTAGGAATGCACTCAACAGCAAATCATGTATGATGCTACCACCTGACCCGAATGTAGTTAACAAAGTTTTGACTACCCGAATGTAGTTAACATAGTTTTGATTTATGCAAGGTGTAAGTACTACTTGTTACATATTATGGCACGCCAAATTGCTCACCAAATATGATGATGTTCTAAAAATACACGTTCATGTACTAAAATTACACGTTCATGTCCCAAAAATATACCATCATGTACTAACTTCACACGATCATGATGTAAATTTACACCATCATGTACTAAATTGTTACGATGTACATGTAAAATCACACATTGTACATCTAAAATCACATGTTGTACATCCAAAAACACACATTGTACATGTAACAACGTAAGATCATCATGTTATTACTGTCTCTTCCGCACGCCATACAGAGTGAGCCTTTTGGCGAACCAGAAGTCCGCCAAAAGGCTCACTGACATGCAATGTAGTAAAAGTATACGTTCATGTACTAACTGCTTACGATCATGTACTGATTTCATACGTTCATGTACTGATGAAGGTATACATTTAGTACATGATCGTATGAAATCAGTACATGTACGTAAGCAAACAGTACATGAACGTATGAAATCAGTACATGATCGTAAGCAGTTAGTACATGAGAACATCATCATATTTGGTGAGCCTTTTGGCGTGCCATAACATATACCCTGTCACTTATACTTATTACTTGTTCTTATTGTGTACATGATTTCTGTGGATGTATCCCAGACTCTGGTGATGGTTTTGAACTATACAAGGAACCTTTGAAAATTATCTCATAGTGTTGGCTTAAAAGAGAACATTTTCCCACAGTTATGTATGGTGGAAGCAAGTAACACAAGTCTGCCACATGTGTTCCCTTTACCAGATGTAGCAGAGTAACATCTGTGTCATAGTGAGGTCATTAAAGGTTCGACAGTTGAGCAACAACTATGGTTCCTGGCTTCACATGGAACCCTTAGGAAAAGTTTCCTGTGAAACATAACAAATTCATACAAACTTTAAAAAGATAGGCGACACTATGTAGTTTCATTTTCCATTACAGCTCCCTCGCTGCTTATTTTGCGAATATATTTCAGTAAGTTAGTATATCCTGTATTAACAATCCCAACTTTGCATATTCAAATAACTTGTACATTTGCGCTATTATAATACAAACATACGTTACATATTTATCGTTACAGTTAATTGTTCATTGTCATTTGTTTACTCAATGCACTATCTTCTTAGGAAAGCACTTTCATCACTCTACATCTTAATACTAATAATTATAATCATAATGATAATTAATAATAAAACTCGTTGTTATTGTTCATCCAAATGATTTAAAAAGAAATGTAACCAAACCTATAGAAAATAATGATAATAATAAAAAAACACAACAGTAAAATAGACCCCTTTAATCCATTACATATGCAGTCATCCAGCAAGTCACTGAGTGGGTAGTCGTATATGTACTCTAAGTCCTTTGAAAATATAATTGACTGTACTGCCCCTTTAAAATTCAATATTTGTTTGACCAAAATTCTTTACAGAAATGTATCACAAAGTAAAAATTGAAAGTTTGTCACAAGTTCCAATGTATAATCATTCTTAATTCTGGTACAAAATTTTTGCTAACAGTACACAATCACTATGGCAACTACACTGGTATGCTGTTTTGTGAATACACGAGTACAAATTTTTAACAATGTCCACATTGAGATATACATACTCTTTAAGTTTTGTAAGTTGCAAACAACATGTGACCTTGACTAACAAAGACCAACAGACCATTTAACTTTAATTGTTACACAACATACAAGGATGGACTGGGTGTTTGAAGTGGCCACAGCATAACTCTAGTAGTGACCAGTACGATGAGGGTCACAGCTCCCTGACACTTTTGACCAAATTGATGTAAAAACACTCCTTAACAAAGCTGATGAAAGTGGTTATAACAAAATCTAGTCCCCTTCCTCTTTTGATCTTGTTTTACAAAGTTCATCCTTTTTGTCTAGGGTCCAACTAGCTTTTACACATGAAATTTACCAAGACGTATACACATGACTATGATGATGGTTGTCATTTAAAACTAGCATAAGTAGCAAAAATTGCAACATGTGACATTCAATTTTACCAGGTATATTTTTACTACATACAGAAGTACATCGTATATTATATGGTCAGCATAAATATTCTGCAGTAATTTTATATCCATAGAAAGTACCAAACAGGAGTGGCGTGAGGGTAATTTGATGGTGGGGGGGGGGGGAGGGAGGGGGAAGGCATTAGTTGAGTACTCCTTTTCTTTTTTCCCCTTCTTTTTCTTCTCTTTTCACATTTTCTTGTCAATATAGGGGGACAGTCTCCCTCCTGCCGCTGTCACTTGTACCAATCAATAAAATGAAATTAAAATCCCCCAAATAAAACCAACAGCAAATCTAAACTCAAACAAAACTAAAACACTGCGTAAGGATAAAAAGCACACTTATTTCTATGAAAATGTTTCATCCTCTGGTCTAAAATGTACTTAAAAAAAAAGGACTCTGAAATCTGAATAGTATAGATTTCTTCTCATATTGTAAACTTTGATACCAAAAATGCATAAACTTTTTACCAATTTTAGCCAGTCTCTTCTGTGAAAACCCAGCTGCCGTTTGAGTGGAAAGTGCAACTATAGTCTTTGCCTAATAAGACATTATATTCATTCTCTGTCAAAAATTATAAAGCTGTACAAACTTGCATAAAATTCAGAAACTGTTGGAAATTTACTCATCGTTCCTAAAATCATACACACATTTTATCAACTGCCCTTTGCATGATTTTTTTAAATTAACTCCTATTTGAAGAAAAAGGATGTTTAGAGGCAAGGGCAAGAAAGTTCATTTACTGAGCCTTCTAATCATTCAACCAATTTAAATTTCAAGAATGTAACAGTCACCCATGGCAATATTGGTATATTGATTATCACAATAGTATAATATTACCATGACAACAAATAGCGCTTCAGACATAAATATATATAACAAAGGAAAATTCTCATACCTGACAGGGTGTGGTTGGAAAAGAAAGGATGTTGTCACATCCTGCCAAGTGTGGGCATACTTAGTTTACAATTCTTTAAAGTATATCTGATAACAAACATGGAGACATCACAGCATACGAGAACAGGGAATCTGTACATATTATAGCATGTGATTAAGGGAATCTGCACATGTAACATCATATGAAGGGAACTGCCCAAATTTACTTTCAAACTTAAGTTAAATCTTAGTGTCTTACAAATCTCCTGTTTTGTCCCTTTGCAAATAACCTTCATTACTTTTGTGAACAAAAATAAAGCATATGAAAGGTTAACAAAAGTGGTTGTATGTATCAATTTTAAAAAATATTGTCATAGGCCTATATTTAGAGGATGGTAACATTCCCAATTAGCTTTCATTGGGTACTACAGAAGTTCAAAACTGGGAAAACTGCATTTTGTCTTTTAAATTAGGAAAATGAATTTGTTGCACCCTCTTTCTGGCTTTCACAAAAGTTTCACTGTGTATTGCATGAAGGGAAACAAAGTTTCACCCTTTGGTTTTGATTTCTGTACAAAGTGACAATTCAAATACCCCTGGAAAAAAAACCCAGTAAATCTGTGCCCATTTTTACCCTGGTGGTAATACGGGGGGGGGGGGGGAATGTCCGAGTGGGTAATTGTCAAGTTGGTATTTGACCCGGGGGGTGGGGACCCTTGTCCAGGAATGATTGTGTGGCAATCAACCTAATAGACAAATACAGGCAAACAAGTTTGACTTGATAAACAGATATACGGATAGGGTGAGACTAAGAATTACAGCAGGATGGCATTGTTTAAACTGAGTGTGCTGCAGGCAGGGATGAGGTAGAGATCTGTTACCATTCCTTTAAATAATCCTGTCAGTTTAGAAAAGATAATATGCTCTTACAACGCAAACTTCTGGGGGTGTCCCAACTATCTACTGAATGATAATTTTTTCTCTTTTTCTATAGCTGTTCAAAGTTTTTGGCAGTTAGTTAGTCCTGGCAGTGTATCTGTCGGGAGGGGGGGGACTGACTTGTCACCCACTCCCCTTCAGAAGGAGGGTAAATGCCCCTTTTCATTTCCATAAAAATAAAGAACATATCAGTATCTTGGTTTCTAATTTGAGAAGAAGACACCTTTACAGCAATTTTTGAGCTTACATAAACAGATAGCCATTAAAACCCTTCAAATTGCACCTTGTAGGGACCTTGAAGCAAGATATTTCCCCCTGATTCTACCTACACTTCTGACCAAGGGCAGCATCAATTTGGACTTTAGGTTTGGCAGTAAAAGATCCCCCCCCCCCTTTTTTTTGAGTTACTGGCAGAATCCCTGGCTGGAATCTGAATATAGGAAGAACTAATAGTTTCAACTGAAAGTTTTGAAACCCCTTTTTCCTAATTTGAATAAAAAAAGTGCATGCCATTCACTGCTTGATACACTGCAATGATTAAATGATGATATGGTTGAAGTTCATTCTCAGTCATGTCTTATGAAAACTAAGAAAGTGCATGCCCTTGCTATTGAAAGTGGAAGTATATTTCAATTGTTCATCCAAAATTTTTCTTCCATAGACATGATTCAATATCAAATCATTTCCTTGAGGAACATAGGTCAAGACAAACTTTCTTCTGGTGAAAACTAAATGTGAATGACCAGGCTAGGTAGCTCACAATACAATTGTATACTACGGATCAAAATACACAATAGATTTGATTTAATAGCAATGAACCTTTGCATTTAAACATAATATCAAACACAAGGATAGCAATAAATTTGTGACCATAATTTAAAATGAGGAAACCGCCATATCTCACTGGCACTTTCCCACAAATTTGCATGCATGATTATAATATTAAAGGCTCAGTTCACCATTGTGATAAACTAGATGACCTGATGATGCCATAACAAATTAGCATAAACATATTTTCTTTGGAAGTACTGGATTATCTTGTTACATACAAAAGGAATTTCAAAACAAATATTCAATAAAATGACAATGTCAAAGTGAAATCGCAAATTATCAATTATTGAAATAGACTCTAAATGACTGTCAACAACAAAACCTAAAATTTTGCAAATCTTGCCAATTTCATTGAGTATGCAAATTTCCACTACTTAAATGAATATGTAAACTTCAATTGAAAGTGAAATTATGCAGATATAAACTGTTGATATGAATATGCAAATAAGATGAATGACTGCTAAATTTTACCGTGTTTCAAAGCAAATATCTAGCTTCTACACTTCAACAAGTCAATGCAAGTGACAATCGAGTTAATGTGAACTTTAAAATAAGGAGTGTTTAATCTTTTCTCTTATTATCTGACTAATGAACCAGCTGAAAGGATTCAGGGCATTGAGACAAGTTTTGCAGAATGTTCCATTCATTATTTCCTCATATACTCATAACAGATTGTGCTTGGAGAAAAGATGTGCAGTTATGGGATAAAACATTTGAATGAAATAATTTGAATGATGTTTTTGAGTTGACAAGTTAAAGGACTAATCTTCTCACCTCAAGTTACAGTTTTTATAGTAGTCCACAGAAATTCTCAACTGGCTCAGCTCTTTGACTGACAGCTAGGTCAAAATATGAAGAGTACCAATGCTCACATTATACAGCATGTAATATACTGAGAATGTTTTGATTACACATTGGGGTCTTATACACTCAATCTGAAGCAAAAAAACTGAGATTGTGTCTGGATGAGGATAAATTTTAGACAGTTGTGGAAGGGTCTTAAGTAGGTACATTAGGAAATTGGAACTGTTTGGGGTGAGGGGAGTAGGCCTTTAATACTAACTTTTCTTTCAATTGATACAGTCATGTTAGTAGATGAAACACAATAAAGTGGAAGTACTGAAAAATACTTTTTTTGTTAAAATTTCTAGGCATACTGCTAAATTAGTTGATGGTAAAAAAATTGCACATTTAACATTTTTTTCCTGAATATTTCAATCCAATTGGTACTAAGCACAGTTTTAAGATTTGGTACCCATATGATGTCCAACACTGAAAGATTTTAAATATACTCTAAAAGGGGAATTTGCACACTGCCCCGATTTGCATACTACGTTAGTACTTATTTCTCTTAAATTAACACTTTCAACATTTCTTGGGGTTGACATGTTGCAACCAGAATGTGTACCTCATAAACAACACCATTTTTTTTTTTCATCAAATCCGGCTTCGGGGTATGTTGTATTTGACATACACACAATGAAAAAACAACTTTTTTGTGAGTTTCGGCCTACAAGAATGGCCATTTGTGTGTTGAACATACAAATAGTATACCACAACTTACTTAACTGCATAAACATACATTTTAATATGCTTCCACCTAAAATACAAATTATGTGTTTATAAATAGTATAAATACATACAACCATATCGAGATATATTTTAAGCAATAATTTCTTTACTGTCTTCATACAAAACACACTAGTCCCATAAACCTTGATTCTTATGTTCTGAAACTCCCCGCTCCCTGCCCAACCCCTCCCCAACCTTTTCATCATCTCTCCAATACATATTTTAGCATAATATAAAATTTCTTTCTGTACAATCTAATATTCAATATTTAATATTTTTCAATCACCTGTGTAAACAAAAGCATGCAGACACAGCACTATCACATAATTATGCAAACTCTATTCATGAGTGTGTGATCCAATGAATTTACAATGAATACCCATCTGGCCTTGAGAAATTTTCCATAATAAAGGAAAAGGGAAATTTCACAGGAAAGGCAAAAAAAATCTTCAAAGGGCTTTCCAGGAACCCATAGCAAGGCAAACAGGAAGCAGTTTGACACAGAAATATAAACATTACAATACAATTGTGATAAATAATTAATTTGATGATTGCCAAAGGGTTAAGGATGTACCACATGGTGTAATACATATGATTCTAACCTTAACAATACCTGTCACATGGGTGGAGTAATTTGTCTAACAAGCATGAAAAGACGTATATATATGTAAAATAGGTACAAGGGAAAAATGAAAATAGCACACTGTTTTGCTAAAGACAAAGCCTCACAAGGACATCCCATGAAGTAGTGAAGTTGTGCAGAGTAGGGCATTCCATTGATACTATTCAAATTGTGAACTCCTGCAGTGAACTGGGAATATTTGTAGCAACTCAAGTTCAAAATGGCAGATGTAGCAAAAGAGGATAAACAATGGAGTTACTTTAAATTTGACAATTCAGCCCACAAATCCCCAAATCTCACTTGTTCGGGCATCCATGAGCCTAGATACGGACCTCCTGATTAAATTATATAACCCTACTTTTCTGAGGTAATCAACTGGAAAGTTATCAGCCTGATGGGATCATGGACATTGAGAGAGAGAATGAAGGGTGTCCCCTGATTCTCTTACATTGCCCCACACAAAGGTTTCATGTAAATAGCTAGGAGGTACGGAGGGGCACGTAAATAATCATACCCAATTTGCATTAGTTGTAAATCTGAAATTGCCCCACACAAAGGTTTCATGTAAATAGCTAGGAGGTACGGAGGGGCACGTAAATAATCATACCCAATTTGCATTAGTTGTAAATCTGAAATGAAGATCATTTTTATTTCAGCAATTGCAAACTTATTACATTACAATTCAATGATTGTTTCTGTTCGTAAATGTTATTCATTGAGACCAATTTGTGTTTGTTTTGGTGATGGAGTTGCTTGTTCACTCGGTGAGCAGTCTCATCTTCCAGGCTATGTATCAAGGCTACTGTTAAATTGTGTACAGCCATCATTTGACCAGTTCAGAGCAATGGAATGCTCATCATCATGTAGAAATGCACTACTTAACAAGCTCAATGGAATGCATGAGTGTAATTTACCACCAGTAGCTTAGCAACTTGTGAGTGGCAAATTAAACATTTACTGTGCTTGGGGTCATCTCCTGCTTAACAATCCTGTTATGATTTAATAAATATCAGAGTGTTCTTAGTTTGATAGATTCCTGATGTTAAAACTAAATCTACTATCTACTAACATTGACAATATTTCCTTTTGAAGCAGAACTCGTAAACTGTTCAAGGGAGTCCAAGAATATGAAATGTATGTAATGTTATGTAGAAAATCTCAAAGCACAAAGCCCAAACAAAAAAGAAACTCATAACAACAAATGCAACAGGATCACTTCATGCAAAAGAAACCAATACAAAGCATCCCAAATGGGACATCCCCATGCAAATTTCCACCTTAAACAGTCATAAATATTCATATCTTCCAAATCAGATCCCACACGTTCACATACAACTGTAATAATGTCATTTACTTTTAAGGCCTTCAGAATTCTTTTGCAATCTGCTTTTGATAAGCATGTGCAAGAAAAAAATAATATGCTTGAGCAAGTCCAGTAGGTTGTGCAGGTATTGCTGCTAATGAGACAAATGACTCTTTCCAACATTTTGGGAAAGCCTTCCCAAGTTTCATCATTTTACTGCAAATGTTGTTCTTTGGAATAACTTAAAAGGGAAAATAAAATCACCCCAATTAAGATTAGTCTAAAAGTCTGTTGTGTTTCATGATTGTATCTTGAAAGTCATGTGACAATATTTTTCTCACAATTATAAAGTGTAGGAGAGCACTGATTTACTTTGCATATGCATTTACTTGAAATATCACGAAAAGTACTTAGATATGAAATAAATGTGTGGGATCTTGCTGTTGCTTCACATTAAGTTTGGAGCTAATGCTCTTGCCCGTTAAAGACAACCAATAGTCACCACAAAACCAAATGTTAGGAAATTCTCATTTGGCATAGCTCTTGGATTGACACCAAATAAAATAAATGCAGAGTTTATACACACAACATGTACCACACTGGGTGTGTTCTAATTTAATAGACATTTAAAAGCCTGATCCTCTCACCCCAAACACTTACAATTCTCCTAACCTACTTACTTAAACCCCTCCCACAACTGTCTAAAATTTATCCTCACCCAGACTCGACACAATTATCCTCAGTTTACTGCTTCAGGATGAGTATACAAGACCCCAATGTGTAATCGAAACACTCCCAGTACCATACAGGCTGTGCAATATGACCCATGGTACTTTGCATTGTTTGAACTGGCTGTCAGCCAAAGAGCTGAGCCAATTGAGAATTTTTGTAAGCCCCTACAAAAACTGTACATAGTTTGGGATGACAGGATTAGTCCTTTAAGGCATGGAATAAACTCACTCTTAAGCGACAAACTGGAAATGTGTCTGAATGAGCAACGGATTTTAATAATAGATAGTTGTAGAATGGGTTAAAAGTAAGAAGGTTGGGTGTATTAAAACTGTCGTGGTAGATGAATAATTACTTTTAAGCAAGACCTACATTTCATAAACTATATATGACATAGCCAGAGCACAGTCTGAGGGAGGTTCAGAAAGTCATAAAACGTCTTTAAAAGGAAGTTCCGCTGATCAGTGAATGACAATGAGAAAGGATTCTCAAATACCAATATGCAATTACATCAATGTTCGAAATCATGGAATTTCCAAAACTGCGTCATAGTCCTTGGACAGGCAAGCAGGAAGGAGGGCCTCTCCGGCTGACCTCTGCCCGAGGTCAAGCAGAGCCACTGTGCTATTAAAAATTGCCATGAACCTACTGGGAATTACAAAGTGTTAATAGGATACAAGGAGGGGCAACGTAGATTCATCAGACCAGATAGTTCTAATTCTTTCAACCTACTTCCTCTAGCTCCAGACACATATCCTATAATTTATTGTGTTTATAGGGCATACCCTGGTGAGAATACAATGCTTTAAAGTGTAACACTCCAAGTGCATGCTATGCAATATAAACTACTCTGCTTTTTTATAATTTCATGTCAATCAATGAGCTGTGCAAATTAAGAACTTTGGTAGTCTCCATGTAAAACTGTAATTTGGGGGTAATGAATGATTGCCTTTAATCTGCCTTGTTGTACTGTACAATGCCAATCCTATTAATGGAAGTTAATTGCTCTGACAAAAAACAAAACTACATTGGGTCAAAGAAGTGGAGATGAGCTATGTTAAGTAATGTAAAGGCCTATCTGTCTTGTATAAACCTATTCTGGGTGCAAAGGGAAATTGTGAAGGGTTAAACACATTTACAACACAGAATACCACAACCGGAAAGTACTCACAAACAAATGACCAAGAAGCATGCATAGGATTTGATAATTAGGGGTTTATTGGAGGACATTTCAGCATTCCATTTCAAGAGTTTTTAGAAACTTTTTGTGGTCCATAGCCTATGAGGGCTGTACTTGTTGTTTCATAACCTTCATGGAAATAGTAATTACAAGAGCAGTTTTTTTTTTCTTTATGATGAATTTAACATTTTAATTTGCCCTCTTAATTAACCTTCAGGGAATAATTCTTGCATCTACAGGGGCTAATCTCTCCCATCGCCCCAGTGTATTTTGTACACTGTCCCATTTTTCGACAAAAACTGTACTTAATAATGGAAGACATATTTAAAAGGAATAAGCAATCTGTTTATCTTTTGACTGACTGATAAGCAAAACTGTGCGAACCAAATGCATCCTGGATTCCTGGGCCAAAGTTAATGCAGGCAAGCTGACCTTTCCAAAATACCAGTATTCATAATTGCATAACATTTGGTAAAGAACGTATCTCACAGCCAATGAAATTATAAGCAGTGAATGTATCCTTTTCTCCTCCCATTCAGGACAAAGAAGAATATCAGATGACCATTTTAAATTTAAGTCACCTTTATAAACTTTCAATACAGTATCTCGTGAAGTCAAATGCACCTTGATCAGCTTTGATCATCACGTATACCATGTTGCATGTCTTTTAAAAAAAGTCCATGAAAGTATGTGTAGCATGGCCATGTATGCCCAGAGATAATATGCATATTATGCAAAAAAAGAGAGAAAAATCTATGTTGCCTCCTGTTAGCTATACCCTTTATACAAAAAAGTGTGTCAACCTGTGTCAGTTACCACACATGATCCCCTGTAAAAAAAACAGAAGGAATTGCACATGTTCCTTGGTGACAAACCTGTGTTTATGGAACCATCTTGACAGAGGTTTGCAGGGGTTTACACATTTTTTCTTGCCTATAATTTGAAGCCAAAGATTTTTGCTCAATATTCTTTGTTAAGCCTTTGTTGTAATTGTCACAGGTATTGAAAGTCAAACCTGTGGCAAACCTGCAGCCAAGTGAGACAACTGGCAAACCTGTTTAAATTTCACAGGAACACACAGATTTTCCTGCAAATCCCTGCAAAAACCAGTGGCAGAAACATGTAAAAAAGTGTGGATTTGAAGTAATTGACACTCCTTTTTTTGAAAGGGTATAGGAATATGCTTTAACAAATAAAAGGGAAATATTGTCTTTACATTGCATCTTTATAAAAATACAGACTCAATAACAGCCTTCCCAAAAATATTTTGCACTGCAAGAATTATAAATGTTGCATCAATTGAAAATTTGAATGCTAAGAGATGGACAAATTATTCCTAAAATACAAATCAGTGTGTTTTCCTAAGAGAATCATTTTGCCTGATAACATACTGATACTGCAATTTGAATTGGCAATCACTTTGTCAATAGCAGAATAAAGTGGTCTTTAAGGTAGAGAATATGCTGCACTATAAACACAATATTTCCCTTTAAAGGCTGGTAAAAGTATTTGTCATACATAGTCACACACAAACCCAAACTGTGATAAGGTAGAAGGTGTTACATCATCTTGTACTCCGGAATCGTGACATCAATTCAAGCTCAACTTCTTCTCAAGATCATATCAACACTCATACAAAATGTGCTGACACTTAACGAAATTGGAATAACAGTCGTCAGCCTGTCTATGACCTCGTTGGTGTGGATGTTTCGTTTCTTCAACCTTCTGGAGTCTTTCTTGGCCAGCTGTGTAGTTGTTCCCAGGTGCATACAAGTGTATAGTCATGTATAGATTTCTGTAAGGTTGGGTTTCTGAGGAAAAGACAAAACAAAGATTACAAAAAATTACAGATTTGCTGCAGAAAATGTCTCTGACTGGAAGGTGCCAAATTCTAAAGTCTGAAGCACCAACAGGGGCCACTGATTGCAGAATGTGTTGTGAAAGCAATATTTTGGGGGTAAAAATTGTCAGTTTTGTGCTTTTCTCTATCAAAACTATGTATGAAGACTTTAGGTTGTTATTGATGAATTTCAATTTGCCCAAATCGTGAGCAAAATCAATCAAGTGGCAAATCAGCTACAGTATTTTATTTTGCAAACATTTACAGTTTCCAGTTACATCTTTAAAAAATCCCCTGACAGGCAGACTTCACTGATAGGAGATGCTCACCCCCCCCCCCACCCCTCATCTAGTGCAAATCACGCAGTTTCACAGTATGAATCCAGTTCTACAGTGTATGTACAATATGGGTTGAAACCCACTGTTGAACAAGATGGCTGCCCTCTGAAAGGGAGTCAATTCTCACCACAAAGAACAAGTTTTGTGGTACTACATTTAGTCCACAGAATTCCTCAATTGGAACAGCTGTTTGATTGACAGCAAATTCAAAAATGCAGAGTATTGTGGCTCATATTACACATTATGTACTGTGTACTGAGAGTGTTGTACTGTGTACTGAGAGTGTTTTAATTATACATCAGAACCTTGTTTACTCACCCTGAAGCAATAAACTGAGACTGTGTCTGGATGAGGATGGTTTGTGACATTTGTGGGAGGGGCAGTGAGTAGGTAAGGAGAACTGGAATCCGTAGAGTTTGGGTTTTTGAGAGAATTAGGTCTTTAGGTAGCACTTCTAGGGGGCAGGCTACAGTTACAACTGCACCTGCATATATAACACAGATAAAGATATACCTACTTGCATAATTTACATGTCATCATAAACAGGTAATAACCATTATACAAAGAAAGGCAATATATGGTAAACAGTGTCAAAATATGACTAACACCATGTAATTTTTAACAGAAAACAACAGATGTTAAGAGTGCAATGAAACACATACTGTATTCACCTGGATTGCTGCCTCGAGATATAAATTACTCATTTCACAAAACTCTTTTACAAAATCTAGCTGGCCTATTTATTAACACCGACTGGTAAAGTGCAGCTTTTGAAGACAAGATTTTTCAACAGCAACATGCAATCTTTAAACTGAAAAAAAAAAATGTCTTTCTAAAACTGACAAAGTAACTTTCATGTTGAATGTGAAATTTAAGGTGTGAATCAAGACACTTCATTTGTGCATAACGATTTAAGCCTCGCTTCGCATGTAAGACGATTCCATATAATCATCCTCATGTTCTCAAGGCGGTAGGCTATATAGAAAGCAGGATTTGAAATTCATCAATAAGTCAGATACGTTAAATCCCAGTGTGTGTAAATATGCTTGGGTTGGTAGGACGACTCATTAATTGTGACGGTAGCTTTATCATCTCGAAGACTTGTGGATGTAAAGTGTTCCCACAAGGGGTCATTATGTCAACAGAGATAGTTCAATCGGTGAGAGTAAGGCGATGAACAACAATGCTAGCTGATGACTGATGGTGGTCCTCCAAGGAATTGAGACAATATATTTCACCATGCATTTTGGTAAAAATGGTAATAATAAGCACTTCACAAGAAACAAAAAATTATGCAGCACTCAAGGTTTTACCAACAACTAATGAAAGGTCAAATAGACTGTGATAAGATGACAGGTGGATATAATCATTATTTTAATGACTCATGGCTGGGAATTAAGTCATAAACCTAAACCCATAGAATCTTAAATAGAATGTAACAGTGCTTGTAAAATTTCCCTGCAAACTAAAGTAAATTCTAAACACAGGACTAATCTGATCCTCTCCCAAAGATGGATGCATCTACCAATAAAAATACTCCTCATCTCATTTTCGAAAAAGAAAAGGAAATATTTTTAGCAGCCAAGTTTGACGTTTCGCATATCATGCATGCAGAGCACATGAATGCTGTCTTACACTCATCTATGATGTTTTTCATTGTTTTAAAGCATAAATAGATCTTTCCACATAGTGCAATTGTGATCTTCCCTAGCACAATGTAAAGCTATTTTTCATATACCTCTCAATTACAAACATACAGCCATTCCAAAACGTGGCCGATCAATTCTGTCAATGTCACAATGAAGGCTTCTTTTGTTAATAAACTTCAAACCAATAGAAGTACATTTGAGGCTGCCAACAAGCAAAATAATGCTGCACGAAAAAAAAAATCATTAACGGAACTAGAAGCAAGACAAAATACAGGCAGGAAGAGTAAATAAATATCTTCACAGAAAATATACTTCAATAGTTATACGTTTTAGTTGAACTGTTGGTTTGTGTGGCATGTCGCTGTGGGGGAGCACCAAGGTCTCCTTCATGACAAGCACTGAACATATCACTGGTTGTTTTGTATTTCCAAAGTTAAAAATTTATTAGAGACTAAATAAAACATGATATGAATACAATGTGGGATTCAAACAACAAGGAAGCATTATTCTTGAAAGGGAATATTTGTATTTGCATTGGTAAAAAACATCTGCATTTTTCAAATCAATATTTACAGGTTTTATACTGCAGTTGAAGGCAAACCAGATCCAAGTGAGATATAACTTCGGCACAAATTGTCAAACTACCAAGGGGGTACATGTTCAATTGATATTGTTTAAGATATAGTTGAGAGACTAAACAGATCTTTTAATAACAGTAAAGGAAAAAGCCTTTTTTGGTGGTACTTCACTGTTCTAATACTTTGAAATAATATAATGAAAACCACGTTTAAAAAGCAACTTCTTTTCAAGAAATATTTCTTTCTCAAAAAAAAAAAAGGATTCATTCAGGATTTGGCCAGAACTCCCCCCCCCCCCCAAACTTACTGGTGTAGGTATTCATAAGCGACTATACTTATACCCCTTCCTACATCTTATTTGCAATTCGTGCTTCGGATATTGCTCAGGATAATTCTAGCACCCCGCCGCCTTTGTCCCCATCCTGGGAAAAAAATGATCATCCTCATTTGCCTTCCACACAATTCTGTACTGCTCAAGAGGCTCTGGAGCCTTGTTATTCTAGTATCATTCTTAATTTTTATTGAAACAATGTAATCCTAAGTTTTGTGTAACTTCTCTTCATATTTCTGTACTTTTAGGGGTCAGACTAGAAAAGTTTCCTAACTTACTTCTGGTCCCTCTCCCTTCTCATCCCTTCATGTACTATTAGTACTGACAACATTCTTTAACATCGTTCTGTATATGTGTTATTAAATTGTATCAATTTGATTGTACACATTTTTGGTAACTATGAGAAGTAAGAAATAAACTGAACTGAACTGAACTAAACTAAACTGAACTGAACTGAATATTTTGAGAATATAAAAGCTATTGCTGAAGTGTATTGGTGTAATCAAAGGATAAAGTAGAGTTAGCAGGACACTTATTTTGCTCAAGACTAGCCCTTTTCAAACTCATTTAGTAACAGTGCCAATATAAAATGTAACAATTTCTGCCAAAAATGTAACAAAGTAAAGTTGTTCCAAAATGTTACAGTGCCTAAGAATGCTTTCATATACTTGACCTAAAGCACTGGATCAAATCTGTACCTCATCCACATCTACAGTATAGCTATTAAAGGCCCAATTATCTCACCCCAAACAATAATGCACCAATTCTCCTAACCTTTTCACTTAAGCCCCTCCCACGATTGTCGGAAATTCATTCTCATTCAGACACAATTTCACTTTATTGCTTTAGAGTGAGTATAGAAAAGCTCAATGTGTATTTTAATGGAAACACTCTCGGCACAGTTTTGGTATTCTGCATTGTTTGAATTAGCTGTCAATCAAAGAGCTGAGCCAATTGAAAATTTATGTTAACCAGTACATAAATTGTAGTTTGTGGTGAGAAGATTGACCCTTTAACTTAATTTGGGTGCAAATGCTCTTTAATTCACTATCAAACCCAGGATCTTGAACTACTAACACAGGCAGATCAGATTTCAAGCAGGGAATCAAAAAATTTGTGGGAAAGCTGAGAAGATCAAAGTGACCCGGATCTGGATGACCTTTGATGATCCCTTTTCTTGCAATAAAATACACTTGGTCCCTTTGGGACTTTTGTTCACCACTAGAATTAAGTACAAAAGCAAGACCCTCTGATCTTCAGAGGGGCTATATCTGGCCTACAATCTTGAACAAAACTGTTGGAACACCTCACGTCATTGTGTTGTTCATGGCGCCGAGTACTATTTGCATGACCTCTATCCCCCTTTAAAAAGTTGTGTCCTACAGAAAATAGCGATTTACGAAACCCATGTCCCCCAGTGCAATGTTGGGTCCCAAAGAAAATTGTAGGTCTTGAATTGGCTTTATTATCTCCAACATTGCACGGGGGAGCGGGGGTGTTCCATCCAGTTTTGTCCAAGATTGTAGATCTGTTCTCCCCTAAATATCAGCCCTCAAGTGCAAAAGGGTGTAAATTTGTCTGAGCCCACTTCTAACTTTTGTGGAGAATATGTGTTGGCCAAAGCTGGCCATATTGGTAGAAAGAGAACTTTCTCAGGAGACTTTAGAATCCCCAAAACTCCCTGGTTTGAGCCTCTTAGACCTCTAATACCTATATCCTAAGATGTATCTTGTTATTGTCCCAATAAACATCTGGCAAAAAACTAGTAGCACTGTGGTAATTAACCTTACCTATAGAGGGCGCTTTGTACTTAGGTAAATAGGACTTAGTGAGGAGTGAAACAGACTCATCCAACATGACCCTTGACTTCCTCTATTAAGGGGATGAAAATTTGCCCTATATAATTCCAACGTAAGAAAATGGCTCATTTCTTACATGATTCTTGCATATTTTCTTTCACTTTCCTTGCAATAGCTCTTACTCAAATCTTACAATGGCCTTGCATTATTCTTATGTTGAAATCTGTAAGTATATTGTTAAGACCAATGTAACAAAATGGCTTATTTCTTACAAGATTCTTGAATATTTTCTTACCTTTTTCTTGCACTTTCCTTGCAACAGCTCTAACTAAAATCTTGCAATGTCCTTGCATATTTTCTTACATTGCAATTCCCTATGGGAACAAGCTGACCATTTAAAGTTTGCGAGCAAGTACGGACTGATTTAGTTAAAAATCAGATGCAATCAGTCTAAACTTGACAATTTCAATGATCAGACAAACTTTAATTCACATTCTCAAAGAACAAACCTACTGTCAACAGCTTCTGACAAAATATGTATGGAACATCTTCCCCAAACAGATGCTAGATCAATGCAAAAAAGATGACAGGTAGTACATGTGTCACATTCATTTTCTTGTCTTATGTCCCTGAAATCATTAAGAATTGGCACTGTTCATCAGAGGGAAAGAAATAGCTATAACTAAGAGAAGCTGAGAAGGTAATCTTGATCATCTCTCACACAAAACAACCCATGAGAGACATTAGAAAGAACAGTTCACGGCACAAGGAGCAAAGCCATCATTAAACCGTCAGACATCTCTAAGGGCCTTTCATGCCTACATTATTGACTGATGTCTGTATGTACATGCAAATTGCAAGATAGAACATGATGTTTTCTGATGCGAGGGTGGCAAGAATCGTGTCATATAGCTAGCGCTGAATATACTTTAAAGAGAACCTGCTTTCTACGGTATATGTAGTACAAAAGAAATAAGAAAGAAATAATCCATTAGGGCTGATTACATGATTTGTGTTATCCCTGAGAACTTCCCAGGATTACAATGAGTCCAATTTCCCCCAATTTTGTTCACACTTACTTGCACAAATGAGGTAAGTTTTCTTTCAAATTCCAATTATTCCATGGTAAGAGCTACTGCATAAACACCTGAATTTTCAGGCTCAAAATAAGGGTACATACAAAACAGTTATCCTAGAGACACATGGTTAAGAGAATTTGGATTTCCCTCCAAACTTTAGGTTGCCCCACCATAAATAACATTGGCTGATGAAAGATTTCATCTCACATTGAAGCAGGCTGGCATGAAGTGAGTATGCACAGGTATAGGTGTTGGTGGTTGTCCCATGGATATATAAATATTGGTCATTCCAAGAAAAATCACTTCTGGGGGGTAAGTGGTCAACTGCTAATTTCGAGCTGTGTATTTAGCTCCTAGTCAGGAATGGGAAAGTCATTCCCACAATTCACTCCCCCCATGACAACAAATGTATTGGAGTGAAAACATTATGCATTGCATGTATTTTGTACAAAGTGTAGTACAGGGATTGTTTTCACAGCAGCAGTGTAGCCTGTTACTGTTCCCATATGGTAATATTACAGTAAGATGTTTTCACTCCAACATAGCTATGTAGGGTGATGAAAACAAAGGATAACCCAAGGGGCTGTAGGATGGTTTTCATAGAAAATATGACAGTCAGTATTGGCAAAACATTAGGTTCAATACTTTCATTTTCATTTCATTTCATTTCATTTATTTGATTTATCACAACAGAAAATGAACAAGATAATAGAAGCACACAAGTAGTTAAAAAGACAATGGTTGTGAATGGAAGCACTCTTAAAACCCTTCTGGGCTTTAGAGACAAGAGCACTCCCAAGGAGTGCAAAGAATAATTGCAAAGAATAATTCATGGTTACCTCCCTAGTTGTCACTGGTTGGAAGCCCATAGAACATGAGAAGGAACATAATAATAATAATAATAATAATAATATAACAGTTCTTATATAGCGCCTTACGCAAGAAGTCTCAAAGCACTAAAACTATACAACAAGCGGTCCATTGCTCATTTTAAACAAAAACAGATTCAAACTTCCTCCTGCTCCTCACTCCACCCTTCCTGATTTCCATGGGTGCAAAAAATAGCCAGAAATTTTTTACTATTTGGAGTGAAATAAATGTGACTGGAAAAGAAATTGGCTCTATCATGCATGAAAACAAGTTAAAAAGGTGGACATAAAAAATATATTCAGAGCTCATTCCACCCCCATCTCATTTACTGATACCCTTTAATACACTAAGAAATATTTTTCTTCAATAGAAAAAGAAACAGCTATTCATTTGCCTGCTAGTTGTAAACGTCTTTTCAACATTTATTCTGTCCCACACTCATCTAAAATTGATGAGGAACTCGACAGCTCAGATTCCTCGCTTACTTTGTGATTCAATAAATACTCGCCTTTCAAATGGTTGTGAGATTTCATCCAACTCTGTACGAAAGAGGCTTTCTCCGCACATGTGACATTAATGATGAGTTTTCTCACTCAATGCATTGCATTGCAAATTTAGAGAAGTTTGCAAAATACTGTGGGGTAACTTCAAATCACTACAGTGTGAAAGTGTTACACAGTGCATCGGGTGTAATATGAATGTGCATTGATTTTAGTTTCACTGCTCATTAATTTGTTAATAAGATGATGTTTAGCAACACACCAACTTCAGCACAGATATTTACTGTAGAATCAGGTGGATGAGGGAGTTTAAATATGGTTTATTTCATTTTCAGATATGGTTCAATTCCACCCTTTTAGTTGCATTTAGTTGTTAAAGGATACCTCATAAAAGCATATCTTATCAAGATCTGGCCACCTGTCATAATAGATCAAATAAAAAAAAACCGAAAACAGGTGCAAAGTACAGTATCTCCCATCCCACCCATCCCCCACTCCTCATCTCAGTCCAAAACACGCTTGTATGACCTAAGTCCCTTTTTTCTACAATAAACTACACCCACTCACCCAAATACATAGAACATGTAAACAAATGGCCATCCTGCAATTGATAGTTACCCAGTCTCTTCATCCCTCTAGAGCTGCGTTCAACCCTAATTTGTGGGGAAAAATGGCTTCTATGGAGGGCAAATTTTTGAAGGGGACCTACCATGTATTAAGTCAACACAGTAACTGTGACTTTCTCATCATGATATTGAACACTTAGATGAACATGAGGAAGGAAAAAAAAAAGAAGATTGAAGAAGGCAAAAAAAAAGAAGATGGAGGAAGGAAAAAAAAGAAGATGAAAAACATGTCTTGTAACTAACATTGTAAAATACATGCTAGCCTAATGACAATCAGGAATTCAACCAGAAATCCATAACAAAAGGGGTGGGTGGGGTGGGCTAGGGAAGGGTGGGGTGGGGGTATATTTATACTGCCAAACAACCAAGTCTAAATGTATAGCTCCGTTGGCCAAAGTTACAGGTGGATTCAGGGGGAGAGACTTGTTTCAAGGCATGTACCATATCTTAAGTGTTTTAAAGGTTTTTGTTTATGTAAGTTCAAGCTGCAAGGGGAACATTTTCTTAAAAAAAAACAAGACACTGACAACTTCTATTTTTATGGAAATTACAGGGGGGAGGATTTTATACAAGCTTCTTCTTCTGGAGGGGGGGGGGGGGGAACGCCCTTGACAGAGACACTAGAAATACATAGTGTCTGATGATCTTTGCAAAAGAATAAAGAATACTGAGCACATGATCAAGGACCAAATGTTGCAGAGGTAAATGGTCTGGAGAACTTGCAGGGATTTCAAAAATTAAATCCTAGTGCATTTTACTACAACATGGTAATATACCTTTGATGAGTACCAGAAATACAAAGCAATTTATAGCAGTATCAGTCAAGCTGTCAGTCCACTAGACAATTAAAGCCCTTGATGTTCAACCCACCCGAGCAGAAAAAGTGTGGCCTCACAGGGCCCCATAAGGTTCATGCATACATAACTAGGGAAAAACCAAAGGACGGATTGGGCATGTCAACGACAGCAATTCTGCAACGTTTCAGTTTTCAGTCCCAGTGATAAATATATGTTGGTTTGAAACAGCCTTAAAATACATGTGACATTGTTTTACAAAGTAACTTACAACAGGTGTTATTTTTGTTTGCACAATTCAAAGGAAATATGTTGAGGAATTGTAGTAAAATATGAGAAGTCAAAACAAAGTAGCAAGACAGTATAGGGTTAGTAGGGGTGGAGACACTCAGAAGGAAAGGAAAGGTCCAAGGAGTGCACATCTAAAGCAATATGAATTGAAAAGAAAGGGCCAAGGTGCAGTTTTATTTTCAAACATGTTCCTAACAAGCTGAATGTTAAAGAGAGACAACAATGGCTGATGGAAATTACCTGAACCCATCAGTCCACCTTTGCCTGCCCCTTCCTCTGCATGCATGCCTCGCATCCTTCCAACAGTGTGGTTGGTCTAACGGTAGAGCATTCACCTTTCACGCGGAAAGCATTCGCCTTTCACGCGGAAGGCCGGGTTGGATTCCCAGGTCGAGTCATACCAAAGACTCTAAAAATGGAACCTACTGCCGCTGTGCGTGATGCTCTGCATAAGCAATGGAGTAGGGAAAACAAGCCAGTGATAGCTGCAACTGGAAAAAAGGCAGTGGCTGGCTTGACTTGAACCAATAGGTTGGAAACAGCGCCGTAAAACTCCATCTAACTAACTAACCCACCTTTCTTATACCCCTAAGCTGCTTACTTCATTGCACCCTGCTTTGGAGTCAAAATGACCTTTCAATCATGTTACAGATAATGTTTATACATGGTTTGAGGGCTGCATCTGCTCTTAAAATTCTACTGCCTTGAAGACACTCAATGTTTTGTATTACTTGTCCTAGCTTCCATCCTGCACGAAACACTTGAAGATGCTCTCAAGGAAGAAGTCTCCAAATTTAGACAAATTGCAGATGCAAAGAATCATGCTGTCATGGGATACTAACAGCTCATCCTTTTGCCTTTGCCTTCAAGGTCTACTGTCAACCTTAGATGGGAAATTCCAGATGAAATCAAAATTTTAATGTCCTTGTTTTACAGCCATGAGCATGACCCCCTAAAAATAAGCATGTTGTTACTTGTTAGTACTTATTTTTCCAGCTTCAGGGATAAGGGGCAACAACATATAGTTATGAACAATATGTATCCATGTACAAGCGAGTAACACTTGATTTTAAGCAGTGCACTATATTTAAAAGAGTTTTGTCCATTATATAAAATATGATTTTGCATTGAGCTGACCAGAAGTTTATCATTGACTATAGTATCAAGTTTGACATCACTTTATGAATGTGTGTATGTCAAAGGCATAGAAGGGGAGGGGGGCGGCAGGGGTGGGAGTAGCAGATGATGTGATGACTGATCACTGTCCTGTGGAGGATTTCATTCTCCCCTTTGGATAATTTTGACTTAATTATGGAGGGTGATATAGATGCAAAATGGTGCTACATTTGATGCTGTCATGGGGAGGGGGATAGATGCCGAATGGTAATGAGGAAATTTGGGTATCTGATAGGAAATTTTTGGTGAGTAGAAGGAAATTTCCCTTTTCTGTACAGGAAAATATACAGAAGCATTATAGGAAGCTTTAGTCCCTTCCTATGTAAAAATCATTTTTCCAACACTGACCGTGTCGTCCCTTTTCTTCCTCTTTTTTCCCTTTCCTTTTTTCTTCTCAATTTAAGCGGAGATAAGTATTTGTCCATCTATACATTTGTAATACCGTATATTCTGTAATAAACGCCCCCGGGGGCGTTACATTTTTGAAAAGGGGGGCGTTTATTTGAGGGTATATTTAAATAAAAAATTAACTAATCGGCATCGGTAAAATTCTGCCATTCGACCCATCATTACCACCGATTATTTGTAAACTGAAAAAAGGGCACAAATATACTTGAAACTTGCTCTTAATTTCGTTAAAATTCCTGGAAATACCGTACTCAATCCCTCCCGCCAAAACGGAATGCATTGATAAGCACAAACGTATAAATTATACCCCTGCCATGGGCGCGATCGTTCGTTATTTTCCCCATAACAATGTAGTATAACCTGGAATTGTATTCCTTGCAGTCTGGAAAAAAGTGCCGTGTAAGTTGCTGTACAATTTGTTCCATACAAAAACAAAAGTACAGACTATCGAGCTGCAGTGTTTGGCTGTATTTTCAAGTCCCAAGCTTACCATGTATATCTGTGCACGTTTTGTACACAAATAGCGCGTTCGATTTGCTTCCCTTGACTTACTCGAGCCTCGAGCTAGGGCTACGATGGTCATGCGCAGTTGGGTGAAATAAACGAACGTTTTACGGTAATTATTGGAGAAGTTGGTTCACAATAGCCAATGACAGAGCCCGTAGCTGGATGGCAGAGCGAACTCTTGTACGTACGTATTACATGCGGTTCGCTTGTACGATGAACGTAGACTCAAAACAATGCTCATTTAGAAAATTCTCGAGAAATAGCACTTGAGTGACTTCACTAATTCCGACATGAACCACTTTTCACAAGTCAGAAGTTCCATGTTTACCCTACTGTATTTACATGCTCAGAAATTGTTCACGAATGCATGTTGTTCGTTTAGCTGCCATGTTTTCCCAAAGCACGATGGGATATTTACCTAAGTAACCGACTCGGAGGGTCGCTCACTTGGGCCTGGCGCGAGTAAGCGCGAACACTGTCGTCATTAGCTAATCGAACGTGAGTCGTGCCAGACACGAGTTAACTCGGGCGAGTAATCGAACACGCTACTAGAATCTTTCGAAGTTCGGTGGTTATTATCCTGCATAAATTAAGCCATTCCTTGCATTCCTTCCCTAATGTTATTTACAGTAGGACTTTGAAATGTGAACGTCATTGCAAACGAAAACAGTGATGCACGTGGTCTCATGCAGCCGATTTCTTCGCCCAGGCATGCAGTAGACTTACGTGCGTTTCCGTTTTTACCGCCAAACAAGGCATCATGTTTTGCTCGGTGACATCATATGCATACGATCCATTGCAAAATTTAAATTTCCCCTGCATCGTGATTGGTTCAAATGCGATGATTCTAGCCAGCCAATCACAACTCGCGCCATCGCCTATGTGATTTAGTGTGTGAAAATACTAGGCCTAAAGACGAATTTTTCTATTGAGTGTTTATGTGTTACGACGATCACATTTCCTATGCTGATAAACCGGCTAGCACAGCCGGGCGAGCCCCGTGCTAAATTCAACAAGAAACGACATCGCAAATCTCTGTGTACGTAGATATTTCGGGGATCTCACTTGCGTGCATTTCAATTGCAGATTATTTTCAAACAAGACGTAAGTTTTGGTCAAGAACTGCTAAAAATTTACGGGGATATTTATATCCGAAAGGAACCATAGGATACGTTAATTGAGTGCAATTTTTTTGCTGCCCCAGAACTGCCAAGATTATTATGATTGCGTATTTCTACATGGCCTCATTAAAGCGGGATTCTTCAGTACATTAACGCAACTACAACCCAATACAGTAAAATACTGCAATGTTCCGACATGATTGGGGGATGAAAACTAAACAGAGCATGATGTTTGCCTAAGAATTAAATTATCAAAGGGTATGTGACATCGACTGAAAACAATCCTACTCTATTAACGATTGGTTTATATCTCCACATTTGAAAAGAAAATATTAGGCCTACAAAATGATATTCCATTTGCGAAACAAACGGAACTATTCCCAATATTTTTCAACATGAACGATATGCACAAAGCAAGGGGCGCGTACTTCAGGGACAATAAACACATGTCTTCCCTCTTTCTAATAATTGGTAATCGGCCCGCGGGCCGATTGTTAAATTAAATACTGATTATGCATAAACGGTCAAACACTAGCTTAATCCGTGGTTTGGGCCTGTAGTGCGGGAGGCCTTGGCCTATGCAGTTGTTAAAAATTTTGAGGGAGGGGGGGCGTTTATTAGAGGGGGAGCGTTTATTACAGAATATACGGTGTCTGTTTTTACTTCTAATTTTCCAAAAGCAATGTGGATCCAATGCAATACTGACAGGACTATGGAAATGTACTTTACATCAAGAAAGTGGAACAACTTTTTTAAAATGAGTTAGTTACACATCTAGCTGATGCTACATACTTCACTAACAGAAATACAGGCACAGGGAAGAGGGCACAGATAGAGATTCAATGAACCCTCTGAGGATTGATGAAAATACTGTTGAAAAAGCCCATAAAACTGAACAGAGGCCTCTTGCTTGAGGCTGGGTGAGACAGAGGGAGGATGACCGGCCTGCTAGCACAACACCCTCTGAAGCCCTCCCAGGTACTAAAAGGACTCATGCCAGATAGACTGTGAGGCAGGTTGGGGGATTGGAGCTGAGGAATTGAAAATAATAGAATAGTGAGTGTGCTGTCACAAGTTTGCGAGACAGTAACTGCAGGATACTTAAACAAAAAAATGCTGCTACCCCAAAATGAATGATAACTGCAGATACCAATATTCAGAATGATCTTTTTCAAAAATCATGTGAAAATTGTTTAACTTAATGGAGTTTTAAAGAAAAGAAATTAAAAAAACCTTAACTTTTTAAACCTTGGAAATACCACATTTGTATTTCATGATTTTATATTTTACTGGTCATATGTCATTTATTTTATCCAGGGAAGGGTAGGGGAAGGGGGAAGGGTAGGGAGAGAGGGTAGGGAGAGAGGGAAGGGGAGGGGAAGGGGAGGGAAGAAAAAGGGGAAGAAAGGGTGGGGGAGTATGCACATTAACTTATGGAACATGCATTTCTTTTGCCATATTAAAACTATGGCAAAAGAAAAGGGCCACAATGCTGAGGATCAAAGTGCATGTTTGGTTTTAAAGCATGGCCTACTGTATCTATTTCCCCGCCCCCAATGTTTTCTACTATATCACTAACATGTAATTGGGGCACAATTGTCTTCTACTGTGAATCTGCAAACATCACAAGCAAGGATAACTTCAGTTCAGATGAACTGTCTTTATGTTTTTATTGAAGCTTTTGTTATGCTGCATGTCAAACATGGGTCCTTTGACCCCTAGGGAAAACAAGCCAGTGAGCCACAACTGGAAAAATAGCTGGCTCGACTTGAACTGGGCCATAAAACTCCATCTTACTACTGTAACTATCAGCTGACCCTTGACCCATAACACAACACCTCAGATACACCAGTTACCACTGCAAATGTATGGTTTAAGTTAATAGTTTGTATGTCTGATATCTTGACTTTTGAACTAGATTTTTGAATTACACTTTTAATGAAACGCTCTCCTAATTTACTTCAGAGTCAGGAAAATTTTGCGGTTATAAATAAGTCCTCTGCCAAACTCATTGAAAACATCTTTCACATCACAATTTGGTGAAAACTCTTCATGCTCTGAATAGTATAAGACTATAGATTGATTAGCCACAACACTGCTAATCAGGGATGCATGGCTGACAGCAGATGAGATAAACCACTTCCTAAAAAAAAAGTCCTGCATGTTTTTTTGCAAAACAAAAAAAATCTCTTAGTTTCTCTGAAGAACACATGCAAAATTGCAGGACTGCTGCAGGACTTGAAGGTGACAAATGCAGAGCTTGAAGAAACAAAGCCCTTAAATTTACCATGAATTTTGTTGGAAAGTTCCACCCACTTTCTATAGAATTTTGTGCAATCCTGTGGGGTTTTGGAAGGATTCCTTCAGTTTTTCTGCAGTCACAAGGTATACAGTATGGTCTTTCATCTACATGAAGTAAATAGGCGTGGGTAAGGTAAGTGTGCCCATTGCAGGTCCTAGTCAGGACTAAATTGTCCCTCCGTTTACTGGGGACCCCATTTCCCCCAGTTCCTATCGTAGGCTTGACTCGATACAATTTGTTTTGGGAAAGGAATCCCACAGTTATTGCAATTTTGATTTTACCAAGCCATTGATCTTAGGGCGATAATCAGGTTTCAAGGGAGCTAAATCTGTAATGTGGCCTAGTACTCTCCATCAGCGCATGTAGAGTAGTACAGTAGTTCAACAACATACACTCTAACATACCATTCAACCTTCTGATGGTAAGAAGTGAATGCTGCCTCTAGTAAAAGTGATGTCACTGATCATCTTATCTGAGTAAGAATGCATGGATCTTGATCCACCTATTTGGATAAAACTCTGAAGGGAATGGTGTAGTATTACTTTGAATAACATTGTACTGTTTTGCTAACCTTTTCTACATCAAAATACATCAAATGTCTATCATTGAATTGCATTGTGTGTGCAATTGAGTTGTTGACACATTTGAAACCCAAGTAAGGGAGCATAGCTTTTTCTAGTCCTCAGCAGACAAGGGAACAATAGCCACTTGAAACTACAGTATGCATGCACACAGAACATGGGATGAGCTCTACAGCTGTGCTTGAATGGAAGGCTATTGTTCCCTGCTTTCAGTCTCTACCCATGGCTGTCTCATTAACTTGTTCAGTGGACTGCTTATGGTCACTGAGCTGTTCAGATCAGACCCCTAGCTTCATTGTTTCACAGGGGTGGCCCACCCCACTCCTTTTTTCTCCCACCCTGTCCCATGTTTTAATTTCCTTTTTCCACCCTGCCCCTTTTTAACCAGCCCTCAGACTCTTTTCAGTCTTTGGTGTTGAAAGAACAAAAGAATACAAAACTCTGAATTCAGAGGTAGCTAAAACCCAGAAACTTCTGCTGGCTTTGCCCCCCTGGGCCCCCTTCAGGGGCCCTTTATCAAACTTCATGTGCACACATTGTGCCCCCAAGCTGTGTTCCCCCTTGCCCCTTTTTCACCCAAGCTGGGGATGTGCAGATTATTCGTTAGGAGATAGAAACACAATGGTTAGAGTGGTATTCTGCCAACTGCTAGGGATTTCAGAAAAATATATCCTGGTAGGGTTGGTACGGTGTTATTACAGTAGTTTGCCAGACGGTAAGTAAAGGTATAAATGGTATAACATAGGGTGATAGCAGGTAGGTGAGGAGTGAAATAGACTTATTTTTTTTAATTTTAGGTTTTTTTACCTACAGTGAAATTTATTTTGACTAGCAAAATGTTTGCAAGTTGACTGCACAAAGTGATTATGGCACTCTGCATAACTACCATTGCTTTGGATATATAAGTTTCAACACAGCTCTCATGACTCTATATACAGTAGTACTGTCCATAATTGTTATGACTGTTGTATAAGCTTGACATCAAAACCTCATCAGCTCAACTCTGCAAGAACTACGTGTCATGTTACAGCCGTTATTGGCACTGAAGCATCAGTGAGGGAGAGACTGGATTAGTGCATGACCTTAAAAACATGCATTCCTCAAAAGGTTATAGTGGACTGTCATATGAACACATCACTGAAAGGTCAGTGTAGCCTGAAACAAATTTTTACATCATCAAAAGTTACATTTTCATAGGCTGCCATCTTACCTTACTTTATATACTCACATATACTGTGGTAACGATTAACCCCAGCATAGGACATTAATTAGTGCAGTAAGCTCTGCCCATGTTGTGTGAGCACAAGTTTACTATGCCATAGAGTTGCACTCTCTGATTATATAAATGGTCATACTGTCCCATTCTAAATGCAACACAATTCTACTGTCCTAATATCTTGTACGCAAGACTACTTTACTGTCCTTTCAGTTAACTGTATTCATCATACTGTCCATTTACACATGCTGTTACCAAGGTCATTAAGTCCTGTTTTGGGCCACATATTTCATACTGACCCACTTAATCCAGTATTCTGTCATAATGTCCTGTTATGAACAACAAGCTATCCTTCTGCCATTCTAAGACTTCAGTACTTACAAATTAAACAATGTGAAACTTTTAAAATTCTATGAAATACATTCCACAAGGATTTATTTAATCAGGATGATATTTGAAAACATGATAAAACAGTGTAAATGGCAAAAATGGGTTTTGATATTAATATGGCCCCTGAACATGGTAAAAAACCTGGAAGCTTGTGATATTTGGAGGGAAATTAGACTTCATCTGTATGCACATTATGTACTAAATTTGGGGGGAATTTGACTTGCTTGCAAGGAAACTAACACTTTTTCCAGAGCTGGACCTGATTCAGGATATATAGGGGATTTATTGGTTACAAATGGTTATTGACACACCGATATAGCATACAATAATGGTACACAAAAGAGAAAATCAGAATACATAGAATAGACTGTAATAGGCTAGTTTCTCCAGACCACAATGCCAGTTTCAACTGCATATTGCTTAAATACTGCAAAAGCCCCTTGATGTTTCGTATCCTCCAAACTGTCAGGATAAACATATTGTACTCCCATAATTTAAAAATGTGTTCCATACTTTTTAGTACTTTATCTTGAAAATTTTGTTCAATTTCAACTGTTAGAATCCTTTGACATACATAAGGAGGGTAATTCTGAGATGATTATGTGTCCTGAAGTGGCATATGAAATGGCACCTTTGATACAACCACTGCAATGGACCATACTGGAAAAAAAGACCCAAATTTTTGTGCAGAACTGTTATACTGACTATGAAGGCTCTACATGGCTGAAACTGGTGTTGCATTTCACTGAACCCTCATACATTCAGTATTCAATGGCCTGTATTTTCATCCCACTAGGCTGGTCACAAAAAGATGCAGGCTATGATATGTACTGCAAAACAACTGCTGACATAAAATCAGGGTGCTGTGCATTATGCATAACTGGAAAAATGGAATGAATGCACAATCAATGGTAAGATGCAGACTAAGACTTCCTGGAAAGTCATCAGTGGATGTTTCCAAGGCGTGTCGAACACTTCTGTGCATTGACACGTAACTCTCCATGTAGACCATGGACCACATATGAATAGGTTTGGATGCAAGATCCCAGTGAGAACCATGACGTACTGTACCTATTGGGTTGCTGTAATAAATGCAACAATTTGGTGAACTTTGACACACGTGTCACACCTCGGACAAACATGAAACATATCTGATTCACCACTGATGGGGGGGGGTCAAGAGGTTCTTTTTACATTGGATTGATAAGTTGAATTACTGTATGTTTAATAGCCTGCAGGTCGTTCAAAGTTTTTGGTCCAGCTCATTGAACTGAAAAAAACCTCCGCCTTTTGATGGACACCAAATCTGTTCAACTGCATAGAAAACTTACGGAAACTTCATTTACATAACTCTACATGGATTGGTTGAAGCAAGGCTGTAAATGTTTATTCAACAGGCAAACACTTGTACCATTGTACAACAACACGGATCCATGGCAATCAATGTTATTCGACACTGATATTGCGTGGTACCGTGCAAGCATATACAAACACACACGGTACAGGGTAGTTCAATACCATTTAACAAAAGATTACTGTTTTTAAATTCACTCTTTGATGATATTGTTTGAAAGAGGCTGCCCATGATCAAGACTTCTATCTAAATTAAAAACTTTAACAGACATAATAAGTCTATGTGTTTGTCTGGTTTAAACATCTTTGTGTTCAAGGTACATTACATGAAATAGCCCTTACCAAAACTGCCAACCACTAAACAGTCTAAAACCTGACTTTTGGGCATCTATGTCTGGTTTTTACTTAATGTTCTCACCTATAGTTTATAGCCACTCCAACCATAAAATCAATAAAAAAAATGATGAAACCCTTTAAGCATTGAAGAGGCTATAAACTGAGGATGATAACATCAAGTGAAAACCTGACTTATCACCCAAAAGTCAGGTTTTAAACCATTAAGTGGTAGACAGTTTTATTAAGGGCTATTTCACGTTATGTAACATTGCCAAGATCTAGTCGTTGAGCACTGCCTACGTCAGGAATAGACCAATTGTGGTGACTGCTCATGAATAATTAGACCAGTGCTTCTCAACCTTTATGATCCACTTCCCCGCTTGGGAAAAAATTTTTCCACCATTCACCCCTAGTATTATAAAACATCAAATTACTAAAAACCATTGGTAACCATCCATTCATACTACTAGAGAGCTAATGTTTAGAATATCTCTCTAAACACCAACTATGTGCAGTTATACATGCTATATTTTGACTGATGGCTACCGGTCAGATAGAGCTACGAGTTTTCAACTCTGAGTATGAAAACTCAATTCATGCAGATTTTCCCCTATTCACAAAATCCCCCCTTTGTGCATAATTCATCCCCCATTCCCCAATTTTCCAAATTTCACCCCTGAGCATTTCAAATTCACCCCGGGGGTGCACCTGGTCCCAGGTTGAGAAGCACTGATTTAAACGATCAACTTTTGGGCTCATTGAAAGGAATGTCTGACCATCTCTGGCAGGCTCTGAGGGGCGGCAGCCTTAAGGTGACTGCAGCCACAGAGGCGCTACGCAGGCTATACATTTAAAGGCATATACTACAAACTCTCAGTCGGGCAGTTTTTGCAGGTTAAAGATGGAAGAAGAATATTAGTTACTCATCAACACAGACAGTTCCAAATATCCCAGTCTGCTTAACTCTGGTCCTACTCCCAGATGGTAAGACTTATACAGAAAAAAATCTTTACTAGCTTCATGGCATATACCCTGGGGAACATACAAGTTCATAATGTGTAGTCTAATCAGAACATTCTCAGTGGATGCTGTACAATATGAGCTCCTGTGCATTTTCCAGCAGATGAAAGCACATGACAGCAATATTTGTCAAGCTAAAAGCATATGATTCATTTAAGCTATCTGACATGAAAATTACTTGTAACGGTCGAAAGTGTTGTAACTCAAGGACAGCTGATCCTCCTTTGTTGTGAATTATACTGGTAGCAGCTTAAACACATGCTGGTAGCATAAAACTGTTTAAACAAACAACGACATATCAGTATACAGTACTGTAACTTTCACCTGCAATAGTTTTATTAAAACAACTGCACACAGATATTTAATTTTACCATCAAACACTAATAGTTAATACAAGGCAATGAGAACATATGATGCAGCTTGAACAAGATGTTGTTTTTAGCATTAACACTCCTAACACACAGTGGTTATTGCCCTTAAAGTGAGGGCACCTATTTTAAAAAAAGGGAATCACTGAAATTATTTTCCCTAATCTACTGTTTAAGAGGAACATTTAAACAGAGAAGTCCATTTGAACAACAAGGACGAAATAGACAATCCTCAATATATGCAAAAAATGTGTCATCAAATTCTGTTCATCTACCCAAAAAGAAAAAAAAAAAAAATGGAAAATTAATAATGATGGGTAGCAATCTTTATTCCATTTTATCCCACGCCTGAATTATGTTCCTCAGCTCATAAGTGCACTAGTGTACAAGAATATTCAATACATACAGAAAAAAAAAGGAAAAAAGACCAATATAAAATGAGCACTGCTCAAAGGTGGGCTGGTTAGCATGAGGATTTAAAACTCAGTTTAAGAGGGGCCTGTCTTGACCTTTTTTCCAATTGTGGCTCACTGGCTTCTTTTCCCTCCTTTTTCATTGCATATATATGCTGAGCATCAGGATGGGTGATATTAATTGCCGTTACAAGAACATCTTTGTTCTTCTACTGGGCTTACGTTTGCTTTTATTCGAAAACACAAATCAGAAACTAGGAAACTCAAAAGTGAAAAACAGTATTTTCTAAATCCTATTTTAAAGTTCACAGAACTGTTCATCGTTACTAAAATATGTACATGCTACTTTAGGCATGGATAACAGCATTCACATGCTATCTCGGAATGGACACTTCAAAGACCATTTTACCATTCTACCTAAGGCTTAAAATGATGCACACCGAAATGCTATCCCACAATCCTTTGCAAATATTCTTTGGAAAAGGCATAACAAATGAGTCCAAAGTTAACGCTTCCCGACATTATGATCTACATACAGAACTGTAGCAATTATATCAGCCTATTGAATTTCAATCGGCCTAGTTGTTCTCATATTCTGCCTCATTTATTATTTGCAAGCTTCCATGGTTTAACACTTGCCATATTGGATGTATGGAAATAATGAAATAATGACAATAATTCATGTAGTATATTACAATTCTCATGCTTCTAATTATTCACAGAATTAACCAGTATTGTTTTCCTTTCCTTTGATGGGCAACCCAACAATCACCCAACAATATCCTTTTGTACTAGTATTGGGTGATATTTACTTTTTACACTGTGATAATCAAATAAAAAAAATATTGCGATAATTCCATCAAGATGATAATTCTCTTGAAGTGAGTTTCACCAGTTTCATCCACCCTGAGTGGACTAAGAGAAAAGTACATGAGTCCATGATAAACAATGAATCTTTTCGTTGTCTCATTTTGTTGTTCACCGACTTTTACAACTGCTTGAGAGATGAATAAACAGATTACAATTGTGACAGAATGCAGTTGTTATCACTTATACTGCAAGACCAGTGCAAGGTAATTAAAATTTGCAAATGAGAAAAATAAAAAGAAGACCACAAAAAAGAAGAACACAAAAAGAAGAAACCAAAAATACATAACCTGTCATATTTTTTCCACAAGGACTTATTGCCATGTTTCAGTTCTTAACGTCTTACCACCTCAAGTAAAAACTTATTATGATATTCAATAATTTGTACTCAGCATTTTCAATGGCTATATCTTCCTCCTTGCCCAGAGCAATTGTTACTGTATAGCCTATCTAACAATCCATATCAATTTGAAACATTTGTAACACCTATACATTTCTCCTGTTCCAATATCTATTGATATTGATTCAGAAGATAATTTTCAAATACCAACACTATTTCTCTCCGAATTTCTACACAAAGTTAATAATTACCAATTCCCCACTACCAGTATTAAGTTTTTTTCAAATCAATGATGAAAATGAAGTTACTAGTCTTAATATACTAAACAATGAAGTTGTCTGCTGAATATCTCCCATAATGCAACCTTCGACATGAGATTCGCTTGCCTAAACAGCCTTCGCTAATATGGGCATAGATCTGTTTAACAAGGAAACCATCATTAGACTTCTGTATTAATCTTTGTGTTGCCATTCTACATACAATAAAACACTTAGTACTTTACAAAGCAGTTTCTTTATCATCTGTGCGAGCAGTACTGAACATGCAAGGTCTTCTTGTAACAAATGATATATTTAGAGACACTGTTGGGGAACTACAGCTCAATGTTGAAGTCTGCAAGACCATGGTGACTGCGCAAAAACTGTTTGTCAAAGTGCTCGGACTCCTCACTGCATTGAAATATTTCTCTCATTTCATTACAAATTATCATAACATAAGTCCCAGCCAGCTTATTACATGTGCTGAGGCTGTGCATCCTCTAGGTGGATTGCATAAAATTACATGAATGTTCATAAATTCTTAAGCTAATATCACCTCAAAAGTATGAATTCAGACAGGTCTCTCTGAATGTTTACGATAAGGTTCTTCCCCTCGAAGCATCATAACAGATTTACATGCCAAAAAGCACTCAATACCTTGGAAAGACACTCACAACAAATTTTCAACTTGTAAAATTTATGGCACATTTGTAGCTTGCTCTGGTATTATCATAAAACCTGCCTTGTAAACAGAAATCATGTTAGATAGGCTCTAAAGACAGGGGCAGTGTTGCTTTTCAATAAATACATTAACGCTTTTTTTTATTTTTGTGCTGCTGTCAATACAGGAAGGTTGAAAAAGGAAGGACGTTGAGGAAGCGGCAAGATGTTCTTTGACTTAATTACTTCATGACTCTAACAATATACAGCAGCTGTTGAATAATTAACATCCAACCTTTGAGCTGACACAATGGCTCTACAAGCTGATGATCAAAATTTGATGCAGTAGCATCTAATTCTTACCCATTTCTGTGTTATCAATGAAAGGGGTGCATGGTTATGGGGAGGGGGGACTTTTCAAGCCTGTTGAATTATCATTTCAAACAACTATTCTTCATTTTTATACAGTATTTAGTGGCTATTTTGGGTTACAAAGTTATGAGTCTCAGAAAAGGCAGATGGAATTTTGGCAAGAGATAAGGGTAAAGTATGTGAATATGAGGATGAAAACAGGCGCAAGTAATACGATAAAAAGAGATCAGAGAGAAAAATGAGAGGAGCACTGGCTTTTAACTGTAAGAGGAATGGATTCAATATTCTTCATGTTGGTCTTGATAATTTCTTCAATCATAATTTACATATCCATATATGTGATATACTTGAGAAGCTAGCAATATCCATATCCCACGTTGCATACATAGTATGCTAACAAGAGCTTATTGTACCAAACAAGCATGGCCAGGAATTATGCCTGCAGGAAATCAGATGTTTACCTCCTTCGAACCTAACTAACTACTATTGAAATAATATTAACTTTTTCCATAAAAGAACCTGTTAAATGGTGAATGCTGCTAGATGTTTCCTTCTCATTTGTATTCTTTTCTTTCTATGTACTCAGAAAGTGTTACTACCAGATTTTGTGAAGCCTGTAAAAGGTTTCCTAGTAGCTGACTTCCCTTCAAATTGATTTTGAAAGTATAGTAACTACTTCTGACTTTTGGCCCTTTTGGCATCCCTTGGTCCACATGTGATGTCACTTCCTGATTACTGGGAAACCATTCTGGAGAAGTTTTGCATGTGGATCTCCCTCTCTTGGAATTTTCCAACACTCCCTGGATTGGGAATCTACAAGCCCCCAATACTTACCTCCTATGAGGGGATTACATGTGTGAATAGGAGGTAAGTATAGGGGTGAAGTAGATTGGTATGTACTGAAGTAGTTACACCAGCTACAACAAACTTCATGGCTTAATACTTGAGCAGCAAATGCTGTGAAAACCTTATTTCTTAAAAAGAAAAACAAAACAATTGCATGGTTTGTTTTGAGCCAATGTAGCAGCAGATACAGGACCATATCAAAATTGTTATACTCTTCTCACAGACACTCACAATGAAGTGAATCTCAAAAAGGGGAAAAAAATGAAAACGGAAAAAAAAAAAAAAAAACCCGAAAACAACCAACTGAACAAACAAACAACTTGTTACAGGCAACTATAATACCTTTCCATTTTCTTTTACTTTTAGGCTCTCTGAAATAATTGTTTTTACCCATTGTTTGACTCAAAATTTTGCCTAGTTCTGCAGCAAAAGTACCTGCTGATGTTTTTTTAGTAGAAAGTAAAGTATACAAGGAAGAAATAATTGCCTACTACAGTAAAGGATCACATCGATGAACTTGATTGTACTGTGAGATACTGTTGACCAAATTTTCATCTTTGACATAGAGCAATCCTGAAGGTCGTAAGGTGTAATCTAAAGTGATAAATGATATGAAGGAGGATGGAGGACACCAACATTCATAAAATATATTACCATCTCAATTTCACGATTAATTGCAAAAATTCTGATCCAAGGTTACAGTGTAGCTTCAACACCTTATTTATAATGCAACTTATGTTTAATTTGAGATGCTGGTTTCCAAGACCTGGGAAAATGGTTGTGAGTTTACGCAGAGAGTATGTTTACCCTGTGTTGATATGCAGTACTGTTTATGTTTATTTGCATTTGATGGAGCTCGTAAAAAACTGGGATTAAACCGGGACCAGTGCAGTTTATTATGAGATGAGGTTTAACCACACGTCCACCATCATGAATTTTCCAAATCGTGCAAAATTCATGAAAAGGTAAAGTTAATTTATATTTTCAAATATGTTACAAGTTCAGTTTCAAAAACAGTTCAAACATGGCACAATTAAGTCCCTCACTTCAGTCACCTCTTTACAACAGGCAGGGAATGCCATGGGCATATTCTACAACCATGCAGCCCACAGGGGGATCAAACCCTGTGCAAAGCTAAGAAATCAGATGGTGTGCAAATCAAGGGGATGACACCCTGTTCAAAGCAAGGGGATCAAACCATGTGCAAAGCAAGGAGATCAAGCCCTAGATTTGGGGATTGAACCCAAGTTAAAGGTACAACCAAGAAATCAATCCCAAATTCATAATCAAATCCATGATGGAATCAAATCCCAGATGAAAGGGAGCAACCCAGGATACAGGGATCAAATTATGGATGCAGCTGGGAGTCAAACCCAAAGTACATTTTCAAACCCATGATGCAGTGAATCAAATCCCAGATGAATCAAACCTAGGATGAAGGGGATCAAACCCTGGATTGGCAGCGGACCAAATCCAGAAAATATCATCAAATCCAGCAAGTTTTGAATCACATACAAGAAGCATGGGTAAGTGAGATGGCATTTTACAGCCTACTTCTAAACCAGTTGGTTTACTGTAAGTTGAGCTGGTCACATGCCTTTTCCCTATTGTAAGGAATGGGACCAAATCTTTGATGCACAGGATCAAACCCAAGTTGTAGGAGTCCCAACAAAGAGTGTACAGGGGCAGAATCCAGAATACATTGACCACTGACACCATGCAACGTGGGCTAGGAGGCATGCATGGGTAATATGACAAATTGCAAATGGCAACATGAACAGTTGAGGTACCATGGCTACTCTATGAGGCACACCTTTAGTCAGTAAAACTCCTGATTGACCAATCGACCGACCAACCGACCATCTATCTAAATTAAGTCAGTAATGGGGGAATACAAGAGATGATGTACAATGTGTTAGACGTGTACCGTACATGTCAGGTACACTGAAATGTTAAGCACTGTGCTAGAATAACAAGATAACAACACCACCAACTTCCTGTTTTGGGTATTAAGCATACCTGGCATTTAAAGGAATGTTTGATGTTTTGTACCACATGTTGTCCTTATCTCCCAAACTGTATTACTATAAGCTATGCTAGACTTCACCCAGTGCATCTCTGAGGAGGCAAATCAGACAATTGGTTGAACCCCCTTCCCCCTCCCCATAGTAGGCATGTAAATACTCATCCAACCTTTCCAGAATCATAACACACACTGAGTGACAATATACCACAGCTACGTTATTATGCATTTTTGCTATTGACATTTTAACTTATGTGTTTGCAAATACATGAAAACTTTATCACTAATAACCAAAATACTTGAAATGCTTGTATGTTTGTTTCATCCACATTAGATGACTCAAGTTCCTAACCACATTAAAGACTCCTTATCTCATGAATCACAATATGCAGTGAAGCATTCCGGGTAAGGTTAAAGGTCATGAAAATTAACACATCTAATCAAAACACTATGATAACAAAGCTGCTAATTCACAAGCAGAGTAAATGACACATGAAAGAAGCAGAACTCAGAGATGTTAGTTTAACCTTTAGCAGAAGCTGGGTTAGAGCCACATTACAGTATTGCTGGAATCACTGTTCTTTGTCAACATCAAAGTATACCGAGTCACTCAAGAATTGTCAACTGTTTAAAGCATCACTGCGTTTTGTACTAGCCATTAGGGCCAATAGGGTTGTGGTAGTGAAGGGTACAATATGATCAGGGGCACAAATCTCTGTTTGAGAGTGGGGGGCAAAAATGCTTATGATGTGCCCATGAGTACTAAACTGTGCATGCTTGGGGGGCACTGCGAGCACGAAGCCCCAAAGGACTCCTGGTGGGTTCCAGGGGCAAGCCCCTGTGGGGGTCCAGGAGGGGAAGCCCCCGGAAGCTCTTGTGTTCTGGCGTTTCCAAAGCTTCAGAAAAAGTGTTTTCGAATGAAAAAAGAATGAAAAAAGGTGACCATATTTTTATGTCTACTCAAATTTTGGGGGGGCCAAATTACGATTTTGCCCCCCACTTTTTCACTTGAGGGGGCGAAGGCCCCCCTTGCCCCCCGGGATTTGTGCCCATGAATATGATTGGCCAGGAAAGACACTCTCCAATTTTCCATGATATTGCCTACAGATTCGTTTAAGGTATAATACTGCAGGAATATGACTGTTAGGTGTGTAAATAGGAGGTATGAAGGGGGAAAGTGATCCAATCAAATCAGTTAACATACCCCATCATTGAGCCTGGTTGATGTAGAAAAAAAGTCATTGACCTGCAACTGGAAATCCAACAAACCAAACCAACTGACCTTATTGAATTGATACTATACCGAGACAGGTGCTCCCCTCACCCACAAAGGCTACGTGAATTTTTTTCCCAGACCAGAGCTTGATGTAGGGTGAAGAGGCAGAGCTTGAGGTAGGTGAGAGGGCCAGAGCTTGATGTAGGGTGAAGAGACAGAGCTTGATGTAGGTGAGAGGGCCAGAGCTTGAGGTAGGTGAGAGGGCTAGAGCTTGATGTAGGGTGAAGAGACAGAGCTTGAGGTAGGTGAGAGGGCCAGAGCTTGAGGTATGTGAGAGGGCCAGAGCTTGAGGTATGTGAGAGGGCCAGAGCTTGAGGTATGTGAGAGGGCCAGAGCTTGAGGTATGTGAGAGGACCAGAGCTTGACGTATCTGGGCGGGCCAGAGCTTGAGGTATGTGAGGGGGCCAGAGCTTGCGGTAGGTGAGAGGGCTAGAGCTTGCGGTAGGTGAAAGGGCCAGAGCTTGGGGTTGGTGAGAGGGCAGCATAAATTCCTACAAACACAATTCACAAGGAGCTTAAATGGGATAAGAGAGTAATAAGCAATAAAAAAAATAATATAGTGAAGTGTGAATTCCATCAGGAAAATGAGTCAAAGTTGCAGACAAAGCTAGATCCCGAAAACTTTGTGACATGTGCTTTGGGAACAGCAGAGAATGAATACAAACAACAGCCAAGATGTCGATTGTAAGAACATCTCTTGGTTGCATGTGCAGGGTGCAAGATTAATGTAAATAAGATGTAGCCAGGGGTACGTTAGCTGCGTGTGGTCAAAATTATAGAATAACTCTCCAAGAACAACACAAATATTTTCAATACATAATATAACTCAAATCTTTTTTTTCTCTCCTCTGTCTCTGTTCTTCCTGCTTTGAGAAAATTAAGAAATAAATTTCAATTCTACTTTCCTTTAATATTTTCCAAAGTACTGTAATCGTAAATGAATCAAAGTACTGTATTATGAAGATGTATAAAGACACACAGGAGACAAAAATTACCAGAATTTTTCTTTGATTGCCCATGATGTGATGGTTTCCTCTCTATTTATTATGATTAGAGAGGTGGGATTCTGTGGTAAAGACTATTGCTTTTTTTTTTGCATGGTGACAATCCAAAAGTATTTTTTACAATGTATCAAATCGATGGCATATAAAATGCTTTTTAATTTTTAATACTTCCTGTATTTTATATCTGATGGTATACCATGAGCTTCCACTTTATAAGACAGGCTGCCATTTTTAAGCCACAGGTCATAATAACAAGCAGTAGTGGTGCCAGAATATCAAAACTGGGGGGGGGGGGAGAACTAGGGGAAAAATGCCCGTTCCTTGGGGTGGGGGATTTGGGGGAAAGTCTCAGAAGCTGTGAGGTTTTAGCATATCTCTGGATGGAAAATGAAGTCTCTGCCCATGGAGAGGTATATTATTTATTTTGGTGGATTACCACAACTGCTGCTGACTGACCTAACTCCAAATGGGAAGGGCAACATCTTGAGGGGATTGCCCCACTGTAGCACTGCCACTAATATCATGGCATTCTGAAGCTGTAGTAGCATGGGTGCATAGTATCCAAGTCCTCAATACTACAAGGGAGTTGCTACAAGGATGGAGAAAAAACAGAAATTTTGATTTGTGTTAAAAGTTTATGACTCACTTAATTGAATGAAGCTGTGTAATTGCATCACAGATGTGTCTTTTACAAGCTCAGTTCATATTATTCCTGCAGTAGCATATCACTCAATTTAACTAATTCTTAGTCAAGTTTGATGAGTCCTGTACCACCAGCAGCTGAAAAGCAGATGAGCCATAAAATGTGGCATGACCACTAAAATAAATTTATTTTAGCTCCTCCCTTAACAAGGGGCTACATGATAATATGCTGTTGATGCAAAAGTCTAATTTTTGGACAATGTTATTAGAAGTTTCCTAAGTCTCCAGAAATAGTCATTCAAGTTTCTACTTGAACAGTCACATACAAATTCTTGTAAAGATTTAAAACATACAAACTGAATGATATTTTGTCAAACCCTCCCCCAAGCTTCTAAAGACTAAATATTACTTGTATTCCTTGACAACTGGCAATGCTGTGACAATTAATGCAGAAAACCTGCCTGTCCAGACAGCTCAAATTGTTGTTTCTCCATCCAAATAACTGAGCTCCCTTAAAAGTGCAAAACACACAACATTAAATTGTGCTAGCACTTATCAGCCTGGATGTCACTGAATTTAACAACTCCTTTAACGATTCTTAGCCAATTTGCATCAACTTGCCATGTGTGCATTGATTTCAAACATACCAAGCAGAAATATCCACAGACCTTGAGGAATCCATTTCCCTATAACCAGACTCTTGCTAAAATGTGTAAAGCAGTTGCATTTGGGCACTAAGTGATGCATCTACAACAACTAATGTAATGGAACTCTTTTTACATGCAAAATGTCTGCCAGCTTCTTTCGCAGGTTGAAGTATGAATATTTAAAGGGAGAAGGAAGTTGCCACAGTTTATTTTCAAGAAGGTGCTACCTTTACCAATCTCAATTTTGTGTACACCACGGTGGTATATCTCACTTGTGTTTCTACATTACAAATATGTGACATTGAGTTAGATGGCGTTTTACTGCCCAGTTTCCGACCAACTGGTTCAATTAGTCAATCATGCCACAGCCTTTTATTCCAACTGTGGCTCACTGGCTTGTTTTCCCTACATGTACAGTAACACTGTATACTATAAAATGTAAATCAATGAGTTGTACATGGATAACTATTTTTCTGAGTGATGACATGGCCAATGAGTAACAACGTCCAAACTGGTGATGATGATGAATTTTGGAAGATGCAGAAAACTATTTTCTCACATGTAATAGGAGTAATTCCCAAGTAAAGTGCTGGATCAATGGGTCCACTCCAAATTAGGAGGGACTGCATTTCCCTTTAAAAGAATCTTACAGGTGGCATCATTATAACATACTGTAGGTTATGCTTTACCAAGTGAACTGAGATTTTAGCAACAAATTAACTAAAGGGGCTTAAAGGGGGTGCTTTATAAATTCGTTTTTTTCTACCTGTTGAGATTCACTCACATCTTCATGGCAAATGGTCAAATTTTACCCCAAACTTGTCTATGAGAAAATATTAGCGGTACTCACCTCACTTATAGCTAACACTAGACAGTGCATCTACTGTGGAACAATGATGGGTGATGCAACAGGAAACCATCCTAAATATTGTTTAGCACAGCTCCACTTTGATTTTGTTAAATTCATGTAGTCATCATTTCGCAGTAGATATGACTGTCTAACATTCGTTTTCAGGGGAGGTATAGGCCTAGGAACATTATAGGTAGAGAGATTCTGTACATATGACACACAAGTTTACGGAAATCACAATGATGGAATAATTAGCTATTAAGATTATTTGTCCTGAATTTGTGATCAGACACATTCTATGATCATGTATTAATCATATATGGGACCATACTAGCTCCAAAAACATTTCCCAACACTCCCTGCTTTGGGAGTATATGATGGGCAATACATACCTTCAGTGCCTCTGATCACCCTACTGTATGTATACATACTATTTGCATCCATTCCGAATGTCTGGCAAACAGTGATACCATAGTAACCCCACCAACAGAGGGCGACATACACCCTGTAACTTCCTACTTCATTTTGTGATAGAAGGTAGGAGAGGCCCAAAATAGACTCCAATTTTTCACCTTTTCAGTAACTCTAGGCAGTATGAAAAAAGAAAATAATTAGAAACAGAATTTTTAAGATATTATTGTCATCACACTCATCACAAAATAATTGATATGACTTCAGAATAACCTGCCTTTATAGGAGGGAAGTTTAATTCAGGCACCCCTGTGTATTATCAGGGTCTGCTACCATGCAAGTACAGAACCTCTGATAAATAACATTTTTTCACTTTGTATGGCTTTTCTGGCAGTCCAATTAAGAGTCAAGAAACAAACTTTAAAAGCAAATTCAACAAAATTACCTACAGAAAGCCTTAGTGATGCACTGCTAAAACCAAAAGGGGACCAAATGTATGTTCGATATGTTACAGGGGAACATTTTTTAAGCACTGTGTTGAAATTTTCATCCATTTCTATGTTCTGTTCTTGAGATATAATATTAATAGTCAATGTTGAGGAATACAATAAACAGTACGTGCTTGGGAAAACTGAACATACACATTGTAACCACAGAGTTACTACGACTATTTTCAAAAGCCCTGGTCTGGGAATCTATGACCCCCAAATACATACCTTCTACACATGAAGCCCCCACTGAGACACTGCAAACCTAATGACAGAGTGGTGGAGAGCTACCCTTCTCCTCTTGCCTAAGGGCCTCTATTTATTTTCTGCAAAGCCGGATGGTTTGCTGGCCTGAGAGAAGTGTTTAAAGAAGAAAAGATCCAGACCCCACTGTCAACCAGTTAAAGGAGGGCATATGTCTGGGTGAATACATGGACTGGTTTGGTGTCCTTAAGTGAAAAATTTAATTTTCAATGTTTTGAGGGTCAGGGAGCCATTTGGCTCATCGAGGACCCTATATGCCAGAGTGAGCGTGGATGAACACCGGCGAACTTCAATTTCTCTTTTCGACTTGTGCTCAGAGGTGACGAGGCTCAACAGCTGAACTGAGCAAGAGAACAACTTCCTGAAACGGACAACCAAATACCCAATTTTGTAGTTCACCAATTTTTAAACCCAGCATCACTGTGAACAGCTACGCTGAACAAGTTCATTTTTAGAACCCGGAAAATTTCCAAGTGGTTCCACCAGGATTTGATCCGGGGACCTTCAAAGCAAATGTAACATGTATCTGAATCAAGACTGTAAGGTTTGATTGGTCGTTGAATCATATGTTGGACCCATTTCTCATGTCCTTTCCTTACCTTCAATTTTCTAACTAATCAGTTCAACCTCACACATATCTTCATTGCTTTACGCATCTTCAGCACACAACAAATCTTTTATTGATGAATCCAAAATCGACGTAGATTCAGCTCTCATTCAGGTTTAATTTACAAACTAGAGAAAATAATCAAAGGGGTCTTTCTCATCGGCTCTCAATGCAAAAACACAAATTATCATGTCAATACTCCTAATCAGTCATATAAATAGAATGCATGAATGACCATACATTCAGCATCGGTATGTTTTCACCTACAATAATCACACTGCTGCTGCAAAGTCTTCGTAGATTCTTTGTACAATATATAGAAAGCTCTGTGAGACTATTCCGTCCTTGTGGCTGATTACTTTATTGATCACACCACTGTCTACTCTAATGAATAATTCAACTATGGTGTTTCATCTTAATAATGGCACATTACTTCTAGTGCAATCTATACCACAGTGTTTCATTTTTCACATCTTAAGAATTAAGTTTGATAAATCATAAAACAATGAACATGGTACTGTACATCATTAGACCTCAAACGAAGGGGCACACAAACAACACTGAATATTTACTACTAATGCACAAACAAATTTAGTAACATCAATATCTTTAATGACATTTGTGTGCAGTTCTTTTAGCTTTTAGACAGACCATGAGTTGAACTTAAACAGATTTATCTGTCAGTCAGTTTTAATGAGATTTAACGACACGCCAACACGTCATACAGTACAGTGTCAGTCAACTCGATAAAAAGTTCAAATTTATGGTTAAGTTTTGTTAAAGTTCACGTTTGGTTTCCCTTTAGTCCCCTCTTAATTACCACAGGTGGGAAATACCATAGGCATCTACAGCCCCCAGCCCCCAGGGGGCAAAAGATTTACCTGAGTTGCCTTATTCTTTATAGAGAACGTACCTCAGTGTGCAAAAAACTACTCTCCTAAAGTGATGATGAGTGGTTATGCCTAAAAACTCATGGCCTGTTTACACAGACAAAAGAGAGTTTACATTCTCAAACAAAATTTACAAATAAGGCTCAAATTCATTAATGGTTAGTTGAGGTTTTACAGGACAGTATCAAACTAACTGGTATAAAACAGTCCTCCCCCCACCCTCCCCCCCCCCCATAAAAAAATCTTTTTCTGGTTGAGGATCACTGGCTTGTTTCCCCAACTCCATAGCTTAATTATGCTGAGCACTTAGTACCATGGCAGTGTACTGGCAGTATAGGGGCCACTTTTAAGTCTTTGGTATGACCAGGTAGGTGTTATTAGAAGGTATAAGGTTCAGAGTACAGGATTGTCAAAACTGTACAAAAGATATGTAAAGTGTAAGATAAGGGTTAGGTTTTGCATCAAGGTCTCAGCTATGTAACTTGAAATCAAAACATATGCTGGAAAGGTTTTTACTTAGAGTAATTGAAAATATGCATTACATATGTTGATTTTAAAAGAAAAACAAAACTATCTTTGAAAGTGCAGATGCAGGAAAGATGTTTAACATAGACAGGAACATAATTATGATGAGACACTGACTGCATGGGCAAGTTCAGAAATTATCAAAGATAATATCCCACTGCTGCCATGATGATATAATTAAGCTCCTGGACACATAATTTTACGACACTATTTTAATTTTGATCACTATAACATTTAATGCCCCTTGCATTAATCAGAAACAACTGTTTAAGCTTAAAACTTTTTCCAGACTTACCAACCCAGTCACACTACCTATTTTCTTTCTCAATTCTTAGACACATTCATTCCCAATGTACAGTATGTGGGACACTTAATCAACAGCACATCAAACAGTATACTTACAACAATGCAACATCATTATAAGGAATGTGCATACTTATCAAGACTCATCTGCATACATACATCCCAAAATCCTTTGCAGGACTTACATCTAGCAAAGGATTAATGTTTTATCTACCCCCTCAAAACAACAGGCTCATACATTGCTAATAGAAAATATGTGTGCGACTGGTGTTATCACATATGCATTCACAGAAACAGACATCAATGTTTCAGGCATACAAATGTAGTTCTGCTACAGGTTGATGTATGTATGCACGAAAGCAACTCACCCTTCAGTTAGAATCTAACGACTTTGCTATGAGATGTTGAAGCGAATCCCAATCTCCCTTGATCATTACTACATATACACCTTAATACCATCCCCTATCTTCATGACAGGACTAGAGAAAAAATAGATTGATGAGGGGAGGGTGACAATCTTGACTGGTGATGGGATGATGAAAACAGACTTATACACAATTACTGTATCGTGATGGATGGCTTTCTAATCAACTCTTGTTTAAATTGGTCAATAGAACATCACTTCAGACTCAATATACAGCTATCAGTACAGTGCTATTGGCATCTTGCAAATGTGGAGATACGAGTAAAGGAAAAGAAGTCATTTTATGAATTAACCTGCAGTGGTAAATGTGTTTCAATAATAAGCATGAAATACAAGGGAGGGGCTGAGAGAGGTCAGTCAGGTCAGTAACTTTTCTTGAGAGGAGGATGACAATGATGTAGGCTGAAGAAAGATGTTACCATTGTTTAAGCTTACACAACCTTGAAAGCATACAGTAGTATATAACCTCTCAATCTGGCAACTGATTTGATATGCTATAATGAAAGTCTCTGTCAGGAAGATCATGACTATGGACATGTTGAAATCTGTAGGCCTATTTAAACATCAAGAATGAAAAAATAGGAAGGGGTGGCTACTTTTTTACTTTAAGGCAGTTATTCATCACCACAGACAGTTCTAATTCTCCCAACCTTCTTACTTAGAACTAGAACTAGCCAGGCTTCAACAAATCCCCTGCCCGACAGTCAGGGACAAGTAAAAAATGACTCGGACAAGTTAACTGCTCAATAGTGTAGCCCGCCGGGCAAGTAGCACAATATTCTTCTTCACATAGGAATTCAATGGCTAGTACTAGAAAATTAGATATGGACTCGGTGCATATTCATGCGGAGAAGTAAATTTTGGGAATCCCTAGCCCGACGGACAAGTAATAAAAATGAATTTATTGAAGCCTGGAACTAGCCCCTTCCATAACTCCTTCAACTTTTCATTATCAGACAATCCTTCACAATAACTTCAGGGCATATACCATACAGGAGCATATAAGGCCTTAATGTAAAACCAAAACACTCCAGAATTATAATATGCTTTATTTAAATTTTACATCAATCAAAGAGCTGTGACAATTGAGAATTTCTGTTGACTGCAGGTAATGATGTAGTTTGGTGTGAAGAATGACTGCCTGCAACAAAGCCTGATTAGATATGGTTGTTGTATTTCCATCCAATTGGGGGAGTGTACTGTATGATAACTGTCATTGTTCACAGAAGTTGATAATTTCATGAAGATTGACATTTGAGAAGCAAATAACAGAGTAAAGGCACCAAATCAAATTCACATCATTTGTTTAATATTTCAGAAAGGAAAAAACTGAGCTCCGCCCCCCAAAAAAAAAAAAAAACACTTATAGTACAATGTAAGAAGAAACCACTGCCAAAGTTGTGCAGTATGGAATATTAGCCTTTAAGGAGATCCGTCATGTCTACTGTAGAAGTTTTTGGGGAAAAACTGAGGTTGCCAATTATAGTACCCACCCCAAGGTGGCTCACTACTCCAACTAGTTGCTTCAACGAGCAGCAGTTTTGATTACCATTCTGGTACAATAGAAGCCCAACAACTTTGAGATTCAAATAACAACTTCAACAAATTCTGAAATAAGTGATTGCAAAAAGAGGATCACATTACTTATACAGTAGTACGCTGAAGGGCTACATTCCCTTACAGTTTATTCTGAGATAAACTGCTATCAAATGTCAACATTTATGGCCATTTTGAAATGCTTAAATGGGCAACTGGTAAGTACTGAGAATATGCATGTTCCTGACCAGATGAGACTGAGCAAAGGGTGTATTTAATGAAATGGTTTAACAATGCAGTCTGGGGTAAGTTGGAATTGGGAGGTCACGTTGGTATGAGAATTCCATCAATCCAACTCCAATGTGTAGTTTACCATGGTTTACACTCAAATGCTGAAAGGAAGGAATTATATTTGTTCATAGGAGATAAGGGTTAGTGGGAATTATGAGGCAGGAGAGAGGTACGTGACAGAGATTTGAAACAACTAATGCTGTAACTTATAGCCAACTATGTTATAAGAAACATTATTTGGTATGGGGAGGGAAGGGTCTGGGGTATGTGGTGAACTAACAGATCTGTAGCAATGAGATCCAATCCTTTTCACAATGTTTTTAAGTTCCATATTTACCTCTATTGAATCAGTTTCAATTTTATCCAGCACAACTGGTATCGGATGACAATTTGAGCACTTCACAATGTAGTCATATTGCATACCTATCTAAAACAGTCACTTGTACTCACACATGCAGCAGTAAAACAATTGTTTACAAATTACAATTCTGATGTAACCTAGCTGAAATGACTAAGATCAATTCATTTCCACTATTTGTGTTGCAATACATTCAAAGATCAACAAGACGTGTCAATTACATCTTTATATATTTGGCTACCTGGGGATTATGGTGAAAAATTGTCTGAAACCAGAAAGCCAAAAGGCTTAGTGATTCCTTGCCGCTGAAATGTAAGGCCTTTTTTCACACTGACATTGCTTGGCAATGTTTTTCAGTCGCTGGGGCTCCATAATGTACTTACAAAGTACACATGCAAGGCATCCAATCTTCCTACATTGAGATCCCCCTTGCCAGTTGTGAACCCAAATGACATTTGACCTCCACCAAAAACTTCTGGGACCATGTATTCACGATGTGCCATCTACAGGACAAGTTACAGGACCCTACAAGTGACATTTCTTGAAAAGACTGTGCAGGAAAGCTTGCCAGGCTTTGAACATGCTGACTCCAAATGAACTTTGACCTTTCAGAAAATCAATAGGGATCATCTACTCAATATGACCAATCCACACACTAAATATGAGCACAGTCACATGTACCGTTCTTGAGATATCGTGTTTACGAAGTTTTGACCTTTTGACCTCTCATGACCCCAAATGACCTTTGACCTCCACCAAAAACGATAGGGATCATCTACTCAATATGGCCAACACACTCGCCAAATATGAGCATAGTCACATGTACCATTCTCAAGATATCGTGTTTACGAAGTTTTGACCTTTCGACCTCTCGTGACCCCAAATGACATTTGATCTACACCAAAAACAATAGGGATCATCTACTCAATATGGCAAATGCACACACCAAATATGAGCATAGTCACACTTACCCTTCTTGAGATACCGTGTTTACAAGCAATTTCTAAGGAATTTACCTATTGACCTCTCGTGACCCAAAATGACCTTTGACCTCCACAAAAATCATTAGGGATCATCTACTCAATATGACCGATCCACACACCAAATATGAGCATAGTCACATGTACCGTTCTCGAGATATCATGTTTACGAAGTTTTGACCTTTTGACCTCTAGTGACCCCAAATGACCTTTGATCTCCACCAAAAACAGTAGGGATCATCTACTCATTATGGCCAAGGCACACACCGAATATGAGATTAGTCACACTTACTCTTCTTGAGATACCGTGTTTAAAAGCAATTTTTAAGAAATTTACCTATTGACCTCTCATGACCCCAAATGACCTTTGACCTCCACGAAAATCAATAGGGATTATCTACTCAATATGACCAACCCACACAACAAATATGAGCATTGTCACATGTACCATTCTCGAGATACCGTGTTTATGAAGTTTTGACCTTTTGACCTCTCGTGACCCCAAATGACCTTTGACCTCCACCAGAAATAAAAGGGATCATCTACTCAATATGACCAACCCACACACCAAATATGAGCATAGTCACATGTACCGCTCTCGAGATACCGTGTTTACGAAGTTTTGACCTTTTGACCTCTCGTGACACCAAATGACCTTTGACCTCCACCAAAAACAACAGGGATCATCTACTCAATATGACCAACCCACACACCAAATATGAGTATAGTCACATGTACCGTTCTCGAGATACCGTGTTTACAAAGTTTTGAGCTTTTGACCTCTCGTGACCCCAAATGACCATTGACCTCCAAGAAAATCGACAGGTATCATTTACTTAATATGACCAACCCACACACCAAATATGAGCATAGTCACATGTTCCATTCTCGAGATTCCGTGTTTATGAAGTTTTGACCTTTTGACCTCTCGTGACCCCAAATGACCTTTGACCTCCACCAAAAACAATACGGATCATCTACTCGATATGACCAACCTACAAACCAAATATGAGTATAGACACATGTACCGTTCTCGAGATATCGTGTTTACGAAGTTTTGACGTTTTGACCTCTCGTGACCCCAAATGACCTTTGACCTCCACCAAAAACAATAGGGATCATCTACTCAATATGACCAACCCACACACCAAATATGAGCATAGTCACATGTACCGTTCTCGAGATATCGTGTTTACGAAGTTTTGACCTTTCGACCTCTCGTGACCCCAAATGACCTTTGACCTCCACCAAAAACAATAGGGATCATCTACTCAATATGACCAACCCACACACTAAATATGAGCATAGTCACATGTACCGTTCTCGAGATATCGTGTTTACGAAGTTTTGACCTTTCGACCTCTCGTGACCCCAAATGACCTTTGATCTACACCAAAAACAATAGGGATCATCTACTCAATATGGCCAATGCACACACCAAATATGAGCATAGTCACACTTACCCTTCTTGAGATACCGTGTTTACAAGCAATTTCTAAGGAATTTACCTATTGACCTCTCGTGACCCAAAATGACCTTTGACCTCCACAAAAATCAATAGGGATCATCTACTCAATATGACCGATCCACACACCAAATATGAGCATAGTCACATGTACCGTTCTCGAGATATCGTGTTTACGAAGTTTTGACCTTTTGACCTCTAGTGACCCCAAATGACCTTTGATCTACACCAAAAACAATAGGGATCATCTACTCAATATGGCCAATGCACACTTCAAATATGAGATTAGTCACACTTACCCTTCTTGAGATACCGTGTTTACAAGCAATTTCTAAGGAATTTACCTATTGACCTCTCGTGACCCCAAATGACCTTTGACCTCCAAGAAAATCGATAGGGATCATCTACTCAATATGACCAACCCACACACCACATATGAGCATAGTCACATGTACCGTTCTCGAGATATCGTGTTTACAAGATTTTGACCTTTTGACCTCTCGTGACCCCAAGTGACCTTTGACGTCCACCAAAAACAATAGGGATCATCTACTCAATATGGGCAATCCACATGCCAAGTATGAGATCCCTCGGACTTACCCTTCTTGAGATATCGTGTTTACAAGCCAAAGCGTCACATACGCACACACACACACACACACACACACACACACACACATACACACGACATCACCATCGCATAGATTCCTTGCCTGCCTACGGCAAGGAATCAAAAAAGCACCAGAGGGAAATTTATCCAATTGGGAGAAAAATCGTGTCCCCTTAACATTGTGACATACTAAATCAATGTAAATATGTAACAATGATAGTCCTATATTTACCATACTGTACATCTAATTACTTCAATGTATACAAACTAATTACTTCAACACAAACATACAGTATAAGGGACTATTGAAATAACATGTGTGTGTATCTATAAATGCAAAGTATTTTATATTTTTTTTCATCGTTTTATTTTCGCCATAACTTTCTGACCTATACTCATTTCCCTCATGGGTCAATGCAGCATTATATGATATATGTATATGCAACACTTCTTTCTGTATTCCCAGACATGAGAAACATGCAACCTACAGTGAACAATATGAATTCATATAGAGTTGTGTATACATCTCCTTGGCACACACATGCACAAAAACTGTAATACTGTAGCCGCAGTAGTAAAACCTCAATAACTGCACCACGGCCCAACCCCCACTGTGAAGTTAACCACCTCTCAAGGCGTCAAATTAAAATTCAGCCTTCAATGAAATAGACTCAAACACACTTGTGATCATAGGCTTGTTTGAAATAATACGTAGTTATATGACAGAAGATATATTTCAAGGAAATCACTGAGCCATTCCATCTTTCAATTTTTTTTTTCTCGGGGTTGCTGCATTCCGTCATTGCTGTGTTAGCCAAACATAATGAGTGGCTGATACTTATGTGCAGTGTTTTCAAGGAGTATACACATATTACTGTGAAGGCATATACCTATAGATGTCCACCATTTTGGAAAGCTGGAACTATGGGTCCTTCCCAGGAAAAGTGGACAAAACTTTAAAGATGTTATTGGCTTTTAAGGGAATATGTTTCAAAGAAATAATGAAAAATGTACAGTAATCTCCTACCAGGAAATTTAGTAAATTTTGCAGCCTTGAAAATCACTAGATTTATTACATCATTGAATGCAACACAGGATATCGTTTGAAAATACAGTCACTCGAATAAGCATAAAATAGGTAGAGGTCTAAGAAGTGCAAGAAAAATAAGACAAATTCTTCATTATGCTCTCTTCAAAGGAGAAATTGACTTTTATTAAGAAGGTTTTAGAGCAAAATGCAATGAAAATTGCTGTGAAAACTGATGGAAAACCCACCAAAGCCAGAGAGAGGAAAAACATATTTTGCTGGAAGCAAGGCAAGATTGATGGAGAGAAAAAGAATACCCGCTAAAAGAAGGAGGGCACCATCTCTGCTGCTGGAAGAACTGATGTAAGATGAGCATGCAGGAGGCAAGCTGAGGATTTACAGAGAGGATGAGCCACCAGATTAAACACCATGGCAGTTACAGTAGCTCAAACTAAATGCTTCAAAAAAGGTGAAGGGACAAGACTAGTGCTGGGACTGAATAGTACTGTATTTGCAGTTGAGAAAAAACATCAGAAAATTACATCACCTGAATCTACATGCAAAGAAGCTTTCATCTAAAAATTAATTACCCGTGAGCAATTTGCTGTGTGTTGTTTTACACTCAAAACAAGCTGTTATTTCACAAGTTTAAGTTGTATGTCATAAAACTGAAGTAGCTTATTTCAAAGACAGAAATTGTTTGGAGGCTTGCTGGATATTTGCTCTTGATGCTGTTAATCTAGCCTTATAGTGACAGCCACAGTAGGCCAGTGTCTGCAGCCATGTACAAGTTTATGAGCCATCATGGTGAATACCTTAAGGGTATACAATAAAACTATCCCCTAATTAACAACCTACTCTGGAATGGCAAATCAAATAATTTAATACCACTTTCACATTTTATGCAAGTAAAAGTAAATAAATTTACTTACAGTACAACCATGTCAGGCCATTCATTTACTACAGAATTACAGGCCTATGGATTTTGATCCATCCATATGCTAGCCAGGATTTAATATTCCATCATCTACTGTACAGTACAGTTTTTATCGTGTCATTTCTTCTTCCCACAACGCACCTCTGAAAATGCTGCAAACCTTCCATCACCATAGCAACAAAACATACAAACCAGTTATCTACAATGTACAGATCTACATCTGAGCTCATCCAGTAACAAGTTTGGGGGAGGGGTGAGGTAAAAGAAACGGAACACATTTTATAAAGCAATCTATGAGTATTTACATCAAAACAAATACTGAAGCTTGCCTTCGAAGTTTTGTAGCTTATGCAACGACCACAGAGTGGACTGTTTGGAAATAACAGTCAGTGTGCATATGACAAAATTTCCCATGAGATTAAACCTTATACTGCAGAGGAAATGTACGGACAGCAAAATGTGTTTCATGTTTTAGAATAAGAAGGCACATTAGCTATAGAACTAGAGAGCTATATGTCACTTCATGGAAAAATACAAAGTACGTGCTGCATGGAATTGACTGAAAGACTGTGGATTACTTACTCCATTATGTTTTCAGGCTTGCTCTGTCATGATTACGTTAAGTAAAATGACAAGTATAATTTAAATTTTTGAGAATTAAGGGAAATGTAGTGTGTATGACAGTTGAATTAGACAGTCAAATTACAAAAAGTTGCAGGTATTTTCCAAAGGAATTTGGTTATAACTCACTTCTACAAGGACAGTTAAACAAAAATTTTCAAAATGTGCACAAGTTTGTATCCAATGAGTTGAGATTCAGTCACACTCTTTTAGAATGTTGATAAATGTATAGCAGTTTAACACTGTGCATATGTGACTCAAAAATAAAAACACTTTCAACATGCAGTGGTTCCTTATATTATGTACATATTGAAAACCAGACTGCCTAAAATTTTAAAGCAAATTTATGCAAAATGTATGAATGTTAAACTTTTGTGGGATATGACAAAGATTAACTGGCACATGAGAGAGGAGGTTAAAGATTTATATCTTGTATTAAAGATGAAAGAAGCCTAATGCTTTTAAACATTGTGTATTTTTATTCTAGCTGGGTTATTTAAAATCATGCATAATTAGATTTTGCTGATTTCTAGATAAATGAAGTTGTAAGAACTGCTTCAGCTTTCTTGTAATAACCTATTAGGTAGTTTTAAAGGCATATTTTCATCATCCCAAACAGTTCCAATTCTCCCAACCTACTTACTTCTAGCCCCTCCCACATTTACCTAAAACTCATCTTTATCCAGACACAATCCTAGTTTATTGCTTCATGGCTTGTCCCAGTGACCATACAAGTCCATAATATGTAATCAAGACATTCTCAGTGCCCATGCTGTGTAATTTAGCTATGATGCATTGTTTGAATGTGATGGCAATCAAAGAGCTGCACCAATTGAGAGTTTTGATATATGTATACTGAAACTGCAGTTTAGGGTGATGAATGACTGCCTTTAAAGGTAAAGAGCAGTCCCCAAACTTATTTTGAAGAAAAAGTTAGATAACACAATTTTCCTCTTATTTCTCTTCAAAGTACCTTTCATTACATTTTATGACTTTACTATTGCATATTCAAGGTAAACAGTTATTTCTAGTTAATTTCACATTTAAAGAAAAAAATGTTATCACATGACTCCCAACAGCCAATCATGAAACTGGACAGTCTACTACACTATCAACTTGGGATGACTGCCCTTGCCCTTTAAGAATTAACATAGACCCATACAGACAATGCAGATTAGGATCCTCCAACAACAAGGCTATAACCAGTTTATAGCTTTCAGTTTAAAGGGCCAAACCTCTCACCCCAAACTTCAATTTTGGTACGAGGATACCAAAATTCTCAATTGGCTGAGCTCTTTGATTGGCAGCTAATTCAAACAATGGAGAGTATCAAAGCTTATATCACACAGCATGAACAGTACTGAGAGTGTTTTGATTATTTTAATTGTGCTTTTCTATACTCATCTTGAAGCAATAAAGTGAGATTGTATCTGGATGAGGATGAATTTCAGACAATTGTGGGAAGGGCTTAAGTAAGAAGGTTAGGATAATTGGTACTGTTTGGGGTGAGAGAACTGGGCCTTTAAAGGCAGAATGTTAAACTGCATTATTTCCTTGACGGCATGTCATTTTGAAAGTTCAAAACCATGCCACAATACTTTCAAAACTTCAAGAGCCTTTGTACATGCATGTAAGAATTCAAATCTACGTCACACCATAAGACCAATACAGAGACTGAAGTTCATGTGCAACGAAGTAAACCTGAAAGGGACAAACTTTCCTTGGTAGTACAGTAAATTGATGATGGATAAAAAACTGCATCAAATTATAATTAATCATTTACAGTATCCTATGGGACCACTCTCCACAACTCCCTAAACTCTCTGGTTTGGGAGTCAGTGTGGGACGATACCTACCTCCTATCACCCTATACCATTTACGTTCATTACCCTCTGGCAAACTAATAACACCATAGTAACTCTACCAGCTGAGGACCCCATTCACCCTGTACCTAGTACTAAGGACTGCATTTTGTCTAGCTCACTCACATTTAAAGGTAAGAGAGGAGTGAAATAGACTGTGTAATTGGATAAGGCCTCTAAGCTAGGTAATACATGTACAGTGACTACATTAGCTGGGCAAGGTTAACCATAAAGGGAAAAAACAGTTGCCCCAAACTTGTTTAAAAGCAGCAGCAACTAAATCTCACAATTTTCCTCTTAATTCTCTTCAAAAATATCATCCATAATATCTTTAGGACTTCAATTTTGCAGCATATAGGTAAACCATGAAGTTACTCCCAGTAAATTTCACACTTGAGGAGAAAAAATACTGTCACATGACTCTCAAGCACCAATCATGAAACAGACAGTCTACTACATTACTTCAGATGGAGGGGACTGCTCAGATTGCAGAACTTTTAAAGGTAAAGAGCAGTCCCCCAAAACTTATTTTGAAGAAAAAGTTACATAACATAATTTTCAACTTATTTCTTTTTAAAGTATCTTTCATTACTTTACTATTGCATATTCAAGGTAATACCATCCAGTTATTTCTGGTAAATTTCACATTTGAAAAGAAAAAACATTGCCACATGACTAACAACAGCCAATCATGAAACTGGACGGTCTACTACAACTTCTTCAATTTGAGATGATGTACTGCTCCTGCCCTTTAAATAGCCTTTATTATAACTTGCAATATTAATTATCAAATATATACTTGAAAGCCAAATAAAAAGAAACCTGTGAGATCTGGCTCTCATTTTAAAATAAGTTTGGGGCAAACACTTCTGCCATTTAGTGTAACTCCTTCTCAAAAGTCACCAAAGATATACGCCAAAGAAAGAAGACAAACTATGGTCACCGACACCAAATTACATGTGAACCACATACATTAGCTGCAGGTATAGGCAAGTAGAGGATGAGGGCACCCTCTGCTGGACAAAGGGTGCCTTCTCCTATTTTATCTGGATGGGATTACTGCAGATGTAAAAGCATGAGAGCAAATGCAGGCTCATATAAATGAATCCTAAATCTCTTAAAGAGGCACAGAGTCCAACAACAAATATTAACCTTATGTTCCAGCACTCTGTTCTTCCCTTTTTAAAGGGCAGGAGCAGTCATCCCAAATTGAAGAAGTGTAGTAGACTGTCCAGTTTCATGATTGGCTGTTGGGAGTCATGTGACAATGTTTTTTCTCTGTCAAATGTGAAATTTACCAGAAATAACTGCTTGGTTTACCTTGAATATGCAATAGTAAAGTCATAAAATGTTATGAAAGATACTTTGAAGAGAAATAAGATGAAAATTGTGTTATTTAGCTTTTTCTTCAAAATAAGTTTGGGGGGACTGCTCTTTACCTTTAAATGATTGTAAACACCAGAATCAACAGACATTGAATCCAAAAGTCTTTCAAGTGCGAAGGAACATTAATCTTGTGTTTATACCTGCTGACTCTGAATTTTGTAATTTTGTTCAGGTAACGAAATTCCACATGGATGAAAGACTAGACGGCTTCATCCATATGTTGACTATCACAACATCAGACCAAGATGACAGATCATTTTCACTCAATGTATGATTGTGGTGCAGAATTAAAGTCGTGGGGAAGTTGTAAAAACATACTCTGATTTCCCCTTTAAACAAGAAATGCCAGGTACCATAAGATACCACTTCATATTTAAAGAGCCATCTTACAAACCAACCAGCCATATGACTCCTTGACATTTCCAATGTTTCGCTAGATCTCTTAACAGCAATATGGGAGTTGAAGCCTCAACGCTGAAAAACCTTCAATTGGCTTGAAAGGTTCACACGACATAACAAGATCGTTAGAAGCATTTTTTGAGCAAGCAAAATGGAGATGATGATGATGTAAATATTTAAACACATATGAAGCATCTGCCACTCAGTTATGCAAAATGTCATTCACTAACACACATGGTGTAAATCTACAGTAGCTGTGATGTATATATACACTACATGTACAGTTTCCTAACACACTGATCACTAAAAAGTAACCATGTGTTTTTGATTTTATGCAAATGTCTGCAATGAAATTCTTGTGATTAAATACCTTTGCAAAGCGAGCTGTTTTAAATACCTTTGTAAGACAAACCTAAGGATGTATCAAGCACCATGTATTAATTACAACATATTGTTTAAAGATGTAGGCACATGTTGTCACATATCATGTTGACTGTACAATATAATGTGCCTGCATACCAAATGCACAGTGCAACCATTTGCCAAAAAGCTTTGAGATTTTAAATTGAAGTCAACAAATCTTAATACCAGCTTTGTGATAAGGAACTATTGCTACGGACTACAGCAGGACAAACTCAATCAAAACTGCCGGTACTAATATTGCTAGAAGAAAATAAAAGTATACTGTACATTTAAACAAACAAATACCAAGAAGTATACACACTACATGTAGCGTGCAAATTTGTGTAGTATTAACATCTACAGATCTTAAGGCTAGTTCGCTTTTCTGCGAAGTAAAAATTCCTTCCCATACCAGTAGTTGCAATGGGGAGGTTCACTGCAGTCTGCAGAATTGAACCAATCACAATCAATGACATCTTAAAAGTGATGAATATTTATGAAATAAGAGTGGGAATAGGATTTTAACTATTGAGCGGTAAACTGACTGTCCTGTTTCATGATTGGCTGCCGGTGACATCATTTTTTTTCATCAAATGTGAAAATTAACTAGTCTGAGTAATTGTTTGGTTTACTTTACATGTACGCAATATAAAGTCACAAAATATTACTGAACATGAAAGATTCTTTAGAGAGAAATAGGGAGCAAACAGTGATATTTAACTGTTGCTTCTAAATAAGTTTGGAGGGACTACTCTTGACCTTTAAAGACTAACAAACAACTGCAAAAACTACTATCAGTATAGTATAAACTCCAACATAACCTACTGCACTGAGGTGTGGGATTTCACAATTCTTAACAAACATGTCCCGATGTTGCTTCTTGAGAAAACAACATAGACACCCCAGCAGATCAAAGGCATGCAGTGTGTGAGACATGTTACAGGTATCTGAGTTTGTCACATGATCTGTGTCCTCAAATAAGCTATGCTTTTATTGTGTTCAACCTGCATGAAAAGCAATTAACATTTGCTTCACTGGCCTGTTAGCTGACCCCAAATGTTACGTAACTTTTTGTGTATTTTGGTATTTGTTACTGTCAATCAATTAATCAGATGTGAAATGTGACTATATCAAGTGTGAGTGTAGTGAGCTTCATTTTCCTCCCTGAAGCAATAAGAGGTAATGAGGAAGAGAATGATGATGTAACAAAAATCAAGAACTTAGAAGGAACGTTTCATCATGTTCAGAAACGAAGCTTTCATCAAGTACAGCATGAAAGTGTGTCAAAGGCAACAAACAAGACTTTTAGATAACTAATGGACTTGTCAGATTATGCTGGCATGCAGTACAACTTCACGTATTAAATGGACTTGTATACACTTTCATGAAAATGATAACCCTGTATACAGAAAACTACAATGAACCCATCGTCATTTTGTTTCCTTCACAATAAATATTTAAATGGGCCAGTATACCCTCATCTATACTCTACATCTCTGAATTGTGACGCTTACATTACGTATTCCTATTGTCACTCCCAAAAGGACTTTATAATGATACTATGTTTCAGAATAAATTGTAAGCAGATCCATCACTACAGCTAGCAAAACATGAGAGTCATTTGATCTTAGCCATCAGGAATTGACGGGAAAAAAAGAAAAAAAGAACGTCGCAACACTGAGGAGGCCTCTGAAAGCGATTTGCTTAAAACTACTGTAAAGGCAGCCTGTTTCAAGCTCCGCTAACTCTGGATAAAATTTTGTCTGCGGCTCTGATATTAGATCGCCCTGCTGAAGTCACAAGACTGAATTTATTTTCCATTCTGATGAACACAGCGATCAAGAAGAGGGTGCAGGGAGTCAATAACATCACAAAGTCTCCACTAATCCATTGATTTTTTTTTTAAGAACCATGGCGAAATGTTTGTTCTTAAGCAATTATTTGAGTGTCCACTTCATGTGTCATTTCTTGCTGCCCTTACCAAAAAAGGTGAGGCAATTAGTTCCAAATCCTCAGGTTTTCACATGTTTTTTCCGAAGCGGTTATCACAGGTTTTTGCATGGAAACCTGTGTTTTCCTTTGACATTGACACAGGTTGACCATTTGCCAAAGGTTCGACACAGGTTTCACATGCAAAACGGTGATTTAAATTTGTGTTAACAAAGAATTCTTCCACAAAACATTTTTTTATAAGGTTCCAAAAACCAGTGACGGCTCTACAGGGGTTGGGGGACATGTGCAGGAAATTGACCACTGAGATTTTTTCTTTGCCACCTCCCCCCCCCCGCTGCCCCCCCCCAACAAAAAGTTTCCTGTAGAGCACTTCCTTAATCTCATACAGGGCTTGCCTATTGAGTTTGGATGGTGTGGAGGGAGGCTTAGTGAGTTGTAAGGGATGGGAAGGGAATTATGGATGTGGGATTGGCTATTCAACCTTGCTAGTTTTGAAAGAAAGCTGAAAAGAGAAATTCCTCTTGCCAAACTACTGTACATACTGAGGCATATTTCTGTGCTCCCAAAGTTAACAAAATTTTGCACAAAATCCTGGAAACCAACTTTAATAGCTAAGGGCATCACCCTATGGTATACATAGGGTGATAGGAGGTAGGTGAGGACCAAAATAAACTTTAGTACTGTACCTGCAAAATGAACACTTAACTTTTTTCAGTAAAATGGTGTTATGAGTTTACACACATTTTGATTTGTTCTAGTGTTCACAGTTTTTGGTCAAGGAGGGTGGGGGGGGGGGGGTGGGGGTGGAAGGGAGATTGGTAACCATCACCCCCTTTGCAAAAGGAAGAGAGTAAATCACCTCTTTTGATTTCCATACAGACAAAAAATATGGATCAAGGTTTCCTATAGTACTTACGAAGCAGACACTTACAGCAATGTTCAACTCTTAAATAATTAAAAAGACCTTTCAACCCCTTCAACTGCACCTAAAAGGGGTCCTGAAGAAGATTTTGTCCTCCTGAATCCACCCAGTAACTTTGGCTACAGAGAGCATCAACTTGTATTTGGGGTTTGGTCAAAAAAATTGCCCTAATCTCCCTGAATTGGGAATCTATGTGTCACCATACCAGCAACTGTCGCTGAAAACCAATAGCACCAAGAGTGAGGGCTCCCTTGCTCCCCCAATGAGGTGCAAGGCTGCCCTCAATAATCCTCTTCTCACTTACCACCAGACATCACAACTTTTGGCCCTGGGTTTGAATCGGAGTATAGAGGGGCAATGTAGATCCCTCTTTTCAAAGTTTCTGGTGGCATCCTCCAACACCTTTACTAAGTACAGTACAGGGGACCAAAGATGAGAAATGAAGGAAAAATTGAGGCCAGACGTACAGCAAATCCTTACTTGTTAAGACCACTACGAGATTCGAAAGAGACAAAGCATTATCAGAAGACCATAGATATGGGAGACAACAAGAACTGAGTCTGGTCTGGATCAACCTTTAGAATGGACAGAGGTTTTCAATCAACACTGACCCAATGGGAGTATGTTTATACTTCACCTTTAATATTTCATGTGAAATGGCACACATTTTCTCCACCAAAAGTTGGCCTAAATGTTTAAACACGACTGACTTACCACATTGGTTATGACAAAATCGAAACAAACGAAATGAAACAATACCTACAGCAACCATGTAGTGTACATGTATTCACTGAAATTTTAAGGCTTAACATCACATTAATTTATCATAATTACCTGGCCTTGCCTTCACTGGCAATTGCAGAGCTGGAAATAATGTTTATTTCCCAGCTGGCTGCAGGAAGGGAGTAAAATGTTCAACCATTCTTCCTATACTTGCATGGCATGTACAAAAAGGAGAAATTTCCATTCAATTGCCAAAAGTTCCATCCAAATACCCTCCCCCCCCTCAAAGAGAAGGGGTCCTTGCTACTTGTGTGGGGAGCATATTAAGGCACTCTCTCTCTCTCTCTGGGTGCTATTGGTTTACTAGGGTAAGTTGGGGATTACATGTGAATAGGTGGTAACTTGAGGTGCGACATAGATTCAAATTTCCCAGGAAAAAGTCAACCAGCTTCTCAAAATTTTCCACCAATGATGCAAGCACTGTAGGGCAGCTCAAGAAACTTCATGGTGTTCCCATGAACCATTAAACCCCCAGTTTATACCCAATAACTCTGCCTTTCCGGACTCAAGAGTAAGAGGAGTAAGGTTATTTTTTCATCTGAACACAAGTCAGAGTTGGGTTAATAAAACCCTACTGGCAAGGTGAGAATTCAGATTAAGTTTGCACTGAAGTTTCAAATGTCAAAGGGGCACATGCATTAGTGAAGTTATGGTTTAATTGCACTGTGTTTCCAATGACAGGCCACATGGTCAGGGAGGATCTTATTTATGGTAGGGTCTAGCTACAGGTTTTCCTTAGTCACAACCTGCCAAATCTGGCATCCAATGGACTGAAAAAAATGCCAAATTCCAGTCAAGGGGGTCACCACAATGTCAGGAAGGATCACAGAGAATTCAAAACCAAAAAAACCAAAACTTATTTGATAATAACCCAAAAGTCCCCAGACAGCTTAAAAATATGTCAAAACATGCCAGCTAGGGACAAAGGAGCTTCAGAAAGATCTAGGGTGTACATGGATCCCTCTGCTGGTATAGTAAGGTTACCATGGTGTTACTAGTTTGCCAGATGGGGTAAGTATAGGTATAAATTGTATACATAAGGTCATGATAGGAGACAGGTGAGAACCAAAACAGACTCCCCCACCTGACTGATGTAGCCTGTGTATTCACAAGCAAACCATTTACTTTCTGTACCCCTTGCTACATCTATTTCACATTTTTTCTTGCCTCGCACGCAGCCCGGGATAGTTTAAGTACCACACATGCCCCATGTCTGCCATTGTGCAATAAAGATTGTCCTCATTTGTCATTCATGCAATTCTCTTCACCTTGTGGGGCTAGGAAATCCACAAAGTGCCACTGCTCATCTGCAAAAATTGTCTGGTTTACCCTTAGTGTCTTACTATTTGCTCACTAGAAATGTCGATTTATGGTAATGGAATTGTTCATGCATGCAAAGGGCATGCACTGTTTTTCACACTGCATCAACTTTAGGAACGAACTTGAAACCCTCCATTTTTATTTTTCCCACAAATATCAGTGCATCAGCTTGATAAATCATATTGTGTCACATCACGTCAATGCAGCGTTAGCTGACGGTAACACTGCTTTAGATACTGTATATTTATTCAGCATCTTCACGTAGATAAAACCTACCCTCAATTGTAACCAGCAAAAACACTAAATACAGAAATTAAATGCAAAACAACAATATTCAAAGCTAAAATTTAATAATGCTGAACTGGTAATAAATTACATCAACATGAGAAATGTAAGAACCATTTATAAAACCTATGTTACAAACCTAAGCTGCCCACATACAGTGAGAGTAAGAGCTCAAATTTCATGATTATTTTGAAATTTGATGAGTCCATTCATATATATAGGCTTATATCCTCGTTCTTCCTGTCACCTAAAAAATTAATTTTCCCTGGAGGCATTCATATGCCCGTACAGTCTTTCCAATATATACAATCCACTGTCACACTGTCCTTGATGCAGCTTCTGGTTCCACTGACCAGAAATTTCCCGTCTCGACCACCACATTGAAACTTATCAAAAACCTAGAAAATGACTTTTGCATGCTGTTTGAATTTTTTAATGCACGCTCCTTCAAGAAGAGCTCATATTAAAGAATCAATCAAGAATTGTGAGGAGGGAATATGGTTATGGCTTACATGCAGTCTGCTGAATTAGTGATCTGCATGCAGTAACAGCTATCCAGCTACTGTAGGTGGCAGACAACTAAACAAGCCCACCTTTAACGTGCAAATTCTATCTACTGACTGAGCTACTGTATGGGAATTTTTGAGATAAGGAAAGATTGTGGCATCATACTATTAAAGGGCAAGAGCAGTCCCCCCACCTTGAAGGAGTGTAGTAGACTGCCGTGTTCCATACGATTGGCTCTAGTGAGTCATGTGAAAAATTTTATCTCCTCAAATGTGAAATTTACTGGGAGTAACTCGTTTGTTTATCTTCAGTATAATGTATGCAGCATTGGAAAAATATTACAAAAATATCTTTAAAGTATTACAAAGATAATCTGAAGTAAAATACGAGGAAAATTGTGATATCTAGCTGCTGCTACAAAACAAGTTTGGGATGACTGCTTTAGCCCTTTCAAATGCAAAGTTTCACAACATACTGTGCATAAAACCATTAGCTGTACAATTCACACTGATACTGTATTTCTTTAAAAATGCGGTGATACAAGCAATTTCAGCCAGCACATTTGTTCCATTAGGCTAGGCACGCATGTATGCAGTATACAGAGCTCACTGCATACAGTACTAGAGTAAATATGAAAATTTTACACAGGTACCGTATCCTTTACAGTCTTGTGGATTACTGTATGTATGTTCCGGCCTCATATGAATTCCAAGTCACACATTGCTGTAGGGACAATTTTTTATGATACTGTAAAGTTTTACTGCAGGAGAATGTTGACCACAACTTCTTCTTTGTGGTAGGCCTGCTATTCATGTTTTTCATTATTTTGTCTTTTTTTTTCTTTAATACAAAAGCATCACTAAATTCAGTCTTTGTCTTTTTTTTCTTGTTCTCAGCAAACATGACTGTTACCATAAATATAATGATAAAATGCTTTGCTTTCAACTCAAAGACACTTCAAAGTTATAACCTAATGTGATTTGGCTATATTTCATATAAAATCGCCTTTTTATAACAGACATACCTGCATACTGGTTCCAGAAAATGGATATAAGAAGAGCATTGGGAAATTCCTTGAAAAAAAATATTGGTATTTAGCAGGAAATGAGGACATGTGAAGGGAAATTTAACTACAGTTTTGCACAGACCACCCACCATGCACAAATTGTGGAAAATTTGATGTATAGACTTGTAGGAAACAAAAAATTTTTCCATATTTTGCCAGCCCTGTATGGCTTACTTCTTTTTTTCAAAATTAATCATAAAACTTGAGCATTGTTTTCAATTCTCAAGGAACTTAGAGCAGGAATACACATGTTCTATTGTGCATCACACTAAATAATGGCTGAGAGTTCATCTGCAATATTAGATTAAATACTAGTCACCATTGGAGTAACAAAATACACATATGTGCATTTCTGTGGCAGCACTGTAAAAAAAAAAAAAAAAAACAGCAGTACTTGTCTATTAAGCCCACCAGCATAATACTAGTTGTACACACAGAGGTACTCAGTACAGTGGCAGACCGTCAGATTTTACGGGAACGATTGTTCCTCATCGCCTGGTGGTCCCCTGATGATTAAATCACGGAACCCAAAAACTGGTTACCACCAGTTTACACCCATGCATTTTGTAACAGGACCCAAAAGTGGGTTCCTATGGATTACCATGGTGAAAAATGAAAGAGCCCACAAATGGGTTCCCATGATTTTTGAAAGCCAACAGCTTGCAGTGGGCTGTGTGGTCTACTTGGAAATGAACAAGGTTTTTTAGATTTTTTGAAATTAGATACGGGAGGCACTATAGGTTTATTTGAAAAGTCTGCTCTTATCCCCTCAGCATAAGCAGTGGAGTAGGAAAAACAAGCCAGTGAGCCACAACTGGAAAAAGAGCAGCGGCCAGCTCGACTTGAAACAATTGGTTGGAAACTGGGCCACAAAACTCCATCTACCTAACTACTGTAACTTATCCCCTCTAGTATGGGCGTTCCCTCCCATACAATGGTGGATGGGATGTAAGTAGAGGGGCCATGCAAATGAAGATTATTCCCATCAATACTAATACTCCCTGCCCCTAATTTTGCCTCTCAATCTAATAATAAAACAGTAAACTTATCAAAAAATTTCACAAAAATCATAAAAAACAGGACAAATCCAGTTCAAACTGGGCTGGTCATCGGTTTTGAATTGTAGTAAATCTATACATGAAACAATTAAACTACTTGGAATAGTCTACATTCCCCTGACCCTCAACCAGCCCCCCCTAACAGTCCTTCAAACTTGCACGGAAAATAAATTTATACTGCGTAAATAGTAATTTGCATGCAGTGCAACTATTGGAGTGCTCTTGAAGACTATGTTGCTAAGCTTATTTTTCCCTGACAATTCCACAAAGAAGTGATTAATATTTGGCTTTCATTAAGTCCCAAATGAGACAAGTTCTCTGGAGATGGTCCTTCAGGCTTCTTTTCATGAATATCTTAGTTGCTTAGTCAGATCCCTCCTTTGTACAGCAGTACATTTAAAACAAAATAAGGATTAGAATTTAAAATGTGTGAACTTTCTGAACTGAGACTGGTTTCACAAGTTTTTTAGAGGATGCCTTATATTTACAAATTTTCACTTGATTTTGTCATTTAAGGCAATATATAAATTAAAAACCTACCAAAGTAAAAAAATACCAACATTGTAACATTACAAAATAATACCAAACATGGCACATAATTTCCCAATATCTGAATGAGGAGCACAAACAATTTCATCAATTTTGAAGGCATTTTACTATCACCCCAAAATACATTTTTAGAGTAGGGATATAAAAAATTCTCAGTAGGTTTAGTGCACTTTGACTGACATCAAAATTGAAATTTCACAAGATTCAGTGTAGTGCACATATTGCACAATGCAGTCTGAGTGCTTCAATTACAAACTACATCAGCCTTGTGTACTGTCCAGACAACATGATTGCCTTAAAGGTAAAAAGCAGTCCCCCAAAACTTATTTTGAAGAAACAGCCTAAATAGCACAATTTTTGTCTTATTTCTCTTCAAAGTATCATTCATTACATTTTATGATTAAACTATTGCATTCAAGGTTATTAACCAAGCAGTTATTTCCAGTAAATTTCAAATTTGAAGACAAAAAATGTTGTCACATGACTCCCAACAACCAATCATGAAACTGGACAGTCTACTGTACTACACTATACTTCAATTCAGGAGCCCTTTAAGCAATAAGGCAGGTTTGTGACTGCATGTGCAAAGAGGTGCTTTGTACAATTATGGGAGGATTTAAAACTGCTCATTGAGTTGGTCCATGAAATTCAACATTTTTTTCCAAACCTGTTCAGTTTTCTTCACATACCAAGAACAAATGGTCAAACTTTGACAATTCCAGTACCCTTCATACAAATAACTGTCTTATGAGTGAGTAATAAACAGTTCAAGACCGCTTTCAAAAATTCCTGACCAGACACTTTTTCAAATTATGTACAAAACCATTACAAGTCAGGACTCTAGAAAATTCAAGTTTAACATTTTCTGTTACTTTTGGACTTGAAACTGGACTTGTTATGCTAACTTGAAGCATTGTTATGTGGTAGTGACCCTTTGACACTCTTATTAAGTTATCGATATCAACTCAATGAGTCTCTTTAAAGTACAAATTGCTACAGTTGGGAGAACTGGGACTGTCTGGGATGATGAGAAATGCCTTTTAAAGGCCCAGTTCTCTCACCCCAAACAGTACCAATTATCCTAACCTTCTTACTGAAGCCCCTCCCACAATTGTCTGAAATTCATCCTCATCCAGACACAATCTCAGTTTATTGCTTCAGGGTGAATAGAGAAATACTCGATTTATATTATCAAAACACAATAAGTACCATTCATGCTGTGTAATATAAGCTTTGGCACTCTGCATTGTTCGAATTAGCTGTCAATCAAAGAGCTGAGCCAATTGAGAATTTCGGTACCCGGGTTCCAAAATTGTAGTTTGGGGTGAGAGGTCTGGCCCTTTAAAGTCTCTCTGTATAATGTTGACTATTTACTGTAGGCTAAACATGCAGTTTATGTACTGCAATGTAGTCCCAAAATTTGTAAGGTTGTTAGTATTATCAGGGACCTCTTGTCCGCTTGTTTCATTCCACGCACTTGGTCTAGATACTGTTTACAAATTAATATAGACACTAAGCCACTTTTCCACCCACTTTTTTATTTGAGCAACAGTTATGAAGAAGATTCCTTAGAATTAAACTTGCCTGCAATTTTCCACACATACCTGAAAGTTCATTTGTACAAAAACTATCAAGCATGTCCTGTGAATCAATTAAAAAAACTTATTTTATTTCAGAAAATTAATTATTCGTCAAAAGCTGTACTGTACGTATCACAAACAGGTTGAACACATCTTACTATACAGTAGGTTTTAATTAATGGGTACAATATTTTGATGTACATGTTAATATAATATGTGTCGATCCAGAAAAAGAAACAGAGTCAAGAATACCAGCAGATTATTTCAGTTGTTTTTTCATTAGAAGTATATATTTATTCAATGATATCAAAGCATGTACAACCTATTCTTGAATCAACTGCTGATCTATTTTTCACTTTGGCAGTCTTCTAATTTAGATTTTTCATAAATTGTTTTACTAAATTTTGTTTATATGGATGATTACCACAGTATGAAGCATATTTTCTTAGAAATGAAAAACTATTTATATACATGACGTAGTCTATCTCGTCCCATGTGATTCTGTATAAATGCCAAGAGGTTTCTCAAGGTTAAGGGCATATAACATATAAATGCTGAGTTGCTAGATCTCACCAGTCTCACAGATGCACAGAAAGAATTCTGACAGAAACACAAGGGGGGGGGGGGAGTATTACTGCCAAACCCCAAATCCCAAGTTGACACTGCCATTTGCCAAAGTTACAATAGGGTTCACGAACTTCAGAGGGGCCAAACTTGCTTCAAGGCCTCATAAGGTTCAATCCAATATTTATGTTACAGTAGTTCGAAAACTGCTGCGAAAGTGTAATATTCTTAAAGAGGAACCCAGACACAGACATTTCTTCCTTATTTTTATGGGAGTGAAGGGGGAATTTACCTTCCTTCTTCTGGAATGGAAGGGTCCAATGCACCATTTACCCCTTTACAGACACATTCCTTTTTTTTCAGCATATTATCCATACTTTCTGTGCGTCTAAGACCTGAGAACCTGAGTTTACAAATATCCTGTTTGCTTAATGCAATTCCAAAATTCATGGCCTAACAGGCAGGTGTTTCCTGATACTTGCAATAAAACTATGTGGGTAGAATGTTGTAACAGCTTGTGCATGATTGCATTGCTGTGATATTCCCAAACACAATACTTCCTTTCATAACACCTAGCTAACTACAAAAAAGCCAAAAGGTAAATTACCATACACCAATATGACTGACCTTTAACATTTAATTTTGAAGAAAATAGTTTGAATTCTCCCATTGGATACATTTAGCCAATCAACCAAAACTCTGTATCCACTCTACAATGCACATGTATCATCCAAGAAAAAAATTATGCTGTCAGACAGAAAAATGAAGCTGAAAATCCATCTACGTGTGAGCTGTTTTGTATATTGCTATGGCAAAATTCATAGAGCTTAGCTGTTACGGCTCATGGCGCAATACCAAGATCAGATAAAGCATGGGAATGACATTAAGAAATTTCACAGAACATTAGTAGAGCTGCACAAACCAAGAATAAGAGCAGTAACATTACAGTTTATTAGGTTCCCTTGCACTTTAATATCATCCTGCAAAAGCTTCGTTGGGACGGAATTCGTAAGTCCAAAATATGGAAGTGATTTGTGAAGTAGGAAAGAACCATATGGTATAGACACAAACTCAACATGCTCCCTGGATTGGAAGTCTATTTACAGTACATTATGAGCAAAATTACACTACCTACAGTACAGTACTAAATTCCTCCAAACCTGTAACTAATCCTAGCAAACTGTAATAAAGTGTTTGCACCGGTACTAAAAATTAGGACCCGGGTACCCGATCGCCATCCCCGTCGGGTACCCGGGTTACCCGGTGTTACATACGACGACTAAAAAATATGAGCATTTTGTAAGGCATACTCCAGAAGACATGCATGGTAACATTAACATCTGTATTGGATAGGTATAGCGATCACAGTTCCCAAGTTCAAAAACATTTGATTTGTTAGAAGGTTTAATCGCCTCGTTTTGTTTTAGATCAAAATGACAAGTAAAAAAAAACGTAACAAAAAACAGTCAAATAAGAAAATTATACTTCCCAAGGCCTATATCAATTTGATATTGAATTTAGGGACGCTTTCCTACTCGAAAAGCCAGCATAGTAAGAGCTCGAAGCTTCTCCTTTTAAACCACTGATTTAAAAATATGAACTAATCAGAGCCCTGTATTATGGTATTCTCTTGCACGTCAAAAATTACTGATTGTAAACAAACGACGTCATGTTTGTGAACTTCCCTCATACTACTTTGCAATGTGCGTTGGAATTATCGCTAATGGGGTATGTACGTTCTTACGTAGCTAGCCTTGTGTCCACATCCAGGCAGGGTAACATAACTTAAACACATAAACTTCGTAGTCTGCTCGAGCGCCATTTTGGGGCAAAATAACGTAACATATACTGGCCTATTTTAAAAAAAAAAATTGTGAATGTTTACGGTGTTATTACATTGATGTCGTTTTACTTTGCAGATAGCGGCAAAGTGTTGATTTGCGTAAAACTGACGCCTTTAACCATTAAGAAATATTCGAGGATTATATTGATAATAAGATCGTATGCAAGGCTCAGTTTACGTAGCATGCTGAACGTTACGGGCACTTTCTTTGCGAGCTGGGCGGGGGTGATACAGTATGTCTTGCTATGTCTGCGTGAAACAGTACGATGTGATTTTGAATCGGCTGTCAGATAGCTTGCTTGCGAGTAAGTTTATAAGCTATATACATGTGATGTGTGAGAAGTAACCCACTACGTGACGATAGCGTGATCGGGCCGCACGCTGATAAAAATTTCAACTTCAGAAACGAAGTACAGACAACTATCAAACTTACACATAATTTGTAGGGGCTCTCTTCATTCTCAGTCTTGGAGAATGTTTACCAAATTGGCAAAATATTTTAGTCCATTACCGTGGGCAACGGCGTAAATGGGATGATCCTTTTGCATGCATTTTTTTTTTTAAGATTCGGGTAGTAGATTTGGAACCGGGTAATACGATGGCGGGCGGGTACCCGGGTTACCCGTGCAACCACTAATGTAATATATAGCATTGTACATGGACAGGGTGCTAGATGCCTAGCTCGTACTTGGACCTAAGGTACTGTATGTGGCGGACCATTGCCAGGATTGGTTGCGGGTACAGTATGTCTGGACTGCAGTGGTGAAAGGGAGGTATACAGTACTGTAGGTAGGGACAATATAGATTTTTATGTTCTCCATGTCCACTTTGGGTTAGAATCATTAGCCTTTCCTAAACATGTTTAGGATGAAATGTGCTCCTCTTGGGCCACGGTTAGAACTGGAATGTATTATATATGGAATGTATTTATGTATGTAAGGAAGGGGGAGTTGGGCTATAGTAACACAGTATATGAGGGCAGACCTGCCAGAAATGCATGCAGATTGGCTAAATGAATAGAAAACCTGAGCCAGAGAGCACAAAATATAAAAGAAATGGTATTGCTGACATGATGAGGAAACATACAACATTTACAGTAGGCCTACAGTAGTCTATATGCTAATTAAGTTGAACCTATGATCATAGTTTCCTTATCTTGTTTTTATTCCCACATTCTTTATTATTAAGGGAAATATTGTGTTTAAATTGCTCCAACAAAGAGTACAAAGAATAAGGCTCCAACACTATCCAACAATTCAGTTTTAATCATAAGCCCCAGCAAAAGCTCTGTCTCTTCAAAATACTATGGGTAAGAAGAGCCATGGACGTTGCACATCATTTGCCATGCTGGATGTTTGGGTGAATAAATTGTTCTTGAGCAACAAACAACTGAATTTCTATCTGTGGGAAACTTACTTTTTTGAAAAGAAGACTACCATACTGCCTTATTTTTGATAATCTATCACCCTGTGCCAATAAATATTAGTTTTGTAAGGATAAATTTTTCTTACATAACAAATGCAGTATTTGCAGAATGTACATGACCAGTTTTTGGATATTTGCCACTGCACACACTGTACATCAAATTTCCTTGAACACAGAATGGCCACAAGTTGTTGCATACTTATTCTCTAATTTTAATTCTGTACAGTAGTCACATTATCATGCATGCTTTTTATTTTTGAGTGAAGGAAAAATTAAGCTCATATACTGTGAGAATCAAGTATCATATTTCATCACAAATATTTTTAGGAACCTGCAGAGCAATTAACTCAACCGTTTAACAATCACAAAACAGGCTCAATTGTTTTTGTAAAGGTGGAAAAAGGTTGAAATTACTGTAGCTTAGCAGCTCCTTCATGGAAAACTGGAGAGAGATTTGATCAACTGAAAGGAAATTTCACTTTATTGTAAATGTATGAAAAAACATCTAAAGAATTATGGGCAATTTTTCTAACTTCCTGAAAAAAATTCCTACAGTCCTACCTATATATGTTACATACAAAGTAGGTACTGTAAGCCTGCACCTACAATAAGCTTCACAGTCATTTTAAAAGATTCATGAATCAGAAGCACCAATAAAGGCAAATTAATTAAACTGCTGGCATGCAGTCACTCACTTTAAACATATCGAAGAAGACGTTGCAAGGCGAACAGAAAATGACCGTTTCATCAAGAGGATGAAAACATTAATTATTCAATACATGAAATGCACAGGTCAGTTGTGGGTGTTCATGAGAGCCTTGGAGTACTTCCATCATTCCATGATGAGAGAAGGTGTGTATTACAGTAACTGTGTAACGTAATGACAAGGTTATCAACTTTGTCAGAAACGGTGATTGATCACAACTCACGAACATGTTGGTGATTTCATACACCAAGCTGCTTAAGTTAAAGGGAAGAGCAGTTGTCCCAGCTTGGAAGTACTGTAGAAGACTGTCATGTTTCATGTCACATGTAAAATTTACTAGAATGTACTGCTTGGTTTACTTGAATTACAGCAGCAATATTTAATTCATTGACTATGATGAAAGATAAAATGAAAAGAAATGAGAAAATTGGGAGACTTAGCTGTTGCTTCAAAATAAGTTTGGGGAGATGCACAGCTCTTGACCTTAAAGGCCCAGTTCTCTCACCCCAAACAGTAACCATTCTCCTAACCTTCTTACTTAGGCCCCTCCCACAATTGTCTGAAATTCATCCTCATCCAGACACAATCTCAGTTGATTGCTTCAAGGTGAGTATAGAAAAACTCAATGTATATAATCAAAACACTCTCAGTACTGTTCATGCTGTGTAATATAAGCTTTGGCACTCTGAGTTGTTTGAATTAGCTGTCAATCAAAGAGCTGAGCCAATTTAGAATTTCCATACATGGGTACCAAAATTGTAGTTTGGGTGAGAGGTTTGGACCTTTAAGGCAAGAGTTGAGTTTAAGATTTTGCAGGTGTGCTACAAATCACCATCCTCAAGAAATTAAGGAGTCTGGTAGGTGTGCTGTTTTACTTAAATCTGACAGATTTATATAAACTCAATCTCCATCTAGGTGTGCAAAGAATCACAGTGATTTGAGGCGAGTGATGGTGTGCACACCCCAAAATTCAAGGCCTGCCTAAAGGAGCTATAGAGTTGATATCGATGACTTTAATACTTTGGTGTTGAAGGTCTATGACCTACTAGAGAATTGGGAATTTTCCCTGGTAATTGACTATAGTATTTGCCTTTAATATTGCTTGCAATGGTTTTGCTCAATAGAAAAGTGGCCATGAATAAACCAAAAACCAAACTGAACTGTTAATCAACACCTCTGAGTATCCATTTTATATGGGGATTGGCTTAGTTTGACCAATTGTCAAAAGTAATTGTAAAAAAATACAGGTTTGGAAAAATTTGGTGAATTCGACAACACCCTACGTAACATTTTAATGATCCTGGTTTAACAGAGGATGGTCAGAATACTGTATGACAGAACACAAAGACAGCATTGGTACAATATTGCCAGGACGGTACCACAGGGCTAAAAGGAACACAAAAGAATTGGAAAAGATGAAAATAAAGTACAAACTATTTTCTCCTGATAATAGCAAGTCAACTGGTTAAAGTTCAGATGAGGTTTATCTTACCCATATTTTTTCATTTAATTTAAATTAGCCATTTTGAGCATGTCAATTCTGATTTTGAAACAACCACATCAATTAGAAAAAGTTGAAAGATCATGCCATACTGTATCATATGGTCACAAAGTCCAAACCTGAATTAAGGAAAAGTTCTTCTTTGCTTAATTCAGGTTTAGGTTAGTTAGACAATGTGTCTACAGCAGCAAGACAAGTTAGTCAACCGTGTCATATTTCTGTTTCCATTTTATATTTTTTTTATACTTTTATTTAAATGTAACATTTTTTCTTAAGTATCTCCTATTGTAAATGGAGGTGCTGCTGAAAGACTGGAAAATTTCATGGGAGACTCCCTGCAGACTCCCAAGTTCCCCCTCCCTGGTTATTACACCACTGCTACAGGATAACATATAACAGGATGTAGTGTATAAATATAGTGTGTAATGCAGAGCCCTATAGAGTACATAACATGTACTGTGCATGTAGCTCTATTCAAAGTACATACTTAGGCGCTTAAGTGTATACCAGCAAATGATTCATCACACTGTACTCATATCTTATTGTTATCTTATATTTGTGACAAAAGCTGCTGGTCACACTTCAAAGGAATGTATTGCAGACTGAAGTATAAATGAAATTTAATTTTCATGCCAAATATAGTTAAATACAACTGTTGTATGCTGTGACACAAATTATCTGTTATGAATTGACAGATTCTACATTAATACTAGGGTACTGTAGCCTATCTAGGCATGCAGGCTTATATGCATTTCAGTTTGGTATCTTACAAAATGAACTGCTTTAACATGAGTCAATTAGTCCAAGACAATTTAAAATTTCTGCAAGACTAACAATATTTCAAAAACCTGTGCAAAAGCTTGTTCTGTGGAAAATCAAAAATTTTAAGTACAGCAACATAATTTTAATGAATTCATGAATGAAGAAGTGAAACAATTAGTTACAGTACGTCTTGATAAGTCCAGTTGTATAATTACCAGAAGGTTTTTTTTTTTTTATTCATTGTGTGATTATATTGCATTTCTGAAAAGTCTAGCAAATTTCTGAAAAGTATAATTTCTAAACAATCACCAGAACTGCCACATTCAATGCAGGATAAATGGTTTTCTGCTAATTGGTTTCCCTGCGACAACCATTTCATTTTCCTTAATAATAAAGGCATACATAATGGCAGGTTTTGTACACATTCAAAATGACAAAATTCCATGTCTAATTTCCCATGACTTTCTTAAGGACCTTTACTGACATTTCCAGTACCTTTAAAGGCAGTCAGATCCCATCTTTTTTTTTTTTTTTTTTTGAGGCATCTGTTTTTTTTTTTTTCTGAGGCAGTGAGAAAACTGGAACTATAAAGTCCACTTCACAAAAATCTCTGACCATTCCAGGACCTTTCGAAAACAATTGCTCATTTTCCCTGGCTTTCCAGGTGTGAAAATCAAAATTTGCCTTTTCCTGAAGTGCCAACAACTTTCCAAGTCTGTATGCACCCTGCATAATAACTCCACTTCGAAAGATATTGCATACTATGAAAAATGTGCGAGATGAAAATTTTACAAAGAAAGTACTAAAAAAACATGAGGCTTGACTGGAACTATCTTATAAGCTGGATAAAAATTAATGGTCCTGAAGGTCATACAAGGCCCACCTTGACTGATAATTATAGAGTAAATGTCTGGAACCCTGCAGGAAGTAAGAGTACTACTGAAGTGGAGCTTTTTTATACAGAGAGCAACATCTTCATCATCTGAAAGACCATCTGAAGATATTGCTCTCCGTAAAAAAAAATGATTCCTGTTGTTGTTATTACTATTACTATTATTATTACCGCAGTTATAATTATTGTTAAGTGTTTTCAACTTTGTGCTCTCATAATTCTATGCTGGTATTCACTTTTTGTACAGTACAATGTGTAATCTTGCTATTTTTCCATCCCTCTCTTTTTAAGCCCTCAATATTATACACATTTGTTTCTGCTAATGTAAACAGACAAAATTGTTAGGAAACCTTGAGTAGCTATCGTTTAACAATTAACAGTAGCAACAACAGCATATACTGTAGCTTACTGTGCAGAAATAGAGAGCAAAATGTTGCATCCTACAATTACAGTATGTTAAAATCTATTCTATAAATTTTGTATTTTCTATATTTAACAAAATTTACCTGTTCCACAGGATTGTCAATCTTAGGGAGGCTATTAGTAAAATTTTTAGTTTCAACTAAATTCTGACTGAGATAAGACCTTCTCACCCAGGTTTATCCTGATTTGTTAGGGGGGCCCTTCAGTATGTGAAGTGACATAGCTACTACACTGTGTGATTGTAAGATGTAATTTGAATAAGTCTTCAAGAGACATTAGTGCTTTTAAAATGACAGAAGCAAGCTTCTACTTCATTTGACAAATCTGTTTAACCATTTAATGGATTTGCCTTTCTTAGCTTCTCCATAACTCTATGACACTCTATATTATAAAAGGCTTGTAGTGCATATTCAAACTCGGCATTTGCAGAAATGTATGAAATGCTGTAGAAGCAATACGAGTTTTAACAGAACGCACTTCGAATTGCTTGAATAAAACTGTATCTTACTTCGATCTTGAAAGTTGAAAAATTCCCTCACACTACAGGCGAGAAAAAATACAGTGTGCTCATCTTGTACAGTATTACTTGAAATTAAATTGCTCAACTGTGCAATGCTGCAGTCATTAAATATTACAAAGCAAAAGAGGATTTTGATTACTATGTTGTCCCCTCAAACAATAACTCAGTGTGCGTTTCTCCATGGACATTTTTCTTACTCATAACTCCACCAATAACATTTTCATATCAGTTGATCAAAACAGATCTATGTTCTTCCAGTATCATATTCTGGTGTTTTTATTTTGCAACTTGTATGCGTTGCAATGATGAGCCAATAAGCCACAGTTGTAGGGATTTCATTTTTTTTTCTGGGGGTTTTGGGGTGGTGGAGGGTGAGGGTATGAAATGTAGACAATTTTTCTCAAGTGAGTCAGTTTGTGGATAAAAAATTTACCTTTGCTAGCTTACATGTATAAATCCTGCACAAAAAGGGGGGGAGGGGCAGGAGTGTGGAGGGGGAGAAAAAATTTACTGCTCTTTATCAGTGAAATCTGGGATGATTTTTTTGTACCAGTGTTGGTGCTATAATTCAAAACTTGTTTGGAAGAGATAGATTACAGATCACTTAGGAATCAGGCAGGAATTGCCAGTATATGAATATCTTATAACAGGACTTTTAAAATGAGTCTGGGAATTGGCCGATAAACATGCCTAACACCAACACTGATATTTTTTGTAGTATAACCCCAAAGTATGTAAACTGTACTTTCCTTATTCATCAACATAATTTACTTGAAGAAACTATGTGGTTGTGGCACTTCTTCATTAGGTCTTCTATTTAGATACTTTCCTGAAATATTTCACATTCATAAATGAACAAGGAGCTGTACTAATATACAGTATTCGACATGCAAACAGGTGCCAGGTGATAGGTGATTGGGTTAGGCCTTTTTTTATCCTTAAATCAACTAGAAAGCCAACAGGCTTAGTGATTCCTTGCCATATGATATATCAATAGCAAACATGGAAACAAACATGACATGCATGAGATCCCATACAATTATCCTACTGAACTGAGATACCTTACTAGTAAGGCCAAAACTTTTTGACCTCATGTGACCCAAAATGACCTTTCGACCCCTTATAAACAATAGTGATCACCTCACCAACACGTCCATCAACATGAGCAATTCAAAATTAAGCTTAGTACAGTATGAGCATGGAAGTACTACCTCCATGGTATGAGATCCCTCACAGTTATCCCCCTAAAAATATTATGTTTAAAGGGTTTTATCTTTTGTCACCTCAAACCTTTGATCTCCACAAACAAGAGGAATTGCTCACACAGCTTTAACATGCCAGAAAACTGTTTTGTCTCATTACTTGATAAAGCGGTATTTTGAAACCATTTTTATCCAAAGTTTGATCAATGGGGACAGCTCACCTTCTGAAGTCTCTGTCTTCTGATGCCTCTATGTTTCCAAAAGTCTGCTATTGAGGTTAGTGTTTAAACAAGTCCTCATCCAAACACTCTCCTACATGCATTGGATCAAAAACTGTGTTCTCACATACCTTACACTCGAGGTAACACTATGTTACCTCACGCTCGAGTAACGTGGGACCACGGGTTAACGCAGGGTCGGTGTTTAAATTTCGGTCCACCCCAAATCGCAGGGTTAAGCAGTTTTAAACATCGTGTTTGTTTTAATCAAGCAAGGTCACAGGCATTTATGGCACTGATGACAGGTATTTTCTTACATTTTACTGTAATCGGTGTGTAAAATATTTGACCTCGTTACTATGGTAATGCTATCCAATCAACGAAACACTGGGTATGTGAGAACACAGACTAGAAAACACAGGGTTAGCCTGCGGTTTTGTCTGATTGTAAACACGAGTTAACACTGGGTGTTGCAGGGTATGTGAGACCAAGCCTAAAGAGACATCTGAACAGAGATGTGTAACCTTGGCTATTAGTGATGGCAATTTTTGCTTTATGGGGGAAATGCCCCGCCCATTGTCTATGGTATCCTTTGCAAATTAACAAAAGCTGATATCTCTATTAATCCATAATTTAACAAGACTTTTAATTTGCCTTTTGTCTACTGTAGGTACAGCATAACACACAGTCCAAGTTTTCCTTGTTTGATACACAGGATACAACATTATGCTTGCTCTTATTACCTGAACTAATCTTAAACGACAGCAGCAATACAAAATAAAATCTTAATACTTTTGAAAAGTGTCATTAAGGGTAATCTTGAAGCAATGGTTCTATGCGTTAAGCTTAATGATACACTTCTTTTTTTTTTGGGGGGGGGGGGGGATATAGACATGGATAAAAATGAAATGTGAGACAAGAATTCCCACTCGATGATGATATTTGACATAACTATAATCCTTCACATAGGGGTTACTTTTTTGGTGCAGTTATCCAGATATATGCAGAGATGAGGCAAGTAGTATGCTGATACATTTTATGCTATCAAAAATTTAAAACAAATTTTACAATGAAACTTAAGTGATAAATAATCACTGTAGAGCATATTGAAAATGTAAAGCAGAAGCACCAATGTAGATAGACACCAATGTTTCAATCTGTGTTCAACAAAAATCCTAATACAAACACACTATTTGTTCAATTCCACCAGCTTTTATGTAAAGGACACTATTTTTGAAGGGTGTCAAGCTACAGTATTTCTAAGATGACTTTCAGTTTAGAAACTTGATCAAGTGTACCTGAACTTCTCCATCTCCAGACAATGGCTAGGCAAACAACTTTTATTTGTGGTCAGATGAGACACCATAATGTGGACAGTTATTTTATGCTTGATTTTGCAGAGGTGTGACTTTCATGGAGGTCTGACATTTTGACCACAAATAGAGTACTAAATGCATGCAGGGAATGGCAGGAAATAGGAGTATATACAAACAATGGGCTGTCATGGTTGTTATGTAATGAGATAAAAATAAGCTTTCTTCAGAGGGTTTATAAGAGTCAATTAACACCACTTATACAGTAAAAAGCTTAAGTCCATTGAGCTGTATGTTTGTATGAGGTAATCCTTCAGGACACTGTTGTGGGGATAACTGGCAGTCAACTGTGAAAAATAAGGCCAGATAACTGTTACCAAATGGCAAAGAATGGGTCAGTCACAATTTGATTCACTCTATTAGGTACTGACAGTTCATGTGCGCTGAAGGGTATTTGATACCAAATGATCAGTATAAATTAGGTTCTTTTTTGTAAAGCTAATTAACTGTGATATATCTAATTAATCAATTCCCATTTCCAATTCATGCATGCTTGCATGCACATGTCCTCATGAGGACAGTAGGCACAAGGATTGCCAAATATTAGCACTTTTTGCCACTAAATTTAATGTTTTCTTCAGGTTTTTCTTTAAGATTATTGAAAAAGCAATGTAAGTATGTTATAAAAGAGATTCTTGTGCATCACACAGAATACTCTCTGTTCAAAGTTTACACTTATGAAGTTCCACATCAGTCATCTACTTAGTGTGCATAGAAGCATCTTCTAATATTTTCAGACTATGTCCCTAAATGACCCTTGTACAGACTGTTTAAATCAGTTCATCAGTTTCATGAAAATCTATTTACTTGTGGCTGCAAAATCAGCATACCCATGAGCATTGAAGCATGTATGCTAGCCTGATGAACACATTTTGCCTTTTAAGATTTTATATTTTGCTCTGCCCACTTTTCATGTATTAATACTTGGAGCTTAATGTAATAACAGGGTACAATTTCATGCCAGAATCAACATACTGCACAGTGTTCTACCATGTGATGTGCCTTTTTGTGCACCTAAGACCTTCTTCCTATGCGTTTGCTTCAGTACTTTACAAATACATTTTCAAAATTACCTCTCTAAAGAATTTAAATAGTGAAGTTAATGATCTGTTCCAAAAAAACTATATACCTATGCCTTTTACATTACCCATGCCAAATTATTCGTACCCTTTCACCCTAACCGCTCATGTATATTAACTTCAACAGTTATACTCTTTTGAGATTAAGTGTTTGCAAGGTTTAGATGTTTTGAACTCTGATGACCCCAAATGACCTTTGACATCCAATAAAAACAATAGGGGTCATCTACTCAATATGGACAATCCACTTAGTAAATATGAGATTCCTGGCAGTTACCTTTCTTGACATATGGTGTTTACAAGTTTTTGAGCTTTTCATCTCTAATGACCCCAAATGACCTTTGACCTCCACCAAAAATAATGGTGATCATCTACTTAATATGGGCAATCCACCTGCTATGTATGAGATCCCTCACATACTCCCTTCTTGAGATACAGTGTTTACAAGATTTTGAGCTTTTTTCCTCTGGTGACCCCAGATGACCTTTGACCTCCATCAAAAACAATAGGGACCATCTACTCGATATGAACAATCAGCATGGTAAGTATGAGATTGCTCACATTTTTCCTTCTGGAGATATCGTGTTTACAAGCAATTTCCAAGGCATTTACATTTTGACCTCTGGTGACCCCAAATGACCTTTGATCTCTACCAAAAAAAATAGGGACCATCTACTCAATGTGGAAATTCTACATGCCAAGTTTGAGATCCCTGGGGATTACCCTTCTTGAGATATCGTGTTTACAAGCAGGCGTCACACACACACACACATACACACACACGACATCACCATCGCATAGATTCCTTGCCTGCCTTCGGCAAGGAATCAATAAGCTGCTACATATGAGGTTCCTCATCATGTCCAACCCAGGGACCACAAAGATGGGGGGGGGGGGAGAACAATGCAAGCAAAATCAAGTTGTGTAAAAGCTGGACCTTCCAGGATGTTGTTCAGCAGCGACGAAATGGAACGCGTTCCATTTGGTGGTACATTCGAAAAGAGGGGCTTCAACGGGTAGTTATTAGTATGGGAATCTATGGAGTTTCCCCACACATAGATGAGGGCATACATTTACCTACCTTTTACATCCGAAAGGTCAGTTTTTGAGCACTTAACTGGCAGAAGATGATGTTCACATTACTTCTACTTTCAGGAAAGAGCACCACAAGCTAGGTGCTTCAATGCTGGCAGTCCATCTATCTCTGTTTTTGCATCCTGCATCATGCAGCAATTTAATTTATACTGCAAAAATTTGTTGACTTAGAGTAAAACTACAGTACTGGTTTTACTGATATGCAATTAGGTTTTACACACATTTATTTTTTTAGACATGCAGAAGTTGCACATACGAGATATTAAACTGAAGATGTAAGAAAGAGTACCAAATAGAAGAGTATGTATGGAGGTTGACAGAGAGTATTATGGGAGAGGGGGGGGGGTGGTATGTCACACAGAACATTCCTCCCCATATATCTAGAGTAGATATATAACTCTGTCCATACACTTCACTCCCTCTTCCATGAGGCAGTATCCATGCACCTGGTATTGCTACTTTAACAAAAAAAAGAAAAAACCAAAGATATTGCAAGTAGGTAAGTAGCGTAGGTTACAATTAAATATTTTAATAAGAAGTACTTACAGTTTTATTCTGTACCTAGACATCTGTTTCTATGCTCATGGAGTTGATGTTCATATTGATACAATTTCCTTGCACGTTGTTAGGCTTTGTATTTTCATTATGATTAGATTTGTTATTATCCCCTCCCAGAAGGCCTTCCTCCATTTCCACCACATCTGCTGAATTATCAGTCTCCTCAAAGCTTTTACTCCGACGGCTTCGACGGCTGGAGGAAGGAGATGGCATCATGAAGCCTGGTCCACTTTGTACGTGGGAATAGGTACCTTCATCATTCTCCGCCTCACGGTGGTAAAAATAATTGAAGTTCGAGACAATGACAGGCACAGGGAGTGCTATAGTGAGCACACCAGTTATAGCACACAGGGATCCAACTATCTTAGCACCAGTACTTTGGGGTTTCATGTCTCCATAGCCTACAGTTGTCATGGTAACCACAGCCCACCAAAATGCATCTGGGATACTTCTAAATACTGGATCTCCCTTGTCGTTTTTACTCTCCGCATCTGCAAAATAAACTGCACTCGAAAAAAGAACAACACCAATGCATAGAAAGAATATGAGGAGTCCCAGCTCCCGCATACTGGCTTTGAGAGTTCTTCCCAGGATTTGTAAGCCACGTGAGTGTCTTGACAACTTAAAGATTCTAAAGACACGAACCAGTCTGACTACCCTGAGAATAGCAAGTGACATTGTCTGGTTACTGTTGTTTTTACCAGCATCCTGGACAGGTTTCCACGACTGAGCAATCACGGTACCTTCTTGGATAAAATAGGGCAATATTGCTACTAAATCTATTATGTTCATGACATTTTTAAGGAAGGCAAGCTTGCTTGGAGATGATATGAAGCGAACAATAAACTCAAACGTAAACCAAATAATGCATATAGTTTCTATAATGAAGAACGGTTCTGTTACATGCTCTACAAAGTTCTCTTCTGTTGGAGATTCTGGGGTACTAGTTGTGGAGGTCGCCACACCGCATTTGTTGTAAGTGGCCGTATTTGCATCCCCCACAATTTCTGGCATTGTCTCCATGCAGAATGTTATAATGGAAACAAGGATGACAGTTACAGAAATAATTGCAATCACACGAGCTCCCCGTGAACTCTCTGGGTATTCAAAGAGCAGCCATAACTTTCTCTGCCAACTTTTGGTTGGCAGAATTCTCTCTTCTTCTTGGATAAAGCCCTCATCCTCTCGGTACTTCATCAAAGCATCTTCTCCTAGTTCAAAAAACTTAATCTCCTCTGTGAAAATATCGATGGGAACACTCACAGGTCGTCGTAACCTACCACCGCTCTGGTAATAGTACAGTATCGCATCAAAGCTAGGCCTGTTTCGATCAAAGAAATATTCGTTGCGTATGGGATCGAAGAAGCGGATTCTTCTCTGTGGATTGCCTAAAAGTGTATTTGGAAACTGACAAAGGGTTTTGAGGTGGGTTTCATACCTTAGTCCACTGACATTTATCACAATGCGCTCCCATCCAGGGTCCTGCTCATCGATATCTATGTTGCTCTCGACAGACTCATCGTCGTTTGGATACAGAAGCTGAGGCATCGGTTGGGACTGAGGCTCCTTAGCAGAAGGGTATTGCTTTGATTTTGCCACGTTGCGAGGGGTGCTATAAGGGGCAACAGCCCCAGCCCCTGTTCCACTGCCACCAAGGGAATCATGCGTACCCACGTGGAAGGCCGCTTCCATATTGCCAGAGCGCAATGATTGGGGTTTGTGCCTCCCCAGGTTTGACAATATTGGGTGCAAACCCCAACGCTCAATAAAATCAAGTTTGTGATTCCCCACGTTGGCCGTCGATCGCCTCTGTCTGTCACCCATATAAACTCTTGTTTCTCCTCTCTATGTAAGATCACTTATCTCCCCTTCTTCCTCCTTCCATGCAAGTCTCTTACAAAATTTTGTGTCATGAAAACAGATGGCTGTTCATGAACATAAACCTTTGATGTCTTTTTTTCTCTTCATTCCAAAGAGTACAGCATAATGATTGTTTTGCAAGCAGTTTCGACAGATTTGGAATAGATAATTGAGAAGCAAGTCAGGAGGGACGCTAATATCCACTGCAGTTCACAATTTATTACCATCCAATGACAACCTTACTCCTCCAATGCCGTTCTGTTGCAAGACCTGCGGAAAGTTGAAAAGAAAAGGATTACATAGTAAGATGGAAGTGGAGAATGACAGCACAGACAAGTAGTACATACAGTTGTATGATACATAATGAGCAAACTTGTGCCTTGTAAGTTGATAGGAATGAATATGCAAACACAATTTTTTGATGAGTGCAAGAATGTCAGGAGTTGATACTTTTAGAGAGTATATGCTGATACCAGGTAAAGATTTTCCTCTAACAAATCATAAAATCCTTTTCATTTTAAACTAAAAATAAAGCTTGGAATTTACCTTTTACAGTATGAGCTTGAACACAATCCACAATTTCTGGATTACAACAAACAGTACTGTTGACATTGCTCAAAGAAAGTTCCTTTCAGCCACGTACTATATATGAACAACTAAACATTTGGTGGGAAAATGCAGGAGAACACATATACTTCTTTCCATGGCTTGAGTAAATTAATAACTCAAAAAAAAAATTTGCAGAAGAGTACTGTGAACAACATATCTGAGGATCCATTCAGTGACTCTCTGTTTGTTGATCACTTTATAATGAGGTTATGATTCCGATCAAGTGTGAAATCAAAAAAAAAAAAAATGTGTGAAAGCATTCTTAGCCTAGATGTATCTGTAGATAATTCTGAGCTCTCATTGTACAATTTCTACCTATACTTTGTTGCATTCATGATTCCACCACGGAACTGCTTTCGATCAAGATGTCTTGCAGAATTCCTTTGAAACAAGGATTGTACATTTACCATTTAAGGTCACCTAGAAATCTTTCAATTATCTAACTCTCGAGATTTCTATCACAACCAAACTGTATTAGAAGGTCAACATAGAAAAGGCTGTCTGCTTTATCTTCAGAAAAACTGTTGCAATTTTATCTAATGCCATGCAGGGATTGTAAGTTGTCTGAAAAACTTGCACTTATTTCTATCTGTGGTTGCTTGATATCGTATTTGAGACCGGGTCAAATCCACTTTACTTCCCAGAATGTGAAATTGTTAAGTTGTGAAGAGAGACAGGTTATGTTCCTTCCAGGGAGGTAGCTGCAGTAGTAGGTGGTGGTGGATGGTGACACCCAGCACTCCAGGCAAACTAAAACATCTCTCCCCACCCACTACAAATCTTCCTAATTGGACCTTAAACTAGTGGTAAGCCCCAAATTCACTCCCTTAAGTAAAATGAGATAAAAATGAAACATTAATGCCTGAAAAATGGGGTAGATGCCATGGGGTGGGGATGAGGTACTTTTCCCAGATCACACAATTATCCAGCACACAACTTTTGCTAGCTACATCCCTGGTTCCTTCATTGCAGTATTAAAACTTGAGGAAACTAATTTATCTGTAGAATGTCAAGAGAGAATAAGGATTAACTGCCAATTGATCTCATTAGCATTGTGCACCTACATGAGGTTGGGGCATTAACATTGGTTGTATCTGTTAAACAGGACTTGTTTCTTGTCAGTTGCTGAAACCTGGGCTTATAAAATCTTAGCAGTAGACCTACATACTGTATAACTAACACATTAAACTATCCTGCATGAATCAAGGATCACTGTACAGTAGTTGACTTGAATGATGTTGCTCAGTAAATGATACCCATCTGGACATGTTAAATAAAGGAGAGGAATACCTTTGAGCAAGAACCGCAAAGATGTCAGGATGATGGTGGCAAGAGTGGATGCAGGGTACAAGGAGGGCTATGAGAATGTATTGTTCAGCTATGGACATTTTGGTTACCTAATACTAGGAACTCGGGCTTTTATTTTCTGGAACATTATTATAGGCCATTTAGCCCCCTGCCCCATGCAAAATTGGCACCACAAGCCTTTTGGGGCCACAGCTCATCTGTACTCAACTGAGTGGGATTTAAAGGACCAATCCTCTCACTCCAAACTAGTTCTTTTAGGGGTTTACCAAATTTCTCAATTGGCACAGCTCTTTGCTTAACAGCTATTTCAAACAATGCAGAGTACCAAAGCTTATATTTCACATCATGAATGGTACTGAGGGTGTTTTGATCATACACATCGAGCTTTTTTATGGACTACTCACTCTAAGGCAATAAACTAATCTGGATGAGGATGAATTTCAGACAATTGTGGGAGGGGCTTAAGTATACGAAAGGTTAGGAGAATTGGTACTATTTGGGGTGAAAGAATTGGGGATTTAAAGTATAAGCATATTATTTTAAGATCCACTCTTTCTTCATCATTCAAATAATAGCTCCCTGTTCCAGCTGATTGTGATCTTTGTATAATGAACATTTATTTTAATTCAATCTTTTCAATTTAGGTATAACAGTAGAGGGAAAGGAAAACAGTCCCTTCAAAACCTCATCCCTCCACCACTCAATAATAGGAAACCAACATCACAAAGACTATGCAGCGTTCGATTTTCGTGGTTGTCCAATTGTTCAGGACAACTAAAATTCCATGGGACAACCAAAAGGTAAGAGTTGGTTGTCGGATGGACAACCATTTTTCTCTGTGAATGAAGAAGTATACTGCTGACTGATTAACTCTTCCAACTTTTTCCATCATACAATATTTCAGACACAGGAGTGTTTGTCTCTCAAACATCAAATTCTTTTAATCTTCATGACGAACAGTGCTGTACATGAACACAATTACTGTTTGCTCAATTACTGTAATTGAGCAAAAATGTTTTGGACAACCACATTTACTTTTGGACAACCAAAATTAGTGAAATGGTTGCCTGATGGACATCAACCATAAAATTTTTCTGAGAATCCAGGCCAGACTATGTGTGCCAAATTTACATGACCTGTGCAGGTCGGTTGCTTGCCGTTTGGTCTACCCCCGGAAAATAAAATGATCTTCTGGGTGTTACATGATCAACGAAGACACCAAATCTGCCTTCGCTATCTCCTAAAACACAAAATCAAGACACGAAATCACATGGTTTTGTGTTTTCAGATATAGCAAAGGCACATTTGGTGTCTTCGTTGATCATGTGACACCCGGAATATCGTTTCATTTTCCGGGGGGTAGACCAAATGGCAAGTAACCGAGCCGCATGGGTAATGTATACAAAATACAGAACTACATGCTTTGTAGCTGCTCTGGGTGAAGCTAAAAGTGCAACCTTATTTCCTAGCATGTACTGTATAAGCACTGTAAATTTTACATAACCTCAAACTCCCCTACATAATTGTAGTAGGACTGTATTTTACACTTTGCACATAGGCCAGCTATCACACTAAAAGCATATATTGCTCAAACATTCATTATTTATATACATGAGTCCGATACATGAATTTGCCTTTCAGCGAAGAGTAAAATTAGTTGGCTCGCGTGTTCGTGAAATTGGAAGGCCTGTGAAAGGTGTACCCCTTATTCATTATGGATAAAATATCTGACATGATACCAGAGTGGCTTTGCCGAGGAGATCAAATTGAATTTACTTTATCATTGAAGGGTTCAAACATTTTAGATTGAATTCATTTATCATCAGAACAAGAGTAATAGACAGCAATGGTATATGATGTGTAACAGTTTCTACCAATTTCTATTTACTGTAAAATGTTAAAAAGCATAATTATTTAATGTTCATTCTACATTGTGTGTGACACACTGAAATCATTCACAATTGGGCCTTGCAGATATACTTTTTGAAATAATGCTAAAACGGATCCTTTTTATCCAAAACTGGGATCAGCTATTTCAGGAATGGGCTAAATATTGGATACTGGATATTGCTGAAAACTAGAGTGATTACTTCTGCACAATAGAACTTTCAAATTAATCTCTTACAACTGTAAAATGTAAGAAATACTGCAGAACTACAGAAGAATGCAAAAATACAATTGTGATTTTGTTGTTGCAAATTTTTATCTAAATAATGAAGGAAAAGGTATCCATGGATATTCACTTCACACCAAATGTAGATACCTCCAAGCAGTAACTTGTATTTTTAGAAAACGACATTTGTGATCATAAAGCAAATACTAAAATTAATATAAAAAAAAATAATACGGTTTATAGAACGATGCTGGCACATTTCAATTGCCAAATTAATTCAACGGACAGACATACGGGGAATAGTTATCAGTCCGGGAGATTCTCCGAAAACGGAGAACTTCAAATTCTCCGTTTTCGGAGAATATTTAAGCGCCATTTTGAAATTTACCCACAATGCTGCACTATTTACACAATAAAAAACATAAGGTTCAACCTTTGAAACCCTTCTGGAAAATTAGTACCCGCTTAGGAAAGGTCAAAAACTGAATATTTGTGTCGCTGAAATTGTTATCTACAACTTTTCCGTGCACTAAATGGAAGTCCACCGTGCCACTTTTGAGAAAATACCGATTAAAGTAATGACACTTTCCGATGACCCTCATTAACAGACGCAGTACAGTCATCGCTGCCGTTGCACATATCGTTATTGCAGGATCGTTAGTTGGTGTCCGCACAAAGAGAACGCGTTCCTTCATAACCCTTTGTTTGACAGCTCAGTATATTACACGAACTTGCTTTAAACTTTCAATTTGAGTACTGCTAATTTCCTCAGTCTTCATGAATTATTTTAGGTGTAAGGAACTTGACCCTAGAATAAAGCACGTTGACGAGTGTAAACAGTACTAATCCTACACACTAAACAGTTCAGACTACTGTTCCCAGTTCACGTTACTCTAAACTGCAGCCGTGCGGCATTTGAATGAAACACGAGATAAACTTACAACAATAAGAATGAATCACTGCTGAGGATGAGTTCTTGTTACTCGTTCTAGTTATCTTTTCACACCTTACTGTATAAAAAACGGTCCTACGAAATATCACAGTGTGCGTTCGCTTCGTTAGTTGTATACTGTTACAGGATGCATCATATGTGTTTGTCTGAGAAGCAACGGCTGTTACGAGAATAAGGCTCTAAATATTTATACAACACTTTGCATAAAAATTCTCCATTTTTGGAGAAAGTGAAGTTCTCCGATAACGGAGGATCTCCCGGACTGGTTATGAAAATTGGGTGACTTGTTTTTTGATACTTTACTGATGCAGTGTGAGAATGCCTTCTCAAAAGTCTGCTTAAAATTCATTTAAACACAACATGTCATGTTACATTTTTTCAAAAGTAAAATCATATAAAGCCGGAAGTTTGGCCAGTCACACAATTTTATCAATATATATTGAATTTAGCCAAGAGTCGCAAAAGAGTAAAATTCATTAACATGTTTTCAATTCCGTTTTGTAGTTTCCCCTGAAAATATGTGGGATCATTTCATCCATTGGTAGAGATACATTTTATCTGGTAATTTTCTGATCAAATAGCTGCAGCTTAGATCCCCCTATAAGCCTGGGAAATGTCATTTTCAACTGTCTCAGGGGTCTGATTTTTTAACATTTTTTGTTTTGCTCTGCGCCAACTAGTGGTGGATCTTTGCTTAGTCTTCCTAGCAGCATTTTAGTTTCAAGTGAACAATTTTTTGCAAACAGAGCCTTGAAATATAGACTGCTAAGACCCTCCTCCCCCCATAAGCATAGGAAATGACATTTTGGACTATCTGAAGGGTCAGATTTTTCAAAATTTCCTGTATGTTTTGCCCTAATTTTTGGTGGTACTCCACTTAGACTGGCTTTATAGTAAAATTTAAGTTTCTAGTGAACATTTTTTGCAAAAGGAAACTGAAAATAGCGACTGCTTAGATCCCCCTATAAGCCTGGGAAAAGCAATTTTCAACTGTCTGAGGGGTCGGATATTTCAAAATTTTCTGTACGCTTTGCACCAACCAATAGTCTTTCTGTCTGAATTTTAGTTTGGAATGAAAGTTTATCTGAAATTGAAACTTAAAATAGCCACTGCTTGGCTCCCCTTTATAAGCCTGGGAAATGTCTTCGACTGCCTGAGAGGTACAAATTTTCTAGAGGCACCGCACCAACCAGTGGTGGTGCTCCGCTTTGACTGTCTTTAATATGGGCAGAATTACATTTTTCAGGCAAAAATCTTCTGCCCCCAAACTTAAATGCTCCCCTTTGCCTATAAAAATACCTTACTCAGGCGTGAACTGGAACAGCTGCTTCCAACATACCGCAGGATTCAGGATTTGCAATCCTAGGATACATAGTTCAGTGGAGTCAGTATCTCAAAAGTGTGTTTGAATCTGAGAAAAATCACAAATTTTTCTCACCAGAATTAAAGACAATGAAACCTGGCAAATGCCATTTCCAGCTGTTAAAATCCAATCTTTGCACACCTTGCACCAACCAATGGTGGCGCTACGCTTAGATAGTAAACTTCAGCCCCATACAAAAGTATCCAGCCCCCCATAACCCCCCTACGAAAAAAATCCTAGCTACGCCACTGGGGCCAGATCATTTGCTGTGAACTGTGAACTCAATGGTGTGCCATTGATTGACTGGACATTTAAGGACATAGCTCAGTGCATATATTAAAAGACATAAATACTTCATAAGCAGTTGCAAGCCTGAAGTTAGGACATGATACATATATATCCTTATATGCAATTAACTAATTCAAAGCATAATAACCCCAATCATTTCCAATTCTCCTGACTTACTTACATGGGTGTCCGCACAAATTTTTACAAGGGGGGCAAGGTCATCCATGGATGATTGAATTGTGTACACTATCTAAGCGGAGCGCCACCATAGCTTGGCGCAGAGTGTACAAGAAAATTTTGGGTCTTACAAACCCTCCAGATGGCCAGAAAGGACACTTGGCGAGTGTTATAAGCTGCATTTACCCAGCCCTGAAACAGGAATTTCATGTTTATTTTTTTTAGATTTTTAGAATTTTAAACGTAAAAAATTGTTGAAGGGAAATCTGCCTCTCGTTCACGGCCTCGCACGCCTATGCACTATAAAACTTACAACTGTCTAACAGCCTATATAGGCCTACATCTGTTACCCAATTATGAATCATCCCCCCCCCCCATATTCACCTTGTATATCCCAGTTACATCTGCGCATTGCCACTTGAGATCTGCATGGGACCAAAACAAGACCAACGCATTCATCAATAGTCAGATGCACTACGCACAATACATACCTGACAACTAGCACAATTTTGGCATAGTTTTTACAATTACAAATTTCCAATACATGTTACGAATGATGGTCCCCAAATTACGATTTCACTATTAAGCACAACATCTTCTCCTTTGCTATTCCTGGTCAAATGTCCGCACATTTCAAGAGTAAAAACTGATGCTGTGAGTGAAGATATTTTGATGATTTATTTTTTAATTTTTTTTATTTCAATTTTTAATTAATTTCCACAAGCTGGGGGGGGGGGGGAAGTGCCCCCCTTGCCCCCCCTTCCAGACGCCCATGCCTACTTACTTGAAAGCCCCTCCACAACGGTCCAAATTTCATTCTCATCCATCCAATCACAGTTTATTTCTTCAGTATGAGTATATACAAGGTGACAATGTGTAATCAAAACACACACTGTACAGTACATGCTGATGCTGTGCAATATGAGCTACAGTAGTTTGCTTTTTTTGAACTTAATTGCTGCAAACCAAAGAGCTGTGCCAATTATGAATTTCTGTGGACTACTACAAAAATTGTAGTTTGAGGTGACTACCTTTAAGGAAGTGGTACAATATAATAACCAAGAACCAATAAATTTATAATTGATTCAGAGGAAGATAAATTGCAGAAACAAAAATTTTCTTTTTTAACACTATAATTTGTCTGATTGTCCATTGTACACCATTTAAAATGTACAATTTGGGACACAATCAAATGTACGCAGTATTCATATTAAAAGATTTTCAATGTTATGACATCATACATATTCACAATTACTAGAAGTGATTAAATTCATGCACAATGTACTGCAAAATTTTTTTAGCAGTTATTGTGAACAGTTTGTCCACAATGCTATTACTTATTTTTTTCAGTGAATTCTAATGGCAAATCAGAATTGGGAAACTAAAAGGCCAATTACTGTATTTTAAAGGGCAGGAGCAGTCATCCCAAATTGAAGAAGTGCAGTAGATGGTCCAGTTTCATGATTGGCTGTTGTGAGTCATGTGACAATGTTTTTTCTCTTCAAATGTGAAATTTACAAAAAATAACTGCTTGGTTTGTCTTGAATATGCAATAGTAAAGTCATAAAAGGTAATGAAAGACACTTTGAAGAGAAATAAGATAAAAATTATGTTATTTAGCTTTTTCTTCAAAGTAAGTTTGGGGGGACTGCTCTTTATCTTTAAAAAAATTGAGCCTTATCAGTTACATTACTAATAGCTTTTAGTATCTGTTCAAAAATAACAAACTTCTAAAAAGATGATGAAAGCTGTTTCATCAATAGAATTTTTGTAACTTTGCACTGATCAAATTATTCTTGAGCAATAATACACCTGAATTTCGATCCGTCAGCTATTTCTTGAATAGACTTCTATATGTACTGCCTTATTTTAAATAATCTGTCTACTGTCAATTAATGTTACTAATAAAAGATTTCTCTCTGTGAAACAAATTCATCAATTCCCTTTTAAAAATTCAATCTTAAATATGCTTTAAAATACAAACTAAATTATACAATGTCTTCTAATACATATCTGCCACTGTACAGTAGAAGCGAGGAAATAATCGCAGTTGACGTCACCCACATACACATGGTAGAATGTGCAAGAAAAGATCTATTCCATTTACACAACGTGCAGTTAAGTACTATACATGTTAATCATACGTTACACAGTACCCACTTTAGATACAAATGTATCCAATATGCACATTCAAAGCTTGCATGCCTGCCAGCTAGCCAGCCAGCCAGCACTCAACTGACGGCGGCAGCGGACAATAGAGCCCTGAAGGAGAGAATGACGTCAATGAAGATGCAGAGAGTGCGACAGGATGGTGTCAGCTTTGGACGAGTAGGTCAGTAAAAAGGTGTTAGAGAAAATATATGCTGTGTGAATCATGCTTTCACTTACTACAAAAGATTCCAGTTTAAATAGGCTCAAGACTTGCTGGTGCAGTGATTCTAAATTACAAGGAAATGTAAGGTTCAGTGCTACTCTTGTATTTTTTATTTCAAGTTGGAAGACTGCATTTGGTTTATATGTTGCTGAGCTGAACTATGAATGGAAGCAGAAATAAATGCACAACTGGTTCCAAGTGCTGCAGCTGAACAGCAATTTATGCAGTGGAGTAAAATGGAATTGTAATACACTGCTTTGAAAGTGGACATACATCCTGCTCAAAAAGGCCAAAAGATCTGTAAATTTGACATTTCTGAAAGACTTACTGACTTCTGAAGGCTTACCACAGATGAGGGAACTTTGAAGTTACACAGCCTACTGTATACTTGGATGAACTGATTTTTATGCTGGAATGAAATAAATATCCGCAACACAAACTTGGGTGGCTTAGCCAATTAGTGCCATCACAGTGAAATCAGTTGGTTTTAAATTAAAGGGTTAACATTTAAATTTCTTGCAATTTCAGGAAACTTCCCCAAAGTTTTCATGTGACAAATTGATATAAATTAAGATGGACTTCATTCTGCACTCTCCAGACCATTTTCTCACATGTCATCTCTTGATCAATGAAGGAGAAAACTGAATTCATATTTCAATTAATAATCAAGTATGAGTTTTCTGCTTAAATATAGTTCTTCAATAGCCTATAGTTATACAATACAACATTTTTCTGCACAAGCAAATTGCATAAGGACAAAAGTGAAGGATTCCTCTGGGTTGACTTTACAACACACCTGAACTTTTGAAAAGGAATCAAGGAAAAGCCCTGTCAATAGGATATAAGGCTGCATACATCAATGGCAATCATTCTCTTTATTAATTTTTGAGGGAAGGATGATAACTTCTGTATATCAAGTGCAAATCTCTCATCAGTGATCTCTCTTACCATTCTGACTATAATTTGCAAGAAAATACACATTCTCAAGGTCTCTTCTATATCTCCTGCTTGGTTGGACTACTAGTATTCCCTTACGATATGTTTGCTCAGGAGCCATTTTGAATTTATCTTGTGAATGCTCAATTGAATATATGTGGCACGGTTGCAACCTTTGCATAAAAATCAGCCACTAACACGAAATTTATAACAAAAAAACTACCCATAAAAAGCACAACAAAAAAAATGGGATTAAGGTTTTCACTAATGTCAAGTTAAATTAGTAAATTGCAATTTGCTCACAAAGTTGAATTTCCAGTGAAAACTCTGACCTGAATACTACCGCAAAGCATCAAAATCTTGAAATGTTCTGTCAAGCCACAGTAGCATTCAACACCCACAACAGTATAATTATAATAATACAACATTGAACTTATGCTCCAAAACAGGAACAAAAGTGTAGCTACTCTAGGCGCTTGACAAAAAAAAAATATCAAACAACAACTTTAAAATTACATTAGAAGGCAGGTATCATAGTGATGTGGTCGCCAGCAAAGCAAGGCCACTTTGCAATATTCAAGTTGCAGTTGAGACTTCATTATCTTATCTGTTTTCTGCCTCAACATGAAATAAAAGTTAGTGACATCTTAAATAAATTAACCATATTTGTGGCTAACGTCTATGACTCTTAAAACACTAGTAGAGATTAAGAAACCCAACAAAAGCACAATGCCACAAAATGAAAACACTGTGCTAAATTCATAAAAAAAGACTTGGCAATTCGTTCTCAAAAACAAGAGATGCAGTCACTTCAACTTGAATTAGTTTACTCACTATCCTGTACCATTAATGGCCTAAAAAATCATCTGACAGTACTGTATCTGAAATTTAGGAGTAAGTGCTAGTTTTAGCCTATGCAATGTGTCAGTCCTGAAACACTGCTAGGCAGAACTAGGGGATTGGTGGAGGGGGTAAAAATGCAAGAGGAAAATGGGGTAACTAGTACAACTTACTGTAAATTTGTAACTATCTTGCTGCCAGGAAGTTCAGGAACATTAGTTTTGGTTAATCTAGTGAGCAACCAACTGCATGTACTGAAGTTTCAAAGCCTGGTTATTTTTATGTAAAACCTGTATGCAAATTTCCACAATGTCTGATTCATTGATCAACCTCAAGGCCAAGATACACAACAAATGTAAGTTATATTGATGCAATACTACCGTCAGTGCATGACAATTTACAGGGCATGGAATATGACGTATAAATTGGCAACAGATGTTTTTACCGACAGAATGCAACCATACATAGTTGACGTCATATTAGAAAATGATATGGAATCCTTCAATTAACTGTTACAGGTAGAGGTTTTCAACAAATTATCAGAACGATGCCTGTAATACTTGGTGTATCACAGATGGTCTTTGTGTTCTATTGAATAAAATGGCACAGAATTCTGTGAAGATCAAAATTTGTCTGACATTTCATGAAACTGTCTTTTAAAGTTTCATTGCAATCTGCATGCCAGATGGTCAATAATATGTGCTAAGCTGAAATGTCAGATTGTCCACTCAATGCCATGATAATGTCAAACACGTACATGGCCACTCAAATCATAAACATGCTGTTGCTTACAGTATAGCAGTACAGTACTGTATCTGCTGGGGAGTAATTATATGTGAGCAATGCAAAATTCCACCATCCAAACAAACACGTGCACAGTATGTATGATGACACATGTATCCTATTGTGTACTAAAGATAAGATCCAGAGGACTTAGCTTACAACATTTACATACACATATATGTGCACTTATCTGTAAAAAATTGTTTTAGCTAATTGAGTTGGGTTCATGAAATTCAACAAATTTTTCCAAACCTGTTTAGTTTTCTTCACATGCCAATGACAAATAAGTAACTCTTTCATGAATGAGTACTTACCGGTTCATGTCGGATTTTAAAAATTCGTGACCAGACACTTTTTCAAATTATATACAAATTCCGTTACAAGTCAGGACACTAGAAAATTCAAAATTTTAAACATTTTTTGTTTCTTTTGGACTTAACTTGACTTGTTACACTATAAGCATTGTTATGTGATAGCGACCCTTTGAGACTCTCATTTAGTTATCGTTATCAACTCAATGAGCCTCTTTCAGATAGATGTGTCAACAAGTTTTTGTTTTTATCCGAATTTGACTACAGGTGACCTTTAACCCACCTGATCCATCTCCACCAAATTTATTAGAAAAATGCAAGAACACTTACAGTAGAATACTGATCCTCATTAACATATCAAAAATAAATTTGGACCTGAACTACGCTTTTTATGGGACAAATCTTCTAATCCCAGACAGTTCTAATTCTTCTAACCCACATAATAAGCCCCTCCCACAACTCTCCAAAACTCATCTTCATTCAGACACAATCTCCTGAGTTTCATTGCTTCAATTGGTGAGTATATACAAGACTCAATGTATAATCAGGGGCAGTATATGCTGCAATATAATATTAGCTACAGTACTCAAGCATGAATTGAATTTGGTGTCATTCAAAGAGCTGTGCCAATTTGCCAAATGGATAAATTCTGTAGTTTGGGGTGAGTACTGAGTGCTTTGAAATACCATTTAGGAAGAGGTGTATATTAATCTTAAATTCACACAGACCGCCTAAGGCACAGGCTCCAGGACTGGAAAGAATGTTAATTTCCCAGCAAGCAAATCAAAATTTCCAAAAGACTTCACATTTTTACATACATATCAAAAGGAGTCAAACACTAAAATTTCCCTGCAATGAGCTTCCCTAATTGCTGGTTTTTTCCAGCCATGGATACAGCCCAAAGACAATATTGTAATATATATGTTGGTACAGTAGTATACAGCATGATCATATATCACAATATTGAACGTAGCTTTCAAAAGTCACTTAATATTGTGCAGGCCTGCCTGCATGTACTGTAGCTGTTACAGTACCACAATGGAAAGATTGTGTGATTACTAGCACGATTAACGGATCAGTTAATTTACTCTTTTGAACACTTTTATCTGTTCTGTACTTACCAAGTTATTGCACCACCACACAATTGCTCTCCCCTCCAACACAATGCGAAAAATATAACTTGATGTATAAAACATTTGTTCACTTATCGGCCTAAAATCCAACAAGATGCAGTACACCGTACTTCCAATAATGATAAACAGACGTTTAAGTATAAGAAATCCACGCCAATTCTTATGGAAGGATGAGTATTACACATCACAAACTCATCAGGTTGACTTCTGTTGGCATGTTATCATTAACACATCCCCTTAGTACCAGCACCTTGTGCCGTTTTGTGATCACACAGGCAAGTAATTATACTCCATTGGCTACGATTCCTGGTTTTAATATTTTGAATCACCCTCTCTTTTGATACTGTTGCTATGACTTTACAACAAAATTATTGGTACTTATAAACAAGTCAATACTATTTTTGGAAACTGAAGTGCTAAAAACTAACAATAACTATCCTCCAGTGTACAGTACTGCTGGTAAGTGGAACACCTAGGCTACAGTACATATTGTAAAATGTCTATTAACAAATATCAAGTCCTGTTTTTAAAAACAGTCTAAAAAGGGGCCAACTTTTCCATATTTAATATGAAATAATATGTCAGATATTTCATTTTACTTGGAAAAAAAATAAACCCACAATTCCGTACAGTCAGTCTGTGGAATTTAAAGACAGTCAATAAACACACAGAGAAAAAAAGGGGGGTGGAGAGAAGGATCTCCAAAAATTATTGCACACCCTACATAGCTTTTCAAATTTAATAAAACAATAACAAAAAAACACATGTTCTTCTAACTTTCCTTAGAAAAGTTTTGTAACACACAGTCTGGGAAATCTAAAATGTGATATGATCTAACATCATGCCCATACTGTTTCTGTCATTTGCACAATTCTAGTATAGGTTTTCACATAAAGAAATAAAAATTTGGCAAGATAATTTGTATTATTACCTAGATTCCTTTTGCTTTGTGCAAATCAACATGAGCAGGACAATGCTTGTTCCAGGATAAACTATGAAAGATTGCCAATATTTGCCATTTTGGTCAAATTATAATTCATGGAGCAATATCTAACTACCAATACAGACCCTTTACATACCCACTGAGATTATTATAGACTATATATATGCAGAACAGCTGATTCAATTAACCTTGCAATGTAAATGCTGTAGTAGAACTGGAGTGTGCGAAGCCTGTAGTGCACAAGTACTCTCCACAGGCAGACAAAATTGTCTGAAGACTAATGCACTTGAAATGTAACGGTGAGAGAAGGATGCTATTCAAGGCACACTTAGCCTTGAAAAGGTCACCTACAACCGTTAAGTATAGATTTACAGTACTTGTGCAGAAGGCAATGTTTTAAAAATAGTTACCAGGCCTATATCATGAAGATGCAATCATTAATTTTGGTCCATAGTATAACATAAGAGAGTACATTATGACAGGGCCAGTGAAGGAAAAGTTGGGGTATTTGCATGCACCATCTACAAGCAAAGCACTGACAGAGCAAGAACTTAATTCTTGAAAGCAGCATTAAGGTCTTTAGCAGTGGCATGTGCAGGCTTTCAAAGGTAGGGGGCACAACCTGTGATTCCCCCGACTGGCTTGGATTTTGATGACCTTTTTTTTTTCTGCTTTTCTGCAGTTCAGTCCTTGACAACCAACTCACGCCGGCATACTTGAGCTATCTGAATTTTGGAGGACCTTTTTTTTTTGCTTTGACAACCATTTTTCTGCAACCACGGGGGATTGTGCATGGTTCTGTTAATCCCCCGACTGAATGCTTTTCCCCTACTGACTTCAGAGTTAGGGGCCTGTGTTCCCACGGCCCCCCTTCAAACACGCTACTCGGACTCTTTAGTAAACCTTGCCTCAAAGAAGGGCATGAGAAGGCAAATCTACAGCTTGAAACTAGACTCCAAGCTCTCAGTTTGAATGTCATGAAGACCTTGAAGGTTAAGAGCAGCACTCCACCAACCATTTTGAAGCAATGTTCAGCTAAATATCACAAATCTTTTTTCTCTTCAAAGTATCATCCATCATATTGTACTGTAATGCCAACACTGGTGTGTCTATCCAGTGGTGCTAACACATTTCTTTTCTGAGGAGAACAGGTGTAGGTTTCCACAAATGCAGGATTGCAGGTGGGGGCAAGTGGCCAGTTTAAACTATGCAGACACAGAAGACAAAGCAAAACACAATATTTAGTAACCAAATACAGTAAATTAAGATTATACTGTCATTGACAACAAAAGTTGACAATCAAACAGTAAAGTACAAGGTGAAAGCAAAGATGGCACATTACAAGACAATAAGTAAGAGAGGATACAAGCGTACAACCAAACTGGTCAGAGGCAGAAGCATAGCCAAGGGGAGGGTTTTGAGGTTAGAACCCCCATGACCCAACTTTGCAATGCAAAAAAACACCTAAAATAGTTTTTTTTCTCTTTATCCTTAGACTTTTCCGTTATATCATGCCCTCCCCCCCTCCTTATGACAGTAAAACTCTCCCCATGTCACAATCCTGGCTATGCGGCTGGTCAGAGGCAATTTACTTAACCCAACCAAACACTTCAGATGGGGATTGTGGACGGACCAACTGCCCCACGGAAACCTTTCAGGACGACAGTGGGTACAGGACATGCAATCTCAGATACGTCACTTATCATTTAACAGAAATTAGACTGAGTAGGTTCTAATGAATGCTAAACCGCATTACAATATTTTATGACTTCAATACTGCATATCCAAGACAAACCAAGCAGCGCCTTCTAGTAAATTTGACATAAGACGAGAAAAAATGTCACATGACTCTCAACAGCCAATAATAAAACAGGACAGTCTATTACACTACTTAAAGTTGGGATAACTACTCTAACCAGTGTTTCCGCTAAGCTGCTACGACGCGATTTTGACGGAATGACTTATCGATTTGACGCACTGATGTTTGTGGTGAAAAATAAAAAAAGAGGGTTTCATTTTGCTCCCTGCAGGTTAATAATCGGCATCGGTAAAATTCTGCCATTCAACCGATCATTATCACCAATTATTTTGCACACTGGAAGAGGGGGCCAAAATATACAAGAAACTTGCTCTTAGTTTCGTTAATTCCCGTAAATACTCAATCCTCTATCTTCCCGCCAAAAGAGATGCATTGATAATCACAAAACAAAATTTTACCCCTGCCATGGGGATGATCGTTTGATATTTACCGCTATAACCCTGTAGTATAACCTGGAATTAGATTTAGAGTTGCAATCAAGGTATTCCTTGCAGTCTCACAGAAAGCGCCGCGTAAGTTGCTGTACAAACTGTTCTGCACAAAAAGACATTGTGCAGACTACGGAGCTGCAGTGTTTCGCCATTTTTTCATCTCCCACATATCTGATATCTGTGCATGTTTTGTACACGTAGCACCTAGAATCTTGTGAAGTTCAGTGGTTATTATCTTGCATAAATTAAGCCATTCCCAGCATTCCTTCCATAATGTTATTTACAGTAGGACTTATGCGAAGTTGTCATACGACGTCATTGCAAACAAAAACAGTGATGCACATGGTCTCATGTGGCAAACTTCTTGGCCCATGAATGCAGTAGACTTACGTGCATGTCCGTTTTTACCGTCAAACAAGGCATCATGTTTTGCGAGGTGACATCATATGCATACGATCCATTGCAAAATTTAAACTGAACCCTGCATCGTGATTGGCTCAATTGCGTTGATTCTAACCAGCCAACCACAACTCGAGCCTTCACCTATGTGATTTAGTGTGTGAAAATGCTCGGTCTCGAGACAACTTTTCCCGTTGAGTTTGTGTTACGACGATCGCACTTCCGCTCATATTGCCGGGTAGCGCAGCTGGGCGAGCCCCATGCTAGAATTCACCAAGAATCTGCGGCACAAATCTCTCAAATGCGTGGATTTTTTCGGGGATCTTACTTACGTGAATGGGTTTCGTTATTAAAAGCGGGATAGTGGCTACAGATCATTAACGCAACTACAACCCAGTACAGTTAAAGGATGCAAATATTCTGACATGGTTGGGGATGAAAAATAAACAGAACACCATGTTGGCCTAAGAACTAAATTATCAAAGGGCATGTGACATTGACTGCAAACAATTCTACTGTATTTATGGCTGATTCGTATCTCCACTTTTTTAGTAACAGTAGGCCTATGCACCCTAAAATATGATATCGTGCATTTGAAACGAACGGAACTATTCCTAATATTTTCCATCCTGAACTGGTTTTGGTAGTACAATATGAACGAAGCAAGGGGCGCCTACTATAGAGACAAACATATGACTTCCCTCTTTCTAATAATCGCTATAATCCCTCCCCTCTTTCAAATAATCGGATCGGGTCGATTGTTAAATTAAATAATCGGTAATCAGTCAGCCCTCTAACCTATACTAATGGCTCGTGAGGTGAGCTAGGAAAATCACTGAAAGGGTTTTTTTAACAGTGAGTTCTGTTATACAGTACGGCTTTATTCTAAAGGTTACAAGACCCTGTCTACACCGGCATACTTTTCTTCACGAATATTGTCATACAAATGTTTAAACATTTGCTGGGCCCTTTGTTGAGCCTTCTCAGGGTCATTTTACTCAACTTTTACAAGACACTTGGCATGTTTAAGGATTCAAGTAATTTGCAGAACGACCTATTTGAAACATCAGCTAAATCGATCAAATCTACCATTTAACCAACAGCATTCAACTCTCTCACTGAATTTAAATGTAAAGAGCAGTCCCACAAAACTCATTTTGAAGAAAAACCTTTAGAACACAATATTCCACTTGTTTCTCTTCAAAGTATCTTTTATTACATTTTATGACTTTGCTATTGCATATTCAAGGTAAACAATGCTGTTATTTCTTCTAAATTTCACATTTGAAGAGAAAAAACATTGTCACATGACTCTCAACGGCCAATCATGAAACTAGACAGTCTACTACACTACTTCAAATTGAAATGACTGCTCTTGCCCTTTAACATTTCTGAGTTGTTCCACATGTTTCAGTACAAATTGCAAGCTTAAGTTTATTGAAGGAATTAAAGGGTGACCATGAAATATCTGACACCTTCAAAGATACTATACAGTTACTACCAGCATCCTACGTCATACACAAGCAAAGGTAACTTATTCAACAGCACCTTGGCTGAATTTGTCCGATCGTCACATGACATTTTGAATTTGTGCCTGTACCATACCATATGGTAAGAAGCTTTTACAGGCTTATAAAGTTGAGAAAGAGACTGTAACATGATGCTTGTCAGTATTTTATGAATTTAACAAACTGAGAATTGTCAAAGGCCTTATTTTCTCACCCCAGACAGTTCCAATTCTCCTAACCTAGTTACTTAAGCCCCTCCCACAACTGACTAGGACTCATCCTCATCCAGACACACAATTTCAGTTAATTGCTTCACAATAAGTATGCAAGACCTCAATGTGTAAAATTAAACTCTCGATACAGAACATGCTGTTAGGTATAAGCAACAGTCCAACAATACTCTCCCCTTTATTTTTGACTTGCTGCCAGTTATTATCAAAGAGCTGTGCCAAATAAATGTATGTGGACTTCAACCAAAAATTCAATCTCATTCTCGTTCTGAGACTTTCTGATGTAATTTTCAATTGTCAAGTGAAAATAACAGCAAAGCAATGCAATGCACATGTGACTCAACTAGGTATTGGTAATCAGGGTTTCCGTCAGAGGGGGAAAGGGGGGAATTCCCTCCCCCCGACCTTTCCAGAAGAAGGTGGGTAAACCCCCCCCCCTTTTCATTTCCATAAAAATTAGAAAATTGCCAATATCTTGGTTTCTTACTTAAAAAGATGACACTTTTGCAGCAATGTTTGAACTTACACAAATAAATGGCCTTTAAAACCTTCAAGTTGCACCTTACAGGGGCCTTGAGGCAAGCTTTTTTCCCCCTTGAACCCACTCATAACTTAAGCTTAAGACAGCATCAATTTGGACTTGGGGTTTAGCAGTAATAAATCCCCCTCTTTTGTGTTTCTGGTGGAATCCCTGGGAATAAGTTATAGGGATTTAAGTTTCTAACCAACTGGTTTAACTGGCCACTGCCCTTTTTCAGTTACGTCTCACTCGCCTGGTACTCTATTGGGAATAAGAATTCTACATTGCAAAGTTTCCCCTGACAAATCCGAAAATGAAGAGCCAAAATGATCTTTCAGGTGAAGCTACAGACTTTTGAAAAAAGATTGCTTTTTGTCTTGAAAGGAAGTAGTGGGTGGATAAGAACCATTGTCCCTGAGGACTAAGTCATAACATGGAGTACTGGTTAACAATGCCTGGCACTGCCCACCATTGCTACAATCTTGGACATAGCTTGTCCCCTTCATCCTCACTCCCCTGCACAAGTTGGGGATAACAAGGTCAATACTGAGCAAACCATTTTGTTGGAACACAACATTGTACAAGGGGTGTGGAAAGGGTGGACTTGAGAATGGAGAATGGAAAAGGGCTTTTTAAATCGCACACATCATTACACATGACATATTGGCAGAAGGTGTCCCAACACCCTTTTTGTCCAAGATTAGAGTACAACCCTGATTATAATAGTAGAGAGTGCTAATGGTCCTCTGTACTAAAATAATATTTGTCAAACTTCCTCCCATAAAAATGCACTGTAATGCTACTTTTCATTCCCCAGAATAAATAAATGATAACAAAAACTATTTTGATCTTGAACTGTACTTTTATACCATGTCTACACTCATATATCCCCAATCATGTATTTATACACATTTTTGCAAAGAACTTCCGCATTGTCTGCAAATAATGTCCTCACAAAAACTGAATAAACTTTGAAAATTGTTAAGGACTTCTTTCTCACTAATACATTTATAAGCAGTGAACATAAAAATATCAGTACGATATTGCTACAGGTACCTGTCAAAAGATAGCATGTAGCGAGAAAATAAAATAACCCATGATACAGCTGCCTTAATTGTGCAGAGTATACAGAGTATTATTTCAGTCTATCAGAGTAATTACTCCCATACATGGCTGTGCTACTTGATCTGCCCAGGTTCGCTTCCCAGGTCCAGCCATACCAAAGAGTCTTAAAAAGGAATTTACTGCCATTGTGGGTGAGGCTCCACATAAGCAATGAAGTAGGGAAAGTTACAAGCCAGTGAGCCACAACTGGAAAAAAGGCTGTGGCCAGCTTGACTTGAACCAATACTGTAGGTTGGAAACTGGGCCGTAAAACTCTAACTAACTAACTACTTGATCCTCATGATAGCTCTAGGAAGTTCAAAACAAGTTTATAGGCAACTTTAATCCCAAATGAGGATTGACCAAAACAGGGTGAAGACCAATATGGTACCACAAAGGGTTTAAATTCCATTCAACAACCATTTACATTGTTGCTGCTTTGCTCCTCTCAGTGTCATCAAGAAACTATGCAACAGTAGTTAGTGGAAAACTTAGTTTGGAACCAAAGTTTGGAAATTGCTAAGAAGCTTAGTAGTACTATAAGAATGATTGGAAAGGTTTAAATGAATCAAGGCCCATTATTTCTGGATACACTATACCACAACCCAAACCATTCTACACTGGCTAAAGAATCATGCATTCTGACAACTTGAAATCACTATTCACTACTGATCCACAATAATCCTCTTTACCTTACATGGCAAAATCTGCCAGCAGATTGGGGATATGGATGAATGATTGTTATACAGCTTTTCTTTGTATCAATTCAAGGCTGAAAAAAGGTTTAGAAGATGCAGAGGTCAAGAGGACTTGTTGACTCAAAACCATTGTGCAGTGCCTCAGCACACATTAAATTGCAGAATTCCAAATAGGTACAGTACTAGGGTCACCATACATGTATACCATGCGTATAAATTTACTCATGTAACAATTTGGCATGCCTAAAAAAATATACGAGTGCACAACTGGGAACATGATCCAAATGTTCTTCTTTTATGCTGTGAAAGTCAAATCTCCAAGATTTTGGGACTGAAACTCACTGTAGTAGAAGTACATTTAAATATTCATTTAAACTCCTACCAGTTCTCAATTTAAACAGGGTCAGCTGCCCCTTTTAAAAATGAACAATTTAAAGGTAAAGAGCAGTCCCCCAAACTTATCTTGAAGAAAAAGTTAAATTCTCACAATTCTTGTCTTATTTCTCTTCAAAGTATCTTTCATCATATTTTATAACTTTAATATTGCATCTTCAAAGTAAACCACGCAGTTATTTCTAGTGAATTTCACATCTGAAGAGAAAATTTTGTCACATGACTCCCAATCAGCCAATCACGAAACTGGACAGTCTACTATACTACTTCAATTTGGGATGACTTGGTCTTGCCATTTAAAAAAGAGTGCTGACACTGGACTGTCCAATAGTAGTTGCAGACGAGGGCACCTGTGAGTAGGAAGGTAATGAATTTGTAGTGCCTACCTGGCAGTGAAGTTCAATTCAAAGCTTTAAATATCTAATTTGTCAGTTCACAGTGTGAACTTACAGACTGAGGGAAATACAGTAGCCCACCACTAAATTTAAATCAATCAAAGGATCAGAAAATAATACCATCAGTGCTTTGAAACAGATCAGAAAAAGACCTTCAACAGTTGATGTGACCAAACCTTTGTGCCCCCACTTCTCCCTCCTTGACATATGAAGTGATTAACTTATCCCCATGAGGCCATTCTCATGGGAAAGATCATAATTACTCACTATAGCTTTCAGGCCTCAAATTTAATGATGGCCATGGCAGCCATTGATGTTGTAGTACTGTACATTCTCTGTTTGCCACAATGCCCTGATGAAATAACTAAAAACCAAGGCCAAAGTTGCACAGGTTGCCTTCAGTGTATGACCTCTGTGTCCACATTATTCACTGTTTCAAGGGCAAGAGCAGTCCTCCCAATCCTATTTTGAAGAAACAGCTACGCTTTCTTCTTTCTCTTAAAATACCAATCCTGAAACAAGACGGTGTACTCGGTACTACACTACTTCAAGATGGGGAAACTGCTCTTGCCCCTTAAATATAGGCCTATAAAACAGTTTTGAATTCCTGATGCAATTTTTCAAATGGCCTTGGTGCCATCAAGGTCCCCCTTAGTCCTAGTAAAAAAAAAAAAAAACATGACAGGTTAAAAAGTTTGAGTCATGAAATCAGAGCTCAAAACATAAACTTCTGTAGTAAGTAGACCTAACGAAATGTAGGGCTGCTCGGTAGGCTAAATTGCACACATTTGATTAGTTTGGAAGCTATGCTATGGGTATTGCAAATATTTATTTTCACAGTATGAACCAAGTTTACTCTAAAATACAAAAAAAAAAAAAAAACTCAAAATTCTGTAATGAATTCATGAACGGTCATTTCAGAAGAATTTTCTGTGCAAAGAGTTCAATATTATTTGATATACAGTACAAGTATGCTGTGGGACACAGGTCCGAGATCCTTAACTCATTTGTTGCTTTAGAGCAAGTTACCTCAGAAAAACATTTAGTAATATATAGTGCATGGATTCCACCAGAAACAACTCATAATTGAGGGATTTATTATGGTCAAGCCCAAGTCCATGATGCTCTTGGCCAAAGTAACTTACAGGTGGGTTCAGGGGGTAAAAGCTTACTTCAAGGCCTCCATACGGTGCAATCTGAAGGCTTTGAAAGGCTATTCATTCATGTGTCCTCTCCTAAAATGATAAACCCAGAAAAGTGGCATTTCTTATTTTTATGGAAACGAAAAGGGGGAACTTAACTAGTGTTTGCACGGGTAACCCGGGTACCCGGGTACCCGCCCGCCATCGTATTACCCGGTTCCAAATCTACTACCCGAATCTTAAAAGAAAAAAATGCATGCAAAAGGATCATCCCATTTACGCCATTGCCCACGGTAATGGACTAAAATATTTTGCCAATTTGGCAAACATTCTCCGAGACTGAGAATGAAGAGAACCCCTAGAAATTATGTGAAAGTTTGATAGTTGTCTGCACTTCGTTTCTGAAGTTGAAATTTTTATCAGCGTGCGACCCGATCGCGCTATCGTCACGTAGTGGGTTACTTCTCACACATCACATGTATATCGCTTATAAACTTACTCGCAAGCAAGCTATCTGACGGCCGATTCAAAATCACATCGTACTGTTTCACGCAGACATAGCAAGACATACTGTATCACCCCCGCCCAGCTCGCAAAGACAGTGCCCGTAACGTTCAGCATGCTAGGTAAACTGAGCCTTGCATGTATATACGATCTTATTATCAATACGGTATGCCACCTCGAGTATAATCCTCGAATATTTCTTAATGGTTAAAGGTGTCAGTTTTACCCAAATCAACACTTTGCCGCTATCTGCAAAGTAAAACGACATCAATGTAATAACACCGTAAACATTCACAAATTTTTTTTTTAAATAGGTCAGTATATATTACGTTATTTTGCCCCAAAATGGCGCTGGAGCAGACTACGAAGTTTATGTGTGAAAGTTATGTTACCGTGCCTGGATGTCGACACGAGGCTAGCTACGTAAGAATGTACATACCCCATTAGCGATTATTCCAAGGCACGTTGCAAAGTAGTGTGAGGGAAGTTCACAAACATGACGTCGTTTGTTTACAATCAGTAATTTTTGATGTGCAAGAGAATACCATAATACAGGGCTCTGATTAGTTGATATTTTTAAATCAGTGGTTTAAAAGGAGAAGCTTCGAGCTCTTACTATGCTGGCTTTTCGAGTAGGAAAGCGTCCCAAAATTCAATATCAAATTGATATAGGCCTTGGGAAGTATAATTTTCGTATTTGACTGTTTTCTGTTACGTTTTTTTTTAACTTGTCATTTTGAACCTTCTAACAAATCAAATGTTTTTGAACTTGGGAACTGTGACCGCCATACCTATCCAATACAGATGTTAATGTTACCATGCATGTCTTATGGAGTATGCCTTGCAAAATGCTCATATCTTTTAGTCACCGTATGTAACACCGGGTAACCCGGGTACCCGACGGGTATGGCGATCGGGTACCCGGGTCCTAATTTTTAGTACCCGTGCAAACACTAAACTTAACCCCCCTTCTTTTGGAAAAGGATGGGGACAAATTCCTTGCCCCTCGTTACCAAAACACTGTATTAGGCCTTCACTGTATTGTGATGATAAAACTCAGCATAAAGGCTGTTACATACTGAATAAAATTAAAGCATGCTGGCAGACAGAAAATTTTAAATAAAAGTTGCTGTTTTTATTTCAATTTTTTACCCTTTGCAGACAATCTGGATCAATGTTGCAAAAAATTCTGAACCAGGTCATGGTACCCATTCCTGCTATATCAGGCCTTGAGTTTTAGATTTTCCAAGTGTGCTACTGTACAAATCACACTCCTCAGTAAATTAAGGAGTGATAAGGTAGGTGTGCTGTTTTGTAAAACTTAAACAATTTTGCATGAGCTCCCATTCTTCATCTAGGTGTGCAAAAAATCACACTCCTAACTGTGATTTGAGGTGAGTGATGGTGTGCAAAATTGAATGCACACGCCTGAAAATTCAAGGCCTGCACTATACCTGGTTCAATGTAAAACAGTTGCACTTGATCCTTGAGACCTCTGAAAATTTTGGGAAAAGTAGTCAGAGAGAAAGACTTAAAACTTTCTGGTTTGATGTCAAAGGCCCTATGAGAGATTGAGAGAGATGAATTACAGTATCTAACTAGGCCTACATTAACTATTGCCATTCCACATACCCTCCCATACCCATGGATACAGTATAGTCACAGACACATCTATACCTATGACCGAATAGGCTATGCTTAGCCCAGTTAGCCAATTAGGACCCACTAGTTTCCTCTCCTATAAAAAGTTTAGTTTCTTCCCTGAAAAATGTTATAGTTTCCTTCCCAATGTAAATTAAATTTCAAGTGAGCAACATTTTGTTGTAATTCAGTGCTCCAAAAGTAGAGAAAGGTGTTTTGCTGAATTGCAAAACAGAAGTACTACTCAGTAAAGAATTCTGAAGTTGTGATAATTTGCATTTGCCATTATATGACAATTTTAGGCCTTTAAATAGGCCTTAGTCTCAGTAAGACAGGATAATCGCCCATTATTGCAAAGAACTAATTTCAAATTGCACTGTATATATTGACAACTTAGTTCTTCTCATAAAGTTATTACTACTGTACTCTATGTCCCTAATCCAACCAAGAGTAGGGCGTATGTCACAAGCTGACAGGAGTCTATATTTTAACAAATTGGGAGCCATATATTAGGGCCTAAAAGCGCAAAAACTCACTCACTCTGTAAAAACACGACATTTCTGTGCACAACAATTGACAAACTTTCTAGAAAATATGAATAAAAAATGCCAAAGAAGCTACAGCACAGGAATGATGTTGCTCCCAAAGATTTATCAAAGGTGTACATATTGAGATCACAAAATTCCCCAAACTGTACAAACTAGCCCATGCTAAGGCCAACTCGACTCTATTTACTGCATTTAACTTAGCCTAGGCTAGATTAGATTAGATTAGATTAGATTAAATAAGGATCAGAAAGGACAATGCCCTCATAAAAGATCCTGTAGACAAAATTACTAAACTCTACCAATGGCAGCAAAATGACAATCCAGCCTATTCTTAAAGGCATTTACACTGCCAGCAGCAACTACATCCTCTGGCAACCCATTCCACTCCTCCACCACCCTTTGAGAAAAGAAATATTTCCTAATATCCAACCTACAATGCCCCCTTTGAAGCTTGAGACCATGTCCCCTGGTATGCCTGATGTGAGAAAAGGTGAAGAAGTCATCGAAAGAAAGCCTATCATACCCATGAACTATCTTAAAGACCTGAATCAAATCACCACGAAGGCGTCTAAGCTCGAGTGTATATGTGAGACCCAGTTGAACAAGACGCTGTTCATAGGGCAAGTCACTGATGGAACTAATCAACTTTGTGGCACGTCTTTGAACCTGCTCTAGAACAAACTTATCTCTTGCTAGGTAAGGGTTCCATGCCTGAACTGCATATTCTAAATGCGGCCGTACCATCTGCTTATAGAGCCTAACAACAATTACATCTTTATGCAAGAACTTGAAATGACGCCTAATTAAACCTAAGATCCAATTTCCTCTCCTAGCAGCCTCTGCACACTGCTTGGAGGACTTCAAGGAAGAATCAACATGCACACCAAGATCCTTCTCCCTATCAATAACCTGCAGAGTTTTACCATCCATGGAGTAGGGAAAAGAAGGGTTGCCATAACCAACATAAAGCTAGGTGTAGGCTAGTCTAGGCCTATTAATTGCTATCTGTATTAGATGTGCCAAAATTGATGTAGGGTTTTCATAATGGCTAGCCTAGTTAGAGCCTTTTCCCAAACAGCAGTTACAATGGAATGTGGGACAGGAGTTTAATATACCAAATTATGCCTCAAATAGGCATACAACCCTTTCAAAGGTTAGTTCTGGGCCTAGGCTAGCCACCCCAAGGAAGGCTTAACTTGCTAAGTGCAGCCTCAGGCTTACATTGGCATTTGGCTAGTTTTTGACATATATTTTTCCGTCATGCAATGCTTTTTACTTTACACTGAGGAAATTGGCAGACTGATTCTGGATAATTTACTCTTCCCGTCACGTAGTGTTGGGTAATGTAGAAGAAAAAGCTTGGAACTTATTATTTCCACTTGCAAAATCTAGCTTATGCTATAAATACAGCAAGAAAAGCGTACATGGAAAACGTTACTCGAGGTAGTACCTCGATCAGACAAACATAAAAATCATTATGAAACGTACAACACAATCTCCGAGACAAACACGGGGTAATTATGCAACAGCCATATCATAATATATGGTGTAAATAACTTAGACTTTAACGTTAGAGCAAGCGTGATGTCACTCAAAATAAAGAATCACCCAGATGGAATCCGAATAACCTTTACCCGATTTATCCTCTTGCAGATGTAAAAATCCACACGAAATAAGTTCCGAATAAATCCATATTCCGGAAGAAAGCAAGGCTATGAAGCAGAGGTTTCATATTCCAAAGGAGGGGGAATTACAGGCGATAACATCTTCCTCCCACCGGTCGAAGATTCACTTCGAGTACGTACGATACTTGCGTTGTATCATCCCAGATCGTAGCACATCGGCATGCATTGAGTGCTCCGATCTCCACACTTTACGTGCTGTGCACCGCATGCACGGCACAACGTACCGTACATTGGGTCAAGCTGGAAGGCGAAACGCCAAGTGAAGTGGAATCAAAGGCCAAATTGAGTTTACTTAGTGCCAAACTTGTTGTAATACACCTGGCCGCTTTGACCAGACTCAGTGTAATACCTCAACCTCACAAATAAAGGAGTTCAAAAATAAGCGAATACCTTCCATGCTGAAAAGTCTAAAAACAGCGAAAATTTCCAGTGCCTACATAGGTTGAATGCCTGTAAACGTTTAGAGGCACGGCCGTCGCAGATAGTTTTTGGTAGTACGGCCGAATTACTTCAAATTTGGCTTTCGATTTGACTGTTGGAAAGACTCTTTCAAGAAAGTCCATGTAGAGGGAAGCAATTATGAAAGTAGAAAAGAAAAGTATAAGCTAGCCGCACATGCACTACGCGACTTTGCACACCGCAACTCAACTCGATCGTCGCTACAACTCTGATTGCAGGGGTGGCGCCAGCGGGGGAGGGGGGGGGGGACCGGGGCACATGACATACCGTCGGGGAACACTGCCCTCCCGTCAGGGAAGGTCGGAGATTTCGTCGGGGAGGCCTAGAAAAATGAAAAATATTAAAAAAAACCTACAAGGACTGGCCCTGGACTGAAGTCACTGGGCCTTGGGTGATTTTGAACCTCGTTTTGTAAATGCATATTGGAATCTATAATGATTTTCAATCACTTCCTCTTAGCTCTGTTACACCTCATTCCGTGTACCTTGTCCTTCCTCATCCCCGTCGGGAAAGGACGTCATTTTTTCGGGGAGGCCTAAAAACTGTGAAAAACGTAAAGGACTAAAGTGATGAACATGAACCTTTTTTTCTTTTTGAACCATAGGCTAGTTTTCTTTTGTAAAACTATTTTAATACATATCTGAATCGGTTTTAATCACTCTTACTATGTCTTACCCGTCTTCAATCCATGCGTGCAAGGTCATGTCCCCCATCTCGGAGGACCCCCCCCCCTCTCGTTACTGAGAAAATCCAATTTCGTCAGGAGCCTTCATCTACAGGCCAATAAAAGATATGGACCTGCAACATCAGTCACCCGCGGGCTATCTATATCCCGTTTGTGGAGGACTGCTTGTAGTATCCAACCAGAACCAGAACCTATCTTCTTGCTTTTGCTTATGAGACTGGACCATATTTTTCAGGAAACTCACAATTCCGAATTTGCAAAAACGGGCGAGTAGTTGTTCAGGTGCATGCAGTGCCCAATGGTCTGCCATCTGGCCTACCCCTACAGCCGAATTCTTGCAGTAGTAATGAAAATCGGCCAGGCCGCTTTGACCTACACATGATGATTAACAGTGGCGTGAGAATGTCTCCCCATAAGTCTGACTGAAAATTCATTCGAAAGCCACTTTGTAAAGTGGCGTATGTTCAAATACGTTGGAAGTAAAATCATTTATAAACTTGAGTTCGCCCAGTCACGTGGAAAAATTCATCTATTTAGTGGATCTTGCAATTGAACACAACGAATATTCCTAGAATAATCAAATATCTTAGTATTTTTTTCAATTCCGTTGCATACTTTTCCCCGAAAAGAGACAAGACCATTACATCTAGTAGTACCTTTTATCTGGTAATTTTCTGATCACTTAGTCAGTTAGTAAGTTGGTTTTTTTTCTATGGAAGTGTAACTCCTTTCAGGAAAGCTCAAAAATTTGCTTCATATCTAGTTACAAGTGCGGAAAATGCCATTTTTGGTTTTCTGAGGGGGGTAGATTTTTTAACAATTTTCTGTACATTAAGCGCCAACTAATGGTGGCGCTCCGCGTAGAAAGTGTTTTGGCCAATATAACGAAAGGATTACATTTTTCGGACGAATAAAAACATTTCCCCTTCCCAAACTGAAACACACCCTACTTTAGTTTTCTTATATGACCAGATTCTTCCATAAAACCCCCAAATATGTCCTAACAATATTTCCCCAATATAAGCTTGACTATTGTTTAAAGTGGCAAAATTTTCCAGTTACGATGGATAGTTAGTATAAGAAAAAACCGAAACAAGCTCTGTTAATCACCCCGAGATTTTACCTAATTTTGCTATTGAAAGGCATATCACTTGATGAACCTGAGGTTTTCATTATAACCTTACAAAAAACATATTTTATCATATTAAATTCCAAAATTTCTTTAACAAAACAAGCTCTAAATTTTCAAATCTTTCTTCAAAAAAGAGAAAAAACTTTTCTGGCAAACTTATATTCTCGTCTTGAGACCTTATTACATAGGCCTAGAACGATTAAATGCATGAAACCAACAGAATTTCAACTGTCGCGTATAAAACGTTTTTTCATTTTGCCCATAGGAAGGACAGACAATAAACACCCGACGTTTTAATGTTCAAATTTCTTTCAAAGAAATTAGTTTTTTTCTTCAAAATTAACTCCACATTTTTAAGTTTTTGTTAAAAATATAGTAAAAAATTTCGGCGCCCTTCGCGCGCCTAAAATCCTGCCAAGTCATACCGTCCCACAGGGGCTAACTCATCGCCTTTTTCGGGGCCTTGAAATGCTGGCCCCTATCGGGCAAATCCTGCCCCCACCTTGTGTGATTGGCAAAGTTAAAGGGGACGTCTAAGCAAAATTTTAATTTTCACATGTGAAAGAGGAACAAAATCTACACAGTGTGGTGAAAAGTCCCATTCGAATAGGACATGTATTTCTTGAGATATCAGTAAATAAAGTCAGTAGATTTGTGTTCAAAAGTGAGTTTGAGAGCAGCAGAGCTTATATCACTTCCTCACATTGACAAGGAAAGCTTTGTTTCCCTTTGTTTTATCAGACTGTTGTGTTGACCTTGAAGTTTATAGGAGTATTGTTTATTGTTTATTGTTTATTTTTTCAACTGTACTACATGCAAACGTACATTCATTATCATTATTATTATGATACAATACGTAATAATATTTACAAGAAACGTGAGTATGAAGACAGTAGAAAAGGAACCAGATGAAGCTTGCAAGCTTTTCTAGTCTGGCCCTAATAACTGAGATGTTCTTAATTGCTTACACAACTAGAATATATAAATACGAATATGACTCCTATAACATTTACATGATTGTATACAAAGAATTGCTGCTAGTTTGATGCTTACTTTTAGCCAGATTTTTAATTATTTATTTATTTGATTATTTATTTATTTATTTATTTATTTATTTTTTTTTGCCAGATAAAATTAATTATCCACATACAATAACAAGAAGGATTTCTTTAAGTACTTCTTGAATAGATTAAGGTTAGGGGCATTTCTTATGCTAATGTCAAGAGAGTTCCAGAGAGATACCCCGCTACTTCTCACGTGAGAGTGCACAAACATTGTCCTAGTATACGGCTGGAGAAGATTATCTCTTCTTCTTGTTGGATAGTTGTGATGACAACTATTAAGGTTGAAAAAGGAATGGAAATCAGGAGGGAGTTGACCGCTGTTGTGCCTATACAAAAGAACGCCTAACTGGTAATTGTAGTGGTCCTTTAGAGTTAGAATATTATAATGGTGAAAAAGTGGAAGAGAATGAGTGTATGGTGAAGCTTTTGATATAGTTCGTACAGCCCTCTTTTGAAGAATAAAAAGCTTGTCTGTATATGTTGGCAAGGCATTACCCCATAATAAAATACTATAAGTAAGGTGTGGTAAAATTAATGCATTATAGATAGTTAACAAGGAACAACTAGGAATATAATGTTTTAGTCTATTCATAACACCGACGATTTTAGAAACGGATTTAGTAACGTTATGAATGTGATCCTGCCATGTAAGTTTATTATCAATTGTAACCCCTAAGAACTTAGTAGAATTTTCACTACTTATGATGGTGTTCTTAAAATTTATAGTAAAACGTGTAGTGTCACCTTTCATATTATTAAAAACCAATAATTTAGTTTTACTTATATTTAAAGATAACTTGTTTGACGCTAACCATTCAGAAACATTTTTTAACTCTGAAGAAACAACTTGGAGGGCTCGACTGACATCAGGATTATGATAATAAACAGTTGTGTCATCGGCAAATAATATAAACTTCAGTAATTTTGACGACTTATACATATCATTGATATATAATATAAAAAGAAGAGGTCCCAGTATTGAACCTTGCGGAACGCCGATATTAATATTATTAAGATTAGAGTCCTTCCCTTTAAAACGGACAAATTGTTTACGATTAGAAAGATAACTTTTAAACCAATCAAATGCCACACCCCGTATTCCATATCTGTACAGTTTGTTCAATAAAATTTCATGATTTATAGTATCAAAAGCTTTAGATAAATCGATAAATAAGGCCACGGTGCTGACTCTATTATCTAGGTTACACACTATATCATCAACAAACTTTAAAGCAGCCATATATGTGGAGTGATCCTTCCGAAATCCATACTGCCCGGAATATAATAGGTTATTCTTATTTATAAAAGCTGATAATCTATTGTATGTAAGTCTTTCAAAAATTTTAGAAATAGCAGGCAGAACTGAAACAGGGCGGTAATTAGATACAGTTTCAGCTCCACCAGATTTATAAACTGGAATGACCTTTGCAATTTTAAGTTCATTCGGGAAAACACCTTCAGAAAAAGATAAATTCAAAATATGAGTAAGAGGATCAATAATATGGCCATGTATCTGTTTTAAAATATCATTGGTAAGGCCATCATACCCTGGGGATTTCCCACTTTGAAGTTTCAATATAGTACTAACTACTTCCTCATGACTCACTGGGTGTAAAATAAAGGTATCTAAAACACTAATATCATTGAGATAACAATATATGACCTCCCTGTGGGGGATGCAAAGTTTGTAAAATTCTTATGCCATTTGTGCAATCACATTTTAATAACATGGGATTGTTTAGAAAAAATCCAGTATAAAGTTTGAAGAAAAACAAAAGACTGCCCATTAATGTGGGGCTGTGATGTCATATGTGCTTGCTTCAAGTTCACTTTTTGTTGAAAATGTGAAAACTTTTCGTGTTCATATCTTGAGAACCACACATCGGATTTTAATGCATATTTCACCAAAATGCTCAGGATAAGTACCCCTCTAACATACACAATCCTGTTGTGACCTTAAACCCTTCTTTTAAGACCAGTTTTCAGTCGGGAAGAACCAACATATTGGTACAAAAGGGTTACAAAGTTTTGACAACTTTTGAAACTTATTTGCCAACCCTTTTCTGTAATCTGTACATATTTTTTGCAATCTTAAAATTATATTTGTTTTGTTCGGTGAATTTACAACAATTTTACAGTGTAGATCAATAGCAGTCTTTATGTGCCATCATTCGCAATAAAATGCTCACTTCAAAAATACAAAAATGAACAAGGTGCAGAATGATCAGATAAGTTACAAAATAAAATGTACCGGTCCCATTTTCGGAAAAAACAATGGGCACTTTATACACCTGGGTGTATACCGGCCAGTGGCGTAGCCACAGGCGGGGGGGGGGTTGGGGGTCAGACCCCCCATGCATGACCCAACATTGCGATGCAAAAGACACCCAACATAGCGGTTTTTCACTCCATCCTTGACTTTTCCCTCATTTCGTGCCCCGACCCCCCTCCATGACACCACCCTCAAGACAAAATCCTGGCTACGCGCCCAATACCAGCCCGTGTAATGCGACATTCAAAAGCATTCCGCAGCTTTGCAACTTTCTCGGGCAATACCGCATTCTTCCATTTCTGACAAAGCCTATTGAGCATGACTTTGAAATGAGGTTGGGAAATTCGTGTTTTCTATGTGCTGTCAGACTTTGTGAGAATTTTCCATGTTTTTTACTTTTTCATGCGAATGAAAAAATGTTTTTTTTTTTTAAATTTTTTGAACATTTGTTTGAATAAAATTCGGTTACGCTTAGTTTAGGAATATTCTTTGTTTACTTACTAAAGCTGGCCAAAATTTTTAAGACTCAAATGGAATCCTGCCCGACATTCAGATCTGAAGGTATTTTTCAACATCTTCCGATTATGCCTAGTCTTTTGACAGACAAAGTGCACACCCTTCGAAAAATTCTGAAAAATTAGGTGTCCTAATATGCCTTCATTAACTACGCTTTTACTTTATTAATGTTAATGCAAGAGAATACAAGACCTCTGTGGTGAGGGAGTTATATGGCGGAAATGTCACACGGTTATGGTAAATCGAATTGATATGAATGGACAACCTGTCAGTATGCGCCGGGTGGCTGAGACGTTGTGAAACTCAAAAAGCGTTTAAGAAGACATTTAACTTATTCAAATTAGAGTCGGAAAGTCATTCGAAAGAAGTTGAAGCAATTTAAATCTTCAGGTAATAATAATGACAATTTAGTAAAGCGCTGGTATCCACCAAGAAGACGCTCATGGCGCTGTCACAGTCCACCTTGAACAATTATAAGTCTAAGGTGAGTCTTAAGTTTTTCTTTTAAAATATTCGAAGAGGTTTCAAAGCGAATAGGAAAAGGAAGATTGTTCCAGAGTTTGGGTACGACAAAAAAACAAAAGACCTACTTCCCCACCTATTTTTGTTAGCCACGTGCTTCTTAAGAAGACTTTGGGATAAACTCCTAAGACTTTTACGGCCGGGAGAATATGAAGTCAATAGTTCATGCAAATACGCAGGTTTCGAAAAGCTTCAAGTTTTATATACATAAAGTAATAATTTGAAGCGAATTCGCGTTTCAATGGGAAGCCAATGAAGTTCTCTCAGTACTGGAGTTACATGAGAAGATGATGGAATCCTAGTTTTAAATCCCGCTGCAATGCTTTGAATATGCTGGAGACGGCTGATTTGAGTTTTGGAGATACCATAAAGTAGGGAATTTCTTTCATCCAACTTCGACTCAACAACAACTTCGACACAAAGGCATGAAACATTGTTTTAACTGTATCATTGTCGATATGATTGCGAATCCGACCAATGCATGTTTCTTAACGAAAAACAAGCAGCTTTACATATAGCTGTGACATGATGTTCCATGGATGAATGAGATGGCGACTCGTTAGATTCTTCGTATAGATCTGGAAAATGATATTTCTGGCCATCTGAGAGGTGTGATTTTTCGAAATTTCTCTACGCTTCGCGCCAACTAATGGTGGCGCTCTCCTTAGATAGTCTTCCGGGCCAAATTACATTTTACGGGTCAAAGTATTTCTTAACTCTCTGATCACTTTGCAGTTTTTCGAAACTTCTTCTGAAGTGAGCATTTTATTGCAAACGACAAAAGAAGACAGTGACTCGTAAGATTCTTCATATAAGTCTGGCAAATGCTACTTCTGGCCATCTGCAGGGGTCTTGTTTTTTTTTAATTTTCTCTACACACCGCGCCCACCAATGGTGGGGCTCCGCCTAGACAGTCTTTATAGCAAAATGGCGTTTTTTGCAAAAAAAAAAACAAACAAACAAACATAGATGCTCCCGTTCGCCTATGCCGATTTTATTTTATGTTGGCTCCTAAAAGTATGCAAATTAGAAAACAAATTTTACTTCGAAAGGTAGCTTAAATGGCATTAAATTCAATGTAACACAAAATTTTCAGTTCTGTCCTCATGAACCATCACAATTCATCTTCACACTGTTCCTGTCAAAGTCGAAAATCTTGCACCATTTTCCCCCCTCCCCTCAGACTCCTACCCCAGGCCGGCGATCACTCAACATATTTCACGGCCCCCTTCAAGGAAATCCTGCATACGCCACTGCTCGCTGCATGGTTATCTGATTTCTAACAGAGACAATGTTTCTTCTAAACTTGACCTTGTCTAGTATGTATTCATTGCTGTCTCTAAATCCCATCAGCCAATTCTGGACTGCAGAAAAAAGTCACTTCCGGGACCTCACACTTCCCACTGCATGTGTCACTTTACCCCTTGACTAATGAGTGCGATGAATTAGTTAAGTAAATGGGATTCTACGGCTGGGTGCAGGACTCTGAACTTCACTTGTTAGGGCCTAGGACTTTTCATGCGGTGGCCTCTCCGGCTGCTATGAGTGCCACCCTGCAAAATTTTTGTGTCCCCATATTCCCCCTCTTTCGATAGATATTCAGGGCAAGTCCATATTTCCACAGTCATTTCCATATATGGGCCCCAGAACTAAACCACATGGGTCAATGATAGGCCTAAGGGTCATGTGGGCTAGCCCATATGGGCACCTTATTGGTCCTCGTTGCAAAATCATTGGCATGCCACTGGGCCAAGATATGAGACCCATAAGGGTCCCATATGGGGATGTTACCTGGGATCATGTTCGTGTTGGGTTCCCTGGCATATGGAATACCATGGACAGAATGTGAAATCTTCTACTCTTATACTTATAGTCAAAACTAAACATGTCTGAAACATGCGACACAGAGTACTGGCGTGGTAGGATACTATGCTACTCTATGTGATAACGGTATTGAATCTGTACAACTTAGAGTAACTAAGTTAGTGCCTGGATTAAGTGAGTTGCCACATGAGGAGAGACTTAGAAATTTAAATTTGTTTTCACGTACTCATATGCGGCTGAGAGGTGACATGTTTTTATGTATATTTCAATGCACTGATTATTACTGACCATAGGCTGTTTGAATTAGTACCAGTATGTTCTGTTACAAGAGGGCATACATACGGTATAAGATTGTTAAATCCAGGTTTATAACTTCATCATGGCGGCAAAAGTTACTCAGCGTTCAATTGATCATTGGAATACCTTACCAGATAACGCAGTAACCTCTAAAACTTGAGACATATATTTTAAGGTAGATTGGATACTTAGGCCCATTGGAAGAAATTGCTTGGCTTGTTTAATAATAAGTTTTAATTTCTAAGCAGTCACGGTACTTATTGTCACTATTTGGATTGGTTTTTCTTTCTTATGGAGCGATGAATTGGCAGCCTATCCTTTCAATTGCTATCAACTTTACACACTGAATCTACTAGTAAACAAACATTTCGCATACGGTACTTCAAATATTGGGGACATTTTACACAACTTCCGTAGCTACGGTAGCGTCTAAAAATGTTGGGCGTAGGCATATCCCCATGTTGGGGACTTCCCCGTAATGCCTTATGGGACTCTCCCTTATTGGCGGTATTCTTATTATCCTTCACTATCGGCCATAATCCCAGCCTTACGGATGCTACTACTTACTAGGCCTAATAAGGGTTATCTGGTTACAAAGCTGCTCAATTAGAATGTAAATTATGACATCAAACTTCGAAATCCTCGGCGACTGAAAAGGTTTGGAAACCAGGAAAAATGAAAAATTTAAGATCAGGACGTTTCTTTCAAGATCCAAAAAGTGGAAATAAAGCATAGCAAACTGAGATGGATTGACGGGGAAAGCGGAGCATGGCCTGCCTGAAATCTGGCCTATTTCTGCTAAACTCCAGTTGGTTTTTGGTCCTTTATGCTGAAATTTGTTCTGGTAAGTGTTAGCATTCAACAGCAAAAGGAAAGCAAGCTTCAACTGCTTTTACTGCACAGTTGTTTCAGCGATAGACCTTTTTCGGCCTTCTGCACGGTATTGTTCACGTTAGGCTACCGCAGCTTCACAATGGTAGTCCTACTGACTGCATCAACAACATAGGTTAACCACAGACTGTCCTAGCGTTACTTGTAATTATATACCAGCCAACGGACGTATATGAAGTCCGTGCTTAATACCTATAGTATAGGCCTAGCCTTTGGGCACAGGTGCCCTAGCGTCATAGTGTACAAAGTAGAAAAAAAAAAAAAAAAAACTGGGACCTTGTTCCAGATCTTGCCTAAACTATTGTATTTGGCCTAACATTATACAGGGATGATTATTTTAATTACATGCTACTTACTAGGCCTAAGTTAGGGATAGATATAAACGAATCCATACAGCAAGTCATGGGGTGTAGTAACATAACAAGTTTATAGGGCAAAGGAGGGTAAAAAACCCCATAAGACGCCCTATAGAACAGACCCAAAACCAACACCTAATCCAAACAAAGACTAATACAATCAGAACCTGCCACTGTCACAGTAATACTTGTCAATGTTAATCTTGAAGCAGTTGACTGAAGTGGAATTAACAACCCACTCAGAGAGACTGTTCCACTCATTGACAATTACCCTATGAGGGAGCCCCTAGCTCCCACATTTATCTACAGTGTAAACACATCTTTATCCAGACAAAATCCTTGTTTATTGCTTCATGGCTTGTCCCAGTGGCCATACAAGTCCATAATGTGTAATCAAGACACTCTCAGTGCCCATGTTGTGTAATTTAGCTATGATGCATTGTTTGAATGTGATGCCAATCAAAGAGCTGTACCAATTGAGAGTTTTGATATGTATACTGAAACTGTAGTTTAGGGTGACAAGTGACTGCCTTTAAGCGTTATAAAGCCCACTTTCAAAGTTTCCTGTAGCAGTTCGATTTCAAAATTTAAAACGCGGCGTTTGTCCTGTAATTTATCTGGAATGTATGTTCTCCCCCTCCGCTGAAGGTTGTTTTGATCTTCCCCCCTCCCCAAGAAATATTTCTTGCTTAGAAGCGACCCCTCCCCCCTTTTATACCCGCAGCAACAGGTCTTCTGAATAGGTTAATGACAAAATTAACAACTTTAAACCACCCATGGGTACCTTATTTTGATCACTTCCCTGTCCTAATTAGAACGACCGAATATGGACAGAAGTCGGTAATGCGTAATAAGTTACATTTCTTCCCCATGAAATATTTTAAAGCCGCTTTTATTATCTCTTCATGCAGCAATTGCTCTTCATAATGCTTACACCCTGACATTTGTCATCGAATCACTCCTTTCAAATTACACAACTTTTAGTCACCCGCTGCCATTACCTTGCCCAAGACCGAAAAGCCTTCATATACATTTGTACAGGCTTCCGACAATCCTCGACAAAAATGATGGGACAAAACAAGCAACGAAGGGAACACCATCCCCCCCACTCCCCCATTCAAATTCAATGTTTCGGCAGCCCAAGGCGTCCTGAAACTTCAACATTGATACGGGGAGCTGGGTTTGTCCCATGTACTTTTGTCAAGGATTGTAGCCTATCTGTTCCGCAAAATGAAGTTAATAAAATTTTACCTGTAGTAAGATATCATGAGTCGATCACTGCCTTCTAAACGCCATTGCAGCGAGTAGGTGGATGTGATTGCGATCCCAGTATACATCACACAGTCACTCTTATTCTTTCAATTTCCTCGCTTACATACCTATATGATGAATGGGTGTGTACTGGGCTTATCATGAGTCGATCACCTAATAAAGTTTGTTACCACAAAAATATGAAAACATCAACAAAAATCTATAAAACTTGACAATAGTATTTTGTCGTATGTCTTCTTCTTTGTACTCTATTTTGGTGTTGTTTGGACAGAGTAATTTGTAGAAAATGAATCTTGAAATGCAGTAGGCAGTGCAAGTATCAATGCTTATGAAGTAATCATGAGTCAATCACTTCGTAAAACAAACAAATCATCATCATCATCAAGACAGACGTTGTTGGCCTACAAATTACTACATTTAGGGCCAGATTTTGACATAATGATAGAGAATCCCCTTTCTATCAAATTTTTCATAAAAGACATTCTCATCATCATTTTTACTGATTTCTGCAAATTTTAGGTTCATACTATTCCTGAAACATGAAGATCTGGCCATGACTAACGTTTTTGCTTTAAAAATCAAAAACATGATGACAAATAATTGGTTTTGATGTTGTTTGAAGAATTTGTATCGCAGTTTATTCTAGCATCGCAATCACATCGCACCTGCTCACTGCAATGGCATTTAGAAGGCAGTATATACCTTTTAAAACATATATTTTCCTAAAGGGTTTTTTTGAAAACAACACACCATTTACCATTAAAATGACTATGACAGTTGTACCATGAATTGGTCACTCAAAGCAAATTTCACCAAAAATAAACTCAATTTTAAAACATATTAAATTTGCATTTAATTCCATGTTTGTATTACAGTAAAAGCTTCATTCAGATATGGACTCAGTGCATATTCATTAAAAGCTTCATTCAGATATGGACTCAGTGCATATTCATGAGGACAAGTAGACTTTGGGAATTCCGAGCCCGATGGACAAGTAATAAAAAACGAATTTATCGATGCCTGCTATAGATCACCAGACAGAATAGAACACAAAAGGAAGAGGCAGTGATGTCAGGCTAGTTGACAGAAACAGAATGATTAGTATAGTATTTTACAAAAAGCAATTTAATATGGCAAAATAATTAAATGAGAAGAAGATTGACCATTGGATGGTGCCCCTGCAGTTGATTTGCATTTGGTGAGAGAGTGGAAGAGCAAGTTACTGTAGACCTACACAGAGTTAAGTAATATTACTCTGTATGTAACAGGCTAAAATTGGCATACAGGTGAGCGTCAGAAAGAAGAATGTCATAAGTAGGACATTTGCATACAGGAAAGTTTAGCACACTTTGTAAAGAGAGCACTGGTGACAGAAGCTGTCTACTTCACTACCAGTCATCTGCCAACAGGTCTCTATGTGGCTCTCTCCAGGGAGCTGTTGCTAGAGACCCCATGCAGCTCTCTCCACATCCAGTTTAAATCCATCTGTGTTTATTTGTGTATATCAAATCTTGCTACACTGAATCATTGTAACGATCATTGTAGCAGATCCCTATTTATAATGCTGTGCATATATCAACAAACAGAGATCAGGCTTGCTCAAGAGACTTGTAGCTTCTGCAACTGGTGACATAGAATTTAAGGTGGTCCTGTTTAAAATCACCAATCTCTGTAGCCAATGAAAGGCTCTCTATACGTTAATAGACAGAATGTTGCAACGTTCATCACACAATGCTCTTAATAAATATCCGGACCTGTTGTGAACAAATTTTACAGCGCTAGCTCATGGAAGCTGCAGCAGTGGGCAGTGAGAAGTACTGTAATCTGATTGGTTGCATAGGAGCACAATGCAATGGAATCACCATGAAAAATAGGAACAGAAATAAAATGAAAGTTGAATGGGAGGAAAATGTGAGAGACTTGAAGCAAGTCTAGGAAAGCCCTGGAGAAGTTATGAAATGTGTTCTCCAGAAAGTACAAGAACCCTTTCAGAGAATATTTGATATTTTTGTGAGTATTCTTGCTTGGAAGCAAACATTTGAAGGGGATGGAATTTGAAATCTTTTGTCAGATTGACATTGGGTAGGAAGATACTGAATCAAAAGAAAGATTTTGTTTTTACTGAGTTACTTTCTTGGGAATCATAAATTTGTTTCTTTTAATGTCTAGTGCTGGTGCATGGTATTATTATTGAGAAATTTTGATTATCTTTTATGATTTCACAATTTTGTAGGTGCAGTCAGTAAAAAGTGCCCAGAGTCTACTTGCAAGAGTGGAAACTGTTCTTTAGTTGGTGAAAAAGTGCAATGCAGGTGTTATAATACCGGATCTGGGGAGAAGTGTGATTCTTCAGTAGATGGTAAGCATTCAGTGAGAATCTTTGGTGCTGTTTGATTATGTTCATTGTTTTGCAACTTTTAAGTGAAAACCAACCAAACATTGTTGTAGTTGACCTTGGCCTCCAAGCGTACAGTGTTGAAAGCTTCCAGTTTTTATGCCATTTTTCAGAAGAATGCAGCAAAAATCCCCCCTTCATTTCCATGAAAATGAGAAAATTGTCAATATCTTGGTTTCTTACTTAAAAAGAGTCACTTTTGTAACAATGTTTGAACTTAAAAAAACATGGCCTTTAGGTCCCTTCAAATTGCATCTTAGAAGGTTCCTGAAGAAGGCTTTTCTCCCTCTGGACTTACTTATACTGTAAATTTAGCCTATGACAGCATCGATTTGAACTTGTGGTTTCAGTGATAAACCCCTACTTCTTTTGTTTCTGGTGGAATCCTTGTCTTCATTGGAGGCAGGCCACACCCTTTGATTGCCAGGAATATTTTACTGCCCCTCATTCTGTCTTTAATGAAAACTTGGTTACAGGGCTGTACCTCACAAGATAGCGTAAAAATTAAGAGGTACTTTATGCTGGAATTTTTCCTTGTGTGGGTGAGTACAGTGGTGTTTGTAGACTTTACCATAGAGTGAAGGGTACAGTTTGTGTGAACAAAAGTGTGTGCCATTTAGTCAACATATTGGGCTGTTTTGCACACAAATTTTAGAAACCAATGAACCCCACAACTTTTAAAAAGCACAAAAATTCAGCTACACATTGTAGCTGTAAGCACTGGGCAGTATAAATACATTTTCTTATTTGTAATTTGTCTCATGGTGCCTCAAGACCGCCAGCCCTTCCTGGGATTTTCTTTAGAACCAAATGGAGCTTATCTAACAGGGATTCTGCCAGAAACTCAAAAAGGGGAGGGCGTGGGGTGAATACCTGAAAAGATTGCAGTTTGCATCATAGGTTTGTTTAAGATTGAAAAATTGTGTGAGGGCGAAAGCGTTTAACATGACAGTAAGAATGCAAAAGTTGTAATTGTTATTTGAAAAACTTACAAAAATAGGTATATTACAAAACCAGCTTCTAAGGCCTTCAATCTTACAGAAATGTGAACAAAAAACAAAACATTCTTTAAGTCACTTGTTCATTTCTGTGGTTTTCCAGAGAGGTACAGTAATACAGTCACATGGTCTGGTGTACGGCACTGAGCAGAGAAGTTGAGATTAGATCAACCACCCAAAGAGTAGAATATGACTTCACTGTCCAGCTACAGGGGAGTTACAAATTACATTTTAGACATGGGAGTATACAGTCCGGCCTAGTTGGGAATAAACGACTATACAGTCCTTTCCAGCCACAGGAGAAGAAGACTATACAGTCCAGCTACAGTAGTCCAGAAATATGTAAGATTCAAAAAGATGCAATTCTTTGCCCAAGGGGCCCTCACTTTCCCTGACAATGCTTTCTTACAGAAAAGGGGAGGGGGGTAAACATGTCATATAGGCCTATCACCCTTAAACCAGCATTTTGCAAATCCTTTACTATAGACACCTTTTCCCATCGAACTATTCATTCACCCTAGATTATACACCTCCCCTCCATAAAACTTTTACACGGATCCCTCACACAGTAGGGATGAAAATAAGATATTCATGGCTACTTTTCTCTGAAGAGACCTTGAATTGGACGCCTGGTGAGGGATGGAAAACCAAGTTAACCTCTAAATTCACAAATAAAAATTTATAGTCCCACCATTTGCCTGTGGTCTGAAGCCCTCAGTGGCCATCAAAGGTTCCCAGGGACATGAATACCTTCAGTGGCTTCACAACAACGAACTTTTTCCACCCAATTGAACCCACATGTTGATTGGTTAGGTACAAGAAATATATGTTAAGCGCTGCACACACTCTTTTACTCTGAAAAGACATGAATATTCAAAAGCAAAAGTACAGTCACTACAGAGTGGAACATTCTTGACCGCGGAACATACTCTATCTGTGACAGCTGGCAGGCATTTTTGGTACATCAGGGAGGGAGGGCCATCCCCTCTTACTGACATAACACTCCACCACTGGCTTACAGATGTTTCATAAAAAGGATAGAAATACTGTACAATATCTGCTGGTGACTTTTAGTGAATACCAATTATAGTAAAGATTATAGAAACTTTTCATTTGTATTGTTCTAAAGTATGTGTTGTTCTCTTGCTGTTAGTGTTACAGTTTAGGAGTGTAGTTAACTTGTACTGCTACACATGTAGTTTTCAATGAATACTGTATGCTTGTACAAACTGTCAGTAGACGTTAGGTATGCATAGACATCACACAACATTGATACTTTTCATTATGATGGTTATGAGCGCGTAGCTAGGATTGTGTCATGGGGAGGGTTTTGCTGTTAAGGGGGGGGGGTTCTGGGGCACGATGTGAGAGAAAATTCTAAGGATAGAGAGAAAAAAAAATTTTTATTTTAGGTGTTTTTTGCATTGCAAGGTTGGGTCATGGGGCTTCTAACCCCCAAAACCCTCCCTGTGGCTACGCCACTGGATGGTTAAGTAATACCAATATTAGCCTGTTTTTGAAATAAATATAGTTCAAGGTAGTGTAGTTCAGAGTAAGTACCAGCTGAACTTCCAACTCTGATCAGATTGTAGATATTTAATAAATGAAGTTTTTCTTCTTTTCAGAAAATGCCTGTAATGTTTTGCAATGTCAGAATGGTTTATGTAAAGTGAACAAAGATAATTTCTTCTATTGTCAATGTCTGACTGGCTGGGAATCAGACAATTGTGATGTACAAACAAAATTTGCAGAATCAGAACACGATGGTAAGTAGTAATTAATTTAGGCTAGGTGAGGTTGAAAAATTTTGGAATCCAGTACAGCAGCGCAGCTAGGAATGTGCAGGGGGAGGGTGAGAATCACATTCGTGACAGATATGAGGGGGGATAATTCTCCTCCCCTTTGAGAAATTGTCAAGCAAATGAGGGCCCTGAGATTCAATCTGGTGCTATGTTTTGCCAGTTTCATCATTAACATATATTATTATCAGCAGATTTTTCCCTTTTTTTTTTTTCGTGTTTGAATTAAGGCCATGGGATCCATTCAAAGTGCATGGTCAAGTAATTAGAGCATTCGACTTGCATCCGGATGGTAGAGAGTTTGAGTCCTGGCCAGGTCATACTGAAGACTAAAAATGGAACCAGTCCTGCCATTGTACTTGGTGCTCAGCATAACCATGTAGTAGGGAAAAAGAGCCAGTGAGCCGCAACTGGAAAAAGGCTGTGGCCAGCTTGACTTGAACAGATTGGTTGGAACCTGGGCCACCAAACTCCTTCTAACATAATTTTTAAAGGGCTTTAATTGAAGTGGGACAAAGGGGTCTTTAATTTTTTGCTGTGGTCTTGGTAATTAACCTTCCATACATAGTGACAGATTTTTTGTGTCATTTATATTCCCACAGTATGTGCAGACTTTACTCAAAGAGCTTACCCTTTTTAGTACCTTTGCAATTTATCATTTATTTTGCCTTGATAACATTTTAAATGTATAATGTCCCTTTAAAGGCCTATTCCTCACACCCCAAACTACAATTTTTGTAGTAGTTATAGAAACTCTCTATTGGCAGAGCTCATTGGTTGACTGCAAGTTATAAAGGAAGCTAGCATCATATATACACAGCATGTGCTGTACTGAGATTGTTTGGATATTACCCATTGACATCTTGTATAGTCACCCTGAAGCTATAAACTTAAATTGTGTTTGGATGAGAATGGATTTTAGACAGTTTTGCTGAAGAAAGTTGGAAACTGTTAGGGGTGAGAGGTTTAGGCCTTTAAAACTATCTTTTCTTGCAACACACACTTGTGTCAAGATGCCTTTACAGGTTCTGATTTAGTATTAAATATACAACCTGCTTCAATGGAAACAGCTAGCTGTGCTCCCTGAGGTTTATGTTATACAGTGGCATAGGAGACTGGGGGGGGGGGTGGTGGTGGAGCAGGGGGCAAACTGCCCACCCCCAAATTTCCACAATATTTTAAATTGGACAGGAATTTGGAAAATACAGATAGGAATATGAAAAAAATCAGACAGTCACGTAAGGTTTAAATAGTGGCATGGGTTTTGTGCCTGAAATCTGAAAAAGATATGCTCGAAGAGAGGAAAGAAGTGTCATAGTCTTGGTAAAATTTGGAGAATCAACAACTTGTATTCCAAAAGTTCGCTATACATGTGGACAGGGAAAAAGCTATTATTTGTGAGTTTTTCTTCTTAGTCTTTCACAACACAATGCCAGTAATGGTCGAATAACCAAATTCTTTTCAAGCATTTGCCAAAAAAATTGCAAAGTGTCGTAGTCAGGGTAAGAGGTAATTTATGAAAAGTCAAAAAGATAAAAAAAGTGACGCATTTGGAAGCCTGTTACTTTAAAAGAAACAATCACCCTTGAAACTGTGATTAGATCTTGTGTAACACAATGTCAAAAATAACCAATTATTGTAATAGTTTCAAACCTTTGCCTGAAAGCAGAAAACACTATGTTAAAAGTAAAATTTGAAAAATTAAAAAGATAACAAATACTTGGGACACATTCAGGCAGCTTGTGAAAAAAATTTTCTTCAACCCCAGTTCATACTGTAGTCTTGCAAAAAATTGCCCAAAACGGTAAAATATGCATGCGAAGGTCGAAAACTGCTGGGGCATTTTCAATTGCCAAATTAATTCAATGGACAGACAGGAGAGTCTTCAAGTGCAGTGCCCAATGGTTTGACATCTAACCTGTCCCTAGAGCCAAATTTGGGGCAACAGTTATGAAAATTGGTAATTTGTTTTTCAATGCTATAATAATGCAGTGTAAGAACATCTCCCCCTAAGTCTGCCTAAAAGTTCAATTGAAACACCTTGTAATGTGACATTTTTTTCAAAAGGTGTAACTAATAGAAGGAAAATCACTTATAGTCATGGGCATCTGCAGAAAAAAAGTCAGGGGGGGCAAAATTTCTAGGGAGGGGCAAAACCTCCAAGTCACCATGAATTGACACAAAGCATGTGAAAATTTCAGCCCAAAATGCCTCCCAGATCGCTGGAAATGGCATTTCTAAAGCCTATTTTTTGCATAGAAACTTGGAAAACATGTTTTGGTCGGGTTTTTGCTTTGATTTTAATACGTTTTTTCAAATTTTCCCCCCCCCCTTGCCCTTACCTGCGGACGCCCATGCTTATAATTAGGATTCAAGCCGTCACACAATTTCATTAATTCAATATATGGCTGGTGTTGAATTTACCCAAGAGTCACATTAAGGTAAAACACCCAAGTTCTATTTTATAGTTTTCCCCCAACGATGTAGACCATTTCATGAATGGTAGTGGTACATTTGATCTGGTAATTTTCTGATCAAAATAGTGACTTCTGGGAGCCTCCTTCTAAGCCTGGAAATTGCCATATCTGGGTCTATGAGGAGTCTGACTTTTCAAAATTTTCTGTTGGCTCAGCACCAACCAATGTTTTTGCTTTGCTTAGAAAGTCATCCTAGCAGAATTTTAGTTTGAAGTAACCATTTTTTGTAAATGGTTACTCAAAATAGCGACTGCGTAGATCCATGCATAAGTCTGGAAAACTGCCATTTTCGACTGCATGAGGGGGTTGTATTTTTCAAAATTTTCTGTTTGCTCTGTACCAACCAATGCTGGAAATCCACTGAGTTTTTTTGGGCTGAAATTTAGTTTGAAGTGAATGTTTATCTGCAATTGAAAACTCAAAACAGCCACTACTTAAATATCCCATATAAGCCTGGGAAATGCCATTTTTGAATGTCTGAGGGGTACAAATTTTTAAAATTTCTGTGTGCTCTGTGCCAACCCAAGTGGCACTCTGCTTAGATAGTCTTTTGGCAGAACTTCATTTTTGGGGCAAAAAATCTCCTGCCCCACCAAACTAAAATGCTCCCATACACCCATGGTGTTATAACCTGTGTAGCTGTGGCTGTGTGGATGAAGCCTGTGACATTTGAAGTGGCAGATTTGATCTGAACATTTGGGTTATTTTCACCATTAACTCACATAGGTTTCTTCCACATCCATGGGTATTTTGTGTTGTAAATAAAATGCCAACCAAGACCTGAATTAATTTCAGTCAAAGTAAAGAATAGGAACTTTGATTATTGAAGGATAATATTTTCTACCAAAAGTTAAATAGTTTTAATTGCCATTCAGGTATTAATATGTAACAGTTTGCATATCTCTTTTGTACTCATAAGCAGCAGTGGATCAAATCCCCCAGGGCAAAAAGCTAACCACCTGTCCGTTTGGATATTCTTTGTGTTCCAATGGGAAATGCAGTGAGCAGAAGGTGACATATTGTGACAACATCAAAGATTGTGAAGATGGAAGTGATGAGTTTCATTGTGGTAAGTCTGTCAACTATTGCTTCCACATGGTTAAAAAATATGTTCACAAAGAATGGAAAATTTTCTGGAACTTGATACTTTCTCTGGAAATAAAGGCTGTCTGCTTGTTTCATGGTAGCTTTTTTCTTAAGGACAAAGACAGATCAAATATAAAACCTAGATCTTCCTTCTTCAAGGAAATGGGGAAAAAAAAACGCCTTGATTCCTTCATGTGCATAATGGTTAGAACTGTCCTAAATTTTTGTCAATTACCAGAAAAATTCTAAAATTCTATCTTTACTAAAAATTATAAGAAAGCTACACCCAAAACTTTAAAAATTTGGAGAAAGGTGGAAGCACTGCTGAAGGATTGCAAAGTTATGTAAATTTTAGTCAGCATTGCTTCCTAGACAAACATTCAGGATCTAGTGTATGAGTTTAAAGCTACTCTTAGTTCTGTTATAAAGTTCATTGCTGCTGTGAGTTAAAAAATGTGTATTTGAATAATGGTATCCCAATTGACAGTTAACCATTAATTTGCTTGGTACCACAATGGCCTCTCTTTTGAAAAATTATGATCTGCAAACAGACAGACATACAAAAAGATCGTCAGACAAACAATGAAAGTAACAAACACTGGTTCCTGGACTTCCCCTTTGGGGACTTCCCTCTCCCCACAAGATGATGCTAGAGGCAAATTGCAAGTTTTAGCCATCTCAAGCTGGCAACTAATAATCCAGAGTATATCAGAGAACTTCCTGTTCAGGTATCTTGAGATCAATAAAAATAAAAAGCATTTGCCCCTTCAAAGACTATTTGCTCAATAGAGCAACAAAGTTGGTTTAAATGGGGTTAAGTGCTACAATTACAGAGACAAGCTTCACCCGAGACAACGCCTTTTTCTCAGGTAATGTTGGTTTAAACGTCCTATTCAATTCTAGCAGCATGATGTTTTGTGTATTCTTCCTTTTGGATACTTTTCCTGCCCTCTCTGGGTTCATTCTGATGGAAGATGACTCTCACTAAAGCTCAAACAGTAAAGTGTCATGGTGTTAGCACTGCCACCAAGATTGTACCAATGAATCTGAACAGGCAAGTTATAGTCTGATTTAGCCAGACAATAATTGCAATCCATTCAAATTATATGCTTAACTGTGTCCTGGATGGTTCTGCACTTAAATATCCCTCAAATTACCTCAGTTTCATTGAATATGATATCCCTTTAATTACCCCAGTTTCACTGCATATGAAGTACCCCTAATTACCTCAATTTAACTGAATATGAAATAAATTACCTCAATTTAACTGAATATGAAATAAATTACCTCAATTTAACTGAATATGAAATAAATTACCTCAATTTAACTGAATATGAAATAAATTACCTCAATTTAACTGAATATGAAATAAATTACCCCAATTTAACTGAATATGAGGTTTTAGAGTTGCATACAAACAATAAAGTTAACGTGATTCAAGGCTGATGGACCCCACCAATGGCTGACCTCACTACTTGCTAGGTGGCATCAATAGGTTCCTTTTTGCATGAGTACACACACTTGGGAACAATGCTTATATTATTCCTTCAAGGAACAAAATAGTGTTAGTGAATTGATTAGCAAAAGTCACGTAACAATTCTTCAATGAATGAATTAGTACTAGCAAGTGCAGGTACTGCAGTTATTGCTAATCAAAATTAAAATTGCTTAACAACTGACAATTCTTGGGTAGCAAATTGCTACTCAAATCCAGCTATTTTGTCCCTTGTCCTTGGCAAAAGTGTTGTGCAATATATACTTTTTATCCTCACGATGATCAAATGAAAATTTTTTGTGATAACTCAATAATAATGATGATCTTCCTGAAACAAGCTTCATGTGAGTCCCCTCTACTCACTTTTAGAGAAGTATTATATTCATTAACCCTTTACCGTTGTGCTCCGATCCGGGCATATTTGCGTGCCTCGGGAGTGGGCGGAAAAGCGGACGTAGCCCGCCCCGCATCGGCTTCCATAGGCCATTGACCCTGTGACCGTAAACTATTGTCTCTCTTGCTGTTGTGGCCGAATTTTCAGGTAGCTACTTGCTAAACAGTAAAGATGTGTGACAGCCGAGCTCTCCGCATGGGTCCAAAAGGACCCAAACAACGGTAAAGGGTTAATAATCAAGAAATGTTTTGTTTTGTCTCATTTTGTTGTTAATGACTTTTTTAACTGTTTGAGAGATGAATAAACAGATTACATTGTGACACGATGCAGTTGTTTCATTAGCGTAACTTCAGTGCGAGGTTAAAGTAGAAATTTGCAAATGAAGGAGGACTCAAGGAAGAAAAAAATGACTAAAGAAAAAAACATAGCAGTGTCTTTTTGAAACATTTTTCCACAAGAAATTATTGCCATGTTTCAAGTGTAAAAATCATATTTTCTGGATAGTTTTTAATATTTCCCCCAATGCTACTTCAAAATAGAGATGTTACCATGGATCTTGATTAGTGTAATAAATCTTAAAATTATAAGGAAACGAATTCAACTCTGAACAGGGTTCCCACGACCTGGAAAAGTCATGAAATTTAGCCCAGATCAGTCTTTTAGTTATTTTACTGGTAAATAAATTTCAGTTATTGATTTGTCTTGATTGTCATGCCATTTAGGTATATTCACACCTCAGATATAATTTGGTCATGCAATAGTCATGGAAAAGTCATGAAATTTAGCTGAAATCAGTCTTTTAATTATTTTACAGGTAAATAAATTGTAGTTATTAATTTGTCACAATTTTCATGCCATTTAGGTATATTCAAATCTCAGATATAATTTGGTCATGAGACAGTCATGGGTAAGTCATGAAATATAGCTGAGATCAGTCTTTTAATTATCTTACAGGTAAATAAATTGTAGTTATTAATTTGTCACAATTTTCATGCCATTTAGGTACATTCAAATCTCAGATATAATTTGGTCATGAGATATTCATGGATAAGTCATGAAATTTAGCCCAGATCAGTCTTTTAATTATTTTAGAGGTAAATAAATTGTAGTTATTAATTTGTCATGATTGTCATGCCATTTAGGTACTGTACATTCAAATCGCAGATATAGTTTGGTCATGTAATAGTTGTGGAAAGTCAGGAAATTTTACCTTTGATAAAAGTCCTTGAGCCCTGTGGTTGTAACTTCTCTTTTTTCCCTTTCTATGACAGGTATCAATTTAAAACACTTTGAAGACACGAGGTACCAATTTACTGTATTTGAAAAGGATGTAGAGACTACTAACACAAACCATATGACAGATTATACAGGTATTGCTGTTATGGTGGGGCTAATCGGCTTCCTGTCCCTTACATTCCTGGTGTGCACCAAAATCTGTTCGTCCCTTCAGCGAATCAGTGAGCAAGATGATTTTTTGATAGGGGCAGGATTAAGGAGTTATTTAGGACGCCTACATGCCTCGCAGCTGCAGGATGCTGAAAATGTTAGCAGAGGTCATGCATTGAGGGCAGCACAGATTAATTTGTTGCCAAGGAGGGAGAGTTCCACTACCCTGGCAAACTGTACCTGTACTTTTACATCAGGTCCACGGTGTAACTGTCCGTCCAGTGCTGTAAACAGACGGCTGACATTGGAGGCCAGTATTCGCTTGATGCATGTATGTGTGGAAGACTCGGTGTCTACGTGGAGTGATGCTTCCACAAGTGTAAATCTTGATCCTCCTCCTGTTTATGCTGATGTTGTGTCTGAGAGGATTTCATACAGTCACTGCCGGCAAGAATGTGAAACTCCTCCACCTTCTTATGAAGACATCATGCAGTGATAGTTGTACGTGAATCTTTGAAGCAATTGTTTCATAATACCAAGCAACCTAGTCTGCCAGCTGCTGATTTAATGTAAGGATTGGATTTCTGTGTGGGTATGATTGTATTGGGTCCAGCACTATGGCCCACTTAACAAGTAGGTCCCAAAGACAAAAAGGTGTGACATTATTTCAGTTACATCAGGTACACTTTTTATTCATTAGATGTTCAGGTGGCCTCTGTGGTACTTTTACTGTACATTGTCAGTTAGACCCTACAACCATTGTGAAGCCTGCAGATAGTTATTTGATAGATATTAGGTTTAAGCAGGGAGTTGCTAGAGAAGGGATACAAGGAACAGATTTTTCCAGACAATATGTACTGGAAACAGATTATATCTTTTGAGGTTCCACTATTTGATTGACAGGTCCCTTTGTTTCTATTGTTAAGTCCCTTGTGACTAAGTCCTTTTAATGATCATTTCTTCCATTCAGCTTTGAGTAATCCCTAAACATGGCATTGTCTGTATATCCTTTGATACAGAGGTTTGTTTCCACCAATGGTGAAGCTTATAATAACAATTTCTATAGAACGACTGGAAACAAACGGTTAAACTAGGTGCTTCAGTTGCTCCCCTTCCATCATTAGATGGAAACAATGTTCAAGCCTTTCCCTCAGATTTAAACAATTTTGCTATCATTAAGAAACAAAAAAATTAAAGTAATTTGCAGAGAAATGTTGCTGTCCTCAAATGAAACAATAAGTTGCATCTCGGATAGCGTCAAATGAAATAAATTTCACAATTTTCCATGATGGCTGGCAACAAAATGTTAACGAGTAGAGTGTAAGGGATATGTCTCTTCATTTGGAATTTGGATAATTCTTCACTAATCTTTCTTTATCAAAGCATTGAGATAAGAATGTGGCAGATAAAAGCAAGATAATCGTCGGAATCAAACATTGTCTCAAAGAGACTATAGAACGTTGTTTCTCCTTCTCTAGCAACTCCCTGGTTTAAGGACACACCAACACGAATGTGTTATATAGTGTCATCTAGAGTTAGGTAAGGTTGAAATTTAGTTGCAAATACTGTTCAAGTTCAAGTTTGGTTTCAAATATGTTTCAAATCCTTCCAATTAGTGGCCTGTTATGACAAACAGGAAATACAGTGGGCATATACTACCACCCCCAGCCCTCAAGGGAGGTGGGTGGGGGAAGGAAGGGGGAAGTCTATATTGTAAGTCTACTGGTTTATTACTGATCAACTCAAAGGGTCTTCTTGGACATGATGCTATTGGAGAAGTCAGTGACTCTGAATAAAGGTGCAGGTACCAGACTGGCAAAATTATAGAAATCCCCAAAACCTGATTTTAAATCTATTTGAAGTAAGTCCCTAGTCATTGATATATATGTTTGCTTACTGTGCATACTATGGTCAGATACTGTGGACAGATATTTATTTTAAGAATAATTACATTAACAGTGATTGGTTACAAAGGGGCTCATGGTGACAAACCTTCTGGTAATTTTTGTGCCAGGTATGTCTCTATGAAAACTTTTTGAGAATACATTTGTTCACTGTACAGTTGTAAGTACTCACGCCATTTCATTTTGGAGATCACACATTCAGTAGCTGTACTCCAAAAGTTTCGTCCAGTACATTATGTGCAATATTATTGTGCAAGATACGCACCTTTTGGTTCTTTGTACTTAAATGTTGGGTGTATAGTAATAAGTGGAAATGCATCTGTGGTTCAGTCTATTGTATAGTACTTGCGATGATGACAATTGTAAAATAGAGCTTTGCCTGTTTGCAAAAAAAGACTGCAGTGGTAAGAAGTAAGCATTTGATAATTTAATGGTGACTGGCTTGTTTTGTGTTATTTAAATGGAAATATAATGCAATTTTGTACAATACAAATTCAGAAGCAGGGTCAATTGGAAAGTCCAAAAGTTTTATTTTCTTTATCCAGTGCTAGAAATAACAGAGAAAAAAAGACAAACTCCTGGTGAGGTCATTTCATTTAGTAAAAGCTGACTTTTGTAGAAGTGTATTTTAATTCATGTGCAATACTAATTTTATTTTATTTCTAACTATTTATCAGTAAACAATATTATGGAAATTAAATTCTTCAGTCACAAAAAGGATCATGATATAGTTTTACTGTATATATCAAAGTGCGTTAAATGTTGGGATCTTGTAAAAGCTGTGGTCTCAGAGAGATTATTTGATGCACGGAAAAAATTATTGAAATGTGGGCCAATTTATTTCTCCCCCTGTAGAAATGTTGTGCAATTTAAATGCCAACATTAAATCAAACTATTATCTTTTAAAAATACAAATAGGTGGTTGTCACAGGTTATGTTTATGACTTCTCTCATGTAAAATCTGTTCTTTAATTCATGATGCTAGAAGCGAATAGCAAGTTTTAGCCATCTCAAGCTGGTAACTAATAATCCAGAATCTATCAGAGCACTTTCTGTTCAGGTATGTTGAGATCAATAAATTCTATACTGGCTGACAATCAGTTTTGAAGGTAAAACGAGGTGCTGGAGCAATAGGTTAATATTCTCTGTCGTACTCTGATTGCCCATATACATGAATCCGGACAGCAAGTGATGGTCTGATTTCAGTCGGCCATAACTGGGGTCCATCACCTTTAAACCTTTCGATTTCCTTGCTTAACTCTATCATGTATGGTTGTACACTAATTTGTATCTTAAATTCCCCAACTTCACCAAATATGAGGGTTTGAAATTCTTGTAACAATAAATAAAGACGGTTTAAGGCTGATGGACTTCACTAATGGCCGCCTACAGTCACTAAAAACAAGCGCTAATCGGATTCGTGTATAAGGGAGGCTTTCAGAATTCCATTTGTAGATACTTCTGAACTGGTTGTGACATACATGACAAATTGGTCATGGTAAAAATATACACTTGATGTCCTTCCTTGCCCAATTACACTAGTTGATGATTGACAGACAGTAATAATCCATGCAAAGACATCTAATGCAAGTCAAGAAACCCTAGCCACAGTATGCAGAGCATGCAGAGGGGGTTTTGATTACAATCCTGCCTAAAGTATCGTGTAATTTTATGCAACCTAAGTGGACTAGAAGCTTGGGAAGTGATAATAATAGACCTCCAGCAGTGGGTTTGAAAACTTGATATACCTCACTTGAACAATAGATTACTGAGGTTAGAAAATCAACTTTTTTACCACAATTGAAACAGCATGTACTCTCTGGTACAACATGGGTGTAATATGGATGCTAAAAAACTATGACCCATGTTGTAAATATCTATTATATTTAGAACTTTTTTCACCATCACTTCTTGTATAGTCAGAGGCTGTCTTTTCATTAAAGCATCAAAGTCTTTGGGTGGAGGGGTTTCTAAACCATTTTACTCATGCAAGCATTTATATTTCTGAGTTTCAAATAGAAATATTTTTTACAACAAAAATTGAATTCTTTGAAGAGATTTTGAGTTGTACTCACAGCAGGACTGTGCAGTATTAAAATGGCTTTGCAGATGAAGTAACTTTTAAGAATTGGTGGCATAGGCAGGTTTTTGAAAGTGAAGGTGAGGAGGTGGGGGCAAGAGGAGGGGGGAGGGGACAAGTGGAGGGGAAGAGTTGGGTGGAAGAGGAGTGTACTAGCGGTACACTGGGGCTAGAAAGTCAACTTTTTTTGTGAAAGACTCAAGTGGAAGTGAATCAGGACAATACCTGCTTGTGCAGTATTGTCCTCCTTAATGCCCCTTGTTCTTTGAAGAAAGAAAGAGCGGGTGTGCATTTCTGGGGTGGGGCAATGGTTGGTTAGAAGTAGACTATACATATGAAGTATTTTATAGGATGATTACTGATTATTGTATTTCTGTTACCACTTCTTTTTAACTGTGTTCTTGTCAGTTTGAAAGGGGGGGGGGATCCCTTTGTGGTGTCCCTAGACATCCCACTCAGCTTTTTAGGTGCAGAGTTTAAGGTTAGAGGGACACTTGCATGGATTTCAGTATCTTGGGGCATGGCGTAGAGGTGAGGAGGAGGGGCTCATTGTATGGTTTCAGTGAAGTATACATCTGCTGGTTTCAGGAAGGGAAGATTATCTTCCATATGAAATGTTATCTGTCCCAAATGTTTTGAAGTTTCAAATTATCTACCCATACTTTGGAGATGTAATGAATTCTATGCAGGTGGTCACAAACAAACAGGTGGTCACAAAAAAGGTGATGTCCTTCTGGGAACACAAATTCATGTGGGAGCAGGGCTCCAAATAAGCTTGGAAAAGGGAAAGACCAAAATGGATCATTTGGCTTTCCATGCATTCTAGGGCTGTAGCCTGTGTGAGGGCATAGGTGCCGTCGGTTATTTCCAGAACTCTGTAAGAGTGACAGTTCTGTGACTTCAAGTTTGAAACTTTGAGAGAAAGAGAGGGAAAGAGACAGATAGAGAGAGAAGAGGGGAGAGAAGGAGAGAGAGTGTTAGACAAAAACCCAGTTGTACATGCAGTAGTGAGTGAGAATTCGATGGAACAGATGTAAGATAAGTATGAGGACTATTGTGGGTGGTCACCTTTTCTGTCTCATCTGGGGACATAATTTCATCAATTTATTTGGCTTTAACCCATCAGTTCTGGTAGTTGTATCCCCTCCATTCATCTCTACTGATCTCCAGGGTTCTTAAGCAGTAGGAAAAATGGGGAATGTCTGGAAAAAGTCTGGAATTTTGTCATGGTCTTGAAAATCCTTGAGTTTAGGGTGGTTTGTCTGAAAAAATTGCCACATGGTCTTGAAAATTGCAACTTCTCGTGTGTTCGTGCTGGGTAAACAAGTTGAAGTTTAGGCCGTGTTGTAGGAAATTCTCAAGGTTTTAGTGATTAATATTCCTTGAAAAAGTCTTGAATTTCAATATTTCAAGTGTGGGAACCTTGGAATTCGCAACATCTTTCTCTTATTCATTTTGCATAATTTTATGTTGCCCAGTACTTTGATAATATTTTTTTTCCTTTTTGGTGACTCCTCAAGTATTAAACTAAGTTGACTATATCTGCAGAATTTTTCTTGCCTAGATGTGTTGTGCAATGTTAAAATTTACTTCATGATATATTTACACGGAAAAAAATATATAATAGGTTCTATCAGTCAGTGCTTAATTACATTTTCATTTTCTTTTCTTTTCTTTTGCACATTCCACAGTGCTTTAAAAGAATATTTAAAATGTCTGAAAACACAGTAGCATATGGCCAAGGTTGTGTGTGTGGGGGAGGGGGGGAGGAGGGAGGAAGGGGGTTGGAGCTTTTTGCATTTTAAGGTTTTGTCAGGGGGGGGTTAGAACCCCCCAAACCACCCCTGTTGCTACGCCACTGTGAAAACATAAAGTTAACATTTTGGACCTCTCTTTGGAAATCTCCTGGGGTTTTTGTGTGTTTGGTTTGAAGGCTTGGGTTTGACTCATAGGTCAAGTCATACCAAAGCCTTTCATGACAAATTGCTAACCCTATTACATATAGACCTAAGTCTCCATCAGATGCAAAGTGTGGTGGGTAAATCGAATTTCATCCAACTCCAATCCTGCTAAACTCACTCAAGAACCCTACAAGAGACCACAAGCTGGATAAGAGACAGCTAGCAGAAGATTTACATTGTAAACAAAGGCGGGAACAACATAGGTCAGATGTGCTGCTGTTTGTGAGGTGTGAAAGACAGGCAGTAGGGCAACTTCTTATCTGGTTTGTGTTGACCTTCATTCACAGAAACAAAAAGGTGTGGACAGTTTTTATGGGCAGGGAAATTTGACCGGTTAAAGAGTTTGTGGGAGATGCTTAAATAACTCTTTGGTTTTTCCTTTTAAAATGTCCACTTTCGTTGTATTATATAGATTGTGAATATTCTTTCCCCATTTCTTGTACTTCCTCTTCTAGTAAGTATTTAGGCTTGTGCAAGCACATTTCTTTAGGCTTGGTACACACTTGATGTACCACCAGGATTTTTTATTGGGAGTGGCCAACCACAGTGGTTCATTAATTGCTAATCTAGGGGAGAGATTTCTCCCTCTTTTCCCTCCCCTTTGAGAAATTTTTGAATACTTTAAGTACCTCAGGCTCAGATGCAATCTGGTGCAATATTGGCCATCATTTGAAGTTGATTTTTTTTGTTCCATTTGCAAAAAACTTTCACTGGATTCAATGTGGGGAGGGGGGGTATGACCCCTCTGAAAATGCTGGTGTTGGTGCAGTTGCTTGGTCATATTAAAGTGAAGCTAAAAATTCTGCAAAACAGGAATTGACTCTCTACCTGCCAAATAAAGGCTTAACAGCAACAGCCATTTCGATTCAAAGATATATTCGCATTTCACTGACCAACATATTGACAAGACTTCATTGTCTTTGAAGGTAAAGTTTGTATTAGTCCACTTGATATGTCAATCAAAAACCATGGTAAATTTGCATCCAGTATGCCAACTTAAAGGCCCAGTTCTCTCACCCCAAACAGTACCAATTCTCCTAACCTTCTTACTTAAGCCCCTCCCACAATTGTCTGAAATTCATGCTCATCCAGATACAATCTCAGTTTATTGCTTCACGGTGAGTAAAGAAAAACTCAGTTTATATAATCAAAACACTCTGCAGTACTGTTCATATTGTGTAATATAAGCTTTGGTACTCTGCATTGTTTGAATAAGCAGTCAATCAAAGAGCTGAGCCAATTGAGAACTTTGGTAAACCTGTACCAAAATTGTAGGTTGGGGTGAGAGGTTTGGCCCTTTAAAAAATTTTCAATCTGAACTCATAAATATAACCTGTCTTTAAAACAACCTGATGGAACAAGTGGGGAAGAAGATGCACATTTCATTCATATGAAACATCACAAGCCAAGGTAATTCTGCAGAACATAGGCCTGCCCTGCCCAAAAGCCAGAGAATCTTGCCCAAGGTTTAAGAATGAAAAAATAAGCACAATTTAATGATTCCATTACTTGACTTAAAGCCCCACCTCACCTCCTCCATGAAATGATGCATGGAATCCCTGTTCCCTTTATATTTATGGTAAAGACTATAAAGTAGTACAATTTATTTGATGTCCAGATTCTTTTAGGCAAAGTCTGAGTTTAATTATCTTTTTTCCTTTTGTTGAATCAGTCTGCTCTCAGCAGAGCCTCAGCTTGTTTGTACCACAAAAAGAAATTTGCCTCTCAGTTATGATCTCATACTGCAGCTGGCCGTTTACAGGTGACGTGTAGGTACTGTAGTTACAGTAAAAGTAAGATGGAGTTTTGCAGCACAGTTTCTATAAACCAATTGGTTTTAAGTTGAGTTGGCCAGCCATGTCCTTTTTTCCAGTTGTGGCTAACTACAGTACCTTGTTTTCCTTACTCCATTGCTTATGCTGAGCACCAAGCACAATGGCAGCAGGTTCCATTTTTAAAGTCTTCAGTATGACCCAGCCAAGAGTCGAACTTCAGACTCTCCAACTGCATGTCGGATAACCATTTGACCATGCGGTTGGCAGGCTGTAATTTGAGCTTGGCAAGATGGAAGCATAAGAAGGGGTCGAATTTTGGCTGTTACTAAATAACAAAAGTTAGAACATAAATTACACAACTCACAAAGACATTTGAAGCGATTCATAACTATATATTTCCATATTTTGTACAATTCAAATACACATTGCCCTTTCAAGGAGATTATTGTTGCATTGGTAATTTAAGCATCCCTGTGAGCCTAGAATGACCATTTTAATTGACTTTTCATACTCTGCAATGAAATCAATATTCCACACTCTGTTTGCTCAGGGAAGGGGGAAGCCATTGCAAGGGAATTTTTTGTCCTCTGATCATAAAGTATTCTATCATAGGCTCACAGCTTTGAACTAATTTCACCTCCTACCATTAACTGTTTTCCCCATTCGATTGGTTGATCATCTGGCTTTTTTACACCTTGTCAGGCAATGTACAAAGTGCTGCTTGGGGTGGTTTTTCTCAAAACTTCTTCAAGAATAAACAAATTTTCAAACTAAATATGAGTAAACATTTAAGGCTTTGTCTTTTTTCACATATAATACATTTTCTGAAATGATAACTATTGCAACAAACCGATCCTATAGCTTCTTTAGACAAGTTCTCAAAATGGAGAAATTTACTGACTTTGAACGGCATCATGCCACTGTCATACACCAAATTTACAAACTTAATGAGGGTCGAAACTGGACGAAATCTCGGGGGTTTCATCATTGCCTACAGAGAGTGCCACCATTACTGAGTATGTGGTGTATTTATGGCTTGAAAATCTTGAAGGAGAAGTTGCCCCATGCCAAACCCCACCCCTGGCAGGATATTGCCCTGTTTGATGACATACTAGCCTACAAGGCTTAACAAAGCACATATAAACTTTATTTAACTTTCTGTGTGTCAGGGTTATAATAAAACCATCTGTGAATATGACTGTCGCTGCTTAAACATTGAAATATATCAACTATTTATCTCTTGAGATGCAAAATATCTAGGTATATGATTGTAATAAATTTATTTTGCATTTGTTTTTTTTTTTTTTTTTTTCGGGGGGGGGGGGGGGGGGGGGGGTACCACATTTGTATGTCATTGTTATCTCACAGACCTTTAAAAATCTGAACAAGTCAATATTCAGCATCAAATTACCCTGGATGGAGGACAAGCAGTCCATATAAGCTTGACAATCTGGCAAAATGCAGGATGTATGGTCAGCCCTGGGGTGGTATTAAGGACGGGGGGGGGCACCGCCCCTCTAATTACCCAAAAATTGTGGAAAGAGAAGGAAAAGAAGGGGAACAGAAGAAAAGGAGCACTCAACTAATGCTTTGCCCCCTCGCTATAAAAATACTCTGGGCCAGCCCAATCTTTACTGAGGAGGCTCACTCTCAGAAAGAGCTAGGAACAGCATTTTAGAATGTGCGAATAACAGCTTCCATAAGCTACACATACTCTTCCAATTTGGGGAAAAGTACTGTAATTATATCACTGGAGCACAGGTGACAGTCAAGAAAATAGGTTATGCCTTTGAAGTGGGCCATGATACTGTGGTACCAAAATTCTGGCAACTCCCAAAATTTAAGTTCTGGAAAGAATTATCCCTGGCCCCACTAAACATTGGTCCATACACCTAACAGTTCTTGGGTATTAAAGTGCAAACACTTTAAAATAGCTACCAATTCTGGCTAGACTACATGTAATAGGGTTGCCATTGTGTAGTAACATTAAATAGCAAAAACTTGAGATGGTTTTGCAATTAATCGCTACATGAACACAGAATATGCACATGTTACAACCACATGAAAATGACAGAGTTGCACACTTGGACAAAGGACAGGAATGTGCATGAATTCAACTAAAGCTAGCTAGGCCACACCCAGTAGGGGCAGCATATTGACAATGATTAATTATGTGACCCTTTCTCAAATAGCAAGTATAAAGGATTAAAGGATTTATGGGATACAAAGCTTTTGGGTGTATTATATTCTGCCAAAGAGATATACCATAAAGACAGCTGAAAGGATCTAAATCTCCATCACACCATCGATTGTAATTGCTACTGGAATAGAGTCCATGCGTTATAAAGTTCTACACATAACTTTCAATATTCTATGACATATACCTGTAACCTATTAAGATTAATGAAGCACTTGATGAAAAAACTGAACTAAAATGAACTGAAATGAAATAAAAAAAAAAATTTCAATCTTACAAAGTTCTTAGCCTTTATAGAACCAAAATGTCACCCAAAGCAGAAAGTGAGGTGCCTAATGCATCAAAGAATTTTATCACACAAAATGTAAGATAAAACATTTCCATCTTTCTATTTAACATATAAACAGTCACTACTGTGTATGTAGAAGGAGCAAACACCATTCTTAAGTTTGATAAATGAAGCCCAAAAAATGAGTAAAAACTTGATGAGGTAACTCTTTTATCAAAATGGCATTACCAATATTGTGATGATCAAAATTCGGAAGTGTCAACCTTAGTTTTAGAATGTTTCAATTTATATTTATAATGTTTCTCACACAGGTAGAAAAATCACCCAAAATACTGATTTTCAAATTAAGTGTGCCAAGACAAATGTAACATTATTACGATAAATAAAACGTCAGTTTTTCCCAGATAAATTTCCAAAATCCCTGAACAATTATGTTAACCTGTTTCTAGTGTGACATAGAGAGCTGTTCTGGCCTAAGACCATTAAAACACTTTCTCTTTAGAAGCATATCAAACTCCCTGGCTATTCCTAAAATTGAAGTATTCATAGTCAAATGTTTCAATTTCCCCAAAAGGAAGATAGGAATTATTCTGAAAAAAATTCTCCCTGGTTTGAAACCATGGTGAAAACCTTTGTCTAACTTGAAAGCTCTTTTCTATACTTTTGTTTAACAGAACAGTCTTTGGTTTGGGTGCATTTAAGTCTCATTAACATATAAATTATCAAAAACTGAAATTAAAATTTAATTTTTACCTAGCATGGTACCCAAATGCAGTAAAGGCGCAAGTTACAACACTTATCAGTAATCATTTCTATACAATACAATGCTTTACAGTAACCATTTCTCAACAGTAGGCTAATGATTTCTATACAAGCAAAAATACATGGGTAATTAATGCAAGCAAATTGACTACACTGTTTTAATAAAATAGTAGCTATACTACTTCAGTGCACAGTAAATTTCTAGTACAGACACAGGTAGCATGTCATTCAGTTTTGTCCCAAATATTTTTTGCACCATTTTTAATGCTTTACTTGCTATCATTCAGATACCACCCCATAGTATTGAGTACTTACAGCCTCTATCTTTCCAAGTTACCAAAACTTAAAAGGTTGTGTGACATGAAAATGATGAAGCCGAGTATTTGCATGTAAAAAGCATTAAAAAACCAAGTGTGTAGCAACTTGCAAAAGCGACTGCTTGTTTCGTGTGTTACAGTTGAGGCTTTCCTCAAAAATTTCAAACCAACTAACGAAAAGACAATTGCAACATCAGTATGTCATGAGGGTTTTATTTTGAAACTTTAAATTGTGGCCTTAAAATCACCAGTATCAAATACCAAACCACAAACTATCTGATGAGTAATTAAGAGATGATTAATATGAGGTTAACACAAAAAATGTCAACACTGTGCAGCACTGCACATTATAATAGCAAAAGCAACATGTTGCTTCACAACCATTCAAACTTCTAAGAGGTATATCTTGAGAACTGTAAAAGATACTGACATAGTTCCAACTGATTTTTCCTTAAGAAAACTTACTCCTTAACTGTCAAGTAAAGTCAGGGCTTTTTGCAAACATGTCACACTACCTTTAAGTTTCCACTTTAATTAAAATTTCCACAAAACTAATGCGACAGTCAAATGCTACACAGCACTGTCTGCAAGTTGAAGGGTGGAAGAAGACTGAATATAGGTGATAACTAAATTGAAAGAAAAAATTAGAGGTAAAAATAAAAACACAGTGATATTTAGACCTTTTAAAGACAACAGTTAACTTAAAACACCAGTGATTAGGTCCAATCCTTTGCAACATTGCTGGAGGTATAAAAACAAAAACTTTAAAGGCATATTTTCATCATCCCAAACAGTTCCAATTCTCCCAACCTACTTACTTCTAGCCCCTCCCACATTTATCTAAAACTTATCTTTATCCAGACACAATCCTAGTTTATCGCTTCATGGCTTGTCCCAGTGGGCATACAAGTCCATAATGTGTAATCAAGACACTCTCAGTGCCCATGCTGTGTAATTTAGCTAAAATGCATTGTTTGAATGTGATGCCAATCAAAGAGCAGTACCAATTGAGAGTTTTGATATATGTATACTGAAACTGTAGTTTAGGGTGACGAATGACTGCCTTTAAGAAATTCCTTACCTGAAGATAAAAGCACTGGCATTGCCAGAGCGTTGCTATGGCGTCTCCAACCCGTATTCTGACAATTACTTTTTGCAACAGAAAAATAGTAAGTTAATGATGCTAAATGTTGTACCATATTTTATCTGACAATACGTAACTATATTCAAAAATTTGTGAAAGGAGTGGGGACATACTTTCACCTTAGAACCCTCCCCTCAAAACAGCATTTAAGATATGTGGTTGGTGACACCCCAATAAAAAAGCCTTGCTAAACCAGTGGATAAGATAGTAATTCAGCTGCTCTGGACAAACCATCCACTGTAAACTGATTCATCAGGAGTGCTTTTAACATATTTGACCAACACTCAAATAATTAGCATTACACTTTTTCAACATTTCAATTTTAAGACAATGCTTGACATACATAATGCATGCAACACCTTTAACATTACTCTCTTCCCAGCAAAATGTTTTATTTACAAAAACTTGGAGTAAAACTTTTCATAATAAGTAACTTTAAATAGTTGCAATAACAGATACAATTACAATGGCAAAGATAGCTCTTTTCAGTAATATAGGTGTGCAAAAAAGTTGATTTTATACACTTGTGTTTACTTACTCTTTACATTGATATATTTTGAAAGTGTGCCCTTTAATCTAACAGGACCTTGCTGTTCCAGCTTGAAATGATTAAACTGTTTGCAAGTGACCTTAGCACAAATAGTGGTAAAATGTCACTAACTTAAACACAGCAGCCAGAACCTTTTTTCCACTTCAGAAATTCTAGTTTTCTAAACAGTGTTCTGCCCACAAAATGCAACAAATTTCAGCTTTGGAGTGAACACATCTGTTAGGGGATATTTCCAATTAGTTGAACAGAAGTTTACTGTCCCACCTTGTTATGAAATTCAAACCGGTATTCCAGCCTCAATATAAACATCATGAAGTATAAATGACTTCATGTATTATATACAATGAATTTGTTTCAGAGTTTGTTACATAGTAAAGGCAAGAAATCATCATCACAGACAGCTCCAATTCTCCCAACGTATTTACTTCTATCCCCTACCATTACTTTTCAGTGGCATAGCCACAGGGGTGGTTTTGGGGGTTAGAACCCCTCTCCCATGACCCAACCTTGCAATGCAAAAAACACCTAAAACAGCAGTTTTTTCTCTCTATCCTTAGACTTTTCCCTCGTGTCATGCCTCAAACCTCCCATGACACCAACCCCCTCATGACACAATCCTGGCTACCCTATTGCTACTTACTCAATTATCCAGACACAATCCTAGGTGATTTTGCTTCAGAGCATACCCTGGTGAGTAAACAAGGTCCTAATGTGTTATTGAAACACTCTCAGTGCATGCTGTGTTAAAGAGCTGTGCCAACTGAGAATTTTGGTATACCTATGGTAAAATTATAGTTTGGTTTGACAAATGACTGCCTTTAAAAAAGTACACTTGAGTACTGACTTGGGCATTCCTTGTGTAAAATTGTAAAGTAAAAAACTTTGACAAGTTGTAAACATCAAACTCAGGTTCCAGTTGCCTGCAAAGCTTTGAATAAAAAGTATGTTACCATACTATGGTATAACATACCACAAAGTTCTCAGACTGCATATTCATTATGAAATGGTCAATATTATCACCCCTTGTGGGGCCAATTACATGATATTACGTATCCTGGAAAGCTTCCATTCACAGCCATGCACATACTATAACTAAAAATTGCTACGTTGTTATCAACCTCTCGCTAAAATGGTTGCTGCTACAGTAATGGACACTGGCTGTGAAAGGATTAAACATCCTTGTCAAAGTAGCTAAAAGCTATAAACTGTTAACTTTGGCAATATTAATAAAACTTTTTAATTCACAATTTTTTTTTTTTAAAAGGGCAACACTATAAAACAGTATGAAAATGAAAACACAGTGAAAGTAAGCTTTTTACATGCACACACTACTTACTGCAGCTTATATGATGTCTCTACAAAAACAAAAATTCATTGCACACATTGCATGAATTTTTTCAGGATTTTTCTTTGGGGAGGGGGGGGGGTAAATTATTTCACCAAGATGTGCAAATTTGAATCATCTATTTACAATTCTATCTACAAAAGTGATAAATAGGTCTCTAGAAATAATTTTTAATATTTTCCAATTTTTATACTCACAGTTTTCTTGTACATGGCCACAACACATGCCAGTCAGGTATTTTACATATTCCCACTACATCCTAATCCTACAACAAAAACTCTTTAAGGTATTGTGCAGTCATACTCTGAAATACCATTCCTTATTATTTGAAAAGCAAAACAACCCTTACTTCATTCCATATTAATTATACTAGGTATATTATAAACAAGGATTATTGATGCTTTATTCCCCTTTGTTCTTCCCCTCTGGTAGGGCGGGGTGTCGGCTTATGCTGTCGTGGGTAGGGATTATTTGCTCATGGGATGGTTTATGTAATTTTTGTTTGTTGTTAGATAGTTAAGTTTTCTTTCTTTTTGTTTCTTGTTTTCCTTTTAGGGAGTACACTCTCGACAAGCCTTCGGCTTTTAGTTGCACTTCCTTCCACTCTCATTTTATCTTCTGTAATTTTGTTGATCTATGTCATTGTATATACTTGAGTGGTGGAACAAATATATGAAATGAAATAGTTTGTAAATGTATACAACACCTATTTCATAGGAGATGAATGGGTTCGTAACTCTTTCCCACTTTTGACGCATTTCTAATTTTCTTAGAAATATGGACCTGGTCTCAGCTTGATGTCAAAACTGAATCTCCTCAACCTGAATGTCAGCTGTATGCAGCAACAGAATCTCAATGATCCAGAGGGGGTCTTACTTTCTCAAATGAAGATATTTAGTGAGGAAGGCTTGGTAGATATGAGACTAGTATAATACAACTCACACTTGTAATACTCCGGTAAACGATCAAATTAGTGCACATATTTCTATACATGCACCAATGCTTGTACTTGTACAATATGACTCCATGTAGGCATCTTGGTACTCAGAGAATTTGAAAATTAAGTACTTGTTCTCATGGCTTTGTACTCATTCTCATAATTAGTTTAAAAATCAGATACTCATACTCATACTTGAGGACTTGTATTTTGGGCTGATTTATGAGACAAGTATATGCAAGTCAATCTTTCCAGACTCAAGTGATCAAACTAGAGTACATATTTCCATAATTTTACTGGTACTTATGACTTTGAGCTCATCATGATACTAAAGAGAATTTGAAAATTAATTACAGTACTCCTTTTCATGGCTTGTACTCATACTCTTATGTGAAGACTTGTATACTCCTTTTCATAACTTGTACTCATGCTCATACATGAGGACTTGTATTTGTACTCATAAGTTCGTACTCACACTACAAGTCAAGGTTGATATAGACAATAAGTGCCATCTCAGCTCTTTCTTGAGTAAATAAAGAACACCTGTGCCCAAGTACATATAAAAACTTCTGTTGTGCTTTTTAAGGACATGCATGACACTAGCTTCTGCTGAATAATGAACTGCATAAGATCTTGACTGGGAAAGGATTAAATGTTTTTCTGAGGTGATAATCTTGTCTTACAGGGAATTCAGCAAAGAGCACCAATATTGATTATCTACTCCACCCAATTGGCAAGATAAAGTCTATGCAATGATTTGAAAATCTATACTCTATTAAATGAGCTGACCCAATTGGTAATAAACTGTGCAGTAAAAATAATCCATCTAATCTAACCAACTGCAAAATTAGCTATGATTCTAACTTTGACTGTTCACATGCTTTGTAGGTGCATATGGAGAAATAACAAATATAACTTTCTGATTATCACCCTTATCGAGCAAACAGCCAACCCAACATGATTTCAATAGAGAGCAAGTATGGTAGTCTGCAGTATTTTTACATTCAGAAACAGACAAGACTCTACTGGGATAGGAATTCTGCCACAGTTTAAAAGATTCCATACAGAAAAGACTATAACCTGGGAACTTGGGAAGCAAAACTGCCCAACCACTACAGTATATATGAACTGCAATTAAGAGGCATCATTGCCAACAATGTCATCTCAGAAAACAGGACATGTACTAGATGATCCACTGCGTGCCTTTAAGGTGCTTGGTGAGTCCACAAAATCCTACCCCAACTAAATGCTAGTAGCATTTAGGCCTATTTCTATTCTTTCCTTTGACATTTTTCCCAACTCTTGATTTGGTATTTCTAGGATCATTTTTAAAATTAGCACATTTTAATTTTCAAAGTTAGAAAATCATAACATGGACCTAACAAATAGATGCCTACAGTCACTAAACACAAGCGCTCATCTGATTTGTCTGCAGACAAGAAGAAATGGCAAGGATTCCTCACTTTGCTGCAACTACAAGGAAAAGAGCTCATTAGACAACTTCAAAACATAACCAATTCAATGGCAAGTAAATATAACTCCTCGTCTCATGAGTCACCATGGTAACATAGCACCATTTCATTTGTATTGTTTTTGAAAAAAAACATAAACCACGCAAAACCAACTGTATACTGCACTCTGCATTGCAATAAGTTATGTCTTAACTACACTTTTGCAATCTGTGCACAATATCTTTGAAAACTTTTATTTTCTTCCTGGCCTTACCAGGATGATTTCCAACAGTGACCATGCATTGCCTGTTTTTTGGATTAAGTACACAACTTCACATTACATTACATTATATTACATTACATTACATAACATTACATTAATATATTACATTACAATACATTAAATTACATTACATTTCGTTTTATAACTGAACTACAAAAGAAGAACAAAACGTGCAAAATCCAGGTCTTCCCATACTTTGAAAAACCCTTCATACTTCAAAAGTAAAGAGCAAGAAATCACATTAGAAAATGACTCGGGCTGAATCACTCTCATTTGAAATTGCAACATTTAATGTTTGCTCTAAATTTGTGAACTCATTTTAAAGTGAAAACTCTTAATTAATAACTTCACATATTTAAGTAACACTGCAAAAGTGGCACAGCCTACTCTGAGCAAAAGGCAATTATGGGCTACAAGTACATCCCCCACCTGGGAACATTTCAACTTACCTCAAAAAAATTGCACACTTATAAAACTTACTAGGGTAAAAAGTATGTGAAAATACCATTTTCAGTGTGTTATATTGCACCCTTTTACATTAAAAATTGCCAATTTTCCATGAATTGACCCCTTAATCCCACCCCCTAATATTAACAATAAAAGAGTCTGAGGTGATCCATGTAGGAAAGGCATTGGTGACACACCCCTACCCATAAGCCTCAAGCCTGCACTACATACATTTGCAGCCCTGCTGACAACTATGTTGATAACTTACTTAACTGCCTCACCTGTTCATTTAACTACAGAGACATAGGCCAGTTCATTGATCTGTAGACGAATCCGGACAGATTATGATGGTCTGATTTTAGTCGGCCATTACTGGGGTCCATCACCTTTAATCTTTAAATTTCCTTCCTTACCTGTTTCATGGATGGTTGTACACTGAAGTGTATCTTGATTTTCTCAACTTCACTGAATATGAGGATTTGAAATTCATGTAGACAATAAATGACGATTTAAGGCCGATGGACCCCACTAATGGCGGCCTACAGTCACTAAAAACAGGCGTTAATCAGATTCATCTATAGAGATGGAGGCATGTCTGACGCTGGTATGTTGACTCCTGGTAACCTCTGGTAGACAGACTCTACTTCCACGGATATCTTGAGCCTCTTAAAGTCTGGTATAAAGGTCCAAAAGTAGGCAAGAAAGGAGAGTGCCAAAAGCCATTCAGTCGTTGTTGCCACCTGGTGCTCTACATAGCCCTAAGATAAAACAACAAAAGTGATGTGAAAGAAGACGTGTAAGTTTAAGAATAAGAAGCAATGACATGGTCAGATACTACAATTGAGGCTCAGCATTTTGTAATAAATATAAGTGCAGCTGAATTAGAAGCCAAAACCAATTAAAGAAAGAATCTGGCAAAGGACTGAATCAAGTTGGTGTAATTCTTTCCCTTTAGTTGAAATACTGTGCATAAACTGGAATTCCAGCCCCAGCCCAAAGGGGAAAGAAATGCAAGCAAATACATGGGATCTTTGGTTCAAACTAGGATAATTGTGGGTGTGAAAAAGGGGGGGGGTGGAGAGGGAAGGGGAGAGGAGAGGGAAAGCAAGTAAGACGCTTGCACATCTGCAGTCACATTGGTGTGATGTTGTGCCAAGTAGAGCATGCTCAGTGTCTCTGGGATGAGTGAGATATTTTTCATGGCAATTACAACAGAACCACTTTGTGCATCAGCAAAGAGAATTTCACCTGTAAATTTGTAGATAGGAAAACCATTACAAATTTTATTCTCATGAGAGTGAGTACAAGTAAACATACCAAATTAGAATAATGTACTAATCAACTGCAAGATGTAACCTCTCAGGTAAGGTCTGTCAATGTTTCTTAGAAGGTCAGACATTTTAGGACACACCACCCCATCAGGAAATTGACCTAACATTTCAGAGACTTTGATGCACATTTCTTGTAGGACATGATGCATCTATGTAGCACCTGTTAGGTTTCTTTTATTCAACATGTTGCAAACTCCTCTGCACCAAAACTCTGACAAACATGACACACATTTGACTGACCGTTAACTGGGTATCAGAAGATGTGTCTCATGATTGGTAAGTGCATAAGGAGTTCAAGGAAGTACTCATGATATGTACGGATTGTAGAACCTCATGTTATTGCTACATCTTCTAAATGATTTGTCCCTTTAATTAGTGAGTGAAAAGATCCACATTAGGAACAAATTGCATTCTAATCTTTTAATCTTAGTTTTTGACCATATCATCATCAAAAAAAAAAGAAAACAAAAGAAACTCAAGCACCGAGCCAGGGGTCCCAACAGTTCTACCCTGCCCCCTTCTCTCCAATTCTGCAGTAGAATTGTGTTAAAGGAGTTTCAGCAAAGATGTAATTTTCATATGTGAAAGAGAAGCTAAATTTACACACTTTAGTGAAACTTCTATTAAAATCAGATATGCATTCCTTGAGTTATCAGCTAATGAGCTTACTAGATTTGTGTTCCACAGTGAGCTTGAGGGAAGCAGAGGTTACATCACTTCCTTAATTTGACAAGGAGTGTTTGGTTTGCTTTGTTTTTTAAATCTGTGGTCTTGACCTTGAAGTTAATAGGGACAGGATCTCCCTCTGGAGAATGCAAAGTCTGTTGAGTTACATTATCCTGTCACTTAGGCAATGCAATATAACAAGGGCTGTTGAGGAGAGAATTGGTAGTAAAGTTAAAAGGAAAACAAAACACTATTCCTTAACGTGAGGACATATTGTCATATATTCTTTCCTCAAATTAACATTTTGCTGTAAGTGTGACAACTTCATCTGTCCATACTTTGCAAACCCTGTGTGATTTTAACACAATTTTCATTGTAATATTAGTATAAGACAAGTGACCCTTTAGCATATAAAAACTTGACTTGACCTTAGAAACTTCTTGTAACTTTACTTGTGAATCGAGATGTGCACATAGCAGTGCAGTGATGCTGCCATTTTAGTTTCAGAAATACTCGAACAAGTAACAAGGAACACTGCAAAACACTGTAACCCTGTAACTGTGTTATTCACAGATCTGATATTAATAAGCAGTGTTGTCTTAATTTCTGTTGTGTCTAGTTGAGAGATGAAAAACATTGATTTCTGAACCATTTCACAACCCTCTTAATGTTCTTCACAAGCTACTCTGTACGTCCTGACCATTAATCTGTATCCAGCAGTACCATTCTTTATTCCAGTAGGGGCCGCTAGTGTATAACGTTACAAAAGATTGGGGGAGGGGGAATGGCCTCTTCCATTAAAAGTTTACTGTGTAAATATCTATTACGTTCAAGGGGTGTGTTTCCAAAATGTGGAGGGGGAGGGCCTGTCCCTCCATATCCCTGAACTGATGCCTGCACCTTCATCATATACCCCTATCTTAAATTATCTTTTAACAGAGCAATTTCTATCAATCATGTTTTGCAGAAGATGCAAAACGGTGGCATCCTTCAAGATCGAATGTGCCTACAAAACGAAAACACACAGAGCAATAAACACACACCCTCACACACAAACAGCACATACCCACCCTCAATTAAAGCCCTTCAGGGTACAAAAAACAGTTCCCAGTAAGGAAATCATTGCAGTTCCCCTTTTAGTTGGTGATAGCATGCAGCATGTGAAGGGAAGGCGGGCTATCACATGTCACTTCACAGACCTAATTGCAGCGTCTGAATTATCAGGTAGCTATGCTAATTACAAGCCCTGCCTGAGCGAGGAAAGACATGTGACGCTTGAGCTCTTGCAAGCAGCCTGTACCTGCTGAGGCAATGTTTGTAGGTGCACACTTGCTTATCCCTTGGCTTACACACAGTGCAGGTTCAGGACATGTCCAAACTGAAAGCCTATGGGGTATAGAAACAGTTCTGGTAAGGAAATCATCAGGATTCCCCTTTAGCCCTTGACCCCATGGAGCACACGATTCCCTGAAGGGAGGGTGGACCTTCAGATATCACGTGACAGCCCTCATTGCAGTGTCTTAGTTTGGGGTAGCTATGCCATTTATGAGTCCTGCACGAGTGAGGAAAGATGTGCAAGGCTTGAGTTGTCAAGAGCAGCCTGTACCTGCTAAGGTACTGTTTGTAGGTGTACACACACACACACAAACAAGCACACAATCAAACAAAAACTCACCCCATCACTTGGGTCCCAGTGAAGAGGGTCCTTAGATCCATGTTGCCTGATAGAAATGTTGCTAAAAATAAAAGCTAAACACTATACTAAGGAATGTAATTTCAAAAACAAGGATAGAAACTTCACTATAAAAACAAGTATCTGTACACAACGAACTCCTAAAAATTCAGATCCTATTTTTGAAACTATTTTAACTGTCAATCTCTTACTCTTAAAAGATTTCCTAACTGTGTAGGAGTTTATCTGTTGGGTAACCTACAAGACAAAAGTTCCTCAATAACTATGGAGGAGACGTAACTCTAAGAAGTGATAGTAGTTTCTTACAACAAATAAATGTGGCTGATAGGTAGTATTTTATTACACTTGACCGCACCTTTGTGAGGTCTGTCAATGTGTCCTGATATCTATAGTCACTTCCCAGAAAATAGCATTTGAACAATGCTCCTACCAGCAGAACAGCATCAACCTCGAGACATGGACAAGAGACAATAAAGCTTGTAAAACTCATTTTCCTGAGACCACTCCAGTCTCCATGGAGTTTGATGTTGGATGAGACCTTGAAAACCACAGTTCCAATTTGGTTGGGGTTTTGAACCTCCAGAGTTCCTCACAATTGTCTGTCTACCCATGCAGTATGCCTGCTTGCTACACTGAGCCTGTTTTTACCCCAGTACATTTTGCAACCACTGCAGAGAGAATTCCCACCACCCTAGAGAATTTCACCTCATGTCAAATATCCCTCCTTTACCTTACTCAACCTCTTTACCATTGATATACTAAATCTTATTAATTACTATGTCCACTGCCACCAGATATTTCATGTGTCATTCATTGAACATACTGTAATTACATTTACAAATATCAAGTTAAATATACTTCTTCCCCTACCCATTTACTAAATCCATCATTTACAGATCTGGATGTATAAAAAGCTATCACCACCCCAAATTTCCCAATTGGTTTTGTATCCAGGAGTGAGTCATGAGTGCATATGAACCCCGAAAATTTGTAAAATTAAACCTTTCACATACAGTACTAATGCAGACCCAGAATGGCAACCCATATTCTCACAGTTCAAGTAGCATTAATTTAATACACCAATTGTGTACAATGAACTTGTCCTATGGTGTTATCACAATTATTTTAAACCCTTCCCAGCAAGCTTTGGAGTTACCCTACTTAATCAGTGAATTAGTGGGCAATGTAGATATAGTGATTCTAGTGCACCCTCAATCCAAAGATTTGTGGATCACTCCAGCCTCAGTGGCACAACAATGGTGGAGCATTTGCCCAACCCCTCCCCCAGATTCTGTCCTTGCTCCCCCCCAATTAGGTTCAGTTAACTGAAAAAATAATATACCCCTCCAGAGACTTCATTTTCTATTCAGAGGTATGCTTAAACCTCAGAGCTTCCAGGGGCTTTGTCCAATGAACCCCCATCCTCTGAAATGGGCACTTTGAGCTTAGTTTCTTGATGCGCCCAAACCCCAAAATTTTTGCCCCCCCACCATTATCCGTAACCCCTAGTATGCCCCCACTTTTTGACATTCTGATGCTGACACTAGCTGCCCAGCCTACCTAAAATACAAGCTTTCATGATATGATCTTAAAGGATACTCAAGACAAACAGGAATAGAGATGCCACAGACAGAAACAGTCGGAAACAGGTGATGAAACCTCTATTATGAAGTCTGAATGTAATCCACGTGTGAACTATTGTGTAGATGCTGCCAACACCAAAGCACATCGTTGCTCCAATCATATGTACAGCAAGAACATTTGTTTCCTGTATCAAACAAAAATAAAAAACAAACAAACAAACAGAGGAATTAGCGACTTGACAACAAAGATTCGTGCGAAATGTTGAGACAAAAATAAGTTTGGAATTAAAAAGAAGAATATGAATAGTTGTGGTAATTTTTGAAAACTCAGTAAAAACCCCTTCCTTCCGCTTTGGCAGTGCAACATTGTAAAGAGCAAAGACAACGATACAAATGTATGCTAATCAATTAAACGCATTAGTGATTGAAACTATGAAGCAATATTAAAATGAAAAATTTATCTCTAACCAGTCCTTACTTTTGATGGAAGTAAAACTAGAAATCAATCATAACTTGGCTATAAATGTCACAGTTACTTTCTCAACCACATGTTTGCACGTAAAGTGTTATTCTCTTAAATGTACATTACAGTACAGATGAATCTGATTAGCGCTTGTTTTTGGTGACTGTAGGCAGCCATTAGTGGGTCCATCAGCCTTTAACCCTCTTCACTTATAGTTCACATGAATTTCAAATCCTCATATTCAGTCAAGTTGAGAAAATCAAGATACACTTCAGTTTACAACCATCGGAACAGGTAAGGAAAGGAATTTAAAGATTAACGGTGATGGACCTCAGTAATGGCCAACTAAAAATCAGACCATATCACAATCTGTCCGGATTCGTCTATACCAATTACAACATTTCACTTCTGATACATTCCTTTACACACAGAAAGGCATGAAGGCCTAACACCAGTGTAGGGTACGTTACAATTTCATTACACTCTTTCAGTAAATTTGTAGCCAGTCAGGCAGGTAGTATGTTTATTAGCCCAATCTGCCATATGCTGATAGGTTTACTTGAATGATAAATGTTCAATTACAACTCCCAGGACAGTAAGTGTGAAGATTTGATCTGACCTGTGGGTAGCTATAGCAAAGCAAAGTCGGTTAGTTAACTGGTCCACCCGAAGGTGCTTCAGTCCGGTGCGCAACTGACTTCGTTGGCTGGGCAACCGATTTTAGTGGCAAGCCTATGCCAAGTGGGAGGAAAGCCAGAGAACCCTGAGAAAAACCCACGTACATCGAGCGGGACTTGAACCCATGTATATGGGAGACACATTGGTACACAGCAGCTGGAATAGACCACTCTGCCACTCGACGACCCCCTGTGGGTAGCTATGACAACACCCCAATTAAGTGCAAAGAAGGAAGTGTAGACAAAGGCCTTAAAAAATGTACAGAATAGTTCTGGCAACTTACTTGACAATGAGGAGTAAAGTGTGTTGAAGTCTTTCAGAAATATGAGAAAGTTGCTAGTTGAAGTTGCTTGTTTGAAATCTACAGTGAATGACCTTTAGCCATTTTTTACAATACAAGCACAGATGCTCTCTACTACTTTCACTTCCACCCCTTCGGTACTTAACATACAGTAAGGTATAAAAAATGTACTCTCTCATCAGTAGTAAGTACACTATCTGTGTTTTGCTATCATGGAAAGTGGTAATGTTCACAAACAACAAATCACTGAATCTGGGTCACTAAATATCAATTTGTTTGCAAAGTATAAATGCATTCTCTCAGCTTTCATTTCTTATTTCACCAAACTCAGTTCTGTGATAAAGACTCAGGGTTAAGATGTTGGCTATGACATCACTGATTCATAAAAATTTCTTCTCTTATCAAAGTATTGGCTCAAATGTTTCAAACTACCTCACATGAAAACATATCCTGGAAGAAAAGTGTAAATTAAGTAGATTTTAACAGAAGTTCAGTATATGTGGAGAGTAAGTAGTTTATAGTTAGACAGTTTTATGACCCAGTTTCCAACTAACTGGTTCAAGTTGAGACGGCCACAGCCTTTTTTCCAGTTGTGGCTCACCGGCTATGCTTGTTTTCCCTCCTCCATTGCTTATACTAAGCACCAAGTACAATGCTTGTAGGTTCAATTTTTTAAAGTTTTCAGTATGATGTGGCAAGGACTCCAATTCCTGACCTCTCAACTGCAAGTCAGATACTCTAACCACCTCTAACCACTTGACCATGCAGTCTGTCAGTAGGTGTAGATTAAGGCAGACAGGTACTACTATTTTTTTAATGTAGGCATAGTTTCATAGAAGATTGGAATGGTTGATCACATGCCGTAGTAGACGGAGTAGCCTGAAGTTGTCAATCAATGAATTCGAAACTTAAAAGTTTTGCACCATAGATCATTTCTAACGTGCCAGACACAACCTTGCTGCAGGCCAGACCCTGGGCCACAGGCCGTAGGTTGGATGACCCAGCTTATGAATGTATTGAATGACTCTAGTTGTGGGAATTGGTCTCACATAAATGCCAGTGAGCCACAACTGGAAAGAAGGCCATGGCCGGCTCGACCTGAACCAATAGGTTGGAAACTGGGCCATAAAACTCCATCTAACTAACTCACAGAAATGCATCTAATTGAAATACTCACTTGAAAGTTAGCCACCAGACTCATTCCCAGACAGGCCAGAATTCCTAGGACAAGTCCCACATTATTGAGAAATGAGACACGGGGATTTCCTTCAGATGTCACTTGAACTTGCTTGTAGCGAATGTAAATGCAAGCCAAGGCTGTCCAGTAAAAAAGAAAACATTCAGGTATTTAAATCATTATATACAGTAACCTATTCTGATGAATTCAGATGTTTGGCATTAAATTCTTCTCTGACAGCTTTTATCACTGTATTTCTATCTTATTTTCCCCAAATCTGCCCCCTCCCCTGAGATACCATCACACCTACAGTAACAGCCTTTATGAATACTGCACCCTAGATTTCCTACAACCTAGGTGCAATCTTAGTCTAATTTATGATGAGAATCAGGACACCTGTTGTTAATACTAACATTGTATTTCCATGGCAAACAAAACCCTGTGTTTTATTCCTGATCCCTCCATACCAGCACAAATCAGCATGCGATAGAAGTCCACATAGTGAACCCTAGGAGCTTGTTAGTGAAAACCCTGTAGAAGTTTCACTTTTGTACAAAGTCCTCTAACAACATCACTTTAATTTTCCTATGGAGTCTTTTAACAAACTCACTTTCACTCTGGTACGGAGTCCTCTAATGAACTCACCTGCTGCAGCTGTCATGTTAAGAAGTTGCCCAAAAACGCAGCTCTCTGGCGGTTTGGTACCTGTGTCACTGATGTATGGTAATCCTGGAATCACATCTTCACGGCTTACTGCTATGCAATATCTGAGGAGAAAAGCTATCATTCAGTATCTTTGTATCTAGACTTAAAGGCCCAATTCGCTCACCCCAAACAATACCAATTCCCTTACCTTCTTACTTAAGCCCCTCCCACAATTGTTTGAAATTCATGCTGATCCAGATACAATCTCAGTTAATTGCTTCAAGGTAAGTAAAGAACTAGAACAGCAATGCTGTTGTAGCTCACACATTCTCTCTTGTCTGTAAAAAAATGCAACTCAAAGAACCAACTTTTATTACTTCTTCATCTGTTTCCACAAAACCTCCTTACCTAAACAATGGTAAATAACAGGTACAAAAAGACCAAAGAACTCAAAACCCAACTGCAAAATCACAAGGTAGGCTAAAAGGTCCCCCTCCCTCTTTCAAAAAGGGAAAACTTTTACATCAGAAAGAAAGCAACCTAATTGACAAATCTACAAATACTACTGCGAAAGTTTGTAAAATTAAGAAAATCTGTTGGGCTATACAAACTTAATTAGGTTCATTTTGGAAAAAATTTTAAAATATGTAGAATGTATCAAGCATATTTTAAAGTACTGCAAAGTACATTTAGTTTCTCCTGTAACTCCATAAGAAACACTGCGTGAATTTGCACTGGTAAAATAAAAACATGCATCACTCCTCAAATGGCTCTCCTACTGCACTTGAAATCAAAGAGTTATCACAATTACTTGCCTTGACCAACTGAATTGATCTAGAAACAGAACAGATGTCCCCACCACATTAACCCTTTACCGTTGTTTGGGTCCTTTTGGACCCATGCGGAGAGCTCGGCTCGAAACTGCGAGTAGCTACCCGAAAATTCGGCCACAACAGCACGAGAGACAATAGTTTAAGGTCACGGGGTCAATGGCCTACGGAAGCCGATGCAGGGCGGGCTACCTCCGCTTTTCCGCCCACTCCAGGGGCGCGCAAATATGCCCCGATCAGAGCACAACGGTAAAGGGTTAAGCCTATTTCCTTTCTTGTAGGCTACACTTGACCACAGAATTGCTCCCAATTTTGTGTGTCAAGTATAGCTGCTCAGTCCATGAAGCTCTCTTCACAATACAGTGCTATTATCCCAAGACACTGTGATTGCAGAAACCACTGATCCGTGTCCACAGGTGAGTCAGACATCAAACAACAGTCTGCTTGCAAGGCATTTGCAAGACAGCAATTGAACACACAACCAAGTAGCTGCAGTCAGCACAATGAATAAACAGCTAACTGTTAAGCAGGCACAATGAACTCTGCTCTACATAAATAGCTAAAAAATTATGCATAACACTCCTACATTGGAATGAAAGTAGGTGGGTTCTAATGCTGTACTGGCAAACAATCATATACCAAAATTTCAGGACCAAATCTCCACAAATGGAAAGGGAGCAGGCTTTTGTTAAAAAGTTGACGCCATCTGGCCCATTTTATAACCTCACATGAGCTAAAAACTCAATTTATAAAATCAAAACACTCTCAGTACTGTTCATGCTGTGTAATACTATATAAGATCTGGTGCTCTGCATTGTATGAATTAGCTGTCAATCAAAGAGCTGAGCCAGTTGATAATTTCAGTATCCCAGTACCAAAATTGTAGTTTGGGATGAGAGGTTTGGCCCTTTAAGGTGAAATGGATATGATATTTTGGACTAATGTTTGCTACAGATAAAGCCAAAGGGGAAGTTCACCTTCCACAAATATTCAGAGTTTGCTAGATAGGGTTTCACAAATCAACTTATAACCTTCTGGTTTCATTTAGTGGTGCCTTGTTACCATTTGTGCCACACTGGATTGACCATTGCATATGTGGAGAGTCATGCACAATGGCAGTAGATTCCTTTCTGAAATCTTTGGTATGATTTGACCTGGGAATCAAGCCAGGGCCTCCCACATGAGAAAAGGATGCTCTACTAGTTAGACCAAACATGCAGTAGATATATTTGAGATTATTCTTTTGAAAATGTTTATCTTTTTGATTAATTAAATCTTGATTACAGAAGGAAAGCAAGGAAGACAGTCCTCCTTCCAAAATTAATTAAAATAATTCACCTTTGAAATTTTAGAGCTGCTGTTTGTTTCATTACAGTTTTTCTGAGTTTTTTATACGAGAATTAAGACAGTAAGTAGATCCAATACACCTTCATTTTAATGAAACTTACATTTGTAAAGTACAGGCGCACTACACATTACTGTATAAAAATATCCAAGGTCACTTCCACACATTTATACTACTCTGTAGTACATTCAGGTCTTTTATTAGAGAACAACTAGTTCCTGTTTGATGATACCGTGAGAGCATCCGTGGTGGGAACCACCAGAGCAGTGGCCGGCACATCACCACTTACCTTTACTGTGAGTTATATGATTACTTGAACATCCACATATATAACCAATGGGAAGCAGATAAATCTATTGACGTTTAATAGACTAGTCTGGTAATCTGCTGGCCCATGGAATTGTGGGGCTCAACGTGGGATACAAACCAAGCTCAATACAAAGTGTACAGCATTCCCTCATTTTTGTGCAGTATGTGCATACAATATGTAGCATAAATTTGAATAGCCGCACCTGGAAAATCTAGAACAAAAGACCTACTGATCCAACAGGAATACCCCAAACTGTGTAGATAAAATGACCTAAATGCAAAACAGGTTGTATGTGCAGAATTAAAGTAAGCAAAAGATACTTTTTGACCAGGAATGACCCATTCCTTTCAATATCTTGGCTACTGCAGCTTTATTCCAATACAAAGTTTTGTAAGAGTGCTTTCATGTGACATCACAACTGGTTAGCCACGCCCACTGCCAGGCAAAAATCAACAGTGTTTACTAAGTGCAACAGCCAAGTGTGAGTCGTCAACTGCTTCTGAACTATACTGTAGTTACACTAGATGTGTGCTACACTAGATTTTGCCTGTCAAAAGGTGGTAGAGCTTGTGTCTTTATTGAAAGAACTCTATATAAAGACCAAGTAGGCATTGACTCTGAAGAACTTACGGAATGACAATGCTGCAGAGTAAGAGAAGTCCCACTGAGATGGGGAGCCAGGATAGCTCTTCTGCAAACCAAGCTAGGCACATGATGCCCCTTTACTCCTTCAGGCTCAGCTCAATATTCTTTTCCAAGACTGTCTGGAAAAAAAGATAAATCAGAAAATGAGAGACTAGAAAGCCAAAAGGCTTAATGATTCCTTGCCAAAACAGTTTGCCAGGGAAATTTTCCTTTTTGGCTTCTGGTAAACAGATAATCTTGGAAATTCTGAGCTAACTACCTTCTGATGGCTGGTAACCATAGAAAAATTCTGACAGTCCCCCAAAACAGTCTGTCTCAAAAAAAGACAAAATCAGAAAATATGAGAAAAGGGTTAGAAAATTCCCATTGAATCCTATTGAAAGGGACCCTTTGGAATCCCATAAAGACCGATTATAATCCTATTGAATTCCCATCAATTGGATTCAGTGGGGCTAAATATGGAATATATAGGGACAGCAACCACTTAAACTCCAACTGAATTAACCCTATGACTACAGAAGGGGGTCTATACCACCATACCAAGCTATGTATAATATTACGTATACGGTACGCATGTACCTGTTCTGCAAAATACTATGTTTTTATATAGATGCTGCCATATTTGCACTTGCTATGCCCCATGAGGATGTATATCTCCTGTTCAATCTTATTCCATGTCCATAACAGGATTACACACCATAGGTTTATAATGAGATATGCCAAGGGGCAGTGTTGTAACATGTCGCGGCTCGAGTCACTTCCTCTCAAAATGATAGTGACTCGATAGAATTCAGGAGTAATTTCCCCATTGAAATAGTACAGTGACTCGAGTCACTTAAAAGTTTGAAAACTGGTGACTCGAGTCACTTATCTAGTGACTTGATCACAACACTGTGAAGAGGCAGCTGAGTTCTATGGCTTTGCGGTGAAACCATGCGTATATGGTCATGGTAAATAATGGTTTTGCAGGGAAACCAGTCATAGCGAAGGGGTTACAGGAAAAATTCATCATCCAATTGCTTCACCATGGACATTTATAATATTAAGGAAAATGGCCACATTCAAACCAAAATCAGTCAATTTTGTTTTGTACTATATGCAGCATTTTAGCCCATTTGGTGTGCAATTCACAGTATAATAAAAGGTTGAATAATTCTGAAAGTTTTAATTTGTTAAAAAAATGTACAGTAAATACAGGTACTTTCCATGAGAAATAACAAACCAACATGATGAAACAATCCTTCTTACTTTTTGTTACATTCTCCTACTCTGCCTGATTACCTCTTATTGCCTCAGGGAGGAAATGAAGCTCACTACACCCACACTTAATATAGTCACATTTCACGTCTGATTAATCCATTGACAGAAACAGATTAAAATACACAAAAAGTTATGTAACATTCGAGGTTAGCTACAGGTAACAGGTTAATCAAGCATGTGTTAATTGCTTTTCACGCAGTGTGAATACAATGAAAGCTTAGCTCATTTTAGGGCACAGATCATGTGACAAACTCAGATATCAGTTTCACCCCACACCGCCTTTGATGTACTGGGGTGTCTATGTTGCTTTCTCAAGAAGAGACGTCACAGCATGAAACACAATAAGGCACTGCATGGGGATTACAGTACCTAGTCTGTATGTATAGTGTTTTTATAGTAACACACAAGTTTACAAACCAGTCGTCCATCATCAGAGTTCTAGTTTTGATTAAGTTCAGTACTGTACAGTAGTTCCAAATTTGTCCAGAAAGATCTGAATCAGTCTTTAAGGAAAATTTTTCTTAACACTTCTACAGCTACATACTACCTGTTACAACTAACCCAACCTGCAGTACATCAAATTTGCTTGTTTCAGGGTACTGTACTTACTTAAAATGACTAAATTCTGTCAATGACTTTTCCATGACCTTCAAGGGCCTTCACTGAGATTTTCTGAACTATTTAAAACAGTCAGATCCAACTGCTACTCTTCCGTGACCTTCCCATCCTGAAAATTCAAATGTCAGTTTCCCCTAACTTTCCACCACTTCCAGAACCTGTTCAAGCCATGAATTACTAGGAAGTGCTTTTACAGTACAGTAGTTCTCAATACTTCTACAACAGACGATTACTTCCTTTTATTTCATCTTTGTTCAATTCCATAATTACTAGAATAAGAAACTTTTTTCAATATCAGATAATTTGTTAAATAGAAAGACACATTGTATTACTTAAATTCACCATCACCATGGCACTGACAGTGTCTTTTATTATTATGAAAAAAAAACTTAAGCAATTTAACTTCAAAGCAACTTCCTTAAATTCCCTCTTTCCATTTTTTTCTCTTTCTCTATATAACTGTGTATGATCACTACAGTTGTAATAATGTACTTTGATAGTCCTGACCAGACAAGAAACTTCCTTTTGGTTGCCCTTTGAATTCCTTTCATGCACCATATAAAGTTGTATTTTATTACATGGCAATTACAGGGAAAGCCAATACATTTGATTAGCGTACATTATTACTTGCTCAATGACTCTTGGGAACACTTCTTAAGGAAAATCAGAATAGACTGAAACTGAAACTACAGTATCAAGCACGCTGTAGAAGGACTGGATTTTCATCATATGCAGCTTGGGTTATGCGAGACATTATAAATGTATAGATCCACAGGATTTTTTCTATTGAGAGCCTTTTTGCTTTTAAAACAGCTCATTGAGTTGGTTCATGAAATTCCACAAATTTTTCCAAACCTATTAAGTTTTCTTCACAAACCAATGACAAATGGTCAAACTTAGACAATCCCCATACCCTAAATACAAATAACTGTTTTATGAGTGTGTAACTAACGGTTCAAGTCCGTTTTCAAAAATTCGTGAGCAGACACTTTTTCAAATTATGACCGCTACAAGTCAGGACACTAGAAAATTCAAAATTTGACATTTTCTGTTACTTTTGGACTTAAAACTTGACTTGTTGTGCTAATTGTAGGTATTGTAATGTGGTAGTGACCCTTTGAGACTCTCACTAAGTTATCAATATCAACTCAATGGGCCCTTTAAAAAGCAACCACACTCTTAATTGCCTATATAAATTCAATCTATATACATAGATTGTGACTTGAAAGATAGGATGAATAACATTTGTCAGATTCTTGATTTCACACCTCAACTTATAACCTTCTGCAGGTTTAATGTTGAAGCACCCACAGTCTTAAACTGTGGGGTACCAGCTGTTCCCCTTCTTTGAAGGGTATCAAGCACAATATTTCCAAATAGCAATTACAAAGGATTGTGGGATAGAGTTTTGGTGTTTGTCATTTTTGTCAATGGCATTTTACTGTGGGGAAAATTGACATACACCCAAAACTCTATCCCACAATTCATTGTAATTGCTATTTGGAAATAGGTCTATGGCAGTATATAGATAGGTTCCATTTGTTAAGTCTTCAGTGTGACTTGCTCAACCTAGGAAACCAAACCTGACCTCATATACAGTATGGGAAGCTGATACCCACTACACCAAACACACAGTCTATGAAGCAGAAGGAGGGGGCATGCATCCCACAAGACAGAAGGTTCACCAGACCAAAGGTATGGGAGACTGAAAAACAGTCAGTGTTCAGTGTTCATGTTAACATGGGGGAGGGTTATTTATCCACCTTGGCAGTTGGGCAATGAGGCACAAGAAATACTGTACATACTGTAGCATGGTTGTATGAAAGTTTCGAGCATTCTATTTTGAAAAAAAACATAGTCAACTCACCCTTTGAGTCAAAAAACTTACAACCAGGCCAAACTATCATTCATTCGCTTTATTTTGATATGAAATATGCTTTAGTTAGATAGAAATTAAGAAAGTAACGGTTGATTGAAGTTGGGCTCTTTTGTCACAACTTCATGCTGTTTTACGTCCCTAAGTTTCGCGCACCCTAAATTTTACTGATGGCGTCCTTTGTGGGAGTAAAATCAGATACTACATTTGTCAGTTGTTGCCAAAAATTGTGTTTTGACAATTTCTCAGTCTTTAAATGGGTTAAAACTGATTAAAAATGGGTTTTTGTTGATGAAGTTGATAACCGTTTTCCATTCATCTTAAACTACAGCCCTGGTGAAATTTTTCTTCGTTTATACCCCCAAAATAGCACCAGGTAACAGAGAAAAAGGTATTAAACATCGTTAATGCCCAAGAAATAATTTAGCAACATCAGTATTATTATAGATGTCCTAAGGACGGGATAAATGATTGGAATGTACAGCATGTCGTTTGCACCCGGTAACACTACCTCAAATTTTAAGACAAATGTCTTTGACCCTTTGCTATAATAACTAAAAAAAGACTTTACATCACTCTGCTTCGCAAAACTGATACATATAAACATGCGCAACATGTTAATAAACAGACCATCAAAGTTTCCGGTCACGATAAGATTGTGTGACCAAGAAAACAACAGATTTGTGACACTGCTTCTACAGCTTTTCAAAAAAATATCGTAGTACTACTGTAGAAACAGGTAACATTTTTCCAAATCCTGAACGACCTTAAAGCAAAATTGAAATCAAAATGGATTTATTTTGATGAAAAATGTCACATTTTTAATATTTAACCATCAAATGGCTAGGCTTTTGTGTTGCTACTGCGATATAGTGAAATTTGTGTGGTATCCTATACCTAGGGGTGCACGATATTATTTTAGGGTCATTGACTATACAGTAACTGTCTTGGCAATAGCTGCCACTTGGCTAAATGACTCTGCCCTTAAAAACCTTTTTAAAAGCAATTACTCCTATTCTAAAACTGCAATGCTATATCCAGGGTCTACCAGAATTTTCAATTACCATGGACCTTAGACTGACATCACATTAAAGGAGAAGGCAACCCTAGCTTTTTCTGCCTACAGACTACCATTTTATGGTATACTCTTTCCAAAAGAAGCACAAAGAAGTTTTTGAAGTATTCATTTCAACCTTAAAAATTGATTTTTAAAAAGCTACTGGTCTGCGACATCGTTTTTTGAAAGTCACCAGTTCCCGGATGTACAATGACGAAAGCGAGCCACATATCATTTTTCAACAGAAAAGTTACCAACCCACATAAACTATCTATGATTGCACATATACTGCATAACACATCTTCTGAATTCCCCTTGAAAAAGGAGATAAAATTCCTCATATTTAAATAAAATTATTTTGATCATACAATAATAAAGTAAAATAAAAAACAGGTTTTTAACAAGAGCATGAAAAATAGTTTTCGTAATTGGCAACACCATCACACCGCTGTCTGTCAACATACACTTTGCCTGAACCCTTACATTTCGGGTAACCCTGATGAAAGGAAATAACTGTATGTAGAGAACTGCAAACACGTTCTCATAGCAGGGTGACCTTGACTAATATACAGTAAACTGTTGTGCAGTGTCCAGTGTGAAAACACTGTGCACGGAATTTAACGTTACAACTTACGAGCAGGATGTACTCAAACTCTTTGTCATACAATCTCCTGCTAAACGTGGAATATAGGACGGAAACGTTTGAATAGAAAGATTGAATCAAACGGTATGTTTGGTAGCCTGAGTATTCAGAGAATAAAGAAAGAAAACAGGACAAGGTGGCAGTTGGCGGGATCCCTTATGAAGGTTCTAGCATGCGGCTAGTATGCTTAGCACTTGTACCAGTTTTGACACTAATCAGAACCAGTATGATCTTGTCTGTTTTCTACGCAAACAGCGAGTGAGCTAACAGTATTTGGGGAAGTGCTTTTGAGAAAGATACCAGAAAGTCCCTATGCGGATTTTTTAACTGCCGATATTTGTTTAGTTGAGGCAAAGAAGAGAAGACTGAGTGAACATAACGACAAGGTAGGCAGTTTGCAATTCTTACCGTAGCTAAATAGCAAGCACCAGCTTCATTAGGCCTAGTGAGGTCCTTACAATCTTTTGAGATTGCCAAAGCTGTCGGCAATGCTATCTAGTCCTCGTAGACATATTTTCATGGCTAGGGTGGGTATACACAGACTTTATTGCCCCTGGGAAGGCTCAGACCCTTTTTATATACATCCCTTCAGTTTGTGGAATAGTGTACAGGCCATGTGCAATGAATGGGAAATCGTATAACTGGTCATTTTCACGGTAAAGGGTGTAACTTTGGATTTTGACACATTTTGATCTGTAGTTAGCTAAAGAAGATTCAGAATCAAAACATTTTGCACCAGGTAACTTACAAGAGTAGCAGCTACCTTGGGTAGCATACATTTTTTGAGAGCTTAATGTGTTCAGTTTTTACACAGCTAAAAGTACCCAAAATCTGACCTTTTTTATGACGAAAGTATTGAGTCATTTTTCCAAAATCATGCCTCTTTTACAATCACTTCATGGATTATGTGTGTTATGTATTATTTGTAAGAAGATGTCCAGCAGAAACTACAGAATTAATATCAGTTGTAACTCACGTTCCAATTTTGAGTAATTGACGTCTGTATTTGTCGTTTCGGAGGCTTCATTTTCCGTTAACATTTGTTAACAGACATTTCAGTATGGTTACAATGATAAAATACTGCTTGCAGCTCTCCAATCATTCTTTATATAATGTGTTTTAACACTACTCCCAGTTGGAAGGTAACTTAACCAGATCCCAGGACTTTCATGGATTTTATGAAAGCGGAATTCAAAAGAGTAAGTTTTCCGTTAACATTTTTGAAGCCTCCGAAACAAACTATTTGACCCTCCCGTATGAACAGGAAATACAAAGGTGTTCTACTTTGCCTCCACAAATGTATGCTTCTAGACCGTCTGTTCACTCATTCATAAAAAGTTGAGATTTGCCTCATCATTTTGAAAAGTGAGTCGATACCAACTTTCCGTTAACACTTGAAGCCTCCGAAACACAATGAAGCCTCCGAAACACCAGTTACAATAATATTCATATTTCTGCATTTTAAGTTAAATGTTTTATTCCAAATTTGCTTTCAAATTATCAGCAGAGAGGTGAATTCTTGCCCAACACCAAACAAAACCCTGTTTTAAAATACATGTTTGATAGACTCGTCAATGACTGTAATAACTTGTTTCGGAGACTTCATACATGTGTTAACATCATCGTTAATGATAGTGTTGTCTTTGAAAGCAACATTGAGGTATGTTTTTTTGTTTCATGTTCTAATACTGCATGCTGCTAATGGAAAGAAACCAATTTGGAGCTGATAGCTGTGTTTCTAAATTATTCTCAACTGATATAGCCTAGAAAATTGATATTTTCCAAAGGATGAAAGTACTGCCAGTCATCTTGTCCCTGTTAAAAAAGTTACAAAAAGGTGTAATTTAATGGGTAATTAAATAATGGGTATACAGGTAAAGCCAAATTCTAAGAATATGTCGGTAATTACCTAATACAATTTAGAATATGTTTTACCATGATGTTTAGGTGCCCAAAAATACCTCTTGACCTGTTTCGGAGGCTTCATTGAATATGTTAACAGATCTGTGTTATGATTTTAAAGGCTGGCCTTGAGGGTAGATGAAATTGTCTCAGCTTTATTAACCCCCACCCTTTGATTCTCTTTTCTCATGGTCTATTACAAGTGTTTGATGGTGCATTTGTGATCATACCAGTGAAAGTGAAAAGGAGACGATGTCACTATCTGATGATATCGAGTTGTGTAACTGTTACATTTTTAAGGTACAGTAGAATACCCAATAAACATCATGTTCTACATGATATACTGCAAAAGTGAGTTTGGTTTACTTTCAATGAGATAGTTAAGTCTACTGTAGGAGGTTCATAGAAACCAACTACAGCTTTTCTTTCCTCTGTACACAGAACACCGTCAGAATTAGTCTTTGCAGAGGTATTGTACTGTACTGTAGGGTGTAGTTTCTAAAATATAAGCATGCTCAATAAGATGCCAGAACCATTATTTTTTCTGTTTAATTCAACTCCTGGCCTGGAGTAAACCGTAATTTTACAAGTCAGTCTTTGAACTTCACTTTCATACTGTTAACTAAAGAAGCAGTGTTGGGAAAGGCAGGTTGGTTTGATGTGTGAGGTATAGGTTGTTTCCAAATTAGTGTTAGGGCTGTTGCTCTGTTTTTGGCTGCAGAGATTTTTTCTTATATTCGATGGTGTTCAGTGGCTTCCAGTTTAGGCCTGTGATCTCTTTGGGTAAAAAGCTGTTTCTGTGGTAAAAAGTCTTTTTAGTAAATTTCTTGTTTTCTTTTCTCTGGACAATTGGTCTCATCACTAGAGAGAGGGTCTGGTTTACCCTTTCATTTTTTTGCTTTACTTTCTTTTTATTCATTTTTCTTTTCTTGTGAATATGTCTCAGTAATTCTGATCTTGCAAAAGTGAAAATTAAGCTTCAAGGGATAAAAAAGTTTCAAACCTGTACTGAACTTTAAGTTGAGTTTTGTGACCTTCTAGTGAATTTCAAAGAAGGATGAATTCATTTAATAGATATGATTTATGATGAGTTCAGATCAATGCAGTTACTGTACAATATACAGTAGCACTTACAGTACTGCACCTTTGAGCAGTACAATAACATCCCTGTGTTGTAGCCATTTATATATGTTGGAATGGATTGTCATTACTTTCAAGTCTACATTATGCATCACAATGTCACAGATTTCATGTAAGGACTGGTCACCTACAGTACAGTATGCACATCCAGGTTTTTGTATTGAAATATTGGCCTTTAAATTCAAAACAGTTCCTTTCAAGAAAGAATTTTGAAATAGAGAGCAAAGGCTTTACAGTGTCTTTCAAATGGTCTCCATAGTCCTGGGGCTCCTTAGGGTGCATTTAGTGCCTCAGCCAAGGGTAGGCCTATATGTTTACATGGATACCATATATCCAGTGCTGTAGGATTTCTCGTGGAAGGGTTGGCTCTCCAACATTTCTAAAACATGTCTAGTGTATTCTATTTACAGTTCATGCACTGTAGCAAGACAATTGAAAGCAGTCCATGAATTTTTGGCTTTTTAATAAGGGATGTTCTCTCTGATGACAGGTATTGTATGTCAGCAAACTTAAGTTACAGTAATTCAGTGGCAGTGCTTTGAAGAATTTTAGTTAGGAAGTTTGACACCTGAGTACAAATTCTGTGGACCCATGAGCTAAAGATATTCATCAAATGTTGGCCCACAAACTTTGTCTTTGTCAAAACATCTGTAAATGTACAGTACAGTATAGTCCAGACCATTAAATAGTTTTGAGTGTTACAGTAGGTTATATCACTAGGGAGTTTTCCATAATAGTAACTTTACAACTGCCGGTTTTGGCTTTATACAGTAGTACTGTACAGTAGTCTGAATAATTTGAAATAGCAAATCCCTCTTTCTTTGTCAAATGACATAATTACTTTGCAATGTGCATGCAATTTCATTTTGGTTATATTGCATTTAGCATGTTGATGTGTAACTTGCTATTTCAGTTTAAGTACTGTAGCTTCAAGGAGACTGTAGTCTTCTTTGATGGTATGTTGTACAGTTGTGATAACCATGCCAAAAGTAAAACAATCAAGGTTGATCTGATCTACCCCAGTGGGTCAATCAAAATGGGTGGATCTTCATTGTGAATATTGTGATTCTGCACCCTTATTAGAGTTTGATCTGTCAAATGGGAGCATTGCCAAAACACTAAGTTTGATCTCAGAGAACTCTGTTCAATACAACAAATCCTCTCCAAAGTTCTTAATAATCCTTTTTTAATGTGGAATTGTTCACGTTGCTTTATTCTACCGCAAGTTAAAACATCTTATTGATGTTAAAGTTGGATTTGATTTGTATAAAACAATACACTTGTTGATTGGATGTCAACTTGATTTAAGTTCCAAACATTACAATTGAGCTCTGAAAATGCAACCCAGGTTTCCTTTGAAGTTGCATATGAACCATATAATGAACATTGGTGGAAGGTATTGCGGAATGTAAACAATAAGGAAGATGACCTTATTCTGTAATTTAAATGGCTTTCTTCTAACAAAATATACTGGATACAAAATAGGCTAAAACCTTAGAGACAAAATGAGATTCTGATGGCATTAAAAGATTAATTTCATCCAGTGTTTCACAGTGGACAATCTGTAACAACCTTATCTATATCAATGTCTATTAAACATAGGTCAATGTTACCCCCATGGTGCCATTAAATATATTCCATGAAGAATATGCTTAATCAGTGGTACAGTATTTGATAACAGTGAAATTTTAAATATTGTTAGCAGCAAATCTTTTGCTTCCTCAGTAATAGACTACCGTATATGTCATATCTTATCATTTATCAAGTCTCCTCAGTAACTGACAATTTCACAGTAGCCAGTATGTTAACATTTATGAAGCCTCCGAAACATGGGTGAATGTAACTGTAAAACCTTTCAAAACATGTTCCAAAATAAAGACTAAACTTGATTTGTGCTATAGTAATTAGTTGAATTACTTTCTAAATTGCAGCTCTGAGTTACTCCATGGTTAATGTCTGATAGTGCAGATATTTCAACTACCCTTTCATTGTAATCGTTAACTGCTGCACTAAAAATTGAGAAATTTGTTGATACATGTAAGAGGTAACAAGAACCTTGCTTATTAATAAATGTTGAAGGTGTTGAGCTTATGACTGAACATGTTTTTGAAACAAAAGTTGAATCTTATTGATGAACTTTTGGCTTTGTACCATGTTAACAATATTGAAGCCTCCGAAACATGTCATATTTGTTAACTGAAGCCTCCGAAACACATTATCTTGAAAATTAGAAGTTTGGTAAGACAAATGCAATTACACTTATATTTGTGTGGGTAAGTACCCCTTAGGTACTGATGCTGCTGTGCTGTTTTGATCTACATTCCATCAACGCTCATGTGGTGAACAAGAAAAATATATTGCAAGGGCCAGATTTTTATGCAATATTGAACTTATCATTAAAATATTTGTGTGACCGGGTCAGTTTGGATAGAAACAGTTTCTTGGCCCAAGAAGTTCATCCTGATGGCAATTGAAAAATACCAATTGTGATATATCACCTCTGTAGTGGTTGGTCATTCAGCCCTGGATACTAATGCTGTTTTTTGTCAGATTTCTCTCGTTTTTCCACATAGGACAAATGTGCATCACATATTACGAAAGAGTTTAAGCTCCAGAACTTGTTGTTTCCTATAATTGAGACTTTTCTGCACATGATTACATAAAAAAAAATTGTGCCACTCCACTTTGAAATTTTGGTGTCAAAAATCAAAAGTTACACCCTTTACCGTGAAAATGACCATGATGTGGCTCTTTTACGTCATATTAAAGTGGCCTCTTTTTTTGAAAACCAGAAAATTGCTACGAACATCATGGGCATTCATTAGGAAGAAAAATAATTGAAAAATTCATAAAAATTTGGAACTACGCTGATTCGATTAGCTTTTTTTCAGAAAATGTGTTAGAATTGTGGTCTCTACTAGCTGATAGGTGTTAAATCCGTTGGTTGCCTTCTCCTTTAAATTGATTGACATTGCATTAAAAAAAGAAAACAGCAGAATACTGTAGCTCATATTACATTGACGTAGTCACTGAAAGTGTTCTGACTACACTTCAGGGCCTTGCACATGTCCTTAAAAAATAAACTACTGTAGGTTTGTGTCTGGATAACCATGACTTAATAGACAGTTGTGGGAGAGGCTACTACTGACTATGAATAGACCCTTCAGGGAGAATTGGTTTCACTTGAGGTGATGAATACCTAGCGGCCTTGTATTGTACTTCTTTTTACCATGAATATGATGCAAGGCAGGAGAAATAAGGTTAGTTCTTTTGAGGTTTCCTGGATCAATTTCTAACCAATTGGTTTACTTATAAAACAAAGAAGAGAATGAGTACATGTGCAAGCTAAAACTTTCTCTGAACTGCAATCCCTTACATAATAATGATATTGTACAAATTAAAAACCTTCCTACAAAACAAGCAAACAAAGCAGTTTTCGTAACCTAACCTTATTGTACTTGAAACAATATATTCACTCAAGCCTTAACAATTTCCTTCAATATCCCTTATACAGTACAAATTCATAGCTATTGAAAGACTTGGGAAACATAACTATGGAATTAACCCAAATAGATAAATGTACACATTCCATGGTAAAAAAAAAATGAAACCACAACTAGATATTTAAATTACAGAATGAGGTATTTAGGCAGGCTTTGACAAATTCTTCATATATTCCAGAGACATAGTGCAGTGCCATTGTGCTGTACTGTTACCGTCTTTGTAGCAGAACCCAAATCTGCTTATGATGCTTCCAAAATACTACAATAGCTAGGACTTTACAGATTGATTCAGTTTATCAGTTTGCATTAGAAAATACAATATACTCAAAAGTGCTGATATTATTTCAGTAGAACCTTGTTCTTACTTGGGTGTTCATACTTCTTTAATATCTGGCCTACAGCATGTACGCTGTGTCTAACATAATTATAAGAAACATGTAAACAGATGGTGTATGCTCACACATTTGTAAAGTGTTTTAGTTTCACTAAACAGTACAATAAAGTACTAAACATCCTCTAGTACATGTACAGTATGTCTACAGAACAGCCTACAGTATATAATTATCTTGTAAGTTGAAAGTGCAATTACAGTACTGCTTTTGGCTGATAATTGATATAGACACTATATGAACAGGAAATGAACATCCAAAAATAGGGTGCCTGGGTGCATCTTGCCCAATGGCTTGGGCACAAAAATTCATAAACTGGACAGCAGAACATGTCCAAGTTGGACCTTATGATTAAAGTCAGGGTCTAAACCACATATAGTGCAGATAGATCACCATGTTGAAAGTCATCCATAAGTAATAACACAATGTTCCTGCTAAAACATTTGCTACCATGTAATCTTTAAGTTCACATGGAACTCTCAAAGATTAGCTTCAGTGACTGCCATTGCAAAGAGCAAAGTAAGTATTAAATTATATTAATACACAAAGCTACAGTATTTTCCTTGATTTTTTATTTCTTTTATTTGGGCAACAATCAAGCTACAGTATACTGGGCAACCAAAAACTACTTATCTCAGAATATGGGTTGCCTGACAAGGCAACAAGGCATCAGAAAATTTTTCAAGCCCTGTTTTGACTATATTTTCCTTGTGTAGTTTGCTCTGCGGTAGTTCCCCTTCCTCTGCTGTGGATGGGGAGTAAAGAATATTTGCCTACCCAACATTTTCCTTTGACTATAGCTTTCCCCCTCCCCATTTTGATGTTCTGGTGAAACCACTGCCCCGGTGGACTACAATATTGAGCACTGCAGCGCACTTGTCTTAGTGACTTTTTACTCATCCTGTACCATACTGTCAGGCAGGGGATTTTTCAAAGCCTGAGCAAGGTAAGGTGGGTTAGGCAGGAAGGGGGTTACGACCTCGAGTGACTGTATTTGCCATTTAATGTCTTTCACTTTAATGTTCAACTGCTGCAATGCATTTCTTATACAACTCATTTAACCTGCCTTGTTTCCCATTGAAATTAAAAATGTTTTTTATGAACTTGACTGATCATAGGCTAACTGTTTGTTGGCATTGCATGTTGTACAGAGGAGACTAATTAATTTTATCTCCCAACAAAAGTAAGCCTATCACATACAGTATAAGTACAAAGTGCAGAAACTTCCAGAAAAGAAAAAAAATACAAAGACTGTAATTTGAGTACAGTAGTACAACAATGACATCTCAATTTATTGTGCAATGTACCTTTTTATAATACAAGAATAAACTTAAACATTCACTTTTCATGCTCTGTATAAAACAGCAATTACATTTTTGAATTTTAGACTTGAGGCACACTTAAAGACCAAGCTACGCTAACTTGGCATTTATTTCTAAAACAGATTCTCTGCTGGGTTGTTGGCTGATGATGAATTCTCTTTGGTTCATTATGCAGTACCCTGTAAGCTCTTGTCAATGTCCATAGAGCAGCAGGCTGGTCTACTTGGAAGAAGTTGTGGATCTGGTGTCCCTCATTGGGTTAGTTATGTGTTTTTATTGTTGGGTCTGATGCTAATTGTCAAAACTGTCACAGTAACTAGTACCAAAGGCCTTGAGTTCTAAACTTTCAGCGGTTCAGCATTTTAGCCTCACGTACAGTATCAGGGAAGCCCTTGAGACCATTTTTGGCCTCAAGCTCTCTTGAAAATTGCAGGCCAATGCAGCCAATTGTAGGGGCAACCAAAGCTATGGCCATCATGGTCTTGGCTAAATTTTTGAGGCCTGATCTACCAAGCAGTTACTGTAGCTCCCTGGGCTTTCAAATAAAGTTGGGATATAGCCCTTTGTGATTATGTTGCAAATGGAGTGGAGCTTATTTTATAGGAACTGTAATGTATCATGTATTGCCTAGCTAGCCTACACTACAGTATCACAGCCTACTATCTATCAGTATCTACAGTAGCTTTGCATAAATAGGATGGTAGCTCCATATTGGTATGCAGGGTTCGATTTTCATGGTTGTCCGATTGTCCAAAACAACTAAAATTTCATTTGGACAACCAAAAGTTTAAGGTTGGTTGTCCAATGGACAACCATTTTTCTCTCAGATTGAAGAATTATAAAGCTGACTGATAAACTCTTTCAACTTTTTTCCTCTACCATGTTTCAGACTTAAAGTGTTTCTGTCTCTCAGACATCCCAGTTTTTTCTTCGAGGCCAATAATACATGAACACAATTACTGTTTTGTAATTGTGTGCAAAGTGTTTCGGACTACCGAATTTCATTGTGGACAACCAAAACTAGTGAAATGGTTGCCCGAAGGACAACCATAAATTTTCTTTAAAATCAAGGCCTGGTATAAGTACGTTCACACAGTATAATAGCATAATGCCAAGCATCAATTATCACAATTTGTACAGGGTAGCAGAATGGTTGTAATTAATTTGAGAAAAAGACCCAACATCTTTTCTACAGTATTCTTTTTGTCTATTAATAATTTTTTTTTTTAATTTTGGCAATTAAAAATGGGGATAAATATGGAAAGAAAACTCTTGTGTTATGCTACTTCTGCCAATAACATTTGTCTTAACACCTTGCAAGAGTTGCTCAGGCATGGTGCACCGAATTTTGAAGTGTCCTGGTCTGCACTGTGCTTTGCATGGAAGGTTTTGGTAATTAAATGAGCAGTATGCAATGTTGACCATACACATCCCAATGAAAAGTAGAGGAATCAATCTTTGTGCGGGTACTGTTTGTTGCATGTACTTCCCACCATGAATACAAAGTTTTTCTCTGTGAGACAGTTCAGCACTTCACCAAATTCCATGTTTGCTCTGAATTAAGCTCATCCTATGCACAGATAGTATGGTAAAAAATACCAACATGTGGATCTTTTTTCATTTCTCTACAAAACTTTTTGTGATTTGCTTTCTATTTTTTTTTTTTGGGGGGGGGGGGAGGGGGGGGGAGATGAAGTATAGAGCATCTTATGGGGCCTTTTTAGCCCTTCTTGCCTGTTATGTTATATAATGTTATGTTTGAGCTTGTGTCATTGCAGTAATGCAGCAACATCCAACTGAAAATTTCACAAAAAAATGCAAGAGTATACAATGTGTAAGTCATACAATACTGTAGACCAACTGTATGTGCAAGTTAATTAGTGATTAATATGCAATGTTAATTTGCATAATATACTAAGGCTAGCCTTTGAGCACAGGTTTGTACCACTGAAACAGTTTGGCCAAGTTTTATTAAAGGAGAAGGCAACCAACGGATTTTACACCTATCAACTAGTAGAGACCACAATTCTAACACATTTTCTGAAAAAAGTTAATCGAATTGGCATAGTTCCAAATTTTTATGAATTTTTCAATTATTTTTCTTCCCTAATGAATCCCCATGATGTTCGTAGCCATTTTCTGGTTTTCAAAAAAGAGGGCGCTTTAATATGACGTAAACGAGTCACATCGTAAGTTATACGATTTCCCATTCATTGCACATGGCGTGTACACTATTCCACAAACTGAAGGGATGTATATAAAAAAGGGTCTGAGCCTTCCCAGGGGCAATAAAGTCTGTGTATACCCACCCTAGCCTTGAAAATATGTCTACGAGGACTAGATAGCATTGCCGACAGCTTTGGCAATCTCAGAAGATTGTTAGGACCTCACTAGGCCTAATGAAGCTGGCGCTTGATTGCCATTTCGCTATGGCAAAAATTGCAAACTGCCTACCTTGTCGTTATGTTCACTTAGTCTTCTCTTCTTTGCCTCAACTAAACAAATATCGGCAGTTAAAAAATCCGCATAGGGACTATTCTGGTATCTTTCTCAAAAGCACTTCCCCAAGATACTGTTAGCTCACTTGCTATTTGCATAGAAAACAGACAAGATCATACAGGTTCCGATTAGTGTCAAAACTGGTACAAGTGCTAGGCCTACTAGCCACATGCTTAGAACCTTCATAAGAGATTCTGCCAACTGCCACTTTGTCCTGTTTTCTTTCTTTATTCTCTGAATACTCAGGCTACCAAAGATACGGTTTGATTCCATCTTTCTATACAAACGTTCCCGTCCTATTTTCCATGTTTAGCGGGAGAGTGAACGACAAAGAGTTTGAGTACATCCTGCTCATAATTTGTAACGTTAAATTCCATGCACAGTGTTTTCACACTGGACACTGCACAACAGTTTACTGTATATTAGTCAAGGTCACCCTGCCATGAGAACGTGTTTGCAGTTCTCTACATACAGTTATTTCCTTCCATCAGGGTTACCCGAACTGTAAGGGTACAGGCAAAGTGTATGGTGACAGACAGCGGTGTGATGGTGTTGCCAATTACGCAAACTATTTTTTCATGCTCTTGTTAAAAACCTGTTTTTCATTTTACTTTATTATAGGATGATGAAAATAATTTTATTCAAACATTAGGAATTTTATCTCCTTTTTCAAGGGGAATTCAGAAGATGTGTTATGCTGTATATGTGCAATAATAGATAGTTCATGTGGGTTGGTAACTTTTCTGTTGAAATATGATACGTGGCTCGCTTTCGTCATTGTACATCCGGGAACTGGTGAATTTCAAAAAACGATGGCGCGGACCAGTAGCTTCTTAAAAATCAGTTTTTAAGGTTGAAATGAATACTTCAAAAACTTCTTTGTGCTTCTTTTGGAAAGAGCATTAAAATGGTAGTCTGTAGGCAGAAAAAGCTAGGGTTGCCTTCTCCTTTAAGTTTAGATGGATAATTTTCAAACCAGGATATTTTTGCATATTAATAAGCTGGAATTCATTTTCCCAATATACTGTTGTATGCCATTGATCAAAAAAAATATATTTTCTCATATTTTTGATATCCTTCTTTTTAAAATTAGACATTGCAATAATTGCATCAACATAAATCTTCCAGAATAGGTCCTATGTAGTAATTCATATCTATTATGCAAACTTAAAACACAGAAATGTTTCATAAAAAAGAATTAGGAGCTTTGAGAAGTGTGTTTTAAGCATTCTAGAAAAAATGTGCCATTTTTTAAAACAAATTATTACCTTTTGACCATCTTAATTTTGCATGCCATACTATAACTTTCTACCACTTAAACCTATTTGCTTAAGTTAACTACTGATCTTTTTCATTTTGAATGACCAAATAAAGCTCTCAATGCTGAAAAGAAATTACAACGTTGCCATTGACACCCCTAATAGTAATAATCTATAGCTTTGTCCATCTGTGCTCCATTGAAACTTGGGCCACAGGAGTTGTTATCACTGGTATCATTATATGAAAAAGCCCATGCTAAAACTACAGTACATACCACTAAACAGTCTAAAATCCCCATTTTGGGGCATTTAAGTCAGTTTTTACTTGATGTTTGCAACTAAAAAAATATGATAAAACCTATTAAACATTGAAGTGGCTAACTGTGGATGCTACAGTAACGATCAAGTCAAAACCTGACTTATCACTCAAAAGTGGGGTTTTAGACTGTTTAGTGGTTTCTAAGGCAGTTTTAGTAGACCTAAGGGCTATTTCACATAACCATGCTGCTAAAGCACCCATTATTGAATTGCAGCATCTTTTGAAAACTCAAAATCTGTGGACAATGGTTCATATCTGATCCATCACACAATTAACTCAATTGATAGTTAGCATGGCCCTGGCAGCATGTTCATAAGGAAGCTTCAGTCAATGTGGACTAGCCTAGGGCCTAGTTTGTAGCTTGTTTGCTCCATAATTAAGTTGAAACTTTTAGTAGAGAAAACAACTCTGGGGGCAGGTGGAAAGAGCTGCAGAGGTGCTGCATTTGGCTAATAGGTCCTCTTGCAACATGATGATGACTACTTGTTAGCTATGAAACTGACATACTGAAACTAGGCTAGGCCTAGCTTAGACCAAGAAGTAAAACTAACCCTAACCCAAACCCCTCCTTTTTCTCCCTCCCACAGGAGCGGAACGAAGGTTGGAACCGATGAGAAAAACTACAAGTAACTACAGCCTAGCCTAGGCTTGACCCAGGCATTATAAATAGTATTAGTACCTGACGTTAGGCCTAACGTTAGCCTAAAGACACTAATCTGAAGCTGCTGTGTAAGATCTTCTTTACCATCGTGAAAAGAAGAGTGGAAAATTCTCGTTCAAACTTCGTGAGTTGGGAGCTACTTACTTGGGAATTGGGCGTTACGTTTCCGAATCCTACTACTTCTAGTAACTAACGTTAGTTAGCTCAGCTGCTCAATTTCTCTCAGACCCGTCGGGGATCGACTAACCTGTAACGTAGGCCTGTTCGTCAAAATGTAAGTAGTCTGCACATCGGATCTCTTACTAACTCGGGAATATTGTCTTATTTCATTTTCTAACGATGATTTCACCAAATATCAATCGGCCCCGCGGGTTTATGTGGCAGAGACCACATGATAATACGATACCATTTAAAGTAGGGTTTTAAAACATATAAAGAATTTACTTTGTCCTTTCAATTGTTTAGTGGATTACAGTTATAACTTTTTTAATTTAGAACATTGTATTTTTAAATCATTAAAAATCTGAAAAGGACGTATAGAAAATAAAAGGTATGAACTTTTATTTATGAAGATAAATAAACCCTACGTTTTGGTGTACTTTTGTCACATGCTACACATGGGTATTTCCCTGTGCAGTGCGAGGAAAGGGTCCGAGGAATCAAACACAGACTAAGTGACACAATTTAGCGATCAGGTGCTGCGAAAGCACTGAGTGTCACAGATCCACCATGAATTTATTTCTTTTCCCTTATCCCGAGAGATCCCGTACAGCAGGGACGTGAACATTCATCGATCGTTTCTGTAAGGCTTTCTGAAAACGGATATTTTGTCTCTTCCTTTTATCATTTACTTACCAAATACAAGGTAAATGTTTAACCATTTGGGCAAACGTTCGTGTCAAACAACAACATGCAGACATGGCCATTGTCACTGTAGTGGAGTTTTGTGAGCAGCTTAGCCTAGGCTAGGCCTACGTGTGCAAACTAATTTAATTACATGTACTACTATGGACCTACAGTAGGGCTACCCGGCTAGCATTCCTATAGACCTTATGCCAGTTAGCTGTAATATTGCACTCTGGGAAGGATTGTTCCAACACAGTTCCCAATCAGCATTGCGACCATTGGCCTTCTCCATGGTGACGATTCACTTCTGTGGTCCCATACATGGAATAATCCTTCCCATGTTGCAGTTTTGAAGCGCCCTCTATTTAATTGGCATAAGGTCTATCTAGGGAGTGAAGCATACTTTGCATTGGGCATATAATGGGGGTGTATGATCAGTGACCGGAAAGAAAATTATGTAAACTTAGAGAGAATAGGCCTAACCAGTTTTCCCCTGAATTAAAATGTGTTTCTTTTTTTTTCACTCGAGAAGTGCAGTATGATATATTTGTCGTGGAAAGAATGGTTAGTGTTGGGAAGGAAGGAAAAGCAATTGGTACTACTCTCTTATTTTTGCTGTCTTTCTTTGTCTTTTTTTATGTTTGTGCAAATAAATTCAAATCAAATCAAATTCAGTAAAGGTAAGGAGCAGTCCCCCCAAAATATATTTGAAGGGAAAGCTAAATAACACCCATCTTTGTCTTGCAAAGTCTTCAAAGTATCTTTCATTACATTTTATGACTCTGCTATTGCATATTCAAGGTAAACTAAGCAGTTACTTCTGTTAAATTTTACATTTGAAGAGAAAAAATGTTGTCACATGACTCCCAACAGCCAATCATGAAACTAGACAGTCTACTACACTACTTCAATTTGGGATGATGGCTCTTGCCCTTTAAATTAAAGGCCCAATTCTCTCACTCCAAACAGTACCAATTCTCCTAACCTTCTCACTTAATTAAAGGCAAAGGGCAGTCCCCCGAAACTTATTTTGAAGAAAAGGCTAAATAACTTTCATCTTATTTCTCGTCAAAGTATCTTTCATTATATTTTACGACTTTACTATTGCATACTTAAGGTAAACTAAGCAGTTATTTCTGGTAAATTTCACATCTGAAGAGAAAAAACATTGTCACATGACACCCAGCAGCCAATCGTGAAACTGGACAGTCTACTACTCTTCTTTCATCTGGGATGACTGCTCCTGCCCTTTAGGCCCCTCCCACAATTTTTTGAAATTCATCCTTATCCAGTCACAATCTCAGTTTATTGCTTCAGTGTGAGTATAGAAAAGCTCTGTGTGTACAACCAAAATACTCTCAGTACAGTTCATGCTGTGTAATATAAGGTTTGGTAATCTGCATTGTTTGAATTAACAGTCAATCAAAAAGCTGGACCAATGGAGTTTCTGTACCCCCCTACAGGAAGTGTAATTTGGGGGGAGAGGATTGGCCCTATAAATCTGTATTTGAACCCTTGACATACCCAACATATAGTGTTGTGAAAAAAAGGAAGAGCAATTGTTAAACCTGTATTTGAACCCCCGACATACCAGTGTAGTGTTGTCCTTTTTGTATAGACGTAATCTTACTTTTTGTTTTTCTTTTCTGGTAGATCTGCCTTGTATTTGCTTTGCTTTCTCCGATCTTCCACACTTTCCTGTTGTAAATTATGCAATTTGCTAAAGTCTTATGAAAGTGAAAATAAACGAAACGAAACATATCCAGACCAGAGCACTTGCCAACTGCGCTACATTGCCGATGGAGAGATTTCAAATAAAGTTTGCAACATAACCCATGTAGTAACGTGTAGATATCAGTAATAAACATACACACATGTATGAGTGAATCAATATGTAGCATAGTAGGCCTAATTCACAATCGCTCGCCATTACTGTGTTAATGTTTATACAACGCACATGTGCGCCTCCAAGAAGACTCCATTTTAACTTTTTTTTTCCCTTTATCTTTAGTAACAAAAACATTTCGTGAAAAGCGATTTTATAAAATTCCATCATAGACCTTGAAGGTTGATTCGGATTCATGCTGCTAGAATTGAATAGGACATTTTAGCCAATATTACCCGAGAAAAAGGCTTTTTCCTGGGTGAAGCTTATCTCTTTGATTGCATCAGTTAATCCCTTTTACAAACAAACTTGCTCTATCGACCAAACAGTCTCTAAAAGGGTTAAAACCCAGTTAAATTTATTGATCTCAAGACACATGAAGAGGAAGTTCTCTGATAGATTCTGGATTAAGAGTGGTCAACTAGAGATGGCTAAAACTTGCTATTCGTTTCTAGTGACGTGGTCATGGAAGTTGCGGTTTTAAGTTCTATCTCTACACTATTTCTGTAGCTAGATGAAATTTCTTAACATTCAGTAAGCAGCGATCGTACATGAAGTATAGGCTCGGCCACAGTGCAGTATCTACGACAGAAGTAGTGTAGCTGCCGTGCCCCCTATTCAGACAACTGTCCGACCAACTCTGATAAATTTAATTTTGATACTTGTCTGATCTACCCATTTGTTTCATTTCTAATTGCCCCCCCCCCCCACAAATACTTTGGCTTGAAGCCGCAACAAAAATTGGACCTACGTAGGGCCAATGTCTGGAAAAAACCAGCAATTTGGGAAGCTCATTGCAGGGAAATTTTGGTATTTGGAGGGAAATTTGACAAATTTTGTATATGTAAACATGCAAGAATTGTCTGAAAATGCTTATTTTTAGTGTTTGAATACTAACAGAACACTTATGTAATACCACATAAGTGTTCTTTTACTCTAAGGGAATTATGACACATTTTAAGTATGATTCTTGCCATTTACATATTTAGATGATATCTCCAGGTAGCTGATCATACAAACCTAGTCCACCATAGAACACAGCTGAAGCATGCAGAAACATCACCATGGCAGCAGACTCCTCAGGGTCGGCCAGTGACTGTCAGGACAAGTTTTCATCATACACTTTGCTAGATTCAACTCATTTGTTTGTTGATTTTGATTCTCTCGATGATTTGCTGCAACCAATCAAAAACTCAGGAAGAATCAAGGTATGCTATCAAGACTTTGTCATGAAGTTAGATAAATCATCTATTATAAAGTAATGTAATCAAGTGTTGCAGTCAAGATCTGGCAGTTTAAGACTAAGGCCAAGTTCAAAAAGAGGCTTGAAACACTCTATGTATGGAGGATTGGAAACCCCAAGGTTTCAAGGCCATTTGAGGCTGTATGTACAGTAGTGTCTGATAAGGCAGAGGAGACCAGCCTGGACTTCAACTCTGCTGGGACCGCAGTAATATAAGTTTTGCAGGACATTATTTTGAAATGTAGTACCTAGACCTATTGCCAAAAAAGATCAGCACATAGTTGACTGTCAACTCAACCTTCAAAATTTTCAACCGTAACATTCAACTTAGCCCATCCCACTGGTGAAACTTCCTTTTGAAGTGAGGTCCTGTAGCAATCATTCTCATATCCCTCCTGCTTCTTACCACAAGGCTAACATCCATATACTAAGATTAACACTCTGTTAAATGGAGGAACTACATTCATTAAATACTTGATCATTAATGATACAAAAAAAAGGGATAATGTCTTTATTAGTCCCCTGTCTTGATGGTCCCTTGATAGTCCCCTGACTAATGAGATGGCAGACTAATGAGATGGGGTACTTATGAGATGGGGGACCAATGAGACAGAATACTGAGAGGGGGACCAATGAGACAGGGGACTAATGAGACAAATAATGCTAAATGGGGACCAATGAGACAGGGGAGTAAAACGGGGCATTATAGAGCGGACCCTCCAAAGAAATACCGCTCGAGGACATTAGGAGTCCTGATCAGAGACATGATGAATGAGCCAGGTTGGTCAACTAGTTGAGGATTAGGGACTATCCTGGATAATTGACATGATCTGACTTGTAACCATGGTACCTATTGAAGTTCAATATAAAGAAACTAGTTGATCAATGGCTGTCGATCAATTAATGCAAACTCATGTGTCTGAGTTGAAAATGTGCTGATCTTTTTACAGTAGCAACTAATGTACAACTTAGGTGATATTATCGCCCTCAACATTTATCAATAGAGTATCATTGTGTATGAATTCTCTTGGTAATGGTCCATTTTGATTGACATTAATTGAAACTGTATGTTGACTCAGTTCAAAGATACTTTCCTTCTACGATCAGCTTTCAGAGCTGTTATTCAAAACTGGTCTTTTATTCTATTTGGGACAAGATGGTAGAACATGACAACATTTTCAGAAAAGTCAGTGCATCACATTTAAAGAAAGGTTCACTCCTAAATTTGCTTGCCATATTGAGCTATTCCTACAGTATTCACTTCGGAACACTTTCCTGGATATACTCTGTTAGTGTGTTGAAATTTCCATGTACGTAAGCACATAAAAAACAATTTCAACTACAATAATGGCTTGATTTTCATGGTTGTCTGGTTTTCCGGGGCAACTAAAATTCCATACAGACAACCAAAAGTTAAAACTTGGTCGTGCGATGGACTTACCATTCTTCTCTCAGATTGAAGAAGTACACTGCTCACTGATCAACTCTTAAAATATTTTCCATCATACAGTACAGAGGATGCCATATTTCAGACTTCAAAGTGTTTCTGTCTCTCAAAAATCACTTTTTCTTTCTTTAAGACCAATAAAACATGGAAACAGTTACTGTTTCGCAATTGTGCAGTAAATATTTCAGACAGCCATATTTCCTTGTGGACAACTAAAATTTGTGAAATGGTTGCACGAAGGACAACCATAAATTTTTCTGGAAATTGAGGCCTCACAATTTAGTTTTCAAGAAGGTTTGATAAATTTTTGAAGGATACAAAACTTGTACAGAAGAGGAGAAAGGTTACTTAGCCTACTAGCTTAAAAAGAAGTCTGTTCAAAGGTGATGAGGAAATAAATTATGTAAAACATTTTGTTTTTTACCCATGATGAGATACGTAAGGAGACAAGTTTTATTTGTCATACTTAGCATACAGTATGGAAGCAATTAAAATCAGCAGTATCAGTAGCAGTAAGCAATAACTACTGAATTTCCTAAAATTTATAAAATCAAACTCTCTGGTGGGCACACATTTAATTCATTTCAAAGGCATTTCAAGTCATAAACAAGGTCACTAGAAGATTGCTTATTCCTTTTTTCTGTTTTCAGAACTTGACTTCATTTTCAGACACATGTATTTCAATTTCTTGACACTAGGCCTTATTATGCAGTTCAAAACATGGAAAGGAATCATTTCTGGCAATCTAAGGGGTCTGTGAAGCTCAAAATTTCCTGGTATCACTCCTGGTGGTGCATCTGCTCATATATTAGCTGCACTGTTGCCTTCCTTTTCTGCATCAGAAAATGGCTACCATTATAGTAACCTGTTAACTTTTTCTCATCCCATACTGTATAAACAAAGGACACATATCTAATACACCCTAAGACAAATGCACAGTACAGTTTACATGTGGAAATCAAGTTCTGAGTTTAATTTAATTCCACATGCCTTAAGCAAATTAAACTTACTATTTAATACAACATGCTGAATATGTGTCAGCTTAATTTGGAAAATCTGACATGTTATGAGTCATTGTTGACAGACCAGAGTTAAGTTAGGCGTATCTTGCTTGAAGACTGTGTGACATTCAAAGTTTGACTTATCAAAATATCAGCTGTATTTTTAACTTTGGTCCTATTCCTAAATATGGTTGGGCAGTGGGTTCCTTGCAAATCCTTGGTTTGTTTAGATGCCATATCCCCTGTAATGAAATGTTCAAATCCAAGTTTCAAATACTACTTAAAACAACATTTTTGCACTTTTGTATTTTGCTTTGTAAGAAACCTATTGTGCTGTACAAAAGTAATTTGTGTCCCTTAAAGAATTCTTTTGCCTTTTTGATGTTACCTTAACAAATATTATTTTTTCTCTCACATACCCTATAGTACACTTGCCTTGCAGTATGCAGTGAGTACATTGCTCTGGGAGCTTCTACAGGAAGTGTGTACATCTTCCAGAAGGATAATTTGAAGTACTTGCTGCAGTTAACAAGTAATGTGAGTGAATTTTGAGAGCAATATAGTTCCAAGTAGAGAGATTGAGGTTCTAAGAGGTAACAAGGGATACTGTTCTAGCTTTTTCTAATCCCCAGCAGTTGGCAAATTGCTACCCTACCCAGTGTGCTCCTAACTGAATATTTTTAACAGCCTAATGACCACAGGCAGTCCACTGGGCAAGTGTAATGAATCTCTCCCCATGGCTGCCTCATTCACTTGCCCGGGTCAGCTTGTGGTCACTGGGCTGTTTAGACTATTCAGTTGTAGCACAATGGGTGGAGTAGAAATCTGCTGACAGCTGGGGACTAGAAATAGCACGGTTGTTGATTTGTTTTTTTTTTTTAAATAAAAAAAAAAAATCAGATTTTAATGATTTTAATCGGTTTTTAATGCTTTTAATCAGATTTTTTTTATTTTTTTAAATTTTTAAAGGGGATGATTTCACAAAATTTCCTGGATGCTAGTGTGTACTCCATAACCTATAAAAACGAAGTTTTCAGCTTCCAGGGCTATCATTTACAAAACAAAAAGAAAAAAATGTATTGCAAAATGAAAATATTCATATCCTACTGTAGCAGTGTATAGTACAAGAAACATGCAAGACAACGAACCTTCATGGTTCATTATAATATGGGACACATGGCCAAAGTATTGTGCTGTATGAAAATGTTGTGCATACAAAAACAGTGATTTCAAAAGAGGAAAATTTGTAGAAAATAATATATATTCCCAAAAGCCTTAAATGCTAACTGAACAATACACACCAACAATCCTTTGAGATATTGTAGTACTGAGTAGGCTGTAGGCATGCAGTATACGGCACTGTGTATACAATATGTTGAAACTAGGGAGTCTAATTAATTCCTGGTTGAAATAGGGAACTGGTACTCCTTGTTACTGAACTCATTGCACATTGGTTTAGTAACAGATGAACTGGCAATTGATAACACTAATTACACTATGTACTGCAGAACTTTATGGTGTACTGCACATTTATTAATCAATCCATCTATCAATTTACTTGGACTTGGTAAGATCTCATTGAGCATGGTTTGGGTCCTAGGAGCTGTTATTAGGGTTGGTAAGATGCAAAAATAATTGAATCCCATGTCTAGTTCACAGAGTTTGTAAGAATTTCATAAGCATCCTGTCTTTGAATAACACCACACTGTGGTACAGTATTACTAAAATATCTGATATTTCCAACTTCCAACTTGTTGCCAGGACAGTGTTGGTGGGGAAGTTAGCATGCTGTACCTAGCCTATACTAATACTTAAGTTTTATTTGCTGGTCTTACTGTCCTCAACCAGCTTCATAAAAAGGCTCATGATCACTCTGAATTGGGTTGGTTTTTCAATGAAATACGTTACATCTCACTTGAAATGTAATATTGACAGTCTGTGGAGTCAATACTGATGCATCTTGAACTAGGGGTGCACATTATTTTTAATTATTCTAAACTGTGTGGTTTCTTCAGTTGAATTCAGTGAATAAACCAACCATAAAAATCGTTTTCTGTCTATAAATAAATTTTTTCCAATGAAGTGATTTAAATCAATGATTTTTTTGAAAAAAAAAATCATTTGATTAAAATCACGATTTAAATTAGTGATTTTAATCAGGGCGATTAAAATCAAACAACCCTGAGAAATAGCTGTGCTCCCCTACTTAACCCATCAACTGGATAGTATTAAGTTTTCATGAGAATATCAAATCAGCACATGGTTATAAAGGTATGCACTGTACAAATGAAGGAGGCAACGAATGTGTTCACCACGAGTACTGTAGAGGGTCTAACATATGTCTATAATTAACATTTTTGTAAGAAAATGTAACTCGTACAGGGATTTCTGACTGTAGTTTTTCTACTCAGTGTAAAGAATATTTGAAATGAATATTCACGGATCTGAATTCATGCAAAATGTCTGCATTAGTGGTCTTGGTGCAGCACTGCAGTGAAGCCCAAATTATAAAGTCATGAACACATTTTGTTAATGTGAGTACTTTGGCTCACAGAAAAATTTTCTCTTATTTTTTTTTTACTTTTTTAGGATGGCACTATTTCTAGACTTTCATTTTCCAGAGGATGCAAGAGATTGGCTGTTGTCACAGGGTAATAAATGATTTCATGTGAATAGTTTATCAGTGTTTCATTGTTATCTGCAAATATTTGTTTCTTACAATGCAAGTTACATAATAATTAGTGTATATGATACATTTCTCTCAAAATGTTTTACAGAACTGTTTTATGAAGTCATTCAGACTATTGGTTTGTTGTTTGTCCAGAAGTGATCTGAACTGTTATTAAGTTATTGACACGTTAAATTCAAACTTAAATTTGTAAAACAAGACTTAGGTTTAAAGAATGTCTCCTCTTTACACCGTTAGACATTTCACTGTAAACATTATTCCTATTATTACTTGGAAAGGGACAGAAGGCATTTTCACTGGGGTGGAGAAAAGCCATTGCATGTCCCCATAGTAGCATAACCCCTACCAGGTAGAGGATAATCTCCTTTCACCAGGATTATTTCAGCTGTACCGGTAACATTCTTGTGTAATCTGTTCTGTTGTATTTCTGGACCAAAACTGCTAATTAATTACTCCTGCAGTAGCTGTCTATCCTTTGCTTTTAATTCAGTAACGTCAGAACCGTTCCTAGGTAGCTCTTCAAAGTTGTCATGTTCATATTCCAGATTTGAGTTGTTGTCACAGGAGATGTAAACTCTCTGTGATATCCGTCTTTTTCACGAAATTTAGGGACAGTTTGATTACTGTATGGGAGCTAAATATAGAGCAGAGGAAGGTTCCTGTGAGAATTTTGACGAGCACAACCCATAAAAATGAAGCTATCACCAGCCTGGTCTGGGATGATTCTGGAAACAGATTGTTTGCTGGAGATGTCCGTGGATGGGTGACAATTACAAATATTGATAGCAAGAAGGTAAAGTACATGTTGAGTTATTAAATTTAAATTAATTTCATGACATAGACATTTTTAAAAAATTTATAGGGAACCACCCATTTTGTTCTATAGCCTACATGAGTGTGTGCAACTTGTCTATTCAGGCTATTTACACATAACACAATGAAAACCTTCATGCTTTCATATATAGTAAGTGCTGTATTGTCATGTTTCAGCCTACTGACACTGAACAGCTGATCTATTGTTTTCAAATTACATTGCATTCTGGCTACCACTAACAGTGTTGCCATGCAGCTTGCTAATAAGAAACTTAATCTTCTTCTGCTATTACCTACAGTCAGTACATTTGCCCTATTGAAGTTAATTGATTGTAACGGCTGCTGATTGCTGAGGGGAATTGAAGGGTTTCTGAACCTTTTAAAGGAATGTTTATGCATAAATGTTCTCTTTTGTATGGTAAGAGGTAGAAAGGGTTTTTTGCCTCGCCTTCTGGTTTAATGTACCTGTGCTCACAGCCTTTTTCCTGGTCAAGGGTACTGGATTTGTTTTCGTTACTCTACTGCTTATGCCCAGCATTATGGCATGCCAAAAGTCTCACAATATATGATGATGTTAACAAAACATGTCAATGTACATGTAAAACTACATGTTGTGCATCTAGAAACCCATGTTGTTCATGTAAAAGGGTATGATCATCATGTTATTATTGTCCCTTCCGCATGCCATACTAAGTGAGCCTCTCAGTGTGCACAAAGGATGGGTTTTTAGATGCGCAAGGTGTAGTTTAGTTTTAAATGTACATGGTAACATTTCACATGATGACCGTATGGTATTTTGTACATGATGGTGTAAATTTACATCATGATGGTGTGAAATTAGTACATCACCGTGTATTTTTGGTACACGAATTGGTAATTTTAGTAGACATGAATTTTTACAACATCATCATATGTTGTGAGCCTTTTGGCATGCCATACAGCATTACATACAATGGCACTAGGTTCCTTTTTTAACAGACTTTGGTATAACTCAGCCTGGGAATCCAACCCTACACCTTAGGAGGGAGAGTTGAATGCTCTACCAACTAGACCACACATCATTTGTTAATTTAATTTGTATCTCACCTTTAAATATATGTGGAAATAATGGTTGGCACTCTTAGAAATTTTTTTTCCACCCATTTCAAAAAGTGGTTGAATAATTACTAATATTCCTTTAACCAATTCAGTTTTGTTCCCTTAAATTTTGAGTAATAGGTTTTCGTACTTCTGTTACAGGTTAACACCATCTCTTTGTGTGATTATATATTGTGCTCTATACTGCAGTTGACACAATCATAGTTGGAAAAACAGTTACTCTTTAAAATCTTTGACTTCTTTGTATCTCATTATGCTAAGAAATTGAACATTAATAAGCATGAGAACCAAGATGTGCTTTTGTTTCAGCTAAAAATTGAAGTCATGAAAATATCACATGTTAAAAAAAACATGAATGAATGATCATATATGGCTATTTTGACAAGTACTCTAACTGCATTTGCAATTAAAGTTAAATTCTTTCTTTTTCCATTTTTTCATTGAAATTTAGCCATCGGGTCTCTTCAAGCTTCTTTCTGAGCTAATTCTGAAAGCTGACTCTTCCATTGTTCAACTTGACTTCCTCAAAAATGATTTGTTAGTATCAACTCTCACAAGATGCCATATTTGTTTCACCAAAAGGTACGTTAGGAAGCTGTGTTGGATAATTCTTGTTTCAGTTTCATACTGTAGCAACAATAGTGTACAGTATGTAAGCCTAGTAAGGCAACACTTGCAAAGCAAGGGGTTTTTAATATGGTACGCTTCAAGAGCATGTTCAAGGTGGCAAAATCCTTAAAGGGCCAATCCTCTCACCCCAAACCTACAATTTTGGTATAGGTGTACCAAAATTTTCAGTTGGCTCAGCTCATTGATTGACAGCTTATTCAAACAATGCCGAGTACCAAAGCTTTTATTACACAGCATGAACTATAGTGAGAGTGTTTTGATTAAACACATTGAGCTTTTCTATACTAACCCTGAAGCAATAAACTGAGGTTTTTCTGGATGAGGATGAATTTCAGACAATTGTGGGAGGGGCTTATGTGAGAAGGTTAGGAGAATTGATACTGTTGGGGTGAGAGAATTGGGGCTTTAAAGGCTGGGTGCCAGAAAGGAATTTGGGTCTGTAAGGGCTCAGCCTCCTTACAGACATTATGGATGCTCCACTTAAAACTTAGGGACTTACTCAAGTGGCAGATTTTGCAACTTATTCTGCAAGTTCCTCTACATTTAGTTGCCTTCCAGAGATATACCTCATGCTTGTATTCTTTCTATACACCTTAAAGGGAAAGTCTGTTTATTCTTGTAAACTTCATATTAGAGTGTAATACTGCTATATTGAAGATTGGAGTCAACTCAGTAGTAAGCATTCACCTACTTGTCAGTTGCATTTTCCGTACTATGCATTTACTGATGTTTTTGCAGTTTCTTTTTATGTGCATGACCCTGTCATATTGTTGACAGAAGTGAAGCTGAATATATGTAGAAATATATGTTAGTGATGTTGGTGTCCAGGAGCAGGGTAACTGTTTGAAATGTTGGGGAGAGGGGCAATTCTTGCTGACAAGAACACTTGAACCAAAATTTGCCCCTCTTCCAGTGACATATTGGCTGGGAACCTTAACCCCTTCGCTACGCATTGTTTCACTGTGAAACCATAATTTACCATCACTCTATACGCATAGTTTCGCCGCAAAACCATAGCACTCAGCTGCGTTCTGGCATAGCTAATTGTAATTCTATGGCGTATAATCATGTTTTGGACATGAAATAGGCTTGAAGGGGAGACGTTTAACATATATGCATCCTCTCGACTCATAGCGAGCACAAATATGGCTGCATCCATACAAAAAACGTAACATTTCGCAGAACCGGTACACACATATTCTGTATACATATTATATTACACAGTGCAGTATGGTGGGATGGACCCCCTTCTGTAGCGAAAGGGTTAAAATATAGTGGGGAAAAATGTGATAGCAAGGGTGGATGGGAGTGAATAGTATCTTAATTATCAACCCTCTCCTTGAAATATTAAGCCCAACCCTTCCCCACTTCCGCCACTTCTGTTGTCATTTGTAAAATGTCATATTTTTGTCTAAGATTCTTCCATTTGACAACTTGATGTTTAATGTCATTTGTAGAAATCTCATGCTGGACCTTATAGTTTATCTACAGAATATTCAGCAATTAACTGTAAGTTTGTTGTATTTATTCAAATATGTATATTGATCATAATGTCAAACATATGCAATACTGACTAACATTTGCTCTTTTTTCCAGGAAAAAGTGTGCAACAGTGGGCACAAAGTTGAGGTTAGTTTTTATCTATATGTTAGGTTCCAGTTATATTTCTAGATTCTTACTGCCTCTCATAGAGGGCGGTATCTTACCTCTACCCTTAGAGGGCCAGAGGCCTGGGGCAACCTTACAAATAATGTCAAGGAACCTAAGGTATAGAATGTATTCTTTGTGTAGTTTCAACTTAACATCTGATGCCAACATCACTGAACAATTTAGATCACCTTGTGGAATCTTGTAACTTCATGGTGTTGGTTATTAAAATGAGAAAGAAATATACAAACAAAATAAAAGGACCCCCCCCCCCAAAAAAAGAGAAAACACACACACACACCCACACACACACATTGTTTTTACACACAACCTGAGGACCTCGTTTTGTTTTCCTTTGTTCCTGCTTCTTTAACCCTAACCTTAACAATAGGCTGTCTATTGTTTGGACAAGAGAGAACTCCAAAAATCTATTGAATTTCCACCAGAGGACCTATAATCCATTGTTCATTGTTCCAAGTACACACACACACACACACAGACAAGCACACACAAGAAAAGCAAAGTTATTGGATGAGAGCCCCTACTTACATCAGCTTCGGATTTCTTACAAGACCTTTTTCGTTGCAAATGGTTACTGTAGTGGAGAAGACCCTCATTTTATCCTTTCCTACGTAGTTTAAACAATCACCTCACATATATTGCTCTTAAACAACTTCACCAATGAAATTGCACTACCAAATATGTATTCATCTCATTATCCTTCAACTTTGGTAACCAGTTTAAACAATCACCTCACATTTACTGCTCTTAAGTAATGAAATAATGAAATTGCTGTATTTTCAAATGTGCATTCATCTGATATCTCCCCTTTTTGGGCATTTTTTAGAGATGGTCAGTTTGGAGCTTGCTATTGGAGCAAACCAGCCAATCATGACATTGGAGAAACCCTTTTGCTTTCAGCTAGGCCAGGGAGCAGAATTTGGGAGGTGAGGAAAACACATTGTATCTCAGTCTGAAAAAAATATTTTTTTTTTAAGTTTTCAAAAGTATATCAACTCTTTTTGAAAAATTTTATATGTTTCTCTTGTAAAAAAGTGGCAAATATCTGAAATTTTTTGCCAATGATTGTATCACCACCAGTTGAGAACATGCCTCAGGTTTATTTTAAGGGCCAATCCTCTTACCCCCAAAGTACAATTTCTGTAGAAGTGCACTGAAATTCTCAATTGGCACAGCTATTTGATTGACAGCTAATTAAAAAAATTCAGAGAACCAAAGCTCATATTACACAGCATGTTCTGTACTGAAAGTGTTTTGATTACATTTTGGGGTATTGTGTACTCACCCTGGAGCAGCTGCTATCTGATATTGTGTGTTTAATGATGAGGATGAGGTTTAGAAAGTTGGGGAAGGGGCTTAAAGTAGGTAGTTTAAGGGAAATGAAACTGTTTTGGGTGAGAGGATCAGATCTTTAAGGTTATATGGTTTAACAATTGTTTCTTCTTGTGATGAACCTACAGGTATTGATGATATAACAAGAGAGATAACACATGACCACTTTGGAGAAGAGTGGCTGGATTATTATAAGATCATAACTCATTGCATTTTAGAAACCTCCCCATCATATTATAGTAGCCCACCATTTTTGGTTTCGATGAAAAGAGAAACATATGCATTCATGATGGCGTGTGTGTGTATGTATGTGTGTATGTGCGTGCGTATGTGTGTGTATGTGTGTGTTTGTGACACTTTGCTTGTTTACACGATATCTTGAGAAGGGAAGATCTGACAGTTCTCAAACTTGGTACACAGATACCCCATACTGAGAGGAAGAACACTATTTATTTTGGTTGAGGTCAAAGGTCATCTGGGGTCACAGGGGGTCAAAAACCCAAATCCTTGTTTACACAATATCTCAAGACAGGAAACTTGGATTAATTTCAAACTTGATATGTTGATGCATTATGATGTAAGGAAGTAGCCTATTGATTTTGGTGAAGGTCAAAGGTCATTTGGGGTCACTTGGGGTCAAACCCTGAAATCCTTGTTTACACGATATCTCATGGTAGGAAACTTGAATCAATTTCATACTTGATATGTTGATGCGTTATGTTGGGAGGAAGAACCCTATTGATTTTGGTGGAGGTCAAAGGTCATTTGGGGTCACATGGGGTCAAACCCAGAAATCCTTGTTTACACGATATCTCATGGTAGGAAACTTGGATCAATTTCATACTTGATATGTTGATGCGTTATTATGTAAGGAAGAACCCTATTGATTTTGGTGGAGGTCAAAGGTCATTTGGGGTCACGTGGGGTCAAACCCCGAAATCCTTGTTTACACGATATCTCATGGTAGAAAACTTGGATTAATTTCAAACTTGATATGTTGATGTGTTATGATGTAAGGAAGAACCCTATTGATTTTGGTGGAGGTCAAAGGTCATTTGGGGTCACATGGGGTCAAACCCTGAAATCCTTGTTTACATGATATCTCATGGTAGAAATCTTGGATCAATTTCGATCTTGATAGGCTGATGCGTTATGATGTAAGAAAGAACCCAATTTATTTTCGTGGAGGTCAAAGGTCATTTGGGGTCACATGGGGTCACACTCCGAAATCCTGGTTTACACTATATCTCAAGGTAGGAAGCTTGGATTGATTTCAAACTTGATATGTTGATGCGTTATGATGGGAGGAAGAACCCTATTGATTTTGGTAGAGGTCAAAGGTCATTTGGGGTCATAGGGGTCAAACTCAGAAAACCTTGTTTAGGATAGCTCAAGGTATGAAAGGTGGATGGATTTCAAAATTAGTATGTAAATGAATTATGGTGAGAAGATGGTCTGTATAAGGTTATTTTTTGTGGAGGTGAAAGGATATCTGGGGTCATGATTGGTCAAACTTTGAAAAACTTGTCAAAATGGGATATCTCAAAGTAGGAAACTTGGATGGATTTCCCAATTAGTATGTGGATGTGTTATGGTGAGTTGAAAGTACTGTACCTGTTGTATTTGGTGGAGGTCAATGGTCATCTGGTATCACCTGGCATCAAACTCTGAAAACGTTGTTTGCAGAATATCTTAAGGCACAGTATGAAAGAAAAACCAGTCACTTACAGGTGGAGACAAAGGCTATTTTGGGTCACCAGTTGTTACAAGAAATGTAGCATTTTATTGAAAAGAGCATGTATGTATCATCGAAACCTCAATGCATTTTTGCATTCTGGTTTTTGTTTTTATTTGTCAGAAATATGCAGATCTCGGAATTTTTGCGATTCTCTCCTTCTTTCAAAGCAATCTGTACTGTTTTTATCTAAACATTGTATTTTACATGAAGCACATACTACAGCTTGTTAGATCATTACTTGCTATCTTGCATTTATGTTCCCACGTGCGTGTATGGGCATTCACATGACTTGTGTTTCCATGATAACCTCTAAACAGGCTTCCATCCAAGGTGAGGTTCAGAAGACACACCAGTTCAAGAAGCTATTAGCAGTACCACCAGTACCAGTGATTTCATCAAAGTATGTTGGGTCCATTCATAAATTTCTCTGAAATGTTGCTTCAAACCAGAATTCAAGTTTTTTTTTCCAGTTTTCAGAAAATACAATCTGCTGGTCTCATTCTTCTGCAGGCAAAACTTTAAAAATGTTTCAAAGGAGGTACAATCCTAAATCAGCTCCAGACTTAAAATAGAAGCATTCACTGCACTGTTTATTTTGTGTCCTGCTGTATTTTTTCCTTAAATGGCTTTGATAATCATGTGACAATATATTTGTCCTGAATTCATGGTTTTGATGATAAGAGAAACCAATGCAGTCATGATGGGGTATGTGTGTGTGTATGTATGTGTATGTAAGTTTGTATGTGTATGTTTGTGATGCTTTTCTTGTTAACACAATATCTCAAGATAGGAATGTCTGACAGCTTTGAAATGTGGTACATAGACTCCCTATATTAAGAGGAAGAACCATATCGCATTTGGTCCCAAGTTCATCTTCTGGCCAGGTCTTACTGAAGACGTTAAGAATGGAACCCACTGCAATTGAATTTGAAGCTTAGTATAAACAGTGGATTAGGAAATACAAGCCACTGAGCCACAAATTGGAAAAAAAAAAAACCCATGGCCAGCCTGACTTAAACCAATTGGTTAGAAACTGGGTCATCCTAAACTCCATCTGACCTAACTGTCAAAGTGAAAAACTTATCAACATGATCTCAAGATAGGAAACTTACATCTTTTTCATATTTGGTATGTGGGCATGTTGTGGTTGGAAGATGGCCCTTATTGTTGTTGGAGGAGGTCAAAGGTTTCTGGGGTAACACAAAATTGTTTTCTGAATATGCCGATATAATATCGGACTGAGAAAATATAAAACATTTTGGCATTATTTGTATGGCATCAATACCTCAATGAATTTTTGCATTCTTGTGTAAAACGTTCTTGGTTTTCTTTGAATTTATTACTTTCTTTAAAGTTATTTTGCATGGTAACATTATTAGGGATATGTTTAAGGGGAGCTAGAGAAAATTTTAGCACATGTTTCCAATTATTCTTTGAAATAAAGTAATTTTAAAAATAATAATCCTTTTTACTGGAACCTTGAAAAGCTGAAATATATATCTGCAAAAAGGATGAAATTTATGTTAATCCTAAAGTTCATGAATCTTTGACTAATGAATACTGTACGGATACTATACTGTAGTTTAAAACAAAAGAAAACACTGACCGGGATTAAAAGTACAAAACAGTGAGCAAAAATACATCAAAAATTGTCATTTTGTAAGATATACCCATTAAAATGTGTGAAGAGATTTCCATGAATTTGAAATGGAAAGGTCTAAAAGATTTGAAGTTGTTTCCTTTTTTTTAAAGGAATAAAATAACAAAAAAGAATAAAGTTTAATAAATTGTTTCTTCTTTAAATCTGTAATCTCATTTTAAATTACCTTTTTCTTTCAATATATTTCAGGAAAACGACTATTTACCCATCATCAGATTCACCAGCAGCTGCACAGTCCTTGGTCTTCTCACAACTTCATCCGATTGGGTTTGTCAACTAAAATTTTTTTATCTTTTTAAGCATTGGTAGGTCCCTATTTAAATGACCCCTACATTATGTATCCCAACCAGCAACACACCTTGTGGGTGGTGGGCTTGTAGAGCATGCCCATGGTATTCCTGCCTTTTGTCAAAAAACTTCATAACAGTTTTCAGGTTTTGCTGATGTCTCCAAACAGAGTGAAAATCCTATTTTTACTATTTTAAAACCTGCAGTGTATTTATTCTCTGCATTTGTGAAGTGATGTGATGTGATGAACCAGCTTACACTGTCGCTTGTCATTCAGTTCTGGATGAATAAATTATTCTGAAGAACCCCACTGGAGCTTGTAGATACCCCTGTATTACTTTCAGTTTTTCTGCTCTAATAAATGAATGTTATTAATAATGATTTTAGAGATATTTCAGATAATTATACCTGGGTATTAATTCAAATTAATCTCACTGAGTTATAGACATTTTCTGTAGCACTTTAGAATAGTCTGGGCAGACGATTGACTAACTGTCATTCTGAAAAATCCTTTTCTTTCTGTCCCCACCCACAGAGATCATTTCCTGTTAGCAGTAGCTTCTAGTGGATTGTATGTCCTCAACCTTACAAGTGTGGAAACAGTATTTTGGACAAACAGTATTCAAGGTAATATATATATAACTTTAATCCAGAAAATGATGGTTAAATATCTTTTGAGTTTTTTATTTTTTCTGTTGTGTATTTATTTATTTGTATTTTTTGGTAGGTCTAAAACACTGCCTGTACGATCATCCATTTGTTTACAAGCATGGACATATAAATGATTGAACACTTGTAAGGAAGATCAAACTTAGAGCTATAATTTTGAACACCTTCATACAGGTTGGATGTTGTTCAAATTTGTTGGAAAAGTAGTCCACATCATCATACTTCCATTCAGGTCATCGCCATACAAATGTGTGATGACGTTTTTGGTTGAATCTATGATTGCGTAAACAGATCTTTGTGCTTACTTGATTTTCATCAAGGGGCCAGTTTCAGGTTTAGTTAGCTAGCAACTGCCTTATTTATTCAAACCACTTTTCAAGAAACTGAATTTGAGCTATTTCAGTTTTTTTCCATTAATTTGGTTTAGCTTTTAGGAATTAATAAAGAAAGCACATGTCAATTAGCAAATTTTTTTAAATCTGACAAAGTAACTCCAAATGATGACAAATGGCTGACTCTTACTTTTGTCTCTACATAATTTACATTACTGTGTTCTTTTTCCCTGGTTACCCATGCTAATTAAAATGCCCCACTCATGGCTGATAACTTGGTCAGTTTGATCTAGTCATGGCTCCCAAAATCACTGCTTTAAAATTTTAATTTCATTTGAAGAGGCTGCAATACTTCACATAAAATTTTTCATGTTTAGAACCTGGAAACAAATGATTTCAAATTGTAATTTCTTAAGTTCAAAGGTATTAAAATATGCTATAAACAGAATCAACTACAAAGCTAACAGGGAATATAACAGTATTGTTTGAATGGCAAGTACAGTTCCTTCTTTTCCTTCAGGTCAGACCGTGAAATGTGTAGTGAGAGGGGAGTGAAGCAGTTTCTACATGATGAATAAAACCAAAACTATATTATGAAATGTTTCCTGAAGGGTTGGTTAAAACAGAAATACAGTCTTTACAATTTTAATTACTCTAATCATCTATCCGATTTCATAAATGGCGCTGGAGACTTTATGTGGCAAAATACTTTTGTCAGGCCAGACCAACACAAGCACATATGTATTCTTGCTGGGAAACCAACAAATCCTGTAAAATTCGGCATAAAACTGCTGTGCCATTATTGAAACATCGGGACAGTTGGTTAGAAAATTTTGAAAACAGAAATCTCCTTGGTTTTGAGAGTTGTACTCTAATGTGGAAGACAAATAAACTGATACAAATTACAAATTTACTCTGGTAATGAATTAATTTTAAAACAAGCTTTAAAACAGTAAAACTTTATTAAAAGTTGGTTTCATTGTGAAAATTCCACTCAGCAATGGACACTTATAAAACCACCAAATCATTCAATATAATACCTTTTTTGTACTGTGTTATCACTGTATCCCTTAGTTTCACCAACGTTTGCCTACTTTAAGTGGCAAGTTTCATGGTGCGTAATTCTGTCATGTATCAAACTATTAAAATGAAACTGATCTGATGAGTGATATTTATGATGAAACTACTTCAAAGTTGGTTATCAGATCAAATTACAGGTGACATTCAAGTGAAAGAGTATGAAAAGTAATAAAATTGATTGGCATCTATTCTAATAGTATAGTGTCAATGGCAGTCAGTGTTGTGTTCCCTTAACATAGTTCCTGTGTGTCATAGATGTGTATGTAATGAACCAAATTAAAGCAGCTATCAGACTTAGTTTTAACAATTTTTTCACAGCATAAACTTTGATCCACATTTGTGCATTGACTTAAAAAGGCTCAATAACTGCCATTTCCAGAAATCTGTGAGGCAAATTTGCTAAGTTTCCAATTCTCACAGTAAATTTACAGTGAAGTGTGTCAAAGAGTCATATGTGTACATATTACGTGGAAGTGTGTGGGAATGAGTACAAGTTCATCATGAGTGCTATAGTACTTTTGTGCATGGCAAGTTCCCATCTGAGGAGGGGGCATAGGCGGCCGTTAAGAGGGTGCCCCCTCCTTGAATTTATTTTATGGTATTATTATTGTCCTCTTCTTTAACCATATCACTAGTATTTACCCTATGTATATGAAGTAAATAGGTGTGATCACCTTTCCATTTCCTTCAATATTGGAGGCAAACTTGTTGCTAAACTTTTCTGTGTGCTACGATTCATACCAAATTTATGGTGGTGCTGTACTTAGATAGTCTATCAACAGGTTTTTCCCCCTTTTTGACAAATTCTTGGCTATGTGCCAAAATGTCAATGTGAGCACCTACTCAGCTACAAATTTATGAATACAAGGACAAACCCTTTTCCATGCATTAAAGAGGCTCATTGAGTTGAAATCGATAATGTAAATGAGAGTCTCAAAGGGTCACTACCACATAACAATGCCTATAGTTAGCATAACAAGTCAAGCTTCAAGTCCAAAAGTCACAGAAAACGTTAAAATTTTGAATGTTCTAGTGTCCTGACTTGTAATGGTTTTGTGCATAATTTGAAAAAGTGTCTGGTCACGAATTTTTGAAAACAGACTTGAACCGTTAAGTACTCACTCATAAAACAGTTATTTGTATGTAGGGTATGGAGATTGTCTAAGCTTGACCATCTGTCATTGGTATCTGAAGAAAACTTTACAGGTTTGGAAAAATTTGTTGAATTTCATGAACCAACTCTATGAGCCCCTTTAAAGGACCAATCCTCTCACCCCAAAATACAGTTTTGGTAGGGGTGTACTAAAATTCTCCATTGGCTCAGCTCTTTGATTGACAGCTAATTCAAACAATGCAGAGTACCAAAGCTTTTATTACACAGCATGAACTGTACTGAGAGTGTTTTGTTTATAAACATTAAGCTTTTCAATACTTGACTTGAAGCAATAAACTGAGATTGTCCCTGGATGAGGATGAATTTCAGACAATTGTGGGAGGAGCTTAAGTAAGAAGGATAGGAGAATTGGTACTGTTTGAGGTGAGAGAACAGGGCCTTTAAGTACGAGTTTCAGTGAATGGATCAAACTATGCATTTGAGTTCATATTCTTTACAAGTATTTTATAATGGATGCTTAATGAACAAGTACATTCTAACTTGCATTGCAGATATTAGTAGCATGGCTGTTATTGGCAAGGATGTATACTGCCTCCACGCAGATCAGACATTGCGGAAGTATACTCTCTGTCGTGTAGCGCACTGTGCAGCCAAACTATTTCGAAGAAACTTATTTCAAGAGAGTCTAAGAGTATGCCTGACTTTCCAGAAGTGCATCAAGAGTAATTCCTGTAGACGTCACCTTCCAATACAAATGATGAAAGATTTAATACAGAAAGCAAAGGAAGGTTGTGAATTTGAGGAAATTATATTGAGGAAGTTTGAGGAAACATTGGCTGACATTGAGGCAACTTTTGTAGAAACAATGTCAACAGCAAGCAGTCAGAGTGGTAGCATCGGTAGTGTGGAGTGCAATAGTGTCAGATTGGAGTCAGGAATTCATGTTGTGGTACGGCGGAGAAATGATAGTGATAATTCTGTTGGTGATAATCAGGATGAAACTACTTTCAGTGGAGATCTTGATGGGTTGGAATCTGTTAAGGAAAGGTCAGAAAATCAAAAGGGGGTTGGGAATGGAGTGGATGAGAATGACTGCCCTGCAGGCGGAGCAGTCCAGGAAGGTGAAGGCTTGGATGGGGAACAAAGGTCACAAGAGTTGCCTTCAGAAGAGAATCTCATATCAGTGGACAAACAAAAAGTTACTGAGGTTGAGGACCCAGTTAAGGATGAAAAAAATTTGGAAGTTATGCATCAGTCAGATTTGGTAGCTCAAGAAGAAGACATTCAGGGGGAATGCAGTAGCAGCACTTTGAGTGACAAGAACACTGTAGAAAGCAATGGCCAGGGGGAATGCAAGAACAGCTTTTTGAGTGACAGGGACACTGTAGAAAGCAGTGGCATATCCAAAGATAAGAACCATGGGGAATTAGAAGAGGAAAGTGAACAGACATCAAAGGGAAATTTACTGCCATTAATACAGTCAGGGATGAGGAATATAACTGTACCCATAGATACATTTCAATCAGTAACTTGTGATGAAGTTAAATATTCCAAAGATAACAAAGATAAAGATCAAAGCAGCTCAAATTTGTCTTCCAACTCAAAACATAGTATAAACAGTTCTTCATCAACTCACTCCATACTGTGTTCATCAGTTGACCCTAATCAGATTATTCATCACTCACCTGGTAATGATAAGGAGCAGTCAAACATTATCAACTCAGAATTAGATTTAAGCAGTTCACAAAAAGAGTCTGTATTGTTAGGTGATGAATGTGATTCTGAAGAATATAATACTGACACAAAATGTCATTTGAACAGTGGCAAGGATCAAGAGGAATCATGGTCCTCATTGAGAACATATGAAAATGATGATTCTATACCTGCAAATGAAAACAATGAAATAAATTCAGATGGGATAGACCATGAAGTTTTAGATGAAGTCTTCCTTTCAAGAAAACAAGAGAATATGCAAGTAGAGGTAGAGCCATCTGAAAAGGAACGGGAGGCAAGGTTTGATAGATATGAGGTTAAAGTTGAAAAAGATCATATTCAAGGAGGGAATGGATTTGGGGAGGCTATGGATCAGACTCTTGAAGATGAAGACTCTTTGGTAATTGATGGAAATAAGGTGATTTATACAGAACTGGGTCATGGCAAAGATAAAAATTTTGAGCCTGTAGCAAATATTGGTGATGGAGTGGAAATTGAGTCATTCGATGGCAGAGATTTGTTAGAAAATGAAACAGAATTTGATAGTGGAAGAAAAACAGAAACAGTACTTTTAGAGCAACAAGAACCAGGCGAGTTTAGTACATCTCCTAGTGCAGTGCCACCATTTCTAAGAAAAGATTCTGTGTCAACGGTAAATGAAGATGCAAAGCTTATCACTGCACCAACAAGACTGACAGAGAAATCTAAAAAATTGAAGAAATCGAGGAAGGCAGCAAGAGTTGTCAACATTGGTGAGTGTTTGGCATTTACTGTAGCAGAATTTCCTATTATCATGTATTCATGTTATTCAGTGTAATTGTACACTATTAAAAATGTTTTTTATCTGCAGTGATACATTCTTTCCAGAGGTGTGCACATGTGGATGAAGGCAAATAAAGTAATGAAGATTGGGGACTTGACCCCTGACCAGGTTGAAGTTTGGTGGTGTTTTATTATCCAAGAGCAATTTGTGGTTTTCCTATTTAAACTAGCCTTTCAAAGGATACCAAATTTGATCTAAATTTGAGTGGGTGTTTCATAAGCCATGGGCCTTTACCACATCCATGTGCACTTAGCATTGTAAAAAAAAAGAACATTTAAGGCTCAGTGCTTGTTTCCAAATTGACAGTCAAAATTGGAATGTAAACCAAGCAGTTGTTGTACTATTTTGGTAAATCATGGAGAATTTCAAGAAAGCAAACTTTAAACAGTGATGATGAGTAATAATTCTCTTGTATGAATGTTGTGATGATTGATGATGATGTATTCCCATGCAACAGGTACAGTGATGGGACAAAATGCAAAAAATACCAACATTTCCTCTAAACCACCTTTGAAGAGAACTGGATCTTCTCCAGTGCCTGGATCGAGTTTACTTCTCAGCCCACCTGTGACATCTCCTTCACATAAACTTTCATCCCCTAATTCAGCTTCACCGACCAGAATCCCTTTTTCTTTTCAACTGAGTCCTGTCTCTCAGAATGGTCAAGATTCAACATCTCCAAAACACTCTCCTGCAGTAGTGACTTCCACTCAACAGTCAGATGGAAATACCGAGAAAGTAGACAAGTCAGATAATGTCAGCAGATCCGCAGATGGGTTGACCAACATTGGCCATTCAATTAAAGTTGTAACTAAGAGGTATGTACTAGGATAGGCATTGGTTTAAAGCCAGTCAACTCTCAACCCAAACTAATAATTTTGTATAAGTCTACAGAAATTCTTAAGTGGCACAGTGCTTTGATTGACAGGAAGTTCAAAAAATGCAGAATACTGTGGCTCATATTACACAGCATTTACTGTACTGAGAATGTTTTTTTAACACAATGAGGTGTTGTTTTCTCAACCTGAAGCAATAAAACTGAGATTGTGTCTGGATGAGGATGAGTTTTTGACAGTTGTGGGAGGGGCTTAAGTAAGTAGGTTAGGGTAATTGGAACTGTTTGGGGTGAGAGTATTAGGCCTTTAAACCATCTTGGTTTGAGATTATTAGAGAAAGAAATGAGACACACAGTGAACCTTTTTTCAGAAAGAGTTCACTTTTAGTATGCATAGTTTGTGTTAATGGCACTTTATTGTGGTAAAAATTGTAGCAAACCAAAATTACATCCCACAATCCTTTGCAACTGCTATTGGGAATAAAATGTATGAGGCTGACTTGTAAGGTGAGTACATTGTCGTGAGTACTTAGTACTAGTACTTATGGGGTGTGTTTGGCTACAGGTATATGGGCATATTTTCATCTTTTTGAGTTAGTTAGTTAGTTAGATGGAGTTTTACGGCCCAGTTTGGTTCAAGTCGAGCCAACCGCAGCCTTTTTCCAGTTGTGGCTCACTCCATTGCTTATGCGGAGCATTACGCAAAATGGCATCTTTGAGAGAACAAGTAGAAACTTTTACATGAGCACTATGTATAACAAAAGCAGTGAGTATGATTGAAAGTATGAATGCATTCTCGCAATTACAAGTACACTCAAGTATGAAATAGTGTGAGTTTTTAAGCACACTCACCACTAGCTATCCATAGATGAAAGTGACACAATTTACATACTTTTAGATGCAAAATACTCCAAACTATTTCTGGTAGAGGTAGGAGGAAGTAACTGGGATTTGAAATTCAAGGCTGAATTACGGCAAACATTTCAGCTGGTCATAAGTCATGCTTGAAGGAGTCTTCATGTGGAAAATTTGTTGTCAATTATGCATAGGACATGGGGAGGGCCATTAAAAAGATTAACTTACCAACGTAATGCATATCTTTGAAGAAAGTAGTATTCTTTAAGATTTATGTCAATGATTGATGTATAAGTCTCTTTAACCTCCTTTGGAGGTGTCACAGAGAATGAAATAAACAAACAAACAAACAAACAAACAGTACTTAGTCTCTTTGATGCTAGCTAAGCACTGGGAAAACTTCTTTATTGTAAAGGTGCATTTTATTTGCCATTATCTATAAAGTATCCCATGGTGTAAAGCATATCACAACTACACTATGAGGTACCATTATAGGTGTGTGTGGGGGGGGGGGGTATATTTTGGTTGGGGGCAAGAGCAATATTTGCCTGAATAATGGCACCATTTAACAATTTTTTAAACTTTTTTTGCCCGAATTGGGGGAGCAAGTGCCCATCCTGCACCCCCTTTGTATGCCTATGGCTACCATCTTGCTGTAGCTGCTATTTTCATACGAAGAGTTATTGTTCAACTTGGAAAACGCAAAGTGGCAATTTTTGCCATAGAAATGGTCAGAACCACCATTAAATTGTGCAATTTGGTACATTATTTATAAGATCAAACAAAGAGGATGAAATATACTGAATGAAAACGATTCTTTTTTCCTCAAAATTAGAGGGGAAAAATTTAAAGTGGTGGTTCGTGGTTTTCTTAAAATACCCCACCCTTGATTCCTCCCTTACCCCTTTCCCCCCTTCTCCCTTCCATCCTCCCTTACCCCTTTCCCCCCTTCTCCCTTCCATTCTTCTCCCATCTTGTATAACACACTTTCTCTTTATTTTATATCTTTTTTGCCTCCAGTCTTTCTCAGAAATTGAACAAGAAATCTCCATTGAAGAGATTCAAGAGTGTGCCTTCATCTTTTCAACCGACTCAGGAGGATAACATCCTAGAAGTTAAACTTCATTTTTACTCTCCTCAGTTAAAAATGTTGGAAGAAGCTACTGAGATGGCAAGGTTTGTACACTAGAGGATATTATTTGAGTCTAAGTATCAAACTGAGAACATTCCCAAACATAATTTTAAAACTTCAGCAATATGAAATAAACTTTGACACAGCTCTCAGAGCTTGTTGTGAATGCCAATCTAAATGCTTTCTCCAAGAGGTACTGTAGGTCTGAAGCCACTGGCTGTATGGTCTAGTCACATGTTAAGGTATGTTTAACCCATTTTGGTGCCCTTTTCTGTCAGCAGTGAACATTCGTTGAGATCAAATCAAATCAGTAGTTTATAATGTTGCAGAACCCTTACATAATGTCCATGTAAACACACATTCTGCTAGAATTGAATAGGATGATTTAGCCAATGTAACTCGAGAAAAAAGGCATTTTCTCAGGTGAAGGTTGTCTCAGTAATTGCAGCAATTAACCCTGTGTAAACCAGCCTTGTTGCTCTATTGAGCAAATAGTCTTTGAAGGGGCAAACCCCTTTCACTTTATTGATCTCAAGATACCTGAACAGGAAGTTCTCTGATAGATTCTGAATTTATTAGTTGCCAGCTTGAGATGGCTAAAACTTGCTATTCTCTTCTAGCGTCATGACCTTCAGTCACATTCCTTACCTCACCCTCCCTTACATATCCCTTCTCTATCACAGCTAGTTAAATCCTTGTCACTTTAGAGGTAATCACTGTCTATCATCATGACTTATTGAATGAAATAAAATGTTCTTTTTTCCTGCCATTTCAGGTTTCAGTTGAATGACCAAACTATTTGCAACGACCCAGAAACTAAAAAAGCTACCCTGACAATTTGGCTTAAGGTTCTGCAAGATGTACTACAAACGGTAATCAAACAGGAAAAGGAAATTCATATGGACAATACGTCCAGCCCTTCTCCCAGCAATGTTCTTGTTGAAGAAAACATTTCATTAAAAGGTACATTTGGAGTTGAGGGTGAATGTGAAGTCAAAAGGAAGTCCTCAGTGACCTCTGATAACCCCCATTTATATGTAAATCAGAAGACATCAGGACTAGTAAGGTCACAAGTTTTCTCCCCGTCAGCTATTGTTAGTGCGTTAGATTCCTTGGGGATGGAGGAGAAGTTGTACATGGACTGCTGTCAGTTTGTAATGTGCTGTTTTCAGTTGGAGATATTCCATGCTCTGGATGAAGAAAAGGTTGAAGCAGACAGAACAGATTTTGAAAAAGAATTAGTGAATGGGAAGCAATCACAAACAGAACCCCTCGAGGGGGAGCTGATGGTCGTTCACAATTCACAATTATATACAGACAGCTCACTCATTAATGGAGATGTACAGTTTGAAGAATTCTCTGCCCAAGATGCTGAAGGTGTCCCATCACCCAAACATATGACCCCTCCCAATCAAGGAGGGACCCCACCAAACCAGGGAGAAACCCCTCTCAACCAGGAAGAAACCCCACCCAACCAGGAAGAGTCATTGTTTTCATCAACTTCAGAAGTGAAAGTTGCAGCCAGTTCTGAGGGAGATGATGGCAGTTTATTAAAAAGCTATTCTTCATTAGGCTTTCAAAAACTAACAGATGCAGCTGAATATAGCCAAAGATCCCAGCAGGAAGTGTCTACTGTATTAGATGTTAAAATGGAGGTGGAAAGAGAAAGAGATGAACTTGCCAGTCATTTTGTTTGGCAGTATTTGCCACTACTTGACACTTCTAAAGTGAGGAATGTTATTGATGCCTGGACTGTGAGGGAAGAGACATTCAGAGCTTTACTCAGGGCTGAAGGTACTTATTTCAACTCCATTCTCCCTTATAATAACAATTTAAAATAGGGACACTGGGAAGTAACTTACAGTATGGTATGTTATATGGATGTCTACCCCATGTTCCCAGGATTCAATGTTCCCAAGGTTCGATGTTCCCTGTTTTCGTATTATCTCGGTGACTTGGCGATGGTTACAAGGTTCGTTATTCCTGTGGTTCAATTTTCCCAGAAGTGCTGATGTTTGCAAGATTTGGGAATGTCGAACCTTGCGAACAGCAAGCCTGGGGAACATTGACATAGCCCTATTGTATGCAGGGTTCATGCATCTAGCTGTGATAAAATTGTTATATATATCGTGTACTGGTAATGAAGACAAACAGGAGTACTGTATTACAATATCAGTCTAAAAAGTGTTGCACATTGTGCACTTGCCATTCATTTTGTATGCAGTGACATACTCAAGATACATTTACTGTACTATATATGACTCTATGCTGCATATCACATGCAAATTTTATTGTGAAATGGAACCATTCGTATATCCTGCTGTGAGTTGGTTTGCAATTAAGCATAACATCTGCTTGCTTAGCAACACTCCCATGGCCATGAAGTGCCCTTTGCTTTGTTTTGTGCTTCCAATATAAACTAGTTTTAAAGGCAGTTGCGGCATTCTATTTTAAGTGATCACAACTGTGAAGAAACCTGCAACAGCTAGTAGTTTCATTCTTCATACAGGAACGGCATCCAATTTCAACATATTAATTTATATTTAGAATTTGTTCAAGTTCAGATCTGTAGACTGCTTCTCACAGAAACCCCCAGTGTACACTTAAACTGAGATAGGGCATTTAAGTTCTGCTGATGTATCATAGATCCAAGGCAGCTTACTTTCAAGACAACAAGTTTTAGTAAAACTCAAAAACATTTCAACAGAGAAATTTTTAAATTTAGAGTTATTTATGCTTATTAAAGCTTGTCACCTAATGATGTGATTATTTATCCAAAGATTTTTTGAGTTACATGCTCTTAACTGTCACCTTTAGTGGTCTACCAAAACTGTATATTTGTCATGATTTTGTTTTTATTTTATTTTATCAGACTGACTTGTAAGGGAAAACACCACTTACTTGTTGGAGAGTTGGTCACTTTTCTTTAAAAATTAAATTATAGGACAAAAACGCTAGTACAGTATTGGCACCACCACCCAAACACTTCACCATTCCTTTCAGTGCTACTGCAGCTTCGGAACATCAGCACTAAGTAAGCCACTTCAATTCAATAGTGCGCTGGTCGCTAAATATTTTAACTAACCTGGACTTTTTTTTCTTGTGCAGAAGAAATTTCTGATGATTCTGTTTGGATCATGCTTCAAGATGTAAGCGATAACAATATTGAGGATATTTTGAAACAAGTGAAAGTGATGGTCAGGGAGAAGCCGACTCTTGCTATGTCTTGCTTGTGCAGGTAGGGACACAATGATTTAAGGGCGTCTGAAAATTAACATGTTGCAAGTTTCACCCTAGCATGACAGGAAGGGCATTGGAGCAAAATTTAATATAAGTAGGTGAAGTATGATAAGCAAAACCTCCTCAATTATGGTGAAACTTCTATTCAATTAAAGAATGGATTTGTATTTATCAAGATACCAGCAAATGACGTTACATCAGTTGCGACACAAAGAGAGCTTGGGGCAAACAGGGGCTGTATTGCATCATCACATTGACAAGGAATGCTTTGTTTATTTTGGAGTCTGTTGTATTGATTTTAAGGTTTATAGGGATATGGCCTCCTTTTGAGGAATGCTTTAAAGTAAAATTTGGTTGTTGAGGAGAAAATTGGTTGTAAAGTTGAAAGAAAAACAAAGACAGCTTATTATTGTAATGTTATGACACCATGCTTGCTTCAAGTTCACTTTGCCGTGAAAGTGTTACAGCTTTTTCTGCAAATTTTACTGGAATGCTAATAATAAATAGCCATCTTACAAATCAAACCTTGTTTTGGGCAAAGATCTTCCTTTTTAGTCACCCTGCTTTCATTTGACCTCTTCGTGCATCTGAGATAGCTATTGAGGCATACATGCTGTTCAAACTGGTCCCTTGGTTATCCTGCAAGCAACAATGCCATGCATCCTATCAATTAAATTCAAATTTGAGAAGAAATGCATTCTTTCCTTATTGTGAATGCCTCCCAAATAACATGTTTAATGTGTTTTTACAAGAAATCAGAAGAAAAGTTCCTTGAATTCATTTTAACAAAATTCGTTTGATTTGACAACAATTATCCATATTTGTTTTAGGCTCTGGTAGGGACTTCCATGAACAATTGTAGCAGTATTACAATACTTTTAAAGTATTTCAGAATAGAATGTTGTAAAACTGATTGTTTTCCTTACTAGTTTGTATTGTAAAGGTTATTGGGTCATGCTCTTTAAGAATCTGAATTCATAAATATATTGTTTTTATGTCATAGACTACAGGAAATAACATCAGTTCATTTTGATATGAGTGATGTTTTACATCAGTGCTACCCAAACATCCGACAGTGGGAAGCTCTACTAATTTGCAAGAGTAGAGAAGACAGCAATAAATGTATTGTGAGCTATATGATGTTGCAGATGAATGCCATACATGAAGGTAGCAGGTAGGTTTATCAAAGATGTAAGAGTTAAGGGAATTGAAATTCTTCATTAAAAACCTCAAGAAGTCTGTTTTGCTAGACAAACAAGATTTGTCATCGCAATCATGATTTGAATAGTCAAGAATGGGGAGATAATCTAGGTTATTCAGAATCTTTTTACATAAATATAGTTTTACTGCATGAATGTAGTTTAAAAAGTTATAAATAATAGTGCAGTTTTCCACCTAGGCCTACTTCTGATTTGAAGTTTTTTTCAAAGAGAAACCCTTCCCTTGAGCCCCCTCCCTGATACCCCTTCCTCCAGTTGATAATAGTGGACAAAAGTTTCAGGAAATGGATGGCTTTTTAACTTATATGTATGATTCTCAGTATAGAACATAGAGACAAACACTCAGGCCACCCCCTTCCAATAGACTCAGTTTCACAAGTAGCAATTAAATATGATTGTCAGATAGAATTTTAATTAGCTGCACATCATTTTTGTCAACAGTTTTTAACGGCAGCAAAAGCAGTTATGCACACCAACATTCTATCCCATATGCAACCCTTTGTCATAATTGTTTGCCTGCCTGGTGTAACAGTAAGAGCATCTGCCTCTCAAGTGGAATGCCCAGGTTCTATTCCCAGGTGGAGTCATACCAAAGACTCTAAAAATGGAACCTACTGCTGTTGTGCGTGATACTCCGCATAAGCAATGGGTAGGGAAAACAAGTCGGTGAGCCGAAACTATAAAAAAGGTGGTGGCTGGCTCGACTGGAACCAATAGGTTGGAAACTGGGCCATAAAACTCCATCTAACCAACTAACCTTTGTCATAATTGTATAAATTCACAATTGTGCTTGGTGCTTATCAGTTGGAGTAGGGAAAACAAGCCTGTGAGCCACAACTGGAAAAAGACTGTGGATGGTCTGACTTACAGTAAACCAATTTTAGAAACTGAACTGTAAAACCTCATATAACAAATATACCCTTCAATCCTTTGTAATAGCTGTACAGTATTTGGGAAAGGATCAATTATTGTATTCTGTATTTCATATATAGCTTACTTTCATTCATTCACTGATAACGTCTGGTCGTATATTAGCTACATTATTTGTGTTATGATGGATTGGCAAGTTTTGCAGTTTTCACATTTTTTTGCCCCCAGTATGGTGGTTTCAGAATCATTTGTATTGGTTACAGGGTGAATTCCCACATTTTCGGTATCTCTTCCAGGTGTTGTTTTCCAAGTATTAAAGGATTTTAAACATACTTGATGATTCTTTTTTACTTTCTGCACAGATGCCAGATGATTTACTGCATGTCAAAGGTTCTGGGTCCCCTCCCACCTCAATCTCCATTTTCAAAATATTTTCTTGATGTTTCCATTTCAATTTTTTCACAGAGATGCTGTCTTTCAAAGTGAATTTCAAAACATATCAGTGAGAAGGTCCCTGCTATCTGCTGCCCTCACTTACAATTGTCCAGACAGAAGACACCTGTTCTGTAGCATCTGTGAGGTGGAACCCATGTAAGTTGTATGTACTAAATCAATCCTCATTGGTGAATATTTGCAATACACACAAAGACAATAAGCAGCGGAAATTGTAAAATCAACAAAGTCTTGAAAGTCTTTTTTTTTCTTATCTTTCAAGTGATATTTGCCAACAGTTCTGTTTTAAGCAGGACTATTACATTTTCAGAGTTTTAAAATCCATAAAAATCAAATTGACTGATTTTCTGGCATAAAAGTGCAGTATTCTAAAGATGATCAGGAAATTACGAAGCAACAGTGTGGAAAAGGGAATTCCAACCTGTACATGCACATTTAAAGGAGTTTCCACGTACATTATGAACAGCTAGAGAGAAAGATATGAATTTTCTTCCCTGTACCAATGAGCCCATTAAGTTGCACACTTGTTCACTCAATGAGCCCTAATTCATGGTCAAGTGGTTAGGGCATTGGACTTGCAGAAGAAAGGTCTGGAGTCTGAATCCTAGCCAGGTCATAACCAAAGACTTTAAAAATGGAACCTACTGCTATTTGACTTGGTGCTCAGCATAAGCAATAAGAGTAGAGAAAACAAGCCAGTGAGCCACCACTGAAAAAAATGTCTGTGGCCTACGTAACCTTAACCAATCTGAGCTGAACAACCAAATTAAGTAACTACATATGCATACACTATAGCAAAAATGTGAATAAATACCACTTTTATGTAGAGAAGTTGGAGCGCATGGGCTTCAGCTTGTAGGAAGATTAATGGGAAGCTTTGTTTATTTAAAGTAGTTTTCAATTTGAAAAATTAGGAGACACAAAATGTTTTACATATTGGAAGATCATTACCCTTACTTTATACAGTGTACCTTCAAATGAAAATTTCCAAAGCATGTGCAACAATGTATGAACAAAAGAATCAAAACTCAGCATATAGTCCTTAACTCACATCTTCACAAAATATTTCTGGGCTGAGATTCAGAGTACTGAACCTTATTCTCTCAATTTAAAATGGTAGAATGAGGGCAATAATTTGTGATGTCATTCTTATGCTGCTAAATCACCTAACTGTCTGTTAATATTGGAATCATTTTCCTTCTTTTTAACTTGTAGACCTTTATCAAACCGCATTGCCTGGCCCCAGCAGGAACTCATTAGACGCTGTATTAATGTATGCAGGCCCAGTGAAAACTTGCAGAGTATGCTAAAGGAGTGTTATCACCATGGTTACTGGCTAGGTGTGGTGGAGTTGCACAAAATTAAAGGTCAGAGGCAGGAAGGACTGGATGTGGTACTTAAACTTACTGACCCAGAATTGTTATGTGAGGAAAAAGGTAATCAATCAACACGATTCTAAATCAATGTGGAAGTATTTTTGCAACCATGAGTATTAAAAATTGCTAAACTAACCATGCATTAACAGTATTATGATTGCATTAATGTGCCAGATTTAATCCAAGGTTTATGTGGTAAGTTTTAGTACATGAAATTTAAGCGTTTGTAGGATGCAAGGTAAAAACAACTCTTTTTTTTCATAGTAACTTGAGAAAGATTTAATTTTATTAAGGTGCCCAAAAGAAACAAAAAATTCACAGGTGTATGACCTTTTTAAATCATCACATAGAATGTTCATGAACTATTGCAAAAGGTTTTTTCTTTTTCATTGTTTTGTTTGGAAAGGTTTGAAACCCCATAGCTTTGCAGAATGGCATCAAGTACTTCAATTCCTTGACATGTACTTAACAGTTTCACCATCATCACCATGGCAACATCTCAGTAAATTGTGTGTGAACTGTCAAAATAAGAATATGGCTAAGGCAGGAAATAGTGAAAGCCATGAAGAGCTTCAGAGAGGACTAACTGAAGGAGATGCATCTGTTGTATTAGACTCAATGAAGGTGGACTTGTCTGGACAAGAAAAAGATTTTAGCAACGATGCTAAATGTTCTCCAGGAGTTGGACAAGAGGAAATTTGCTTTTCCGAAGTAGACTCTTGCACATCTAATGATATTCAGGAAAACCACTCACCAATCATAGGAAATGATGCAAAACATGGCAATATGGAGATTTCTGAGAGCAAAACAGAGAATTCATCCAAGAAAACTGGTAGAGATCTCAGAAATGATGAAGATGCAACTCAGAAGGCGCTGAGGAAGTCCTCCTCCTCATCATCATCACCAGAGGAATGCAATCGGACAGAGGTATCCCCTGACCAACAGCCAAGATCACAGTTGACATGGAAGTATGTGGCAAATCTTTTAGTAGGAAGTGTTGGCCCAGCACATGCTCTCAAAGTACTGCAAGCATATGACATACCTCAGGGTGCCCTCACTCATGATTTCTATCTCAGGTGTTTACAAAGTGCCAGTATAGAAGCCAAACAAAAGTGAGTATTATACAATTTGTTTTCTTCTTTTTTGTTTTGTTTCAGACAGTTCAGAAATTGTCAAACACGTACCAGGAGAAGTGATAGGAAATTAAGAGATGAGGAAGGGAAAAGTAGGATAAAATATTAAGGGGATGTTATTGCAATAGATGATACAAAAGAAATGGGAAAATTTCCAAACAGGGAGAAGATAGAGATGTAGTGAAGGGGAATGAGCATGGGTGGAAAAGTAGGGAAGCTGGGAGGCTCCTCCTGAAGAAATTTGGAAATGCAGGGAAAATTTTGGTAATTGGCAGCAAACTTCTCTTTTCTATGCATGGAAGTATAGGGAAAATGGTGTGAATTTTTACCTTCTTTCTCAGGAATAATAATTTTTTCCTGTGGTGGAAATGAGGTAGGTATCAGAACACTTTGCATGGTTTGGTCATGGTTTCTTCTATGTTAAATAGCTGTTAGTTGTTAAACTTCTGTCATGCATGGTAATTAAAATGCAAAATGGTATTATCTTTGCCCACACTCTGAACATGTGATGCTAAAATTGAATACCTGAAGACATACTGTGTTCTGGTCAGGGTGAGCTGTCTGTCTGTTGGAAATAAAGCTGCTCTTGGGCAATTACTGCAATACACTGTTAAGTTTTTTAGGGTTCCATGCTCCCAATGTTCATTGTTCCTGTATCCTGAGACAGCAACATTACATGGAACTTTGAACCCCAGAAGTAACGAACCTTGTTATCATTGCCAACCATGAAAAATACGATAATAGGAATCATCCAACTTTGAGAACATTCATGAGATGGACTTGTCCTTAGAAGTTTACAAACTGTGGTCAATGTAAAATAGTCTCCCTGTAATCTTCTGCCTCCTTCCATCAGCCACCAGGAATATTGCGTGCTTCAGCTAGCAGAACAATTGATTTCCTTACCTTTGCTTATGCTTAAGTAACTTCCAGGTACATTTGGGAGTCGATACAAACCCAAGGTCCCTGTCCAAATGCCTGATTTACTGGGTATGTGGTTAACAGAGTTGTAAAGCAACTATCTGCCTAGTGGAACCCAATAGAATTGGATAGAATTGACTAGTATACTAGTAGCATCCTGCAGGTGCAGAAATACCATCTTTTTCCCAGCTAAAATGTGATTGCAGTAATACTTATATTGAAATGGTATATATCAGAATATGGATCTCATTTAATGTGCATTTTGTGACAACAACTGGTCTACATTATGTGAAATAACCCTTACTAAAACTGCCTACCACTAAAGAGCCTAAAACCCGACGTTTGGTTTAAGTCGAGTTTTTAATTGATTTTAAACACTCACAGTTTATGGCCAGTCCAATGCTTAATGGCTTTTATCATATTTTTACTGATTTTAAGGTTGGAGTAGCTATAAACTGTATGTGCAAACATCAAGTAAAAACCCAACTTAACTGCCGAAGAGTCGGGTTTTAGGCTGTGTAGTGGTAAGCAATTTTACTAAGGGCATATTTCACATAATGTAAAAGATGTCAGCATAATTCAATTTGTTGATGTCAAGGGTGTTTCTTGGAAAGTTCAATCTTTTCTGGTGAAGTTTCTTGAATGTAATGTTGGTAAATTCTGAGCCCAAACTACATTCCTTTAAAGTAGTCCAAAGAAATTATCTGTTGGAACATCTCTTAGATTGATAGCAAATACAAAAAATGCAGAGTACTGTAGCTGATATTACACAGCATATACTGCATTGAGATTGTTGTGACTGCACATTGTATTTTGTACCCTCACCCTGAAGCAATAAACTGAGATGGTGTTTGGGAAGAGAATGAGGATAAGACAGCTGTGGTAAGAGCTTACGTAAGTAGGTTAGGAGAATTGGAACTGTCATTTAAATGGGAAGATTTGGGCCTTTAAGCCAGTTTATCATCTTGTGACTTCATTTTAAGTGGCTCATTGAGTTGGTTTATGAAATTCAACACATTTTTCTAAACCTATTAGGTTTTCTTCACAAACCAATGACAAATGGTCAAACTGAGACAATCCCAATACCCTACATAGAAATAACTGTTGTATGAATGAGTATTTAACAGTTCAATTCTGTTTTTAAAAATTTGTGACCAGACACTTTTTCAAATTATGTACAAAACCATTGCAAGTCAGGACACTAGAAAATTCACAACTTTACGTTTTCTGTGACTTTTGGACTTGAAACTTGACTTGTTATGCTAACTGTAAGCATTGTTGATGTGTGGCAGTGACCCTTTGAGACTCTCATTAAGTTATCCATATCAACTCAATGAGCCTCTTTAATCTCTTATATTATGTTTTGCAGATTATCTCAATCAAGAGAGAGAGGAAAGGAAGAGAATATTCTGACTATGCATCCTCTTCTAAAAGAACACATTGAATCAGAAATAACCCAGGATGGATTGTCTGTAAGAGCTGAATAAAATTGTTTTGGCATTGTGACTCTTTGAAAATATGTTCACACTCTACACTTTTGGTGCAACATTCAACTTGTATTCGATATATTGCTTATAGACTTCTTGCACTGAAGCCACCTGGAGGTCATTTTGTTGACAGGTGGACATCAGACATCAGTGTTCCTGTGATAGACTTAGCAAATGTGCAATATTGACTTGATATATGAATATCAGATTAGGGCCCAGTCACATAGAGCTAAAATCAATCCTTAAATTTAAGTAGCATGTTTGAACCATAGTTCAAGCTGAATTTGATTCCAGCTCTTTAAAATCAATGCCTAATACAGAAAACCACTGTCTGCATGCATTTGTGTAAGAATGAGCTGTAATGATAAATGCTAACCTTTCCTTTGGTCCTGTAACATCATATACCATAAAGTCTATTAATTTGAGGTATCTATTCTCCCTGATATAAGAAAGGTGATTTTGTATTTATTGAATTAGGGCATTGGTTGCAAAACATTGGTCATGAGACAAGTTTAAGGTAACCAGCTTCCAGAGAAAATTAAGTAATTTCAGTCTAATGTTTTGATTTCCCAGATATGTAATATACCTGTAGTTCTTTTTTCCAGGTGAAGCTTATCTCTATAATTGCATCAGTTAATCTCTTTAACAAACAAAGTTGTTCTATTGACCAAACAGTCTTTAAAAGGGTTCAAACCCCTTTAACTTTATTGATCTCAAGACACCTGAACAGGAAGTTCCTCTGATAGATTCTGGACTAAAAGTGGTCAACTAGAGATGGCTAAAACTTGCTATTCATTTCTAGCATCATGCAACAGGTGAATCTTGTGACAGGGTTAGAGTTGGGTTCCAGTGATGTGAAAATTTGAGATGAGTCCCAGACCAGATATATGATTGCCTTGGCAGTGGCAATGATGGCATGTTAGCATGTGGGGGTCCAGTTCCCTGTTAAACAGCCCCCAGTATGGTCCAAAGGCAGTGCCCCATTTGGGGTCTGGGGGAGAAGCTAAGGTAGATTGTAAGAAAGGACTGACTAGCTTGTGCTCACTCTTCACAGAGGATTTACGTCTCCAAAGTGAGGGGGCTTAGCAGGAGATGTTCAGACAATTGAAAGGGTTGCTCAAAAAAACTGTTTGTAAATATTTGTGAACTTGGGATCTAGAAATTACACTGCCATTTAAGAAGATGAATGAGTAGGTACTCTATAGTGGGTGACTTTTTATTATTTGTAGTTTAAAGCAGAATCGTGTAGTACAACTTCTTCGGTGTAAATATTTCTTTCCAGGTTAAAGAAACAAAGAGATGGATGCCTATCTCAGATAAGTTGGGACCAAGTAAAAACCACTGGGGCAGAACCATTGATCTTAATAGGTGAGTTTGCATTTTACTCTGGAGTGAAAAATGTTGGTTACATTGATGATATTGCAGTTTAAACTTTTAATGTTTTGAGGGTCAAGAAACCATTGTGGCTCATCAAGGACCCTATGATAGAGTGAACGTGGATGAATGTTGGCAAGTTTCACCTTCTCTTTTTGACTAGTGCTAAGAAGTTCATGAGGCAGGCATCTTGTAGAAATCACTCCCAATCCTGGTTCTGGAACTGCAATTTAATTTCCCCATCCAACAGATGTGAACATATTCCCAGTCTTTACCCACTTTCCCAAAGGCTGTGTTGAGTGGAGGTTACTTACTCTGCACCACTTCTCAAAGGCTAAACTGAGCAAGCTAACAACTTCCTGAAATGGACAACCTAATACCTATTTTTGTAAATTCACTAATCTTAAACCACTGTGAACAAGCGAATATTCAGACCCTGGAAAGTTTCCAAGTGGTTCCACGGGGATTTGATCACGGGACCTCCAGCATGCAAGGCAGTACACTCAACCACCGAGCCAACTCCACCCTCTTTTTGCACCTCTGACACCATTTTGGTGTTTGTAACAGTATCTTAGAGTGAGATGTTATAACATTAATGAAGCCGAAGACAGACAAATATTGCTTAGGAGCTAATATGTTGGTACATGTCACTCCTGAAGGTATGCTACCATTAATCTTTCACATTGCATAAATTCCAAATGTAGCTGAAAGATCTCTAATAATTTCACAGGGATGTAACCAAGTTTCCTTTCGCGAAAAGTGGAGCTCTTTTGAAACCATATTTTAATTGAAAATTGTTTGCATTTGATGTGGATGTTTGATTGTTAACTGTATTCCTTCTGTTTACTGTTTTTCATGCTCATTGAAACTGCAAGTCATTTATCTTATGCATATCATATTTTTACTGTTATGTACTCATATCAACGTTTGATTTTTATTTTAGTATCATTACCCAAAGGCAGTTGTCTTTGAACCTCTCTTTGTGTTGTTTTACTTTGCCCTTAGTGATTGCCAGCTTTGTGGGTGGTGTCTACAGTCCTTCAAAACAGATGTGTGCATGTATGCTTGTGGTAAGTTTAGTTACAGTAGTTGTCATTTCTCTAAATCCTCTTTTGTGAGACTTTTATTTTCATTTTGGATATTACTGTTCTGTATCTTTAGTTTTGAAGCTGTGTGGTAGAACATGGACAGTCATATCAGGGAAGTGTTATTTGAGATCAGTGTTTCCACTATGATGTGACTTAAATGCAATGATTTTTCAATCTGACACACCGACATTTGATGGTGAAAATGAAAAAAAGAGTATAATTAATTTTGCTCCCCAAAATGATATGTGCACAGCTCCTCAAAACTTAAACTTCTAGTGAGTTTAAGTTTCTCATATTGAGTGTGTTCATCAAATGAGATAATTCCTTAGAGGAAACACTGATGGAGGTAAAAAGTCAAATTGTCGCTAATACTTTAAGAAACACTAAATTGAATGAAGATTAGCGGAGTAATTGCCTGTGAGGTATTTCTGTCCTTAATTTGGCAGCATCAGTTCAACATCATTCCTGGGATATTTTTTCATTCAAGTCAACTAAACCTTAGACAAGTGGCTCATGCAGAAAAATGCTTTGATGCCTAGAATTGTAATACTAACACTTTAAGAGCAGATGCCATAAAACTGGAAACAAATACTTAACTTGAATAAATGACTTCATTTAGCTCCTCCCTTATCAAGGGACTAGATCAGGCTTCCTTAAATAGCGGCGCACGCGCCACTTGTGGCGCGCGACGTGGTTTGAAGTGGCGCAAAAATTACTGGAAGAATATTGAAAAATTTAACTTTTCCATAACTTTTTTTCGTCTCAAAACTAGGTACTGTAAACAAATCTAGTACTTCCTACAGACTGATGTCACATACTGACAAGTATATAATATCGTCCTATTTTTTCTCACAAGAAAGTAAAATCACCTTCACTGTTTACGTTCACTAGAGTCAGTGCTTTGTCGATTCACTGTTACCTGTGAATCAACAAAAATTGTAAAGTTTGTGAAAAATTTTGGCCAGGAAAATTGAATAAACTTTGCACCATTTTGCATGTAAGCCCTTTCTGTTATGCAGGAGATAAAATATTGTCACCTGACTATGAAGGGCCAATCATCAAACAGGACAGGACAGTTCACTACACTACTTCAAGTTGGGGTGACTGCTCTGGCCGTTTAAATATGCTTTTATCATAGTAAAAATGGGAATCTCTTAATTTCAGCTTTACTGGTATTCTTCTCCTTTTACAGGACATACATATCACTCTGGGTGCACTTCAGGAGATTCCTGTGTCATTTGTGTGTGATCAGTGCATTGAAAAAGATGGTAGCAGAAGTATGTGCCAAGCAGTCTCTTCATGAAAGATGTTCCACCTAGACATAGTGAGCTGTCCCTGTTTGCATCACTCATTATGAATGCATTAGCTTTACTTTGCAGTAATTTTGTGACATTGCAAAAATTACTCTTTTCATGTGAGGCATTTTGAGGAGAGGTACTCTGGTCAAGTCATTTTGCAGTATGTGCATATGAGAAGCCCCCACCCTGCACATTTCAAGTAGTATACTGTGATTCTCCCCCCCAAAAAGGAAACCACCCACCCCAAAAAAGGGAAAGTTGGGACAGTCTCAACAAGGTGCACCAGTAGGAATTTGGCATTTGTAGAAAATTGACATTTTTTATAAAACTTCAGACTCATTTGTAGAAATTGGGGAAAAGTTTGGTTATACTCAGAATAAATTTGCTAGAAATGGTAGATATATTGGAAAAATATGTTGTGCCCCCAATTAAAAATAGTAAGTCTTATACTTTGCCTTTGCTCTACAGTACCACAGCAAAATGATCGAATTTTTATAGAAACAGATTGTCTTTTAGAAAATAAAGAGAAATTTTTTTGGATTGTTATGCAAGCAGAACAAAACAGATATTTGTAGCACTACCTCACAGTTGAAATTTAAGGCAGTAAATTCTCAAACCAAACTACAATTTTCAGTAGTCTACAGAAATTCTCAATTGGCACAACTCTTTGATTGACAGCAAGCTGAAAAATTCAGAGTACTGTAGCTCATATGACACAGCATATACTGTTCTGAGACTGTTCCATTTATGTATTGGGTCTTGTGTATAATCACCCTGAAGCAATGAATGGTCCTGGAGATTGTGTCTGAATGGATAGGGATGAATTTTAGACAGTTGTGGGTGGGGCTCAATTAAGTATGTTAGGAAAATTGGACCTACCTGGGGTGAGAGAGCTTGACCTCTTTCTAAATAAGTAAAACCTAAGTATTTTACATCACAGTACTGGAGTTGCCTGCAAGTATGTGAGTCTGGTTTGGGGGATTAAACACTGTTTTATTTACACAGCACATATCTGAGTTATTGTAGAATCAAGGTACACACAATGTATAGTTGTATATATACAAAGGCTTGTCAAAATTTTGTGTGGGTGCCTTAAAGTTGTCATCATGCATGACAAACCTGCATATTTGTAACCCTCATGAGAGGAAACTCCCCTTAGCTCATTTGCAAAAACTGAAGTACCCAAGCAGAAAAAAAATAAATCCTGAGAGGTATCACTGCTTTTGTATACAGTGTCATAGAAGAATAGGAACACAATGCCTCTGTTGTGCTGGTCACTGGACATTTCCTGAGTAGTTTCATGGATCAATGCACACACACAATACTCCATTGAAATTGACTTAATCCATCTTTCCTGCCATGTGCCTGCTATGGGGGGTACCAAATTTTAAAAGTAGCTAAGGGGCTTTTCCTAGCATGTTGATATGGACAACTGACAGCAGTCCAAACATCTTTTCCTGCCTTTAATATTAAACCACAGTTATTTCTTCTGAATGCTAGCATTGCATTTAATTGCTGCATGTTTTGAATATTAACTTTTGAAAACCTGTGCTAACTTGGTGGCAAACTTGTATTAAATGCTACTATACAGAATTGTATTTTTTTGTCAAGAATTGGAGTATTTGTCTTTTGAACCACATTCACATGAATCACCTCTTACTCTGTCTTGAAAGGTCTTAGCTGCAATATCTTGAGTTACACCGACTCAGATAATGCCTGTTTTGACAAATTTTGACTGCTCCAACTAAGCAAGGCCATCTAATTAGGATGAAATAATGGCTCATATTCATAACATGGAATATGCTAAGCCATACCATAATATGCCTCTCCAAACATATGGAAGTTAATGATTCATGTGAATGGTATGTTAGACAGCATATTGTTATCAGTGTTTCATCAGAGATAATGCTTATGACATCATCGAATTGGATCCTATATATCTTCTGCAACATACTGCAGAGCCTCACACAGTTATTGTAATAAATATTAATTTAAATGTTTTATTGAAAGTGGTAGAAATTAATCGCCAGCAATGTATACACAATATGAAACCATATGCATTTTATTAACATTCCATTTTTGAATCATTTAAATATTCACAACAAAGATGTGTTGTATGGGATTGTAAAAAAAATCAAATTTATGTGTTCACTTCTTGTAATGCTTGTTGCTCCATATAAGCAATGGGGTAGGGAAAACAAGCCAGTGAGCCACAGCTGGATTCAATACTTGAATATTTTAATCAAAACAATAATATATATGGTCAGCAGAGGGTAAACTTTTACAATACATAGGAATATTTTTTAGAACGTGGTCTCTTTCTGGTTTTGGTATCATCATGAATCAAACATTCCTTAAAAATATATACCAGCTGTCACAATTAAGTTGGATGAACCAATTATTTTTGGCAAGTAACATCAGCAACTTATTCATTTTGACATATTGTGGCAACATTTTATACACAAACAAACTTTTAATCTTTTTTCTCTGTGCAAATTCTGTAATATATTTCTGTCTTTCAGAAAGACAGTTTTTTCAGCCTTGTATATATTTAATACCAAAGCAAAGATATGAATATTGCTTGCAAATTTAAGTATTGTGTTCATGTATGTAGCTACTGTATCATTCTGTTTTACCCCCCCCTGGTCATTTTGTATATTTGCAGTAGTTTAATCACGAGTAAATTCCAAACTGAAAGGTCACCACTTACAATATTGTTTGTGTAGCTTTGGCAGTTTGTAGACCTGTTGTCTTTCAATTTGTCTTGTGTTTATCACAGTTTTTAGTTTTGATGATAAGAGAAACCAATGCAATCACAATCATGACAGTGTGTGAGTGTGTGCATGTGTGTGTGTGTGTGCATGGGTGGGGTGGGAATGATTTGCTGGTTGGCACAATATCTGAAGATAGGAATGTCTGACAGTATTCAAACTTGGTATATATATGCCCCATATTAGGGGGAATTGTTTTTGATAGAAATCAAAGGTCATCTGGCTTCACCAAGGGTCAAAGTCTAAAGACCTTGTTTACACAATATCTTAAGATAGGAAACTTAGATAGATTTCATACATAAACTGTGGATGTATTAGGGTGAGAAGAAGATCCCTCTGGTTTTTGGTGGAGATCAAAAGTCATCTGAGTTTACCAGGATCAGGATCTGAAAACCTTGGGAGACAAGCAAAGGGAGAGAGAAGATGATGAGAAAAGATGCTTGCAACAGGTTGATGCTGGTATAACATTTGTGTCTATCCATACATTTCAGTTCAACTGAACTGTCCGACCTATGCATCATTCATGAAATGGCACAAAATACTAAATATATACTCATAGAAGAATATATAATCACTTCCAGCCTAATCAGCACAATGTATGGTATTAGCATACCTCTTTCGATTTCTACAAACCCTGGTAGTTCGTAGGAGTTGATATACTTAAGCCTGCCTCTCAATTGCTGAGTCTCACGCTGAGTCTTTTGTTGTTCATCAACAATGTTCACATGTATGTCATTTGCGATAATACTCTTTGGATATAAGCAAGAAATGATACAGCTCGAAAACCAAAAGGAAAACATCAAAAGTTAAGCTCCATTTTGGTGATACTAACACAGAAAGCCTTTCAGCAACACCTCTTTGTGTCTAATAAATGGCTTTAACCATCAGCTTGGATGATAGTTCACACAATCATGGTACAGCAATACATATCTCTTAAAACAGTTAACAAGGTTCATTCAAAACAAAACTAAAATTACTGTGTTATATAAATACTATCCTCAACCCAGGCTACCAGCCCTGGTTCTGTGAAACAGCCTTCATTCACTAAAAATTCGTTAACCATCTTACAAAGACCAATATCAAAATATTTCTTAAAAATATTGTAAAGGCAATGACTCTACCATACTAAGATAGCCTCAATAGACCATGGCTGGTAGACAAGGTGTCTCTGCCAAACATAGTTTCTATGTGAAAGAACTCCCACGTCGTCGTGGCACTCTTGGAATACCGTACTTAAAAATGAAACTAGGGTACACCAAACTCCATGTAACTTATTGAAATATATAACACCCCCATGCTATAAAATGTAGTAGCCCTGCCCAGACTTCTGCTTGTTTCCATGGCAACCAGAGAGAAGGGGAACATAGAGTTCAGGGGTAACTTGGTTGGCCATTAATAATTTGTGTGGCAAGGTACCATTGTTTCTGTCGACTTTGGCCCATCTGTTCTGGGAAGAGCTGACCTCTACTCTTAAACAGGTGACTTTTACCCTAAAATCCCAATACAAATAGTCAAAATACCACATTTGGGAACTCTTAACATATAATTGCAATTAGAAGTATGAAAAGAGAAATGAAAATTAAACATACCTGGTAGACAAGCAAAAAGTGAGGACGATGAGAAAAGATACTTGTAGCAGGTTGATGCTGGTATAATGTGTGCGCGGCTTGGCCATTTTTGCACTTGCTGGTGTGTTTGGTTGAGGTCAAAAGTCATCTGAGGTTACCATTATCATGACATATCCATATTCAATTTTCAGGAGCATGAAACATCAGGAAATGAAATTCTTGGCATTCCAGCAATCTAGAGAAAATTTTACTACCCCCCAAACCCCCCTGGCTGAACGTTCCATGCGAACCAATGGTCTCCCAGGAAAAGAGAAAGAAAGACACTGTCGTGGTGTTAATTCATGACACCACTTCACACACAGGCTTATTTCAGAATGAAGTTAGCTTACTTTACCTCTCCATTTACTCCAATGGTAGCAGTCCAGTTTATCTGATAGATGGTAAGAGCACGCATCCACCTTTCACACGGTCCCAGGTCCCAGGTCGGGTTATACCAAAGACTCTAAAAATGGAACCTATTGCCATCATGTGTGATGCTCCACATATGGAATGGAGAAGGTAAAACAAGCCAGTTAGCCATAACTGGAAACAAGCCAGTTAGCCATAACTGGAAATAAGGCCGTAGCTGGCTCGACTTGAACCAATAGGTTGATAACTGGGCGGGAAAGCGCCATCTAACTAACAAACTTACTGATAGACCTAATTTCCACACCATTTTGCAATTTTTTTCTTGCAGTGAAAATTTCATTGCGTACAAAAGCTCAAAATAATGAATACTTCACTTCTACCCACAAGCCTGGAAATGCCATTTCCAGCTGTCTAGGGTCACAGTCACCATTTTCCAAAATTGTCTGTATGCTGTGCTTCAAACGACCCTGGTGTTCATCTTAAATAGTCTTCTGGGCTGCAACCACTTCCTACGGCAAAATTTTTAAATTTGCATGATGCCCCTGCACCATGGGTCAAACTCTGAAAACCTTTTCAGTGCAATTTCTCAAGAGAGGAAATTTGGGTAGATTCGGTATGTGGATGCATTTTCGTGAGAAAATGGTCTATGTCATATTTGGTGGAGGTGTAATGCCATCTGGGGTTACCAACAGGCAAACTCTGAAAACGTTATGAAGGCATTTTTTCAAAGTACTGTAGGGAAGTATAAATTTCATATTTGGTATGTGGATGTGTTGTGGTGAGGAAATGGTCCCCAGTGTTCTTGGTGGAGGTCAAAAGTCATTTGGGCTCACTAGCAGCCAAAATCTGAAAACATTTTCAACACAAGATCTCAAGGTAAGGAACTCAAACTCTCAAACTCTGAAAACCTTATTAACCCAATATCTCTGTACAGAAAACTTGAATACGCTTTATATTTGTTATGATGTGCAATGGTGAAGTGAGATGGTCCTTTTTGGTTCCTTGCGGTAGCAAAGGAACCTATGTAGTCAGGTTGGCGTGTGTGTGTGTATGTGTGTGTGTGTGACACTTGCTTTGGTACGCTCTAACTTAACAATGGAAGGTTGGATGGAACTTGGATTTGGTACATAGATTTGTCATAGGGAGAAGGTGTGCCCTATCGTTTTTGGTGGAGGTCAAAGGTGATTTGGGGTCACCAGAGGTCAAAAACTAAAAACCTTCTCAACACCATATTTCTAGTTAGGAAACTTGGATAGATGTCATACTTGGTGTGTGGATGTGTTATGGTGTAAGGATGAAATTGGATATGTTCGGTGAAGGTCAAGGGGTCATCTGAGGTCACCAGGGGTCAAACACTGAAAAACGTTTTAACACAGTATTTTAAGGTAGAAAGGACAGATTTCAAATCAATCTGTTTGGTTAAGGTCAAAGGTCATCAAGGTCACTGGAGGTCAACCGCTGGAAATGTTATTTAGAAAATCTTGTAAGCTAGATAAAGATAGTTCCAATAGATTTTTTATCTCACCTGGTTTTGCATGCTTACGCACCCAAACACCCTAGAAATTTGTCCTTTTTGTTCGTTCAGTAATGATTCCTTCGGGTTGTTAACATATTTTGGATCATTCAAAGTTTTAAGAGGGCAATAACTGAAATCTGTAGATTTCACTGAGCACAGGTCACTCTGCATTAAACTGGTCTCTCTGCCAGTGGAAGCAATGCATGGATTATACAGTATGTCTCTTTAATACTGCTGTGCTCTGTGGGGTAACCTAATCCTCATTCAATTATCACACTTCATTAATCACTTGCTTTCTGCTTAACTGCTGAATAAACCCTGTTTTCTGTGTAGAGGTAGCAAACAGGACAAATGGTAGGTTGTTTTAAAGTAATAGCAAGTTTTATTTGAGAGCAGTTAAAAATAACTTGTGAGAAAACTACAATGGGTGTTTTTCTCTCTCTGATCACATTGTGTACTGTTTATTGGTGATAATATCAAGTTCGATTACAAGCATAAATACATATGGAAATGAGGTAGTGTTTTTGAAGGATCACCAAGCATTACAAAAGTTGAATGTCAGTAAGGCCACAGGAATTTAATCTTTGATTTCATGTAATATTAGTACTAAAATACCCCTGGTGAAGATGAGTATGAACTTTTGCTTAGCTCTATTTCACAGACTGGCTGTACAGTTCTTATAATATCCAGCAAGGAACCATAGTGCCCATTGGGCCCTTGTTGTTTTAGGTTGTGGTCAAAGGTCATCTGGGATATCCCAAAATTATTTTTCCAAGATGTTAGTTTAACATTTGATAGAAAAGATATGGACATTGTGACATTATTTGGAATAAATCATATACTGTATTGACCATTGAAACCTCTGTTCATGTTTGCATTTTAGTATATACATTTTATACTTTGGTCTTAGATGTAAACTTTTAGCTGAATAATGTTAAGATTTAAGTTGACAGAAGAGTAATGGAGCCACATTAAATGTATACTAATATTGCCTTAATTTTCTCTTGAGTCGAATTTGATTCATTAGGAAATGCACCTTATAAAGTTCTAAGCAATTTCACTATTTGCATTGACTGCCAATTGTGTCTGTGATCAAATGCACGTTCATTATAATCAGGGGGTTGAAGGTGGGGGAGGGGGGGGAATATATGAAGGAAGAAACCAATTTTATTTCAGTAGAGCAGAGGTTTTTAACCTTTCTTGGCGGTCATTCCAAATTGGCATTACGACCATATCACGTCCCATTATTATGAAATTAAGCGTAGGACCAGCAATGAATACTGAAGGTTGGAGGCTGGGGGTGGGAGTTTGCCTCCCCCCACCGATACATGGAACATTTTTGGATGAAAAACGAAGTGGTGTCAATTGGTGACATTTACAAACTTTCTTTTGAGCATATACATGAGTGTATTTCTCAACATAAAACCTTATATATTTTCATATTTCTACGGAAATTGAGCTCATTTTCCATCATGCCCGATTTCAATATGTTTTTTTTCCTAGTACGCAAAATTATAAGAATTGAAGGTGCTTTAGGGTCACTTGTCTTCCAAAAAGTATGCAAATTCTTGTTTTATAAGAAAGGAGAATCGCTTTATTTCAACAACACTTTGATTGGTTCTTGCTAGTGTTTTGTAATATTTGAGAAAACAAACTGGAAAACCTTCACATAAAGGGTTGTTTGATTCTGCGAAAGATCATAACTAGACACCAATAGAACTTATTCATTGACGACACACTGACGTCATACTTGTGGCAAAACAATGGAACATGTGGCTGCACGCATAAGAATTTGTACTGCACGTGTAGCAGACTATACGCGATACGGGTATTGGACTGGTTGACAAATCAGCTGTCTGCATTTGTGGGTGTTGGTTTGCTTTTCCCCCAAAGGAGGGCGTACTTCTTGCTCTGTGACATCATATCATGATGCCTTTGGGCTTGATATAAGTAAGAATGTGACTGTCTACTTCAGTGTAGGACTATTTGGTGCTGTAGTATATTGTATTTTAGAATAACAAGGAATCTCAAGAAAGCTGTGGTTCTGGTATGTTTGTTTGGGATCCTTGCCTAGTTGTGAAATGAAGCATGTTTTATTTGTACTTCACAGGTGTGTATCCAGAAAGAGGAGAGTTATTTAGAAAGATCTGTTGGGCAGCAGTAATCAGGAATGGCCTAAATTGTTTTGCAAATTTATTTGAGTATCCCAGACACTTGCATCAGGAAGGGGGCATGCCCCTTCCCCCATCAGGCTGGGCTGACTTAGTTTAATGGAAAAAGAAAACAATAGTTTTGTGAAGTTCTGTGTCATTCATTAACTTGTGTATACATGGCTTTGTACAATTAAAAATATCCGTCATTCGCATGTTTGACGTTTTAGGTAAAGAAACTCGAATTTCTTTGAAAAATGATATTTTTTAAAGTAAATTAACAGGAATCACTCTCAGAAGACTATACTAACAAAATGTACCTTAATAAATTAATATTGACATGGTCTTTTTTATTGATCCGTTTGTGTCAACTTTTGAAGGTTTTTCATTTGCCAAACGAAGCTCCTTCTTATTAATTGTTATAATTATTACTAATGAAACGGACCTAAATCAAGGGCATGAAATGTAACAGATTGTGACAAAATATCATCATCAAGAACAGTAGAATGTTCTCTTCAACGCATAATATATTGTCGCTTTATGCTATTTCTTCCAGTAAGTGTAGTATTTTTGTGTTATTTTTGCTTCAAATTCCCAGAATTTGAAAATATTTCTGAAAAGCATGTGCATTTAACTGTATTTCACAAAGTGACAATTAAATAACAAAAGCTAATCGAATACCATTTAACAAAGCAACCAGTAGTGCTGGCATAAGTTATATAAGAATATTCCAAGGGTGTACACACAGGTTCACAGCAATTCCTTATTGTGGGTGCAGGCTATACAGGAATATGGTGTGACCTGCTGACCCTAAAGTAATATTTTAAGCTGGCTTCAGCCTGCCTGTATTTACCCTATGGGACCATTAGCAGTGACAGTGAATCATTGCATAACCTATTAAACTGTGATTTATGGCTTTGCTGTAGGTTTGCTGTTGCTGGCTAAAATTGAGTATAAATTCTAGCGTCATGATTTTTTCAAATCTCAAAATGAGTAAAAAAATTTTCCGGCGCGCTTTGCGCGCCGCAAAATGCAATATGGAATGCATTAGTTCTCGCTCATAAATCAGTTTTGTAAACTTTTCCGAGCTCTGGAAATGACAAAAACGGATTTTCACCAGATGTGACACCACATCATCAAGAGACACCGGCAGATGTTGCTATTTTTGTAAACTGCCTTTCATATAGAATTCCAAATTTTGTTCAATGATTGTTCAATGAAAACTCTTGATTTTGAAATATTTTGTCTAAAAATAACAACAAAATTTGGGAAACTTTTGAAATGTCATGGGAGAGTGTCAGTTCGTAGGCCTCAGATAACATTATGTAGCAAAAACGATTCAGTCGTCGTGCAACCATTTCAGATATACCATCAGTGTATGAAGGAAGTGCAGATTTTCAGTAATCCCCTAAATCTATAAATTTTCTTATAGGAATCCCAGAATGCAAAGTTTTCTGCAATACAAACTCCATATCTACATATATTTGTTTAAAAGGGGGCAAAAATTTCGACACGCTTCGCCCGCCGCAATACTTCCCCGATACAGTGGTTTTCACACTTGGAAAGAGAATCAGAAAACTTAGCTACTGTACTACTGAGACATGCTATTTCCGGCTATCTGAGGGGTCGCGATTTTTCAAAATTTCCTGTACACTCCGCGCCAACTGAAGATAGTCTTTCGAGCAAGACTTCATATTCCAGACAGGGAACCATTGGCCTATACCGTACTCAATTGAGTAGTCTGTGTAGATGGATTCTTTGGTTATTGAAGTGTCAAATTGTTATCAATGTTCAATGTTGCAGAGCAGTGACGTACTACAGGAGGCGGGGGCTATTGCCCCCTGGCTCGAAAAAGTGAAAAATTCGGAAATTTGCCATTTGAGACACCAGTCAAATAGTACAGTGCGGTTTTCCCAACTTTTCGTTCATAAAACTCCGAATTCTTCCTAAGTAAAGCTCCATATTTGTGATTATTAGTGTTAAAAAAGGCAAAATTTTGCAACCCTTAATAAAGTAAGTGGTCGCTCATAAAGTAGTCAGTGGTAAACTTTTCCAAGCCGCTACAGTGCCATTTCCCTAAAATTTTCTTCAATATAGGCTTTTTATCTTTAAATATTTTGTCTAAAAAATGCAACAAATTTTCGGGTGCTTTTTGAATGTCACCGAGAAGCCTCAATCCGCACTCCCCACATGGCATTATGTAGCAAAATGATCTTCAGTCGACATGCTATTTCAGATATATACCAATAGGAAACGCGGATTCTTCGATAATCCCCCAAATATTCAAATTTCCTTAAATGAAACCCTGAATCTTAACTGTTCCTTTTAATGGAAGCTCCATATTTACAAATGTATAAAAGGACCCAAATTTTCGGCTCGCTCCGCCCCCATTACGTTCCTAACATAGTAGTGTTCACACTTCAGAAAAATCAGGTTTTTTTTTATTTAAAATAATGTTCTTGATCGTAAAAAAGCGAAAATTTAGCATAAAAAATGTACCTTTTGGTTAATGGGGTAGGGTGAGGTGCATGGTCCAAAATTGTTCCGCCCCCCCCCCCACCCCCATTTTCATATTGCTTCCTACGCCTTTCGTCTCTTGTGTCCTTTTGGGGGCGATGCGCACTGTTTAACAAGAAATTTCCTTACTGGCTAACGATAGCCCTCATCCCTTACCTAATCCTTAATTCTAACAAAGAATACAATCGATACAATACGATGGCAACAGGCAATCAAGAAACACTTGGTAAAATAGTGCGCATCTGCCCCCCCCCCCCCCCCTTCTTGGCATGTGTACTATGCTTATACGGGATGAGGAAATACTCGCCAAATGAATTTGTTCAGTATCTGCTACTGTTACAGAAGGCACGACAGGTCTTTTGCACTGCCACAGCATTGCCAGTCGTCAGAGAAAAAAGGAATTTTCGGTCAGTGTCGCTCGGTGTTGCATATGAAAAAATGTTATTTAATTTGTTTGTTTGTATGTAGAAACAAGAATTTAGATCTGGCTGTTTCTAAAAATTTGAGGAAACCTCTTATCTGTTAGTCAAAAAATTAGACTTTTGCCTGTGCAGCTAATTTGCACGTCATGCCTTGTTAAGTGAGGGGCTAATTTAATTCATTTATTTCAGTTCACCAGTCATTTCGCGTTTGATTGCATCTTCTCTTAAACTGCTGGCGGCTGTAGTACAGACCTACTTATCAAAGTATTGTTCTGAATGAGATAATGAGGATAATGAAATAAAAACTGCGATGATTACGTTTCGTTTAATTAGTCATTTAAAATGGAATACTTAGATTCCTGCCTGACTAAAAATGGTGTAGTCAGGCTTTTTACAGTTGGCACTCGGTCCGTGCTTTTCCCCCGAATAAGTTCTCGTGCTGCTTTTTGAAGTTGGTCTACTATTTTCGCGGATCCTTCAAAAATTAGCCTACTATAATCTCCGCGTACTTTCAGTCTCATTGATGTATTTTATTTTAAGTAATGAAAATAGAGCCTAACACGCATTTACAATATCCAATGGCTCAATTGGGGTTATTGGTCGTGTACATAGGATTATGATGTAATCAGAGAGATACTATTTGTGAAAAACCGCTCCCTATTCGATAAAAAGTTCAGTGTCGGGATTACACATTTCATCGTACATATGTCTCAAGAAGAAAACGAAGAATTCTAGCTAGCAAAGCTATTGGCTCCTGTTTCCTTTGAACTCCTTTCGAGATTCTTTATACGGCAAACTAACAAAAATTTAAATGGGGAATATTTAAGCATAATTGTAATAACATCATTTGGGAATGTTTTGGACAGAACAAAATAAGGTACCAATACTTTAAAATACGGGAAAAGGGAAGTTTGTTCCAGCTGCCCTGTATTCCTACTGCATCGATTATCGAAGAACAATTAGAGAACTGAAAGCTTTTATTGCGCCACCCATGCGTGCTAAGATAGAAAACACTATATTTCAAACCTTCAATATTCACAAAGGCTTACTGCAGTATTGATTTAAATAATTCTCAATATCCTTTAAATTATTTACGACCATCTTCAACAAATTGACTGGAGGTTTCTGTGATAAATTGAAATCGTCATAAAATTTTATAGAATTCACATTAGGGAGCGATGGAGGATTTAAAACCAGGAATTAAAGCCCTTAGCCAGACAAGGTGCTTTCCAGGGGGGATTTTTTTCAGGGGGCCAAATAAGTGCAAATGTATGAAAGGCAAACTTCAAAGTTTCTAGGGGGCAACCAAATTTTCAGGGGGCTTCACATCCTGGTCGACAACCCCCCCCCCCCCCACACACACACCACCCCTTGGCTACGGGCCTGTACTTCATCCTACTCCATGCAAAGATGAAGCAACTGGGAAGAGGAAAATAGAAAACTATATTTGCGATAAAAACAACAGCGTGAAAGTCAAAGTCTCGAAATCCTTCTCAACGTTGTTTTCTTCCACACACTTAACTTGCACTAGTCTTGGCCAAGACCCTTAGTTATACAACATTTGATACTCACTTTGGAGTACGCCTTACACAACCATCAGAAATACTTAGCTCTTTTAGACTTGGCCAAGTCTCTCGTGAGTGTTCCCCGGAGGAGCTGACAACTCAGCTTCAGCACAATGCACAATGCAGCACAATGCAGCATACCGTACTTTCCCTTTCTTAATACGCCCTGTACAGGTCCATTAATTGTGTCGCTTATCAAGCGATACAACCAAGCAATACAATCAACACAAGACGTATACGTGAAGTGGCACAATAATACGAAAGCCCATTACCGCCATGGGAAAAATATTTTTAATTCGTACTTGCGAATTTATTAATCCATCTTACGAAATATTAATTCGTTCTTACGAATTATTTCTTTTTTATTTATTTTGGAACAGATTATCCCTTAACAAAGTGTTGGCCCATGTTTTATGCTGTTGGTACATTACCCATAGCACCTCCTCCCCCCCCCCCCCACGTACACACGCTGTACCACGCCAGTTATGCTATTGAAGAAATCACATGTGAGAATCTTAAACCCAGTAGAGCTAGAACACGGCCGCAATGAGTTCGCGCTCCGTCGCGCTCGTCATGTAAGCTGATTAATCGAACATCGGGTGGGAGTCCCCCTATTGCTAGGGGTCCAGGCGGGGGAATCTTTCGATTAGAAGGAGCTTGGGGTTGGAGTCTCTGCCAGACTGGAAAGTTTCCTATCTGTAAGTCACTTATAAGCTTCGCCCAACTGTGTAGATACAGAAGTGTATATGTGCTGTTTCTACTTTCTAAATTTAGAAACTGAAAAATGGTGGGAAGCGGGCACAGCCCCATACATGGGGGTCCGCAAAGGGGGAAAGGGGAACCCCCTGGAAAACAAAAACTTGAAAAAATACGCGAAGAATAAGTAAAATCAACTTTTTCCTAGATTCTACCACTAGAAAATATTTAGAACGTTATTTAGAAAATAATACAGATGCAACCAACAAGGCCTAGGAAGTGCCATTTCCAGCGATCTGCGAGGCATTTTAGCCAACATTTTCTTGGCGCTTTGGCGCTTGGCGCCAAGATATGGATCCGAATCAACTTTTTTAGATGCTATCGTATAGAAATTTCCAAAACATGAGATTATAAAACAAAATGATAGTCAAACAGCATACTCTCATCTTGTACCTAACCAAAGTGTAGAATTCTCTATATAATGGACAATTTTCAGGCATACGGTCAGCTTAAAAATAGCACCAATTTGCAACTACGCCAACCTAAGCAAACAAAAATTTTTCTAAAGGGCGCCCTCATTATGAGGGAAACTTTCCTATCCCCAACTGTTGGCGTGCAATCGCCGAAACTCACAAAGAAAGAGCCATTTAGGCAGACACGTAAGGGTAACTGAGGAGTCATTACAGTGCCATATGTTGCCCACCCACGGTAGGGCCATTACCAAGTCCTTGCCGCACCACTGCAGCGGTATTGAAATTCGGGCAACGTTGTCCAAAATTATCTATTTGGTCAGAAATTATATTTCCTACCTCCACCAAAAAATATTGACCCTCGTATTCATATGGTTGAGAGCAACATATTGTAGACTTAACAGAACTGTTTTTATTCTTCCTCGATGCTTCAAGCCATAGTAATCGTATCGATTCAGGTCCATTTGTCAATCTTTTCACCATTTCGCATCTGACCCCACATAACTTAACAACAAAATTTTCCAAAGTGAGGTGGACACCCCTTTCCCAGCTAATTCTGGTAAAGTTGGGACCCAATTGGGCTAAGTTAACCCAATTGGGGCCTATAATGAAGGTCAGCTGACAAAACTGAATACGGCCCCAATCGGTAGCCCAATTTGACCCCAACTGGGATCCAATGTGGTGTGTTGGCTGGGTTGAACATTCATATGCATTTTTCACGCTTTCAACATATATTTTTTAATTTTTTGACCTTAGGTACACTTTAAGGTTGTCTAGTTGCAAAATAATCCCATCTTTGGGAACTTTTTCCAACTGGTCGTATGTTTGAAAAACGTCCAAACTTTTGAAATTTTCTAATAAAAATGTACGTGATCTAAAAACACAAATGCGCCCAAAGGGCGTCAAAATTTTGCATTAAATATCATCCATTTCCCTGACGGAAGCTGCAATTAGGCCCTGAACTGGAGACAATTAGATCTCCAACAAAACTATCTCCCAATCAGAAAGCTAGAATTTTTATAGATTGTGAAACATTTGTAATTGACAGTGCTAGTTGGATGCATCCCTTTCGGAGTATTACACCTTGAAAAAGTTTTTTTCGGGTCATTTAATAAGTTTCAGATATCTATCAAGAACACATCCACCTCCCATTTAGTAGCAAGTCATCTACCTGGGAATTGGTTAAAAACTTTCAACATTTTCTCCCTGATTCTCCGTGAGCCGCTACCACGAGGTATTGATACTTAACCCAACATGGTTAGCATTTGAAGCACAAGGAGCGCGGGCAGATTTTGATCCTTTGAGAAAGATTTATGGAAATTCTGTTAGTTTTGAGAATCATTTGTGCCATAAAGTGACACATATAAATAATCCATCAATCAGTCAAAACTACATCTCACCAGATCCTCTACAGAATTCTATACACTGGAGGTTTAGTATTTCTTTGGTGGCTCATTTTAAAAACTGGAACATCGTTTTCATGCGCCGTCCGAATACATCTGGACTTTCAGCCTCCGGGTAGCTTTTAGTGGTATTGTCATTAAAAAATAAAACACGTCATGGGATTCTTTTGATTGATTTTTCGGGCAAAATTGTAAACACTTTATACACTTGTATACCGGCTCGCCTCTGCATGGCAATTGCAAACATCCCAGACATTTCTTGTAACTTTTCGCCCAAATTTTTTACCCTTTCGGGCAAAGCGTTGCTCAACTCTGTGAACATGATGAAGCGCCGGGACTGAGGAAAATTTGTTCTACGTAAGCTGCCAGAATGTGTCGCAAATTGTAATCATTTTGACTTTTCGGGAAAGGCTTTTTTTTAAAGAATTAAGATATTCGGATATTTCGGGCATCAAGGGATCTTAAGCAAGGCAGTGAGGCGAGGCTGAGGAAAAACTGATATTCATAAGGTGCTCGTATATTTCGCAAGATGTCAATCTGCTTTCATATTTTATAAAACTTTTACCTTTTACTGTGAAGATAATGTTTTTTATTTTTGTGGCAATTTTTCAGAAATATAAATCAGGCGCGGATCCAAGGGGGGGGGGCTTTTACGGCCTCAGTCCCCCCCCCCCTTTTCCTCACATCAGCAATAACAAATACACTAAATTTTTATCTACGAGAATATTCAAGGGGCTATTTCAGGCTCATCCTTTCCTTCACAACACAAACCCAAATACACGAACCTCGTATGATATTAAGCCCGGGCGAATAGGCTATCTAATACTTTCCTGTCGCCTTGCCTTCGCCATAATAGGGAGCTGCAACTCCTTGGCCACAACAGCAAGATTTGAATAATGTAAATAGCTGTCGGACAATAGGCCAGTATATCATGACGTTATGTGCGTTACCGACTGAACTATGTTCACACAGTCGCAAGTCAGCCCATGCGTGCAATGTACCATGGTGACTGTGAACTGTCGGCACGTTAGTCTTGTCTCAGTTTCCAACGGTGGTTCATTCTGGTGTAGAGCAGGGGTGTTCAAACTTTTGGACCAAATCATGTTGCTGTGGCCATCTGGGTGGTCCCAGTGGAACAGGTATAGATTATATTAGGTGGCGTCTTACCGTCACCCCTTGTCCACATCTTTCCCCTGTTAGATTGACCAATGTGCCAAGACCCACATCAGGGGTGGCGCCAGGATTTGCCCGACAGGGGCGCCAGAATTTCAAGGCCCCGACAAAAGCGATGTTTTGTCCCGGTGGAACGTGACTTGGCAGACTTTAAGGCGCGCGGAGCGCGCCGAAATTTTGGGCTTTCTTTTTAACAAACACTTAAAAAAATCTGGAGTTTATTTGAAGTGAAAATTAAAACTTTTGTAAGAAATTTGGCTTTTGTTGGTATTATAAAAATTTTGGGTGTTTATAGAAAAATCTGTCCTTCATAAGGGAAAAATAAAAAACGTTATATGGGCGACAGCTGAAATTCCTTGGGGGTTACAAATTGAATCGTACAAGACCTACGAGCTAAGGCTTCGAGACGAGACTAGAAGTTTGCCCGGAAAGTTTTCGCCTTTTTTGAACTAATCTTTGAAAATTAAGAGCTTTTTATATAGGAGAAATTTTGGACTTTAATTGTTTTTTTTTTTGTAAGGTTATAATGAAAAATTTGGTTTCTTTTATGAAGTGATATGCCTTTTAGGAGCAAAATTAGGTAGTATGCCCGGTGATTAACAGAGTTGGCTTTGCTTATTTATTGTACGGATTATCCATCGAAATTGGAAAATTTTGCCACTTTTAACAAGCTAAAGCAAATATTGGAGAAAAATTGTATTTTTATAACAGTTTGGGGGTTTTATGGAGGAATCTGACATTCTCATGAGGAAAATCAGGTGAGGGTGATCTGTAGTTTTGTTGAGGTTACTGAATATCATCATGAAGATTTAGGCCCTCGGACCATATTGGAGCATTCTCCCGAGGAAAAAATTGGCTTCCCATATATTTGAAGTTTTATATTTTATTTATTGTCATAGGCGTACGGGAGTGTGTCAGTTTGGGAGGGGGCAGAATTGTCTTTTGCCCGAAAAATGTAATCCTGCCCGAAAGATTATTTTAGTCAAGCGCGCAGAATTTTTTGAAAAATTGAGAACCCTCGGACAGCAGGAAATGGCATTTTCTGGGCTCGTAACTAGAATTAAAGAAGTCCTTTCTTTCAGATTTCTTTCGCAATAAAATTATTTTCACTTCATAATACTGCCCCAAAACGAAGAATAATTTACAAACAGGCATTGTTCTGTTCAGTTATCTATTCGACTAAAACACTATCTATGCGGAGCGCCACCATCAGTTGGCGCGGAGCGTACAGAAAATTGTTAAAAAATCTAACCCCTAAGATAGCCGGAATGGCATTTCCCAGACTTGTAACTAGAAATGAAGCAGTCGCTATTTTGAGCTTTCCTTTAAAATGAAAGTTTCACTTCAATAGAGAAGAAACCCCAACTCGCTAATGATCAGAAAAGTACCAGATAAAAGATACTGTTACAGTTAGACGTAATGGTCTTGTCTCTTTTCGGGGAAACTATGAAACGGAATTGAAAACATACTATAATGTTTTTGACTATAGTAAGAATCTTCGTTGAATTCAATTGCAAGGTCCACTAAATAGATGAATTTTTTTACGTGACTGCCCGAACTCCAGACTATAAATGGTTTTACTCCCAACGTATTTGAAAATATGTCACGTTACAAGGTGCCTTCAAATAAATTCTCAGTCAGACTTATGGGGAGATTTTCTCACACCACTGTTTATCATTATGTGTAGCTGAAAACGGCATGGCCGATATTCATTACCTTTGTGAGCATTCGGCTGTCGGGGCAGGCTAGATGTCAGACCGTTGGGTAACGCACATGAACAACCTCTCGTCCGTTTTTGTAAGGAAAATTCGGAATTGTGAGTTTCCTTGAAGAATATGGTCTTCTAGTAAACAAGATCAAGAAGGTCGTCCGAGTGACTTCAGAGTACAGACCCACATCTTTTATCGTGGGTCTGAAGATGAAGGCTCCCCGACGAAATTGGATTTTCTCAACAACAGGGGGTGGGTAGCCCGTCCCCGACGGAGGCATGCCCTTGCGCGCACGGATTGAAGATGGGATGAGGGATAGAAGAGCTAGTAAGAAGTGATTAAAACTGATTCAGCTATGTATTAAAATAGCGTTACAAAAGAAAAATAATTGTTCAAAAAGAAAAAAATCATGGTCATCCATCCAGTAACTTCAGTCCTTTACGTTTTTCATGTTTAGGCCTCCCCGAAAAAATGCCGTCCTTCCCCAACGGGGGAAGAGATAGGACAAGGTACATAGAATGAGGTTTAACAGAGTTAAAATCGATTCCGCCATGTATTAAAATAGAATTACAAAACAAAAAATATGTTCTTGATCGCCCATCCAGTAACTTCAGTCATTGTGGGTTTTTTATTATTTTTTTAGGCCTCCCGGACGAAACAACCGACCTTCCCCGAAGAGGGGGGGGGGGCAGTGTTCCCCGACGGGGGCATGCCCCCCCCCCCCCGCTGGCGCCACCCCTGACCCACATGCACACCCCTGGTATAGAAGGACAGTGATCAAAAGCAATCATATCGGAGAAACACAAAACACAAACTTTCCAGTATGTTTTAAGTGTTAATTAGGCCTATAATGCGACACGTAAGAATTGAAGCCCTGGTATTGTTGATGCTGACCACGGAGAATTGGGGTGTACGTTGATTTTGATTTCTGTTTCAGCTAATCAGGCTGCTCAAACACATGGGATCCTTGTAAAGTTCGATGAAACCTGTAAAGGCTAGGTAGCCGGTATGTGATGCATTGCCATCCTCCCTTGAAGTTCAGAAGGGATTTTCGTCGGCCAATGAAGTTGCTCGAATTTATATTCATCATAATCTTATGTTGCAAGGTAGTCAAATAGTTTGTAGAATGCCCTTACCAGCTCATTTTCCAAAGATTAATTTCTTTACATTACCATTTCATCCAATGGTAGTGGTTCATTTTATCAGGTTATTTTTTGACCATTTTATAACTTACTTTTTTATCGAAGCCTAAATTTTATTGCAAACAAAAGCTCAAAATAATGATTGCTTAGATCTACTAACAAGTCGGTGGGAAATGCCGTTCCCGGCGGCTGTCTGAGTGATCGTGATTTTTCAAAATTTTCTGCACGCTCCGCTCCAAAAGATGGTGGCGCTCCGCTTGGTCTTTCGGGCAGAATTAGATATTACATTGGCGTAAAAAGCGTGAGGCTGGGGGCGACAGCCCCCAGTAAAAATGAGGGGCGGAAGCATGCTTCCGTCCCCAACTTCCCCTGTCAGGAAACCCCTTTTCATTTCCCAACTCTTAAAAAGACAAAAAAAAATCCGGCGCGCTTGGCGCGCCGAAATGCAATATAGAATGCATGCATCATTCCTCGCTCATAATTCATTTGGTAAACTTTCCCGATCTCTGTAAATGACAAAATTGGATATTACTATACGTGACACCACATCATCAAGAGACACCGGCAGCTATATTGCTATTTTTGTAAACTGTCTTTCATAGAATTTCAAATTTTCTTCAATGAAAGCTCTTGATTTTGAAATATTTTGTCAAATAAGGACAACAAAGTTTTGGAAACTGGAGATGTCATCGGAGAGTGTCAGTTCTTAGGCCTTATTAGATAACGTTATGTAGCAACAAGGATTCAGTCGTCGTGCAATCATTGTCAGATTTGCCACCATCATATATTGGTGACCAATATATGAAGAAAGTGCAGATTCTTCAGTAATTCCCCTAACTCTTTAAATTTCCTTACAGGAAACCCAGAATCCAAAGCTTTCTGCAGTACAAACTCCATATCTACATATATTTGTTTAAAAGGGGCAAAAATTTGTAGGCACGATTCGCGCTTCGCAATACGTCTCTGATACAGTGGTTGTCACACACAAAAGGTATGAGGGGTAGCGATTTATGCTATCATACACACCTATCATCAGATAACTTTTCAGCCTGTCAGTTGTCAGTCTGTGTAGACGGATTCTTTAGTTATTGAAGTGTCAAAATGTTATCAATGATCAATGTTGCAGAGCAATGACTTACGTAGCTACAGGAAGGAGGGGCGATTGCCCCTGGCTCGAAAAAGTGAAGAATTCGGAAATTCGCCATTTGAGACACCAGTCAAATACAGTGCGGTTTTCCCAACTTTTCTTTCATAAAATTACGAATTCTTCTTAATAAAAGCTTCATATTTGTAATTATTAGTTTTGAAAAGGCATTTTTTTTCGCGCGCTCCGCGCGTCCTAACCTGCAACCCTATATGAAGTAAGTGATCGCTCATAAAGCAGTCAGTGGTAAACTTTTCCGAGCCGCTATACAGGGGTGGCGCAGGGATTTGCCCGACAGGGGGCAAAGCTCCCCGACAGAGGGGCCAGCATTTCGAGTCCCCGAAAAAGGCCATGAGTTAGTTCCAGTGGGACGTGACTTGGCGGAATCTGAGGCGCGCGTAGCGCGCCGAAATTTTTTGGTCTTTTTTTTCAACAAATATTTAAAACTCTAGAGTTTGTTTAGAAGAAAAATTTTTTAAACAAAATATGGCTTTTGTAAGGACCATTAAAAAGTTGGGGTGTTTATTGAAGAATGAATCTGTCCTTCATATGGGCAAAATCAAAAACGTTACGTAGGAAACAGTTGAATTCTTTTGGAGTTGCGCATTTCATCGTACTAGGCCTAAGTACTAAGGCTTTTAGACGAAAATGGAAATTTTCCCGAAAGAGTTTTCCCTTTTTTGAACGAAGATTTGAAAATTAACAGCTTATCATATTGGAAAAATTTTAGAATTTTATGAAAAAAGTTGTTTTTTGGGTAAGGTTACAACGAAAAATTTGGGCTTTCTATTCATTGAAATGCCTGTCAAGAGCAATTTTCGGAGTGATTAAGAACGTTGGCTTGGGTGTTTTATTGTACGGAGTAGCTATCGAAAATGAAAAAGTTTGCAATTTTTAACAAATATTAGAGAAACTGAAGGTTATATTGGTGGAACTATAATTTTATGACATATTTTGGGGGTTTATGGAAGAATCTGACCCTCTTATGAGAAAAATCAAGTAGGAGGTGATTTGTAGTTTTGTTGAGGTTTCTGAATAACATCATGGAGACTAAGGCCCTCGGAATTTTCCTCGCGGAAAAAGTTTGGCTTCCCATTTATTTCAAGTTATATCTTTTGTATATTGACATATGCGTACGGGAGTGTTTCAATTTGGTAGGAGGCAGAATATTCTATTTTGTCTGAAAACTGTAAAACCAACTAGAAGTGCACAGAAATTTTTGAAAAATTGAAAACCCCAGACAGCCGGAACTGGCATTTCCCAGGTTCTTAACCAGAAACAAAGCAGTCTTTATTTTAAGCTTTTTTTCGCTATAAAATTTTCACTTCATATTGCCCTCAAACAAAGAATAATTTGCAAGCATGCAGTGTTCTGTTGAGTATTCTGTTCGACCAAAACACTATCAAAGCGGAGCGCCACCACAAGTTGGCGCGGAGCGTAGAGAAAATTTAACAAAAAATCTAACCCTCAGACAGCCGGAAATTGCATTTCCTAGACTTGTAACTAGAAATGTAATGAAGCAGTCGTTATTTATGAAAGTTTTACTTCAATAGAAAAAACCCAACTTGCTACGTGATCAGAAAATAACCAGATAAAAGGTAACGCTACAATTAAATGAAATGGTCTTGTCTTTTTCTCAGGGAAAAACTGTGCAACCGAATTGAAAACATACCAATTTTTTTACTCCATTGAGACTCCTCGCTGTATTCAATTGCGAGGTCCACTAAATTTATGAAATTTTTTATGTGACTATCTGAACTCCCGACAATAAATGGTTTTATTTCCGACGTCTTTGAAAATATGTCACGTTACAACAAGGTGGCTTCAAATAAATTTTCAGTCAGACTTATCAGGACAGGAGACATTCCCACACTTCTGTTCATCATTAAGATAACTGAAAACGGCCTGGCCGATTATCATTACCGTTGCTCAAATTCGGCTGTCGGGGCAGGACAGATGGCAAACCATTGGGCACTGCATGCACCTGAAAAACTTCTCGTCCGTTTGTAAGGAAAACTAGTAAAGCAAAACCAAGAAGATCGTCCGGGGAATAACGTTTATCGGGCTTACATCTTTTATCGTGAGCGTATAGATGAAGGCTCCCCGACGAAACTGGATCTTCTCAACGATAGGAGAAGGGCAGCCTTCCCCGACGGGGTATGGCCCCTGGTTCCCCGCTGGTGCCACCCTTGGTTACGTCTGCACGTGGAATTTCCAGCTCCTAGGTCTGCAACACAAGTCTTGGTTATGGGTGACCTTGCGCGCAAGGATTTAAGATAGGACAAGATACATGTAATAAGTTACAGAGCTATGAACTATGAGCTATGAGAATTGAAAATCGGTTCCGATAAGTATTAAAATAGTGTTATAAAAGAAAAAATTATGTTCAAGATCACCCATCCAGTAAATTCAGTCAGTGCGGATTTTTTTTTTTTTTATAATTTTTTTATTTTTTAGGCCTCCCCGACGAAACCACCGACCTTCCCCGACGGGGGGCAGTGTTCTCCGACGGGGGACCATGCCCCCCCCCCCCGCTGGCGCCACCCCTGCCGCTACAGTGACGTTTCCCTAAAATTTTCTTCAACACAGGCTTTTAATTTTGAAATATTTTGTCTAAAAAAGATAACTAAGTTTCGGCACCTTTTAAAATGTAGCTGAGAAGCCTCACTCCTTAGATAACATTCTGTAACAACAACGATCTTCAATCGACATGCTATCTCAGATACATGCTAAAAGGAAACGCAGATTCTTCGATGGTCCCCAAATATTCAAATATCCTTACAGGAAACCCTGAATCTAAACTAATTCTTGCAATACAAGCTCCATATTTACAAATGTATAGAAGGACTCAAATTTTCGACGTGCGCAGTAGGCCTACAGTAGTGTTAAAACTCAGATTTTTTTCTTGTTCGTAGAAGAAAGCGAAAACTGTAGCATAAAAAATGTACCCATTGGTCAATGGGGTAGAGAGAGGTACATGGTCCAAAATTGTTCCGCCCCCTCCCACTTTCACATTGCTTCTTACGCCACTGAGATATTCAGACAGAGAATCACCGTACGTCCCTATTACCCGCTTTCCTTAAGTTCAGCCCCGTCCCTTTTTTTTTTTTGAATGTCTGGATCCGCGCCTGTGGATGTTCGGATATTTACGGGCAAAGCTTTGGGAAAGACTATGAATTGATGCTGAGGAAAATCTGTGTTTCATACACTGCCCGAATGTGTCGCGAATTTTTGTTAAATCGTTTTGATATTTCATGAACATAGTGCTGTGTTCTTATGATGCTTTTTCATTTTGGGGGAAAATGTTTGAAAAAATTCGGGCACGCGTAGAAGTGTTGCCTTTGAATAAGAGAGCCGAAAATGATGAATAGTGAAGGAAATGACTGTAATTATTCCTAGAAAAGGCAAATTTTCAGAAGAAATTTAAGCTGACAATCGTACACTTTTGTTGCAACAAATCGCAACTGACGCCATTCAGTTCTAGAAAAACTTTGCAAGGGGGAGTCCCAACCCCAATGCCGGCGATCACAGGACTTACTGCACCCCCGAAGTACAAAACTCTGGCTATAGGCTTCTGTTCATAAGAACGAATTAATAATTCGTAACAACGAATCAAGAATTCGTAAGAACGACTTAATATTTCGTAAGAACGAATTAATTGTTCGTAAGAACGAATTAATAATTCTTAAGAACGTATTAGTTATTCGTAAGAACGAATTTATAGTTGGTAAGAACGAATTATTATTTAGTAAGAACGAATTAATAATTCGTAAGAACGTATTAGTTATTCGTAAGAACGAATTTAAAAAAAAAAAAATCACATGGCGCAAATGGGCTTTCGTATTGAACCAAACAGAGAAGAAAAATATTGCCACGTAATTCTCAAGAGCCATTCACGAAAAAGAAGTCTGCTATACTAAATTTAGGCTTTTGTGACATTTCCTCTTACCAGGGAGTTGTGTTATTAACAACTCCCTGCTTTTACAGCTTACTACATCTCCCTGCACGAGTTAACGATGAACTAGACAGTGAAAAATTACCGTGGATTTCGAGTTAGTGTCAACGAACAAATTCAGCAGGAGGAACCAAGTTACATGTGCCCTCTCAATCCTAGACCCTGTTGGGTCGGATCACCATTGAAAGACAACTTAACACCGTACATGGTTACTTGTAATACTCCAGTAAGGGTTACTCGTACCAACATTCTCTTTTAAACGCAGAGGTTCACAACCCAGTTGGTTTAATTCGACCCTGTCAGTTTTTTTTTTCAGTTGTGGCCCACTGGCTTGTTTTTTGGACCCAATTGCTTATGCTGAGCAAAAAGCAAAATTCATGATAAAGAAGCAACGGCATTGCCAGAGTGCGATGGGATCGGTTCCCTCTCCACAAAAATGAGTGTAAAAATAACAGCAGAAAAAAAAGAGAGAAAAGAGGAAGGGAGAGGGGGGCAGTGGCAGCACTGCTAGCACCATATGTAGCACCATTTTGCATTTGTCCAAAATATTCAAAGGGAGCGTGGGGCGTACCCCATTCCCATGGATGATGGCGATAAGTCATCATTTCACCCCCAAGAAACCCTGGCCACACCCTAGGAGAGGAGTAAAAACATATTCAGCACCCAATATGAGAGTAAGAACTTTTCAGGAGAGAGTTTCTGCTGAGGTAATAACACCTCAATGGTGATAGGCAGAAATGACTAAAAATTCAACTAAGCACAAAGAGACTGCAAAAATTCCAAAGATGACTACAAGTTCATTGTTTTGTAAATGTACTACTTTGTTATTCAGTTCATTCTTTATCTATGTCAAAATGTATTTTCTGTGACTCTTTAAGTTATCCCAGGTGCAGATCCAAGGGAGACTTTCTTGGCCCCATTCCCCCTCCTCCCCAACCCCCCCCCCTTCGTTCCCCCGAGCATTAACAAATATGAAAAATTTACGATAATGTTAATCTAGGGGAAGATTCAAGAGGTTGGGGAGGTGGGGTCCCCCAAAAATGTTGGGGTTCTTCTTGAAACCTAAACCCTTGCCACTCTACTATTGACCCAGTGTACCTTCTTACGGAGAACATAATTACAGCAGGAGTATCAAAATCAATGCATGTATTTACAATATGTACATGCTGTACATGAAGTCAGTTAAAGCTTACTAAAAGGAAGAACCTTACAGAAACTGTTTCCTAGTTATAAAAAGGGTGGTGTTCATTTTCTTTATAATGGTGTTCCGAAATGTAATATTCATGCCACAAGCTTAATGTCAACGATTTTCCTTCTAATTTTGGCAAGGGTATGATGTTATACACAGATAGATGAATGCTAAATAGTATTGCAATGCAATGTAGAATAGTGAAGTGTATCTAGAACATATGCCTTAAACAAGTGAAAATGTTACAATACCAGGCCTGGATTAAATACATAGTTAAATTGGCAACAAAATATAAACTAGATGGAAGCAACTTAAGTTCATGGAAGTTGAGATATTACTACAAGTCAGCAAGTGATGTGTGATGGCTGGTCAAGTTGTAACTAGAACAAGTCAAAACCTCCACCATTATCTACAAAAAAAAATATGTGATATTCTCCTATAAAAAAGGCACATTGCAGCTTGAGACTATGGCTTGATTCTATGGCTTGAGTCTATGGCTTGAGACTATGACTTGAGTCAAGCTAAAAGAGAGCTATGAATAACCTGACCTGTAAAAAAAGGGAGACTTGATTATGTCTATGCAATTGAGGTTTACTACATAAACAGGTCAACACTGACATACAAAAAGAAATGAATCTTTTTTGTGAGCAAAATGTTCCACAATTTTTTGGAAAGATTGGCACTTGATGACCTTTTTTCAGAGAAAGTCTTTTCAGGACTCAAAATGAACTTGGAATAAACAAGACAGAGGGGAAGAGAGGGGACTTGGGTCTGTGACACACCTTTGCAAATGAGTTACACATTTTGACCATTTCCAAGGAGATAAACTTGAATGTATTGAACCAGGTACCTCTTGGGTTTGTGCTTCCTGAAACAGGTCTTAAAATTCAGAGCAATGCCTCATGCAGAACCCTACCTCACATCTTAAATGACTAGAAGTAGCTAACGTGTGAATAGGAAGAAATCCCACCTCATTACAGTGGTAACTTGTCACTGAAAAAAGTATAGCACCAAACAGCATGAATTTTACTCGAATTAGTGTTTGCATCCCCTTTAAAAACGAAAGGCTTAGGTTTGGACATACACAAACAAACCTTACAGGAAAACCTGGTTTTGCAGTGAGGCAGATAGATGGGATTTAATCTAGACACACCAACAAGCATGGTATCCACGTAACATACTGTAGTGTATGCACTTATCTACAGAGGAGGAAAAATTCCATTTATTGTGAAGTTCATAAAAAGTGGTTATACTTGTGAATCTGGTTTGATAAAACATGTAACACCAAAGCCACCATACCAAGTAAAAGACTTCCATAAAATACTACCGATGAAAATGTAAAAACGAATCTAATAGTTGAAAAAGATTATCACATTAATTTAAACTAACTGACGGTTTTCAAAAAAATTAAATTTGAGATTTACATAATCATTGGATTTTTACCTCACACGCTTAGATTAGACATTTTTTAAATGGTTATTTACATTTGTTAGCTTCTTTCATCTCTGACACCAATGATGGACCCAGCCATCATAAAAAGCTCACCTCTTGTTCTTGACATGGCAAACATTTATTGCTGTTCAACATTACAGAACACACCAGGTTAAAGGGCAAAGGAGGACTAGGACCCCTTATGATTCCCTGTAGTCCCAAACCGAAAAACAAACAAGTAAACCAATACCGACTGAAATCAGTCCAGTACAATTAGTTTGCACCACAGTGGAGGAATAACTTGTCAATTTTAGTCTTTCAGCATTGCACAGATGTGGAGTTCACTACCCACTCTAGTCAACTATTCCAGTCATTGACAACTCCATGGGAGAAACTGAATTTCCTACGATCAAGCTTTGCAAAAGGCTTCTTTCAAAATGTTTCTCAAACGATTTTACAACTGCAACAAACTTGAGAAGTACTTTGAACCTTCAGTAACTTCTAGACCAAAGACAATTTGTACCAGTTAGAAATCTGAAAACATGAAGAATGTTTTCTTACTTCGAAGGGCATATTGACTTAAGTTGAGTATTTTTGTGACATTTGTCGCATTTGTCAAACCTAAGACAGTTTTGGATTGTGAATGATCAAATGAAGTGATTATGCACATTTACAGCATAACTAAAAATGATTACGATGTACTTTTGTAAAATATTTAACCATGTAAGTCTTCTGTTATAAACCGTGTGATCCAACACTGTCTTTTCATGAAGTATTATGCACTTCCTTGTTCAATGACAACCAATGACTGAAGGGTTAAAACATTACAGACAGGCTGACAATTCCTCAGCTGTTGTGATCAGTTTTTCAACTAAAGGTTTATGTTGTACATTCATTGGACATCCATAACTTGGATGAGTACCAGCAACTTAAGAGCTCATAAAAACTAGAGAATCAGTGCTTCTGGTGCTTCCTTCAGTCTCTTATACAGTCCTACTGAACAAATCAGACTAGACCGTTCTTATATTTTTGCCACTTAGTCAGTGGTTAACATTTTACATAAACCTTGCGATCCATTTTAATACTTTTATAGGGCCCTCTATGTTCTGTTTGTATAATTCTCCTTGCTTACCGAGTCAGCTTAGACAATCTTCACCTGTCAAAATCAATGTATACAATTAAAATTTCATACTAAGAGTTGCCATTAAACACTTCAATGCTTCTATGGGGTCTTCTAGGTCCTGTCTCTTAAACCTCCCAAGAACCCAGTCAGGCTGGAAGCTCCGAGCCAGTCTCTTCCTCTTTGATGGTGTCATCAGCTGAGATGAAGCCACATTCATTCCCTGACTCTTAGATTTAGCAATCATCTGACGAGTTTTCAACTTCAGTTTTCTTTCTTGCAGATTCAGAAGTGAGCGTAGCTTGTCGTTTATCTTGGGAGAACCCAATAGGATCTGGGAGAGGAGTGATGAATAAAGAAGAGTTTTGAGATTGAGATTTAATGCATTATGGGAATTCAAGGCATTTCATCGCACATTATTTTGACATTGCAATCAATTTATTTATAATTTTGATGTAGCTGCAGATAATGCTTTACCTTTAGCAGACTTTCTTCCAGAGTTAATAAGTTAGAAGCTAAATTTATACTGATACCATTTGTAGACTTATCCCTCTAGGTAGTATTTTCCCTTAAACTAGCTTCACAATTGCTTACCTTATGCAAATTTCTCACTGAAATAGTACTAGTATCTAAAAACTACCGGGTTCATACTTGTACCTTTTGCAGACTCTTATAAAGCTAGTGCTATATTACATTAACAAGTGGGTTTATTGTAATACCTTTTGCAACCTTTTCCAAAGCTAATTAACAACACAATAAGGTTTATAGTCATACCTTTTGCAAACTTTCTTCCTGAGCCAGTACTGTAAGTAGCATAGTTGCTTTGGTAAAGATGACGGGATTGGTCTCTCGGTAAATCATCATCAGATCTAAGATACTTGTGACTGCATCAGGTGCTTCCAATACTGAGGGCGCTGTAGGAGGATACTGGAGGTAAGCAAGCAAAATAAAGAAATGGAAATTTGAATTAGAAGGAAACACTTTTTTTCTATGTCATAAAAGTCATTTTTAGGTAACAAGGGGTCATATTCAATCTACTCAAAAAATGTTGACTGGTTTGATGTAAACAATTCAAACTCTCTGAAAATGAGTATGGAAAATTGGACATCCTGCTTTGGCTCAAGATTGAAAGAAATGCTATATAGCTTCAGCGTCCATGTTTTGTTTTGCTTCTTTTACTTCATTTCATTTATTTACTCTTTACACCTCGAAGAAGGTGTAAGAGTCAATTGATACAATTGATATTCAAACAACACATATTCCAGAAAACTGTTCAAATAGCGGAAAATCACGAGCAATAAAAACAAATTATACTGAAATTGAAAGAAGAAAAAGAAGAACAACAAAGTCTAGTCACCAGCTCCCAACCGAAGAAAAAGGATAGGTATGAAAGAACCAACAACGCTGCTTATGCACAAACACAAAAGCACAAACCTATGAAGACACACACATGCTTACCCTCATTCAAAGAAACTGATTAGATATAATACTACAGGATGTGGCTAGTTTCCTTTACACCCCCTTATTTCTTGATGTTAAAAGCTGAGCCTGGTAGTTTCAACTAAATGAAACTGGGGCCCGTTCCACAAAGAGTTACGCACGATCTTAAGTATGATTTACTGTTGGCTTAAGTATGGTGAATCAAACTTAAGATTGTGCGTAACTCTTTGTGGAACGGCCCCCTGATCTGTTCACTACAGCTGAAAAAGATGTTAGTAACAGTGCTGAGGAATATTCCACCCAGTGTTGTCTGCCATAGAGCTCTACAACACTTCAAAAGGCTTATCACAGGTGTTTCCAATTTGTGAATTACACAAATCACAAGCAAAATCTTTTGTCTTTCTTACTGTCTCCATACTTGGTATATTACATGAAGTGACTCATTTTGTAAGTTTCATCTTTGTAAATATCGATCTTTGTGGGTTATTTTAAAAATTTCTGGTCGGAAAGAACTCAAACTTTGCCAGCCTGTGTAAATTTACACTTTATATTATAAGACTACGAAAATTAAATTGAAACTTATTTTTTGTGAAACCACATGGACAGATAGCTATTATTGGACAATGCCTGTCCAATAAAAGGTGTATGTCAGTGGGATGTCAAAGGAAATCAGTTATTTCAAACTGTCAAACTGTCATATAGAGCAAGTCATGTCTTTACACAGGTTGGAAACATGTGGCAACAGGACCCATTAGCCAAATGCAGCACCTCTGCTTTTCTCTCCCCCCAGAGTTGTTATCTCTCTTTATATATTCAGCAAACAAGCTCCAAATTAGTCCCATTGACCAGAGTTTCTTGCTGCTAACTATCAATTGTATCTATTGTTTGAGAGATTAGATGCTGTCTGAACCACACTGAGCAACCTTTAAGAACAAACATTCCAAATAAACTTAGTAAAAACTAAAAGCAGTTACTCAACAGGATTTTGAATTTCTACAAGAGGCTGCATTCCAGTAATTGGCATTGTAGCAGCATGGAAACCTGATCGAAATCCCATCCAAGTTTGCAATTGTGGACCACAGCTTTAGACAAGGTAAGTTACACCATGAAATTGTGAAACAGTTCTGCAGAAGAAAGAGGTTTAAAAACCCCTGACTGAAACATGTTGCTATATTTCTTTACCTTGGCAAGATTGACGAGAGTGGCCACTACATATTTAATGACCTCCATACATGGAAGGCTTCGGTTACAATTCTTGATGAGACGAAACAGGACAGGGACTGCTTGACCAGCAACAAGTCGCTCACAGCACCTTGCAGAGAGACGAGTAGCAACCTCTGTGGTAGATACGAGAACAAACAATCCATTGAAATGAGACAATCAGAGTTGACAGCAAACATGAAAGGGACAATCATAGTTTGTATTCAAAAAATTTCCACAATGTTTAATTGTGCAACACAATCATACACTGAGTTTAAACTAAAAAAAATATACAGTGATTAAATCAACAAGTTTATACAGTTTACATGACCCAAGGGCAAAATCTTTCCACCCAAAACAGTTCCAATTCACCTAACCTTCTTCATCAACCCCATCCCACAAGTGTGTAAAAATCATTCTCATTCAGACACAGTCCCAGTTTATTGCTTCAGGATGACATTATACAAGACCCAATTGTGAAATCACAACACTCTCTAAGTATAGCATATGACGTGTAAATACGATCTGCAGTGCTCCGCATTTTTTAAGTTTGTTGTCAATCAAAGAGCTGAGCCAATGGAGAATTTCTGTCGACTACCAAAATTATAGTATGGCAAGGGACAAAGTAGCTCAGTTCACATAGCATTTTGCTTCCATGAGAATTGCCAGTTGCTATAAATCAATTTTTATTTTGAGTAGCGAAAGTTGCAGTACTTGCTAATACTAATTAACTCATTACAGAATTGTTTTTTTTTTTTTTTTGGCTAATCAATTTACGTGAAACAACACTGTTTACATACTGGCAAGTTATAAACTTCAGGAGACCCTAGCCCTAAATGGCTACACCCCATTTATGGAACCCCCTCCCTTGTGAAATTTAGTCTTCAAATTTATCATTCATTTCAGGCATACTGTAGTCTTTTATTTTCTTGTTCTCCCCAAATGCCTTAATTTGGGCACATTTCAGGATTCCTGACTAAGTGCACCAAACAAATCTTCCTGCTTCCCCATAAGAGACTAGTAGGCTATTAAAGGGGCTTACTGAATTGATATCGATAGCTTCAAGGCCTGATCCTTTCACTAATACCTTACACATTAAGCCCTGCCCACAACTGTCTAAAGTTCATCTTCATCCAGACACAATCTCAGTTTATTGCTTCAAAACACTGTAAAAGACCCAAATGTGTAATTAAAACACTCTCAGTACCGTACATACTGCGTAATATGAGCTTTGGTGCTCTGCATTGTTTCAACTAGATATCAATCAAACAGCTGTGCCAATGGAGAATTTCCGCAGACTACTAAAAGATTGTGGTTTGAGGCAGGAGGATTAGCCCTTTAATGAGAATATTTAAGGGTCACTATCGCATAATAATGCTTTTAGTTAGCTTAATGAGTCAAGTTTCAAATCGAAATGTTACAGAAAAAGGTTAAAATTTTGAATTTTGTGGCATCCTGACAGGTAACAGTTTTGCACATAATTTTAAAAAGTGTCTCTTCGCAAATTTTTGAAAACCAAATTGAACTGTTAAGTACCCAATAGTTTTGTATGTAGCATATGGGGATTGTCCAAGTTTGACCATTTGTCATTGGTGTAACTGGACAGCTTTGGAAAAATTTTTTGAGTGTCCTGAACCAACTCAATAAGCCACTGTAACTGTTGTGTACACTTCTTTCACTTTTACAGTTTCCACTATAGAGGCTTTTCACATGACGTCATAATACTCTCCGGCGGCCATGTTGGAGTACATGTAACTGCGTAGTAAACCACACTGGACGCGCTTGCTCGTTGCATGTGTACACACCGTGCATACCAAAGAACACACTGTGCAGAGCGTTTAGAACAAACCCACATGTATTTGGCATGATTGTCCTCCAGCATGGCTGTCCCGTGACGTAATTGCAAAGCATCTATTCTATAGAAAAAATATCCCCTCAAATCCCCAAATTCCCTAAATTATCTCATAGGTCCAATTATGTAGCATGTCAAATTATTTTAACTCACCCAGACTGCATACTGCCTCCACAACCTGATGAAGATGTTTATATGTCAAAAGGAAGTGCAAGCCTGAGGTAGTCCTGTTACACAGTTTCTTTTCTTCAGTGGCTGCCTTGCAGGCTTTCATACATCTGTCTCTAGCTCTTGCAATTTTCTTACTCTTCATTGAAACACGTACCTTCCTACCACGCCAGATTGACTAGGAATCAAAACAATAAACAAATAAGGCTGATATTAATTACAGTGGTTACTTTCTACAAGTCAGTTTCAAACCAAGAGGTTTAATTCTGGCCAGTCATGCATGAACTTTTTTCCAGTTCAGGCTCACTGGCTCGTTTTTCCCCACTCCATTGCTTATGTTGAGCAGTTGCAATGTGTTCCACTGTTTAAGTCTTCAGTATGACCTGGCAGGGATTCCACAAGAAAGTGACACAAAAAAGAGGGATTAAATACTGTGGAATGTGGGAGAAGCCATTGGCTTATGAATCACAACTTCACATCGGGTGGCAACCAATTCAACAATTTGGATGAAATTTGGTGTTTTTGAAAAGCCAGTTCAGATGGGAAAACCGTAGATTGCTCTTGAATGAAAAACCCACCTAACTTTGACCCGGCCTGGAATTTTCCCATTTTCCCATATTTTCATGTACAGAAAAAGAAAATTACCCTCCACATGCCCAAATTTCCTAGGAAGGAGCCTTTCAGCTTCCCAACTTTTTCCACCAATGCCCTCAAAGCCTTCCATTTTTTTCCATGGATGATAGAAGGAATCCTGCTCTTTAATTTTAAATGGCTAGGATTTCCCCTGGCATTCTTTCTGTTCTAACACTGCACAGAAAATTGCTCATAGGTCACTGTACTCTTTATTGAAAAAGTGCCAGGTCCCCCACCTGCAGTTGTCATCAAAGCTGACACCATTTTACTCCATGAGCAAGCACCACCCCAAAACCACTAAAAACCATGGAGTGGTAGCCAACCACTTAAATTAGTCTAGCTGCAATAGGCCTTGAGTTTTTTAGTTTCAGAGTGAGATACAAATCACACTACTTAGTAGGGTTGGGCAGTACCCTAAAATATTGGTACCTGTACCACAAAGCACACAGAACCAGTATTGTGGTCAGTACTGGTTCTTAACTCACAGGTAGGAAAGCCGAGCAGGAAGGAGCCTAAACTGCTCATGGCACCTCTGTAATCCTGTGCGTAAATGCAACTTGGCGAAGGAGTATGATAATTTCATTTCTGTTTCTACCAGGGTATTGATGTTTTTGTAAAATATATTACTCATCCACACATCTTAACAGTTATTTTCTTTAAAACTGAAATGCTTTAAAGTAATGATCAGTAATTTTTTCATGAACCGGTAATTTTTTGAAGAACTGGTATAAGTAACACACAAAATATCTTTGGTATTTTAAATCACCTGTTGCACCAGTACTGGTATTCACATCAACACCCATTGTACCAGCCAACCCTACAACTCAGGAAATTAATGATTGTGATAGATGTGTTGTACCATTCAACATTATCTTGGTGTGCAAAACTCCACACGCCTCACAGAAGGGTTGGAGGGTATACCGGTATTCACATGAATACCATGATGGCAAAGGTAATAAAAATACGGAAGATATCTGGTGTGCTACTTATACCGATGCTTGAAGAAATTCTAATTGTGTTTGTTTCCAAGCACATACAGAGCAATGTTCATGAATTAAAATGTCCCCCATGAAACTGCACCTGTAATTATGTAACCAAATAGGGTAAAATAAAGTCAAAGCAGAGCTTAATGCACAATGATTGATGTAATAATACACCCAAATGCATTAATGTGCATAATATATAGCTTAGGCCTCTTCCAGCCTGACTGTCCTATCCGTGAATTGAGAACAGTGTTTCTCTCCACAGTATCAATTTTGTATAGCTTGCAGTACAGGTACCAATATTTCACAGCCCACCCCTACCTCACAGTTAGAGGTGAGTAATGGGTGATCATAATCTCACACCTCATGCAAGTTTCAAGGTCTGCTATATACAAATAATGGAGCCTTGCCATAAACAAATACCATTAACAGATCACATCCTACCTGTAATTTTAGGGCAGCCGATTGCATCTGATTGAGTCTTCTCTTAGCTAGCCAAGTCCGACAAAAACTCTGGAGAATGATCACAGCTTCAACTCTCTTTTGATGTCTCTTTTTGTATATTCCCTGTGCCAGCAGTGTGGCCTCACGCAGACGGACAAATCTCAGTCGCTCTAGTCTGCTTCTGGCCCACGTCTAATTGGAAAAAAAAAGATGCAGGATATATTTGATGTGACGAATGGAGCACTGACTTTAATGAAAAATTTTTGAGACATTAAAGGGAAAAAGCAGTAAACTCAAAACTAATTTTAAAGCATTTTTCAGCTAAATTTCACAAATTTCTTCTTGTTTCTCTTCAGAGTATCTTTTAAAATAATACTTTATGAATTCATTCTTGCATATTTAAGATAAATACCACACATTGGTGTCACTTGTACTCCTAAAAACTTCAAGGCTTCAAGTCACATATAACTGGTAGCCTTATTCCTCTTCTCCACGCCTATTTAATCTATTTTCATTGCCAAAAATGCTATGAAGCTTAATGCCCATTAAATTTACTCATTACACACGTAAAGTGTTAAATCACCTAAAGGCATATTCTGGTGGCTTTTCACCTAGTGTTGTAAAAAAGGCAACAATATTCTATACCATGTCCTTTAAACCCTGTCTCAATACCCTTTTCCTAACTCAAGATATCTCACTTTAAAGATGGGATATTTTTGTTGTAAAATATCTCTGGTTTTCAACTAAGCATCTGGAAGTTATGTAATGTGGGCACATTGCCTCAAATTCCTTTTGTTTTTCTTTATAGTTGAACGTCCTGTTTGTCCTTGAAATTTGATACTGTTGGAATGTTTGAATATCTTTCCTGCAAATCTAGCATTAGCCTTCACCATAGAGTACAACTAACAATGTTGCTTACTATTGCCTGCAGCAGAATCAATATTATAAATAAATTGAATGCCATGTCAAATGAATCTGCCACGATTACATCACAGATTACCCATGATGCACCAAATCTCAAGAAAAAATTGCATTACTTTAAAAATCTGTATCTTCTGAATGCTGCATGCTATTGAGATGCAGTTTTCACTCCCTGAAAGAGAAAATTTTTGTGCACATTTTAAAGCCAATGAATTTTGTTTCCAGAATATGTCCTTAAAGAATCTGGTTTACTATTACTGCATATTTACCTGAATTTTTAACAGAGCATCTAATCTTTCTTTAGCCACTGCCATCTGCCATCGTAACTGAGTCACCCTCTTCCTGTCCCGTTGACCCCTCCAGATACTCTGAATTCTCAATGTAGCCATGCTCATGACTTCAAATTCCCGTTTAATCCTCCTCGTCAGTAAGACGTTACGGTACCATCTCTGTACAGCCATCGCAGCCGTCCTTTCCTTCTGGAATTTCTTTAAACATTGTTGACCCCTGACCCACGACTGGATTACCACTGCTGCAGCCTTCTTCTGAATAAAATGTTTTTGACTTATGTATCTCCTGAATGTAGTCTGTATCGTAATAGCTGATGCCTTCCTAGTTAAAAATGCAACTCTGCAGTCCATCCCCATTCTCTGTGCCCTAAACCGTCTCTGCATGATGGTAGCTGCCTTTCTCTGATGTACATATGTTCTCCTAGCATGGATACACCTCCAAGCTGTCTGTATACTGATAGCAGCTTCCCTCATCTTCAGAAATTTCTGACGAATCAAGAAACACCTAACATATGCTTGCATCATAATGACCGCATCTCTCTCCTTCTTATACTGTAATACCTCTTCTCTCATCATCACAGTTGCCCTCCAATATCTCTGAATCTTTCCGGCGGCCAATCTCATCTCTCTATACTGTTTCTTTTGTCGATGACGTCGGAAGTTTGACTGTAAAGTTATTGCAGCTTTTCTCTGCTGAAGGAAGTTATTCCTGCAAGCAAATCTGCGACAGTGTGACTGTATGACGACTGCTGCATTATGTTCAGCTTGTAACTGTGCTCTATCATGCATCCCTTTCAAACAAGCTCTGAAGTGCTGCTGTAAAACTAAGACAGCCCTCAACGTCTTCTGGTATGTCGTTCTACATTTATAACCTCTATATGTCGTTTGCAACAGCACAGCAGCTGTTTTGCATCTTTGGTACTGCTTTCTTATTTGATGCATTCTGTATGTAGCTTGTATCAATCTAGCTGCCCTATGGTGACATGCCAACCTTCTCCCTTGCATACCTCTATACATTGCCTGTGTTGTTATTACTGCTCTTCTCAACGCTTCATACTTCATTTGTTCGCGTCTCATACATTGATGAGCCCTGAATTGTCTCTGGATCTTTACCGCAGCTAATCTTTGAACCAAATATGACCTTCTTTCTCTAAAACCTCTCCAGAAAGCTTGTATTTTTGTTGCATTTTCTTGCCATGACTGAACTTCTTTGCGGACTGCCAAACCTCTGCTCCAGGCCTGCAGGGTGATTGCTGCCCTCTTCATTCCTAAGTAACGTCTGCGTTCCTCTTCACCAAGTTTCTTTGTCCTCCATTGCCTTTGAATCTTTACAACTAAGTCCCGGATGTTCTGAAAGCTCCTTACTGCTCTATACATACGATACACTGACTGGATGATAACTGTCGACTTTTTCACCTCTACAAATTGCCTTCTAGCAATCCACCCACGCACAGTGGACTGAATAGTAATAACAGCTTGTCGTGTTCTGCGATATTTTTCAACTTCCATCCTTCCATAATTTGCTGATCTCCAATGTTTCTGTAGTACTTCAGCAGCCCATTTCATCTTCAAGTATTCCTTCTGTTGCTTTACACATCTAAACATGGCTTGAAGGAGCACAACAGCACTCTTCAATTTGTGATATTCCACCTGTGCTTGGTACATTCTATACGTAGCTTGTATAAGTCTAGCTGCCCTGTGTCTTTCTACCAATCTCCTTCCTTGCAAACCTCTATACATTGCCTGTACTGTAACTGTTGCTCTTCTCAATTTCTCATATTCTATCTTTTGCTTTCTCATCGACTGAAAAGCTTTGAATCTTCTCTGAATCTTCACGGCAGCCAATCTCTTATCCTTATATTCCCTCCTCTCTCTAAATCCTCTCCAATAAGCTTCAATCTTTGTTGCACTTTCATGCCATGCCTGAACTCTGATTCTGACAGCCACACCCCTTGCCCAAGCCTGAAGGGTAATGGCAGCTTTCTTCATCTGTAAATACTGCCTCTTCTCTTCATCAGCCTGTCTCTTTGCCCTCCATCTTTTCTGCATCGCTATAACCACACCCTTTTCATACTGGTATTGTCTATATTGTAACACCATCCTCATCCAAGTCTGAAGAGTGATAACTGCATCCTTCATCCTCCTATATTCCCTCCGCCTCTGTTTCATCCTCCACCAAGATTGGATACTCACAGCCGATTCTCTCTTCATCAGATATTGCGCCCTAGTGGTCCTTCCTTTGATATAAGCTCTGGTAAACTTCTGCAATGTAAGCACAGCATTATGTGTCTTGCTATAGTTTTTCATGGCCTTGTGTCTTCTATACATTGACTGAATGATAACAGCAGCTTCCACAGCCTTCTTCAATTCCTTCCTCACAAACCAACCCCTTACAGCCGACTGCAGGGTAATGACAGCACCCCTCTGTACATGGTACATCAAATAGTCCTGTCTACATAAAAGAGTAGAGCGCCACCACTCCTGAATGACCATGGCTGCTGCCCTCTTTTGCATGTATCTATGTCTCGTAATCTGACCTTTCAAAAATGCCTGAATTTGGATTGCAGCATTTCGCTGCTTGAGATAATTTTGTCGTACAATAAATCGTCTGACAGCACTCTGGCATAATACAACACTTCTGATGTACTTCACATGACGACGGGCGCAAAGTCCTCGATAATAACTCTGGAGGACTAGTGCAGCATTTTTCACCTGAAACGTTAAAAATAAATCATGATTGGTAACAGTGCAAACCGTTGAAACCAAAGCACTACTGGCTAGGAAACTATACAAGAACAGCATTTACAACAGGGTTCAAAACCCAAGTGCCCAGGACTCTACACTAATTGCAGAAAAATTGCTGTAACATTTTCAGTTTTTCATTGGTGTATGACATGGAATATCACAGATATTTGGGGTTAAATTTAAGTTGATTTCTCTGGCATTTACCACAGGTTGGGCACTCTACACACTTTTATATGTATTTGATGTACAGAGATGTAGGCCAAGGAGAGGTTCATTTCCTGAAGTTGTTCTATCCAAGATTGTCTGCCTAAGGGAGGGGAATGGAAACTTTCTACTTTTCCAAAATGCAAAACATTGTTTTCTTTCTATGTTCCCAAGTATGTTCAAGCAGTTAAATTTACATTTTTAGAAAAAGATTCCAAAAATTCTCTAAAAAGTCTACCCCAACTTGGCCATACCAGCCATCCACTGACTACTGCAAATGCAAATAAACTTTCTGCCTAGAAAAATGGATTTCTGGAGAGCTTAATACTCAAGACTTCCTACTACCTGAAACCCAGAAATTCCCCGAGCCAATTTAAAGTGTGCTAGTCACCTTGTGTCAAACACAGAGGGTACCAAACCAGTGCTTCCACACTCTGAAAATAGATTTGCCCGATGACACTCTTCAATTACCCCAAATTCATATGCCATTTCCTGAAATTGGCATCAAAATAAACCCTTAGACCCCCTCCAGTGACAATATGCTCTGATTTAATCCAGTGGCTTCTACCCGCAAGTTTAGCATGGGTTATCATTTTCACTTATTTTATTTAATATTTTTTTTAATGAAAGCAAATTTGAATTGTCATTAATCTCATTGTTTTCACTTGAGCAGCTGTTACATTTGGAAGGTAAAACATTAGTGCTTGGGCCTCATAGTAGGCCTGCAGGCTGTAATGCATCTTTTAAAGCAGCTCATTGAGTTGGTTCATGAATTTCAACAAATTTTTCCAAACCTATTGAGTTGTCTTCACATACCAATGAGAAGTGGTCAATCCTAGACAACCTCTATACCCTGCACACAAATAACTGTTTTATGAGTGAGTGCTTAACGGTTCAAGTCGGTTTTCAAAAATTTGTGACCAGACACTTTTTCAAATTATGTACAAAACCTTTACAAGTCAGGACACAAGAAAATTCAAAATTTTAGCGTTTTCTGTGACTTTTGGACTTGAAACTTGACTTGTTATGCTCACTGTAAGCATTGTTATGTGATAGTGTCCACCGTTTGAGACTCTCATTAAGTTATGGATATCAATTCAAGGAGCCTGTTTAACCTAAGGAAGGGGTATTTTCTTAACATAAATGATTATAACAAAACACATAGGCCAGTTTTATTTAGAAAACTCAGTTCCATCTTGAATTTCCTCAAATTACCTAGAATTTCACAAGTTCCTGAAAAACATCCCCAAATCCTTCCAATTTCCCAAAATTTACCACATTTCATAAAAATTTCTTTGAAAGTGGAAACATTGTACTAAATACCCAGGAAAACAATTTTTTCATTATCTCATGTGATTACGTGATTCCATCCATCTGTAATTCCATTACTTTTCATGACATTAACAATCAATAAACATTACCCTCGACAGTACTCACCTGCAGGTAGGTTTTCCTCTGTTGCCTAGTAACCAGCACTTCCCTCCATCTCTTCTGTATGGTCCTACAAGCAGCAAGGGTAACTTGGTATCTTTCTCTGACTACGACCATCCTCCTACATGACTGTACCAGGACAGTGGCTGATTTAAGAGCAAGATATCTCTTCCTACACAAGTACATCCTCACAGATGTCTGTAGCACAATGCATGCCTGTCTTTGTTGACAATAACTCGCTCGACTTGCCCTTCCACTCTGAAGGGCACGATATCTTCTCTGAAGAATGAGGGCAGCATTTCTTTGCTTTTGGTACCTTCTCTTCTCAAGGAATGAGCGAACAAGGCTTTGGCAGAGGATTATGTTTCTCCTAGCCTGTAGATATTGTCGTCTGGCCATATATCCCCTAAATACTGCCTGAATAGTAGTGCAAGAAGACTTCATCCCAGAGTATTCATGTCTTCTTATTTTCATCTTCAGCCATCCTCTGAAATGTTTTTGGATCACCCCAGCTGCAACCAGCAGTCTAACATACCTTCTTCGAATAATGAAAGTCCTTATGACAGCCTGGCATGTGACTATGTCCTGCCTTGTCTTCAGATATTGACGTCTGGTTACATATCCCTTGAAAGCTGACTGTATAGTAATACAGGATGACTTCACCACACAGTATTCATCTCGTGTCTTCCTTGCCTCCAGCCATCCTCTGAAATGTTTTTGAATCACCCTAGTAGCAGCTAGTAGTCTAATATACCTTCTTCGAATTATGAAAGTCCTCATGACAGCCTGGCATGTGACAACGTCCTGCCTTGTCTTTAGATATTGACGTCTGGCTACATATCCCTTGAAAGTTGACTGTATAGTAATACAGGATGACTTCATCACACAGTATTCATCTCGTGTCTTCCTTGTCTCCAGCCATCCTCTGACATGTTTCTGAATTACCTTGGTAGCAGAGCGTGTTTTCACATATCTCCTATGCATAATGTAGCACCTAACAGCAGCCTGGCATGAAACGATGGCCGCCACCTCTGCTTGAAACTGACACCTTGCTTTATACATCCTAAAAGTGGCTTGTATTTTGATGGCCGACCGAAGAACTTTAATCCGTCTACGAGCTAACTGACCCCTGTAGACACTCTGAATCAGCAAGACTGACCGCTTGAGAGCAAGATACTGACATCTCTGTTGGTAGCAGCGTATGTTACGTTGAAGCATAACACAAGCCTGTCTTGTGATGTTGTATTGCTTCCGACGAATAAAACCCTTCACATGGGCCTGTATCAAACAGGCAGCTTGTCTCTCCTTCTTCATCTGTTTCCTAACCAACCAACCTCTTGTAAATTTTAGGATAACATTTGTAGCATCTTTTAGGTCCCTGTACTTCTGACACTCCTCCCTGGCTTGGACATTAGCTCTGTGACGTCTCTGAAGTTTAATCGTCACATAACGCATCTGTCGATACCTCTTTCTAGCCAGATAGCTCCTAAAAGTTGCTTGGATCAATATACAGCTGTTTCTCTGTCTTGTGTACATCCTTCGAGCCATCAATCCTCTGCAAAAGGCCTGAATCTTCCTTAAAGCATCACACTTCATCAAGTAAAGATTCCTCTCCCTGTTTCTAAGCTGTATAGCTCTGTACCAATCTTGAATCTGTCTGGCAGCTTGCTTCATCCCTGTGTACCGTTTCTTCTCAACATGCATCCTCCAAGCCGACTGTATCACCACTGATGCACCTCTTATCGACTCATATCGCTGTTTCATAATAAAACCCTTCCACCTTGCTTGAATTTTCTGAGCTGCTTTCATTTCCCTATACAATCTCCTTGCCTGTAAACAAAACAAAAGAAATGCAAGAATATTTTATTCTGTACAATTCTCAAAAGTTCCTCACTTCCTCCAGCTAAGACAATTTACACACTGCAAAAAAAATGAAAATTTTCCAGTAGGGCAAGTTGCAAGAAGGGTTACTGTTATGGCTGTGATTTGTTCACTGAAAGATATTTTATAAGAATGGTCACTACAGAGTTTGGCTGTTTAGTAGATCCTAATATTTTGAGAGAAATGGTTTTATTTTCATGATTCTAACCTGAAATCAATAGTTTGCACAATGATGTCACCAAAATCTTGCATCCTTGGCAACAACTATTTGACCTCTAACAAGGGTTGAAATTTAGTGGGCACTGTTCCACAGAACAGTGCCTTTTTCAAACGGACTGTTCTGGACCTGATATAACTGTTCTGAAGGTTCCATACTGAAGAGGAGAAACTTGAGTTGGTTAGACAGAGTTTTACTGCCCAGTTTCTAACCAATTGGTTCAAGTCTAGCTGGCCACAGCCTTTTTTCCAGTTGTGGCTCACTGGCTTGTTTCCCCTACTCCATTGCACAATGGCAGTAGGCTCCATTTTTTAGAGTCTTTGGTATGACTTGACCTGGGAATCCAACCAGAGCCTTCCACATGAGAGGTGGATGCTCTACCATTAGACCAAACACACAGTCTCTGGAGAGATAGAGGTCTCAAAATAAAGCTTAGTAACTCAAATTTTCACAACAAAACCGTACTGTTTTGTTTCAAATCGAAAGTATGATTCAACTTGATTGTTAAATAATGTTGTATTTCATGCGAAAGCCAAAATTTGCCGGAATTTTATCCATCCACACTGTGATTACTTTATCAGAGACAAATATGTTTTGTAAACACTGATTTTCTTGAAGGTGCTGTTTGTGCACTAAAAGCACTCTTCGTGCGAGGGATATAAAATGCAGTACTTAGCTAGAGCTGTTATCTTGTAGTGATTAATTGCTTAAACACACCATCTGCAATTACTCATTTAGAGAAAATATTTTCGCAATTATCACAACTGACCAGTGTCCTTGACAAATCCCTCTCTCTACTCCTTACTTCCATGCTTAGTTCATTATCTCTTCTACCCTATTGTTTCTGCTACAGAGCTCACAAGTTATATGTAACCCAAACTTACTGTTCATATTTTCATTATTTTAAATAATCAACAGGTTCTATGAATGCACAATGCCAAGACAGGCTTCATAAAACTCAAACGGTAGATACTGCTTTAGGCTGAGCAAATTCTGATAATATTTTGAGATAGGTTCACAGAGAATTAAATGCTGTTTATCGCTAAACAATTGCAAATTTTCATGATTAAACATCAAATGCTTGCACCACATAATCACTGCCCTAATGGTAGCTGGAGTCATGTTAGTATTTAGAATGCTATATAGGGGTTGGCTTGGACCCTATGTCTTTACAATCTTGGGATCTCCCTGTAATATAGATGATTGTAAGTATTTGAGTAGTAGCAACTTAGACTTCCAAAATTGAAATCCTGGCCTAGAGACCTGTTCCCAGTGAGAAATTAATTCTGGCAGGACATTCTAATACAAAACAAATTATGCAACATAATTACAATTTATATTATAAATACCTTCAGTCCCCTGCAGAATGTCTGGAGGACAATGACTGCTTCTCGAGTTTCCTTGTATTTCTGTCTCATATCATTTCTCTGTTTATGTGCTGTATAACGGTCTTCTATCAAGAGTACAGCCTTCTTCATCTTCATCACATCTTGTCTTATTCTTTTACCTCTGATCATTGCCTGCAGCTTGATAATAACCTTCAACTGATTAGCATAAAGTCTTTGTGCCTTCAGTCTTCTGTAGTGTGACTAAATGGATACAGGAAAAATTTCAAGTTTGGTTAATATTTAATTTACAACAACAATATTAATATAAAATTAATTAGGCCAACAGAAAACAATATTTTCTTTTCCCTATAGATGCATCCTTTTTCCATATCTTCTCCTTCCCTGACTGTACATCACATTTTAAAGTGTACCTCAAGTAAAAAAATTCAAAAATATATATGAAGGGGCATGAAAAATGAATTCCAACAGTCCAACTCCCATCTTCATAGGACATTCCTGAGCTGAGATATGAAATGGTGAAGTTTATTCACTCTACTTGAAATGGTGCATTGTGCAATAATTTGTGATGTCATTCTTGTACTACTCAAATTACAATCTTTGTATTTCTTTGTTTTTCGGAAAGTTACTGCACCTTGTGCCAAGGTGTGATAGCACTCTAACTCATATGGGGTGATATAATTAGTTAAGCCCTCCCTGTGTGACATGATCTGCAAGCAAACAGGAAGTGTTCAAGGTCATGAAAGAAGGTTTAATTTCAAAGGAAAACAAAGCAGGTAATGTGAGTTGTACAACAACAAAGTCACAAATTACTGTGCAATGGACAAATTTGTTTTAAGTGAATAAAGTTCAACATTTTATATCTCAGTTCAGGAATGTCCTATGAAGATGGGAGTTGGACTGTTAGAATTCATTTAGAGTGTTCTTTAATATATATTTTTGAATGTTTTGAATTGATGTAAACTTTAAACACTCAAAACAACTAGATTGCGACCATGCAAATTTCCCATGCAGTCACATAAATCCCTCCAATGGTTGTTTGCAATTTATGGTCAACTTCTATGCCTGAATGGTATTTTTAATAAAGGTATTTTTCTCATAAAGCCAATGAACCAATAGGTTTGAAACTGGGCATAAAACTCCATCTAACTAAGTAACTAACTCATGAAGCCAGCTAAGTTCATAATTCTACCACGTATGTTATTTAAGATCTACCACTGCATTTATAATGTGAGAAGGTATTATAGTATCATTTTTGGCTTTCAACAACAACGGTCACAAAAATTACTAATTAGAAAAGAAAGATATGTTGTGTTAGTCAATTAACAACAGCTCTTGTTCATAAGCAGTCTTTGTGAATCCAGTCTAAGGGTTGGAAGGGATGAGTGTTTACTTCCCTTCAAGCATGTCAAATTTCCCACGATTCTTAAATGATGTCTAGTACAGAACAAGCCCTATAAATACCAGGATTTCCCAGCAAAGGGCTACCTACCTAAATTGGTGATTTCTTCCCAGTTTCCACCCAAGCTCACAAGGGATGAATTAATTTACCACTTACTCACATAATTAATTCTTGCCTACCTTGCTATGTTCTGCTATCAGTATTTGTGTATATTAACTAAATTGCTACTATGCCCATCCTGTCGTACCGAGCTGTACATTATATTACTTATACACAGTACAAATGTAGGCATTTGCGAAAACTAATTGTTTTACCTGCTTTTGTTTTAATCAAAAGAGTGTACACATGTAAAAATATGTTTTCTTCATGTCTATTCCATGTCCAAAACACAATTACACACCATAAGTTTGTACCAAGCTCTCCAAGCTTGGGCACAATACTGCACTGCTTTCGTGGCAAAATTTGAAAGGTAAAGCAACATTGGTAAATTAAGATTTTGCAGCATAGCAAAGGGGTGAAATATTTATAATACTGTTACAAGATACTCACCTGTAATATTACTGCAGCAGCATCTTCCTGTCTCTGCCTCTCCTTTCTCTTCAGTGTCTGTATCTTCCTCCTAGCCATCCATCCTCTTACTGCTGTCTGTAAACAAATTACAGCCGCTTCTCTTCTCTTTAAGAATCTTTTCCTCAGATGGAGCCGAATCTTTTGTTGGATAACTGTCGCTGCTTTGTTCAGTTTCTGCAACGTGAGACATCCATACAATTATTCTTTAACGTCTGTATGGACACATACTTGGTTATGAAATTCCTAATCTTTCACAGAGAGTAATTTATGCAAACAAAGGAATTTACCCTTGCTTGGATTCATCTGTAACTTAGAACTTACCCTTTGTAAACCAGTTACTAACAGGGGTGAAAAAAATGTTTATTTCCCACTGTAGGAAGGAAATAAAATTATTTCCCAGAAAATAAAAAATTTCCCACAACTCTCCCTATAGTTTTATGTACAGAAAAGGGCAATTCCCTTCCATTTGACAAAATTTCCCTCCAGATGCCCAAATTTCCCAGGAAGGAGCTGCCCTGCTTCCCAACTTTTTCCTCACATGGTCACTTACTGGAGCTACTACTACAGCAACGTTTGCAAAGAGCAATCAAACGTCTATTTTAACTTTTCAGTTTTGGCTGTGTACAACAATACAATAACAAGAAACCTATAGCCTCCATAGTGTAGTTGGCAAAGGCAATGCATAAGTTGCATTCAACACACCATAGCCACCCTCCCAAACCTGACCTGGTTAGAACATCAGACTTACAGTCAGGAGGTTGGGAGTTCAAGTTCTGGCCAGGCCATAATGAAGACTTTAAAAACGGAACCTACTGCCATTGTGCTTGGTGCTCAGCATGAGCAATGGAGTAGGGAAGGCAAGCCAGTGAGACAAAGCTGGGAAAAAGGTCATGACTGGCTCGACTTGAACCAACTGGTCAGACACTGGGCAGTAAAACTCTACCTTAATAACTGATCTTAATAGGCCCGTTCAGTAATTTGTTTTGTTGGCTACGCACATGCACATATCTTCCAAATCTTTGGGATAAACAAACTAATCACACACTTACATCAGGAATTCCAAAATTTGAATTTACATGAAAATTTAGCAAAATCATTCCTTTCTCAATCCATCCATAACATAAGGAGGGATCTCAAGTGTGGTTTAGTGCAGTGGATTGTGTCTAAAATTGTCTTTTTGTTGTAAAACTGTGCATTTTAATCTGCCAAAAAGGAGAACTAGATCCCCTTTATTCCTTTGAGTTGGCTAGACAATTAGATAGTGTTGTATGCACGTACTGACAAAAACGGGAAGGCAGTGCACCATGCTGAGCTCTGCTAGTATATCCCCAGCTGTGCTCCCAACTTCCATGGGGCAACAAATTTCATGCCACTAGCATGCCTGATATGAAAGTCAAGCAAAATATCTGCGGACCGACAAATTTCAGAAGTGAGTTAACTGTGCATTTACTTTGATCTATATCTATCATTCCCACCACACAGCTAAGACCCACTCATTCAGAAATAAACTGTCCCATATGTATACACACAGTGTATAAACTTGTTTGTATCTGACAGTTCAGTCGTCATGTTTGTAAGATTCCTGTTTTTATCAGTGACCAAACAACTGAGTCATCAAGCAGGATTATGCTCTTGGTGTTTAATCAAGCTGGAGGGGAATAGGTAGAGTAAACTCAGAGCTGTGAACACGGGTAGTATCAGGCATGAAAACATCATGTCAACAGGTGTCCAGGTATCCAAGGCAACCAAAATTCTGTCACACTACCACATGTTACAAGGAAATTTTCCTGTGGACAAGCACAAAATTTAAGAGCATGAAATGTAATGCCACACATTCAAAACTGGAAGTTGAAGTCAACCAGCTTGTTTTTTCCTGATTTCCAATAAAATCCAGATGTAAAACATCATGTATTTTTTTTTCTCAGTTTAACGTATGACTTAAATCCTCTGAAAAAGCTAGCATGTCTTAAAAATCAGTGGAACTACCATTTCATTTTCCTTAAAGGCATACAATGACTTTATAAATTACCTTCAAATGTTCAGTCTGTTTCCTAAGCTGATAAGCCCTCCAAGCCATTTGAATGGTCCTTACAGCCCTGGTCTCATGACATAGATCCAACAGTCTAGCACACAGGTAGGATGTGTACGTAATCACCACCTGTAAGAAATGTATGTAGCAAATAACATGGTCAAATAGCGATAATGTGCAGCTTTGGTTCAAGGCTCATAACAAGTCATGAATTGAGTCCCTCACTTCAAAAGGGAAATCACTCAGTGACAAAACGAATCACTGGTTCTACTCAAGTCACCGTAAAAATAGTAAATGACTCCACTCAACTGCAAAGTTGAGTAAATTATTACAACTCAGTTGTAGTTACAGTGATAGTGCACGGCACTTGACTGTGATGCATGTTCTTTAGCTGGCAACCTGCCTGAATGACAAAGAGGAGCATGCTAGGATAAAACTCCAATGGCTGGGGTCCAGGGCCTACCTTAGAACCCTTAAGAAGGGGTCCAGGGGGAAAAGCCTTGGATTTTAAGTACTTTCAGCCTTTCAGGTTTGTCTGTAAGACTTTTTGAGTCCTCAAGAGCAGATTGGTTAATTCCAAATCTACAATATCTGCATGCAGTCTGTCAGATTTCAAAACACACCATAACATTGAGGAAACCTGCCGCTTTAATATGCACACATTTACACAAATCCATTTTTCAAGTCCCAAAAAACCCCACTACTTCAAGAAACAAATGAAAACATTGTACATGATCATAATTTGAGTTTCATTGAAAATTAGAACATGACACGGTAAAATCGGAACAGAGTTGGCAGCTCTGTATACTGCAACATAAAAAAGTATGTGCAATTGACCTCGTCAAGACGTACTGTAAATGTAAACCCTTGATGGAATCGTGCATGTATTCCACATTTTGATCATGTGACAACATTTTGGAAGGAACTTGGTCAACTTATGCAGGTGATTTTCTAGAAGTAGCTTTGAATGTTTGATGTTTATTTTCTATAGATCATAGAACAGAACAGACTTTTAGTAAAAGCAAAAAGTTGGAAATATGTTACTGCAGCTTGAAAAAAGACAGGGCTCTATTTGTGTGGTTGTCTAGTCATCCAGGAAAACTTAAGTTCTTTAAAGACAACAACCATAAACTGGTAGTCGGTTTCTACTTAAGAATTAAAATGCAGCTGGCTTTCATCTGATTCAAACTATAGTTTTAAGCTACTGACCTTTTCAAGTTTTATCTTTATATTAAATTTAGTCTCTGTCCCTCAAACATCACATTTCTATTTTGCAAAACAAACAATGCATAAACACACACACTTTGTTGAATTGCTAGCAATAAATAGCACACCTGTACTATTGAAGAAAAATGTTCTGGATAACTAAATTTCCTTCTAGATCACAAAAATTAGTGAAATGAATTCCAAATAATAGTTATAATATAATACTTAAATGCAGACAAAATAAAATAGAAATAGGAATCAAATTATGCATAACCCTGCCTTCTCAGGGTGACAAAAAATTGTCAAACCTTTGCTCAAAGGACAACCATAAATTTTCTAAAAATGGCCATAAACTTCATTTGGAATTCCATATAAGGATTATAATATAACACTTAAATTTCTTATAAGGTAAAATAGAACTAGGAATCAAATATACAGAGACTCACCTTCTCATCTGGTATGGTGCCTGACATATCCATAGATTTTATCATAAATGGTACACCTCCTAGACTTTGTATGGCCTGGTACAGTGCCTTGAAGTTTTGCTGTTCGTTCTTCATCAGCTGATCCAGTGAAGATTCTTTTCCAGTAGCTGTTGAAAAGCAAAAGTTAAATTAATATCCTAGAGAAAACTACCAATTCCTTGTATCAAGCATTTTACACAATCTTGGAACATTCTCTGGTGATATTTCTCCCATTCAGTATGAAATATTTGATGCAATTTAAACATGACACAAAGTATGAGAAACTGAGAAAAGAAAGGGGAAATCAATCAGAAATCATTGAACTTACCATTATCCCTTTCTTGCCTGAATTCTAAATTGAATGGAACTAAAACAGCTCTTTTTTTTCTTGTATTCTTTACCGCATCCCATTAATCAGGTGGGGGTAGCCCACTCCAAAAGTTGTTTCAAAAGCCCTTGAGAAATTTTTCAAACATGAAAGATTCACATACCAGGCCATTGCCCATATAACCAATGGACCTCTAAATTTATTTAACTTTTTACAAAAATTATATTCTACAAGAAAACAGTTTTGGAACTTGTTAAATATGAATTTCATTTCCAAATGTCCTCTCTCTAAGTTTGAGATCCTCCCCTTTGACCCTCAACCTGTCCTGAGCTGTAGACCCCACACCCCAGAAAGTTTCAGGATCACTGCTCTTAAGGTAAAGGTATAACATTCCAGGAGCCGACTCTTGCAATTTTCATGAGAGAATTGTTTAACTAAGGGCCGAAGAAACAAAATCAAATCTTACTTGGACTAAATGACCTTGTCCATGTTCCATCAAAGCTATCATTCTCATTCTCGTTGCTAGATTCATCTTTTTGATTCTCTGTCTGAGTGGTGGTGTTATTGATAGATGAGAGAGGGAGTAGTTCAGGATGGTAGTGATGAACCAAGTAACATAGGACTCTACCATCACAGAAAGAAACCGTGAAGTTTTCAACCTGAAAGTGATACAACCAAATACAAATGGTTTGAAAATAAGACAAGTAATAGAAGTATTGGTCTATTCGTTCATACTCTGTCAACCCCACTGTCAGCCTGGGGGAGGGGTTTAAGGGTGGGAAGGGGGAAGGGTCCTCTCTCAAAAAACTTGAAATAAGGATGGGACTGTCAGTCTGGAGAAAGGGTTTAAGAGGGGGAGGGTCCCCCTCTCAAAAAAACTTTTGAAATACGGATGAGGCCTATGGGCTATTTTTTTCTTATTTTTAAGCACACTAATGCAACAAAAATTACATGGCTAAATTTTTTTTGTCTAGCAAAATGGGACTTCCTGAAGTTTGCTCAAGACTTACAACTTCATGAACTTTTAAATCTTTAAAGAAAGATCAAAAAGTCTCCAACCAGGACTAAAAAACAAATCTCACTTTTCCAGAAGTTAAATTCCCAGAGTTGTTTACATGCTATTTGCTAGATGAGATGAAATTGTTCCAAGTGTCAGAATTCCACCCAAATGCCACTGAAAGATACCAGCTTCACAGTCTACACAGAAAGTTCAACTCACATAGAGTATTTTTTCTTTTGTCACACACCTTACACAAATCCTGTAACTTCCTTGACTGCCAGGCTAAAACAGTTACCATATAGTGAAATACCTATACCTAGCTGAGTAGCAGCTGGCGAACCTACACGACGACTGTTGATTTTTTGCACATCAGCAGACGTAGCTAACAAATCATGACATCACATGAAAATACTCTTTGATGAGTAAAATGCAACCAAATCCTAACACCACTCATGCAGCCTACTTAGCAAGCTACTAACCTGTACAGAGTAGTAAGCACAAACTGCTTGACACCATTTCAACAGCAGACTAAGTTTGCCACTCTTGAAGTATACATTGGTAACTTCCTGGCCATGACCGGCTGATTTGTAAGATGACAAAATTTTGACCGCATCTAATTTTCTCTTCAGTTTAAGATTATTCCACAGAAATGTTGTTTCTTCTTTTAGCTGTGCTTCATCCAGCATAGTCTCCACCTACAGACAATGTAACAAAGATATGTATAAAAGTGGAACATTGAGTTAGTTCATGCAGTTGACCAAATTTTTTAAAACAGGTCTGTGAAATTTTCTTTACATATATATATATTTAAATGGCAAATGGTAAAACTTAGACAATTCCCAAATCCATCAAACAAATAGCTGCTTCTGGGGGGTACTTAATGATTCAATTCTGATATTGAAATTTGGCCAGCTGACACTCTTTCAAATTATGCACAAAACCGCTACATGTCAGGAAAACAAAAAATCGAAATTCCCAACTTTTTGCATAGCCATTGATTGTCAAACTCATTTACTTATGCAAAGAAAATAATTGATTTCATCTTTTCTTTCCTTGACTTTTCATCCTTACTGTTGACATCTTTGCTTAATAACATTCTCTTCACAGGCAAAAACATCAGCAATCTGGCAAGCTTTTTGCAGGCAGATGTTGGTATTTGGAAAAAAAAAAAATGACTGGTTTTGTACATGGAATCATGTATGCCATGCAGGAAATTCGGTTTGCTCACAAGAAAAATACACATTTTACAGGCACTGCTTCATACCAACTTAACAACAGTGGTATTTATTTTCTAAATGAACATGTAAGAGAAAAATCATCTTTCTACCCCACCTTCCAGACAAAATTTTTGCGATCTGATGCAAAGTATTGAAGCCAGTTGGGATCACGCCAAATAGGTGGCTTCTCAAGGTCACAAGTAGTGCTTGAGATCTCGCAAGAGGTGGATACTAAATGGAGAGTCATATTGAAGCTGCCGTTTCAAATTATGTTTATAAAATTGAAATTGTCTACTGTGAATGCAGACACAAAACAATTTTTAAGTGAGTTTGACACCTTAGCACCTAATGTAGGTCCAAGTGCTTCTCTTTAAGAGGGTCCAGGGTTCGATTTCCAGGCCGGGTCGTAAGAAAGATTGTAAAAATAAAACCTGTTGCCATGAAGGAGATGCTTCCAAAAGCAGTGAAGGATAAAAATCCAGTGACCTTTCAACTGTAATAAAAGGACACTGTTGACACTAAAATGGACATTTGCTGAGACATTAAACCCTATCTAACCTCACACAAAGTATAATACAGGTCAACAGTGACTCCAAGGAATAACTTAGGGTTCAAAATTTGCAGAGCAATTTGGGGTTTGCTGGGTTCCTTTATCACAAAATCATTATAATCTCATATATTTTAGATAAAAAATCTGCTACACAGTTTTGAATTTGTACAGCAACTTGTCCATTCTGTGTAGCAAAATGAGATGCAATACTAGTATGAAATACCGGATTAATTATTTTCTGGACTCACCTTAAATGAGAAGATAATACTCCATAGAAGTTGAAGAGTTTTCTCTCTATGACCTTCAACGATGGATTTAGCATCAACACCACAACCTGAAAAAAACAGGGACATTCACATAGTATATACAAGAATTCAAAAATAAACAAACATGATTGCATTAAAGATAGAACACTTGCTTTTAGTTGAAGATTTGTAAAAAGTTAACAGAATTTTTGAAAGGATCATTAAACCTAGCAAACGGATTATGACTGTGAACCAAGCGTTCTCCTGATTGCTGCAACTAAGCACAGTCCGTACAAATTCAAATCAGCAAAATCCCATCACTTTCAAGGATTTTGACCAATATTTCCACAACCTTTTATAACAGTCATCCCATACCTTAATCTTTTTTCCACAAATTAATGCATCTCAACATTACATTGAGAAAGTTGGTGCAACAAGTCTACTTCTAAAATTCCCTGACTTTTTCAGAATTTATTGAATTATTTCTTAATTTCACCCAGACCTGGAAACTCAAACTGCAGTTTACCCGAATTTCCAGGACCTGTACCAACCCTGCTGTATACAATTGATCAAACTCATCTTTAAGGGTTTTCTGGGTGTGAAAATGCAGAGTTGTAACAAGTCATCCAATTTTGGAGTCAAGTGGAGTCATAAATTTACTACTTTTAATGAGACTCAAATGAGTCCCTGATTCCAGTATTTCCTTTTTGAAAATTGGTGACCTGGGTCATGATTCATAACAAATCTCATAAAATGCATTAGCACATTCCCATTATGCATGAAATTCCTTGTAGAATAATGTTTCTCAGACTTCAAATATCTCCAAATAAAGATCATTATTTTGAAATTCATGTACTAACCTGCTGGTTTTTAAAACAACTGAACAGTGATCACCACTTCCCTCCTCAATTTTGCCCTTGATTAGGAGTCACTGAACTATTTTACACTGGAACCTATGTCTTATTATATCTTTGTAGAACCCATATGCCAGCACCCTCCAATCTGCCAGGCAGCTACATTGGTATTACTTGTACTCAGACCTATTCCCAAATAGCAATTACAATGGATTGTGGAATAGAGTTTTGGTGTGTGTCAATTTTCACCACAGTAAAATACCATTGACAATGACAACACACACCAAAACTCTATCCCACAATTCTTTGTAATTGCTATTTGGAAACAGGTCTATTATGCATCTGCTGTAGCCTGCTAGTTGCAGGATATTATTGATCATGTGACAACTCACCTGACAGGTCTGTACACTGTGATAGCGCACTCAATGCTACCTGCACATTGTGTATCTTCTGCAGTCTACTGATTGCAGGACATCGTAGGTCATGTGATAACAACCAGTTCTTGGTCAGCAGTTCTGTAACTCTCCTGAAAACAACCAAAATCTGAGTAATTGGGACAGTGGTGTTCAACATTTCATTAACACACAAACAGAAACATGGAATGCTATGTCACATAATGAAGTAAAATCATTTTATGTTAAGAATAAAGTACATTTTTACTTTAACATCTGATCCCTATTTTGCTCCGAATTAAGATTTCAGCAGAAAGTAATGTCTGTAGCAGTACTACATCTGCTTTGCCATGTCTTAAAGGCACCTTAAAATTGTCTACAAGTTTAAAAATATATATTTTAGAGATTGCAAAACAATTTGTTCATCTTATCCCTCAACCTACTTTACCATTAATTATCTCTCAAACTATTGTACCATTAACTATCATAGATTTTTCCGTTGTTAGGACATCAAATGTTAAAATTTACTTCCTTAAATAAAAACAGCCACTTGCACAGTAACTTGTGATGTTTTTGTTGCATAACTCACACGAAATGTTTTGTATTCTTTTGAGTGTTTATATGAACATCCTGTTTTTTCCCATGGCATTTTGTACAGAGAGGATTTGCATAATCTAGTCAACTTAAAGCTGTAAGAGTGTAGTCCCAATTTGTCACAAGATGCATTAACTTTCGCAGAAACAAAGAAATACAAAGACTGTAATTTGTGTAGTACAACAATAACATCACAACATATTGCACAATATCTACCATTTAAAATTGAGTGAATAAACTTCAACCTTTTATATCTCTTCTCAGGAAATGTCCTGTGAAGATGGGAGTATATCTAGTTGGACCATTTGGCATTTGGATTCATTATTCATGATTTGCAATATGTTATTTTTGTAATTCCAGACTTGAAATGCACTTTGATCATTCATGCTTTTATGACTGAAAAGTAAAAACACAACATACACAAGACGAACTCCATCTCTCAAGTCCTTAGCCAGGTTGACTACTGCAAAATCGTATTCATCCAATGCCTTCTGGGTATGAGTAACACTGAATCCAATATAGTTTAGATGCCGGGTAATGTCGCCCTCGCCCTTCAGGTACAGGCGGGAGAATTCAAGTAGCAAATCCCGGCTGGACTAAAAAGAAAAGTTCAAGAATTTCAAAATGCACTCCAATTGTTCTACCAACAAAGATCAACCACAGTCCCATAACGAAATTCTATCTAATTTGAAGGGAAGAGAAATACCGGAGAGAGTAGTCTACATAATGGCTAAGTTAGTTAGTTAGTTGGATGGAGTTTTACAGCCCAGTTTCCAACCTATTGGTTCAAGTCAAGCCGGCCACAGCCTTTTTTCCAGTTGTGGCTCACTGGCTTATTTTCCCTACTCCATTGCTTATGTGGAAAATCACGCACAATTGCAGTGTAGGTTCCATTTTTAAGAGTCTTTGGTATGACTCCACCTGGGAATAGAACCAAGGCCTTCCACGTGAGAGGCAAATGCTCTTACGTTATACCAAACACGTGGTCTACAAAATGGCTAAATGAGATTAGCAATCTAAAGGTTCCTTTTTGAGTACTGTCAGCTTCTTCACATAACTTTGAGTCCATACACCCCATTCCAAATTGCACACAAAAAACACACAAAGAACTGTGGAAAAAAATCTTGGTATGCATTTTTTTTTTTTTTGCTACAATAAAATGCCATTGACAAAAGTAATGCATGCAAAAAACCTTTCCCACAATTCTTTGTAATGTTCTGCTATTTGGAAAAGGTTAAATGGAAAAGAAACAGTACCTCAAGCTGCTTCTTTCCATCCAGTTAGATAGTCAGATGAAGTTCTATGGCTCAGTTACTAACCAATTGGTTAAAATCCAGCCAGCCACAGCCTTTTTTCAGTTGTGGCTCACTGGCTGGTTGTCTTTCCTTCTCCTTCATTGCCTATGCTGAACACCAAGCACAATGTGTGTAGGTTCCATTTTTAAAGTCTTTGGTATGACCCGGCCAGGACTTGGGCTCCCAACCTCCTGACTGCAAGTCTGATGCTCTAACCACTTTCCATCCAGGGTTAAATGAGTACATGAGAGGTACTGTAATGAAAATTTTCATGATGTGCAGTGTATACCAGCACTGAAAACAGGAGGAATCATCTCTATTCAGTAATTAGTTCTTACCTAAATAGAGCCACAGAGGAAAGCGTGTAACATTGTCAAATTGATGACCAAATACACACGAATCTGGACAGTCAAGTGATGGTCTGATCTTAGTCAGACGTACATGGGGTCCATTACCCATGATGAAACGGTCCCTTTTACTTTTTGTTAAATCTTTCTTCTCTGCCTGATTAACTCTTATTGCTTCAGGGAGGAAAAGAAGCTCACCACATGCACACTTGATATAATCAAGTTTCACATCTGATAAACTGATTGACAGTAACAGATGTATTAAAATGCACAAAAAGTTGCGAAACATTTGGGGTTTACCAACAGGTCAGACAAGCATGTGTTAATTGCTTTTGATGCAGTGTGAACACAATGAAAGCATATCTCATTTGAGGGCAAAGGTCATGTTACAAACTAGGACATCAGTTAAACCCCACACCACCTTTGATCTACTAGGGTGTCTATGTTGAATTTTCACGAAGTAATGTCACAGCATGTTTAGTCTTTCAATTTCCTTACTAACCTGTATCATGGATGGTTGTACACTGAATTGTATCTTGATTTGCTCAATTTCACTAAATGTGAGGATCTGAAATTCATTTAGACAATAAATGAAGACAATTGAAGGCTGATGGACCCCACTAATGGCTGTCTACAGTCACGAAACAAGCTCTGATCAGATGCTTCTATTGACTTTGGATGAGATCCCTCACTAACAAGTCAAAATGGATAATAAAACATATCTTTAAACTGGATGAAGGGAACATGTGAAAAACCATCAATAAACTCAACCCCATCCAGACACAATCTCAGTTTACTGCTTGAGGGTGAGTATACAGTTAAGCATATCCAATTGTAATCAAAACACTCTCAGTAGAGTACGAGTGGTTTAATGTGAAATACAATACTCTACATTTTATTTTTTTTTTTGTAAATTTGCTGTCAATCAAACAGCTGTGCCAATTACGAATATCTGTACACTACAAAAACTGTAGTTTGTGGTGAGAATTGACTGCCTTAAACATGGATTACTTACCTTATACTGAGCATCTTTACAAAACAAGCAAGGGTCATGGTCAATGAGTCTGGTCAATTTAGCTTTGTCCAGGAAGAATACTAGAAGAAGAAACTTCTTCAAAGTAAACTTTGCCAAAGCTTCTTCATAACCTGGAAAAAGAGTGTAAAACAAAAAGGATACATTGAAGATATGTGAAGGTTGAAGCACTGGTAAACTGTGTGTCCAACTGCATGCTTATCCAACAAACAGGGCAACACACAGGACTGTGCTGTACTTTACTTAAAGGGGAAGTTTAAGCAAAAATTTAGTTTTGATATGTGAAAGGAGAACCAAATCTACACAGTGTAGTGAAATTTCCATTCAAGTAGGGCATGTATTTTTCGAGATATCAGTCAATCAGTTTATGTTCCAAAGTGAGTTTGAGAGCAGCAGAGGTTTCATCACTTCCTCACATTGCTTGCCTCTAGTTCATCTTTTTGTTGAAAATGTGACAACTTAACTTGCTCGATCATGTATTGAGAACCACACATTGGATTTCAATGCAAATTCCACCAAAATGCTAGGAATGTTTGTCCTCAGACATGGCAGTTATTAATAACTAGTTTCGACTTCACTTAGAATTAGAGTATCCTAAAGAAGAAGATGGTTTGATAGGAATTTGACTGATGAATACTTTAAATATTCCTAGAATATTAGTGCTGTGACAATGATGCTTAAAGGTAGTGTGACATGTCAGCAAAAAGCCCTGAATTTACTTGGTAGTTAAGCAAGGTCTCCTAAGGAAGAATCCATTGGAATTATGTAAATATCTTATACCGTTCTCAAGTTATACCTCATCAACGTTTGAATTTTTGCGAAGCAACTTGTTGGTTATGCAAAAATAGTGATGCTGAGTGTTGCACAGTGTTGACATTTCTTTTGTTAGCCCTATATTTATTACCTCTTAATTTCTCATCAGATTGTTTATGGTTTGGTCATTGATACTAATGATTTTCAAGGACACAATTCAAACTTTCAAAATAAATTCAGGAAATACTTATGTTACAACTGACCTTGAAATAAAGATTGCAAAAACAAAGGATAACATTAGCCATATACTGCATGTCCCTCCCATGACATCACAAAATTTACATATTGAGCTCATATTTCTGCATGATTAAGTGCAAACCAGAAAGAAACCTGTAAAATGGCCAATTTTTAACCGGTTTTGATGGCAATTGCGGCAATTTTCTTGGTTTTTAATACTTTTTATATCAAATACCCGACTTTGTCATTTTGGTGTCACACTTCCTTTAAGAATGCAACAAAGACACTCCATTAGACCAAAGGCAGTGTGGGGTGTAACGTGAATCTGAGTTTGTTACATGATGTGTGCCCTCAAAAGATTTATGCCTTTATTGTGCTAACACTGCATGCAAAGCAATTAATACATACTAGACTGGCCTGTAAGCTAACCCCAAATGTTACATTTACTTTTTTGGTATTTTGGTTTATCTTATACTGTCAATCAATTGGTCACATGTGAAACCTGACTGTATCATCAACTGTGTATGCAGTGTGCTTCATTTCCTCCTTGAGGCAATAAGATGTATTCAGGTAGAAAATTGATGATGTTGCAAAGACTATGAAGGGAAGATTCATCATGTCATCAAAATGATTTGACTTAAGCTTGTTTTCTCAGGACTAATGTGAACCACAGCCAAGTGCACTATATAAGCAACAAATACTTTCAAGATCTGGCCAGTTCCATCTAATGGTGATGCCTCTTGGGACAGCATTTAACAAAAGGGCTGACAAAAGCTCAGAACTTGCACGCCATGATTGAAGTATCTCACAGGATTCTAGAGAAAATGAATTGCAGGCTACAGTCCCTTGCAAACAAGTTACGACTTACAATTAGGCTAACACTTAACTCCCAACTGGGAAGACATTTTTCAGATCTTAGGCAGTTGTAAAAAAGGCAAGTGTAAATGCTTATGAGGGCAAAAAGCCTAAGTTTTCTTACGACATTGACACACAAAATTTCAACCTATAATTCTATTTCTGAAGGGATTATTCAAGGGAATCAGAACACCATCCCCACCCCAATACCCCTATATTGTGGAATATAATATAGTCAGTACTTTGAGGAGAAACCTGGGAATACAGGGTATGCAAATGATTGCATGGTCCTACCTGGTCCAAACAGTGCTGGTACTGTAGGATGTGCATATGATGCAGCGATGTCCGGGTTGCCAAGCAACCTAGTAACAATGAAGCGTGACAATCCGACAATGTCACTGTTGTCTTCAACGGGGAGCAGCTCTCCGTACGTAGTCTGTCAAAGAAGATACAGGATGCAAAATACAAATTTACTGTACATAAATGTTCTGTAGTTAATCAATTCCCTTTAGGCTCATATGACACACAATGTACAGAATGAAATGCATGCCTTGAATTGTGAGGCATGCAAGTGCACGCCTTCACCTTCTTCACATCACTGTGAGGAGTGTGATTTTTTGAAAACCTAGATAAAGAATGCCAGCACATATAAATTTATTCAAGTTTAATTAAACACCAACTACAGTACTGTACCACACTCTAGTGATTGGGGGTATACCAGTGCTTATGTCAATACCGGTACTGGAGGTACAGGTAATAAAAATACCGAAGATATTTGGTGTGTTACTAATACCGGTCGGGAACTAGAACAGCAGTGCTGTTGTAGCTCACACATTCTCTCTTGTCTGTAAAAAATAGCAACTCAAAGAACCAACTTTTATTACTTCTTCATCTGTTTCCACAAAACCTCCTTACCTTAACAATGGTAAATAACAGGTACAAAAAGACCAAAGAACTCAAAACCCTACTGCAAAATCACAATGTATGCTAAAAAGTACCCCTCCCTCTTTCAAAAAGTGCAAACTTTTACATCAGAAAGAAAACAACCTAGTTGACAGATCTACAAATACTACTGCGAAAGTTTGTAAAATCAGGAAAACCTGTTGGGCTATACAAACTTAATTAGGAGCATTTTGGAAAAAATTCTAAATATGTAGAATGTATCAAGCATATTTTAAAGTACTGCAAAGTACATTTAGTTTCTCCTATAACTCCATAAGAAACACTGCGTGAATTTGCACTGGTTAAATAAAAACATGCATTGCTCCTCAAATGGCTCTCCTACTGCACTTGAACTCAAAGAGTTATCACAATTACTTGCCTTGACCAACTTAATTGATCTAGAAACAGAACAGATGTCCCCACCACAAGCCTATTTCCTTTCTTGTAGGCTACACTTGACCACAGAATTGCTCCCAATTTTGTGTGTCAAGTATCCCTAGCTGCTCAGTCCATGAAGCTCTCTTCACAATACAGTGCTATTATCCCAAGACATTGTGATTGCAGAAACCACTGATCCGTGTCCACAGGTGAGTCAGACATCAAACAACAATCTGCTTACGAGGCATTTGCAAGACAGCAATTGAACACACAACCAAGTATGCTACAGTCAGCACAATGAAAAAACAGCTAACTGTTAAGCAGGCACAATGAACTCTGCTCTACATAAATAGCTAAAAAATTATGCTTAACACTCCTACATTGGAATGAAAGTAGGTGGGTTATAATGCTGTACTGACAAACAATCATGTACCAAAATTTCAGAACCAAATCTCCACAAATGGAAAGGGAGAAGGCTTTTGTTAAAAAGTTGACGCCATCTGGCCCATTTTATAACCTCACACATGTACTGTGTACATGTGTGAGCTAAAAATACCGGTACTTGAAAAAATTACCCGTACTCATTACAGTATATCCGTTGACAAAAGTAAGTGTTAGGATTTGTGGATGATTAAAATATTTACACAAACATGTAGAGCAGAGGTTCCTTCACAGTAATTAACCCAATCAAACACCCAGATGCATTAATGTGCAGGATAACATGGGTGCCATGCGTGGATTAGGTTCCTTCGCACCTGACTTCCCTACCCTGGAGTTGAAAACCAGTACGCCTCAATACCGGTTCTGTATGTTTAACAATAGCAGGACCAATATTTTGACAGTACCGCCCAACCTTTCCACACTCCTTGATTACTTGAGTATGATTTGTAGCATACCTTGAAAATCTTAAACCCATGGCCACCAAATGCAAGTATCAACAGAAAAAAAAACCAAAAGAGCACTAAAGCAGTTAGTAGAAGGGCTCCAAATGGCCAATTCCATTTTTGTAACAAATTGAATTATATGTGTCCCTATTGCCAGAGGGGGAATTGTCTAGCCAAGTCGAACGAAAACAGGGGTTTCACTTATACTCTACAGCCGAATAGAATGCAATTTTTGCACCCTAAAGACAATTTACACATAATCCACTGCACAAAACCACACTTGAGATCCCTCCTTATGTTATGGATGGATTAAGAAAGAATGATTTCACCAAATTTTCATGTAAACTCAAATTTTGGAATGTGTGTTGTAGTGCGGGGTTGGTTTGTTTATCCTGACAATTTGGAGGATATGCGCACATGCTGTTTCTTTTGGGGTAAAAAAGTTGATTTTCTAACCTCAGTAATCTATTGTTCAAGTGAGGTATATCAAGTTTCCAAAACCACTGCTGGATGTCTATTATTATCACTTCACCGAGCTTCTTGTCCACTTAGGTTGCAAAAAATTACATTGTACTGTACTTTGGGCAGGATTGTAATCAAACCCCCTCTGCATGCTCTGCATACTGTGGCTAGGGTTTCTTGACTTGGATTAAATGTCTTTGCATGGAGTATTACTGTCTGTCAATCATCAAATTGTGTTATTGGGCAAGGAAGGAAGTCAAGTGTATATTTTTACTGTAACCAATTCATCATTCATATACATAGCCACCAAAATGAACTACCCAACTGGATTATTGGTTGGAGCACGAAATGGTGGGACACAGCAAGGGTTACACAACCCGAGCTCAGCAAATACTATACAACATTCCCTTGTTGTCATGCTGTACAAGCATACAACATTAAACATAACATAAAGTGTCTAGCAAAAAGAAAATTGCAGTCTCACCACCAATTTACACACTGATAAATATGAAAATTTTTACATCAAAAAGCAACACAGACACAATCCACTACACAAAACCACACTCAAGATTCTTCCTGATGTTATAAATGGACTAAGAAAAGAGAAGTTCACCCAATTTTCTTACAAAAGGCAAAGGGTATGAAAAGCTGGATCAATTGCTGGAGAGAGGGGTGGGCCATCAATACACAAAATTTTTTCACAATCCTAAAAAACACTGACAGATGAACAATTTTAAAAAAGCATGCTCTATATTATTTACCTCCAAACCAATCCGAAGCCAGAGAGGATTATAAGATAGAATCATCATGAGTATGTTCTGTTTCATTCCTGCAAAATAAACACAAAGGCATTACTCAAAATATTTCATGATTTTTACTAAAATGGTATGCCAGGACTTGCCCCCAACTTCCAATGTTCCATTGAGCTTGTTTGAAAATGCACTTGCCTATCTGGCTGGGATATTAACCAAGGACTTAGCCCAACTGATTTTTTTTCCCTTGTCCAGACTGTCACAGAGATGTACGTGAAGCAGAGGTTGTTCCTGAAATATTGTTACCCAGGGATGTTGTCCCGAGGGAGGGGTCTTTCCCCTTTGAGAAAACATATCATATTAGGAGTAAAAAAAAAAGTGCAAGCTCTCCCTGTCCTTGGTCAACTATCGTGACCAGGGCAAAATTTTTCATCCAGCAAAGTAGACTTTATTAGAATTATGCTCATTTCTTCCAATTTTCTGAAAGTCTTACATTTTTGTCATGGGTAAAGGGAATTTCTTGTAGCTAATGACATCAGACGGAATTTCCAAAAGAAGTGCAAAAATCATTGCCACTGATCTGATACACTTGGGCGGCAAAAAATCTGAAGCAACGCCATCATAACTGGTTCCCAAATTGCAAAGAAATTTAGTCTTAAGGGACACAGATGTCAGTAGCTGGGTGATAAAATTTTGATCGCAGTGTAAATTTACCAGTACAGGAAGAAGAGCAAGAGAACCTGTGCAGGAGGGAATCAAAAACAAAACCACACAAACTTGTGCAACACTTCAAAAGGAGTATTGCTGGGTAGCAATATGCTGTCAAAGACACTTTACCAGCAGTAACAGAAAAAAGGTGAAATCATTGCTGCACCCTGTCAAACACAGTCATTTTGTTTTTAATGATCGAGAAGCACAAAACATAATGGCTCATTAGAGACCCTGTACCAGAGTAAGCACAGGTGACTACTGGCCAGATTTGTATTGATCTCTTTTCAAACCTGTGTCCAAATGTATACTAGAATTCATAATCCCCATTCGACAGACATGAGTGCACCCCAATTTTAAATCACTTTCCCAAAGACTGGAAAGGTACCTTGTTCTGCCCACTACTGCTTGACAGCTGAAGAGAGCAAGATTGGATCTGACAACTGCCTGAAATTGACAATTAGATTCTTTTCCTGTTTAAATCTGTTATGCCAACTGGTTTCCAGGCTTCAACAGGAGCTTTTTCTGATTAAGATACTGTTCCTTACCCAGGTCAGCATGGATCTTCCTGTCAGTTCTGACACTGAGCCCTCTGTTCTCAACCAAGGCTTCTAGCTTTTGGATGACCCACACGACTGGCTCACTCTGGAACAGCAAACATGATGCTCGCCTCAACTGGTTCAAACGACGTCTGGCTGTGTAGGCTCTCAAAGATAACACTTCCTTGGTGGGAGCTCGTCTTATTGAAGTTGATGATGAAGACACTGCTAACATACTTGCTTCAACTGTACAGGAAAGAAACAAATGCACTGTCATTATTCAGACCTTGACCTTAATGTATTTTGTGTGTGCTACAAATAACACTCCTCAGGAAATGTAAGAGTGTGGTAAGTGTATCATTTTTTTAAATTGAACAGATCTCTTTGTCTACAGCCCCCACCAAACCAAATGAAACAATGCCCTCCAAAACAAATTCTATATGATATTGCCTTCTGTCTCTCATGCTGGTCCCTTTCCCCCCTTCCCCCACTTCAATAATGCCTGGGAGAGACTGGCCAGCACTGTGTACATAAAGTATAAAACCATTGAAAAAGGGGAAGGGGATTTGTTTCATTTACTTTTGGTGGAGATTTTAGGTGTTCAAAACAAAAAAAAAAACACTCCTTGCAGTGATTGGAGGCAACTAGTGATGTGTATTAGCATTGGCACATTCCCTCAAAATTCAAAGCCTGATTATCTTTCATTCATGGTTTTACAGCCATGGAGAACAGACTTTTAGTAAAAAACAACGGGGAAGCAGCTTAGGTGCTGCACTGACAATGATAGTAAACATTTCATGCCCAGGGTCCATGGCAACATTGCCAACATTGAGGGTTGAGGGCAGAGATTTAGTATATTTCCATTTTCCAACACTTTAAATGCCTCTCCATACTTTCGTATATGTAATATACTCTTTGTGAAAAGTAAAGAGTATGTTAAAAGAACTTTAAATAAGAAACACAACTCAATGTCTGAAAACTTATTGGCAGTCTGTGAGGTGTAATAAATAGTTTTTGCCAGTCAGCAAACTTGTTGTCTCAGTTCAACTGACGGGTGCCAACCAGCATACAGAAGCTATATACCAATATTGTAAGTTATGGCACACAAAATGGACCTGTTGTTGTTATAGCTGTTAAGTGCAAACATCAAGAAACCTCTGCAAAAACCCAAAAATCTTACCTCAGGTCTGGTTGCAACTTGTACAAAAGAAGATGCAGTTCATTAGTCACAAATTTTTTGAGCACACCAGATGCTTTGCTATGCTTGGCAAGGAGGTTTAACCTTTTCCTAGCAATAGCTTCCGGGTGCAAAATTTTCAGGATATGAGCTGTTCAGAGCAGGCGAGGAGGTCATCTATGGCAAGTAGTCTGTCCCCTACTATGGCCTACAAAATGCACCGAAGAACCTTATTGCTTGGGATGTCAGGGCCATAAAACTAAGCTAGCCCATCCACCGTTGGTCCCCTGCCTGTATTGAGAGACGACTTAAGGGAAGGACTTGCATCACATTGAACTGTAGTTGAAACTGAACTTGAACATATAACTTGCTTGAGACCATATTTTAACATAACATTTTAACTAGTTGACAATATATAACACATTCATGTTGATGTGTCAGTAAAATCAATTTAACTAACCCAGGAATTACCTCAGGGTAAGGAATAAAAAGTTAAAACGATTTTATAATGACAAAAAATAGAGAATAAAAGTATCCTAGAATTTCTTTCTCACTTTTTGTTCCTTTTACAGAGGGATTCCTATTTCCAACATCTTCAGGAGTCAAGACATAATTCAACCATTGCACGAAACCACGTTCTTGCTTGTCAACCCATCGTTCATCGTAAAACATGTTCTTGGCAGCAAACGGCATAGGATGACGTGGTAGAGCTGAAGGTTTCCAAAAATAGAGAAAAAAAAATTTTGGTTAAAAGCCCTAAAATAGCACAAAATTCTTACGTGCATGAGAAAAATAATGAAGGTGGACCTACCTTTATCCTTCATTGTGTGCCATTCAAAAAAATGAAATTAAATTATAAACATAGCTCTTACATGTCTCAGGTCTCTTCACCTGCCAACTCCCTCCCCCCCAAAAAATACATATATATTTTACTGCAAAATTTTGAAAGTTGTTTTGACTCTTGAAGGTCACTTCTGAGGTTGCACAACTATCTCTCCACAAGTTGTTCCGACGTCTCTTAACTGACATGGCCACTAGAATGCAAGTCCTATATGTAGCATACAAAATACAAAAATTAAGCCTTCAGCTGAAAAAATGTATTTTGTGGCACTTGAATAGTCTCCATGCATGTGATTTTTGTCTATCTTGTTTTCAATGAACCAAGTTTTTTTTCATCCTTTTCTTATTGTCCCTCCCTTAAGTTCAAGGTCCCTCATCTCTGGCTAAAGGCTTCCTGTACTCCACACTACCATGAAGTGCTGCTGTTGCTTACCTGTTCTAGCTGGTTTTACAAGGTTCAGCTTTGCCATTGGCACACCCTTCATTGTCCTCTTCACCTTTGGTTTGGCCCTGGGTGCCTGAGACACAGAACTGTTGGTAGCTGAAGCTCTGCGGAGTGCCACGATTCTGTTAAGACTCAAAGAACTCTTCCTACCTCTACTGGTAGCATTCCTATCTGAGAATGATTGTTTATCAGCCAGCCTCTGTTTCTTGATACCTTTGTCTTCCCCAATACCAGTATCTTCAACAACCCTTTTACTTCTCTTGCTATGATTGACACCGGTCTGTCCAGGAGGGATGTCATCATCCAAAGGAATAAACACCAACCCTTTCTTTTCTACCTTCTTCTCCACCTTAGTGACATCATCCATGACACCATCAGTAGCTGGTTTTTCTCCTGGCTCTTTGATACTAGCCAGACTATTTTCTTCCAAACCAACATCAACTGCGGGTTTCTCCTCCACAACACCGAATGGCAATCTCTCCCCTCTATGAGCATCAACACCACTGCCACCACCATCAGATCCTTCTACCGCTGCAACATCATCCCTACTTTCTCCAGGGAAATCCCCTCCATCTCCCTCTGTGTCATCCTGCTCTACCATACTCCCTTCTGACACCAGAATTACCTCACTACCAGTAACATTTTCTTCATCATCTTCTCCTTTCTCATATTTCTTCTCTCCTGTTTCCCCATCCTCCTCCTTCTCCTCCTCAACAAATTTCTCATCCAATTTGTCACTGTCTTCATCTCCCACACTCCTATTGTCTACCAGTCTTGATATTTTGTGCCCTTCTACATTTATGTCATGTTCATCCCCATTTTCTTCCAATTCTTCATTTTTGTCTTCCTGCCTCCCATCCCTGTCTTTCATGACTGTTGTTTTCCTGTTACAGCTGTCATTCTCTGAATCTTCAGTGAGACTCTTCTCCACATCTCCAACCATCTCCATTTCCCCTTCCTTGCTATCCTTTTCTTCAGTTTTCCTTTCTGAAAAATCTGCAGTGTCTTCAACATTGATTGTTGCATCATCAACAACATCAGTGGATTCACCAACATTGTCACTATCACAACCCGAACTGAGAGCAGTGTTAGTAACAATGATATCAACATCAACAGCTTTCATAGTGCTTGTGAAATCATTGGATGTACCAACAATATCATCACTATCTGTGATAGTGCTAGAAACAGTGTTCTCAGGAATATCATCAACTACAGCTTGCTCACTACATGCTTTATCATCTACACTATTAAGATGGGTACTATCATTATTAGTATCAAATGCAGTGTCTTCAACAATGCCAACATCATCATCATTAGCATTTGGAGCATCAGTGACAACATTGAGAGTTTCAAGTGAATCATCTGTTAAGTCACTAGAATCATGTCTCTTAGCATCTTTATCACTCTCTGGGGATTTCAACATCTCTCTCTCAACTTCACTATGATCTTCCGGGTCTGTAAATAGTGTCCTCTTCGAAAATTCCTTTATGCCATCGCCACTAAGACGCTCGGACTGGTGCACTTTAATTTCCGTTCCTTTCAGTATCTTACTGACATTTTTATTACTTGGATTTCCACATTTAGGGTTGGTACCATTTACATTCCTGTCAAATTTCTTGGACTTCAAGAGAGGCGACATGCCCTCACAAACCAACAAGGTCTCCCTGGCAACATTCTCTATAAGGACATTTTTGATTGGTTCAGTTGCCCCAGACAACTCCTCCAGAACCTGTGAAGTTGTTTTTTCATCAAAGCAACCTACATTTTCCTGAGACTGAATTTCAATTCTTGTTAGACTCCTCCCTCTATCTCCTCTCCGAATGTTACCTGTTTCATTTCCATTGGTTTTTGCAGCTAATGGTGTACTTCTGCGACTTCCAGTTCGTCTATCTACAACATACTTCTCTGTCTTGGTAGTGGGTTTCTGAATGACTTTGTTCTCTTTTCCTGCACCATTAGATGATGCCTGTGTTGACTGCCTTTTTATTCTCAGATTGCTTGTGTTGCTTGGTCTTAAAGGTTTAGATGTCGACTGTTGTTTCACCAGGAAAGTAGACCGTCTGCATGAGACCTGCAAGTGAAGAGATACAGTTAATTGTAAGAACAGATTAGATGCCAGTGTTTCTGCCAGAGGGGGGTAAGGGGGGATTTTTCCCCTCCCCTTCTCTGTAGAAGGATGGGTAAAATTCCCCTTTTCATTTCCATAAAAAGTAGAAAATTGTTAGTATCTTGGTTTGTTCCTTAGAAGACACTTTTGCAGCCATGTCTGAACTTACTGAAACAAATAAATGGCCTTTAAACCCTTAAAATTTAATACACCTTACACTAACCTACCTTGAAACAACCTTTTGCCCATCCTAAACCCACTCATAACTTAAGCCTAGTAGATCATTAATTTAGACTTGGGGATAAGCAGTAATAACCCCCCCCCCCCCCCCCTCCTCCCAGCTTTTTATGTTTATGGCAGAATTTCTGGATGCAATTTACCCTGTGCACATACTAGAAAAATAAAATAAAAAACATGAACTGCACACCAACACAAACATAATGCTGGCCTAGAGTTGGGTAAAAAATTACCAAAAAGAGAAACGTTAAAGTGCTACTAAAACTTTTGGACAAAATGAAAATGTGAGTCGTGTCAAAACCATCTTTTTTGAGAAAGGATACTTAGCAAGATTAAGCACAGAGGACTTTGCCTGTATGTTGGTGCAAGAATCTTCGACCACAGTTGATGTTACCTTGACAATTTTAACATGGATAATGTCATTTAAGTTCGATTAATGAGGCTGATCTCTCATGTTTGTGCCTGGGGTGACACTAGCTGAAAATGGTGTGGCAAATGTTTGTCTACATAATGTAGTACATTGAATGCTTAAATTTATGGCACTTGATTTGTCAAACTGATGCCAGCCTTACAACTGTCAGAGACTTCATTTGAACAAGAAAACAAAATGCTGGCTTTTCCTGCATTCAGAAATGCGACATAACTGAAAGTGCCAATCATCTCAGCCCAAACTACTGTACATAAATTGTGTAGTCCACAAAAATTCTTCATTTTGCACAGCTCTTTGATTGACAGTAAGTCCAATTCAAAAATGCTGAGTACTGAAAGACATGTTACACAGCATGTACACTACTGTAATGAGAGTATTTTGATAAGACATTTGGGTCTTGTGTAGTACACTCACCCTGAAGCAATTCATTGAGATTGTGTCTGGAAGTGGATGAATCTTAGACAGTTGTGGGAGGGGCTGAAGTATTTAGTTAGTTAATTAGTTAGATGGAGTTTTACAGCACTGTTTCCAACTTATTGGTTCCAAGTCCTGTCAGCCACGGCCTTTTTTCAGTTGTGGCTCACTTGCTTGTTTTCACTCCATTACTTTAAGAGGGTCTTACTGACACTCTCTGATAGGATGGGGCACCAAACAGAGTATGGCATCCTGAAAGCCTTGCACAAGGGTCAGGTGAAGTGCTGTCATACAAAGTTATGTAATAAGTGGATAACTTAAGACAAATTTCCTGATCATGAATCCTAACTTAAACTCTGCCATGTATTATTTCACTGCACTTTTTCTTACCCTTTTTGCTTCCTCAGCGGTGCCCAGGAGAATAACTTGAAGACGAAAAGCACCCTCGCATAGAAATGTGATCAAGTCTCTGTAATTGCCATCATCCTTCGGTGTCCAAAAGATGGGAATAGTTAGAGTTTCATTGGGTTGGATGTCCCAGGCCTTCTCTTCCAAATAAAAACCCTTAGGGAAATAGAGTAAAAAACATTTAAATTAAAGGCATGTTCTGGTGGCTTTTCACTTCAGAGACATAGAAAGAAAGACAAAAATATTCGGAATATTTTTGTCTTTCTTGGAGGACATTTTCTGGAATAATTCCAGAAAATGTCCTCCAAACACTGCCTACATCATGGATGTTGCATACACCAATGGTTGGCATCTCCAGGAACCAACTTAAGGATGAAAATCAAGTGGCCAGCAAGGCCCCTAATTTCCATATTTAAATATTCCTTACGATTTTTCACTGGCCCACTGTAAAATCCCATAAATAGACATCATACATGTATGTAATTTAGGGCTGTGAATGTTTAGCAAAATAACTAAATGTTTAACCTCAAAAATTTGAGATTGTTTAGTAATCAATCACAATTACCTTATCACAAAAAAAAAAAAAAAAAATTATAGTTTCAGTATGTAGTGATTTATCCTGAATGTAATGCAGAAGTAATAACAGTTGTAACCTTCCATGATATAATCAAGTTATTCTGAAACTTTGTAGTCTACAAGGTTCAAATATGCCTAGAATGTCCCATTTAACAAAAACCAGGGATCATCAAACTCTGCAAATTATGGATAAAAAAGATCAAAAACAGGTTTCGTGATAAATCTCTTGTAGCTTTGTACTAAACGTTTATTCCACATGTGATCGTTTACCGATTAATCGCTACTTGTTCACAGCCCTAATGTAATTGCTATGTTGCAATATTGCACGTACTGTACAGTACGTGCAGGTCTATGTACTGTACTTTACTGTATGTACTGTACAACTACAATATAATGTAAGTTGGTTTTATTTGACTCTCATGCCTGGCTCATTCAGTAACAACTTGTATACAGTAGAAAGTTCATTGTATTGAAAACTTACTGCACGCAGTGTACATGATATGTGGGTTGCAGGGAATAATTTAGCATTGAAATTTCGTGTAGCAGTTTTGAAGATTTCTGAGGTCTTTCACACATTGTTTGTGAAAATGTAAGGGTTATGCACACAAAAAATTGCTACACAATTTTTCATTTGAATAGCAAATCGGCCTGTTTGTGTAGCAAATTGCGATGCAATACTGGATTAATTATTCCCTGTGTTGTGGCACTTTGCACCTGAACATTCTTGTGGAACGGCTCTTGCCATTTTTGAACAAAAAACATATCCCAAAAATGTTTGAAACTTGATGGTGGAGTATTAACTATTAAGTTTGAAAATACACATTCTAAGGTGCAACAATTTTTACAGAGCTGATTTTGTGGCAATTACGGTGACTTTTATAGCTTTTTGACCACCAAAACTTTACTGGCTCAAAAGAGTATGTACTGCATTTCAACTATCCTGACAAAAAAGCAACTGGCCTTAGACCAGAGGGACAGCAATTATATTCAGCCTTGGTATCTTGGTATCTTGGTATCTTGGTTTCTTATTTAAATCACCTTTGCAACAAAGTTTGAACTTTCATATAACAAATAGCCTTTAAAATCCTTCAGGATTCACTTTGAAGCAAGATTCTGGCCCCTTGAACCGGAGCTTGAGATTGGCAGATTAAATGATAAAATCCCCTTCCCTTTTTTTGAGATTCTAGAGGAATCACTGTAAAAATTTCTAAAAGCAAAGCCTGAGAAATTACTCTCTAGCATTTCATTAAAATTAAGTTGGTTCATGAAATTGAACAAATTTTTCCAACCCTGTTACGTTTTCTTCACATACCAAAGGCAAATGGTCTTCCCCATGTCCTACATACAAATAACTACAGTACTGTATTTCATGTGTGAGTGTGTAATTGTTTCATTCAGAATTTCAAAAATTCATGAACAGACACTTTTTCAAATTCATACACAAAACCGTCACAAGTAAGGACACTACAAAACTCAAAATTCTAGCTTTTGCCTTAACTATTCAATTGATATGAGTTATGAAACTTGACTCACTACAGTATGCTTGCTTACTATGCATTATCATGCAGTCGTGACCCTTAAACACTCTCGATAACTTATCTATAACAACTCAATGAGCCCTTATAAGGGAGGCAATTTACTTTCCAGTTCAAACTAGTAGTGTTTGCACGGGTACTAAAAATTAGGACCCGGGTACCCGATCGCCATACCCGTCGGGTACCCGGGTTACCGGGTGTTACAGTGACTAAAAGATTTGAGCATTTTGTAAGGCATACTCCATAAGGCATGCATGGTAACATTAACATCTGTATTGGATAGGTATAGCGATCACAGTTCCCAAGTTCAAAAACATTTGATTTGTTAGAAGGTTTAATCGTCTCGTTTTGTTTTAGATCAAAATGACGAGTAAAAAAAAATGAAAACAGTCAAATAAGAAAATTATACTTCCAAAGGCCTATATCAATTTGATATTGAATTTTGGGACACTTTCCTACTCGAAAAGCCAGCATAGTAAGAGCTCGAAGCTTCTCCTTTTAAAACACTGATTTATAAATATCAACTAATCAGAGCCCCGTATTATGGTATTCTCTTGCACCTCAAAAATTACTGATTGTAAACAAACAACTTCATGTTTTTGAACTTCCCTCATACTACTTTGCAATGTGCATTGGAATTATCGCTAATGGGGTATGTACATTCTTACGTAGCTAGCCTCGTGTCGACATCCAGGCACGGTAACATAACTTTCACACATAAACTTCTTAGTCTGCTCGAGCGCCATTTTGGGGCAAAATAACGTAATATATACTGGCCTGTTTTAAAAAAAAAATTTTGTGAATGTTTACGGTCTTATTACATTGATGTCGTTTTACTTTGCAGATAGCGGCAAAGTGTTGATTTGCGTAAAACTGACACCTTTAACCATTAAGAAATATTCAAGGATAATACTCGAGGTGGCATACCGTATTGACACCGTAATAAGATCGTATATACATGGAAGGCTCAGTTTACCTAGTATGCCGAACGTTACGGGCACTGTCTTTGCAGGCTGGGCGGGGGTGATACAGTAGGTCTTGCTATGTCTGCGTGAAATAGTACGATGTGATTTTGAATCGGCTGTCAGATAGCTTGCTTGCGAGTAAGTTTATAAGCGATATACATGTGATGTGTGAGAAGTAACCCACTACGTGACGACAGCGCGATCGGGCCGGATGCTGATAAAAATTTCAACTTCAGAAACGAAGTACAGACAACTATCAAACTTACACATAATTTCTAGGGGCTCTCATCATTCTCAGTCTCGGAGAATGTTTACCATATTGGCAAAATATTTTAGTCCATTACCGTGGGCAATGGCGTAAATGGGATGATCCTTTTTGCATGCATTTTTTTTAAGATTTGGGTAGTAGATTTAGAACCGGGTAATATGATGGCAGGCGGGTACCCGGGTTACCCGTGCAAACACTACAAACTAGGTCTGTGAACATTAAGCAAAATGTCTAAACGCTTAACCTCACAAATTTGCGATTGTTTTTGGATTAATCGCAATTGCTTCATCCAAAAAAAAAAAGTAATTTCAGTATGTAGTGATTGATACTGAACGTAATGCAGAAATAATAATATTGTTATCTTGCATGGTAAAATGAAATTACTCTGAAACTTTGAAGCCTACAAGATTCAAATATGCCCAGAATTTTCCATTTAACAAAAACCTAGGATACAAATGGATAAAAACCTGTCAAAAACAGGTTTCGGGATAAATAGCTTGCAGCTTCTTCCTTCATTCCACAAGCAATCGTTTAGCGATTAAATGCTACACGTTCACATCTCTAGTTCTACCCAAGTGAGGTACCACTCCACTTACCTTCTTCGGACAAATCCTTTCAAGCTCAACCATTTGTGGGTAGTCATGAGGGTTGATTAGCTTCAGAGTCTTTCTCTTTGTCTTTCCAACTTTCACAACATCAAAGCAGACAATCACCTTCTTTGTAAAATGTGTGACCTTCAGACAAGGTGTAGCACTGTCGGGACTGTTTACTTTATGTGGAGAGGCAGCATGCCAGGTCTTGCGATGTTTCCTCCTGTCTGGGGTTGAAGGACTGGCTATGTGATTGGTTGTCCATGGGTCACTGACAGCTGGACTGGACATATTTACAGCCATGTGGAACTTCTGTTGACAAATTTAAAGAACTGTGTATTTATTACAGAAGGCTTAATTTTCATAGTGAAAGAAGGAACATTACAGCCCCACAGGGTCCAAAATAGATCATTGGGAACCAGAGGTAAGATTAAAAACTCACTGCCCCTAAAGTACAAGTAGGTCTTTGCTGGGATCAGAAAACTAAAATTCATAAAGTAATGTAATAAATACTAGCTATATCAGTTGGAAATTTTTTTAACAAGCTTAAGGTACTGTGGGCTACCTACTGTATCAGTATGTTGTGAAAGTTTTTTACAAGTAATGTATACTGCAGGCTTTCAGTCTATCATGATGGAAAGACATGAATGCACTTACAGTATTTGATACTGAACTGGGCCTTATAATTTTATTTGCCACCCTCCAACTTTTCTGTTAATTGATGTTTGAAGCTTAATTGATACAGTGAATCTGCTTGTAATTTAGTAAGAAGTATTGTACATAAGTATTGTACCGTGATATGGCAAATTTGTTGAATGATTATTTTGTTTCTGTTTTTACCAAGGAGTCTCCTCTAGTGGGAATTGGTGGTGACTCCAGCAGTTCAATTCACATGGATGATGTTGTTTTCTCTGAGGAACTGGTACGTAATAAACTTAGGAGTTTAAAGGCTAGCAAATCCCCTGGGCCGGACGGGATCCATCCTGCCATTTTGCATGATTGTTCTGATATTTTGTCCGTGACTCTGTGTATTATTTTTCAGAAAAGTCTGGACTCCGGCTTTGTTCCTGCTGACTGGAAGATTGCGAATGTAACCCCTATTTTCAAGAAAGGGAGTCGGAGCCTTCCTTGTAACTACAGGCCTGTTAGTTTAACCAGTGTTGTATGTAAAGTCATGGAGTCTGTGGTTAAGGATTGTATGCTTAAGTATCTTTTAGACAATGGTTTACTGCTTCTGTCTCAGCATGGGTTCCTGCCTAATAGGTCTTGCGTCTCTAATTTGCTTAGCTTTCTTGAAGATGTCTCTTTGTCTCTTGATTCGGGTCATTGTGTTGATGTCATTTACCTTGATTTTCAAAAGGCATTTGACAAAGTCCCATTAGGGAGACTTATGGCAAAATTGCATCAGTTAGGCATCCAGGGGAGATGTGCGGACTGGATCAAGTCTTGGCTTTTTGGTAGATCCCAGAGGGTTGTTGTAAATGGTAATTTCTCCTCTTGGAATGATGTCACAAGTGGAGTACCGCAAGGTTCTGCTCTGGGCCCAATTCTTTTTCTAGTTTTTATAAATGATATTGATTGCTCTCTCTCATCCTGTATTAGTAAGTTTGCTGATGACACTAAGCTCTATAGGAATGTTAATGACAGAAAGGATGCTTCTCTGTTGCAGAGGGACTTAGATAGGCTAGTTACTTGGTCTCAGACTTGGCAAATGTCTTTTAATGCTGATAAATGCAAAGTTCTTCACTTTGGATCCAAGAATTTGGGTCATAAGTATACCATGGCTGGTAGTGTTCTAGGTACAGGTAATGTGACTTCTGAAAAAGACTTGGGTGTTGTCATTTCAAACGATTTGAAGCTTTCTAGGCAGTGCGCAGCAGCTGCTGCTAGGGCTAATAGGGTGCTTGGTTTAATCAAGAGGAATTTCAGCAATTTCAGTAAAGATATTGTGCTAAATCTTTATAAGCAGTTGGTTAGGCCACATCTTGATTATGCTGTGCAGGCATGGAACCCTTTTTAATGAAAAGGACAAGTTTATTTTAGACCAGGTTCAGAGGAGGGCCACACGGCTTATTCACAATGTGCGTAATCTCCCTTATCAAGATAGGCTCAATTGTCTAGGACTTACTTCTCTCGAGTTAAGAAGGATTAGGGGGGAGATATGCTGCAGGTTTTCAAGTTCCTTTCTGGTTATGATTCTCTGTCTAACTGTAACTACTTAGAGATTTGTGCTGATCCCTGTGTTCGTGGCCATAATAAGAAGCTGGTAAAATGTTTCTCTAGACTTGACATCAGAAAGTTCAGTTTCTCTCATAGGGTTGTCAATGAGTGGAACAGTCTCCCTGAGTGGGTTGTTAATTCCACTTCAGTCAACTGCTTCAAGATTAACATTGACAAGTATTACTGTGACAGTGGCAGGATCTGATTGTATTGGGTTTGTTTAGTCTTTGTTTGGATTAGGTGTTGGTTTTGGGTCTGTTCTATAGGGCATCTTATGGGGTTTTTACCCTCCTTTGCCCTTAAACTTGTTATGTTATGTTATGTTATATCACACAAGTCATGTAGTACAGTACTGTTCATATGTGGGTACACATATTTCAAGAAAACAGGCACTATATACAGTTGCAAAAATCCTGAACAATACATGTGTATATATATAAGCTACTGTACTTGTGCAAAAATAATTTGTCCATTCATTACCCAGGGCTCGATTTTTGTGGCTTTTGAATTGTCCGAGATGACTGAAATTCTGTAACGGACAATCAAAAGTTAAAAGATGGCTGTCTGATGGACAACCATTTTTCTCTCCGAATAAATTAAAAAGCAACTTTTTTTACCTGATTCAAGAAGCATAGGCCTAATGCTGACTGATCAACTCTTTCAACTATTCTATTACACAATATTTCAAAGTTCAAACTTCAAGTGTAATATTGCATGTGTTGTTGCTCAAAACTGATGGAAATAGCATTATAAATTTGCTGATTTTCTTAGGTGTTTAAGGGCAAATTATCACTTTGGAACTAACTCAAGTCAATTTCTACCATTCCTGAGCCTAGTCTTTACACATTTACTGCACTGTACAATATTCATTTGTTCGTAAACTTGAGCTGCACCTTTCTGTGTGCATCGTGCCTGTTTTGCATTGCATAATGTAAACGTATACATGTATGCTGTTTGGCACATGTGAGTTAAAGGTACAGTACACAGTTGCAAACTACTGACTGGACAATCGTTACTTTGTACGTACCACTTTGTCTAAAGTTCTGCAAAAATCCTTAATTATTTTCCTTATTTCCTATTTTTCTTGATTATTATTATGCACTAAATTGTACATTGTTTAAAAAATGATCACTTATCTGTAAGAGGGGGTTGGCATTGCCAACCACACATTGTTACAGTTTAAACTCGCATTTTGCGGTTTTTGGTGTTTGATTGCAGTAAATCTACCATTTTTTGGCCACTTGTTGCTGGTAACACTGGTTACAGTGGGGTTCTTTAGTGTCCGCCCTCGGTAGTTTCCCACCATTACTTTCCACCCCTAAAACAAAAACCCTTGTGGGGGAAAGTAATGTTTGAACTTACATGTGTTAAAAATAACTGTTAACTTAAAATTTCAAATCCAAGTACGAGACAACAGTGAAATTTGTGGACAGGTCTAAAACTTTTTCAGCATCCTCATCAAAAAGAATGAATTGTTTGACCGTTTTCTAAAGGTCAAGTATAGTCACAGACTCACAGACTTATATTTAAATAGTTTGTGTGTCTATAGGAAAAGTTTTTAGCATTTGATGTGAGGTTTGTTGTTAATAGACAACTTACAGTTTGTTTTGTTTCATCAGAGAAAGATGCAGGAATGTTCTCGAGAGATTTGAAGGAGTAAATGTAGTATAAGGTGAGAAATCATGAAGAGGTTTGCACGAAGTACTGCGTTGGTTTTAGGTGATGTGACCTAGGCCTACCTTCTCCTTTTTATATAGGCCTAGGCCTATATACTATAAATGGTATCCAGTTGAAACGTCCCCAGACCAAAACGTCCCTGCTTTTAACCAAAATGTCCCCGTGATATTATATATGGTATACTAAAACGTCCCCCCATAAAGAGTTTGTATGTTCAATTGAAAATTGCAAGCTTGCAGTAATTACATAAAAGATGGAAATGTGAGACTGAGAGATGAATTAGCCCAAAGGAATGAAAGGATGGATATAGTCTATTCAGGAATGACAATTGCTTTCATGAATTAAATTGTAATTGATCTTTGTTTAGAAACGGCGAGAATCGAGATGAGTCCATTGTTATAGGATGATTACATGCACTGTATACGGAAAATATAGCACTAAAGTTGAATAATTGACATAACTTTTGGCAAGATTTCTATTCTCTTATCAATACAGAAAATCAAAGAGATAAGAACTATTTGATGCATAGGCTTCATATAAAATAAATTTACCTATGATCAATAACGTACAACTGGTACAGTAACTGTTACTGTTAGTCCTAACATTAAGCAACCTTTGTTTTTGAAGAACATTTCACAATAAAAAATATGTTTTAAGTTCTTACCAAATTTTCAAACAACTATCGTATCAACTAAACTAAACAATTAAATTCCTTTTACAACCGTACAATGGTTACGTTTTGACGCAGGGAGATTTTGACCCAAGGACGTTTTGACCAACGGTGGGGACGTTATAGGCTAGGCCTATGGTATGGGGACATAACATAACATAACATAACATAACAGGTTAAAGGGCAAAGGAGGGCTGTAAAGGCCCCATAAGATGCCCTGTAATCCAAAAAAAAAACCCAAAACAAAGCAAACCACCAACACCTACCTTAAAACGGTGCACTGATGTGGAGTTAACAACCCACTCAGGCAGGCTATTCCACTCACTAACAACCCTATGAGAGAAACTGAACTTCCTAATGTCAAGTCTAGCAAAAGACTTTTCAAGCTTTTTGCAATGGCCTCTAACCCGAGGATTACTCTGGACCTTTAAAGGCATATTCTGGAGACTAAATTCATTTACTTTAAAATAAGCAGAAAAATTGTCTCTTTCAGAAGGTGAAAACTGCATACCAATAGCTTATAGCGGTCGAAAGATACAAATTTTTAAAGTATTGCAAATTTTTCGTGAGATTTGATGCATCGTGGGAAATCTGTGATGTCATTGTGGCACATTAATTTGACAATTGCATTCAATTTATTTATAATTATGATGCCCTTGCAGGCAATATTAAACAACATTGTTAGTTGTGCCCTACATATGGTAAAGGGTAATGCCAGATCTGCAGGAAAAGATATATTCAAATATTCCAACAGTATCAAATTTCAAGGACAGACAGGATGTTCAATTATAAAGAAAAACAAAAGGAATTTGAAGCAATGTGCCCACATTACATAACTTTCTGCAGCTTTGTTTAAAAGCAGAGGTATTTTTTAACAAAAGTAACCCATCTTTAAAGTGAAATATCTTGAGTTAGGAAAATTTTGGTATTGTGATAGGGTTTGAAGGACATGGTGTGGAATATTTTTGTTTTCCTTACAAGTTGGAGGCGAAAAGCCACCAGAACATGCCTTTAAATAATTGCAAGCTAACAAAGGATTCCCTTCAGATAGAAATTTGTATATGTTTTGATCTGGGGACGTTTTGGTCTGGGGACGTTTGGACTGGTAAGCCTATATATACTGTATAACGCTAGGACGACCTGTGGGCTAGGCTAGACCTTCTAACTTTAGCCAAGAAAGTCAGTAGATTGCGTATACATAGCCTATTTGTACTAAGGATAGTGCAGGGAATAATTTAGCATTCAAATTTTGCATCTGGCTAGCAGTTTTGAAGATTTTTGAGGTCTTTCACACATTGTTTGTGAAAATGCAAGGGTTACGCACACAAAAAATTGCTACACAATTTTTCATTTGTGTAGCAATTTGGCCTGTTTGTGTAGCAAATTGCGATGCTATACTGGATAAATTATTCCCTGTAGTGTACTAAGGCTAGTTCTACGTACTAACGTTATTTACTGGGCCTAGGCTAGGACTAATACTAATAGCGTTGCTGTAGTGTAGCCTATGAGTATTGCTAGGCGAATTCGTATCTAACTTTCGCTGAGTAACTGGGATAACTTGTTTGTTGATTCAGATTATTTTTCGTTTTCATGCGTGATTTTCGCAATAGTTATGTTAAATCACTAAATACTTACATGACATTTAGAGGAAGAATGTTTAGAATATGGCTATCTTCTAATTCTTCGTAGTTCGTGATATTGAGTTTGGTAATAATGTAGCTGTCCATGCTGAACATAGGCTATATTTCACGTTACAAGTTGTACACAAACTTAAAAAGCGATATGTGCATATTAAATTAGATGCTGCTTTGAAATTAACCAATCACATACGATCATGTGATCTTGATAACCAATCATAAAAGAAGCTAGAAGAAGGGGCTGTATCAAAATAAGTAGTGACATGTGACGCCGTTCGTCTCAAGACCATCATTTGTTTGAGCGAGAATTCGAGACTACTTAATTTGTACAAATTCATTGAATATTATTTTTTTTTTTATAAATTTTGGCAACTGTTCTCACATTTGGTTTCTGTCAATCAAGAGGTGCGGAAGCGAAGCTGAGGAAGACGCACTAGATCAGTGTTACAAGATCGATTTTGCCAAGTCAAAGAGAATTGTAATAACTTATAAGTGGTGCGATAATTCTTGCTTCATCACTACTTCTTTTACTACCATAAATTTCAAAATTATTTGCAAGGACTACATTCAAGTTTTAAAGGCATATTTTCATCATCCCAAACAGTTACAATTCTCCCAACCTACTTACTTCTAGCCCCTCCCACATTTATCTAAAACTCATCTTTATCCAGACACAATCCTAGTTTATTGCTTCAAGGCTTGTCCCAGTGGCCATACAAGTCCATAATGTGTAATCAAGACACTCTCAGTGCCCATGCTGTGTAATTTAGCTATGATGCATTGTTTGAATGTGATGCCAATCAAAGAGCTGTACCAATTGAGAGTTTTGATATATGTATACTGAAACTGTAGTTTGGGGTGACGAATGACTAGCCAAACCTCTCACCCCAAACTACAATTTTGGGACAGGGGTACCGGAATTCTCAATTGGCCCAGCTCTTTGATTGACAGCTATTTTAAACAATGCAGAGTAATAGCTTGTGACACAGCATGAACGGTACTGAGAGTGTTTTGATTATATAATTTGAGTTTTTCTTTAATCACACTGAAGCAATAAACTGACTCGGAGGTTGTATCTGGATGAGGATCAATTTCAGACAATTGTGGGACGGGCTTCAGTAAGAAGTTTGGAGAATTGGTACTGTCTGGGGTGAGAGAACTGAGCCTTTATATTACTGAGGGACTTATAGCTAATTTATGGTGTACCCGAAGATTTAAATTGCTTGGACTTCTATCGAAAGACTTTTCCGAATAGTGAACTTGCAAAAAAAAAAAAAAAAAAAAAAAAAAAACCCCTTCAATGAATAACACTCTAATTTGGTCTCACAAAGTCTCAGCTACTCGGCTTAACAATACTCTTAACAACACTCGATGACTGCTCGTCAGTTTCCAATCCAATTATTTTCTCAATATTGCTTTAATTGACCCATATTTCACCATCAGAGACACTTCAACTAGTCAAATTTCATGTTAACATAACAAAAATCCAATCCAAGCAACATGTTGCAAACGTGCTCCTAATCTTGCCTCTTGATGATATTCTGGTATGATTTTGGTGCATATACATTGAGACGTCAATGAATACACAATTTTCAATTCAATTCAATTCAATTTATTTCTCATATGTACAACAATCATCAACAGAGGTATAATTTTACCAAATACTAAAAACAAAGTACATATGATGGACACTAGAAAAACAATACAGTTTATCAAGGCTACCAAGGGAAGACTTGGTCAAGTTTAGAAGAACCAGCTGTCTCTTATAGAAGTCAGATAACCATTCAACAAGCACAATAGGCACCTAGGTGATTAAAGTCCCCCCAAACTGATTTGGAAGAAAAAGCTAGATAACACACTATTTGTCTTATTTCTCTTCAGAGTATCTTTCATTACATTTTGTGACTTTACTATTGCATATTCAAGGTAAACCAAGCAGTTATTTCTAGTAAATTTCACATTTGAAGAGACTCCCAATCATAGCCAATCATGAAACTGGACAGTCTACTACACTACTTCAATTTGGGATGACTGCCCTTGCCCTTTAAGCCTTCCCCTAAGAGATTTAACCAATATAGTTCCAAAGAAAAAACCTTTTTGGCAGTCAACAAGTAATGAATATTCAATCCAGAACGTTTTCTACTAAAACCGAGAGTCGATTTTGAAAGATTGGCTTCAATATGATCAGAAGCCCTGGCTACATTCGAAGTATTTATCTTAAAATGGGAGATCATTCGAAAAATCATTTCAAATTGCCGGCCGAAACACTTTGTGGAAAGGAGGGCGGGGGAGTTACCTGACCCTATCATGTTGACTGTATGCAATTGCGTCTGTATTAGCATGATTTAGAAGTTTGCAGTAGGTTGTGATTAAGAAAAGAAATCCCCTTGAAGAAAGCAAGAAGCGAAAAGAAAGTTGGAATGCAAAGTACTCGATAAATTGTAGGAGAAGGGAAAAAATTAAAACCAAAGAAAAACAGCAGGGAAAAAGTTTTATATTAAAATCACTGGACACCAGAAAAACACATTTTTAAGGAATAACTGTTTATTTTTTAGCATGAACATTTTAAACATCTTTTCACCACTTACAAAAAAAGTTAAATACTGGTGAGCAAATTGTTGGAAACCCAAATATTACAACAAACCACTCACCCACGGTTCATTTTTTACGTGGGGGAGGGGGTGATTGGTGGGAAGAGAAAAATTTATTTTCATCATCCTCCATCCATGGGTACACTTATAGATACTAATATTTTGGTAAGCAGCACATAATTAAAATATCTAAAAGGATTTAAAGTTGGAATCATTCGTCTTAAATTTGCTCAGATTGAAGTCCGAATTCATGCGGTGTGAGACTTCAGTTCACTTTTACTCTATAAGTGTAGTAAAACTAACCGTACAATGTACAAATGAAGGTGCTGACATGTCGAAATTTCCAAGAGAGAGACGTTTAAGCCGGCACTTTGCTCATTGGACCAGGACATGCAGAAAACTGTGTCAAGCAAGGGAAAGTGCCAATGTCGCCCACGACGAACCGTCTGCCCATGCCACCAAGGCCCTATAGGGCCGTATAGTATCGGAAGAGTGGGGTACGTAGGCCCAGATGTTCTCATTATAAGGAAAACTTTGGTGGTCAAGTCTTTGATGGTCATCATGGCCGCTCGGGACTGGGGGTAGGAAGATTCACCCCCACTTAATTGAATTGCCATGCGGGGGCTACCTGTTCCTGGGGTATGGGTCCAGGAGAGAGCCTCAGGAAGTTCTGAGGTTTTAGCATATCTCTGTTTTTAAAAAATAAGTATCTGGAAAGGTGAATTACTTACTTTTTTTCAGTTAGTCCTAACCTTACTCCTAATTACTGACCAAACTTGGGGGCAAATCTGGGCAAGGACAAATCTGCCTGGGACAAATGGGCCCTCTGTTTCCCTACCGTAGCGTCGCCACTGCCAATTCGCCAAAATTACCCTTACTGAAACGAGCAGACTTCTGTGCCTCAGCCTTGAATGGAAATTTACCCTGGTTGGGATCAATCTGGAGACGGAAAGACCCTGAGAAAATGAGTCCGGTACGGTCATGTCCATGGTCCATGCAGGTATTTGTTTGTATTAAATTTAGGATTTCTGTAAAAAATTGAAGCATCTTTGGGGTTGGTTCATGAAATTCAAGTTCATTCCACATATTCCTAATCACACAGCGGAGTTATATCATCGACAAATAACACTGAAATTCGTCAATTTGCCATGAATGTTGCAGAGTCTGCATTTCAGCTCATTTTCTACAAAGTACATTTGAAAAATGATCCATCCTGCTGAATGAGTTACACGTTCAAAACTATTTGAAAGGCACTTCATTTTTCAAATAATATTTTTTAAGAGTAGCAATGTTTTTATTAGTCGTCTGCTTTCTAGCGGTTAGGTTGGGTTAGGTTAGATGGATTTTCGAGAAAAAAAAAACGATAAAATATTTATAACGTTTACATAGAATTAAATGCGGCACATCGGCACAATCTATAATTATTTAATTTTGCTATAGCTAAATTAAAAAAGGTAACAGTCAAAACGCAGTCTCGACAAAATTTCGACAAATTTCATTTGTAGGTCGAACAGTTAGTTTTAAACTTAGGGTACAGGTTACCAATGGACCACCCCCTCCCAACAAAAGGAATAATCCGTGAGTGAGTGGTTTGTTGTAATATTTAGGTTTCCAATTATTTGTTTACTGGTATCAACTATATTCAAGCAGTGTAAAAATGTTAAAAATGTTTATGATAAAACAATAAACAGTTATTTCCTCAAAATGTGTTTTTGTTGTGTCCTGTGATTCTAATATATCACTATCGACTTTTCCAGCTGTTTTTGTTTTGCTTTTATCTCTTCCTTCTTCTACATTTTATCGACTTCTTGTCATTCCAACTTTCTTTCCGCTTCGTTTTTCTACACGAATCTTTCTTTTCTTATTCATGAAGTATTTTCAAACTTCTGAATCATGTAAACTGCAGACGCTATTGCACAAAGTCTACATGACATTGTCGGTCAACTTTATCCCCCTCTCCTACCAAAAATTGTTTTGACGTTTACACAGTGGCGTAGCCAGGATGGATTTTTTGGGGGGATCTAGGTAACAAGTGGGTGGGGTGGGGCTGGTACCTCCGCGGGTCAGGCGTGGCAAGACTATCTAAGCGGAGCGCCACCATCGGTTGGCGCGGAGCGTAAAAAGAAAATTTTGGGTTTTGCAAACCCTCCAGATGGCTGGAAACGGCACTTCCCACGTGTTTTAAGCTGGATGTACCCAGCCTTGAAATACGAATCTCATGTCTACCACTTCTCAAATAGTGTGAATAAAAGTTCAATCTATGAAAAAGATAATAAATACACTTTTTAGGGACCCAAAATCTGGGCATTTCTGATCTGTACCATGGCCTGGGGGATGAGACCAAAGGGAACTGGTATCTCCCTTTCGCGTGGGAAAAGTTGTGAACTTCAGGACAACGTAAATGGCAAATGCGGCAATATTTGAATAAAACTCTCGGTCACGGCCTCGCACGCTTTTGCACGATAAAACTTACAACTGTCAAACAGCCTTTTTAGGCCTATGTCAGTTACCTAATTATGAATCATACCCCCCATATTCACCTTGTATATCCCAGTTAACCCCGCGTCGCCACTTGAGATCAGCACGGGACCAAACCAAGACCAACGCATTCATCAAAAGTCGGATGCCATATGCACACTACATACCTGACAACTATTTTTGGCATTTTACAATTACAAATTTCCAATAGATATCACGAATGATGGTCCCCAAATTACGATTTCACTATTCAGCATACCATCTTCTCTTTTGCTATTCCTGGTCAAATGTCCGCATATTTCACGAGTAAAAACTGACGCTGTGAGTGAAGAAATTTTGATGGTTTATTTTTAATTTTTTATTTTAATTATTAATTAAGTTTTTCACAAGTTTGATTTTCTGGGAGGGGGGGGGGGGCAAGTGCCCCCTCCCACCCCCCTTTGTGGACACCCATGATATTCGAGTATTATTTTCTATACAAAAAAAAAAAAACACCCTAAAAATATTAAAAATATGCCCCGGAGCGAGGAGGGCCGAGGCTCCCTGCCCGATTGCTCTTCTCCTTGACCACGAGCCTCGGTAAATTTCCGAGTCTTTCATTTTAAAGTGCCCCCGTCCTTGTAGCTACAACAATGGCCATGGACCCACTATGAATTCTACAAACAAATCAATTGAATCAATGTGAGTAGTTACTAAAAATTCTTACAGTTTGTAATGAATTCAATGTAGGAGCCCATATTCTCCGTCATACCCTAGTACCGACCTATATCCCTACTTCACCACAGGAACTTCCCATTGATCGCCTTACGGGGGGGGGGGGGGGCGAGCGAGGACTTTTTCCCCCTCAGAGTTTGCCCTTGCACCTTCATCCCCCCCCCCCCCCGAAGTAAGGTCAGTTAAGAATTAAGTCAACAGAAAAAATATTAAACAAGTCAATAAGAGTGACTTATTGTTTCATCATCCAGAGACATGCTAAAATCTAGGAGCTTCCGGGGACCCTTGAAGCCCACCCCCAGTTTTGCGCTGCGCCTGAAAATTTGAGTCCCCAAAATTTCCCTTCCCCTTAGTTTCCCTTCCTCCTCCTCTTTTGTCATTTTGGCGCCACCACTAGAGACGGCCCTTTTCAGCATCAAAAAAGCTAACATAGCTTCACAAAGGGGGAAAAAAACGCCCGGCAAGAAACATTGTTCCTTCTATTCGACCCTTTTTCAATAGCTCATTTCCGGCTGCCTTTCTGTGTCTTTCTCCCTGTCACGTCTGAGTGCAATGTCGTGAATACATTGCTTTCAAAGTAAGCGGACTGTACACTGTTTTACTATCCTACACAGGACCTCTCAAGCATGAGATTTTGTGGGGGAAGGAGGGTAACATTTAACATCAGTAGTAGGTAATGCCTATTATGAGGCATCGAATTTAGTGAACCGATTAAAATGTTGCTACCAATACTTTCCCTATAAGTTGAATTTTAAGAATCGTATTACTTATTTGTTCAAGTTTACCCACCAAGATGGGCTATTTGATACTTGCCTAAATATGAAATTTGCTTGGAGCGCGTGGAGGTACAGTAGTAAGGGCAGTTGCTCTTACTGTCTTAGTCCTCATGAGGAATATGGCAAGTAGTTAGACTGCTACAGCTAGGCTAAAAATATATGCCCAAAGTTGAATTGATCTTTAACTTATCATTTGCTTTGGGGACGCATATTTATTTATTTCTAGTGTACGGCCATGTTCGTCTAAAATTACCTTTATAAAATGTCAAAACTTGTGTGAACCTAGCAAAGGCCTTTTTTGTTGTACCCTACGTTTCCGATTGAGGTTCACTTTCTGTGTGCTGGGGGCTGCATAATACACCCACGGTATTTCCCGGATGTCGTAAGAGGCAACTAAAGGGGAACCAAACTTGAACTTGAACCATACTTGAAAATAAATTTAAACTTTGAACTTTTTATCGAGTTGACGCATAGAGCAGGATAATAGAAACCAATATCCTGCAAGCGACCCGGGGTTCCTACATCAGCCTTTCCCCTTATTAGTCACTTCAACCGGCAAAACAAACAGGCCTACGAGAAATATAGCATTCTGTTAATGCAGGAGAATATTTAAGTGTCTTTAGTCCCCCCCTCCCACCTTTGCCCCTCGAGTTTCTGGTTCCGCGTCTGAACGCTTATCATAATCGTATTGCCACACTAGCATGGACTGTTGTTCTATTCGTTTTTACTGCAATGTAGTTGACATAGCCTGTGGGAGTTCAACTTAACGAGACCTGAAAAGAGGGTTCCACAGGACGTTTTCCTTAAAACTCCTCCAAACGGTATTTCAGTCGTTAAACATAGGGTGCAAACTTACTCATTTACTATTTACATGCCTAAACTGGTAGGGCACATTGCTCTCAGCCCTAAAATATTCGTTTACATTCATAAATATATAGTTTTACTAATGAAACTTTGAAAGCTCTGAAAACTTCAAAGACCAGTCCTCTTCAGCTGCACATTCTCTTAATTTCACACACTTCCCTTACTAACTAAAACCACCAATAGCTTTACATTTAATGTAATATAACTCATTACAACAGTTGGAAGAGCAATTTCTTCAACCATCAAATAGTTTATAAATGGAGTTACCGAATGGTTGACTCTAATAGACCAGCTGGGAAATTAAAATTATGCTCTTCCGGTAGGGTCACAAGGTCAATTGCACCATGGCAACCGTTTCTCCTGGACGCGCATGCTCAAAGAAATGCTTCTGAACTCATATTGACTGTATTGGTAATAGCGAACAAAATTCGATATATTGTACATGCGAACAACTAAGTTGTCACGAATTTTGAGATACAATTTTACCTTTGATCCATTCCCAAGATGCATTGCCTGTGAACATTTCCCAAGTTGTCCACTGACGTTAATCAACCGCTCATAATTAGGTAAAATCAGGTTTTACTGTTCAGTTTCTAACCAATTGGTTTAAGTCTGGCCGGCCTTTTTCCAGTTGTGGCTTACTGTTTACTTTTTTTTTTCGTTTGTGACTTCCTACTTCATTGCTTATGCAAATGTCCAGCACAATGACAGTAGTTTCCATTTTTAAAGTCTTTGGTATGACTCGGTCAGTGCATGACTGACTCGGTCAGTATGACTCGGTCAGTAGATCTCCCTCCTACACGAAGGATGCTCTTACCACTTAATTATGCAGTCAGTCCATCTCAACTATACGTTTGCATATAGACGGATATACACATGTGCGATTGTACGTAAAGGTGGTTTCACACTTAAGCCAATATCTGCAAGTGAGACGAGAAATTGCTCTCTAAAGACAAATTGGGATTATTTTTCCACAGACAATTCTAGAAAATGCCCCCTTTTTGTATGGCCAAAGACAATTCCGCGGCTTGACTGCGAAACTACGTATCAGATTTTTCATTTGGGGTGAAGGCACTTTAAATCCATTCTAGACTGGTTGAAAAGAACACAAATGGCCCTAGACATGCATCATTTTGGAATAAAGACTAAGGAGTATCTCTTTTATGCAGTCGCCTAAAACTTACTTTGAAACAACAGCTACATTTTACAAACAGACAAATATCACCCTTTCCTAAATCTCCAAGTAGGCCTTGTTTCACGATATTTCAGGACTCACGTATTGCATATTCAGGGCACATTTCAGGCTTTATTTCAATTTAGTGAGGAAAATATCAAGAGCCAATCATGAAACACCACAGAATAATTCTAACTGGGATGATTGCGTGTCCCCGTTAAGAGTATACAGATGCCCATCAGCACGCAGTCCCTATCACGGGTACCGATCGAGAAAAGGACCCAGTCAAAGGCATGTTATTACAGTGTCGTATAACTCACACAGCGGATGAGTTTTATACGAAAATTTTCTTTTTAGAGAAACTCTATTAACAGGAATGTTTCCACAGTGTACGTTCAGTTTTGCAACTCGACTCTTCACAAGTGCCAGGAGAGGGAGTCAGAGGGTGCGCAGTACGTTGGGGAGGGGGACGTATCCCACCTCTGAAAGTCCGGGAAATCAGATAGTAGGGGGTAATAATTTGGATGTATTCTGATACTCTACTCGAGTCACAGTAGTTACTGGCATCCATGCATGTTAAAGGATGCTTCAAAATGTTCCAAAATAACACCATTTTGCATCTCAACCCTCCTAAAACCCTCCCCGTAGATCCCTCCCGGGACAGCGAATACTCAAACCCCCTGCAGAATTTTCCTCAAATACTTCCCTCTTTCAAATGATAACCATAAATCAAACAGCAGTAGGCTATAGCGAACTACGTTTTGTGCCATAAAACTCCATCTAACTAACTGACTAACGTGGTAGACCCATACTCAGTCTGATGTTATTCGGGGAATTCACTGTTTTCCCCTACCTCACAATCCATGCGTACGTCACTGGAGGGGACTATAAAAAGTTATCATTCATTTTGAAGCACCTCAAACTCACATTTAAAGGGCAAATCTTCTCGCCCCGAACTACACTTCTAGTATAGGGTAACAGAAACTCTCAATTGGCTCAGCCAGTTTGATTTACTGCTAATTCAAACAATGCAGAGTGCCAATTAGCTTATATTACACAGCATGAACTGTTCTGCGTGTTTTGATTATACATGTTGAGCCTATCTATACTCACCATGAAGCAATAAAGTGAGATTGTGTCTGGATGAGGGTAAATTTCAAACAATTGTGGGAGGGGCTTAATAAAGAAGGTTAGGAGAAGTGGTACTGTTTGGGATGAGAGAATTGGTCCTTTAAAGGTTCCAGAAACTAATTCAGTTCAGTAAACTTTTCAACAGAGCACGCCGTCATTCCTATAGTTATCTGATACTACTCACATGAGATTCATACAGTCTGGTTGACAAGCACCCTCATTCATAAAAAGAACTGATATATCATAAACGTCTCGACCAAGACTAGATTTTATACACATTTTAAAGAAACATTGAAATATAAAAAGGTTCGCCTTACCTATTCTCTACTATGTAAGCGAAATTACAACGTACCAAACATTTTTACCCATGCAATAATTTTACAAAAGTCAAATTTGGTGATCACAGATTCAGAGTTATCTCAAAAGGTTAAAATAACTACTGATATATTTCTCTAACTATAGTATCAAACAACTTCTTTGGTTCAGTATGATTTATATTTTAGTACTGAAATTGATTATCATTTTTTTAAATGTTATCTCTCCAAAGTTTAGCTTATACCAAATTGTCATTAGACCCAAAGGCACAATTGGGCGGCAAAACCTTCCCGCAAGTGACAATACATGTGTACCAAATATTAAAGATATAAGAAGAACATACTATCATCCTCGTTATAAACACATCAAGACATTTCAAATATTTTTGCTGGAATTATAGCACGATAAAAGGTTACAAAGGCACAATGTGTAGACCTATAAGAATTAAAAAAAAACCCGACTCGGATCGTTTCATGTTTATTTCCCCCCTTTCTGCTGAACAAAGTCGCATGAGTGTATTTGACGTTCATGAACGGCCTTACACCCCAATAATTTCCCCATTGACTTATATTTATAGGGGAAAATCAGAGTTTGTTTTCACAAGTTTTCACCGATTTTATTTCTACCCCATATACATTTATACAGATAAAAAGTAACAAAATTTTATCTGTCATCCTGGTATAACGTTCTGATTGCTAACCGTATGGATGATGCTGTCTAGTCTTGAATCTGCGTGGAATTTTACCCGACAAATTTACAAAATTCCCATTCAACAGTAATAAAAAGAGATTTAATGTTTCTTCACACTCGGAAGACCTCTACAAGTTTGTGAATTCTGGGAAATAATCAGTTGAAAGGGAAAAATACTAAATACTGAAATACAAGGTTGATATCCGCTGTGCAACTCTGATTGCCCGTTCAATTAACTGTTGCGAGGCATCTGTTGCTTTGTCAAATTTCACAACTTTTCCGAGAACCGTCCACATGAAAGCGGAAAAAGTTTCCAATCATGGCTTTACAAAATGTCCATTCCTTGACCCTTAATATTTTAATTTAAAAATGCTTGTTTTATTGGAATTTTTAAAAACGGTCTGAACATGTTCGTTTGGGACTCTTTTTCTCGAGGGTGGGTGGGGGGGGGGGGGGGGGGAGGAAGTGCGGAAGGGATTGGCGGAGACTTTTTGCCCGACTCCAGATCCCCAACCGTAACATAATCTCTGCCCGATTGAGGCACCGAAGTCTTCCCAATTCAACAAGGTTACGGAAAACTGGGGGATGCATTCCCCCGTCCTGTGCGCTCATAGGTCTGAGTCACTTGCAATTAATCCACCCGAAATTTTCAACATCCATATTTTGTCATGTTCATGTCGAGAATTAGTGAGGTTTACTAATACTTTGACCAAGTCGTTACTGAATGTCGTCTAAGCCTTGGGCTGAAACAACTTTTCTTTTTGTGGGTGTACATTTGAAGCCGACGAACATTACTCATTCTTCCTTTAATTTTATTTTAAAATTGCTTATACCGTTCAGTTGTATTTGAAATCAGTTATTGCATTTGGAGTAAAGCAGCTGTCCTAAACCTTTCAACAAAGATCCATTGATACACTGTAGGATGACAAGCAATCCAAAATAAATAAACTTGGTAACTTCGTATACAAGAAAGCAATTTATTGTAGAGGGGAATTAGCTGCTCTATATTTTATATAAAATGGGTTCATTCGGATGTTCATTGTTATTTCAAATGATGCAATTCAAAACCCCGGTCCTAGATTTTTTCAGTGAGATTGAATATAGAGAAAGATATTTTGCATTAACATTTCCCTGGTATCACTATCTTGTTCATGTCTTTCTTTTTACCCTCTACGAATCTTACGAAGTATTCTCAGACATAGTTCCTAATTTCTGTTTATATGAAAAGGTTTGGAATGCATATTATACGGAATTTTCAAGCAGTTGAGCAGGTAATCTATAACAAACGAAAGAACGAAAGAGAGAAAAAACTTTTTCTTGAGTCGCCTGAATTTTTGCAATCGACAAAAGCTAGAGCCCGTCTTCCAAGTGTTCCTCACCTGTCAGCCTGTGACCTGAAGTCACCGGCCGGTTCAAATTTGGCACACAGTAAAACACTGTTTATGACGACAGTTTTTAACTTACGATTGCAGTCAGTAAAATGGACGAGTTTCGCTCAAAGTTGTATTCTACCTCTTTCTAGACTATGGTGCTTCAATCTTCAATTGTGAAAAGTTTTCGATTGGTCCTCATCAGAAGTGAAAGCCATCGGCAAACCTTTTTCAGTTATTCCGACAATTTTTTGTTGTATTCTGTTTCCAAAAATATCAACGATGCTGCCGCGACATAGTTGCTCACAGACGCACATTTGAAACGGTCCGTTTGTTGGCATGGTAACGGGATGATTAGTCTCTGATCTTTGAATGCGTCGTCCATCCTGCCGTAGAAACCGCCCTTCCTCATCTAGTAAGTTGACGGACATCAACTTTTGACACATACACCACCTTGTTCCTTTTAAAGAAATTATAGTGTGCATATTTTATCCGCAAATTTTCTTTGATTAAAATATATTTACAGATCTGTTACACTGTTAGAATTATACCATGTTTACCTAATGAAGCTATAGGAAATGCGCATGACGTCACGTATCATGAAAATGGCAGTGCGCATACTCACAAGACAGGCATACTCACACTTTCGTACACTCAGCATAGTTCAATAGTCAGTAGGTAAAAACGTCATTTTCCCATGACAACAACTCTAATGCATAAGGTCCATAAATCTTACCATATGACGTCACAGAAGAAAGTGCCATAGAAATCCTAAGCGTAGGATTTCTATGGAAAGTGCTCCTTCTAATGGAGGCAAAATTGTGCGATTGAATCTTATAACAAATTCACACAGCTAATTTGTGCAGTAATGGCAACCAGGAGAGAAAATCACTGATGAGTTTTCTGTAACGTAACAGCTTAATGCTTTCAGATTTGTAGGCGGGAGGTTGGGAATTCGAGTCGTGGCCGGGTCATACCGAAGACTTTAAAAACGGAACCTACTGCCTTTTGCTTGATGCTCAGCATAAACAATGGAGTCGGGAAAACAACCCAGTGAGCCACAACTGAAAACAAGAGCCAAGTGGGCACTGTGGTTCCTTGCTGTATTCAATGAAAGTAGGCTATACTAATTAAGTATCGCAAATGTGAAGATTGTTTCATACTTGCATCCATATACCGAAATGTGAATTTATTCAAGCATAGGCGTACAAGGCGGGGGTAAAGGGGGAGGGGACACTCGTCCTCCCAATTCGGACAAAGTGGTTCATTCGGGCAAAACATGGTAACAAAGGGTACCATTATTTGGGCAAAATTTGCTCTTGCCCTCCCCACAAAAAGTATCCCCGTACGCCTATGTGTGAGGTTCCTATCTTGTGATATTGCGTTAATGAGAGTTTCAAACTTTGACCGCTGGTAACCCCAGATGACCTTTGAACTCCAAAATAAAATAATAGGAACCATATTCTGACCATAACGCAACCACAAACCAAACATGAAATCTTTTCAAGTTTCCAAGCTCGAGATATCTCGGTTAACTGGTTTTTGACTTTCACCCCTGGTGACCACAGATGACATCTGAACTCCACCAAAAACAATAGGGATCATCTTCTGACCATATGGCATCCACATACCAAATATGACATTTATCCACGTTTCCTAAATTGAGATATCACGTTAAAAGAACTTTTAGACTTTAATCCCTGGTGACTCATATGACCTTTGACCTCTACCAAAAAATAGGGCACATTTTCTCGCAATGGTGGTTCTATACACCAAGTTTCAATTGTATCCAACTTTCCCTTGTTGAGTTACAGCGTAGCCAAGCAATAATAGTATTGCATTTCGATCTTATATACCAGTCCTAAGATAGAGGGCAGACGGGAGGTTACTCAGGTACATGGAGAGCCCAATCATTTGCCATCCGTCCTGCTGCATGCCCCGACAGCAGAATTCGAGCAACGGTAATGAAAATCGCCCAGGCTTTTTACTTACAGATAATGATAAACAGTGTTGTGGGAATGTCTCCCTATAAGTATAACTAAAAAATTCATCCACCTTGAAACTTGGCATATTTTAAAAGTCGTTCAAAGTAAAATCATTTAAAGTCGCGAGTTGGAGCAGCTATTATTATTATTAACAAAACTTATAAAGAGCCAAATATACACAAAGTAATCAAAGGCGCTGTACAAAATTAAAGCAATACACAGAAAATTTCATTAGCTCTATGGATGCTGCAAATGAATACAACAATGAGTATCAATATAGTGAAAAACATTTGCATGTTTTCGATTCCGATGAAGTTTTCCCCCGAAAAGAGATAAGGGCCTACATTTTCATCTAACGGTAGTGGTATGTTTTGTCTGGTAATTTTCTGATCACAGAGATTTTTTTCCAATTGAAATGGATACCTCGTATAAATAAAAAACCCCTAAACCAACTTCTGTCAACCCCGACATTCTGCTTAATTTTACTCTTGAAGGGCAAATCAGTAGGTAAAGACCCCTCCCTTTTCAATATCAGCTTATAAAAGAATCTTTCGTTAAATTCCAAAATTTGTCCAGAGCAATTTCTTAGACTACAAATTTGTGTTAAAAAAGGTGAAAGGTTTCCGGGCAGATGTTCAGTTTCGTCTTGGAGTCTTAGTACGTAGGCCTACAATAAATTGCGTAACCCCATACGAACCACAGCTGTTGCACATACTTTTTTTCTTTTCTGTTTTGCTCATATGAAAGGCAGGTTTTTCAATAAACACCCCGATTTTTAATGGTCCTTACAATGAGTCAAATTTCTTTCAAAAATTTCAAATTTTCTTCAAAACAAGCTCAGGGTTTTTTTTTAAATATTTGTTGAAAAGAAAGCCAAAACTTTTGATGCGCTACGGGCGACTTATATTCTGCTAAACAACATACCACCATGATTTAACTCACCGCCTTTGTCGGGGTTTCGAAATGCTCTCCCCGAGATCAGTTCGGCTCACCTGTCGGGCAAATCCGGGCCACCCCTAAGAAGAGCAGTCTGACCTTAACATGTTAATACTTCCCACATCTTTTCTACAGAATGTATACAAGTTGTCACAGCGAATTATAATTATCGTGGACAGAAGTTCTGAACTACTCATGTTTGCATGACCTTTCAAGTCTAGTAAAATCAACGTTTCTGATTTTGTACATTAATTATTAGAAGTATTAATGCTTTGTTCAGGTAGCATATCCCTATTAATTCCTCCATTGACCTACTCACCATGAATCCTCAAGCAAAACTGGCCTCTGAACGCTTCTCAATGTTTTCGCCAATATCAAACCACCACTCATATGGAAACTGACAAGTTATACATTCATTGCACTTCCAAATTTCCATCTACCATGATGGTGAAGAACTTTCGCTACAGCAACCCAAATTTTCAATCTCTCATACCCAAACTGTTTTTCTCTCAATGCTTGCCAGCCAGTTTCTAAAGCGCGTATAGTCTCACACAAATAACTTTAATTGAGCCAATTTTTCGCCACTGGTGTTTCATTTAACTTACTTATATACTTTTATAAAACAAAAGACCCCATCCTAATCCATAACATATCGAAAAGTGTTGCATATATATACTCTTCGCGAAGGAGAACAAATAAGTGCATAATAGGAAATAATTAGGATACTCTGTCCTCAAACGGCTATAGATTATAAGACTAAGATTTGAAAAGAGTCCTCATTTTATTCGCCTATTGAGTCGTTACCTCTGTTAGTTGATTCCATCGTCATGAAATGATACTAAAACTCGTTTTTAAATACAAAAAATTCTAATGAAGTCGGGTCGCTGAATTGCAGATTAAGCGATCTCCGAGATGCTGATAAATCAGGTTAGAATGTTTTGCAGCCCGGCGTCCCGGATGCCTTCTGTAGAGAAATTTTAAAAGAAAATTCAGAATGAGTATGGCATTCTCTGCTTTAAATTAAAAAGATGACTCGTTCTATATTTGGGATTAGTATAAATGGCACATAGTTTTAAAAATTTTATGCATTGTCTTTTCGAGATAGGAATCTAGAACATGTCAGTGACATTTTAACAGTGTACAGTGTAACAGTGTGACTTTGAATCAGCGTAAGTAAGTAAACTGGACAGTGGCTATCATTCTTGAGAGAACTAGGAGAACACCGGGACCTTTTTCGACCATACTGTCACGCATGGTACACTGTTAAAATGTCAGTGACATGTTATAGATTTACAGAACAAAGATAAAGAAATAGAGAGCGGATATGGAAAAAGTGATGTCAATATTTTGAAACAAATTGACATTACTTTCTCCGTTTTTTATGTACTTTCTAATTTTTTGTTGTAGTCGGTGAAATCGCAGGGTGTCGTGTCCCCACCTTCGAAATCCTGCACACGCTACTGTCTCCCCACAATCTTCAAAAACCGCACTCAGCACATGGCCTATCTATCCAACCCTTCAATAACAATGGTTAAGGTCTCCTTAACGCAATGGTCGAATCGCTATACGAATGTGCACATGTCTAAATTTTGCATTAGAAATCATTTATTTTTATAAAAAAAAAATATGCATGCAAACTGTGCACCGAGATATTTTCAGTTTCCTTTAAATGTGTTTGCCAATTTCAGCCTGCCAGGCTGGTCATTCACTAAAGATTACAGATTTCATTAATACATAGAAGGGGACGATTGCTCTTTTTCAAATTCCTAAATGTTGTGCTCCTTCATAACCACATCTGCTGTCCTATGCACACCAACAATCGGCATAATCACAGAGACCGATGAATAATCTGAGTATGTTTGACATGCAAGTGAAAAAAGGACATCAACGAAGCTGCAGGCGCGAATATTTTGGGAATTTGCAAAGTATGTTAAATTATTAATACAGGAAATCGATCGTAATCGGTAGAGGACACCCTTCATAGCCTACATGAATACTCCGTTTGGTTTTACCCTACTTTATAAGTTTCAACTTTCAGGTCACAAAAATGGGGGGGGGGGGGGGCTTTTACGTTAGTGTCCCCTCCACTCAAAAAAGTGGGGGCACATTCCCCTGTCCCTCCCCCAAATCGACGACCATGATATGATAGACTTTAATATTATTATCTCGATCTTTCAGTGCAATTTTTAAAGATATTAATATTTAAAAAACTCTAATAAAAATAATAATTAAATGAATATTTTAGCCTACGCTAAAGTATTTAGGTAACGACCGCATTAACCGCCGTGCATGGCAACACTTCAGCATCTTGCTGAAAATAACACGTGTATGGCTTCTTATCAGCTCCGTAGGTCAAAGTTGGGGAACTTCCCTTTGAAGATTCTACGCGTCATAACTGAATGGGATGGATTTTGCGTTCTGCCAAATGTGTTTATGTGTATGTATAAATGTAAAAGCGATAAAACAATAAACGAAACGAAACGAAGTGTTCTCTTGAAAGACAGTCATTAGTCGGCAGTCACTGGGAAATAAAATGAAAAAATTAAATCAGGATCGGGTTGATGCAAGCAATGCCTCGTGCATCGCTTGCATTAATCCGATCGTGCATTATTCTACGTTAATCCAGTGTTCATTGTTGTTTACTGTCTCTTACTAGGGTAGTACTTCCATGCTTTTACGTTCCTCAAGTGAGAGGCAATAATAACCGGGAACCTTATCGTTTCATCAGGGAGCTGCCACCAGATCGAGTGGCAGCTATTGCTGCGCAAGACTCTAAAGTGAGGCTCAGGAACAATCGTTTGTATAAGGCTGACGAATGTTTCACGAATCTTTGCAGCCTTATCTTTTGAATTATCCATGAATATTTAATCGTACCTTTTGTCGCAGACGGAAGCAAACCAAGACGCACGACGAGTGGTTAAAAGTTCTAAGTTTATTAACAAGCAACTACGGACTGGAACAGGTTCAACACAATTATGAAGAGATAATGGTTGAATGCAGTCTACACTCTACACTTTCTGTAGGAGTTACGAATGTTCGGCTAAATTTCTACATTTTCAAGGGTACTTCTGAACTCCTCCAATTCTCTGACTATCATGCCGGTACACAAAAATATTCCCTTTTACATATTTAGAATATCGGGTCCCGTTTAATTACTAAGAAAAACATAAGAATTCTTCACAAGTTCTTATACTTACTAACAAATCATCGAAGCCAGTACAATTTGTGACCTGTTAAGCCTTACACTCTCAGAATGGTAAATAAAAAAATGAAGTTGCTTAAAATGAGTAAAAATATTACACAATTTAAGAAAATACGTTACATACTACTGAAACCTCGGTTTACCAAAGTGGATATGGTAAAAACTGTTAATTCTTAACTTTTGTCTAAAACATATTTTTGCATGATTCACTGATTGTTACCAAAAGTGTGTAAACGTGTAAGAAAGCATTTAACATTTACTAAGAACGAAGTAATTTTCACATGAGCATATGGAAACCTTCGCCCACAACTAACATACTGGCCTTAATTCACAGAAATAAATGCCGCTGCACATACAGGCATCTTTGCGGTTTCATTGCGTCCGAAATTGCTGTGAGAATATTTATCAGAGCGTCTACGTGCTGAAGCTATGCCGTCGGGTGTGTAAAGGAAGGCTTGATTCGAAAATTTATATCAACGAATCTGATTTGCTAGGTCAACGCTCGTGCCTTCACTTAAACCAATCAAATTGAATCTTATATCAATAGAGAGAAGAGTCAGCTATAACTTTCATTTAGCGCAAGGAAGAAATTGATCGCGCAATTAGACGTAAGATAAGTCATTGTTGTTAGGCAGGAATCGGGTAGATTTTGAAGTCTACACGGCTCTCAGAGTGATTCCCTCAGTTCTTTAAGGTTAAAAAGTACGGAGCCAGGCTTACTAGATATGCAGTATACGGCACAAATATGCATCATTATTAAAAGAATAAATTTATCTTCCAATTCATATAAAAAAGAAATTTGTAAGTGCTGTGCTTCGAAAGATATGAGATGGTTAAATGCTAAATATGCTAATTTTGCAGCCAGTTTTGACTGATTTCAATTGGGTTTGCCCCGAGTCCTGTAAAAATTCCCTATGTACTGTATAAACAATGCAAGCCATGGCGACTGAGGGCGACGACCCAAACTTGTTATTTCCTGTGATGTATCTGGCCGAAAATTATAGACTCATCTTCAAAATGGATTCACTGGATTTGAAAGGAATGCAGAAAAACCAGGGACTCGATGGGCTGATTCCAAGCTCGGAAGGTACTATTTTTCTATATTTGTTCCTTTATGTAACGTTTTGTAGTTTATCGTTACCGCAAGAGAGCGAGTCTCAGAAGGTAGGTAGGCTAGAAGAGTCCTTGCAAAAGAATACAGTTTGAAGGCAAAATTTTGACATAAGCTTACGAATCCAATGAGCCATCAACCAACGCAGAATACGTTTAGTGGTCAAATGCCTGACATATTTCAAATTCTTCACAAATTTCGAAAAAACGCAATGGAAAGGCATAATCTTCGAACGTCTCTCCAAAACTGCCCAGCCTTAGAGTCAATATAAAATCCTATGTGTCTTTGTGGGGATGTCCATTGTTATCAGTGGTGTAATCTGGGTGGGGGCCATTGGGTTATGCCCCCCCCCCCTTCATGGGTGCATTTTTTAGATCCTAAAAATTAAGTAACGCAAATTTTATTTCAAAAGGTTGTAACATGTGTGGCACGAGACTGCATTTAGAGACATCCAATCTCTCGAAAATTTTCGAAGGGGAGAGATTGTCTCCTCAAGGCCCCCTCACTGATGCCAATTTTTATTTAGTTTCTAAAAATACGCACATTTTGTATCCCTAAAAATGTTACTTAAAAGCCGGGTAGCGTACATAGCACCAGATTGCATGTAAGGACATCCAATTTATCAAAAATTTCCAAAGTCGAGGGGGACCACCAGGCCAGTGATCCGACGCATATTGCATCCCTCCCTCTTCAGAGAAATCCTGCGTACGTCACTGATTGAACTACATTGTCGAGAGAGTAAAACTTTGAAAGACGAGTCGGGATCATCGGCAAGCTTTTGCACAGCCCCGTATACGCTTCTCTAGTGTCAGCGTGCGTGATTGCGAACTTCTCAATGCTAAATTTCAGAATAGGATATAAAACAGCTGATCAAAATTGAATGATCTCGTAAACCAGGAAAGTGTCTAGCCGCGTAAACTTAAGTGTGTATAACTAACACGAAAGCAGTTAACGTTTACTCTACGAACACGGGAATTGACAGACGAGTTGGAATATCGTACTTGGTAACAACAAGTTTCATATGTATATTTCATGTTAGTTGGTGTTTTACAGGTGGATCCAGACATTCCAAAAGGGGGAGGGGATGACTTAAGAGAAAGCAGGGAAGTGAGGGAATTGCACTGCTAATTTCCCGTATGTTTTATTGTTGGTCTGGCTGAAAAGGGGAGGGCTGAGGCCGTAAAACACCCCCTTGTTCCGCGCCTGAAAGATGACTATATAGAATATTTTAACTAAAACTCGCAAAAAACGGACCAAAATCAGTATCCGAAATCGATGTATGCAATGATCTACATCAAGATTTCACAGGTTTTATAGTGCACTATTCAACTCTGTCTCACAGGTCTCTTTCAGATGTAGATAAAGATGGGGTTGTTTCATTGCTTGCACCCCCCCCCCCCCTAAAATTCTCTGAAAATTGTTCTACTGCTGCACTGCCAGCTATCAACTACCTGCATTGACAAAATTCAGTGCAAATACTGAAGGTGAAGGAGAGTAGCATATCTTGCCTTTGTTGGTATCCTATCATTCTGTTTTACAAAAATTGAATGACGGAAAACTCACCAAATTGGTAGAAACATCCACAGAAGAATCCAATGGGAGAAAAAAAAACACAACTCTCCCTCCGAAAGAGCACAGCGTTGATGCAAAAAGTAGACGCGTCACTAAGAAGCAACCCTTCATAAGACCAACTCGCTGATTACACACACAGGCAGGAAGTAGGCGCGATTAAACTCTTAATTAATGAAAAATACATCACGCATGACGCGTCAAGTTGTGATCCAGGAATCATGCCAGGACACTTGCCGCGCCTACATGCTTGTATTGAATATGCATATTTGTCAAAGGTAATGTTGAGCCGTATTTTCGTTCAACATTGCGCAATACATGTGAATACGTGTTACTTTTCTGAATGCAACAAAGCAGACGCGTCTGCTACCAATCAATCAGACGAAACCTTGTTATACAGTGCGCATCAACCGCCTGGTATGGTACTGTAGGTCCTGGGCATGACGTTAAACTGCATCCAGGTTGTGGCTTCTGTTCTATTCAGCCAGTCTAGAGCAGGACCACTCAGTGTTTGCCCTTTGGAGGGTGTACTTGTCCATTTGGGACGTTAAGCTCCTTAAGGGAGCAGAACTCCTCCGGGAGTAATCGTTTGGTTTTCGCCCCTTGGCTCTTCGCCAGAGAGTCGTGGGGACTTTTAGAAAAAAGCCTGTGTGTTTGTTGAAGGTGATGCGAAAGTAGTATGTGTAGTATGTTATTTTTACAGTCTTACAGCTGCCTTTGCCCACGAAGTCTCGTGAATCGTTTAAGCCTTGCAGTGTTTTGCTAAATCGAAAATTTACGCTTAAACGATGGACGGTTCTGCCCACGGAATGGAGTCGGCATCATCACAGGTTGTTACACTATTTTCCATCGTTTTGCTGTTAGTTTTAGGCAAACGTTAGATGTTTTTCCTGATGTTCGAATTTATTATTTCGAGGCAGGCAACAGCTGATTGCTACAAGCAGGATACAGCATTCTATAACGTTAGTTGTGTGGTTTACAGTACTATCAGTTAGGGCGTTGCTGAGTTCCCGCAGGTGAGGATCAAATGAAAACAAACAAACAAACAAACAGTACTTAGGCTACCATGGCCTACCACATGAGAGCCCAGCTGTTACAATACTGTTAGACCTAACGTTACAGTACATGTTGTGTGGGCAAACCCGATCAGACTCAATGTTTCTCATTTGCCTCCAGACACTTTAGATTGCCAAAATCCATTTTAGGCCTAGCCTACTCAGCATTTTCTCATACAGTCAGCTCATTTACTGAGCATTTTCTCAAAAAGTCGGACTTCACAGAAGGTGGAATTTTGTTATAGAAACAGACAAGTAAAAAGATGCTTGAGTCAAGTTGAGGCAATGACAAACATGTATAGTCTGCCTAAGCCTATGCAGCAAGAAGCTCATCACCTTCCATTTTACCATGAACAACCACAGTCGTTCAAATGACTGCATTTTGAAAACTTCACAGTTAAACGTTTTTCTTAATTGCTTTAGAGTTGAGACTCATGACAAAATCAATGCTTCTTATCTGAAACAGATTATATGCACTTAGGACTTAAAAACTGGGTACCCATAGAATGTAGCAATACAATGTAGCAATACATATTGCTCCAGGTTGTTAAACAAAACCAAGAAAAAAAAAAATAAAAAAAAAAATAAATGACTACCTACCCCTATCATTGGGGCGATTTCATTTCAATGTAATCGATTACGATTGCGATTACTTCATATTTTATGATTGCGATTATGATTACCATTACAGCTGGAATTGAAAGTAATTGATTACGATTGTGATTACATGTAATCATGATTGCAATCGTGATAACACTTTGTTTCCACATAAAACAATGAAGTAGGCAAAACAATCCAGTGCCCACAACTGGAAAAAAGGCTGTGGACATTGCTCTAGATAAGCCTGGAAGGATACAGGTTGAGGCATAAAACCCTATCTAACTAACTACATTTTGTTTCCTACATTTTCTTTTGCAAAAAGTATACCTCTAGAGAATGATGTAACTATACAAAGAACCAACTCTGAAGTACTGTGCATCATTTTTGTGCAAATAGCACATGTTAAAGATTTATTACTCAAAAGTGTGATGTTACAAAACACGTACAAGTGTAAACCATGCAAATACCAGTATTGGCATGTACTGAAATTGTAGCAATCAGTACATACAGTAGCTTTTCAGCAACAGTGACAATCAAAAGCTACAGTAAGTATGAAAAGTTTCCTGGAAGAAGGGAGAAATATTTCTTTAGATGTGGGCAGTCCAAAACAACCTTCAGTAGCCCAGTTGCAAAGTTTTTCTTTGTGTCTAATTTCAGGCTGTGAAAATAGCGAGTGAGACTCAGTAATAACCTATACACTACTACGATCCGGTTGAAGTGACGCGACTAAATAATTCAATGAAAGTCACGTATGTGTTCTCACTGCGATAAAGAATAGAAAGGTCGACCGGATAAGTGACCTTTTAGGAGGTCCAGGTGTCTACTACTTAAATCATTCCTTAGGGAGTAAAGCGTGTATCTTGGCTGAAAAGTTCCTAACAATTTGTACCAGAGGTATTTCTGAAGTTGTGAATGGAAGACAAATCTTTAAACATGATTTAAAACAATATTTTGTGAAAGTATTGATGTATAAATCAAAATAAATGTTAGCCTCCATGCAAGAAACATGGTAATATTTTACTTTGCTCTCTGTTGATATAAGGTCACAACCACTAACTGACCCAAATGCATGTATTGTGCATGCTATTACATAACTGCAGTCGAAAAGCCGACTGGATGGTGACCTTTCAGACGGTACAATGCCTTCCACTTAAATAATAGGGAGTAAAGCTGTATCTTGAACCATGGAAGTGCTACCATGCTTGAACTAAAAAATCTCACAATTCTTAGCGAGAGCATTGAAGTACCTTTTACCATGGAAAATGAGTAGCAAAATTATAATTCTAAGCAAAAAAGTTGACAAAGTACTGATGTATAAATGTCAGTTACTTTGTGAAAACATGACAATATTTGACTATGCACTGCTATCGAGTAATGTACGACCACTTAGTAAAATACAGCTTTTTCAAGATTGCTACATTTTTAATACAGAAGGTGCACATATTTCTGACGGCCTCATGTGGACATATTTTCTCGAGGAAATTTGATGTTTATGCAATTATTCTATCAGAAATTATAAATATACCCATTGAAAGTCACAGTATTTTTTCAAAAAGAAACAAACAGGCAAACATTGGTGAATTAAGTGTCCAGCAATACCAATCACACAGATGTCCCTCTTAAAAATGATCTACCCTAGCAACAACAACCTCAGTCATCCAAAATGAAGACAGACTTGGTACTATTCTACTGAAAACAAAACAAAGAGATAATTCTCAGTCATTGAGCTTACAAACCATAGCTTAAGCCAACACTAAAATGCACGATCCTACACATTTTGCAAAAGTAGTCTGCATGAGTCTGAAAGATTTCCCTTTCGGGAAACCAAAAATGGGAAAACTAACCTGAACATTTCATATTTAAGAGGTAAATATGTTTTGGAAAAAACAGCAATATAAACATGATGGGAAAAGATAATTTCATGTAGTTATCTACACTGGTACAGTGGAGTATGCTCAAAGTCTAGATTTTTCAAAAATGCCAATAGGTTTAAGACATTTGCCATCAGTCATGACAGGAAATGAGAACAATAGACTAAAGGTATCAAAAGTACACTTTCAATCTCTGCTACTGTGCTCTATATAGGATTCTCCTGGTCCATTGCCCATGGAAGTTTTTACCAGTGGGGCTATTAATTTAACATAGTTACTTTTAGATGTAACATTTTGTCAGGTTGATGATTACTGCTTCATGGAGTGTTTAATATCAAATCAACCAGTTGTGTAACAAGGATATGTTCAGGTTGAGTGGGGGAGCTGAATGAACAAATAGCGCAAGTAAAAACAAATCCCAGCAGAGTACCAAAACAGAACCAAGTCCTCCCAAAGTAGAGATTATTGAATCCATGCACATCTCACTCATTTTAAGCTGGAACATCCAAGAAAGAGGGACAATTAAATTTTGTCATTCCAACAGAAGGACTAAGCACTGAAAAAACAAAAAATTGTTTAGTAACTTTACTTCTTTGTTCAATTCAACTTCTTGTAATCAGAAATGAAACCACGATTGCAATTACTTTGCCATTGTAATCGATTACGATTGCAATTTCTTTGCGATTTTCCCAAAAGTAATCGATTGCGATTACTACTACTTCAAAATGTGTAATCGATTGCAATCGATTACCATTACTGATTACGATTACCTCAAGCCTGCCCCTATGACAATTTCACCAAGACAATTCTCAACACAGACAGTTTCCCTTTGACAAGGCCCACCCATGCCAAACCCTTACCCGAGTTAGTTGTTCAGGTCATGCAATGCAAAATGCCACATGAAGAGAAGAACATGCAGATCTTGCTCGCAATTTTCAAACATAAATATTTCTGTATGCATAGAAAGTTTGAAGCTTTTGAGGGATTTATTACAGAGTAAGCAAATTCATAACAGCAGTTCCTTGATTTTTTCTTTTTCTTTGAAGGGTGAGCATGTTGAAATTCCAGAGGCAAACATAATCAGAGGTAGGGGCCGTGGGAGACGAGGAGCTGGAGGGAGAGGAGGACGAGTTGGCAGAGGAAGAGGTCGCCTTAACCTAGCTGCAATCAGACAGCAGCAGCAGGAGAGAGCAGTTGAAAGAAGACAACACATCATGGTCAGTGCAGTGCACTTTAGAATTCACAGTTGGGGAATGGAGGCAAAATTCCAGTTTGTACCATAATTGGCTGAGTCAGTCTCCAAGGACAATTAAAGGGAAGCAATTTTTGATTCCTTGCCAAAGGCAGGCAAGGAATCTATGCGATGGTGATGTCGTGTGTATGTGTGTGTGTGTGTGTGTGTAGGTGCGTTTGTAAAGGGCGTGAATAGTGGATACACACAGGTAAACATACCCGTCAACCGGGTTTACGCCGAAAATCGGGGATATCCCCGTTTTTTAATCCATCGGGAATAGGCTTTCAGGGCTGCTTACAGCACGCCCTCAACTTTTCAGAGCATTTGGAGCAACATCCGCGATTGACGGTTACAAGGCCAATCTCCGCGTGTTAATTGTGTAAGAGTCACATCGGTCAACATTGATACACACGGAGTTTGTCATCCCCAATAGCGCGGCTGGCTGAGCACTTCGTATGTGTCCCCAGACTGTCAACTGAAATGTGAAGGGTAAGCATTAGTTTATGTTCAAAAGTTTAAGTTTTAGAGGTATTGAAAAGAGTTTCTTCATCTCTGGAAATTTTATCGATGATTTCTTACCGTGAAGCTTGAAAGAGTGTTAGTACTTAGGCTTGGCCTCATAGTGTGTCGCCTAACGTTAACGTAACATACAGTCTTTGTTGTTAACGTTGCGTTGTGTAGGATAACGTTAGGCTTGCACTTTGCAGAGATTCTCGAACGGAAAAGGAAAGTTCAACAATTCCGGCGGCGACAATAATTTCCGCGGAATTATCACTGGAAGAACGCGTTAAAAATCTGCAATGACATTTCTTTTTTCGTATGGCCAGTTTGAAGAAAGTAAGTGAAGTCCGGAAATGGTGTGTAGCTAGTCTAGGCCAAATATTGGTAGATTGGGGATACACACAGGAATGTAACCAGGGAATCGGGGTTGTTACAGTATGCACGTTGTTAGCACGCTGTCGGCCGTTACGCTTAGGCATGCTTTTCAAGATATGCTTAGTCTACATTATAGACCTATTGAAGTATGTGAAGGCCTAACATTCGGACGCCTAGCCTAGGCCTAGCCTAACGTTAGGCACTACCATTATGATTGGTTCAAATTGTGTCAGTACATGTGGTGGTCAAGTTTAGGAGCTAGGCTATAATTCTCTTGTGACACATTTTCTAAATCCTTTCTGCACATGAACAGCTTTGAATCAGAATAGAGATAGGGTTAGGTTCCAAAGCTTAATTAATCCTTAGTTTAGATATGCCATGTCACAACTGCTTTTCATATTTTGAACCACAGGATGTGATAGGCCATTTCATAACTGAGTGTACTACTGCCATGGCTATAGTAGCAGAGATGTGCTGTTACTTTGGCTACAGATATAACTGCATTTTCTGTGATTTTCTTCATTCTTGGTGCCTCTTTGTTTATGATGAGTTTTCGTTCCAGTCAATAAATAACTTCATTATTTCACACGGGTTGGTGCTTGAAGTTGCCCATATATAGGACCTAGGCTTGCAACTATTTGGCAAGTGGTGGTAAGTGATTGGATGATTTTATGTCAGGTATGACATCCATCTATCACAAAGTAGGGGAATAAAATAACGAAGGCAGATTGTCTAATTAATGCATTTTACATTAAATTTTACATCAATTATTGAGCAAGACGTTTGCAATTTTAAACTCTCAAAAATCATGATGCAACGTTCCTTCTTACTTTTTGTTACATCCTTTCTCCCTGCCTGATTAACTCTTATCCCTTCAGGGAGGAAAAGAAGCCCACTACATGTAGACTTGATTAAGTCAAGTTTCATATCTGATTTGTTGATTGACAGTAAAAGATGTGTTCCAATACACAAAAAGTTACGTAACATTTGGGGTTAGCTAATTGATCGGTTAGCATGTGTTAATTGCTTTTCATGCAGTGTGAACACAATGAAAGCATAGCTCATATGAGGTCACATATCATGTAACATACTCAGATATTGGATACACCCCATACAGCCTTTGATGTACTGGGGTGTCTATGTTGCTTTTTCAAGAAGCGACGTCACAGCATGATGCTGCAACGATGGAAATTAATCAGAAACTGTAGACCCACGTACAGTATTTTATATTGCCATTCTCTGGAAGGGTTGCAATTATATGCTATTACCAAATTTTTTTGGTTATAATGAACCTTTGTTTTGCCTTTTTATTGAAGGAAAGTAGAGTTCTAACATTAATGATGTAGCTACATAGGAAAAATGTGCTTATGTGTGATAGATTTAGTGGCAGAGCTACAGTACACTCTCATTTTTTCAAGTGGCGATCCTCCCCCTGACAGACAGAAATTGCCAACTGGAGCCCATGTTAGGTTTCAAACCCCTACCTGCTTTAAAGTGCCCTTGCAGAAAATTATCACCCCCATGACATTTACCCCTAGCTTTACCATAGGTCAAAACAACATGACCGTTCTACACTTAATTGCCTATGTGGCTACCACTCAGGCTGTAGCTAAAAAGGTGGGGTGGGGGGGGGGGGGGGTAATGAGGTATTTCCAGGAACCTACAGTATCTTGAAATACTACACCTTTATTCATCTGAGCAATATGCTACCTACAGTATGCTATAATTTTAAAAAAGGCTAAGACCCTTTTCCTTTTGCAGGCCTCCATCTGGCAAAACAGTTTGAACAAATGCCACATCAGAAAATAATAACCACTACTCCCAATTTGCTTGCTGTAGCCCTGAGATGCACCAGACACATATATACCTTTTTCTGCATTACAGTAACTTAATGCATTGTACAGTATGTGCTTTTATAGCCAAGGGTGTACAGTAGTTTAGCTTAATTAGCTTAGCCATCAATATGCAACTTCTGGCATGCTTTGAATATTTTATAACAGTCACAGATCTTGAATTTTAGCTTTCTCTTGGAAATGGGATAAAGTCTTGCATATAAATTGGGGTGACTACGTACAGTAGTATTGTGTTTAATCTTTTAATTGCAGCATGCAGCGAATGTCAATAGTGGAGTATGTTCAAGAGAGGAGATTTGTTTGGTCTGAAACACTTCTTCTAGTTATAGCTGGTCTTACTACAACTTCAGCCATTTTCTGTTTAGGTGTATTGATGTACTGGTATTTCAAATACCACCACATGCAAACATAGGGTAAGTTATGATGCAGTATGCCTGTGTATGTTTTGTTTCACATTAACTGAGCCTAAAGATACCTCTGCCTTCATGAAAAAAATGAAGGACTAGGTTTATTTATTTTTGATCTACATATCCCTCCTCTAGACTAGTAAGTGGGATGGAAGAAATAAAATGAAGCTCAAAGGCTTGTTGAAAAGAAAGCGCAGAAAACATTACTTAAAAATACTAGAATTTGACAGCAAGTCCAAACTAAATTAGTGCACAGTAGTACCTTTTTCTTGTTATGTAAACAGTATTTTGTCCCTCATAGGGATTGACACTTTTCAGTATGCCCTATTACTCAATTTGTTATTTACAGTATCTGCCATTGTTTTTGTAAATTTATTTATTGTGATAAACCAAGTAAATGACATGAATGAAATGCAATGAATGAGTGGGTATATGAAGACTTAATCATAAAAAAGGTCTGCATACATAAAAACTTTTGCTTAAGGGGCAAGAGAAGTCTCACGAAGTTGGATAATTGCCCTAGTCTGTTGGGTGTCATGACTGGCTCTTGAGAGATCAATTGTACTTGAACAAAGGAAATGCACAAGGAGGATAACCTTCTTTTTCATTTTTTTTTATTGAAATTTGGACCCTGAAGCATCAAAACAATGTAGCTTGTAATAAGCATGATTGCAGATTATTTACTTTCCCGCTGCAACAAAGTGGAACAAGCAAAGTGAAATGTTTTTTGTCAAACACTTATATGTTACACTTATATGAAACACTCATATGGCAAGGCACATATGTTGTGCTCTCAAATGTGACCAATTCAGATGCAGCACCTGTTAATTTTGCTCTTACTGTGTGTTTCCACTGTACAGCTATAAATTTCTTTCAGTCATGCATTCACGGAGAAGCAGAAGGAAGCTGGTGCAGGATGAGGCCATTGACTATATTAACAGTAAAGACAGGGGAGGATTTTGTGTGCAGTATGTGGAAAATAAAGGTGAATATATACTCATCGCTTAACTTTTCGTTTCATAATGATCATTGCAGGTTTAAAAATATGGGGTGTTGAGTAAATTGAAGGAATGGACTAAACAGAATGACTATTACAGAGGGTTATCACTAACCCGAGCACCTGGGTCCCTGAAGCGCGAGTTTGACTTGAGACTCTTGAAAAAAAATCATGTGCATCCCAGGGACACAAGGGATTTGCTTGCAAAATGCATGTAAAATTTTGGCTAGGAGGCATAGAAAGTTTTGGGTTGAAAAGTTCACACGAAACCATTGCTTTGAAATGTTCATTGTCGATGTCAAATTTACACAATGAAGATAATCTGCCTACCCAAGTTTCTTATCACCGCAGTTGGTATCCAACCGGACCAGAAAACCTTTCTCCGACAAGACAGATATTCATAGTAATGTGGCCCAGTTCTGCGGTATTGCCAGTGTTACGTACTTACTAGATCATTCGCCGTGCTGTGGGACCCTCAGAAACTTGATGGGACTCTTGGAAAAAAGGTTGAGGGTTCAGGGATTCTTGGGTTGGGGGCCTAATGAGAACACTGTTACAAAAGGATTCATGTGAGTGTACCGAAATCTGCTGCACTCACTCTAAAACCAGTGCAGAAAAGTTGTTAGCAAGGGACATATTGATGTATTTTTTACAGGGGTTCTGCTAGAAACTAAAAATGGGGAGATCAATACTGTAACTGCCAAACCCCTCCAAGTTCATATTAATGGTGCCAGCTAGTGAGCAAAGTTACAGACTGGGTTAAGGGAGGTGGGCAAAAGCTTGCTTCAAGCCCCCCTATAAGGTGCAATCTGAAGGGCTCTAAAGGGCTATTTATTTAAGTTCAAACACTGCTTCAAAGTTGTCCTCTTCCTAATGAAGAAATTGATGTACTGACACTTTTTTATTTCTGTGAAAATGAAAAGGGGGAATTTTTACAGGTACAGTAACAAGGCTACCATACATGTACACTGTACACTCATCTGCACTGACCTAGTTCACTTTATTTCTGAGCAGACCTTTGATGAATAATATTTCCTTCCACCTTTGAGGTGGCCAAAACATAATTAAGATGGCAAAAATGGGATAATGTCTATGGTGCTGCATCTCACTAGTTTTCCTTTTCAATGGTCCCCATCTTATTGGTCACCTGTGTCATGATCCCATTTCATTGGTACCCCATGTTTTCAGGTATTTTATAATCCCCTAATTTAAAGGCCTAACTACTTAACCACAACCCAAATCCCAATGAGATGGTAGCCCAATGAGACTGGGGACTTATGAGATGGGATAATGAAAAGAGGCCTGAATGAGACATGAGACTAATGATACGAAATTAGCTTATTGGGGGACCAAGGAGACAGGAGCCATAGCCAAAATTACAAAGGATGGCTTCAGAGAGAAGTAATATAAAGCCACTTTAAATTAGCAGGAGGCATCATCGCCACGATTTTTGCTTTATTGGCATGCTAAAGGTTTTTCTGCATGTCGCACGATCAAGATGTATTTACTTCCTTTTGAATAATTAAGTTCATTTTTGCTGTTTTAGCATTTTTATCTTAAAATGTTAATTTTAGGTAGAGGGGTCATAACCACTTCACCCTTCACAAAAGGGCAGTTTCTGTTACAGTACTGTGGAAGATTACTAAGCTGGAAGGAAGGAGATGCTTTGGAAGAGGAAGAATCAAGTGGATACAGATTTTTCTTCAGATTCAGTGGCAAAAATTATTGGTAAGCAAGCATTAAGAGCCTGACAAATTTCCTCATGTCATGTTAATGTTAAAAAACTTGAAAATTGCAAGTTTCCTCCTTTTAAAGTAATGAGTTAGGGAGAAACACTTTTACTAACCTTCCCATTCTTTGACAAATCCTTGACAGTGGAACCTAAACCTTAAGAAAGCTCATTGAGTTGATATTAAAAACTTAAATTTATAATCATGTCTGGTCAAGATTTTGGGGGCATTGGAAGTCATCACTGTGCGATAACTCAGGTTTGGACTTCAGCACTGATGGTGCTTTAGTTTGAAAAAGTGTCTGGTCACAAATTTTTGAAAGTCAAATTAAACGGTTAAGTACTCACTCACAAAACACTGTTTGTATGTAGGATATGGGGATTGTCTATGTTTGACCACTTGCAATAGTATGTGAAAAAACTTAAGTAACAGGTTTGGAAAAATTTTTTGTATTTCATGAACCAGTTCAATGAGCTGCTTCAACCTACTGTATGCATTTTGAACTGATAAAAATAATTTTAAAGAACAGATGCAGAGGCAAGTGTTAAGTAATTGCACCACAATTTCAAAAATACATTAATGTTCAAACCTCTGGTTGAAATCAAGACAAAATTGTAGTCCTTAAAGCACTTGAAGAAATGTAAAGCATTTTTTTGTTTTCTCCAAAAAATTTGCAATTCTGCTTGTAATTTTAAAATAATTTATTTTTTGCATAGGAATAGTGGGTAATTAGTTACAAGTATCAGGTTTAAAAGCAATTGGCAAAGAATGGACATTTGGTACTGAAAAAAAGGTCTCAAAATCCTTTTTTTCCCCAGTGGATCCCATTTTACAGGAGTAGGACATATTTTGCTGCAAACCAAAGAAACTGGAATATTGTACTTAATTTTGAAGCACTTGCTAAGTTGTTGCAGGCTTATTTACTGAGTGCTCACATAAACAAATGCACATTGAAGCCATTTGTCACTGTATGGTAGATTAAAAGAAATTTGGAAAGAAGGCAAAAATCTTTTTTTTTTTTCTTTGCAAAGCTTGCATTACTGTAGATGTAATTCCTCCTTCACAGAAAAGAAAATGAACAAGACACCTCAGACAAAATGCTGTGGAAGCTGTGCTGTTGTGTCAGAAAACATCGTCAAACAACATAAGTAGGGCTGTGATGGTTAATCGGTTAACCGGTTGACCGACCGACTCGTCGGTTACTCGTGCGTCATTCCTCTTCATAGATTAACCGTTTTTGTATTGCCAATAACTCAGTCGCCACGGGGTGGCTTTGTTGGTAAACTGTTACACAAACATCGCGCAACAAACAGTGTCAGTTTCTCACAAATTATCGCTCGAACAATAACTGTAAAAAGAGTTTAAATCGGCCATTCGATTGAATGGATTAATTCCGCGGCAGCCCCCCGAATTAAGTACATTATGATGAGTGACAAGTGGCGCACCCATTGTTACTTTTGTTGGCAGAACTTTGTGTGCTCGTCTCCTAATCCCTTCAATAGCAACACCCAAGCACAACTTTAGAAATTAGCGGCATGTTTCAGATGTTACCAAGCGAAAAGAAAGCCACAAGACAAGCAGGGAGCTGTAACAAAAGTTACCAAGCCCTGTATTTCTATGGCAATAAAACCTCCGCGAGACCATGATTAGGGCACAAAAGTATATTTGAATAAGTCTTCCTACTGTAGCTAATCGAAATATTTTATCATGCTACACCTCCGTAAATTTCATTATTTTTCATTGTTAGTAGCAGTATTTGGGAAAAATTTAACCCGTAAAAATACGATCGTTAGCACCAGATAATTCCTGCCATTTTGTTGTTTGCCCAATATCATATAAAATGGAAATTCCATGTTGACTTTTATGAATAAGCATACGCAGTTCTTTGAACCGACAGGGTTGTAATTGCGATAATGTACTGTACTGTAGAAGTCAACCCTACGATGCACGTAAAAATAGTGATCTAATGTTTAGCGGTCTTGGACAGCAAAAAATGGACTCGATTAACGTTATCTTATGGTTTCTTTCTGATATAAATATCCCTGTAATTAATAAATAAATAACATTCCATAAGTCCTACTGTAAATAACTTTACGGTAGGAATGCTGGGAATTCCTTAATTTATGCAGGAAAATAGGGCTTGGTTGTGCTGTTTGCGGCTTACATTAGTTACAATCATGCTATAATCTAGCATTTACTGAATGTGAAGATATGATCATATTTCATATTACTTTTGGGAGGGATGATTTTGTGGGACCTTTTCTATTTTTATGTGACAACTTTCAACTTAATGCTTCTTTGCAGCATTGACGCTACAGAAGAACCCACTGAGGGACCTACGCTTGGCCGACTGGTCAACCATGGGGAGAAAAGTGAAATTAACACCAAGCTTCAAATTGTTAACTTCAATGGAAAGCCAGCTCTATGTATGTACGCTATGAGAGATATTAACCAAGGGGAAGAAATCTTGTATGACTATGGTGTGGCGAACCTTCCATGGAAGAAAGTGAAGGTAAAAGCTAATTCCAAAATCTGTTAACTTTTGCAAATTTTAGCTTTTGCATGAACATTTTTGGTGGTTAGATTTGAAGGTCAGAGAAATGTAGAATTTTTGTTAGGTGTGCCTGTTTGCCGTTCCACACAGGTTTCCAAAGGACTAAAAGTGAAAAGGGGTATTAATGCTGACATTGTTTTACTAGGTGAATATGTTGCAAGGTTTATAACATAGGATGAATCGAATCAACCCATCCAACTTCATGCAAACTCTCTGAGAGATTAAATATTCTGAGCTATGAGAAAATATATAACTGTGTACATTTTGCCATAGACCAACAGGTGTATCTTTCCCTTCGACCTACCTAAACACCCTAAATGCTTAGGACTGAGAAACAATATTAGACCAGCATGGATTTCTTTGCTTCGGGATTAACATTTATATTTCATTTTTATAGGATATCAATGCTTTGTATTCGGGTGTACATAAGCTGCTGCACATGAAAAATATGTTGTTTATAATAAGAGATTCCCCCCTCCCTTCAAACTAAAACTTTTTTTGTGGCAGGGGTGATTTTTCAAGGGTGCAAGTGTGTTCAAATATTTTCATTCAATGGCCAACTTCAGAGTCCCTAGAATGGGCCAAAAAGTTTTCAGGGAGGATTCAACCCTCCTTCCCTTTACCCCCTCACTTCCTTGCCTACAGGCCTGCCTCCCTTTAGCCTCTTGGGATGGTATGCCAAGTAAAGTTAATCATGGGAAGCCCTTGCATTCAATATTTTTCATGTTATGCTACCCAGCACCCAGATAAACCAGAGAGAAATGGATCTTCTAAAGCAGGTAAGATATGTTTTGTCAGCAAACCGTTTGCATTTAATTTTACATGGATGATATAACTTGGGTGGTCACATTTTCTTCTAGCACTGATCAGATGCCCATGCTGTAATGCTACTGTCTCTTGATGGTATATTTTTCCACTGAAATGTTCGAAAAGATTTCAGGCTCTCCTTGTGTTAATATCAGTTTTTATTGCTGTTGAAAACAGTGCTCAATTAAACATGAGAAAATGGGGTTCCTGACAGTTCTGAAATAAAACTTGAGACCACCAAATTGTGTGTTCTTTAGCTTGATAATGAAAAGATAATTATTGTGTTAAATGTTATCTAACTTCTTTTGTCACACATTTTTCCATACATTTTTTTATTTGTTAAACTAACTTCCTTTTTATGACATAATTGACACAATTCCTAGTGTTTTTGAAGATCAACAGCTGTTCCCCAAAACTGATTTTGAAGCAACAGCTAAATCTCACAATTTGTTTTCTTACTCCTCTTCAAAAGAATCTTTCATAAATTGTATGGCTTCAATATTACTTATGCAAGGTTAACCATGCAAGCAGTTACTTCTATGAAATTTCACATTTGAGGAAAAATAATGTTGTCACATGACTGCTCTCAACAGCCAATCATGAAACAGGACAGTCTACTACACTACTTCAAGTTGGAGTGACTGCTCTTGAAATTTTTTTCACTATTTATCAGATATAAACAGATCAACTCTGATGTATATTTTTCTACTAAAAAACAGTTGAACAAATTTTCAAGCACTCTTCCCATTGATTTAAGATTTTTCATGTGCATAGCTTTGTTTAAGAAAAATGTTGAAAAAAGTGCTTCAGCACATATGTATAGCTTGATGAGATTCCTGCATTTTTATTGTTCTAATGTAATGCCAATAACACATGATATTGTGCACTAAACAATCAGCTGTCTTCTGAGGCACTTTATAAAGAAAAAAATAAGATAAGATCAACTTAATCGAGCCCCACAGAGGTAACTGATAAGTGCTCACATAAAAATCAAAAACATAAAAACAACACAAGCATGTAAAACAGACAACATAGCACAAGTACAATTTTCAAAGTAAAAAAAGGAAAAGTAGACACAGATGACAGAGGGTTAAAAGGGTCAAAAAGGCCCCATAGGCAAGCTCATAGGCAAGCTCATATAAAATCCATGAAGTATCAAAAACTTTAATAAACAGGTAGGTAAAGTAGCCTGAAAATTTGCAATAGTTAAACTGCATTTCATGATGTATGACTCCTTGGATAATTTGGTGTTACATGGTACGTACTCAGCTTTAATTAGCTTTATCTGGAGGGGCATCTTCACCAACTGAAACTATTGCTTATTGTTTAAAGTGGAAGTATATTCACTCCAACTGGAATTTGTATGATGCATTGTCCTATTTCATGGTTGTCTCTTAAGGATCATCTGAAAAGGACTTCTATATTGTGAAATCATTTGCTAGTAACTGCTTGGTGTAATATGCTACATTCAAGTCCCAAAATAATATGACATTTACTTTCAAGAGAAATAAGAAAATTTTTAGAATTACAGTATTTTGAGGCTGTTGCTTGCACTTGCCCTATATCAATCAATGCTGCTTTAACACAGTACATCTACAATGCAACTCTGGCCAACTGCTAGATGCAAAGTGTTACATCATCGATAGCCTGGGGACATGAGTTAAAAGGACAAAAACAGTCACTCAAACAGCAGCCAAATCCCACAGTTTTCTTGTTATTTGCTTCCAAGTATCTTCCATAATATTTCAGGACTTGATATATTTTAATTTAACTCTAAATTGCATAGAACTATAGCGAAAAACATTGTCACATGACTCTCAAAAGCCAATCTTTACACACCACAGGCAAATACACTAATTAATCTAAATAAGGGTGACTGCATTGCTCCTTAGTTTAAAGTACACTGTGTTTAAAGTATTGACCAAAAGGGTGTTCAAAAGTAGTAAAAAACTGAACAAGTCATTACACTCAAAAGTGTAGAGCAACTGCAGCAATTGCTGTTGAGCTAGTTGAAAAATTTAGTTAATATGCATGTGAAAAGCAGTATGAAAAAATTGACTAAGGCCAAGTTATGGTTCAGATAATACTGAAATTACAAAGCAACACTCCACTGTATCTTAACAGATCAAATACACCTTGCAAGTTATTGATATACTGTACCTTAGTGGTGTGTGCAACATGTGTTATGGCAATATGTCTTGCATTGCTGCCTTAGCTTCCCTCATTTCAAAACATAGGATACTTGCACAAGGGAAGCATATTAGTGTGCTGGGCATACATGACAGAAGTCAATCCTTCTGTGTGAACTGAACTTGTTGAAAGTCAATATTTAACCCTTAAAATTATGACATACAGCCTTACACATTTTTGGCATTAAACTTTGTTAAGTTATTAGTTCAGCATATACATTTTTATTATTGAATTTGGCATTTCACAGTTTTGGTTATGTTTTTTTTTAAATCACGTATATTTAGTGTAAAGCATTTTGAGATATTATGTTCTATATAGTTATGTTACACAGCTCATTTGTATCCTTTCCTTTACCAGCTACTGTTCCTCTGTGGACTTTTTTTCACAGTCAGTTGGGGAGCTGATCTTGGGATCACCAAAGTATATTAAGCTCTGATAACGTCATGCAATTTCGAATTTAAACCGCTTAAGGAAATGAACACTTAGAAAAAAGAATGGCCCTTTTATTCTGTATAATTCAAATGACAAACAAGGAAATTATGAAACTCACCAAACTTTATCATATCACCGATATTAGGTTAAATTGTGGCTGAAAGGCTCAAGAATCACCGGGAGATTTTAGATCACCCTTTTGAAACGTTGGCAAATGGTCACAAATTTGTCCCAGAAGCCGTCCAGCACTTGTTAAACGCTTTAATTTAATCAAGAAATGTACTTTCATTTACCACTTCGTTTAGTTGATAAATAATTCCAGTTTGAATAGATTAAGGGCATAAGAGTTTGTACCAAATGGGAAAAGAGATTGTTTAGGTTGCCTCCATGTGCCATGAGGTTATTTTCTGGTTTTGTTCATCTACCATTAATACATTTCATAATCAAGGCTTTTATTAAGCAGGGGCTGGACGATTTTTGCCTTCAAGCTGTGATGTTTTGATCCATGTTCTTAGGAAAAGATTTTAGCGTCTGCAAAATCTTCTTGTCTCCGATGTACTTCAGTATCATTTCCAAATTTCTGAAGGGCAGATTGGATAAAAGACAAAATAAGTTATGCAACTTATTTTATCTTCATAACATTGTTTTTTGTTTTGAACTTTTTAAATTTGTTTTTCTTCTAGTTCCAGGCATTCAAACAATCCTACTTTTTCTTCTTTATCCTACTTTTTTGCCTACCTCCTACTTATCCAGGCTATTTTTTCCTTGAAATCTCCTACTCTCTCCTACTTTTTGCCTAACAAATCCAACAATTATGTTAATTACCCATTGTTGATCAAAAATTTCTGAACTTTCTTACCTTAGCCTCAACAGTGGCAGGGCAGAGGTTAGCTGTATGTGGCTGCTATTTAAACTGAGCAATTTGAACAGTTCAAGACAGCTCTACTAATAATTGTTCACCATAGCACATTAAAAAGACTAAGATGGACCAGTAGTATACATCCACTGCAGGGCATGTGATCTCAGAGTACGTAAAATGTGTCTATCACAGAGATGTCAATGTTGCCCTCTGCCAACTGGGATCTTTGGTCACAGTTGCCTTTGCATCTGCAGTGTTTAGGTTTTGTCCTCTGGACACTGTATGAGCATTATCAAAACACTTGTAATCACTTTACCAGTACAGAGTTCACTGTGATTAACATCCATGTTAATTGGCATTTGTAAATGGGACCTATTGGGGAAACACCCTGGTTATTCTAAGATGAATTTGGGACATACTTTACTGAACATCAGGTATATCCTCAATTTTAGTATCACATACTTCAGATGTGCCTTTCAGAGTCAAAGTAGTATGTCCTCTGCAATTACATTACCATACAGTGCACATTTGTGTGGGTAAGTTTAGCTTACATAAATTCTCTTAAGTTTGTGAAATTATTCCTGGTTTCTGTGTGTGGAAAATGCCCTTTTTTTTCACACTTGACCATACACTAAGCAAATGAATTGGGGATACTGCAATAGAAAGCACTCATCACTGGTCCTTTTGCAGTCTGTAAATACTATGCTCCCCATTTTCATAGCTGGCTGTCCAAGGAGACATAAATTAGTCTTATTAGAGTTATTTCAACAATGGATATACAGTAGGATGCTCCTGACATGTATGAAACAGCCTTTATAGTTCTAATGATGATTTGGTTCTATACCCCAAGTGTTTCCCCACTTTACATTATAAAGATCCAACTTAATTCCCAACTGGTGCCCTGAACACGTATGTGCACACAAAGCAAATAGCTTCAACACAGCTCTCTCATTAGCCAGACTTTGTAGTTTGCCCCTAAAGCCTCACAGAATTTGTGGCAAAATGTATGTTCAGTGCAGCAGTTCAATCAGTGAGTAAGAGAACTATATTAATAGTCACATAGTGTATCATTACATAGGCTTCAAAATGTTTTACAACAATTAAAAATGGTAGACTCAACTTGCTTGATTCCTTGGTTCTTTTATGATATGAACATGAGGAATTTCTTACCCTATTAGATATTTCACTGGAGTCCCCACCAAAAGGGAGGTTTGGTGGGGTAATCAAATTTTACCCGACTTCCTGCTTAACTCATTCACGCAAGCTCCAAGAACCCACAAGCTTGATAAGAGGCAGCTAGAGGAAGACGGTGAACAAAGGTTGAACAATACCAGCCAGATGTGCCACTGTTTGCAAGGTGTGAAAGGCAAGCAGTAGGGCAATTTCTTATCTGGTTTTTGTTGAGCTTCGTTCACTGAAGCAAAAAGGTGTGGACAGGATTTTTATAGGCAGGGTAATTCAACATGAAAATATATTTTAGGTGAAAGCCCTTTAAATATTTCAAAAACAATCTCTAAATGAAATGTGTAAGTAATCCCTGAAAAATTCTAACCTGTACTGTACTGGTATCACTTTGATTTCCATCCAGTTATGGAGCACTCTCTCAGGAGTAATAACTAGTCAAAATCTAATATTAAAGGAGTACGATAGTTACAACACAGTTTGTGTCAATTACTGTACTTCATTTTGTAAATGTGTTACCTCAAACTGGCATGGCTTAGTGTGAATAGTGAGTAAGTGACATTTTATAGAATGGTGAGTGGTTTAAGGTCCAGATTGTTGTGTATTATTTGGTTCATACTGTATGTTGATAAGTTTTAGTAAGTGTTCTGATAATGTCTGAGTTATGATGGAACAAAGAAACATAACTTTTTTTTTTTGTTATATGGCTCCTGGTTCCCTTCAAAATTCAAACAACTGAAAGCTGCTTTTTTCAGTTTGTGGCTCCCAGTTGTTGTCTGCTTAAAAAAGACTTGTTCATAATTAAATAGTTGTAAATAAGCAGCTGGTTTGTATTTGGACATTAGAAATGCAGTCATTTGTACATGCATGGGACTGAGAGTGTAATGTCCCCTCATCATAGTGGTGATTCACTTGTTTTATTAAGAGATGTTGCAATCTGCAATATTGAAAATATTTCCTAGTTTTGCACAAGGTTACTTTATGTACTGTGCAGTATACAACTAAAAGTTTTTGATCTTTCTTGCAATCCTTTGTAGTGTTGTTTGCAGAATATATCAGTATGATATTTGTGTTAATTCAAACTTGCAAACTTTCATCCTTGCCATTCAGGATACAAAATTTGGCAAATCTTCACCATTGTGTCCTATTGGTGCCCAGATAGTTTGTCCTGCATTTTACTCATAACTGTATTTTCAAAATTTGTTTTTATGCAGAAAAAAAAGTTGACAAATCTTGTAATTCAGCAAGCCAAAAATGTAACCAAACCCCGTTAGCAGAAGTTATTGAGGATGTAGAAAGATTAGATCATAGCCACCTACCATCAGGCTTACTTACCAAGAATACTAAAGTATCAGGCTGGAGCCAGACATCAGCTTCAGTTAAGGATTTTGCTGAAGATACTATCAACTTATCAAGCCATCAACTCGATCAGGGTCTGTCATCAGGTCAAGTTATTGAGGTTACTGAGCAAGATATTAACCCATCATGTGGGAGACAAGCCCAGAACTGTTTGACCAATCCCAGTGCAGAAGATTCTGAAGATGTTAACTTGCAATCATTTGAAATGCCTTGCCAAAGCATGTCTTCAGATACAACTGTGGAGGGTAATGATGTGGATTCCCCTCGTAAACACCCTGATAAATGTCTACCACCAGGTATTGAAATGGCAGTTACAAAGGATGCTGTGGATCCATCATTTAAAGCATCTGACAAAAGTCTTTCAATTGGTCTAGTCACAGGGATGAGCGATGATATGGATCCATCATGTGGACAACCTGAGGAAAGTACACCACCAGGTGAAGTTATGGAAGTTATTAAGGATGCTACATATCTATCATTTGTGAAACTATCTGACCAGAGGTTGGGTTTAGTAGCAGAGATGAATAACACCGATCCACAAAATGAAAAAACTTTTCAAAGTCTACCATCAAGTAAAGGTAGAGAGGTTTTTAAGGAGGCTTTGAACCCATCATTTGAAGCATCTAACCAGAGGATGTCATTTGGACTGGAATCAGAAATGAATGACATGGACCCATCTTGTGACAAAGCTGACAAGACTTTATCATCAGGTCCAGTTTTGGAGCTTATCGAGAAGAATACCATTGATTCATCATTTGAAGAGTGTGACAAGGACCCATCATTTAGTTCACTTTCAGTTGAAGTCATTGAAACAGAATCTGCTTTGGATGCAGCTCCAACAGCTGTGGAAGCATGGGAATCAGATGTAGAGTCTTCAGAAGAAAGTAGTAATGACAGTGGTGACGAATCATTTGTTCCTGAATCTGATGACAGTGGGGAGGAATCATTTGTGCCTGATTCTGAAGACAGCAGTTCATATGAATCAGATGTTATTCCAGTTATACCAATGCCTACCAGGAATTGGGCCTCATCTGCTGAACCAGCGAAGAGAAAAATTGCTAAACCACAAGAGGAAAATGTTGCTAAACCTGCAAAGAAAAAAATTACTAAACCACGAGAAGAAAATATTGCAGAATTAGCCAAGAAAAAGGTTGCTAAACCACAAGAAGAAAATGTTGCTGAACAAGCAGAGCAAAATGTTTCTAAACCAGCTGAGAAAAAAGATATGCAAGACAGCAAAGTTTACGTAATGACAACAAACAATACATGCACTACAAGGAGCTATGACAAGCCAGCATATTGTTTGGTGTGTTCTCGACCTCAAAAGAAGTTGCCAGTGCATATAATACAGCATAAAGATGAACCTTTGGTAGCTCAGTGGTTAGCAGCCAAAGGAAATGACAGGGACAAACTCTGGACAAAAATCAGAAATCTGGGTAACCACTTGCACAACTATGAAGTCTTGGAGGAAGGAGAAGGGCCTTTGATCGTGGTGTATCGTCCAAAAAGCTATGCACCTCCTACTGATTACCAGCCATGCATTGACTGCTTGGGCTATTACTCACGTAATGAATTCTACAGGCATAAGTGTAAATTGAAGAATCCTGAAAAGCAAACTGAAACTGATGAAAAGAAGAGACGGACTTTAGTCAAACATTCTCGTCTGCTACTGCCACCACCCAAAGGATGCAAGGAAGGAGATGAAGTGCATATGCTTTTGGGAACCCTAAGGATAGATGATGTTTCTTGTTGCATAAAGGGTGATCCATTGGTTGTTGACTTTGCCAAGAAGCTCATTTTTAAGCATGGTCATGACCAGGAACAAAACACCTGCTTAAGAACAAAACTGAGACAATTAGCACGACTTGTGCTGGAATTCCGACTTGTCAGTGAAATTAAGGATGCCAATCTTTCTGATTTGTTTTTCCCCTCAAGATTTGGAACTGTTGTTTCAGCTGCAAGAAGCTTAGCTGGGTTTGATAATGAAACACATACTTACTCAAAGCCTAGCCTTGCAATAAAGATTGGGCATAGTCTGAAGAAAGTGGCAATGATGCTGGTGAGTAGGGCCTTGATTGATGGAGACACTTCAAAAGAAAGAGAGGCAAGGGATTTCCATACTTTGCTTTCAGAAAATTGGGATGTAGAAGTGTCTTCCCATGCTCTAAGAACATTATACCAAGGTAAAAGAAACAACCCTAAGTTACTCCCATTAACTTCAGATGTTGTTCTTCTTACAAAGTACTTAAAAGAAGAGTCAGTGAACAGCTTGGACAACTTAGCTGAGGCTGAAACTCCAGACCAAAAGCAGAGCGCTTGGAAGAACTTAGCAAAGATTGTTGTCACTCAGCTTATGCTCTTCAACCGAAAAAGACAAGGAGAAATTTCCAAACTGACACTGAAGGACTACTCTAACATCAAGAAGGGAGAGTCCCATGTTCTGGACATTCAGACATTAACAAAATTTGAACAAGATCTTGTAAAATTGATGTGGCGTGTTGAAATTGTGGGTAAACGTGGCAGGACAGTTCCTGTGCTCATCACAAATGAGATGAAAAAGTCATTAGATGAGCTTGTTAAACTCAGAGCTGATGTTGGAGTCAATAGCAGCAACCAGTTTGTGTTTGCTATTCAACAGGGATCAGATCATCATATTCGTGGATGTGATGCACTCCGTACCTTTTCATCAACTTGTGGTGCAAAGCGACCTGACTTACTTAGATCAACTAGACTTAGGAAACATGTTGCAGTCATGTCGCAGGTTATGGCTTTGAAAGAAAATGAGTTAGATGTCCTCGCTAACTTTTTAGGGCACGATGTTAGAGTACACCGTGAATATTACCGTCTCCCTGACCCTGCTATCCAAGTGGCTAAGGTCTCCAAACTACTTGTTGCTCTAGAAGGGAATGCTGGTGATCCTGGAAAAGTTCTTCAAGGAAAGACTTTGGATGAACTGGAGATTACCCAAGATGAAGGTAATTTTGTAGATAGTTTTGTAATACTACAGTAACAATGCCATGTTAAAAAAGTTCTTAGCCAAAATGAAGGTTTGCAGTTCACTACTACCCACTCCATCCAGAGTTACTGAGGTTGTAAGTTGAAGTCTCCATTTTTGCTTAATCCAATAGAAATTGACGAGGAGCACTGTTCTGACTCTGGCAATGAATCAGAAGAAGCAGAAGAAGCAGAGGAAAATGATGGTCATCCACTCTCTGAGCCTACTCAAGGTATGAATTTTACCATATCACCATTGTATTACCCTATTGCTAATTTTGTTTACAGGAAAGTTCCGGTGTGGTGAAAAATGTGACTGTTCATATAATTATTATTTCAATACATTACATGAATTGAGATATTTTTACACTAGCTGGTTGCCAGGCTTAGCTAAATATCCTTTAAGCATGGCCATGTTAAGGGGCCACCATGGGTTGTAGCACTATCCCATGGTGTAATCATGTAGGAGTCAGAACTTGAACTTGATGATCTGATAAGGTGATAACTTATTTTGGCTAAAAAAGTGGTCAGATAGTTGTGCCAAAGAAAACGGGGTTACTGCAGCCCTTTTCCCTGGTTCATGCATCCATGGAAGTGCTATTTGGCTCATCACCAAAAGTTTGTTCCTTTGTCAAATTGAAGTGGTGGTGGTGGATGATCTTGCTCACACATTACATGTAAGAATTTGGAATAATGTCAATTTCAATGTACACAAATCAGCATTTCCTTTCAGCCTTTTAACTGATGAAATGGGGTATTAAAGTTTCTTCCAGTGCTTATTTTTTGCTAACAAATTTCACAGAGGAGTGAGGTGGGGAGGGAGGGAAGGAGAGGAAAACAGTATGAAAAGATGGAAAGGGAGCAAGGAATTGAGGAAGTGGGGAGGAAAGACACTGGTATCTTCTTTCCCCCTTGCCTATGCCACTGTCCTACACAAACTGGTTGTATGTAAGATGCTGTGACACTATGACTTAAGTTTCTGATTCCTGCCCTCATAGACAGTATTATATCCTATAACTTGTTCTAAAAGTAGAGTATCGCCTTTCACGCGAAAGGCTGTGGTTCGATTTCCAGACTCTAAAAATGGAACCTTTGCTGTTGTGCGTGATGCTCCGCATAAGCAATGGTGTAGGGAAAACAAGCCAGTGAGTTGCAACTAGAAAGGCCGTGACCGGCTGAAATTGAACCAATAGGTTGGAAACTGGGCCATAAAACTCCATCTAACTAAATAACCTATTACTTAATGGGATGAACTAGCATAGTGATTTATCCCTGACACATTCAACCTGCTAGGTGAACAGTGTTTACATGCTGGCCAGCCCAACTGGAGTTGTCTTGTTATGTGTTATGTGTACATCATGATTTTGTTCAAGATGAATTAAAAACTGAACTGGTGACATCATAGGGTTGAGCGACTGTAGCTATTCAACAATAGTTTTTCATTATGCACTGTCGTGTGTATTTAGTCTGCTGTTTTGTCTTTGGATTCATACCTCTGCTAAACCAAGCATAATTAGGTAATTGTTAGATGATCATGTCAGGTATGACCAAGATGTTTGCCCAGCCATATCTTAGGATGGAAAAGTTAATTTACAGTTGATTGAGTTTCTTAACAGGATGTTTATAGCTCTTGACCATCAAAAGTTGTGTTTTTCACCAACAGGTTTCAGTGAGATTCTAAGTGATTAAGAAAGGCAGTGCTGGTTGGGAACAGCTTTTGCTAATAAGTCCTATCTCCATGTAGCTCTGCTGGGTTATTGTTTGTGCTTTGTAGTTTCAATATACTTAAAAATGATTAAACTTTTGACTTAGTGTAAGTTTATACCAGGAAGTGTCAGAAAGCAAATCTTAGTCAAGAGGGATAACAAAATCTGGAATATCTATTTGATAACTTTTATATACTCAATCTCACAAGCAGTATTGTTTTGAATCACCTCATTTTTAATTTCTTAACTTTTATTCACACAAGCATATTATTGATAAGAGGGCAGCTTTCTTGGTCAATCTGGTTTGCTTTGAAATTTGTGGTTTTTTTTTTTTATACAGGAAACAAACATCTTCTTGACAATGAAGAGGTTACAGAATCGCCCAAACGCAAAAAGTCAACCCATGGCAAAAAAAGAGCAGCATCCTCAAAAGTCAAACCAAAGAAAGTACCATGGACAGAAGAAGAACAGGCAGCAGTGATGAGACACTTTGATACAAACATCCTTTTGCAAAAACTTCCAGGAAAGGATGCCATTCAAGCAATCATGGTAAAGGAGAACTGTCTCAAAAATAGAACATGGAGGAACATCAAAGACTTTGTGCGCAACAAGATAACTTCGAAAGCTAGAAAGGCAGGGAGAAACTACCTGTACTAATAATTGGTCATTCATTCATGACTGATCTTATCTTTATGGTCATTCCAATCTTAAAGTATATTGAAGTATACCTTTGCTGTTTGAAGTCTCCTTTTTGAACTTTCTAAGATGAAGCCTCTTGTTGATTCAGGGTGTAAAGATGCATAGTTATGTGGAATTTCAGAACATTTGTTTGTGACTGGGGGGGGGGGGGTTGTTGCAATGTGACCCTGAATGGGTAGTGAGCTTCATGTATACCAGGTATTGTTGTGTAAACCAAGTTATCAGAACCTCATTGCAAGTGTGTACTGTTACTCATTCCTGGTTATATGAAGGTGTCAAGGGGTGTGGCAGACCTTTCACTGCAAGTAAAAATGTTATCCCCAAATGGACTGCCACAAAGTTTAAATAGTGTTTCCCCACTTTCCTGAGAGAGCCTAATGCCATCCCGGAGAAGTCTACACTTGGGCTGGAATAAGCTTTTTTTCAACTGTTGAAAGTTATATGGTACAGACATTACTCTTATAGTGCATTGTGTTAGGTCTTTCAAAAAGAAAAAATTCAAAATATCTTGTGCAAACTTTTTTATGCGTTTTCTACTTTGAAAGAATCCCAAAGCTGCTTGAGGAAATTTTGCTGTTTATAAGGTCAAGGGTTCTGGGGTCCTTAGGATACATTTGTGTCTAAGAGGATGGAAGTTGTTCATGTTTTAGCAGTGGTGGATGTAAACCAAGAGCATACACTTGGAGGTTAAAATCATTCTAAAATAAATGAACAACTGGAAGAAAAAAGTCAGAGAATGATCTCATTTTGATGAAAGCATATTTACTGGTGTTTGGAATCGTTACTTTGTTTCCTAACTTTTTATTTTATGTTCCAAATATACTTTCCTTTAGTATTGCAGTTGCTTGTCACAGGACTTCATTATATTGTTCATCTTGAATAAATGGGGTAAAGAAGTAAAACTGATGATGCAGTATATTCTGAATCTAGATGTTTGATGAAAGGACACTGCAAAAACTTTTAAGGAGAGAAGAGAGTGAGGAAATGATTCATTGGAAATGTTTCACCTAATATGTCACAGTTTGCATTTCCAGACTTAGTAAGGAAGAAGTCACACGAACTGCTATTATGATGCTGATTCATTTTCACTACAGTAAAAATCTTATCCTGTAAATAAGTTGGTTATTAAAGGTCATTTTTTCAAGCTTTCCTTTTAAACTCGTTTAAATAATGAAGTATTTCAGTTAAAATTGCTGCATTGTATAGGGGAAATTGCAACAGTTTAATTAGTTAAGTGATTCACAAAGTAAAACAATTTGTATGTGAAGTACACTGTTCATTAGAGTGAAGTCATGAAACACTAGGAGCTTGCATATCCCCAGTCTGATGCCAAGAAGTGCAGTGTCAAAGATATCTTTCCACAGTCTGTAGCTTAATTTTCTAACACCTGGGATTCCATGATATAGTGAGCATCTTCGTGCAAGCAACTTCAGTAATGGGGTTAAAGGATTTTATTAGATTCTACCAAAACTACGGATTAACAGTACTGTAGCTCTCGTAATCTGCTGGCAAATGAGAATTTGGTGATATGCTTTATTTGTGATTGTCGTTTGGTGGCAGGGAGGGGGGGGGGGGGGGCAAGAGAGGGAATTTGCATCATGAACTAGTTGTAACAGTTTTTCAGTGTTACACAATTGTTATACAGTTTTCAGTGTATATGGAACCAATTAGAACTAAATAGAGTTCTGGTATTGTTATACAAAACGCAGTTGATAACAAGAATGCTGTGCATGTGGTGCACTGCATGCTATCTTGAATTGCATGTCAGGGAGTACACTACACTTTTTAATTCAAGTAGAGAGTTATCCCCAATGGGCTGCTATAAAGGACAAAGAGTGTACCCATTTTCCTATGTGAGACTTTACTTTCCTGAAGCAGTTTGCTTGTCTGGGTTCATAATGACGAAACTTCTAATAGTTGAAAGGAACATATGGGATTTCTGCAGTTTTGGTATATCTTAAGTTTAAAATGTTCTACATGTAAAGGGCTTTAATATTCTTGTTAAAAAAGTGACAGTAATTCCATAAGGTTACTCAGAAATTTTGTTTGTTGGGATGTTAGGGGTGGGGGTGGGGTTTTTTTTCTTTTTTTTGAATTTTTTTTTGTAAATGTGAAGGCTTGATGGTGGTGGTTTTTCATTTTTTGTCACTGAATTTGAAAGGCACAAACCTAGCCAGCCAACTCTGGTTGGCTGGGAGCCTAAAAAAGGAAGTGGTCCTATCTATATCTGCAAGGTATGTATGGTGTTGGTCTTTATCCATCTATCCCCCTTAGGAGCAGACTTCAGAATATACAACAATGGGGAGAGCTTTTTATGGTAAAATAAATAACAGGTTTGATGCTGGTGAAGCTGATTGCTTAAATGCACATGATTGTTAACAATCAGAAAAGAACTGCAGGTAGAAGCAGGAATTTCATAAAATGAATTTATTTTGATGAAGTTCACCTTCATTGTTGTTGGAAATTTTAGCTGTTTATTATTTAAATTTTTATGGATGTTCCAAGTGTATTCTTTTTGCATTGTAGTTTCCTCTTACTGGAATTTGTTAATAGTAATGTTAATGTGGTGAAACTGATGATGTATTGTCTGCAAACACTTTCAGTTGGAGAAGACTGTGAGGTAAATTTGATGTCCAAGAAATGTCTCATGAATAGAACATGGAGAAAAAAAAAGCACTGGATATATGATGCAGCTGCATTTCCATACCTATAAAGTATGAATGAAATCACATTAACTGATTTTATGATGCTGTTAGAACCCTTTGTGAAGATTCCTGCAATGTTCATTTCCATTACTGTGATATCATAAAACATTAAGCAGTGCTGTATGTCCCCCACGCTAGTTAATTTAAGAAAAGCTATCCCGATAATCATCTAGTTTGACAAAAACTTTGGCTACTATTTCATAGATATTTTTCTTTAAAATGTTGTCAACCATATGCATTGGCCTGTTCTTAACTGTAACTTCACTAAAAGTAGAAAAGATTGCCTTTTCCTTTTCCCTTTCTTGTGAAAATGCAGTAGTGTATTTAGTAATATACTGAGTATTCAAAGCAGACTGCTTTTGATGATGCAACTGAATGAAGATGCATGAAATAAGCTGTGAATGTAATGTTTTTGTTCTGCCAAATTTGCTCAACTGGTGACAAGCACCTTGGCAATGTGGAGCACTGCAATTTATCAATTCTTGCTTGTCAAGGTACAGTATGTGCATGATCTTTTCTAAGTAAGATAAGAGATGTACACTTACTGTGTGCATACGCAGTGTGTAGCTGAATTTTACACTTAAGTGTCTTACACTGGAGATACCATGGTATATTAAGCATTCAAGTTAGTGTTAGCAAGTGGATGCGTTGGAAGGTTGGAATGGATTTTACCAAAACTGTCATAGTGACTTTGATCCCAAAGTTGACTGCTGGCATACAGTATGACAATTTGTGATGGTGGGGGAGGTTGGCAGATGCAGCATGAAATTGTTGTAATGTGATTTTGCAGGAATGGTGAACCAACCATAACTAAATGAATTTCAGGTACTGTTATATACAAATACTCAAGAAAACATCAAGTATGTTGTGAATGTTAGTCAGTGCTTCATCCCCGTTTGGGTGTTAAATAGTATGGCATATCTTTTGACTGCAATTAGACTGTTATCCCCAGTGAGCTAACATGAAGCACAAATGTGTGTGTCCCAATATACCTGTGTTAGAGTCACTTCCTTTAAGCAGTCTACCCATGGTCTTAAATAACAAGGAACTTCTGTCAAAAGTAAGACAAAAGTTAGTCAGGCAGTTTATTTCTAAAGTCTCAGACTTCCTGTTTGTTATAAAACCTTTTCAATACTTTTCTCAAATACCCACAATAATCCTGTAGCATTTCAAAGTGAAATTTTTAAATTTTGAAAGGTTGGTACAAACCAAACTAACACTTTAGTATCCTGGGAGCATCAAAACATGGTCCAACCAGTCATTGCAAGGTAAATGTGATGTAGGTCCATCGGCATCCACTCCCTGAAGGATCAGAGAATAATAATGTGGAGTGCTTTATATGATGATGTCAATCTTATTGATACAGAAAAGAATTGCAGGTACTGAACACCTGGGAGAAAACAAGTCTCAAAAAAAAGGTCATATTTTGATATACATGCACCTTTACCAAGTGTTTGAATTTTAACCGTTTGTTGTTTTTTATGGATGTTCCAAGTTTACTCTTTTACTATTGTAGTTGCCTGTTACTCACATTTGTTAATTTTAGTGTAAAAGTGGTTAAATTACTGAGGCATAATAATCCCAGGTAATTGCAGAATACTGCAAATTCTCTTTCAAGAGAACATAGAGGCAAATATCTTGTGAATAAATATCTCATAAAAAGGAAAAAAAACACAATATGTTGAAACTTGCATTTTAGAATTCAGACAGAAAAACTCACATGAACTGATATTATGAAGCCTTTCTTTAAATCCTTCATTCTTACACTACTATATTCATGTAATTGTGGACATCTGACTGATCTGAGTCTTTACACCTTGTATGGGCATTGAAAAGGATTTTACCAGAACTAGGGACTTAGGGACTTATTCAGTGAAATGTCATGATACATTAAGATGCTTTGTGTGTTCTATCCGTGAAGCTAAATACTTGTAGGGGCTTAACCTCAGCTGTGCATAGTAGGGGAGTTCTCGATGGTAGCAACTGACGACATTTTATTGTTTTTTTTGGGGGGGGGGGGGGGGTTTACATTTTTTATCGTTTATTTTAGCTGCAGTTTTACCAGTAATGAGGGAAGGTTAAGCCATCATTTTTGACAACTAAATATTGGTGGTGATGGGTGGGTGGGGAGGAGGGGGTGTTCAAAAAAATGTTTTAATTCGGAAAATTCCAGTGGATGTTGACCATCAGAACTTTAGGGTAGTCTAGACATTCTTATTTTAACATCCCATGAATGGGTCCACTGTACTTACCTCTGTTGATAGCAAGTATACCTGTTGCTTTCCCCACTTGAATGCACCAAGTACAACTTAATGTGTACACTTTCCTGTGTGAAACCTATTCCTGAATATGACCTGTTTAGAAACTTAAATTGGTCCATGTATAGATGCTGAGGAAATTAAAAACTTTGCAGATACTGCAGAAGGATGTGTCACAACTGCCTCATTGCAGTTTGTCCAAAATTTCCATTTTCTTTCTTTGAGACCTTACAAAGAGCCCACGGGAGCTCAAGGTACTTTTTCGGGGGTGGACATTGATGAGGGAAGGAGTTGGTCTCCAAAATTGAAAGTTGAGGTAAGTTTATCTGTCATTCCCTGATGACAACTTCAGAATGACAATGGGGAGCTTTGTTAATGTAAAGACTTATGCTGACAGAACTCGATCGTAAACAGCAGGAAAGGTCCAGTCCCAAGACGTGGTTCATATTTAAAAGTAATCAGAAAAATTGCTTTAATGTTCACATTTTAGTGCATAGAGATTTACTGTTATTTGCCATTTAATTACCTGTTGATGTTTAAGGATTGTTTTAGCTTTTCAAGTAACACCACTTTAGTAACTGTTAAATTGCTACAAAACCTCATGTTACTTTGTTCATAGTGTCTTTTACGCGTGGAAACAAAAATTATTTGCCTGCATGAAACTTTTACCCTCCTTCCTGAGTTTGAAATATATCTTTCCATGTTATGTAATCTTTCTTTTGGTTGTACTATTTTAAAGGGTACATATCTTTTTACTTGAACAGGTTAAAACATCTTTGTAGTTATTATATTGCCCTACCAGTATCCGTTGGGTTGCTTGGGTATTTTCAGTAATGTCGCTGAAAGCAGTGGTGTATTCAGCATTTCGAAAAATGGTGGGCGAGGGGGGGGGGGGGATTGAATGGCTCTCGGAGATGAATTTCTAAATGGGAAGTAGAAAGGATTGTGAGACTTTTAACTGGCTTAGTTACTAGCCAAAGCACACTGGGAAAGGACACCGCCCAACTCTCAGACCCTTCCCTCAGGCCTTCTAAATTCCCACAGAGAAGCCCCCCCGATTCGATTGGTTACTCCGGCTGGTACTACCTAACTTGTATACCGACCATTAAACACATCGTGTTATATATGAAGGCTTAAATGTTGCTGTGTCTGTTATTTTCGTCACCGATTCGCATGCACAATTAAGATGGTGCGTGTTTAGGGACAGGGGAGCATGCACAAGACGAGTTATTAAAAACGTGAACAAATCCGCCGGTTATAAAGATACACAATCAACCATATGTTTTACCCTCTCTGGAAATCCCCACCTAGTTCTAGACGCCAAGTTTAGGTAGGGCGTCGTGGGCGCCGCTCGGAACTCTACCGACTGAAATGTCTCGACCCGTTGTTGAGTCGTACGCGCCGAAAGAGGTTACCCCTTCAGAGAAATTTTCAAATCATCATCGATCTTTGTAACTGTATGGACTTAAAAAAGAAGTTTAGCCTACATGCATAATGTAAGTCACTGAAAGTGCTGTTTAAGTATGGTGCCGTTACAAGATAGACTGACACCTTTTGAAGGGAAGGGGACGGTTGGACGGTGGGTGGAAAAAGAGCCTCTAGTTGAAGACGCTATTCTTTACTTTGCTTTTTTGTGTCCTGAAAAAGTCTGTGGAAAGATATAATTTAAATTGTCAAATCGTGATTTTTGTGGTCAGTCTGGTGCCACCTACAAAAGCCAAAAATTCCTTATGTTTGCAATTTTACAATCATTCCGGAGGTTGTAGGGCGGCCGAATTGTGCGCCAAAAGAGGCTCGTTCATGCGGTTCAAAGTTAACTGAAGATAGCACAATGTTACATCTCGAAATTAGAAGTTAACTTCAGACGTAAAGGAGAGTAGGTTTATGTCTGATCTCTTGCCAAAGACGGCACCTCTTAGCTAAATTAAGCAAGAATATTGCTATAAAGTGTGCTTCAAACATATAAACATTTCTGAGTGTTTCGAACATAAAATCATTTCAATGCTTTATGAATTGAAAACATTTTTTATCAGAAGGTAGCCTCAGAAAAAGCCGGAACAAAAAATTCTCACAGGTTAGGAGGGGTGGTAGGGTTTCAATACTCCATCCCCTTGCAGTGACACAGAAGACTTTTCCCTGGGTGCTTTCTTGTTTAGTTTTTTCCCCTAACGGAAGCCTCAAAGATAGGCTGAGCAACCATAAGGTTACGGTGTATTCCACTTATCGTAGATGCTTCTCATAATCGTCATGTCAACGTTATGATGAGTGTATGAAATATGCCCAATGTTGGAATCGCAATTTTGGTGGATTTAAGGACCATTAATCTTGGTGCAAAGCAAAGCCTTATAATTAAGTACTTTATCCGTTGTCTTTAAAAAGTACTTTTTATTCAGGGGTGTAACTCGCCTCATCGGCGAGCAAGGTAAGGGGTGACATTAGTGGGTCCCACTTCTTTAATGAAATAGTAGACTGAAGTTGTTTTAAGTTGTGAAACGGCACTGAGAGTCCCTCTTTTCAAAGGACGTGCCTGGGCAGCTCGGCGACTGACTTAAAGGTTGAAGGGTAATTGGCCCGTGGTCACACCCGAGGACAAAAAACAAAGACCAGCTTCAAGATGGTTGTGATTAGAATGAAATTTTTAACTTCCATTAATAACATACATACGTTACACAAGTCATGAGATACCAATTTTTTAATAAATTAAATTTGCATAGACCAGCACGATTGCTGCGGTTGAATCGGAACTTTAGATCAGGTATATTCGAATATGCCATCCAACCGGTAAAACGATAATAAAGAAGGAGAAGAAGATTCGATTGGTGTTCATGCAGTAGGCATATGACAGAAAATGTATTTTTTATGGTAATGTTTTCATGGCCGCACAGGACTTTATCTCTCTCATAGGGGGATAGGGTGGTAGCTTTTTGCCCGTCTCGACATTCCACCCAAGGATAAATCCCTGCCCGACTGAGACAATAAAGTTTGCCAGATTCAGCAAGGTTTTGGACAATAGGGACTGCAGCCCCTAGCCCTCCTCATGTTCCATCATGAATGTATTTCATCAGTGTGGATGAAAAAGTTACCACTAAAATGATTTTGAAGTCGCAAGATGACGCCAGTTTCCATTATAACTCTTTATCTGTGATGGGTACCGGTTTTGATCCCCGAAAAAGCAGAAAATTTCTTACCACAGGAATATTACCGACTCCGTTTTTGATGATTGAAGAAACGCTGGGCTCATTTCATTTCTCTTCTGCCAAATAAGGGGGCCCCTGATTCAATCTCGAGCTGTGAGAAAGCTAACGAAAGGGATCCCAAAGGGTTCAAGAACGGGTCTGAGAGTTTTTGCCCCAACCCCCACCCACCGGCTATGGGCAATCGCGCCCATTGTCACCTCCCTACCTCTGTTTGAGTCCTGTTTAGTTTGGGTCTTGCCTTGACAGGCTCTAAAGGTGGCAATGCCCACTTTCTTCACATTGAACATGCATTTTTCTGAAGAACAACAGAACATTGGTTTTCAACACTTTTAAAATGATGCTTAAAGTTAGGATCAAATCAATTCCAGGAGTCTTATCCCCTTCCCTTTGAGTCCTCCAACTTGAAGCAAAATTTTCCAGTTGAATGCACATATATTCAATTACGAAGGTGCATCACAGGCAGTTAACTATGCAAATGAAAAATATCCCTTGCATTCGAAAGTTTGTTGCCAGTAAATGTAAAGGTATTTTTGTATTTAAAGAGAAAGAGAATGCAAATATTTCCCCATTCAGTACCCAGAAATACCTACACACAGTGGAAAAGTACCTGTGCAACGAGGACAATCCCCAATCTCATGTTAACGGCACACTTATTGACTGATAGGAGATCATTAAGAGGATACATCCCAATCAGCTGGGTATGCAAGTAAAAATTACCCTTTTGGCCTTTTTGTTGCCCATTATCTACAAAGAGATATTAAGCAGAAAATGTCCCCAATAAGTACTCAGAAGGACTTACGTACGATTAAAAGAGGCAAACTACCGGCACAATGAGGATAGTCCACACTTTCATGTTAACAGCACACTATGTGTGCATCCACACTTGGTTGGCAGAAGGTCACACATGGAACAACGCCTATTTTCAACTGTTTCAATACTAACCTGGAACGACCATAGCCCAACAATGCAAGAACCGCATACGTTTACGCTGTATCACCTTTAGAAAAAATATCCCCGCTTTCCCCTATAAAAACCGACTTCCCCGATCGGCGCCGTAAGCATGTATGTGTGTGTGTGTGTGTGTGACGTTTGGCTTGTAAACAAGATATCTCAAGAAGGGTAAGTGTGACTAATCTCATATTTGGTGTGTGGATTGGCCATATTCAGTAGATGATCCCTATCCTTTTTGGTGGCGGTCAAAGGTCATTTGGGGTCATGAGAGGTCAAAATGTCAAAACTTTGTGAACTCGATAACTCAAGAACGGTACATGTGGCTACACTCATATTTAGTGTGTGGGTCGTTCATATTGAGTAGATGATTCCTATTGTTTTTGGTGGCGGTCAAAGGTCATTTGGGGTCAAAAGAGGTCAAATTGTAAATTCCTCAGAAATTCCTTGTAAACATGGTATCTCAAGAAGGGTAAGTGTGACTAATCTCATATTTAGTGTGTGGTTTGGCCATATTGAGTAGATGATCCCTACTGTTTTTGGTGGAGGTGAAAGGTCATTTGGGGTCATGAGAGGTCAAAAGGTCAAAACTTGGTAAACTTGATATCTCAAGAATCATACATTTGACTATGCTCATATTTGGTTTGTAGGTAGGCCATATTGAGTAGATGATACCTATTGATTTTTTTGGAGGTCAAAGGTCATTTGGGGTCAGGAGAGGTCAAATGGTAAATTCCTTAAAAATTGCTTGTAAACACGATATCTCAAGAAGGGTAAGTGTGAATAATTTCATATTTGGTGTGTGGGTTGGCCATATTGAGTAGATGATCCCTTTTGTTTTGGTGGAGGTGAAAGGTCGTTTGGGGTCATGAGAGGTCAAAAGGTCGAAACCTTGTAAACTCAATAACTCAAGAACGGTACATGTGGCTGTTCTCATACTTTGTGTGTGGGCTGTTCATATTGAGTAGATGATTCCTATTGTTTTTGCTGGAGGTCAAAGGTCGTTTGGGGTCATGAGAGGTCAAAACCTTGTAAACTCGATATCTCAAGAATCGTACATTTGACTATGCTTATATTTGGTGTGTAGGTTGGCCATATTGAGTAGATAATACCTATTGATTTTTTTGGAGGTCAAAGGTCATTTGGGGTCACGAGAGGTCAAATGGTAAATTCCTTAGAGATTGCTTGTGAACATGTATCTCAAGAAGGGTAAGTGTGATTAATTTCATTTTTGGTGTGTCGGTTGGCCATATTGAGTAGATAATCCCTATTGTTTTTGGTGGAGGTCAAAGGTCGTTTGGGGTCATGAAAGGTCAAAAGGTCAAAACCTTGTAAACTTGATAAGTCAAGAACAGTACATGTGGCTGTTCTCATATTTAGTTTGTGGGTTGTTCATATTGAGTAGATGATTCCTACTGTATTTGCTGGAGGTCAAAGGTCGTTTGGTTGCATGAGAGGTCAAAACCTTGTAAACTCAATAACTCAAGAATGGTACATGTGACTATGCTCATATTTGGTGTGTAGGTTGGCCATATTGAGTAGATGATCCCTATCGATATTTGTGGAGGTCAAAGGTCATTTGGGGTCATGAGAGGTCAAATGGTAAATTCCTTAGAAATTGCTTGTAAACACGGTATCTCAAGAAGGGTAAGTGTGACCAATTTCATATTTGGTGTGTGGGTTGGCCATATTGAGTAGATGATCCCTATTGTTTTTGGTGGAGGTCAAAGGTCATTTGGGGTCACAAGAGGTTGAAGGGTCAAAACGTTGTAAACTACAATATCTCAAGAACCGTATATTTGACTTTTCTCATATTTGGTGTGTAGGTTTGCCGTATTGAGTAGATGACCCGTATCGTTTGTGGTGGAGGGTAAAGGTTGTTTGGGGTAACGAGAGGTCAAAGGGTCAAAACGTGGTAAACAGAATATTTTAAGAACTGTGGATGTGATACCATGAGTAGAACCCTGGTTCTTGTAGAAAGCTTGGAATCCTTGCATGTATACTTTGTGGGTACATTATGGAGCACTGTCAAATTGAAAAACATAACGAAGCACTGTCAATTTGAAAAAAAAAGATAGGCTTAAATTTCAGTGGCAAGGAATCACTAAGCCTTTTGGCTTTCTGGTTGTGAAGCTGATCTTACTGATCGTTGTTGACACTATTAATACAAACATAGTATAGTAGGTATTTCATTACAAACCAGGAGGGCACCATTTAATGTTTGCAGGGAATTCCAGATCATTCTCATTATTTCAGATCCCCAGGTACCTTCTGGTCTTTTGTCACCTGTTACTGGGCCATGAGACAACCCAAACCTCCTAGTTCTCCATGTTTCCAGGGTGTGCCAATTTCATTTTATGCAGTCTCCTCATTGGTCATCTAATATATGCACATTAATCATTTATTTTTAGGGTGCGGTACCGTCCTCTTGTAGCCAATCGGTTAACAGCTTGAGTTCTGAGACTCCAACAACCCTTGTTGCTCGGAAGTACTAGTGATAGAGAACCCTGCAGCTCCTCACACCTGTGACAGACTTCAGACAATAAGCACATGAGTCAACATGTGATTTACAGTATATCAAGGCTATGCAAATAAATTAATTTGTGAACTTTTTTGAGGAGATGAAGCTGAATTGAAAATGAACCATTGTCAAATCAACTGAACTATTTCTCTCAAATATCTTGTTGAAGCTACACCCCAAGATTCCCATACAAGTTTTCACGATCGACCCATTATTTTTTTCTTTTTTTATTGTTCTTCTTGAGACGAAATCTTCAAAAGGCAAATATTTATTGCTTCTGTCATCTTCTTGTTGCAGGGCATGATAAGGAGGCTTCCAATAGAGGAGTTGCAAAAGTTGATGAGAACACTGGTTGAAAGGCAACCAGGCCTCTTTTTTGATCTGTGGGAAAGGATTCCAAGAGAAGATTGCCCCCAACCTCGGGTCCAAATGGTTGGTGCACCTTTACAAGATGTAGGCCAATGGGTACTGATATAGAAAACATTTGCTGCCTTGGTACGCCTGAGGAATGTCTTTAAATTCAGCCGGTAGGTAGCAATTTTCATCTTCATTATAAATCCTTGAACTCAATTTCCCAAAAGACAGTTAACATCTTATTTGTGGCTCATTTCCTTTCTGTTGGTGCTGCCATGGTTTTGGGAGGGGGTGGGTTGAGAGGAAGGAAAGGCTGGATAGGGAGGGAGAAAGTCTAGAACTACAAGAATATTTATTTTAGAGGTTGGAAGGTGAATGTTATTCATCCAACCCCTATTTTCACAGCTTACTTCCTTGATGGGATACAAAATGTTAAAATATGTTAACCTTATTTGTAAAAGTTGATTGTGCAATGATCTGTGCTGTTTTTCGTGCACAACTCACAGTACCTGCTTTTGTTTCTCTTAAAAATCAGATGTTTATATGACCTTGAAACAACAATGGATTACATTTGTGACCAGGTGTAGAAGCTTTTGAAAAAGGAAAGACGAAGACAGTAATTTTGAGTAGTATAAGAAAGACATCGCAAATTATTGAGCAATCAACTATTGCATTCTATGTGAATTACCTTTGATATTTTATATCTCAGCTAAGGAATGTCCTGTTAAAATGAAAACTGGACCATTTGGATCAATTTTTCAAGTTTTATAGAATACTCTTCTGAAATTTTCAACTTAAGGTACACTCCATGCTTCTTTGACAAAAGTTTGAATTGCCCAAAATTAAATGCAGGAAGTGGGTAACAGGGTGCAAAGCATAGATCAAACTATGAAACCCTAAAAACTTTCATTACTGAAGAAATACTTAGTTTGTACCATAATGCTTGCTCTCAACCGGAATGCAAAAATGCATTGAGGTTGTGATTATTCTAAATAATGCCATGTTATCTCATTTCTTTCTGTCACTGGTCAAAAGCATTCTTAAAATACTGGAAAAATACAGGTCTAGTGTTCATATTTCACCATGCATGGAAAATCATTCTGCATTCACTTACTAAGTATGACACTTACTCAAGCTTCCTGCCTCAAGATATGTTAACAATGTTTTCTGAATTTGATCCCACCTTAAATAACTAGGTTCTTTCTTTGATCATCTACATAAGTATTACATTCATCCAAGTTTCCTAACTCAAGATATCTTTTAACAACGTTTTCGGAGTTGGACACTTGGTGACCCCAGATGACCTTTGACCCCCACTAAAAGCAAAAGGGTTCTTCCTCTCACTATGGGGCATATATGCACCAGGTTTAAAAATGGTCCGCCTTTCCCTTCTTGAGATATCATGTTAACAAGCAGTGTCACAAACACATACACACCCACATACACACACACGCCATCGTGAATGCATAGGTTTCTCTGACTATCGAAACCCAAAAAGGTACTTGGGGCAAAGGCCTTTATACTATTTTACAGCTAATTAGGAAATTAGGTTACTTTATGAGGGAATAACTTCAGATTTTAAACTGTCCAAGTGTTTTAAAGGGAAGCAATTGTACAGCCTTCTAGACAGCACAAAAATTCAATATAATTATTCCAAGCAATGTGGCATCATTAAAGACCAATTTTATCCCAAGTCAAACGTAGTATGAGTGTTTCCGAGGCAAGTCTGGAAGGCAGTTGGGCAAAGCAGTGCAAAGCACCATATTTCTGCGAAATTACCCATAGTGCAACAGAACAGTGACGTAGAACCTGCACCTAATGTATACTTTTGTTTGCTGTTGCGGAATATCATATGTACTATACTGCACAAACGTTCGTAACACTACTGTTCAAGACTAGCACAACTGCCCATCGTTTCATTCTTTTTACAAATGTTTCAACGGTTGAGTTTGAGATAAAGGTTCAGAAATCAAAAGATTAACTCCTTAAAAGCATATGGCTACCTCTTCTGGGCCAAGTGCATATGATTTTGAGCCAGTTCGACCAAGGAAAACTTGAGCACTTGCGAGCGATGTGACCAGCACCCGCAGCGAACCAGCCGTACAGTCTATACAGGCTAACGTTAGACCAAGGGTCAGTACGTTACGTATAGGCTTATACTAGTATAGCAATATGTAGCCTATGCCGTATAACAATATCACCGATGGATGTGTATGGTGTCTTAGCAGATTTCTCTTCGCGATTGCCTTCTTTTAACATTTAAGTGTCCACAATATCCTACATTACTTACGAGAATTACAAAAGGTTCGACTAAATCGAATCTTTGCGAAAATGAGTGAAAACGAACCTAACTGTTGCACTGAAAAGCATGCTAAAATACGGTCTCGCTAGTCCCAGCTTGTTGTTGTTACCGCTTGTAGTTTCAGGGTCTACCAAAGTAACTTATCTTGGTTTTTACAAAAGCAGTCAGAAATAACGAGTATTTTTTATTTGAGGGATGAAACAAAAAGAAGAACAAAAAATTATTGGGCTATCACAAATTTTTATAAGTAAAGCAAAAGCAACTATGAAGTTTTTTAAGCTTCGTAAAGGGTAATAATAAATTCAGCTGTAAGTGTACGTAAGTTGGTAACCACTTTTGTGAAATCTGATCAGGTGCAGGTTTTACGTCATCAATCAGCTGATCCATGGTCGTGTTTCTTCGAGTATGGTGATACTCATGTCTTGAAGAGCGGGAGATTTGAAACTTTTTTTTCGGTATGAGTTTTTTGTGGAAAAACAACACAGTAGTGTTAATATCTAATGTTTATATATGTACTACACATATGTAGGGAGTCAAATGGCCACTATTGCTCCCCTTTAAATGGTGCTCTTCTTTTCAAAGAATGGCTTAGCAAATTTCTACTCTGTTTATGATTTCAGGAAATGGACGCATTGGTTCTGGATCCTGGGGTGCTTGGTATTGCCCGAGCCCTACGCAATGATCTATTTGGTGTTCTACAGGACAGGGATGACCCAAATCGCCATCTTCATCACACTGCATATAGACAGTACATAATCTGGCAGTTCAACCGCCTTGGAAGGGGCAACCGAAGGGTCATTCCAAGTTGTTGAGTGCTAAGAATAAGGGCCGCATTCCCAGATCCTAGGGGTGTTTATGCAGGATATGTTCCAGCCAGATTGGTGTGAAAGCCATACACTGTCTTATCAGCAAGATTTGTTTTTCTTTTTTTCATGTTTGTTAGTTGTGCACACCTTTGATTTACATTTTGCACTGCCTTGTTTTTTTTATTTATTTATTATTATATTGAACAGTGGCTGTAATTTCTCATGGTTTTAATATTGACATTTTGTTACATGAAAGGAGAACAAAAGGTTTAAAATGCTTTAAAGGTTTCACTGCTCCTTAGTTGACATAAAAAGAGATAATGGGCAATTTGATTTCTTTTTTTTTATACCAACAAATGTTTATTTCAGAAGTTTTTTAAGGGGTGTCAAAGGTCATCTTTAAATATTGATGTATTCAGATCATAAATTTTACAAAAATATTAAATGTTTGCAATTTTGTTCACATCCCTAAATATTGATGTATTCAGATCATAAACTTTTACAAAAATGTTAAATGTTTACAATTTTGTTCACATCCCTTGCAAAGAACCATAATTTGGAACTGTATTTTGTACCCATAATTATGTTAGCCAAATGAAAACTCATCATAATTTGTCAAATAGGTGGACATGGAAAGTAGCTTTCTTTTGAACCCTTTCATTTATAAGATGTACCACTTTTGTAAGAAATAAATACGAGGTCTATATATTAGTATATACATCCAACAACACAGTGGTGTAAGTGAGTCACTAGATTAGTGACTCGAGTCACCAGTTTTCAAACTTTTAAGCGACTCGTGTCACTGTACTATTTCAGTGGGGAAATTACTCCTGAATTCTGTCGAGTCAGTATCATTTTTAGAGGAAGTGACTTGAGTTGTGAGTTGTTGCAACATTGCAACAACTACAAAGAAGAGAATGAACATGAAAAATGCAGATGTCTTTCAGATCAAGTACAGCAGGGATTACCTTTTTCACTGAACTGCTTGCTGTTATTTTGCCTAAACCATTTCAGCTAAACAACATCAGGGTCTTTCATTTTACACCTTGTTTATTAACTTTTACTCATGCAGTGTCTTATCACCTTGCCATTGCAGCTAGGTCATACACACAGTTTTTCATGAATTTGTAGATTTTTCTGTATTGCATGTCATTTTATATATTTACTGATCTTGCCTTTTTGAGGAATTCTTGCCAGTAGATCTTTATTTGCCATTCATTTTGTACATAACAAATATAACTACTTAAGAAGAGACAGACATACTCAGGGTATTGTTAGCATCCATCCAAAGAGTAAGTTAGAAAAAATAAAAAGCTGAAAATTAAATTCCTGTTTTAGTTCATCATTTCCTGAATGTATTTTTTCTGGCAAGTAAATAACTCCAAAAATTAAAAAAAATACAGGATAAAAATAATTAAAGGATGGTTCAATTCCCTTTTGTGGTTCTTGAGATGTTGAAGTTCCTGGATTTGAAACCAAAAGTGAACCTGAAGGAAGCAAAAGTGACATCATCTCCTCACACTGAAGATCAGTCTTTCATTTCTTTGTTACTGAATCTGTGTTTTGACCTTAAAATCAGCAAGAATCGGTCAGCAAGCACTTCTTTTGTTAAGATATGAAGGTTCTCATATCCCTCGTACAGACACATTATGACAGCTTTAAAGTGGGTGCAAAGTTTAAAGGAAAAAATGAGGTATCAAAGTGAGGACAAGACTTCACTCATGCATGCTGAAACCTCACTTCTGGCGGTAAATGTAGCAAGTTACAAAACCGCTAATATCTGAAGAACCACTCATGGAGATTGATTGTAGGCTTCACTGGAATTGCTAAAATTTACTTACATTTCAACATGTTGAGGGTAAATTTGTGGCTTGACCATTCTTTTAAGGTTATTAACATAGGATAAAATCTGAACGGCACACATGTGGTCTCTTATCCCCAACAAAGCCCCACCCTACTCCTTTCAGCATTTATGTCTGTAAATATGCTCAATGGGATGCAAAGCAGAACTATAAGCTGTCCCCCTGATCTCATGCCCAGTGCAACACTGCACTTGTCCCCATTTGCTCAGCTGGCATATACATATAGGCCAGAGGGGAGGGGGAAATTTCCCCCTGTTGACATATGGTAAAACTTGACCTGTACACATATGTCTCTTATCCCTCAAAAAACCTCACCTTGCACTCACACTCTATAAGCATTAATACCTGTAAGTATGCTCAATGGTATGCAAGGCATAACAATCAGCTCCCCCCATTTCCCCATGAGAACAACACTGCAATCGACTCTATTTGTTGGAATATACATATATGACCAGAAGAACTGTCCCCCACCCCCTCTATTGACATATTTTTAAATTTGAACGGTACGCATAACTATGGTCTCTTACCCTCAACAAACTATCAGCATTAATGCCTGTAAATATGCTCAAAGGAATGCAAGAAAGAACAACCCCCTCAATATTTTGGGGGGCAAGTGATGCAATTTGTAGGCAGAACAGAAACCTGATACTTTTCATGAAAAAAATGGGAATTCCAAGAGAAAAATTAGATCATGATGGGAAATTGATGGCAAAATAAGGTCAAAACTGAATTGAAAAATGGGTGTCCACTTAGGGCAGGGTTGCCCAACCTACCGCCTGTGGGCCATGGTCCGGCCCACTGCAAGGTTGCGCTCGGCCCGTTACATATAAACTATTGTGCAAAATTTTTCTTTAGTAGATTCACTGAAGTCAACTTTAGGCTACGGCTTATTGTTCCCATACAATTGATATGAATGTACATTGATTTCATTTCACTTGTTTTGCTAGAGCTATTAGATGTGGCATCATTCGCAGATACTTGAGTATTACGTAATTATTTTTGGGGGCAGATTCAGTTAGCTCCCCTAAGCAGAGGAGAGCCTGTATCTCTACATTTGCTGGAACCCACATTTACAAAATCTCCTTTGAGAAACACCTCCCTTAAACCCAAGCTTCTCAATGTAAGATCAGCTGCCTTCTCACATCCTGGAAGAGTGACCCTGCACCAGTTCTTCCACAGGAGGGGGACGAGATGGAGGTATAGTTGGTGCCAGACATCTTGGATCACCTTCTCCTAAGACAAGGTTGCGCCTCTGTGGGTTGGTGTCACCAGCACAACGTTGCATGGCAAGGAGCATCACATCAGGGATGTACCCATAGTCTTTTGGTTCCATCACTGGAACTTTCTCTCACCTGGCTGAAGCCTTTGAATATCCTCTTGTAAATCTGTAAAGTAATTCAGACAGTGACATTCAATTTGATGACTTCGTATATATAACTAGCCAAAACTTTTGGAACACTCATAATGCATGATTAATTAAAAATCCCCGGTTTGACATGGAGCAGCATAGGGAAGGAATGCTGGATCTTTTTCAAGTTGGCCAATGGATGAAGTATAAATGTAAACACCAGCAGTCTTGACTGGATCTCAATGCGGAATAAAGCTTGATTTATATTCCAAGCAGGGAGTAGGAACGAAGACTAGAGTCACAAGACAACCATTTTCTCGTATAAAACAATCATCACTCTAAATGTTAACTCACTTTAGCTCTCCATCTACCACCTTCTGTTTTCGATTCTTATGGTGCTGGTAATCTATCGCAGCCAACAGGTTTCTTGCCTTGTATGAGGGAGGTCTGATGGAGAGAGAAATTGTGGAATTAGAACAAACAAAACAGTTCAACAAACAATGCTGTATACTAGGGCCACTAAAACAAAGGGCTTTCTACAGTCATTTGAACATTAAAGAATTAAGCATACCACAACAAAAAATGTTTCCCCAAAATCTGATCAACTATTTGCAAGCCGGACAGATATGTAATTACTCCTAACTCATGCACCTACTTTGGTGCATTCCTGATTCAAATGTCTGCAACTTTCACAACGATTCCTAGTCAAACTGCCTACAGATTGAACAATATTCATGAATGAATTCTGGTTTGGAAGGATGAATCAGGAATGAGCTGGGATATGTTTATTTATACGTCTGATCCAATGGGCAACCATGAAGTAAGCCTCATTCATATTATGAGCAGTACAATACCATAGCAGGCAGTTGAACCATGAGTTCCATGGTCATATTTTGTAGGTGTTAGGATATGTGCTGTACAAAAGGGCTAGATTACCTATACATGCTACATATTAAGGTAAAACAACCACATACAATAATACAATATAAAAGTATTAAGTGAAAAGCTTGGCCAGATTTTCAAACTTCCATTACAAAAGTTATACAAGAAATGAACAGTGCATTACAGTATTATGTGAAATCAAACAAGTACGAGAGACAAGTACAAGGATAAGAAAAATTTTGCAATATGAATATGCACTGTATATTGGCACTCCAAATGAAGACTTACCCATATGCAAAGCGTTTCGCAGCATATGCGAGAATGTGGCTCTGGAAGTTTTCAAGTTGTCCAGTATGGCTAAAATTATTAGAGAAAAAACAAACAGTCATTACAACACTTGCAAATTTCAACATGGAAAAAAATTGAACCTTTTTTCACGTCATAAATTTGAGTAAACACTTTTCACAAAACTTTGGGACTTACCGAAATCTCTGGTAGTGATGCAGGGTTCGCAGCAACCTATCATCTAACACTATTCCCCTCAAAGCATCATGAGCTGGAGAGTTCTCCTCTAGTTTTTTCTCATCCCAGTCATCGGGAAGAGGACCATGGTCACATGCAGCAGGGCCACCACCATCTCCTAAGGCCCACTCGTGGTTTCCCAAGACATGATGCAGAAGACCTCTCCAAAGCTGAGACTGCAGAAAATAAATAAACAAATGAATAGATCCAGAAATAAATGAAACTGAATGGACAGTCGGAAGGCTGGACGGACAGGCAGACAGATGAATGATTATATATCAAAGAGGGAATTGACATCTTACCAGGAAGTGAAGAGTATTGTCATCAGCATTCTTGGCACAGTACCAGAAGTGCCTAGTAATGTCCCCAGTCCACTTCAGCAGGGGTCTGTTGCTGGCTTTCTTGGCAGTCTGGACCAAAGAGAGGGGATAAGGAAGTGAAACACATTGAAAACAGAAAATAAGGCATGGTTTCCAAACAATTTGTCAGTTATACAGGTTTTCCTGAGAGATGATTAAATAAAATATGAAAAGCTTCACTATGTGATTAAGAACCTAAGACATCAAGGGTCTATTTCACTAACCTTAATTTACTCTGAAATCACTAGATCACTCGCTGTAGGGAACTTGTTTGTAACACAGATATCATCTGAAATGATTAGTAAGCAACTAATTAGAATGATGTTCCATTGACACAGTTGATTGCTTGATTGCACAACACCCTTTGACCACACATGGATCCAGTTTCAAAAAGTGTGACATCCCTTAATGTGCTAAGCACGGAGAAAAGGGAGATATTACAATGTTAGAAATCTGCATAATCCAAACATGAGCAAAACTTTTTTTTTTTCATCTTAAAAGTAGGACCTAGTTTTTTTCCTGCTTCTTCTGAACGTATAAAGAAAGGTATATCACCTCTGCAACTTTCTTGCCTATGTTCTTGGCTCCATGCCACACATCATAGGAATGAAATATTTCTGGATATTGCTCTGGAAATGGAGAAACAAATAATAAGAATAAAAGAGGATTATTTAAATTAATACCAATTTTTTTTCACCTTACACCGACTACAGCAGCCACAGAATTTACAAATCTTTGCTACCATCTTTTTATCCCAAAATAATCCCAAACTTGCAAATGCAGATGGCAAACTCCACCATTAATGTATTATTCCTATTTCAAATAATTGTACTGAACACTGAACTAGAACATTTTTGATCCCATTTTCAAAGTCCTTTTTGTGACCCAAGATGGTTTAGAACCTGACCTCTGAGTTAAATGACTGCTGGTCTACCCAGAACATTTTGGCAAGTGATCTCGGACATTTATAGTATCCTTGGAAATACAAGTGTAATTATGTAGTTTATTATATCTAGATATACAAACTGAAGCACAAGTTTAACCCTTTTTTGTGCTAAGTCTATACAATCCACTGAAGAAAGGGCAGATTTACACCATGAAAGCTATGTAGAGAATCTCCTTACTCAAAAAAGCTGTAATCTGCACATGAGCATCTGTTACAGCCTCCTTCACATTAAGTCCATTTGCCTTTAAAAATTCCAACATCTGAATAAAAGCCATTTTCTCCATGACAACAGAATTCAACTCAGTCTTTCTCTTATCAATTATTCGGATGTCAAGTATATCACCACTTTCATACTTCATGGTGGTGTAGGTGCAGTACTGTGCAGTATGGCCAGGACTATCATTGCGTCCATCACCTGGTAAAAGGGAATACAAGAAAAGATATTCATCTTTAGGATTCACTTGTCTCCATGTGCACCCCTGTAATCAGAGGAGTTGACTAGGGGAAGGTGTCAGGGAAGTGTACATATCAGTGTGAAATTACCTGAAATGATGACATCTTTTCCTTGTTTGTCTTTGAGAAGTGCAGCTTGGATACCCTCCCAATAGGTACTGATGTCCGGAAAGGTATAATCTCTCTGAATGATGAGATGAATTAAGGGATGCGTGCACAACTCCCATGTTCATACATTTCAAAAGCATGGCAATCTTGGTATAGTTGTTGCCAGAAAGTATGACAGCAGCTGAGAGAGCTATATCTCCTGCATCGTTCCTTTTTATTTTGGGTTGGGAGTCCCATCTCTTACTGATGTGTCCTCAGCTGTCACACACCTTCACAAAATGAGAGAGAAACATAAAAAATGGAGACGTGAGAGTCAGTGGCGTCGCCAAGGGGGGGGGGGGGCAGGGGGGCACGTGCCCTCCTGAAAAATCGTGTGTCCCCTCCCCCGTGTGAGCCCCGACTGAGATTTGAGATTTAAAAAAAAATATGTCTTCTGTAGTCAGAGTGTGACTATGAATTTTTTAGGATTCGATTCCTCTGTTGAAAAGAAAAGGCAGTAAATTTTCCTGTTTTCCAAATGAAAATATCGCAAAAAACCTTGGAAATGCCATTTCCGGCTGTCTGAGGGGTTACGTTCTTTCAAAATTTTCTTCATACTTCCGACTACGTCAATTGGGGGTGGCACACAGCTCAGGTAACCCTTCAAGCAGGATTAAGCTTACATTTTTCCTTCAGAGGATCACATCTAATTGCCCATCAACTGCCTTTCTTTCTCTTTATAGTCACGGTGCAGCTCACCTTCCTCAAATTGTCAGCCTGATACGCTCTTGAGAGTAGTTTCACTAATGTTTGTGTTGTTATCAAAAATAAAATCTTACTCGAAATTGCCCTGTAATTTTGTAGGCCAGTGTAAAAACAACCCTTTTAAAAAACAACTTTAAAACCTTACAAACACGCTAAAGATCCAGGAGCTTCCAGGGACTTCGCCCCTTGGACCCCCACCAAAACTCACATTGAAGTTCCCATCAACTTTTTTCTCTATAGATCATCTACCCCATTTTCAAAATGTCAGCCGGATCCGCTCTTGGTAGTTGAACCAGTGGTTTTCTACCGAAAGTCTTACTTGAAAGTTACCCTGATGGAGGTAACTTTTACACCAGTGTTTAGTCATAAAAATTACCCTTAAATAACGTCTTTAATACCTCAAAACACGTTAAAACCCAGGAGCTTCCGGGGGCTTCACCCCCTGAACCCCCAACAAAATTCACATTGAAGTGCCCATCAACTTTTTTTCTCTATAAATCATCTACCCCATTTTCAAAATATCAGCCGGATAAGCTCTTGGTAGTTGAAACAGTGGTTTTCTACCGAGGGGCTTACTTGTAGTTACTATTGAGGTTATTTTTAGACCAGTGTTAAGTCAATAAAATTACCCTGAAATAACGTCTTTAAAACCTCACAACACGCTAAAACGCAGGAGCTTCCGGGGGCTTCGCCCCCTGAACCCCATTAAAGTTCACATTGAAGTGCCCATCAAATTTTTTCTCTATAGATTACCTACCCCATTTTCAAAATTTCAGCTGGATAAGCTCTTGGTAGTTGAATCAGTGGTTTTTTTACCGAGAGGCTTACTTGAAGTTACCCTTGAGGTAATTTTTAGACCAGTGTTAAGTCAATAAAATTACCCTTAAATAACGTCTTTTACCTCACAAATACGCTAAAACCCAGGAGCTTCCTGGGGCTTCTCCCTCTGGACCCCACCAAAATTCACATCGAAGTGCCCATCAACTTTTTTCTCTATAGATCATCTACCCCATTTTCTAAATGTCAGCCGGATAAGCTCTTGGTAGTTGAATCACCCCCTGGACCCCCAACGGGGCTTTGCCCCTGGACCCCACCAGGGGTCTTAAGGCGGGCCCCTGGACCCCACCCGTTGAGCCTCGCGCTTCGCGCTCGGTGGCGCGTCCGGCGCCATGAGTGGAGTCTAATTGCCCCCTCTCCCATAAAATCGTTTTGCCCCCTCAGTGCCCCCAGAATGAAATGTCTGGTGACGCCACTGCTGAGAGTGCAGACTTATAAATAAAGCGATTACCATCAGTATCATTCACAAAACTTCAAGTGCGTTTTTTTTTTTAATTCACCGAGGAGGGGTTGAGGGGAGACAAGGCCTTGCATGGTCTGAATGAAGCACATGCTAGAAAGTTAATGAAGCTACATCCATATTTCAAATTGTCTTTTCAAAATGCCAAACACCCTTACCACATAATATATTTCTTCTCACTAGGGAATGCACAGGCCCCCATGAAATTTGTTGCTCACATCAGCTGGTCCATCACCCCCTCTGTCATGACCTAAGGAAGGTGAGAGTGGGCAAGAAAAGTAATATGACTATATATGTTTATAACATACCCACTTCACATTTAGTGCTGTACCAACTGTCTTCAAAGCTGCTTTAGGAACCAGTGGGCACCTCGGCATACTTGTGCACTTTTGGGGCTTGGAATTTCATTGATGAGTTCCATCAGACAAGATTTGTAGGTGATGAAGGTTGTGCACTTAGATACATCTGCCAAACTCTCTGCATTTATGTCACTGACAATCCCACCTTCCTCTGAGGACTGAGTCTCAACATCACTTGAGTCTCAACATCCAAGACTTCATCCATCATCACTGTGTCAATGCCACACGGATGGCTGTTAAGTGAGGAACAATTTACAATATTACACAAAAATTTAAAATAAGGAAAGGAAAACATTCATTCAAGACCTACAAGGCTTACAGAATCCTTGCTCGTAAGAAATATATATTAGTGCCCAGGCCCAGCGTAGAACAAACAATATTATTTTAAAGTAGCCGCATGTGAACTTAGATATAAAAGTAACATGAAATGACCTTCATCTCTGTCAAAAATAAATAAGTTTTCACCAAATAGGCAATGTGCTGTTGTACAATGTGTACAGAGCCCTTACAAAACATACAACACATGTAATTTCTTCCACCACAGTTTCTCCTACATGATCCAACTTCCAGCAGCCTTACATGACTTTTTCACTCCTCCCGAACTACAATCTGACTTGACTTCTTTCATAGGCGTACGGGAGCATTTCAGTTTGGGGGACAGAGGATTCTCTGGCCGAAAAATGTAATTCTGCCCGAAACACTATCTAAGCGGAGCGCCACCATCAGTTGGCGCGGAGCGTACAGAAAATTTTGAAAAATCGCAACCCCTCAGACAGCCGGAAATGGCCTTGCCCAGGCTTATAAGGAGAATCAAAGCCGTCGATATTTTGGACTTTCGTTTGCAATAAAATTTTCACCAAAAATGAGCAAATCTACAAAAAGGTCAGAAAACTCCCAGATGAAATGTACCACTACCATTGGATGACTACATTAAGCTATAATAAGTAATTAGTGCTTAGTAAAGAACAGTTTACTTGGACCTAACTTTACTTCTAGGGAGGACTATAGCCGTATGTTAGGCTATACGTACACCAGCACAGCGGTATATTGCGCAATTAGGGAGTTTTGTAATCATTCTCTTAACATTTATCTTTACACTTGGGCGAATTGACTTCGTATAACAGAATAACAATTTAAATATACCACATAAGCCAACCTACGTATAAAAATTAAAGGGGAAAGGGCGTTGACAAGTCACTATTCATATATTCTTCCTCGATCCAGCAATCGGTAACTGAGGTTCGTCTTTAAAAACATTTGAGATGTGAAAAAAAAAACATAATATAATGATATACCGCACCTGGGAATGTATAAAACAATACCTGGTCTTGTATCTTTCCGGGGGAAACTGTAGAACGGAATTAAAAACATGATAACAGGGGAGGGATTTGATCTCTGAAAGTGAGGGGGGCAAATTCGGGCAAACTAGCAAACGGCGCCGAAGGCGATGCGGGAGCGCGGAGCGCTCCCTGCAACGGCGTGGGGTCCAGGGGCCCGCCTCAGGGAAAAGCCCCGGTGGGGGTCCAGGGGGAATAGCCCCCGGAAGCTCCTGGGTATTTACAAAATTGTAGGCATTAAAATGATGCATTTTATCTTCAACTTTAAAATACATAAGATGGGCACTTAACAGGACACAAATATCACAATTTGACTTTCTTCAATTATATCCTTACTCCGTATGATTAAAGACGACCGGAATCGACAATGCAGAGGATGCGGGGAGGGAGAATGGATTAATTAAAATTGAGGTTTTTCTGGGGCTCCCTCCTTGGTGTCCCAGATCGTCTTCTCAGAAAGTTAGGGGGATTTTCATGTGATGTGAATTCAGCCTTTATCTATGATAGGGCGCGCGAAGCGCGCCGAAAAATTTAACCGCTTAAGACATCTCAATAATGAAACTGAATGAAAATTAAAAATTAGAGAAAAGATGGGCCACTTTTAACCTTAGCTGAATAACGGTGCCTTCCTGAAACATTCTCACTGAAGCACAGACATACTCTAGTTTCCTATAAAGTCTTTTCAGGTGACTTTCACAGAGCCGTTACCTGTAAAGGGGCGCGCGGAGCGCGCCAAAAATTTTAATTTTACTTCATCTCAATAGTGAAATTGAAATAAAATTAGACAAAGAGTGGTCCCTTTTCTCTACATCTGAATAAGGGTGACCCCTGAGGATATTTGTACTAAGCAAAAACGTACCGTTGGTTTCCTATAGAATCCTTTTCGTTAGATTTTTATAGAGTCCTTATCTGTGATGGGACGCGCAGAACACGCCAAAAAGGGACTAGTTTTGAGACATCTCAAAAGAGAAATTAGTGGAAATTAAAGAAAGGATGGACCCTTTTCACCTCAGCCGAAAAAGGGTGGAGCTCCTGATTAGGGTAAAATAAGATCATCGTCCTTTCAGAAAGCTTGTGGGTACTTGGTCAGAGAAGGGGACCAGAATTGATGACCGCCTCCTGCTCCCCTTTTCACTAGTTACGGTAGATTTTCAGCTACGGCCCGGGCACTGTTGATAAGTCTCAGTGACAATGGAAGAGTTGTTCTACAACTTTCAATCCCGAAATATTTAAAACGGGTGCACACGAAGCGTGTCGAAAAAAGGTGAGTTGAGACATTTATTAAAGGGATACCGTTTTTGTTTAGTTTTCAATGCAGTAAATGACGTGTTTAAACATATACAACTTAATTAAGTATCACTCGCGTAGCTCTGTCAGTTCCAGTTTGTATTTTTGTAGCAAAAGCAACCAAAGACGTAAAAAAAACTAAGTTGTGGAAAAAAGTGGGGGAGGGGGGCAAGTCCCCCCCAAGCCCCCCCCCCCCGTAATCCCGCCTATGCATGAGTACCGTATGTCAGTGATTCTGTTGCGACTCTTGCCCGAATTCCAGTTCCACTGAATTGATACAACTGTCTATATGACTCGGCCCGAACTTCCGACTATATGTAAATGATTTTCTATACTAACCCCGTTTGAGAAAAACCCGGCTTGTCACGTTGCTAGATGTTTTTACATGAATTTGTGGGCAGACTTACTTGCAGATTTGTTAACACTAAATTCGTATGAGTGAGCAAACAAGCTATGCTGATTTGTTTACTATTGCCCGAATTTCGGTTCCACAGCATTGCAGGTAAAAAAGTTTCGCACAATTTTAAGAGGATCATTTTGAAAAGTGCAAAATCGTCATTTCATTCATATGCTGCCCAAATACCTCTCGACCAAGTACGTTTCAGCCTTCTGGTGACTATTGGTGATTGTAGTAATATGGTGCGTCACAAGAGAGCTTTTGATTGATTTGTTCGGGCAAAATTTTGGGGACTGTATACATCCTCTCTCCCCTTGTAATCTGGCAATTAAAAATATCCCAGAACATTTTTGCAACTTTTGCCCAAATATTGTGTCATTTCGGGCAAAGGTTTGCGCAAGAATATGAAGTGAAGCTGACGATAAATTGTTTTTTCATAAGCTGCCCGAATGTGTCGCGAATTTTGGTATCTTTTAGAGTTTTCATTAAAATTGTTATTACTTTTTCGGTCAAGCGTTTGAAGGAATTCGGGCGCACCTAGGAGTTTCCTGTGTTAGTAGAAACAAACCGAATTTTGGGTCTTGAGAAAATTTGGGGGCAGTCTGCCCCCCTCCCCCCGCCTCGTACGCCTATGACTTCTTTACAGGTTGTGTTTATGAGTGACTTACTGAAAGCACCAAACACATTTGCAGTACATGTGCACGCTCACAAATCAAGAAGGCACAGATTTTTTTTGCGTGAAGCAAAGAATTGAAATAAGGCCACATACTCACCTTCTATTAAGTTCTTCGCTGATATCAGATAAGCTTTCATCCCACTCAGGGCTGTCACTGTCACTACCAAATTCTTGTGGATATACATAATCTCCCTTCACTTTGTAGTCAATGCTAATGCTGTGGATCAGAAGAAAATAATAATTCCTATAAATGCTCTTTATCTAATTAGAATTTTTCTGAAGTAGTAATGCTGATAATGCAAAATTGTTCACTCTGATTGATACGTCACCAACTTTAACGGAACTTTAACTTTAACTTTAACTTTGGAAAGTGGTAATCACCCCGCCAATTCTGCTCTTCAAAGGCATATAACTTAATAAAAACCCCAAATTTTTCATTTTAACCTTTCCAAAAAAAAAAAAATTTCATTAAATTCCAAAGTTTCTGCAATATAATAAGCTCGTAATTCTCAAATCTTAGTTCAAAAAAGGAAAAAAAAAAGATTCTAGTTTCGTCTGAGCTCCTTATTACCTAGGCCAAGTACGACGAAATGTGTTAATACAAAAAATTTCAGTTGTCTTCTATATCACGTTTTTGATATTGCCCGTATGAAGGGCAGATTCTTCAATCAACATCCCAAATTTTTAATGGCCCTTTCAAATGCCAAATTTCCGTTAAAATTTTAAGTTTTCTTCCAAACAAACTCCAGATTTTTAAATATTTGTCAAAAAGAAAGCTACAAATTTCGGCGCGCTACGCGCCCCCCAAATTCTGACAATTCGCGTCCCACGGACCCTTCGGGACTAATTCATCGCCTTTGTCTGGGCCTTTAAATGCTTTTAAATGCTGGCCCCCTGTCGGGGAGCTTGCCCCCCCCCCCCCCGTCGGGCAAATCCTGATGCCACCCCTGTAGTGACGGGCAAGGTGCTGAGGGGAAGAATACATGTAAAATCTTCCTTAGGTAAAAAATTGTGCTATCTTTATGAAAACTTTACACTGATTCTACCTTTACAAATTTTCAATGTGTAGTGATATTGTACCCCCCCCCCCTCTCTCTCTAGCTGGGCGTGAGGTAAGAGGTGCCCTCTAAGAGTGGGGAACAACACTTTATGCTTTTTGAGAATTTTTGTGTATGTGATGTGACTTTGACGCAAAATGCTGTGTTTGGTAGCATAAGGCTTCGTTAAGGGTTGAATTGTTTGTACGTTTAGGAATTCTCATTACTCAGTGAATGTTTCAGGTGTGGTAGTGTGTAGTCGAAAGTGATGGTGCCTGAGGGGAGGAATGCCACTTCTTCTCTTTGAGAAATGTTTCCTACATCCAAAATGGTGTTATCTTTAAACCAGCTTTGGACTTATTACAAGATCTGAAATTTTAATAATTTACAGCAGTTTCGGACTTTCTGTAATTGCATGACACACCTACCGTACATGGCGGCTTTGCGCGTCTCCCTAGTGCTCTCCATTCAGGAAGTCACAGGCGCGTAGCCGTAGCATAGGAGTTGCAGATAAATATTCGGCGAAATGTCTACCTGGTAAGAGAAGAGGAATATTTTAGATCGCAAAATTGCATTCAAACATTCTTTACTTTTATATTCCGTTACTTTAAAACAAATTTAAGATGCAAGAAGAAAATCTAGATTTGATTTAAAGGGAAAGTGCAGCCATCCCCAATTTTAATGATTGTACTCGGGTATGCTATGTGTGATGAATAGCTCTTGAGAATCATGTAGCAATAAATTTCTCATTGAGTTGTAAAATTCAGGTACAGAATAACCCCCTTGGGTTACCTTGAACATGCAATAGCTATATTCTCGCATATGAAGGATTGTGAAAGTGACATAAGTGGATATTTGTAAGATTTATCTGTTTTATTTATCTGTTCAGAAACGTTTGCTGCAACTGAGTGCTTATGCCGTTTAAGTTAAAAGTTACTTTACACGCTCTCTGAGTGTAGTTAATAATTAAAGTTAATCATACGCTACATCTCAGACCAGCGTATATGCCGCTGTATTCAAGTAGTGTATCTTGTAGAACAGGGTTGTCCAACCTTTCGCAGTAGTGGGCCACGTGTAATTTTTATGATGGACGAAGGGCCGCATTCTATACTCGTTTTTTTTTTTTAATTTTTCCAAGGCCCAAGGCAACAAAATGCAATCATTGGGCGTAGGGAACACTGATTCCTTTTCGTTTTTGATTGAACAAATAAATACATTTTCAAGTGTATTCAAGTAGTGTATCTTGTAGAACAGGGTTGTCCAACCTTTCGCAGTAGTGGGCCACGTGTAATTTTTATGATGGACGAAGGGCCGCATTCTATACTCGTTTTTTTTTTCAATTTTTCCAAGGCCCAAGGCAACAAAATGCAATCATTGGGCGTAGGGAACACTGATTCCTTTTCGTTTTTGATTGAACAAATAAATACATTTTAGCAAAAATTGATGGTGTTGGGCAGAATATTCGGACAACGTTTTTCTTTCATATCCCTCCTGAATCATTCTCAACCCGCCCCTGTTGACAACTCTCCAATGTACTGAGCTACATGTAGCAGACATTTGAATGAATTATTTCATTCAAAAGTAAGCATGCCATAGCGGACGGCGAAGCCTAAAGTTGTCATCAATTAATCTGCTTATTGAATAATTTTGCAATATAGATTATTTCTGACGGGCCGGACGCAACCTTTTCGCGGGCCGCACCGTGGCCCGCGGGCCGTAGGTTGGACAACCCTGTTGTAGAAGGAACAGGGTTCATTCGTCAGGAAGAGAAACGCACATAACAACTTGTCTTCGGGGTGGGGGATTCGGGGACCTTCCCTGCAAAATGGGTGGGGTAGCCGTTATGTGCAATTCCTTATGTTTGGGGTCTGGAAATCATGATTTGGACAGTAAATAATTCAGCATTTCAGTATTTTTTTCTCAAGTAGGCCAACTATAGGCTCATTTACGGTTTGGAAAACAAAGGGGCAGCAGGGGTGGCTCCAGGATTTGCCCGACAGGGGGGCCAAGCTCCCCGACAGGGGGCCAGGATTTCAAGGCCCCGACAAAGACTTTGATTTAGTCCCGGTGGGACGTGACTTAACATTTTGAGGCGCGCGCAGCGCGCGAAATTTTTGGCCTTCTTTACAACAAATACTTTAAGGTCCGGAGTTTATTTTTAAAAAATATTTAGAGGAATTTTGCTTTTGTGAGGACCTCTAAAAAGTTGGGGTGTTTAATGAAGGATCCGTCCCCCATATGGGAAAAATTAAAAACGTTGTATAGGCGACAGCTGTCAGTATTTTGGGGTTACGCATTTAATCGTACTAGGCCTACGTACTAAGGCTTTAACACAAGACTAGGTTGCCCGAAAAGGTTTTCCTTTTTTGAACGAAGATTTGAAAATTAAGAGCTTATTTTATTGGAGAAATATTGGGATTCAATGGAAGAAAATTTGGTTTGGGGGTACAGCTATTTTGAAAGATTTGGGTTTTTAATTAAGTGATATGACTTTCAAGAGCAAAATTAGGTAGACTGTTGAGATGATTAACAGAGTTGGCTTTGGTTATTTATTGTACAGGGTATCCATCGAAATTTGAAAATTTTGCCACTTTTAACAATCTGAAGCTTATACTAAAGAAAACTTGTAATTTTGTGACAGATTTACGGGTTTTACGGGAGAACATAATCTTCTTACAAGAAAATCAAGTAGGGCGTATCTGTAGTTTAGTTGGGCTTACTGAATATCAGCATGCAGATTAAGGCCCTCGGACATATTGGGAAAATTCTCCCGCGGAAACATTTTGGCTTCCCATACATTTGAAGTTTTATATTTTATACATTGACATAGACGTGCGGGAGCGTTTCAGTTTGGGAGGGGCAGAATTGTCTCTTTTGTCCGATAAATGTAATTTTGCCCGAACGACTATCAAAGTGCAGAGCACAGAAATTTTTTAAAAATTGAGAACCTCCAGACATCAGGAAATGGCATTGCATGGGCTCGTACATAAAAACAAATCAGTCGTTATTTGAGCTTTCTTTCGCAATAAAATTTTCACTTCATAGTATCGTCGTTGTAGTCCATTGCAAGGCCAGCTAAAAAGATGAAATTTTCTACGTGACTTCCTGAACTCCAGAATATAAATGATTTTTCTTCCTATGTATTTGAATTTTTGAAAACATGCCAAGTTATAAGGTGGCTTTGAATGAATTTTCAGTCACACTTATTGGGAGACATTTTCACACTACTCTTCATCAGCCTATATGTGTAGCTGAAACGGCCTGTCTAATTTTCATTACCCTTACTAGAATTCGGCTTTAGGGGCAGTCCAGGTGGCAGAACATTGGGCACTGCATGCACCTGAACAACCTCTCGTCTGTTTTTGCCAGGAAAATTCGGAATTGTCAGTTTTCTTGAAGAATATGGTCTTCTAGTGAGCAAAATCAAGAAGACCGTCCGGATGACTGAAGTTTATAAGATCCGCATCTTTTATCAGTTTAACGTCGGCATGCAGGTGAAGGCTCCCCGACGAAACTGGGTTTTCTCAACAACAGGAGGAAGGGCAGCCTTCCCAGACGGGGGCATGACCTTGCGGATTGAAGATGGGATGAGGGATAACAGAGCTAGAAAGAAGTGATTAAAACAGATTCAGATAGGCATTAAAATACCGTTACAAAAGAATAAAATAGTTCAAAAAGCAAAACAAATCCATGACCATCCTTCAGGCAACTTCAGTCCTTTACGTTCATTTTTAGGCCTCCTCGAAAGAAGCTGCCGTCCTTCCACGACGGGGGAGGAAATAGGACAAGGGACATGAAATGAGGTTTAACCGAGCTAAGAATAAGTGATTGAAAATCGATTCCGATATGTATTAAAATAGCATTTCAAAACAAAACTTAGTTCACCCATCCAGTAATTTAAGTCCTTGTAGATTTTTTCTTTTTATGATTTTTTTTTTTATTTTTAGGCCTCCCCGACGAAATCGCCGACCTTCACCCGACGGGGGGGGGGGGGGCAGTGGTCCCCGACTGGGGGCATCCCCCCCCCGCTGGCGCCACCCCTGTTTTAAATCTTCTTTGGATTGGAAAATTTCAAATACTTTTGCGGATTTATTTTAAATCTTATAGACTGGTCACTAATTCCGTACCACGACAGATTTAAAAATAAATCTAACAGATTTATTTTAAATCTACTCATTTAAGAGAGTAATTTTTCGTTCGAAATTTTGCCTTCCTCACCTTTTGGGAACTCATCGCCTCTGTCGGAGGTTTTGTGTTTTTGACCCCCACCGGCCACCCGTCGGGGAGCCTGGTCCACTGTCGGGGACTCTGGTCTTACAAGACTGGCTACAAGTCTACACTATTTTCACAGGTATATCGCAAATCTGTCTACCATTAAGTGATGTTACATATTCGAGAAAATTCTCATAGTCTTATTCTGAGATGTGGTCAAAATAACTTATGCAAATGGTAACCGACATTATCGTTCACTCTACTCAATGAAGATACAAGTCTAAGCAACTAGGACATGATCTTTTCTCCTGACGGAAACTGTAATGACTTAGGTATGCCTCTTCTGAATATGTTTTGAACATTAAAACTCAGTTAACGAGATTACTGACATTTATGGGTATGTTGAAGCTGCTTCTCGTCAATTGAGTGAAACATTAGCCATTGCCTCTGGAAAGCGAAATGATAAAAATTACCCTATTTCATGGCTGGCGGCACAACCAAAAAATGTGAAAGCCAACTGCTGTGTAACGTCAAAGTAAGAAAAATAAAAAACAACTATGATCAATGTTTTTTTTTCTCTCTATCAATTGAACTTGAAAGTGCCTACTTTCACTAAGTTAATTAAAGGGTTGATTACAATATCACTGTAGAAGGTTTCAATATCCAATTATTTGTCTAAAGGGGCATCTTTCCCAAAAGAGAATAGCCTCCAAGTTCAGTGGACAGCACTCCCAGTTTTGAACCAACCAAAAAGGAAATCAAATAGGACTTAAAAAGGGACTTGAGCAGTGTATGACTACTTAGTTCAAAATTGTCCCAAAGATGACACTATTTGGGGTTTTAACCAGGTTTGGAGAAAGAAGTAACCCTTTTTGGGGCACACACATACAGGAGTTTCCCCGGCCCAGGAAGGGGTGTAAGGCAAATGAAGTGTCCAGTTCTCTTATCCCTTGAAAATTTTAAGCCTTTCTTAAGAGCCTAAATGCAGAATGGTGCGCAATTTTTAAGACTGAGAGAACTAATCTTGAACTCGAAGGTTTAGTTATGGTGCTTTTGGTGTAATATTGTTTATGCTCTTAATGCAAAACGTTTTTTTTATTGGATGCCGAGGGTGGGGACACGTTCCTACATGACCCACTCCTAGTGGCTACAGGCCTGGTGTTAACCATCATCAAGTGAGAAATCTTGAAGAACAACTGAGTAGAAAACTAAAACTTCGCTTTTTCACTTCTTGGTGTTTCACCTATCAGACAGTGAAGCCCTGCATGGTTTCACAGGAAATTCTCTTTCAAGAAATTGGACAAACGGAATGTCATCAACCCCGTGTTTGAAGTTTTTTTCGTGGCGAAGATATTTTTGTACAGATAATATTTAATATTTGATCAGATTGATGAAAATTCAGATTAAAATAAAAAATCGGTTTGCTATATTCGGAGTCAAAACACATCTTTTTTATTACGGATGCTTATTTCTCCCAGGCTTTTCTTGGCCACCAAAACTTTTGAAACGCCAATTTCACACGTGTGCATCACGAGAGAGATTGTCGTTACAAGTCGGGTATGTCTTTTGATCCAATCCAATTAACTATAGCATGCAGCTGACCTCAAGAGTGTCTACAAGCTTATTTTTTAGTTTAATTCAAGATATACATGATGATCAAAGCTGCACAGGTTTATAGGTTCATTACTTTATCATCGCTGGTTACGGACACTATAAGTCGAGGTTGCTTAATATGTGGACAAAATTCTACCTTGAAGGCTTGACAACCAAGACCTACAGGGTGTCAAGCCAAGACCTACAGGGTCTTGGGTCGTGGAATGGCAGAGTGGTCTTTTCCAGTGACTGAGCCATAATGTGATTCACATGTTCATTGGTTCAAATCCCGTGGGAATGTTCAGGGGTTTCCTCCGGGCATCCTGTCTTTCACTGGCAACCCACTTGGCATTATGCTTGTAACTAAAATCGGTTAACCATGGCACTTGACGAAGTTGTCGGGCAAGAGCACCGTCGGGTGGAGCACTTAACTAGGACACTTTTTCCTCCAGGGCACGCGTTGTGGCTAAGCTAGCCCTCCAGTGAAAATTATGGGGCGGAAGAAAGGTTAAATTACTGGGTTTAAAACCCCTCTTTTATTTCTTGGTTAAATTTTCCTCAATTCCTTTCCATTTTCTTTGCAGAAAGTTCCATATGCTAGAGTGCCTCAAATTGCATTTTACGATCTTTTGAAATTGCAAAAATATTAAGGAGACACCACCCATCCCCCAGGCAAGCGATACCACGTCAGCCGCTCTTCTGGAAAATCCTTGCCCACCACTATATATGCTCTTAAATTCTTCTACCACCTGCTAAAAATCCCGCCAAAGTGAACTTTTCACCCAAATTTTCCCTTGGCACTATCGCATTCTTTTAGCATTGCAGAAGTTTAACTTACAACCTTTCGTATTGCGATTTGTTCTTTCTGTTTATGCGATCCTGCTTGTGTATGGTGGTAAAACCAGGGATGCTACAGCTCCCTGGTAAAGAATATAGAGCTTATCTGGCTATATATGTGCCAAAATTGTTTTGTTCACCCACCTTCGATACGTACTGCAGCAGGCCAAATCTCTCACCCCAAACTACAATTTTGGTACGGGGGTACCGAAATTCTCAATTGGCTCAGCTCCTTGATTGACAGCTAATTCAAAAAATGCAGAGTACCAAAGCTTACATTACACAGCATGAACGGTACTGAGAGTGTTTTGATTAAATAAAATGAGTTTTCTTTACTCACCTTGAAGCAATAAACTGAAATTGTATCTGGACGAGCATCATGAATTTCAGACAATTGTGTGTGTGTGTGGGGGGGGGGGGGGTTAAGTAAGAAGGTTACTGGAGAATTGGTACTGTTTGGGATGAGAGAACCGGGCCTTTAATAGACAATTGCTGCAATTACTACTCGTCTATTTTGTCAGTTTATATAAGTTGGTGCGCTATAATTAATTTAGGCCTATAATCTCGTGGATAGAATGGAATAGTTGCATAGATACTGTAGCTAGAGGAACTTGAGTGACTCTGACCCCAGTAACAAATTCAACCCCAGAAAGTTAGTTAATGGATTGTGCAGTGAATAGCACAGAATAGTCCTCCAATATGGTTGCAAAATATGTAGACTAAACTCATAGTAGGCTACAAATCGATGTTACCAGGACGGGCACAATGACTGGAAGATACGTTCTTTTTCAGTTTTAAAGAATTACAAAGGGGAGAAGGAAATTAGGCCTACAGTTTACTTTGAATACCTGGTGGTTGGAAACATTTAACAAAGTGTAGCTAGGGTCAGCCCCTCCTCTTAGATGCTTCCTTAAAGACAGCGATTCGCACTAATAATTAAAGCAGTACTCAATTGACGAATTTTTGGAGATACGTCCACGCCCATAAATAATGCACTCTCGTGTGTAAATGCTTACGTCCTCGTGCATTGACACTCGCTCGAGCGATATCCTCCACTTGATGCGCTTTCCATGTTCGAGGGCGTACAGCCGTTAGTAACTCCAGAGGAGATGTAGGATGCAATACCCCGGTGGGGATTGGTGTCCCCTCGAGTGGAGGAAATTTTTCGATTCCGCTCGAGCCTAAATCCGTAGGATAACATATTATCGCAATCGTTACTTGCCCCGACAATATGCGTGATTTTGCTCAGGGCCACTCTTTCGATACAGGAGTCAAGTCTTCCATTGCAATAGAACTATTTCCCACATTTTTGTCATAAAAGTTTATTTTTGCGAAGACCTGTTCAATAAAACTCGAAATTTCATTTTTTTAAATGAACTTGAAACAAGCCAAAACTTTGTCATAACTAAAAGTCTTGGTCGTGGCATCTGGTAATTGGTCCCCCGTAGTAACATTGGGAACTATAAGTGTACAAGGATTTAGGTTGTCTGATGTGATGGGAGGTGCAGCAGCAGGTACAGTAGAAACAGGCAAATGGTAGGACTATAATACTGTGTTTGATACATAACCCACCGATCTACTGCATTTGGAGTACTCAAAATGTCACAACTAAGTCAAACCATTAGCTATATGTCGTCCATATCAACTCCCTAATCAAACATAGGTATGCCTAATCTGTTGCACTGTAAAGACATCCCATCCTCATTCCTTCCTTCTTTCTGACATGTTTCACTTTGTAAGGTCATCCGTGTTTTATGATTTGACCCAGGGTTAAATGGTTGTTGCGTGCAGTTTGGGAGAGTGACAGGTTGGTGTGTTGGTGTAAAAATGGTGTAAAAGTGAGGACTGGTTGACAGGTGACAGTAATTAGGTAGGCGGTGCTATGAATAAGTGTACTTTTGGTGAACTACTACACCACCTTTACACCAAGTCACTGGCGGCGGAAGCGAGGGGGGGGGGGGGGGGCGGGGGGACACCTCCCCCCTAAATTTCTTAGCGAGGGGACGTCCTCCCTAAAATTCCTAGCGAGGGGACTTCTCCAAAAAATCAGAGAAGAAGTAAAAGAAACTTGGGAGCCTTGAACCAATTCAAAATTGAGACCCACCACCGAAAGCAGCCGAAATTGACTTAGCCTATGTTCTATGTTACAAGTATCTGGCAACCTCGCCCGGTCCGCAGACCAGGTGTACGTAGTATATCACCTGTCCAGTGAAACCGAACCTTTACTGTACTTGTATTTTCCCTCCGCGAGAAGTGAAGCATTGCCATTGCCATCACGTGAAAGAACAGTTGACCAGTATTCACTCATCCATAGGCGTACGAGGCGGGGGGGGGGGGGCAGGGGGAAGACTGCCCCCCCCCCAATATTCTCAAGACCTAAAATTCGGGCAGGGATCTGGAAAAATTCGGGCAGCCGTTTGAGTCTTTAAACCTGGTTTGTATCTACTTACACAGAAAACTCCTAGGCGTGCCCGAATTCCTTCAAACACTTGGCCGAAAAAATAATAAAAAAACATCATTGTCACGGTACAATTTTCATGAAAACTCTAAAAGATACCAAAATTTGCGACACATTCGGACAGCTTATGAAAAAACAATTTTTCGTCAGCCTCACTTCATATTCTTGTGTAAACCTTTGCCCGAAATGACACAATATTCGGGCAAAAGTTGCAAAAAAGTTCTGGGATATTTTTAATTGCCAAATTACAAGGGGAGAGAGGATGTATACAGTCCCCAAAATTTTGCCCGAACAAATCAATAAAAAGCTATCTTGTGACGCATGCACCATGTTACTAAATGACGATCACCAATAGTCACCAGAAGGATGAAACGTACTTGGTCGAGAGGTATTTGGGCCGCATATGAATGGGATCACGATTTTGCACTTTTCAAAATGATCCTCTTAAAATTGTGCGAAACTTTTTAACCTGCAATGCTGTGGAACCGAAATTCGGGCAATGGTGAACAAATCAGCGTAGCTTGTTTGCTCACTCATACGAATTAAGTGTTAACAAATCTGCAAGTAAGTCTGCCCACAAATTCATGTAAAAATATCTAGCAACGTGACAAGCCGGGTTTTTCTCAAACGGCGTCCGTAGAAAAATCATTTAGTCGGGAGTTCGGGTCGAGTCATATAGACAGTAGTTGTATCAATACAGTGGAACTGGAATTCGGGCAAGAGTCGCAACAGAGTCACAAACATACGGTACTCATGTTTTAAATTCCGTTCTACAGTTTTCCACGGAAAGATACTGTACAAGACCAGGTAATGTTTTATCAGGGAGGTGTAACTAATCACACCTCCCTGGTTTTATACATTCCCAGGTGCGGTATATCATTATATTATGAAGCCTTGGGATTTTCGAGGGTTTCCGAAGTTTTTCAATTTTCAAAATAATATTGATGATAATCTCATGCTGCATGACACAAAATAGTTTGTAGAACGCGCAAGCAGTGGCGTAGCCACTGGGGGGGGGGGGGGGGCAGGGGGGCAAGTTGCCCCCCCCCCTTGGAAAATTTATGGGGGAAATTTGATGAATCTTCTTATTATTACAAAAATTTCTCAAAATTTTTGGTAGAATAAGAAATTGTGAGACATTTCTCATACATAATTCGTATTTTCATACAACAAATTAATTCAGATTTCGTCAGTGTCGCATGAACCGGCCCAATTTGCGTTCCACAGAAAAGTCCTCTCCGCGTAGCAGATTGAATGTTCTCTTGTGCTTGTATACGCACGGGGGTTATGATCAGTGCATTTCAGTGCACAGGAAGCTGTTATTCAGGTGATACTTTGGGAATTCAGTAAAAGGATGTGAAAACTGTCAAGTCACTACCGTAGACCCCGAGGTTGTTATGTTCTTCTACAAGCTAGCAGTAGCTGTACGATTTTACTCTGTGTACATAACGATGGATGGGGCTGAAACATTCCATGGCCAACGATAAACTAGAAATTAGAATTAGCGGGATCCGTTGGCACACTTATATTTTGTTACTTTGCCTAATCCTTGGAGGCTTACAAGCTAGTTCGGGAAAATAGCTTTCTGCTCACTTTGAGTGTAACAATAAATGGACAATGAGTACCTTGTAGCCTACTACACTTAACAGACTGCTTTTCTAACAAGATATCCTGTGTGATCGAGCTACTATTAGGCCTCCTTAGTGGCGTGCGAAGGGGAGGCATTGGGCCATTCCCACCGCCCCCCTCACAGATGCCATTTTTTCTTTGTTCTTAAAAATACGTAGTCTAACTTTATTAACACAGATTTTACTTCAAAAGATAGCATATGTGGCACCAGATTGCTTATAAGGACACCCAATTTTCAGAAATTTTCAAAGGGGAAGGATTGTCCCTGCAAGGTCTTTCAGTGATGCCAACTTTTTTTTAATTCCTACAAATAGACCTAGGCAACTTCTGTCAAATTCCAATTTTTACTTAAAAAGGTAGACTCTGTTTCCCACTGGTGGCATCGATAAAAAAGACTACATGTTTAGATTCTCTTTACAAGCATAAGTACGCTATTTTGACCATCTGAGGGGTCTGATTTTTCGAAATTTTCTTTACGCTCCGCGCCAACCAATGGTGGCGCTTCGCTCGGTCTTTTGGGCGAAATAATTAAATAAATTAGCTCTTAACTCTCTGATCACATGCTGCTAGAATTGAATAGGACATTTTAGCCAATATTACCCGAGAAAAAGGCTCTTTCTGGGGTAAAGCTCATCTCTATAATTGCATCAGTTAATCCCTTCTACAAACAAACTTGCTCTATTGACCAAACAGTCTTTAAAAGGGTTCAAACCCCTTTAACTTTACTGATTTCAAGACACTTGAACAGGAAGTTTTCTGATAGATTCTGGATTGAGAGTGGTCAACTAGAGATGGCTAAAACTTGCTTTTCATTTCTAGCGTCATGACTTTGCAGTTTGCGAACATATATTGAAGTGAGCATTTTATTTCAAACGACAAAAGAAGAAAGCGACTGGCTAGATTCTTTGTATTAGCCTGGAAAATGCTATTTCCGGCCATCTCAGGGGTCTGATTTTTCCAAATTTTCTCCACGCTCCGCGCCAACCAATGGTGGCGCTCCGCTTAGATAATCTTTATGACAAAATAACATTTTGTGGCCAAGAAAAACCACAAATAACGATCAATGCTCTTTTATTTTGACTCCTAAAAGTGTGCAAATTTAATGACAAGTTTTTCTTCGCAAGGTAGCATAAAATGGCATAAGGAAATGCATGTCAAGACACAAAACTTTCAGTTTTATCCTCATGAACCACCACGATTCAGCTTTTAACACTGTTCCTGTCAAAGTCGAAAATCTTGCACCATTTTGCATTTAGGCTCCTTGAAAACGTTAAAAAATTTCCGGACACCCCTCCCCTTAGACCATACTGCATGCCCCTCCCCCTTCAGAGAAATCCTGCGTACGCCACTGCGTTAGTACATACAAATAAACTAGATATTGTTTACCAAAATAATATACTTTGTTATTTCCGATTGCTCTATGTTTTACTTTAAGATTAAAATGCAGGTAATATTACAAAATGACATGGTAATGTTGTTATACTTGTAAGTTCGCATCTTTTATATGAAATACATACACATTGACCGGGAAAAGTTTTGGGGAAATTTCATACCTTTGCCCCCGCTGGAAAAATTCCTAGCTACGCCACTGCGCGCAAGCAAACTCATTTTCCAATGATTATAGCTTAATGTAGTTATCCAATGGTTAGTGGTACATTTCATCTGGGAGTTTTCTGACCTTTTTGTAGATTTGCTCATTTTTGGTGAAAATTTTATTGCAAACGAAAGTTCAAAATATCAACGGCTTTGATTCTGCTTAAAAGCCTGGGAAAGGCCATTCCCGGCTGTCTGAGGGGTTGCGATTTTTCAAAATTTTCTGTACGCTCCGCGCCAACAGATAGTGGCGCTCCGTTTAGATAGTCTTTCGGGCAGAGAATCCTCTGCCCCCAAACTGAAATGCTCCCGTACGCCTATGCACTCATCATAGGTGAGCCATTCACTTACAGTAGGCTATTTCCACTACATTTTTTCATTCAATGTAACGTTGCGTAATTGATGACACATGCTTAGGCTTATGTCCTTGCGTTATGAAACGTTCTGTGACAATCAGGTTAGGCTAGGTGAACTCGGACATTATTTGGCCTAGCCTATACGTAGGCCTACGTTAAAATCTGCGTCGGTCAGGAAATAGCCTATAGGCTATCTGTGAACGCAAATATTTCGCACATTTTTGTGCATTGAATTCACCGTAAAATGTTCCGAAAACGGCTTAGATTGCACGAGAGAGCTTGTAGAATCTCAGAGCTTCCAGGTCCCTAAGGCGGGCCCTGGACCCACGCCAGTGGGACTTCGCGCTCGTGATGTGCGCTACGCGCACATAGGGTTCGTTACACGAGTCCATCCATTCCATCTTGTTCACTGATTGTCCCCCCTAAATTTTTATGCTTCCGCCGCCACTGCACAAAGTGGACCCTTCGTGTAAAAATGGCACTTTTCTAGTGTTACATATCGATCAGTCAACTATCTGTGTAGCGTAGTATACTAGGCTGGACACTGAGGTCTAGGGAAATCTTAATGTTTACACCGGCACGGTACCCTTAGTACTACACATACAGGGCACTCAGCTTCGAGAAGTTTGTTGTACGAGTTATCCCCGCGAAATTGACGGCGCTACACATGTTTTATTAACGGCGCTACACATGTTTTATTGACGGCGCTACACATGTCAGGCAGAGCTGTATGTTAGGATGCCCCTGTGTACAGCCTCGGTGCGCGTATAACGGCCGTTGGTTTGCGTTCGATGGTGAAAACAAATTTTAGTTTCTGTTTTATTAATCTCGGGTGTGACTCGAGTGATTGTGGACAAAGACTCGAGCCAAGTCGAGTCATTCACTTCTGTGACTCGAGTCATGACGAGTTTTTCAAATTTTATTTTGTGATGACTCGAGTCACGTCGAGTATTTGGCAAGTGGTGACTCAAGTCGAGTCGAGTCCCGTGAGTTTGGGACTGCAGTCAGACTCGGGTCACCGAAATCGTGATAGGATTTGAAGGACATGGTGTGGAATATTTTTGTTTTTCTTAAAAGGCAGAGGGGAAAAGCCACCAAAACATGCCTTTAAAGAAATAATTTTAATGAACCTGTGAGTAAATTTTGGGTATCAAATCATTTGGAACAAAACGTTTATCAAAATCGAAGAGAATGTGATATTCTAAAAGTTTTTGTGCGTAAAATGTTTCATATGTTACAGATCTACTGGGTGGAGATCGAGTACGGCATTCACCGTGTCATTTAAAACTTCTGTTAATGTTCCATCCTGCCATTTTACGATCCATTTTGGTGTTGTATCTGATGTTTCACTCTGCTGGAAATGCTATGCAGCTAACAATGACATTTTAAAAATCAGTAACCTCTCAACAAATCTGCTGACTGTTTTCTGCAAAGACGTTTACATGTGAAGATTTATTAATAGACAGACTATTCAGAAGGTTATCTCCCCTCAATTACTAAGAAGGGAAATAATACTTTTAAGGACAATGAGGTCTGTTCGGATTTAATTTTTCGGACTCCATTCTTGTCCCTAACAGGAGGGTTTAATATCATATCAAGATTTGATATGTTAGAAGGGTTATGTATTTATTTTATGCCTTTTGGTAAATTTTGCATTGAAATCTGATGTGCGGTTCTCGAGATATGAGCAAGTAAAGTTTCATTTTCAGCAAACAATGAACTTGAAGCAAGCACATATGATATCACACCTTAAAAGAATAGTCCAAAGCCAAATTTATTTTTGTTATGTTAAAGGGGGACATATCCTAGGCATCCTGGTGAAATTTTTGTTTATTTCCCATGTTCGGTTCCCGAGAAATTGCAATTGAATATGGCAAATTTTCAGCAAAGAATGAACTTGGAGCAAGCAGGCATGATGTCATGAATTCACCTTTTTTAGCAAATGTTTTGTTTTTCTTCATAATTTCACACGAATTTAATGCAACTGAACCTTAATATATATTGATAACCATAGGTTCATCCTGAGCAATGAAATTTAAAATAGCATGCCTAATCAATTCAAGGTCAAACGAATAGGATGAAATATAGGGGAAAACAAAACACTGGCCAAGAATGTGAATCCATGACATCACACCTGTTTGCTTCAAGGTCACTTGCTCTGGAAAATGTGCCAACTTCAATTGCTAATACCTCGAGAACCGAACATGGAAAATGAATGCAACTTTCACCAGAATACTTAGAATATGTTCTTCTTTAACATACCAAAAATAAATTTGACTCTGGACTATTCTTCATGTAACGGAGTCTTTTGTTTTTCTTTAAACGTTACAGGCTTTTTTCGTCTCAACGGTCCCATATTATTAGAATGTGATTGCGTGAGTGGCATGAGAAATTTTCAAACTTTGCAATCCCTATGGGGAAGTCCTATCCCAATTAACGTCAAGGTCAACAAAACAGTCTGAGAAAACCAAAGGGAAACAAAGCATGTGAGGAAGTGATATAACCTCTGCTGCCCTTAAAGGGCCAAACCTCTCACCCCAAACTACAATTTTGGTATGGGGGTACCGAAATTCTCAATTGGCTCAGCTCTTTGATTGGCAGCTATTTCAAACGATGCAGAGTACCAAAGCTTATATTACTCAGCATGAACGGTGCGGAGAATGTTTTGATTATATAAATTGAGTTTTTCTATACTCACCCTGAAACAATAAACTGAGATTGTACCTGGATGAGGATGAATTTCAGACAATTGTGGGAGGGGCTTCTGTAAGAAGGTTAGAAAATTTGTACTGTTTGGAGTGAGAAAACTGAGCCTTTAATGACTTTGGAACACAAATCAAGTAACTTCTTTGCTGGTATCTCAAGAAATACATTTAAATGGAAATTTCACCACACTGTGAAGATCTGGTTCTTCTTTGCATGACCTGTGAAAAGTTAAACTTCCCCTTTAAAAGCCTGATCCGCTAGGTGTGGATCCAAAGGGGGGGTTGCGGCCTCAGTCCTCCCTTTTCCGCCACGTCAACACTAAAACAAACAGGAAATTAGCTGTGAAACTCCTTCAAATCCCTTCTTTCTCTTCAGTCAGCCCCCAGTTTTTGGAATGTCCTGGATCTGCAGCACCAGTCCTCTCTTCCCAAAGTTATAATTCTCCCAACCTACTTAATTAAGCGCCTCCTACAACTGTTCATCCACACACACACACACACACACATCTTCAGTCTATTGCTTCAAGGAGAGTATGCAAGACCTCAGTGTGTAAGCAAAAGCAAAAACACTCTCAGTAAAGCACATGTTGTGTAATATGACCTACAATGTGTTCTGCTTTCTTTTAACTTGCTGTCAATCAGTGAGCTGTGCCAATTGAGAATTTCTGTTAACCGCTACAACCATTGTATTAGTGGTTAACAGAAATTCCTACACTACACTATTTGCCACTCAAGTTTGGAGATGACATATTTTATCCTATGCGTTATGGCTGTAACAACATTTGAAAATCACGCTCATATTTTTATGGCCAACTTTTTAATAATCGAAAATCTGGAACCTAAAAGTAGAGGGTTATTGAAATCTTTTGACAGTACCTTTAAAAAAATTACAGTAACTTTAAAAATTGGAACAATAGTTTGATAAAGATTGATAATACCCATGTATTCAGCAGACATTAGATCTCAAAAGGCGTTTCTCGGCTTTTTGGCTAAGCTCATGTGTAGTATCTGTTCTTTTCATCCAGTCTAGAATGGAGCCATACATGACAGATCAATAATGTAAATGATCTGAAGGCCACGAGGTTGGTCAAGCGTTGCCCTTAGGTGGACGTATAGCTTCTTCGAGTAGCAGTTTCAAGTTTGATTTCGACGAACGGCCCTTTGCCAGGGCGTCGGGAGGACTTTGGAGAAAGGCATTTACTGTGCAAATATTTTAGTCTCAAACGATCGTATCTTCTACAGTTTCAAATACTTTCAGAGCAACTTTAATATACGTTCAAATTTTCTTGAATATTACGGGCTTATCAATACAATTAAACACGCATGGGATGAATTCTTTGTGTGCTCTAAATACCGACTGTTAGGTCCTGTAAATAACTTATATTGTCCAATTAAGTCTATAGCTAAATTAAGTTGTAGGGCACTTCATTATCAGTCCAAACCTCTCCAGTGACGAACAGATTCTTTTTAAATGGTGTGAAAAAGTGAATGTTAATCTTTCAGATAAAGCGTGGTCTACGTACTCATAGGCGTACCAGGCGGGGTTGCAGGGGGCCACTCGCCCACCCAATTCGGGAAAAAGCAGTTGGCCCTTTCGGGCAAAACATACGCAAAACATGATAAACGGTGACATTATTTGGGCCAAAAATGCTCTTGCCCCCTTATAGAAAACTACCCCCGTACGCCTATGTATGTACTGCTCTTTCCCTTAGATGTTCTAACTATGTACAGTTAAGGTGGTTCCAATACAGAGTTATTCATCAACAAACGTTGCATTTTAAAAAGAATGGAGAATGTTGAAGTGGATTTTTTAATGACACCTTGTATTAATGACAGTATGTTTAATTTGATCATTATGCTAGAAAAGTATTACATTTTTTAAGTCAAAGACAGCTAAGAGTAAACTGTTGCTAGTCTGAGGCTTAAATATGAATGTAGGGTGGAAAAGTTATTGGCGACCATGGTATAATTTATTGCGACTTTAGTAACGTTTTTTAAATTGACCTATTTTCAATGTATTTCTTTCATTCTTGACACTAATTTGTTTATATGTGTTTATATTTATTTTGCAAATCAAGGGATTTCAATCGAGAGAGTAAAAAAAGAACTTTAAAAATATTTTGTGGGTTTCTTTGAAAAAAAAAGGTCAGTTTGGGGTCCTTATTGTAGAATCAGACATGTCTTTCTCAAAATAAGAGTAAATAAAGTCACTAGATTTTTGTTTCAAAGTGAACTTGAGGCACATTGTCAAGGAATGCTTTGTTTCCCTTTGCTTTTCAGACTTTTGTGTTGACCTTGAAGGTAATAGGAATATGACCTCCATGGCAAAGTTTGAAGTGTTTGTGCCCCTTTTGTAATCACATTCTGATAATTTGCGATTGTTGAGGAGACAATAGGCTGCAAGGTTAAAAGAAAAACAAAACACTCTCTATTAATGTGAGGATATGATGTCATACGGGCTTGCTTCAAGTTCACTTCTTGGTGAAAGTGTTGCAACTTTACCTGCTCATATTTTGAGAACCACACATTGGATTCCAATGCAAGTTTCACTGAAATGCTTAGAATAAGTACCCCTGTCACGGGTTGTTTTAAAGAACCTTATGATAGATACCGGTAGCTGCAGTTTCGAAAACAAAACACTGAAAGACTGGTTTCTCTGTCTTAAGCTTTTTAATCTTCTTTTTCGTCGGGGTCTTGCGACGATGTTTTAACAAATAATACATAAATACAAACTAGCAGTACGTAGTCGGTGATCGTTCAAACCCCTCCGTAGTAAGGTGAAAGACAAATAGCCAGCCTCGTCCGACTATAACGTTGGCAGGCAACCCAAATTTAGAAACGGTACGTCTGGCCCTGAAAATCCATAAAATGACATTGTTTAGGAACGGGCCACTAAGCACTAGTTTACAACATCAAATTTTATATGAATCCTTGAACTTTCACGATCTAACTGGGGCTTCTTAGTATAAAGTAATAATGAAATACTTACAGGTACCCGATGGAAAAGTTACGGCGCTATCCTGGTGAGGGAAAATACTACAGGAATACTTTCTGGATTTAACGTTTGAAATTGGCTCGGCGTGAGCCCCTGAGTCCTCAGCGACCAGTGCAATATTCGCCCGTCTCCAAAATCCTCCAACGTGTAAGCTAAAACCTCAGAAATCAAGTTCCCTCACCAGGATGCGTGTTTCCTCGTTGCAAGATGATCGGCAACTGCCCGACACACCCTGCAACTCTCTCCAGGCACCTAAGGTATTACGCAACAAAAATGTAAGAAATTAAACATCTGTGGGATACCGTAAATGAATATTCATTACGAGAGTTGTCCAAAATTTCACCTGTGACAACCCCTCTGACATATTAAAACTTGATGTGACCATAAACCTTTCTTTTAGGACAGGTGTTAGGTTATGCAAATGCCCCTACGAAACATGAATGATAGCAGCATGAACAGTTTGTTGTAATTTTCTTTCTAGGAGAAATTATTATGGAAGCAGAGTGAGGAGAAAAAGCCAATAGGGCCTAGTATTTTTGAGGAGGCAAGCAATTCATTTCCAGAGAACTTAGGGTTGGTAATTAGTAATCAATAGTTTGTGCCTGTCAGGTAACTTTAAATCCCAGTTCAGCAGACGAGTGCAGCTACAACCCTGGTTAAAAAATAAACTAAGAGGGCTTATTTTTTTTTGAGAAAAAATTGCCACTTTATAAGGAAAGACAGAAGACATGTTATTTACACAAAATATTGCTCAGGGTGGAGGCCAAAAAGTAAACTACAAAGGTTTTGAAGTTTGTTTGTCAAGATAATGTATACTTTCCAAATATTTCCAGAATTCCATAAAGCCAAAGTTTATCAACATACTTTAAATTGCATAATGTGAATATTCATATTGCATAGATAAATGATAACTCATATTGCATACATTTCATATTGCATAAATTGATTACAGTAAAGTTCCATGATAAAGTTTGTCAAATGTATTTCAATCACATGATTCTAAACTCTTTTGAACAATTTCAAGATAATTCATGTTTCTTCTTGTACTGTTGATTCCAAGTCTGGTTTGAGTTGTTGGTTGGTACGAATCAAAGGTTGCAGATTACGAGGCGGAAGCGAATGCATGGGGGCAGGGCTGCGGAGGGGTATTTGTCCCATGTCATCCATAGGTGCAATACGACTCTTTCCTTTGCTGAGGACTGCCTCCAGTAAGCTATGAGACCGCTTATCTGGTATTTGAATGCTGATATCTGAGGCATGACTGTTGGCAGAGAGAGAAGGATATGTGATTGTTACATAGGAAGTAATAGCAGAAATGGGAGATAACGTGAAGGTTTTGCTGGTGTTAAATAGCCTGAATAGGTAAGTTACATAATAGAACAAATATAGAACAAATCAGGTTATAGAACGAATTAGGTGGTTTACTATCAATCTTATAACGAAATGTCTTTTGTCACATTTATCAGGTTTTCCATGATTAAAGGAGCTCTGTTGTCCAATGGGCAGTTATCTGACCATATTGATGACCTACCTTCTCCTCCTGACAAGCGATGCCATACTTCTTTGACTGAGTCGGATTGATAATGAACTCAGCTGAGGTCCAACATCATCAATGGCATTAGCATTAGCCTCTAATGAAGCTACTACTAAAAGACGAGGCTCCACCTCCTGGTCGGCAGAGAAGAGAAGACGATGTACTGTCCTGGGAATCACACACGGTCCCTTGATTTCATCTCTGGTGTGTGCATTAATAGCTTCACCCTGTAGAATTTCAAGAAGAAGGTTAGGTTAGATGGAGTTTTATCGCCCAGTTTCTAAACAATTGGTTTTAGTCTTGCCAGCCACTGAAGAAACCACTTGTTATACCATGATCCTTGAGAACATTGTCATTTCAGGAAAATGTAGCAAAAATGTTGCAAATGATTTGCTGAGTACTTCAAGCTCAGAAGTGCTTACCATGATGGGCTCAATTAAACAGGGGAGGAAATCCCTTTTTTTCTATCTATATGTTCACAATGTATGTGGAAATCCCTTTGGTATACATCATGATCAACATTAGTTTTGCCAAGCTGTTGCCATGCAATTTTTGATCGTTTTCAGTATTCCTATATTTTCAATAATACATACAGGTCTAACATCAGGATGTTCTGATTTTAGAGGGAGGTCCTACTCCTAATAATTTCAAGGTCATCACAACAGTCTGCAAAAACCATGGGAAACAAAGCATTCCTTGTCAATGTGAGGGAGAGATGTAACTCTGATGCCCTCAACTTCACTTTGGAGCACAAATCTAGGGAATATATTTACTGATATGTAGAGGAATATACATCCGATTTGAATGGAAGTTTCACCACACTGTGTAGATTTGGTTCCTCGTTCACATATTAAAATTTAAACTTTCCTCAACTTCCCCGAAAATTCTACCAACTTCTTACTGCAGTGTCAATTTCCTTTAAGAGCGAGTATTACTCCACCATTGTGTTACAGTTAACTACAATCAGTAGTTTCATTACCTGTATGAGTATGACATCTTCCATAGTATCATTGATATCAAAAGCATTTATCTTTCCGGATAAGTTTGGCAGATATCCTTTTTCAAGGTGTAGTTTGACTTTTTCTTGTGTCCAGCCCTAATATTTAAAAAAAAAACAAAGATGAAAATAAAATCATCAATAAGGGCTAAACATTGCAACAGATTTACCTTCAGGGTTTATCCGTCATGGCTACCGCAGTTTTTAAGGGAAAACTGCTGTTCCTAAGTAAAGTACCTGACCACTGGTTCATTACTCCAACTTGCTGCTTTAATGAACAGCAGGTTTGATTACCATTCTTGTTCAACAGAAGCCCAACAGTTTAAAGGTTCAAATAAGTGCTGGCCAAAATAAGTGCTGACAAAAATGGGACCAAATTACTCAAGGTGCATTGAAGCCTTTCAGTTTAACCTGAGGTAAACTGCTATCAAGTGTCAACCTTTAGGGCTATAGACCAATCCGATTGGCACTTGTTTTTAGTGACTGTAGGCAGCCATTAGTGGGGTCCATCAGCCTTTAATCATCTTCATTTATTGTCTACCTGAATTTCAAATATTCATATTCAGTGAAGTTGAGAAAATCAAGATACACTTCAGTGTACAACCATCCATGGAACAGGTAAAGGAAGGAAATGAAAAGATTAAAGGTGACGGACCCCAGTAATGGCCGACCAAAATCAGACCATCACAATCTGTCCGGATTCGTCTATTGTCAAAAGCTTGAATGAGCATCACACTGGTATTGATAACAGTTCTTGACCAGATTAGGTTAAGGATAAATCTTTTGAGATGAGCGATTAAAAATGAATTTAGTTAGATGGAGTTTTATTTTTATTGTCTACCTGAATTTCAAATACTCATATTCAGTGAAGTTGAGAAAATCAAGATACACTTCAGTGTACAACCATCCATGGAACAGGTAAAGGAAGGAAATGAAAAGATTAAAGGTGATGGACCCCAGTAATGGCCGACCAAAATCAGACCATCACAATCTGTCCGGATTTGTCTATTGTCAAAAGCTTGAATGAGCATCACACTGGTATTGATAACAGTTCTTGACCAGATTAGGTTTAGGATTAATCTTTTGAGATGAGCGATTAGAAATGAATTTAGTTAGATGGAGTTTTACGGCAGTTTCCAACCTATTCACTCAAGTCAAGCCAGCCACAGCCTTTTTCCAGTTCTGCCCACTGGCTTGTTTTCCCTACTCCATTGCTTATGCAGAGCATCATGCACAACTGCAGTATAGGTTCTATTTCTAGAGTCTCTGGTATGACTTGACCTGGGTATCGGACCCCGGCCTTCCACGTGAGAGGTGGATGCTCTTACCATTAGACCAAACATGGGGTCTAATTACAAATGAAACTCAAAACAAATCTTAATATTAAAAGTATATATAGGGTTGAAGTATCCATTTGACAGCAATATGTGGGAAGTATTTATTTGTAATGGTAGATTTTTTATATTCTCAGTTAGGGATGAAGAATTAAATTGGGAATTTGGTGAAAGCACAGCCAGGCTCCCTACATATCTAAAGGATCTTATATCAAATTACAAGCCTTTACATGAACTACGTTCCAGCTCTCAATCTCTTTTAAATGTGCTGTCATCTGTTACCCATTCTTATGGTGATCGTGCTTTTTCAACAGTATCTGCGAAACCGTGGCATGACCCTCCATCTTTTGTCAAGAACTCTTCCACTGTTGGATAATTTAAAACTAACTTGAAAACTCGTTTGTTTACATTGTCCTATTGACCGCTTGTTGTATAGTTTTAGCGCTAGTTGTCAGGTCTGCCCTAGGTGGTGACCGTTTAGGTCACTTGGACCTGTCCATGTATAGGAAGTCCATGGGTGAAAGACATGAAATCCCAGAACTGAGTATGCTACTTTCCATAATATGTATTTTAACATATACTGTACTTAAAAAATACATCGCTTCACATAACATGCCACTGATGTAGTATTTTACTTCATGTTGCTGATCAACTCAAGAAAAATGTCAATTAATATGTCACCTCACATAGTATATCACTTCACATATTTTGTCATTTCACATACATATCACTTCAAACAACATTTCAGTTTACATTATATGCCACCTCATATAACGTATCACTCACACATTCATCACTCAAAATGTGCACACATATATTGAGAATGCATAGCCAAACCCCCTCCCCACAATCCTAACCCTTCCCCATACCTGACAACTGATTTCAATACCTGGTATGATATCTGCTGTAGTAGTAGTGGTGTCGCAATTCTAATGGCGATGACATGCCACAGTCTAGACTCCAGGGATGGTTCAAGGGTAAATGTATCCAGGGCTACTGTCATATCTTCAAGGGTGATGTAGTAGACCTGTTTTAGAAAAGTAAATTTAACAAAGCAGAAATGATGAACCTAGGATATGTCAGTTGGGGATATAACAAAAAATATTGTGCAAGAATGGGGTTTACAGGTAGAATAAGGATCCCTTTAAAAAGTGATGTTCAGCTTATTTCTTCCATATCCATTTATTGGAATAAGTTGCCATGATACACTCTTGCCTCCACAAGATGGATTACTTCTGTTCTGTGGCACCACACAGGCCTTGGAATTTTGAGGCAAGCCAGTGAAATCATTTGCACACCTAGTTTTGGAAACTCAGATAAGTCTGTAAAGTTCAATAAAACAGCACACATACCATACCACACTGCTAAATTTTCAAAGCAGTGTGATTTGCAGCATATCAGGCAAACCGACTATAGAGCATCAGACTTGCAGTCGGGAGGTCTGGAGTTCAAGTCCTGGCCGGGTCTTACCGAAGACTTTAAAAATGGAACCTACTGCTGTGGTGCTTGGTGCTCAGCATATAAAGCAATGGAGTAGGAAAAACAAGCCAGTGAGCCACAACTGAAGAAAAGGCTGCAGGGGCCAGCTCAACTTGAACCAATTGGTTGGAAACTGGGCCGTAAAACTTTATCTAACTATTGATGCAAGTTGTAGCACACCTAGCAAATTGTTCAACTCGGGACATGATGATCATGCATCATATCTATGGAATTAGGTAATGAGTAACTTCTAACAGTATTGTGGTCCTTCGCTGACGTCACTATGTGTTGCACATGTTTTTATTTAGCCAACCAGGCCTCCATTGTACTAAACCAGAATTTTAACTTATGCGCTTTCATGCAAGTGTATCGATGCAGCACATACTGCCCATGATCAGTGACATCTATTAAGCCAAAGTGACTCGCTGACATCACATGCATAACATCTATACCCATGTTACAATAAATGTAAGGGTTTACAAATTATACCTCCTAAGTGCAGTCAATACCACATGCTTCACTGTATGAAACCCTTAATTTCCTTTGCCAGGCACAATGTATCAGATGTATCAAATATCTGGTAAACTATGCCCTCTGTATGCAGTGCTTAAAGAAATGCTGATATTTTATTGCTTGTAATAGGGTCTTTCAATTATAGCTGTTCCACACATTCCAGTTGTACTCTTACAAAGTAGGCCTATATAGCTAGAAGGGGGAGGGGGTTGGTGAAAACTAATAAGTTTTGGGGAAACATACTGAAATAGACAAAGGTAGCTTTTAATTTAGGAGGGCAACAAATTTTCCAGAGGAAAGCCCACCTGCCCCTAACTTCCCTATACCACCTACCCCTGTCATCACCATGGTAAAACAGATTCACCACTGAAGTTTTTCATGAAACAGGTTCATTTGTTTCAAGCACATCCATAGCTGGACAAGGGGGAGAAAAAGCTTCTGGAGGGAAGCAAAACATTTTTGGAGGAACATTATGGCGTGCACTTGGGGTAGCCTTATTTTTTTTATCTTCTCAGGTGTGTCAAAAATTATTCAAGGGATGCTCCCCCCCCCGGCCTGACATATCCTAGGTATGACAGTTAAGTAAATCCAAGTAGGGCGAGGAACTTGTATCACAAAACCTAGCAAGCCCCTCCATGATTATCCCCTCTTTATTGCCCCCTTTCTATGGACTAGGGGTGTAGAATATGCCTACAGTACTTCCCGCCTGTTATAAAAAGCAACTAAAGGGAAGGACTAGCACTTATTTTTGCACTATATTTGAAACCAAACTTGAGCATTTACCATATTCAAAACCATATTTAACTTTGAACTGTTCTTTCTTGTTGACAATTCATATTTAACATTTGTGTTGGTGTCATTAAGCCTTATCTAACTTCACCCCCTGACCATTCCTAATGGCAATGCACTTGATTGCAAGGATGCTCTGTCATAACTCCTATCTCATTTAGCTTTACATATTACGACTCTTTGAATGAAGCCTTACCATAACAGCTGTTTCACACGAAAGAGTGATTACAAGGGCACCCTGTTAAAACTCCCATCTCACCAATGACATACTTCCTATCTCACTTAGCTTTAAGTATTACAACTCTTTGAATGGAGCCTTACCATTACAGCTGTTTCACATGTAACAGTGCAGTTACGAGGGTGCCCTGTCAAGACTCCCATCTCACCAATGACATTACCAACAGAGAGGTAGTCCTCAAAGACCTCTTCAGCACTGCTGGAGAAGGAGCTACGATTGATTTCATGATCTAGATGTTCACCGGTACCATGAAGCTAAACAGGAAAGAAAGAAACAATTATGTAAAAAAGAAAAGTCCTTTGAAGTTTTCAAACTATCATTTATCCAGCCCCAGAACCACAATCTAAACAAAAGTCTTCTGTCATCAGTTTTCCATATGTGGGTAGGAAGACTGTTTATTTGCTACAGCTAGCAGCAACAATTATTTTCTTATCTTTCTTTACCTGTGAGAAACTTCCAGTGGCATCTGGTAGTTAACCCTTGTCAAGAATCCCTGCCAAAATTCACAATTTGGCAGGTTTGTAATAAAATGAGTTTTAAATGAAGTTTCATCCTGATGTGACTGATACAGAGTGAATGTGCAAGCCCCTTCTCTTTGTAAACAGCAACATGACCATGCAAAATTCTCAGCTTTCCAAAAGGAAAGAGTATTCTGCTTAAACCCCCACCCCCTTTACTTAACCTAACAATTTTTCAATACTTTAGAAAATCAGTTCATTCTTTTACTGGTTTTCTTTTTGCTTAATGTTTTTTTTTTTTTATTATTATTAAAGGCAAAAAGTGAAACTAACTAATTTAACCCCTGGCTGGGTCATACATAAAACTTACGAAAAAATGAATCTACTGCCATTTCGCTTTGTGCTCAGCATAGGCAGTGGACAAGGAAAAACAGTTAGAGAGTCACAACTAGAAAAAATCCTGCGGCCAGCATGACTTCAACCAATTGGTTTGAAACTGGGCTGTAAAACATCATCAAACTAACTATAGGACCAAAATGGGGAGCAAGGGGGTGTGGGAATAAATCTCCCAAGCCACAATATTCCTTAGACAGACAGACAGTCATTTGTAACATTTGATTTGACTTTCTACAAATCTACACCTGAGCTAATAACCCTCTGGTGTAAAGTCTTTTGTAAGGGCTATTTCATAGAATGCAGGGATGTTAAAACAAAGAGACAATTCATCGCCTCAAACTACGGTTTTATCAGCAGTCAACAGAAATTATCAATTTTCACTGCTCTTTGATTGGCAACAAAAGTGCAAAATGCAGAGTAGCTTACATGTGCACAGTATGTGCTGAGAGTGTTCTGAATACACATAAGGGCTTGAAATAGTAGCATACTAACCAGGGTAAGTCCTGAGCAATAAACTGGGATTGTGTACTGGATAAGAATGAGTTTTAGACAGTTGTGAAAGGGGCTTTAGAAAGTAGGCTGGGGAGGTTGAAACTGTCTGGGGTGATGAAAACTGCCTTTAATACAGATAAGTCATCACTGCACATGAGAGGACATGATACCATAGGTAACCACTTACCCTGACCATCCCTGATACAATGAGATAGATACCATTAGGTTGATCTCCTTCTCGTATAATGACTTCATTGTAATCATAGTGGAGCAGCTCTGCTTTGGACTGTTGAAAAGAGTGTAAACAAATAAAGTGAAAGTTGTTAAAACTCATCTAATTACCTTAATTAACTTGTTAGAAAGTACTTTTGCTACAGGAGGGGGTTCATCCTGCCATACTGAGATGTGTCTTATATTACATATACATGGTACGTAGTATGGGTTCCAGGTATAGACAAATCCGATTGGCGCTTGTTTTTAGTGACTGTAGGCAGCCATAAGTGGGGTCCATCAGCCTCTAAAGGTCTTCATCTATTGTCTACATGAATTTCAAATCCTCATATTCAGTGAAGTTGAGAAAATCAAGATACACTTCAGTGTACAATCATCCATGGAACAGGTAAGGAAGGAAATTTAAAGATTAAAGGTGATAGACCCCAGTAATGGCTGACTAAAAACAGACCATCACAATCTGTCCGGATTCGTCCATACTAAATTTTTGTATGGAGGTCACCATATTTGCATTGGCTTTCACCTAGGAGGGTGCACACATGTTAAAACATCTCTTATTCAGCCTATTCTTTGTCCACAACACAATTTTACACCATAGGTTTATAAGGAGCTATTCCAGGGCACAGCGGTGCAATGGTTTCATGTCAAAATCATATGTATATAGTAATGGTAAAATATGGTTTCCCAGCAAGAACATGGGTAGAAAAGGGGTTAATGGATCCCCTAATCAAGGCCCATGTAAATGAGCATGGTGCCTCTTATGGACAAGCTGTAGGGAGGCATTGCAGTTTGTTGTCATTAAGGGTTGGTAAAATGGTGTTGCATGCCGTGACATTTCTTCTTGAGAAAGCAACATAGACACCCCAGTAGATCAAAGGTGGTGTGGGGTGTAACTGATATCTGAGTTTGTCACATGATCTGTGCCCTTAAATGAGCTAAGCTTTCATGGTGTTCACACTGCGTGAAAAGAAATTAACACATGCTTGATTGACCTGTTAGCTAACCTCAAATATTATGTAGCTTTTTGTGTATTTTAATATATCTGTTACTGTCAATCAATTAATCAGACATGAAATGTGACTATATCAAGTGTGGGTGTAGTGAGCTTCATTTCCTCCCTGAGGCAATAAAAGGTAATCAGGCAGAGAAGGAGAATGTAACAAAAAGTAAGAAGGAACGTTTCATCATGGTGATTCATGTTGAAGGTATAAAGAAGGTAGTGTGTGCCAGAAATATTTATTTTGATTACTAGTTTTATTCGTTGATAGGTGCATCTCATTTTTACCTGGGGCAGTATTCATTTAACAAAAGAAGCATAATGCAGAGTAAATATCACAGCCTAGCCTCCCTGGTCATTCAACAATTGTTAAATATGACCATTTAAGTTACACAAAGCTCATTAAATGTGGTCTACCATGGTGTGATCAAATGTCATCTCCCTTACAGAGTTGCATTCACATATTAAATTGACTCTTGTCGCATCAAGCAAAAAGCTATTAATGAGCGACAATATTCTATTTATTTCAGGTTTCACACCAACTTCTTTTACCTTGACAAAGTTAATGAGTTTCTGGTCGCCTGCAAGCCAAACAACATTCTTCAGGAGTTCTTCAGGTCTGGGTGGGGGTATACTGGCTGGAGCATTCATTAATCTCTTCATTTTAACTTCAACAAGCTGCAGATAAAGAGAAGAAAAATACAAAAAAATGAATACAGCTAAGAAGGCACTGCTTAAGATGCAAGGATAAGTGATATTTACAAAGGAATTCAGAAGTTGAAGGGGGGGGGGGGAAGGATACACTGGTTGCAGGGTTCATTCATATATCCCCTCATTTTGACTTTAAGAAGCTACTTAAAAAAAAACACTTATGTGACAATACTTAAAATAATAATGGTAAGTATTATTTACAAAAAAAGTGAACAGCTGGAAGGGGTAAGAGACAATTACACACTGGCTGAGGGTATTTATAAATGTTTCAATATTAATTTTAACACATTATAAAAGAATAGAAAGACATTGAATGTTAAGAGTGATGTTTCAAATATCAATAGAAGAACCTCCACACTAGCCGCACACTACATGACTTTGCCAATCCCATGCTAAACTCACTTTCACATGACTTCACTAGGAAGCTGTTATTGACAGCTCCATAGACCTATTTCCAAATAGCAATTACAAAGGATTGTGGGATAGAGTTTTGGTGTTTGTCATTTTTGTCAATGGCATTTTACTGTGGCAAAAAATGGCACACACCAAAACTCTATCCCACAATCCTTTGTAATTGCTATTTGGAAATAGGTCTATGGTTAGTCTGTTTTTCTCAAGCATTCAAAAATTGATGGATAAAGCTGTGGTCACACTACAGTGAATGCAGATCAGATTATGATAAGGGAATTTTAGTTAAAATCTTCTTCTCTGGTCCAAAATAACCCACAATTTTCAAACCAATTTAAATATTTTACTTGCATCTCATGTTCATTAAATTAAAATGCTGACTGGTTTTCCATGACATCACACCAACATACATTTTTTATTGGACAGCAAAGTCAAAGAAAATCCATCTACTGATGAGATGTCTAGAAGTAACAAGTTAAATTTAGGGTTTCACAGTCCTGTGGTACAACTAATATATTTATAAAGGTTTGCAAATTTTGGATTCACTCCCACTACAGATGGTAAAGATTCAATAGAAACTCAAAAATTGGATCGGAATCCCATCCTTATTTGTTGCAGTGTGACTGTGGCTTTAAAGACTTTTACTGTTTTGGATAAGGAAAGGAAAAAAATTCAGATAACTTGGAAGTTTGTGACCCCACCATCGAGTGCTCCATTACCCTGGCCCCAAGTTTTGTGCAATTCATCTCCACTAGAAATGCAAAAACCTTGCAACATATTGACTGATTTTACTACTGTGTAGTGTTCATTCGAGCTAAGTAATTTAACTTGGGTGGGAATTCCCCCTTTTCACCCCCAAAAATAGGAGGGATTTTCAAAATCAATTTGGGATATCATCCCCTTTCATACTGTTTTGTTCAGAAGAATTTTCTAAAAAGAAAAAAAAAAGAATTTTGATCTTAATGGTGGTGTACCAGATGTGGTGCCTGCTGTTCTTACCTAGATTTAGAGCCACACATGGGGAGATTCTATTGTCAGGCACTGATTTCTAATTGTACCTACGACCTGGGACATAAAATGAAGTAAGCAGACATTCTCTGCATTGTTTTTTTCCATTTGGTTGAAATGAAATGAAATGGTAGGATTCTGAAGAAATCAGCATGATTCCCACAATACTACTCCTCTGCATAGACAAAATACTGTAGTTATGAGATTTAAAGACACACCAACACAAATGTGTTATATAGTGTCAGTCAACTCTATAAAAAATTCGAAGGTAAAGTGCAAGTTTGGTGTCCCTTTGGTCGCCTCTTACGATAGGCTGTAAATACCATGGGCATATTCTACAACCCACAGCCCACAGGGGGCTCAAAATTTTGCAAATGCTATTTGGGTGTAACATGCGCATTCTTTAATTCATCACCGACAAGGATTAAGTCACCATACCTTCTCAAGTTTATGGGCTTCCATCTCATCCAACAGACCAGCACCCTGTAGTTCTCTGATGGTATCTCTAGAATGATTTAAAACACTGCGAATTGACTGTCTGGTCTTGACTGACACTGCAATACCAGGGTGTTCTCGCTGCAGCATACCTGTGGACAGATGAGAAACTTAACAATGATAGTGATTGACAAGAAAGAAGAATGACGACACTCCCCATTGACTACATCCACATCAGGGTTTCCCCAACTGGCATTCTTTTTGTGAGGCGGCCACCTCACATAATTTTGCCATCCTCTCACAGAAAATTGCTCAAATTGCCATCTTCTCTATACCAGCTATAGCAGAAGTCATAGTTCTACCTCCCTTTTGGTGTCAAACCCTGGCAAGATTCTATCCCATGGACTAGTACCACCTCACACCCTCTAAAACCATGGGGAGACACTGTTCATGCACTTTAACTTGTAGCCCAACAATTTGCTGACACCACCCTCAGAACATTTAAGGCTTGACCTGAGTTTGTGTAGCTAGTTGTCCACTGAGAAAATGTCTGAACCCAAATGGGAAATGTGCTACTTGCCTGTGTTTGGAAGATCCAGACAGACATTGCAACATGATAACATGATGAGCACAGTATGAACTGAAGAAATTGCAAATTAGATCTCCTCCTGTTAAGACACAATCAAAAGGCTCATTAAAGCTTGCTGTTTTACATGTTATTCCACACCAAAATTTTGAAAAATTCCCCAGTTCTGTGACTATATTCCATGTCTTAGATACTATTTTTTGAATCACTTACCTAGTTCTCTGACTATTTCAAGCCTAAGGTTATCATTCTGTTTCTTGAGTTCTTTCCTGATGTTGGCATTATCTGACATTCCCTCTAGCAGCTTGCTGACCTCTTCAGCCGCAATGATGTATCCTTTGCCGATATCATATCCAAGGCTAAGCTTCTTATTTATCATTGAGTTTACAAAACCGATGAGTTTGGGTATGATCACCTGAAGGGTTGATCAAAAAAAAAAATGCAAAACAGGGCATGAACTTGGGAAATCAACCAGAAAATAGTAGAAATGAGACACGTCAATTCAAAACCAGAATGCAAAGATGCATTGAGGTTTCGATGAAACATTAATGTTCCATTTCAAATAATGCCATCCTGCACCATTATCTTTTCACTCAAATGCTTTACTAGCATGTTGGAAAAAACCTTCACCAACCTCCACCAACAAAAATAGGGATCAGCTTCTCACCATCATGTGCATCCACATACCACATGTGGAATCTATTTAAGTTTCCCACCTTAAGATGTGTTAATACCTAACAAGTTTTCATTCATATTTTGACATCCAGTTACCCCACATGACCTTTGGACTCCACCAAAGCTATAGGGACCATCTCCTGACCATAATGCACCCACAAAGCAAATATGAAATCTATCCAAGCTTAATTTCTTGAGATATCAAGTTAACGAAATTTTCAGACTTTGACCCCGAGCGACCACAGATGACCTTTGGCCTCTGTGAAAAACAGCAGGGACCATTTTCTGACCTTAACTCATCCACTTACCAAATATGAAATCTATCAAATTTTTCTACTGTACAATGAGATATAGCTTTACCAAATTTCCAGACTTTGAACCTGTGACCCCAGATAACCTTTGACCTTCACCAAAAACAATAGGGTCCATCTTCTGAACATTACGCATCCACACATGAAATATGAATCTATCCAGGTTTCCTACCTTCAGATATCATTAACAAGGTTTCCAGACCCCTGGTAAGCCCAAAGACCCCAGATGACCTACCTTTGACATCCACCAAAAACAATAGGGTTCTTCTTCTCAATGTGGCACATCTCTGTACCATGTTTGAAAACTGTCAGACATTCCTATCTTGAGATATCATGTTTAAGAGCAAAGTGTCATAAGCACAAACACACACACACACACACATGTTGTTTTTACACACAACCTATGGACCTCATTGTGTTTTCCTTTGTTCCTGCTTCCTTAACCCAAACCTTTACAATCCACTGTCTATTGTTTGGACAAGAGAGGACTCCAAAAATCTATTGAATTTTCAGAGGACCTAAAATCCATTGATCGGGTCCTCTGTTTGTTCCACAATACAAGTACACTCATATATACAATTATGCACAGCCGCATAGGTTTCTCTTTCACCGAAACCAACAATAAAATAGAGAAAGAACAGATCACATGATAATTAGACCAAAGTGTAAATAAAATGAAAAATAAAAACAAGGTGGGTTTAGATAAGGTTATTGCTAATATAGACCAGTAAGTGCTTTTTACTGAAGAAATGCACAATGACTGTGGGAGGAATGAGGTCTTCCACTAGACCTTGGCCAGCGAGGCACCCAGTATGGCTAATATTTAACAAACAGGGTATTAAAGAATCTCAAAGTAGCATGGCACCCAGTCTTCCTCACTTTTAACAAATGGAACTTTTTAATTCCATATAATCACACAAAGGATGGCTCAATGCCTTCAGCGAACCTAGCACAGCAAGACTGCTACCTGACCTGGAAAAAGGTCATGGCCGGCTCGACTTGAACCAATTGGTTGGAAACTGGGCCGTAAAACTCCACCTAACTAACTTAGCTACCCGACCTAGCCTAACTGCCTTAAACAAATGGAGCATTCCAAGAACTCTAAGGATTCTGCCACCCAACCTACCTCATGAGGTTTATTTCTTCCGAATATCTTTTCTGTCCATCTCTAATCACTTGTTTACCTGATTGATTGAACACAACTCTGGATAAATGTGTCATCAAGTAAGATAATTACCCTTTCTACAGGTGCAAGTTAATGGAGGGAGGGTCAGGTTTTTGAAGATTGACAGATAATGAAGTGAGCCATTAAATTCAATCACTGAGAGGGACTGGCTTGAACCCACATATCCAGCGATTCTGCGGGTCCGAGGACAAAAGGCCTATTGGGGCTTATTAACATAATGCTACATTTATCAAATGCAGCATTCTAAGACTTTGCAGGATTCTTCCCCTAATCTAGCTTACCAGCTTAAACAAATACAACACACCTAGACCTTAAAGGACTCTGCCACCTAGCCTACCTTACATTTGTCAATGAAGCATTCTTAGACTTTGAAAGACTCTGTCACTAATTCTGGCTCATATTGAACAAACAAAGCATTCCAAGACCTCTCAAGACTCTACCCCCTAGCCAACCTTACATTTATGAAATAAAGCATTTCTAAGACTTTGAGGGATTCTGTCACTATTTCTTACTTACCTTGAATAAACGGAGCATTCTAAGACCTCTAAGGACTCTGCCACCTAGCCTGGCTATTCTTAGTATAGATGGTGAGATGGGGCTATTTTCAATTGTTTCATCAACGATGATGTCAACAAATGACAGGACCAGGATGAAGAGATCAAACTGACACCAGTGATCCAAGAAGTAATATTTTCGAAATCCCATGATCTGTTCAAAAAAAAATGCTAGATAAGCTTAAAATTTGCTTCATTTAAAAAATTTAACATTAGTTATGGTCTAAATATTTTGCAGCACAAAGGCATTAACAATAAAACTCCACTGCTCCTGACTACTATTCTTGCTCTGGTGGAAGGAAACCATCAACCATTTTTTAAATAGCAATTACAAAGGACTGTGGGATAGATTTTTGATACATTTCATTTTTGTCAATGTCATTTAACAGTGGCCATGCATTAATGACACACACACACAAAAATGCAGTCCCACAATCCTTTGTACTTGCTGTTTTGGAAAAGGGTCTGTGGGCCTCAGAAATCTGTTTATGTTAATGAGCAATGGAGTGATAGGTTTATCTGTGGTCGAAGTGATACCTTTATAAGTGGTCATGAAATAATAAACTAAGGTCAACAAAACCCTATTGGCTAACTTTAGCCTTGTAATGACAGCTTAAAGCCATTTCATCTTCACCCAAAATACAAATTTCAGTGCAGAGTGATGAAAATTCAGTGCCTGGTTACGGTGCTCTTTGATTGACATCAAAATTTAAAAAATGCAGAATAGCTTTCATGCCACAAAATGCCGAGAGAGTGTTTGAATTACACATAACAGCGTTGTGTGCCCACCAGGTCATGGCTAAAAGCTGTAAAATAGGTTTTTGATTGCAAAAGAAGTCCCTCTTCATGGTTATGGAAGTAGCTACAAATTGCACATTTGGGAGAATTGGATCTATCTGGGATGGCAAGAATTGCCGTTTAAATGACACATTACAAGCAATCTAATTGCATGGAACAATAGCACACCAAGATTAAAGAACCCTGTATTAAACCCTACCACCTTCCATAGTATACAATATTCATAGAGTGCAGGACATCATAAGTTTAGATCAAAGACTTAGTTTGACTGATACCTGCCATTTTTTGACGCATATGAGACCGAGGTCAAAGATATGATATCTTCAATATCCTCCATGAGGGGTTTATAAGGGGTGATCTGCCTCCAAATGACCCCTAAAAAATATTTACCACCCTCAAAAAAAAAATCCCTTTTTAAACATCCCGCCCTCAAATTTGTTTAGAAATTATTTTTGAGAGATGAAATGGCTAGCTCTATATGTGTAAAATGAGTCAACCCTGCTTCCTAGGTATCAAGAAGAATTTTAAAAGAAATAACCAGTTAAGCAGCACCATTTGGCACTATTCACAGAATCAAATTTCAAAATTCTAGAAGGGGAGGGGGCATGCTTGCCCAACAAGCCATGTACATCATGTTTGAAACCCCTCCCAGTGATCAGTAAACTGCCTGTTTAGTCGCCACCCCACGGGATTTCTAACCTGTGGAGAACACTGATCTTGACTGAAACCCACCTTAATGGCTGCTTCAACGACGTAAGCAAAAGTGAAACCAAAGTTTGAGAATCTAATGAAGGGATGCAAGTCGTCAAACTTGGGATGATCTTCGGTGACAACAAAGCCAATGATGATGGGGATGAGGTTGAGTACAATGATGGAGATGATGATGGCTTCAAGTATCCAATGAGAGGATACTGTATACGCAATTTGTAAGAAGTGGTATTTTGTTGGTTCAGGGATACTCTCTCCTCTCTTCTCTTTCACTAGCTCTGTCAGTTTACGTTTCTGTCGTCAAGAAGATTCACAAAAAGTTGTGGCTTGTTTTATTTTTATTTTTTGTTTTGTTTTCCCTACAGACAAGTTCGAGCAGCTGATCCATCTGCCTTAAATCGTCCTTATTTTATATTCTACATTCAAATTCGAACCCTCATATCTGGTGAAATTGAGGGGATCAAGAAGAATTTCTGTGTACAACTATCCATATTCCAGGTTAGCCAAGATATTGTAAGATTAAAGTTGATTGACCCCACTTATGGCCAACTGAATCAGACCATCACTTGGCTGCTCGGATTCATCAATAGCTGTGCATACATATCTTACTATAACGGTGTATTTCCATTACAATTTACACACTTGCATTTTGTTAAATGACAGGGTTAGAGAGCATACATTTCATGAAAATAGAATTTCACCCTCATTGCTTGATAAATTGCCCAGATTCTAGAGAGAGCATGTATTCATGAAATTAAATTGACAGAAGAGACAGTTCAACGAAAATAACGGCTGCTTGAAGCAGAGTCGATGCCTCTTAACAAAATACAAAACAAGGACACAATTACTATGTAGAACAGACTACAAGAGTTGGAAAGATCAGAATAACCATTAAACAAACAATGACACTTAAAATGTGAACAAACAAAGCCTTCATGCCTCAAATTTGCATTAATATGTGAGCCTTTTAATATTTTTAAGTACTTAAAGTTCTCAAGCTGAACATTCTGTCAGTTAAGTAATAATTCCAAGTTCCTGTGGGTCCTAGAAAATGGTTGCTATGGGAGCAATTAATTCGACACACATGGGTGAAATGGTCATGACTACTGCAGGAAAAAGTGCTTTTGTTTTTTGTCCTGCACTTCTCCAAACTTGATAACTTTCTCTAAACTTGAAATGAAAGGAAAGCTGTTTTCCCATCATGTCCTTGATTTTGAGGAAGGGTGTGAAAGAAAGCTAAATTGAATTATTTAAATAAAATAAATCTTGGCAGCGAATTGGCAAGATTAGAAAAACGCAGGGCTTCAAATAAGCAGCTATCCCCTTGCCACAAGAAGTGTTTTCAAATTAAGTTAAGGACAACTTATATAGTCTTCTGGTTGTCCACAGGACAACCATGTTAAAACTATTCGTTTAGAAACAAAATTCCCCTTTGCAGGATTCTGTTTATGCAAGTAACTCCCTGACTGACTATACTGCTCAACTAGACTGTAAGTTTGCACATTTTTAATTAAACCTAAAGGAAGGCCTTTACTATTTTATACTGGGAAAACCTAATTTTATTTACCACTTATCCCTTGGGACAAGTATTTCTTCTCCTAATTTCAAGTACTGTCCTGAGGGCAGAAAGCTTGGAAAAGGAGTAGTGGTAGATAGGGAAAGTTGTATCATGATATACTGGGCCAATTACAGTATGAGAGAATAGCTTCAGAGAAGAGGACCAATGTGGAGTGATATCTTAAGACAGTCCTGATTACTTCTTATATTTTGATTGAGAGGGGTGGAAATGTTTCACTGGAGATGTCTCCTCCTTACCTACCCCATTAATACTCACCAGGTGAGGATATATGCCTCTCACTTCCCAGTTTTTCTTGAGTTCATTGACATTTATGAAGGAATATGGTACATCTGACACAGACTCTGTATGACCAACGAGGATCCTAACAGCCTCCTTAGTCAGCATGCCATGTTCGAATTGTTTCCAATAGCTCACCTATTTAGAGAAGGAACAAATATTTTGAAGAAGAACGTATAAATAAACACGTAAATTCTGTGGAGAAAAGACAAATATTTTGTCTTTTCACATCTAGCTTCATTAGGCTATTATAACACTATCACCTTCATCTCCACACCTTTTTGGTCCCTCCATTCAAACCCCTTGGATTAATACCTTTGTGATTTGACTTGATCTGATGATTCCATGTGTTGGAGTTTTACACCTCAGTCAACTTTGAACTCTCTGATTTAGCACAAGCAGCACCCCATAAATTTTTTCCAGCCATTGGGCAATCAATTGTTCTCCCTACCTAACTGCTTATGCTGGGCATAATGGACATTTTTTATAAGTCTTTGGTATAGCTTGGTCTTTGAATCAAACCCTTGGCCTTGCAGGTGTGAGTCCCATACTGTATCACTGGACCAAACAATAGCTTAGATCATGAAGTATTATTCAGGATGCAGGCTTTTTTTATATTATTTACAATGGCTCACCTATAAACTCAACAGGTCAAACCATCTACCAACAGTAAATCCATATCTCTGCATCTACTTTTAACATGTCATTTCCCTACACATAAACAATTCCCCACACCATATCCCAGCCCCAGCCCCACCCCCACCCAACAACCAAACCATCACATGTCGATGTTTCTGTAAGCATGTAGTATTATGCACCTTGGTAAGCATGCCATACTCAACTTCTTCAGCATGCACATCTAACATAATTTTGCAATCATTTCATAATGATATCCACACAATTAGATTCCTCATGCATATGCATCCCTGCAATGATAAGCTTGCTATTACAAACTTGTAGTCACCACGTAACCAGCAAAGTCAATCCATTGCATCTTGAAAGAAATTTTCCCTTTAAATTATCAGACAATAGACAAAAAGGGTGGTCCTTAGGTAGGGAATAAAACTTAGACATTTTATGCTGGCAAAGTGAAAACCCTCCTGTGGAGGGATATGTGTGTCTTTGCAGGTTAACCAACAAATACAAGCAGCTGTCAATTGATCCGATATGCACTTAAAAACTACTACATGCAGATGGTATAATTCTACAATAAGTGGCCACATTTTCATTTTTTTGTACAAAAGTTAGCCAACCAGCCATTCATAAATATATAAGGTCTACATGCTGAATCAGGAGGAACAAGGCAGTACCCATGATGACCGAGCAAGTTAGTAAGATGGAGTTTTAAAGCTAAGTTTCTCACCAACTGGTATAAATCAGGCCAACAATTGCCTTTGTTCCAACTGCAGGTCACTGACTTGTTATCCTTACTTTCATTGCTTATGCTGAGCAATAAGCACAATGACAGCAGGTTCTATTTTTAAAGCTTCCCCAATAACCTGGTCAGGAGTCAAACTCTAAACCTCCCGACTGCATCTGACCCGGCTCTAGCCACCATGAAGGGGTGGTGAATAAACTGACCTTGGAAGCCTTAAGCATTCTAAGTCTTGTTTCTTCTAACATATCGGCATATTCTTTCTGTGTGGGTTCATTGGGTACAGATGTACTACATTTTGGACAGGTGCTGGTAGGTCGTTCTATGATACCAAGGTCATCATAGCCCATCTAAAATACAAAGGGGAGAAATCCACATTAGAAAAGGGACCAATGAAGGTGATCAAAATCTCTATGTTTCACATACTGTACTCATAAAAGAAATATTGAAAAGGAAAAAGAAAATGATGCATGAAAGGAAAGAGGATACAAACATATGAACTGTTTTTGCCAATACCCAATTCTTCTCCATGTACAAATCAGTCAACTGATTGAAGCATCTCTGCTCTTCCAAAATTCCACATAAAAGCACATCCATGTGTAAATTAGACATCTACAATGACAACATGAGATGGACAAGTCTTTTGAAGTTTACAAACCATGATCAATCTAAAATAGTGCCCTGTAATTTTCTGCTTTTCCTCTCAGCAAGCAGAGAGATTGTTTGCTTTAACTAGCAGAACAATTGATTTAATTATCTTTGCTTATGCTTGATTTGCAGGGTATGTGATTAACAGAGTTCTAAAGGCTAAGAGCAACTGTTTTCCCCACGAAAAATTTATTAATTTCACATCTGCTGTACTACATATTTTATGGTCAAGTGCCCACCAGGCTGACCACACACCCTCCCAATTCAGGCAAATACAGTTGGTCCATTCAGGCAAAACATGAGCAAAACATGATAAATGCTGCCATTATTCAGGTAAAAGTCACTTTTGCCCTCACAAAAATTACCCCTGCACAACTATGCACACAAGCAAATCTGACAGTTAGTTTACACCTATTCAGATGCAGAGTTGTGAAGAAAAATTGAAGGTGGAAATACCTTATACCTTATATACTGTAAACTACTCCAGCAAAGCTTTGCAAAGTTGCAGTCAGTTTTGGCCAGAACTTCAGTCATATTTTGCTGAGTTAATACAGGGGTCTCTTTTTATGCACATTATGCAGAAGCAAAACATTAAAAACTTTCATTTTCTAACAGCCCAGCCCACATCACATGGATGAGAGGCACTTGCTGAGTGATGAGTGATCCCTCCCCCAAATCCGTTGACCTTACATGTTTGAAAACCTTATGGTTCCCTGACCTTGAAATCAAGGAGTAAGGATAAAATTATTTGGGTCGCAATCATGCAAAGTGAATGCCAAAAACAAAATTGTAGCAAATTTAGAGATTTGGCCTACACAATGGTAACAGTAATAGAGAAAATATTCCTCATTTAATTCTTAATAAGATGTCTACTGTCATGTAGTATAGTGCACCCTCCATGACCTTTAACAGGAACGCCATCTTGCTGTTTACGAGCAACTCTCCCTTCCTTTTGTCCTCGGTTTCCAGGGCCCTTCCTGTTTCCCCGTCACATTTTACAGGTGAATGTGACAGTCTACATTGCTGCAGTTCTATGTGTACACTGTATCCTGCATCTTCAAGGTGTGGCCAATTTCACCCTTTACAGTCTTCTCATTGGTCATTTAGATCAGCACATTCATTAATATTCAGTTAATTTGGTGCGTCACAACTTTTAACCAATCAGGGGACTTCAGTTAGTTCCACAGTCCTACAAGGTGTGCAAGCCCAAGCCTGAGCCTACAAGCTCCTCACTCGTGCAGCAGACCTCAGACGATGAGCACTTGAGTAACCTGTAGATATTCAATTAATTCTTTTTTTTTTTGCCGGCAAAATAATTAAAACTTGATCATCTTTTTTGGAATTCAATCACCTAATAAATCAATCATCGTAAAATCAATTGGAACTCTTTTTTCTCTCCGGTTCGGGCTACGCAAGATCCCGTACCTGTAGCCCACTAACGCTACTTTACACTATTCCCAATTTTTGTTCTTAATATATTGCAAAAATTTTTAATTATTTTTTTTGGAACTGGTCTGGTGGAATTTAGGTTAACCAAGATGGCAGAAAAACAAAATAGCAGCCAATGAATGTTACAATTACATTATATTAAATTATGAAAATAATTTAGAAAAAAAATTTATTTAAAAAAATACATCTTGCACAGATGTTCTTTCAGATCTGGCAATATTTTATGCCAAAATATTACTTTTCCTCCTGAAGGCAATAAAATGAATAACCAGGCAGAGAAGGGCCATGCTTGAAAAAGTAAAAAGAAAAGTGGCATGACGACTTTAAAAGAGTTGTACTCAATACAAAAGTCAAGAGTATATACCTCTTCTGCATCAGTTTGGTAAGGGTCTTGAATGGTGCAAGCTCTTTCTGCAATCGACCAATCAGCATCCGCAAGGAAACGATCAGCTTTCAGCATCGCAAAATTCCTGTGTTGCCCTTCCTCCACTCGTCTCACTGCACTTGCCATAGCCAGACGCTTCGGGATTGAGATATCACTCATGCCTAGAAAACAAATTAACATAGAATTTATTCGTTTGGTTTGGTCATTCCATTCCCTCATGTTTTCAACTCTTCTGCTGGGAATGTTTAATGTCATAATCATATTCAGACCATGCACTCTGAGGCATTCAAATACCAGTTCTTTGTTAGAAGCACTTGCCTTTAAAACACTACTCCCCAACTGATTAAAATTAAACTGTTTGCTTCTTTCTTCTATGAAGCTACATCCAACTGGATCCTCCATTTTATTTGGATCAGAGACCCATCGACAAATACATGGGGCATCGCATCACCTGTTAAGCTCTTTAGAGGCTTTGTTGTTAGTTTTTACTTGCACTTAGCACTTGTTGCTTTGAGGTTTCCTTTTTATGGTTTTGTTTTTGTATATTTACTTAGCACCAGCTACACTTTTGCTTTGGTTATGTTATGTTTCACTTGTTGGCTTCTTAACTGTTCACTCTCACAGACCTCCTATACATGGACAGAGCATATTGCACGGTAGATTGTCACTACCATGCGTGTGAGAAAAAGCGCACCAAGATGGCCGTCTGCTATGGTGTTGTGTGAAAGCTAGGACTTGCTCAAGTCAACTACCAGATTTTTCAAGAAAGTTGGAATATTTTTAAAATAATGCAAGTTAAGATCAAAATCATTACAAGTATTGCAGGAATATGATATTGTTTCTCATTCAAGTTTAATTTCGTTTTAAAATATTATAGATTCGTCGTCAAATCAGACGATTTATAGCTTCACGGTGGCCATCTTGGTGTGCCTTTTTTGTTCCAGATGGTGGCCACAGTCTATGGATAAGACGTACGTGTTACTTGCTCTGTCCATGTATAGGAAGTCCGTGTTCACTCTTCACTTTGTAATGGCTAGCTGAGGTGCATGTGAAAAAAAAGAAAAACTTCTGCACACTTTGCCAGTGCACCAAGCTAGTGCAGCATATCCTCTTGGATAGTGGTAACAGAGATGTAAGCAAGGTAGAGGTCCATTTCCTGAAACTTTGTTAATCAGAATTGACAGCTATCTAAGGGAGGGTCCCTTTTATGAAAACTTTTCATTGAGGAAGTCTAGCTGTAAAATTGTTACGTTTTACTGTTTTTCAAGTCTATTCATTCTGTACAAATTACACCAAACCCTTGGCCACAAACTTAAACAAAAATGAATTATCAGACAAAAATTATCTACTACTATGAGAGAACAGAAATCAGGACGGAAAGGTATGCATACTCTGTACAGAAAGAAGGCTATACTATTGGAAAACAAAGTGATGTGGGAGGGTGGGGAAGTGGGATTTTGAGTTGTCTTGAGAGACATATTTCTGATGTAGAGCAAGAGTGCTATAATGGTATAGCATTGGTATACATACCCTGCTCAGAGAAAAGACTTCAGTACTGGTATCTTATAGCAGGACTTCCCCATGGGTTTTAGAAATTGCAAGGTATAGCACTAGTCCATGACAGCTTTGACACCACCAGAGGAAAAGACCAATCACTTCTCCAACAGCAAGTACAGTGCAGGAAGCAACTTGAGCAATTTTCTATGAAGTGGCCTACTCACAAAAGGGACACCAGGGGAAAACATGCATTGGGATGAAAGAACAGGGAGGGGGGAAGGATTTTGAGAATAATGAAATACATACCTAGTATTGAGAGAAGGCTCTTAATGGTAGTAGCATTGACCAACAATGTCAGTGCCACAATACCACTGGTGTGAAACAGGACTTTACTGCCAATTGTCTTAAAGTCTAATTCCTTTGTCTGAACCACAAGAAGGGCCATGGCAAGGCCTACTGCACCCCTGAGTCCACCCCAGGTAAGCACCACTGCATTCCTCCAAGTCAGTCCATAGCCAAGGTGTCTCAAAATAGGACTAAACAGGCCAATGACAAAGAATCTGTGCAAAATGAAAGAGAAAGATCATCATGAAGGGCAATGTCATTCAATACATCTCTGTTAGGTCTGTTCTTACTGCAAGACACATCAAAGGGATTAACAAGTAGCTAAAGGGTAGCAACCTCTTTAGGGTACATGCCTCCTTGTGACATACATACAATATTTCTCACCTAATAGTGTTTATACCGACGTAGAGTGTGATGACATAAAACCAGTCGATGCTATCAACATTGGCGAGGGCTTTGTCCACAATCAACACACCAACAAGCATGAATATCAAGGTGTTAGCAAGGTAGGCCAGCATTTCCCAAAACCTTAAAAGAAAAACAAAACGTAAGTATAATTTTGATGGATTCATGATGACCACTTCTAATGCTCAAGAGGACTTACTTGGAGAAAGAGAACTTTCAGATCCAGACCAGTCTAGAGCAATCTGTTGTCTGTATTTCCAGAGGAGACAGAATCGGGTAGGGGGATGTAAGCTTCATAGTTGAGGAGGTATCTGGTATGGATTTGGAGTTAAAATTATGTCGGGAAGTCACTCCTACAAGTCAAAGTTGTTTCAGAATGGGATGCCCTAGTTCTGCACTATGCCACAAACATAAAATAGGATGGATCATCATAAAATCTCAGACAGACATGCAATCATGGGACTTGCACTACTTCACAGGCAGTGCTTCCATGATTTGATAACAAGTAGAGTTAAATAAGCAGAGCTGATGCTCCCTTAAATAACCACACACATGGGTGGAATAAAGCAATATGAGAAGCTTCTTGGCACAAAATGTTGGTATTTGAAGTGAAATTTGCAGCACCTAGAGAGAAATGTGACCAAATTTGTACAGGAAATCATGTAAACACCAACAGAAATTGCTTTGACAAGAACAGAGATTTTTTCAGGGTTCCTATTTCTATTTTCCTGCACCACATCTGATGAAGTTAGTTAGTCAGCTAGATGGAGTTTAACAGCCCGTTTTTAGCCAATAGGTTGAAGTGAGCCTGCCACAGCCTTTTTTCCTGTTGTAGAACACTGGCTTGTTTTCCATACTCCACTGAATATGTTGATTACCAAGCACAATAGTGGTAAATTCCATTTTTAATATCTTCAGTATGACCCGACCATGACTCAAACTCCCAACCTTCCAACTGCAAGTCTGATGCCCTAACCACATTAGATGAAGATGCGGATAACAGAAGTGACTACAGGTACTGCAATCCTAATCCTATCAATACTTGATTAACCATTTGCACCCAAAAGGCCAGAAAACTGGCCACACCAACAACATATTTTAATCTTAAAGGCTGGATTTCCGCCCTCACATCAGTTGGCTATAATCACCTCACTTTTAGAAGTGGTATGTTTTGTTCACAACAATGTGAACCCTCCATCACTAAAAGACAGTTTTCCAGGCATTTTTGCATATTGATGGTGAGTGTTTTACAAGGAAATGAGCAAAGCTACCTTGGAATTTGAGGTTTTGGTTTATTGTCCATTCAATGATTTACATTATGATTACATTAGTCACCTTGAAAGATGAATTAGGAAATGAATCAAAGAATGGAGGGATTGAATCTGACAGTGAGTGCTGCTACATCTTTCAGTACAGATGATTATAACTGAGAGAGAAATGAGTAATGCAGGCTTACAGCCTAGCAAAAGATGTAGGCAGTGGACATGGTGATGGTCAAATAACTACCAGAAATAATTCAGGGTCTGGGGTCATAAATCCTACAAAAATTTAGGGTTCAAACCACGGACTTCCTACACATGGACAGAGCAATATTGTCGCTACCGTACATGTGAGAAAAAGCGCACCAAGATGGCTGTCTGCTATGGTTTTGTTCGAAAGTTTGGACTTGTTCAAGTATATCCCGATATTTTGCAAGAAAGTTGAAATATTTTTAAAATATGGCAATGTAAGGTCAAATTCACTATACGAATTGCAGGAATATGATACTTTTACCCATTCAAGCTTAACTTTTGTTTAAAATATCCCAGAGTGGTCATAAAATTGGACAATTTACAGCTTCATGGCGGCCATCTTGGTGCGCCTTTTTTGTCCCAGTCGGTGGTGACCATTTATGGATAGGACGTACACGTTACATGCTCTGTCCATGAATATAAGTCCGTGGTTCAAACCGTTAAGATTTGAACAGAATTTCCCTGAGCTGACAGATGGCCAGGGAGGATGCCTTCACCTCAGTTAGTTAGTTAAGGTTTAACGACACACCAACACGAATGTGTTATATAGCCTCAGTCTAGCTCAGCCTCAGCCAAATTAGCCATGCAAAAATTAAAACAGCTTCATCAGTTTACAGAAGATGTTTTTGAAAATGAGAAATAAGGTTGTTCAGTAATTCATTGGCACATGGAATTAAATGTTGCACAGCATGCAGAGCAAAAACTAAGCTTAGCACATAGTGTACAGCATTCCCCTGTTTTCCAATAGCACGTGCATACAACACTATTCCACAAATCTAACCAATGGGAACAAAAAAAGAGACTCAGCCCAACTTGACGGTTGAAACTAAAGAATGATGTCACCAAATTTTCATGTAAAATTCAAATTTCAGAGCACCTGTTGTAGGTGTGAGATTGGTTTGTTTACCCCAATGATTGAGAAGATGTGCACATGTGCATAAAACCACCAAAATAATTACTGAACTTATTCTAGAAACCACAAAAATATACCTATGTAGGAAAACCTCCACTTCTGGACTGATGGCAGTCTTTTCAGCATTGACAATGAGACCCAGCACTACAACAGCAATGACACCAGAGAAACTACAGGAAGGAAAGAAACAGGAAAAAAATATATTGAAATAAGGGTTATACATTCTGTCATCTTGTCATCTTCATTCCTCCCATCTAACATGTCAGAATACCCTTCAACATGAAAATATAATTTTGAAAATGAATGCACATTGGCAAATTCTTCATATGGACAATTACACAGTAAACCAACACAGTTGCATCACATAAGGGTTAATTTCCATTCTATGTTAATTTCATGTGTTTTATTATGTTCAAGGCTAATCTTTAGATGCACAGACATAGCCTAAAAATTTTCAGATCACTTCCTCAATATTGGAAAAAAAAATCTACGGGGGTTCAATGGAAAATGTAACGGGCAAACATTGACATACATCAAGAAAAATAACGGGTGTAACATAATTGACATACAACATAGAAAATGCTATTTTTCAGGAAGTACATAATGTGGATAGGTTTTGGTATTTTTCTAGGATGATATGTAGCAGTACTTCATAACAAACCACGTGGAATCACCTTATGATCAATATGAAGCTCACGAGACTATAAGTTATAAATGTATGTCAATGTTACACCCGTTATGACATTGTGTTCGCCCGTCATAAGAAATATGCTGAAACTCAAAAAGTTTGCCATATATATGGACCTTGCCAATAACTTATGTTGTAATGTGATGATGGTTGACAATTAACAAGGTAACATCAAAATATGATGAACCTTGCACTCATGAAGCATGTTTGAAAATATTTGACATACATTTATGTGATGCATGTGTATGTCAAACAATTATAAATTACCCTGAGAACATCATTAATTGGTGTTACCTTGTTTATTATCAATTATCAAAGGCATAGTAACCTCTAGGTATATAAAGCAAGCACCGTATATGGTAAACTTTTTTTTATTCCTGCAGTTTATCAGCACTTTTTATAACGGGCGAACACAATTCTATAACGGGTGTAACATTGACATACACTTACAATTTATGGATTCCTGAGCTTAATAATGATCAAAGAGTGCCCCCAATGGGATAGTTATAAAGTATTGCTACATATTATCCTCAGAAAATGTCACAAAGTATATACATAATAAAGTTTCTGGAAAATAGCCATTTCTATTTTGTATGTCAATGTGTTACACCCGTTATTTTTCTTCACGTATGTCAATGTTCACCCGTTATATTTTCCATAGGGCCTACACAGAAATATTTTTCAAAATTGAGGGAGCAAGTTGAAATTTTTTAGGCTATCTCTGTAAATCTAAGGATTAGCCCTGAACATAATAAAACATATGGAACTACTTAACAAAACAAAATATGCATATGTGATGATTCTGTGTCGGTTTACTGTGTAATTGCCCATATGCATAAATTGCTCTCCCCTCAACTCAATGGCCAGCTGTAATTCTATAGGAAGCTTCAGCCCCCTGAAACTTTCTAGTCCCCTGAAATTGCATCAGTTAATCCCCACCTCAACAATTTAAAACCCATAATTGCAAGCTATAATATTGTGGAAGAAACTGCACAAGGTCACAAACTTGCTTTTTTTAATTTTTTATGCATGTACATGTTATATCAGTACTAGAACTTCACTTCTCAGAAAGGCCCTTTGCTGATCAAAATGGTATTTGCATACAAGATGCATAACATCTTACTGGAAAAGACAAGGTTTAGGTTCTTGAGTTTAATTGTACTACCATTTCAACCAAAACATCTATATCACCAACTTGACAGTTAAAATTTGATTTTGTGAGCATGTTTTTGGTTGAAGGTGTAATACTTTTATACAAGTACATGCCACTGTAACATTAGCCCAAACCAACCACCCTGTATAAAATGACAGAATCTTAAATATTTGGCCATCTTCACATTTCTCTGACTAAAGTAAGTGAGTGTAAAAGACACTACTGTCCTTGCCTTTCCCATGTACTGTCCCTGGCTTTTTTCCATACTATGCCCAGTTAGAAACCCTCCATGTAATTACTGTCCGTCATAATGCTGCTACTGGCCCTGTCTTCATCACACTGCTTTATTTACTTTTAATAACACATTAAACACAGTTGCCAGCTCTCCAACTATACTGTCCCTCACCATTTCCCCACTGTCCAAGGGTACCACTGCAAAACTTGTCTTGGAGCCAAAGAGTAGTTGGCTGGTTAGTTAGGTGAGCCAGTCTCTGCTTTTTTCCAGTTATGGCTCACTAATTTGTCTTCCCTAATCTACTGCTTTTGCATGAAGCACAATGGCAGTAGGTTCCTTTTTCCAGTCTTCAGTAAGACCAGGCAAGGAGTTAAAATCCAGACCCCCTGGCTACAAGTCAGAGCCATAGACAACATTACATTTAGTTCTGATCACATAGCAGCATAACAAGACCAGGGGCAAATTTCACTAACATCAATTTAAGCGGTCATTGCTACGTCGCTCGCTAACTAGATACTATCGCTAGTAGCTATAGGGATGAATTTTGAGTTTCACTAAAGATCACAAGGGACACCTATGGCCAAATGACTGTTGTGGAGGCAGTAAGAGAATTTTAAAGGTGCATAACTTATTCATAAATAAGAACTTATCAACATTATTTATGCAGCATGTCAAAAAGACAAACTATAGAAGCTTTGTAGGTTTCACCAATAACATCACTGCACTGTATGTACCTGGCTGTTTATTGAACAATTTGATGGTCAGGATTTCACTGTGTATACACGTGCTCCTGTACTTAGGCTGCAACTTAAAGGTTATTAACATGCCTCCAAGCAAGATCTTTAATTGTTTGATTTATGGTTCACATGTCAACAAAACCTGACAGTTTTTCTCATGATTTCATAGTTCTTTTTTTTTTTGCATGGCTAAATTTGGGAATTTTCAGAATCATAAATAAGATTTGCTGTTTTTGCTTGTTCAAATAACCTGTAGAATGGGAACTTCAATAATTGGCTCAATTTTCATTTCAATCCTTTGTTCAATTCTGTGATTTTGGTCTCTTAACTATGTATAGTAACCTCAAAGGGCAGGAGCAGCCATCCCAAACTGAAGTAGTACAGCAGACTGTCCAGTTTCCTGATTGGCTGTTGGGAGTCATGTGACAATGGTTTTCTCTTCAAATGTGAAATTTACTAGAAATAACTGCTTGGTTTACCTTGAATATGCAATAGTTAAATCATAAAATGTAATGAAAGATACTTTGAAAAGAAATAAGATGAAAATTGTTTTTTTTTTAGCTCTTTCTTCAAAATGAGTTTGTGGGGACTGCTCTTTACCTTAAGTCAAAGCAAATACTAAAAATTCCACACTGTCAGGAGTACAACTCTTTGAAACTTTTTTCATTAACCACATCTTCCCAATTTTTTTCTTTTGGTCTTCAATTTTTAAGGGAGGGGGAGCGGAAGAAAGCAGTGGGCAAGGCATTTGACTGATCCCTCCACCTTGTGATGCCTACGTTATCACCATAATGTCCCTAGCTATATCACACTGTTCCAGTCAAGACTGAAACTGTTACTGACTCATAATGTCACTTTCTCCTGCCACAGTGTCCCAAGCTATTTCCACACTGCCCTGTACTGAGTTTGCTATCCTGGAGACTAAAAGTATGCTCCAAAAGTTTGAACTAACACTCAAACTGTCGCTTCCATAAGTGATGACCTTACCTTACACAAAGCTATTTTGACAATGTTTTCACCAACATAATCCCGAAAAGCACCTAACCTTGATCCCTTGTAGTTAACTCTCAAAGAAAACAATAGTAACAGAACATTCAGAAAAAGTATTGCCTTCAGAGTAAATAAGAATCACCATCCAACATTCCCAAAATGGGGAACAAATTTTTAGGTAGAATAAATTATACAGCAAATGACTGAATCCAACTATTGTACCATACCTACATTTATGCTGACTCAGGTGAGTTTATACCAAGCCTTGAGGTCGAGGTGTGTGTGAGAAGGGGCTGGGGATTCTAATATCTGTCCACATTTCTAGTCATATGGAACCATTTCAGTTTGCCAAACACTTTCCTGATGTGGTCCATTTAGCCCCAAAATTGTATTCTTAGCTTTCTCTCCTTTCATCTCCCACCCTCCTGCACTAAGTGACAAGGCCACCAATGAGATATAAAATAAAAGCAAGGAGACACTGTTTTCAACAAAATCTAAACAAACAAAGAGGAATGTCAAAATAACTTACCGAACAGCTTCACCGATGTAGAATGTTAAGTAGGTTGAAGCTAGAGTGATGGTGATCTCAACCAGGGCATCGTTGAAGATGTATGATAGCCAAATGGTAGTTACTTTACCCATTATAAAACCGATGAATGGTCCACCTATTGCAGCTTTTACAAAGTATACCAGTACCTTAGCAACTGCAACAGAAAGTAAAGAAAACCACGCACAGGTCACTTATGGTAAGTACTGAAGGTATACATTTTCAGCATACCTCCATATCTGGCTAATAAGCTGGTCAGTCACCATGCATGCCATGAATAAATGTAGGAGTCAATCCTTTTTCTATGAATGGCCAGTGTTTCCACCAGAGGGGGAAAGGAGGGGATTTCTCACCCACCCAAAAGGATAAAATTCTCCCTTTTCACTACCATAAAAATAAGAAACTTATCAATATCTTGGTTTCTTACTTAGAAAGAGGGCACTTTTGCAGCAATGTTTGAACTAACATAATAAGTGGCCTTTAAAATCCTTCAGATTTTATTCTACAGGGGCCTTGAAGCAAGCTTACACCAAACCAGTTTGTCTACATCTTCTGAAAACAGTATTTAAAAGCTGCAAATATACAATGCATATTTTCATGATAGATAAAGTTAATACTGGTTTTATTTATTGGTAAATGACGAGGTTCACTGGCAGACTGTATAAATAGACTTTGATTATTTAGGAGTCAATTGGGCCCCTATCCTTTAGAAGCTATGGGCCCAACCACTGTTATTTCGATCTCTGCAGATAGCAGTGGGAAGACTTGCCTCACAACTAAAAGGGCAATCAGAGCTTGACAGAGAATATTAATCTTTTGTTCCAGCACCTACTTTTACCTTTTTGAATTAACTGAAATTTTTACAAGAGTTTGAAAACACTGAATGGATCTTTCTGGTTAGAAGAAACATTCATTTTGTATGAAATTGTGTTGAATGAAAATTTATGAATATTTGATGGGGAAAGCAATTCCACTTAGATGCAAGACTGGCCATCCTCCACTACTGTACACTGTAACAACCCTCACATTCAACCTTCCCTTGTGACTATACCTCAAGAACTTTTACAGAATCATTCCATAGTTGAACTGATCACCAGCTCACAAACAATGGTGTCAGCAAGTGGTTCCATTGGATTGTATCTGTGCTTGAAATCAGCTGCTGGTGGCCTAGAAAGCAACCAGCTGAAGAGGACTGGCTTGAAAAACTTGGGAGTCTGCCCTCGCAGCTAAGTTAACAAACCTGTTGTGCTTCCACCTTCTGCAGCCATTTTCCTAAAGATTTCAAATACTACAATTGAGCAGCCATCATTTAAGAGAGATTCTCCTTCAATCAGGGTGCCAAGCTGTTTAGATGCACCTGGATATGATATAAAGACAAACAATGAATGCATTCTTATAACATTACATGTCAATCATTGTACACATGTATCGTGCCATTTAGACATTTTGAATGCACCCTTACACATCACACATCAAAATGATTTTAATTAGAGCCGTATGAGGTCGAGATGTATAAACAGAGTGCTTCCATGTTTCCTCACAATTGGTAAACGACGAAAACAGTGCTTTGGTACAACAATCACACATGGGTTGTCAGCCACTTCTCAGCTTGCTACACTCAATGCATACAGCACTCTGTATTAACGTAATACACAGAAAGAGATTGGATTCAAAGAGGTGATTTCAACAGGGGAGGCAAGTTGCATCCAACTGCACAACCCATACTCTTTACAAACAGTACTAAGTGTACCACCATGCAAGCGGTTGGATTTCCAAAATCACAGGAACCCATATATAGGTTCTGTCATTTTTCACCATGGGAACCCATGGAAATCCACTTTTGGCTTCGCTCCCATGAAATCTGACGGCCTGTCATGGAGCTAGTGCTATCACACAGACTATGCATGGAGTTCATTTTCAACAATGATGAGTTATACTTTTCCAACAAAATCAGTGCTTTTGCTCTGTTTCAACTAGCACATATATGAGAAAAACAAATTCATATGGCACTTACCAAGGTCTTTTAACAATGCTACAACTGCCACTGGATCGGTGGCACTTGCAACTGCACCAAACATCATGGCTTCAGGGAACTCCCATTCATAGGTGGAAAATACAAAGTATGTCAATGTAGCTGTCATTACTGCTGCAACTATCAGCCCACACACAGCTAGAATACACACCTGGAAAGTTTCAAAAAAAAGGTGACACTACAGATAAGCTATTTTCCCATGAAGAACATTTTTGATTGTGTTCTATATCAAAGCAGGGGAAGTTTTTTGTAACATGTTAGAAACTTGGCCACAGAAGTTGGACATGTAATACTCCCATTATTTTCATAAGACTACAAACATATATTTGTCCATATCCAAAGACCCCCATGATAGACTAAAGATATGATGTCCCTTAAGTTGCCCATCTAATGTATAAATCAACAACTACAAGTAAAATAAAATTTCCAGGATCACATATAATTTAAAATTTCCTTTTTCAAACTTTTAAATTGCATAGAAGCACATGATCTTTCTATTCCCCCTAACCAAAATTATGTTCAAGCTTATAGGTCAAAAGCAGTCACCCTAGATTAACTGTTTCAAAACAATAGCAAAATTTCACAAATGTCCTCCTCTTTCTCTTCTAAATATCTTTCAGGATCACATCTTATGGTAGGCCTGTTCAAGTAGTGAAACTTTGTAATTTCACAATTGAAAGAAGCTCCATATTGTCACATGATTTTCAAGAGCCATTTCATAAAACAGGATATCCTCACACACTAATCCAACTTGGGATGAGTGCCATTCACCTCTAGGATTTGCTTACCTGGGCAAATGATTTCATAAACGTGTGCACGTCCATAGCAAAGGCAGACTCAAATATGAGGACAGGGAGAAAGATGTGTAGCATGAGATGTGGATCCATACTAACTACAGCAGTGGTGTAATCAGCTACATAATCTGTCAATCCAGCAATAAAGCCAAGAATAGCTCCAAGCACCATTAGCAATACTGTGTAAGGGATGGGTAACTTCATCAACAATGTCCTGGCCAGAGCTAAAAGAAATAAAAAAAAACTCTGTTTCAAAAACTATCTCCATAATCTGCAGAGAAATGTAATATTGCTCATTTGTTTGTTTTTTGGTTTGAATCTTCAACATTCTAGGCCCAGTGTAAAAAGCCCCACATTAGACTGCCTTTGAAAGGACTTCTCTCCTTTGGATACATTCTCAAGGGTTCAACCTTTTTTTTTTTTTTGTCTTTTTTGAGGTGAGGCAATCAGGTTAAGCCCCATGTACTTTCATCCTTTCTCCCTTGGTAACATCACATCATGTTAATTACATGATAACCAAGATGTGATGTCATTAACAGCCCTACAGGGTTGTGTAGCAAAAAAAATTGGTCACCATAATTAAACAGACTTCTCTTAGTAACAGTAATATGGAGGTCTTAAACCATCAGACTCAATTAAATGGCAAATGATCAGGGCTTGTAACAAGAATTAGGCCTAATTTGCACACTTTAGGAAATGGATCTTAAGTGCAGCCTGAAACAGAAGTCACCAGCAACCATCATAACCTACAGGATTAATGAGCAAGCTGCAAGATCCATAAAAGCTTGATTATGTAGAAAAATCTGTCCCAAGAAGTGATGAAAGTCCTTGGATGCTCTTCTTCTATAAAGGATAAAAATTTGGAGTGAAATAACTAATCTTTTGTGCCTTGAAATTTACTATGCCGCTATGGAACTTTGTTTGGGCCTACAGTGGTATGCTTATGATTCATGTTGCACAGGTGAAGACAACTTCAACAGGTCTGCTGATGCTATGCCATAGGTCTAGCCTGATGTATGGGAACTGTAAGGATCAAAACTTCTTCACTAGAGTAGCATATAGCCAATGTTGCTCAACCATTCTGATGTTAGGCTACATGTTCAGTTTTTAAATTATCTTGAACAAAATCAGTGTCACTACCTAACCCCAGGCAATGTCGAACACCAGACAAAACCCTGCTTTAACTATGCGGTAATGTCCTCTCCCCAGCTGCACATGTGCACAGCTCAAAGGGCTGAGCTCTTTCACCCCAATGCAATTTATGACCCATCAGTTAGTTAGTTAGGCTAGGCTAGCCCTTGAACAGGACCCAGCATTACGTTCCTATGCTATACACTTCATTTCTGGGCCCTTGCCCAGTATACACAAAAACACAGCTCACTTGCCTACTCACGCGTGAGTAGGCATCCCTCACGTCCCCAAAAAGATACCTTTTCTCACCAAACTTTCCACAGATGATCTTTGTCATCACATTCACCTTCCACACAAGTCTGTTAACGAAATAAGACCTTTAAGAGGGAAATTTTGGCTGGATAATTCTGCGAGTAACGTTAAGCCTGTGCAGGTTATTTTTTCAGTCGAAGAAGTCAGTGTTTGTCATGTGATCTCATTTAAAACGGAGAAACCTACGCATTGACTGTACAATTTCGTAATGTACAGAGAGCTTACTATATGAAGTACAAGTATTGACTAGCCGCGCTTACTAATTGGTCTTCGACAGCTTGTCCAGCGGAAGTCCTTCCCATCATGCAACACAGTTTCACTGTAGCAGACGATCAAGATGTCGATGTTACTGCAAAGGATGGCACCACATTTTTCCTGCCTTTTGCTATGAATTTACTGGTATTAAACATTCCAGAAGGTATAAGTGGTATTTAAGAATGCTCAAAATCATTACATTTACTCAAATCTGTTCTATGAACCATTCCATCGTAATTAGAGCTCGGTTTGTTGTTTTTGCTTAAAATGCTGTTACCTTTGTACATGTAGGCCAGTGACCGTAGTAAGGAGTGACTACAAGGAGGGGATTATATGGTCACGTTCAGTGACTAGGCTAGGCCTAGTCAGATGGAGTTTTATGGCACAGTTTCCAACCTATAGACCTTATGCCAATTAAATAGAGGGCACTTCAAAACTGCAACATGGGAAGGATTATTCCATGTATGGGACCACAGAAGTGAATCGTCACCATGGAGAATGCCAATGGTCACAATGCTGATGGGGTACTGTGTTGGAATAATCCTTCCCAGAGTGCAATATTACAGCTAACTGGCATAAGGTCTATTAGTATTGGTTCAAGTCGAGCCTGTCAAGGCCTTTTTCCAGTTCTGATCCATCAAATGAAGATAGATCCTACCGTTAACTTAGTACACGGTCCTGATGAACCAGCCTAGGCCTAGGCTAGCTAACATGGGCTAGGCTAGGTAGGCCTCGGCTAGCCTAACGTTAGGCCCTATCCTAGGCCTAGCCTATAGGTCCAATTTTTCATACGATATATCGGCGGTTGGCAACTCACCCCCGCACACACAACAGCCAAAGATAAAAGCTATGATGTAGGCATCTTTGCTATGCTCCTCGTGTTGAGTAGAATCATCATGATGAGGAGAGCCATCCTGTTGAGTAGAATCATCACTGGTATCATTGCTGTTGTTAGAACTCGAACTTGCGTACGACGAACCAATGAAGCATGGCAGAACTAACAACACACTAGCCAACATCCACCGACAGGGTTGACTTACTAGGCCCATGATGTTTGATTTTCTTTTAGGATGAAACGGAATAGGCCCGTACCCCTGCCGATGGTGAGACTGACACTGGACTCGCTTACAACGTGATCATATGGTGCTGAAGATGAAGAGAAATCACCACTGAAAACATTTTGGACAAAATTACTAAATGGCCAACGTCGTCAATCCAGTTGCCATGTACTGCATGGTATATGAGTCGAGTGCACTCACTATACTAGTGCACTGCACACATGCTGCGCACAACGTTAAAATACAGCATATGTACATTAGGGAATGCAGGTAAATAGCGTATTATGATATGCATTTGGGTACGTTAGGTATCAGTGCACATGTGTCGTACGTGCTCGTACGTACAGCGTGTTGTAGTTACCTACGTTACCATGGACACAAGGATGTACCTTGATTTCACAACATAATGCACTGAGGGTAGCTTTTGAACCTACGTCATCGCGTTGCGCATCTCTCTGTTTTTCCATCCAGGCGTCCATTTATAACAATTGTTACTACGGTGCTGTTGTGCGTGCGTTTCGGTAACACTATCATTTCCATCCAATGAAGCACGATGACGTCACGTGCATAATCTCTATGGCAAACAGACAGAGTTTTTAATTTAAAATACTTAAAGCTCAGGGTTGCAACTCCAACTACTCAATGTACGTGCCACAAAAAATTGCCAGAGGAATAGAAGGTAGCCTGTTCCTTCTCCATTGCCGTGTCCAAAAACTACTGTGAACCCTGAACTTCAACTTCATCATCCAAACATGAATATTCACATCAGCCTCAATCTTGCATAATTTCATGAACAGCACAATTGTGCTCAGACGGAATATTTTTACATGCCCATGAGAGGAAACTCCTCTTAGCTCATTTGAAGTACCCACGCAGAAAAAAGATAAATCATGAAAGCCATCACTACTTTTGTGTTCAGGTCACAGAGGAATCTGTTGTGCTGGTCACTGGATTTTCCCGAGTATCTTCATGGATCAATGCACACATGCAATACTCTATTGAAATTGACTTAATTAACCCAGCTTTCCTGCCACATGTCTACTACAGTGGGCACCAAATTTGAAAAGTAGCTGATTATGGGGCTTACCCTATGCGTGCACATTCCTGTTCAGCTTGGCTCTGCAAGCAGGCCAAGACATGGTTAGTGGGGAACCAGTGAGAGGAATGAAAATGGAAAAGTTGCCGAAATTTATTCACCCCTGAAAGGCTAAAATACTCACCCAGTTTTGTTTTGAAACAACAGCTATTTATCTCAAAGATTTCCACCTATTCAGGACTAAAATTGTGAGCACAAAAGATACTCCTTGTTATTTTCCCATTTTGGTGAGAAAAATACTGCCACATGATTCTCCAGAGCCATTCCTGAAATAAGATATATAGACAACTAAACCAATCCAAACTGAGGTGACTATACATTTTTCCTTCATCAGGTCATGTTGAGCTTTTAATATCACATTTTGGGGCAAGTCAAAACCCTATGTTTGCAACTTAAAGGTCATTTAGGGGAAATCTTGCATTTTTTAACAAAAGTTCACATGTTTAATACCAATATTTATTGACACAGAATGATACACTATTCAAAGTACGGTACATCCTTCCTGAAGATTTGCAATGAAACACCCAACTGTGTCCATTATCTACCAGACTGTTTATTAAACACTTACCAGTGATAAGGAATATTTTAATAAGATGTTTAAGTAATGACCCTTTTTTTCAAGAAACAAATTCCTTGCAGACAGAAATTCAGCTGTTTGTTACTCAATTAATTTGTTCACCCAATTTTTCTGAAATTGAAATGATGCAATCTCATAATTCATCTTATGTAGTATATTTTTATTAGAAAGATCTACTGCTTGGGTTTTTTGTTGAGACTGAAAAGTTTGATAAATACTGAAGCTAATTTCTTTGTTTGCCATGTTTGAGTTTTTTAAATGCTATATTTTGCTTTAAAAGCCTAGTCCTCTCATCCCAAACAGTTCCAATTCTCCTAACCTACTTACTTCAGCCCCTCCTACAACTATCTAAAACTCATCCTCATCCAGACACAATCTTAATTAATTACTTCAAAGTTCAGGGTGATTTACCAAGACCCCCAATGTGTAATCAGAACACTTTCAGTACAGTATGCTGTGTTATATGAGCTAATTCAATGCTCTGCATTATTTGAACTAGCTATCAATCAAAGAGCTGAGAATTTCTGGGGACTACTACTATACTAATTGTAGTTTGGGTAAGATGAGTAGCCCTTTAAGAAAAATGTAGCTACAACTTAATTTGGAGCCAGCAGACTATGCTTTAAGTCTGAGGAACCATAAAGGGAGGAGGCCTGGGTGGGGGAGGGATAACTAACATCCAGACTATACAAACAAATTAGGTTAATTGAAATGTGGGTACATAAGTCTTCCAAATATGATTGAAGATGTTTTAAAGGACTTGGATGCAATATCTACTAGATGGTATTTTCCAGTTCAATTCAGATGTACAGTATATTATACACACTCTATCCAAACACAGGTGGAAACAGTTGGGAAGCTGGGAGGCTCCTTCCTGGGAAATGTGGTTATAAGGAGAGAAATTTTGGCAATTTGAGTTAAATTTCCCTTTCCTGTACATGAAAATGCATGGCAACATTGAAGAATGTTAATAATTTAAGTCATGGGAAAAAGGTTCATTCCCTTCCTGGGATATGAACACTTTCCAGCCGAGCTATTTAACTGCATATTAGTATACTTGCAAGCATCCCCAACTCTGAAAAGGGAACATGAAGCAGATGGGTTCAATGGTGCAAGGAGCTTAACTCCACTTTTCCTCGACAAATATTCAAATTCTAGGTGGAAATCACTTGGGTGTTTATGTGTGAAAAAGGGCTTAAAATTTTGAATGGATGGCTTTGCAATTTTCTGATCCTTTTTACTAACACCATATTTTTAAGTGTGCTGTAAAACAGAAAATTGGAATGTTTTGATCTTTAGGGGTTTTAAAACTCCAAAAACAGATCATTTTTGCATAAAAAAGAACTGTTGGCAATTAGACATAAGTCATTTAATCCCTATGCAATGGACTAGCTCTTTCTTGGAGCCTATCTTTAAATCTATTTTTAGCTTGCAGCAAATAAATTGCACAATGCCAGCAATAAGGAAAAAACTTTGTGAGGCTTTTAAAACTAAGAATGATAACCTAGAACGGAAAATTTATTTTTAAAAATCACAATGATAACAATCAAACTTACAACTCAGTGACTATATTTTGTCGGTCACATTTTTGCAAAAATGAGAAAGAGCTGTCAGTCGCACCTGCAGATGTGAATAAACTGTAAAAGAAGCTTAGTCATAGCTTCAATAAATATATTACGTTCATCTCCTTCAAGTTGCCCAACTAATAAATTAATATTTAAATCATCATCTTTGAGTAAGTTGGCAACCTTTCTCCACTTTTCTTTACTGTTTTGGAAATGCAGGAACACTGCTATAGTTTTCCCCTAGCACCACTTTTATTCTTAAATTAAATAAAGTAATTTTTGAATAGAAGATTGATTTTACAGATGCTTTCATTTGCTGATCGACTTGGAAGTTCCAAACTTCTTGGAAGATACTGTCTTCAAGAAAGAAAATCCCTTTATAGAGACAAATCACTGATACATTTTTGCATAATTTCTTTAAAGTGTGACTTTTAACTATAGCAGTCTATCAACTCACAAATTATGAATGATTGTAGCTACCTTGCAAAGTCAGTTCCAGTGTCTGCATCTTTGGACAGCTTCCATACACTTCAGCAGCAAAAGACTAATTTATCCAGTCTGCAAGCTGCAAACCTTACAAGATAAAACTTCTGCAAGAAACAAAACTCAACCATAGTCTACTCCTCAACAGAATAGAAATGATTTTGGTCTTTTTTTCCCACTCAATGAAATTACACATTCACACCAAACTAAAACAAACAAACATTTTTGATCCTCATAAATATAAATTATATAAAAAAGTTGCCAAAAATGACAACTTCATTTACCAGAAGTATTCAAGTAAAATTTGTCACAAACATTTTTTAATCTCCTCAACAGAACAGAAATGATTTTGGTCTTTCTTTTCCCATTCAGTAAGAATTTTTAAATAATGACTCCACCATCTTTGTTGCACCACATTGCCCCTACATTCCTAGATTTTACAACCACTGTTGGTGTCTACAGTTAGAACTTGCCCCATGTTTCCATCTGGCTCAACTAGAGGCTTGAAAAGGTTCATTAGAAACTGGTGACAACCTTGTTCCAAATTTACAACACTTTCATCAAAGCTTTCCATCCAGTTTTGCTTGCATATAATGGCCCTTACACATATTAAGTGACAGGGTATGCAGGTGATGGTATATTTGTATCAACAGCAAGCTTGTGTACATTTTGTTCCATCACCAAGCTCAGACACAGGAAGCAAGTTCTCCTTGATAAATGAAAAGGTTTGTCTTCTTGTTTCAGTGGTGACCTCATAGACTGTTAATAACTTTGACTGATGTTCATACAGCATTTATTTGTTTATAGCTGTTTCAAAGGTCCCCATGTGACAGGAACATGCCAGTCCAAATGAACAAATCACACTCTAACAATGGAGCACATCTGACTCCAACAAAATACAATTTTCCACATGGACACATCACACCTTATTGACCAATGTCACTAGTCCACTGAGAACAAGTTACACCACAGGAACATAACATTCCATGAGTTAAATAGACAAGGTTTTACTTCTCAGCTTCTAACCAATTAGTTTGAGTCTGGCTGGTCACAGCCTTTTTTCGACTTGTGGCTAACTGACATATTTTCCATACTCCATTGGATGAAAACACATCATATCCCATCAGAACAATTGACACTCCAATATGAGCAAGTAATTCCATATGAATAATCCACAGTCCATTGAAACAAGTTGAAACAAGTCAAACACTAGTGGAACAAACCACTCAATGAAAACAAGTTTCATTGCATTGGTATAAGCCAGTCTCAATAAGGGCCTCTACAAGAGCAAGTCACACTCTAGGAAAACATGTTACACCTGTGGATGATGGAGCCAATCCTGTGTCACCTACACACTGCTATACTATGTCCAGCACCACTCCCAATCAAATGACCTCTGACCCCAGCCAATGTTGGGACTGCCCTAGCTTCATGTATATCCTGAGTAGTTCCATCACCACACATACCATGTTCATTCCATCCCCAACTATATATAACACCACCTTCTGTGAACCAAAAAGGAAAATGTTAATCAAAGCAATACTTTCACCTGTTACGTAATTGACTTTTCTATCATTAAAATCTGACAGATTTTAAGATATTGACCTTCCACAAATATGGAAAATAAAATCATATGAAAATTTGATTGAGAACTTGTAAGTTTACACACATTTAAAAATTACTTGGTAGGTTTCCCACTGATATCAGTGATATGGTTCAATCATTTCCTTAGAAAATATGATTGCATGGTCAAGTGGTTTGAGCATCAGACTTGCAATCGGGAGGTCGGAAGTTCCAGTCCCGGCCGGGTTATGCTGAAGACTTTAAAAACTGAACCTGCTGCCATTGTGCTTGGGTGTTCAGCATAAGCAGTGGAGTAGGAAAAACAAGCCAGTGATCCACAACTGAAAAAAAGGCTGAGGCCGGCTCGACTAACTAACTGAGAGAACATGGTAAACATGATTTAACTGGATTCACTATAGGAAGGCAGTTATTCATCACCTGTGACAGTTTTCAATTCCTCCAACCTACTTACTTCTAGCCCCTCCCACCACTGTCTAAAACTCATCCTCATCCACACACAACCCCAATTTACAGCTTCACGGCAAACCTTGGAGAGCATACATGATTCTAATGTGTAATATCACCACACTCAGCACATGATGTGTTATATGAGCTACTTTGCATTATTTGAACTTAATGTCAATCAAAAAGTTGTGCCAATTGAGAATTTCTGTAGACTACTAATAAAATTGTTGTTTTGGGTGACCAACAAGTTCCAACAAAATCTTTAGTGATGCAAAGTTATTGTGAGGAAAATTTTGAAATCAAACTCTGCTTGTGTCTTAAATAAAACAAATACTGAACCTCTAAAAGAAAATGCAGGTTTTAATGAACACAATTTGCATATAGCAAGCTTATGAAGAAGTGTATATTTTCCAATAACCTTCAAAAATCATGACTTTTGCTTAAGTGTATCAAGCACAACCAGAAACATAATATTGCATTACATTACCTGTTAATGCCAAATTATGTTCTGATCCACAGGCAATCTGCAAAAGAAAAAAAAATGTCAGAATGTAGCAGAAATACTTGTGTTTTACATTATAAAGAACCAAACCACATGAAACATGGAACCAAAAAACAATTCTCCTTTAAACATATTGTTTTGTGGGATTTCAGTTTCATTTTTATGATTAGATAGTTGGCTCAAAGGGAAACTTCAGCCATTCCAAGTTAGATTGGAATTTAGGAAGGGCCAATGCTTGCTCTCAACTGAATGTGCAATATTTGTGTCCTGAAATATGATGAAAGATATTTGGAAAAGAAATATGAGGAAATCTGAGACACTTAGAAGTTGTTTTGAAATAAGTCTGTGGCAACTGCTTTTGTCCTTAAAGTAGCTCAATGTGTGCCGAAATCCAAGCAGACAATTTTTTTTTTATTGATGAAATGGTTTCTTTCATTCACTATGGCAATTCTCCTCAACAGTGTGGAATGCAAAGCTATTCACAAGGACTGCTGTGTACAATACAGTAGCCACATTCAATGTACATAGCCTTTCACTAATTCCAACATTGCTGAAAAATACACATCTCTTCAAGGATTTTGCTCCATGTGCACTTTGCTGAACTTTCACTGAATATGAAAAAGACTACATTTAACATCAATACTTAGCAGGGTTTTCCCTGGGCCTTTTGAACGTCACGCCCCGCGACGTTCAAGCTTCAAAATCAAGGAGGCCGCGACGTTCAAAAAACGGCCGCGATGTTCAAAATTGCTGCCAGCTAGCCTCCATAATTTTTTCTTCTTTCTAGCTGTCAACGTTTGCTTTTGTTGTTAATACAATTAACAACAACATCACTGACTTATTTGTAAAACTGCAACTAACTTTTTTAACTTCCATGTAAATATCATTGCATGCGAGTCGGAGCTCTTTATGTATATCCCATAGGGCCTACTACTGTACAAGTATACAACACAGTAGGCTCGTATCAGGAAACTGTTGTGCTCACTCCGGAGCGCAGTAGCTACGTGGCACAACACAACTTGCACGATCAAAACACAAACGCCTGTTTTTGCAGGTTAGAGGCCTAGCTAATGTCTCAGATTTGGAAAATTGTCAATGTCATTGTCATGTCATTGTATCTTTACTTCTTTGATCTAACATATTTCCTGTTACTTCGTTCTTAAAACTTACGCCACAATTCAGAAAATCGTAAAATGAAGTTGTGCGAACGTACACTGCAGTCTTAACTCCCAAGTAAATACTCCATTTCTGAACTGTTTTGCTCGACTATGTACAACAAAAGTTTGGGAAATTTGATCGTAGCACAAATGCAATGGGAGTATTAGAATTCTATGCAGTGTTTCCACCTCAGAAATTCATTTTTCCTGAAATGGAATCCAAAATTTCCTGAAATCGGCGTGGTATTTCCTGATATGGAAAAAATTCAAACCTAACCCTACCCTTGTAAGCATCTACCTCATTTTTGGGCCACTTCACTCTGGTTTCCGGGTTTTTCACAAACAGTTCTTTTAAAAAAAAAAAAATATCCTGTTATTTGCCGTTATCAAGGCAGGGTATAAGATTGCACAGGAATTTTGCACAGGACTCATGTATTTGCTTACGGTATGTGCTATTGTGCTATCTATGTGGCACGCTAATGAACAGCCTACGGTGTACGCTCGGACACTGACATTCAGCATTGCATAATGCATGGACCAACTCCCAATCGTACGTACCACGTACGGTGGCGTACCATTCAATGCACTAGATTAGCGCTGCACAGCTGTACAGCCTGCACTGCCGCTGTGATGCTCACTCAACGTTACAACATTGGTCAAATACGAAATTGCTTGATAGAGGAAATTATCTCTTTAATTTCAGTGTAAGGATTTTGACCTGCGATTTTCCAGATTTCCCGAAATTTCCCAAATTTAGGCCTCTTCCCGAAAAATTCCTGAAGAACATCAAGATTTCCCGAATTTCGGGTAATTTCGGGAGAAGTGGAAACACTGATTCTATGCAAAGATGGTTGGTTTCTACACGTTATTCCTACACAGTAAAACTGCATTGACGATGTCGCGAGTATGATTGGCTGATTAAAAGCAATAATGAACCAATCACGATGTTTCTTACGTAGAGGTAACTTAAAATAAGTGCAATGGACCTTATGTGTATGATGTCGTAGAACCCTTGTTTTCCCAACGTGTTTCCATAAAAAAAAATCGGTACGCACACAATCTGTGATTGTTTGCAGCCACGTACTCCATTGCTCTTATAAATTCTGGCATTCACTCGATCTTTACCACCGATTATTTTGCAAACTGAAGAAGGGCCTAAAACATACTTGAAACTTGCCCTTACTTTCGTAAAATTCATCCTTTAGCTTGCTGCCAAAACGGGATGCATTGATAATCACTAAAGTAAGATTTTATCCCTGCCATGAAAGTTATCGTTTGATATTTTCCGCTATAACCCTGTGGTATAACATGCAATTAGATTTAGAATTGCATTTCAATGTATCTTCCTTGCTTTCTCGCGGAAAGCGCCGCGTACGTTGCTGTACAAACTGTTCTGCACAAAACACATTGTACAGACTATCGAGCTGCAGTGTTTCGCCTTTTTTTCAAATCCCCAAGCTAAGCATACTGTACATGTCTGTGCACGTTTTGTACACGTAGCTCCTAGAATCTGGTGCAAGTTCGGTGGCTATTATCTTGCATAAATTAAGTCATTTCTAGCATTCCTTCCGTAAAGTTATTTACAGTAGGACTTATGAGATGTTGTCATACGACGTCATTGCAAAAGAAAACAGTGATGCACGTGGTCTCATGCAGCAAAATTCTTGGCCCATGCATGCAGTAGACTTTCGTGCGAGTCCCTTTTTTCCACCAAACAAGATGTCATGTTTTGCTTGGCGACATCATATGCATACGATCCATTTCAAAATTTAAATTGGTCCCTGCATCGTGATTGGCTCAATTGCGTTGATTCTAGCCAGCCAATCACAACTTGCGCCTTCGCCTATGTGATTTAGTGTGTGAAAATACTTGGATCTCGAGACAAGTTTTCCCGTTGAGTTTGTGTTACGACGATCGCACTTCCCATGCTTATTATATAGCCGGCTAGGGAAGCAGGGCGAGCCCCGTGCCAAATTCATCATGAAACAGCACGTGGATTTTTCGGGGATGTGACTTACGTGCAGATTCAGATTGCAGATTCTTTTCAAACAAGACGTAAGTTTTGGACAAGAACTGCTTAAAATATACGGGGATATTAATATCCGAAAGGAACCATGAGATACGCTGATCGGGTGCAATTGTTTTGCTTCCCAGAACTGCTAAGATTAGCATGAATGATTGCTCTTCATGGGCTTCGTTAAAGCAGGAGAGTAGCTATAGAACATTAACGCAACTACACCCCAGTAAAAGAATGCAAATGTTTCGACATGATTGGGGGATGAAAAATAGAACGAGCATGATGTTGGCCTAAGAACTACATTATTAAAGGACATGTGACATCGACTGCAAAAAAATCTACTGTATTAACGGTTGATTTGAATCCCCACTTTTGAAGTGAAAATATTACGCCTACAAAAATGATATCCCGTTCGATATCCCGTTCGTGAAAATTTGTACGAATGTGAGTTTCAGTGCTAATATTTTTGCGTAGACTTACATAAATTGTGCTGACTAATTTGCCTTAAAAGTGTCACCATTTTGCGTCTAGCGACTTGCATAAGTCACAAAATTTTCAAAAGGGGAGGGGGACACCCCCTCCCCCAGGCCAGCGATCCAACTATAGACGCAGAAGATGCGCGACGTTCAATTCTAAACCCAGGGAAAACCCTGCTTAGATATAGTGTATTTAGGTGGTCAGTCTTTATGCCTTGCCAAGAAGAAATTTTCTCAATTTTACTAGCTACCTTAAAATTTCGGAAAGGAGCATGGGCATTAATTAAGCTATGAAAGACAGGTCAAAATTGATCGACTGTTGGGATAAGTATGGCCCAAAACTGGATGCTAGCATTGTTCATTGAAACGCTACAAGTTTTGTCTACCCTTTGAGAACTTATCCATGGCGCCATCCTCCAGTTCTCCCCCATGTCTCGAATAATTGCCTGGTTCATGTATACTTAAAGGCAGCCAATCCCTTAAATCCATGTAAAGTATGATCCAGCTCTACTCACCTTTCTAACATTATTAAGCTGTGATATCTTCACCATCTGCCAACACAAATCACCTCTTCTAGATCCATCAGCATTACAACAAACTGACGGCCTACCAAGTTGGCCATAATCATTGCGACCCCATGAATAAACATCGCCACCATCTAAAGATGACAGGAATAATTCTATCATCAACAATACCAGAAGAAGGAATATTTAAAAGCATTAAGAGGGTAGCCATTACCTGATGACAGAAAACTAGGTTGGGTGGAAGCTATTTTCCAAGCAGAGTGCCACCATTAGTTGGCACATAGTATACCAGAAAATTTTGGGCTTCAAAACCCCCTTAAGAAGGTCAAAAATGACCCTTCCCAGTGTTTTAAGCTGTATAATAAGAGTAAAGAAACCGGGATACTATGTCTGAAAATGAAATAATTTCTGAATATAGAATTGACTAACATTAAAAGTCAGGCAGAGAGTGAACCTGAACAGAAGACAGCATGCATAAAAACCAGACTGTCCGGCAAAAAGTCAGACAAATAACACCCTTATCATGCAAGATGCAGTGTGTCTTTCATTGCAAACAAACTGTTATACCACTTCTTAAAAGGATGCAGTAGCAATTAGGCTGCTTCACCTAACATAACTCATATGCTTCCTTTCATTCAAAATGAAGTGGTGTGTCATGATACACTTAAAGTATTATAAATTTCATGAAAGTAATTTACTAAAAAGTAAAGATCAACAGAGCCACTATAAGGTATAATATCTTTTCATTCCAGACAGCTCCAAATTTCCCAGCTAAGCCACTTCTAACCCCTTCAAGTGAGGCTCCAACCACTGGTACTTGAAGCTATGAAGTAAAATAACGACCAAAAGCTTTGACAGATGATTCCAGGCCAGGTCAGCTAGGGTGGGTTTTTCATTGAGAGAAATGTATGATTTACCCATTTCAACTGGTATTTCAGAATAAGGTAAATTTGACCTAAATTGTTGAACTGGTTGGTTATCTGACATGAAGTTGCTATCAATAAGCCAAAAAGGCATCATTACACAACTGCTCTTCAAAGCCAGATTAACTTCAGATCATTCATATTTTAACTGTACCTGTCAAGATTAAGATATGTGTCCATCCAGATGTTACAGCTATAATTCTGTTGCCTGCATCCACTGCCTGCAGGTCAAGTTGCATTGGTTTGTCTAAGATTACGGTTCTTTTGTCTTTAGAAGGTTCTATTGCCATTTGACCTCTCTTGTTATCTCCCCAACAAAATAGCTCGCCATCACCTTAAAACAAAATAAAGCACATCATTTAATGACCACCACATACTAAAAAATTTGTTTCCTTTGTAAACATGTCCAACAATTGCACAAAGTGTAAGCTGCATTCACACTACAAGGAATTAGGATTGATTCTGATCCAATATTTGTAAGTTTTTATTGTTATATTCTCCATCTCTGGTCAGAAAGAGCCTAAAATTTTCCAACCAGTGTAAATAAACGAATTACATCAGAGGTCTTTGAAAATAATGTCTCAACTGATTTTCTTTGTGATGTGACATTGACAGGCAGCTTTTATCTAACAAACATAGTCCAATTAAAGCAGACTGTTGATGCAATGCCTCAAAATAATCTGGGTATATTTAATTTGCGTGGTACTGCCACACAAATCATATATTTACATAGGTTGGCAGCAAATTTTTTATTCTTTCTAACCAGAAATATTTCAGATTTTAATAAATACTGACAAAAATCTGACAGGACTGCAATTCAAATTTGTTGTAGTGTGACCAAGGCTTTACACAGAAACCCAGAGTGTTTACATGATTGCATCCAGTACTAAGATTCAAAAGGATGCTGCTCCACACCACCCCTCATTTTACAATTTCTGCAATTTTGGCATCCATTATCAGTTGCCTTTGAAAGCATGGCAGCTTTTACTTCATTGGCCACTGGTTTAGGTACCATGTCAAAGTAGACAAACTGCAGCTAGCTTAGCCAAGCTTCCACACCTGCAGCATTTTGACATGGTGCATTAAAGCAAACACACTGTCCTGCCAAGCCAATAAACACCAATACTTTTAAGTGGGGAATGATGAAAATACTCCCCCCCCCCCCATTTTCTGTAGAATGCTACAGGAGGCACTTTTTTCCGGATTCCTGACTACTATTTGAGTTTTCCTTCAAGAGCAAATTTCACCAAATGTTCAAAGCCTTTACATAAAGGAAGTAGCCTTGGTATGGGCTGGAAAGTTGCAAGGAAATGAGTGTGCAACATTCTGATTACATTCTGTCATTTGGTAATCTGCTGTACAGCCTGCATCTAATTCAATAAATAGTCTGAAAATCCCCCATAGGTCTACTAAGTCCCAAATGACTAACAGCCTGTCCACTTTTCACTGGGCTGAGTTACAAATTCTCCAGGTGTGCTACAAATCACACTCCTGAGAAAAGTAAGGAGACTAAGGCTAGCCGCACACTATATGACTTTGCGTGTTGCAACTCAACTCGATCGTCGGATCTCCAACAGTCGTGTAGTGAGCGTGAGTTTACGACTGCGACTGGCAGTTTTAGGACCAGTTTTAAGTTGCATAGCCTTCAGTCGGGAAGAACGAACATGTTGGTTCTTCCCGACTACGTATGGCGACAGTCGCAAGTGACTGGAAAATCTGACCAATCAAAATTAGTGATTTATATGCACGTGATATAAATACGGTGAAAGTTGTCTGATGCTTATTCCGGTGACAACTTTTGACGTAACTTTGTGTAAATATTCAGTTGAAAAGATGGATATATGGATAAATAGACCGATTATGGCGAGTAGAGATAAGGCAAACTCGTAGAAACGTGAGAGCAATGACCTGTACTTTATAACTGTGGAAGCAAAAGCTATTCCTATAGGAATGCTTGGAAAAAACTGTTGAGGAGATTGCCGAGGCAGTCGACATCACTGGTGAGCTGTAAACTTGCATATAGACCTTGTACGCTAGCTACACACTGAAAGTATAGTACTGTTGCAAACTGTATGCTATTCTGTGCTGTTGTACTGTAATAATATGTATAGCAGTAGTGTGCACGTGTAATCGTTCGACTGACAATGCGCGATAGCCAGTCGTATAGTGTGCGTGGCCCTGTCGTGCGACTAAAAATCGTGACGACGATTCAAAACTAGGTCACGACGGTTTAGTTGAGTTGCAATGTGCTAAGTCGTATAGTGTGTGCCAGGCTTTAGGTGTGTTGTTTTTCAGTATTAAACTTTAAGAGATTTAAATAACCTCCAAATCTTCATGAAATTAGGCAAAAGATCACACTCCTCACAGTGATTTGAGGTGAATGATGGTGTGAGATTGGACTCTCATGCCTCAAAGATCAAGGCCTTCATTAGAGTTGAGTTGGAAACAATTATGGTCATTTAGTTGTGAAACACTAAGGTTGTGGCCAGATCAATAATTTTTTATTTTACCACCACACTGCACTCGTACTAAGCACGTCCAGTATTAAGTAACATACAAGGGTGATAGCTTTTGGCATGTACAGTCTTCATGTACATTCCAAATGACAAAATTCCATGACTTTCACGGATCTGTACTGACATTTCCAAACATATTAAGTCAGAACAGGCCTTGAGTTTTACATTTTCTATGTGAACTATAAACTCACACTCTTTAGGAAATATATGAGTGTGGTAGGTGTCCTATTTTACTATAAACTTAACCTTAGTAGATTTGCATGAGTTCCCATTACTTATCTAGGTGTGGAAAATATTGCACTCCTCAAAGTTATTTGAATTGAGTAGTGGTGTGCAATCAAAATCCAGGGCTGGTCAGATCCCATAATTCCATCTTTTGTTCACAAAATAATGTGTTTGAACATTGTGAGAACGGAACAACAAATCCGCATCCTTAAAACTTCCTGACTTTTCCAGGACAAACTGAAAATTGCTGAAAATTTTCCTTTATTTTCTAAATTCAAGTTTCAGTTTTCCCTAACTTGAATGCATTTCCAGGACCTGTACGAACCCTGTTGTAGAAGCTGATGCAACAGCATACAAAACATAGACCAATTGCAATCCTTTCATTCTGATGAAAAAGGAAGCATACCTTTTAAACTCTGTGTCCTAGAATCCATGACATCATTCGTTTGTTAACATAAATCAATGCTTTTAATAAATATTGCAACAAAGCAATGCTTTCATATACTTCAAAATATGCATTAATTTGGAAAAATATAGAGAAAACATGACAAATTGACTGACCTGTTAACATTATACTGTGGTGTGCTCCTGCAGCCACCAACTGTGCCTTCTGACAACCTGGAACTATATAAAAAGGTTAATATTTAAGTGTGCAGTAGATATAAATGAAATGCATCATTACCTCATTACCATAACAACAAATATAATCTACAAATGGTTATTTTCATTGATGTGGAACCACATGTTTGGTCTAGCAGTAGAGCATCTGCCTCTCATGCAGAAGGCCCAGGTTTGATTCCCAGGTCTAGTCATACCAAAGACTCTAAAAATGGAACCTGCTGCCATTGTGTGTGATGCTTTGCATAAGCAATGGAATAGGGAAAACAAGACAGTGAGCTACAACTGGAAAAAAGGCTGTGGCCAGCTACACTTGAAGCAATAGGCTGGAAACTGGGCTGTAAAACTCTAACTGACCATTGCTAGAAAAAACAGCAATTTGGGAAGCTCATTGCAGGGAAATATTGGTATTTGGAGGGAAATTTGACAAATTTTGTATACGTAAACATGTGAAGCCTTTGGGAAATTTCTATATGCTGGTTGGGAAATTTGATTTACTTGCAGGGCAATTAACATTTTTTCCAGCCCTGTAAGTAACTAAGTAACTTCATAGGAGTGAGATATCAAGTTGGATGCAACACAGATTCTGGTGGAAGATAGGTTAACTAGATGAGATTTTACACCACACCAACATGAATGTGTTATATAGTGTCAAATAGATAATGAGATTTAGTTTAAACATGGGTTTCAAATACAGTCTAAGTTTAAGTTCCACTCAAATACAGCTCAAATATGGTGCAACTCCTTTCCTTCAGTCTCCTCGTATGGCAGGTAGGAAAAACTGTGGGAATACTCTAAAACCCATAGTCCACAGTGTGGATTGAGGAGCACTGGGGAAGGATATGAACGAAAATGGTAAGAAGAGGGCTGGAAATAGCGTACAGAACCAACAGCCATGGCAGTCAGGCCCTTTTTGATGGTTATGATGCCCCTGAGTAAATGTCCATTGAAATAATATAGACCGACGACCATTTTGCTCATTTTGGCTGTTCCCTGTTCAAGCAGCATCAATCTGGATTTGTTGTGCTGCTGTTATAACCCTTTTTGAGTTACTCGAGGAATCCCTGGCTTTCTCTGAATATTTACACCAGTAATACATATATAAGCTATCATCATGTCTTATCATTTATGTTAAGGTACCTGTAAACACAAACATCCCTTATACTTTGCTTCATTCTATTTTCAAACTATTAATTGCATTCTGAAATAAAAAGGGCTGCTATTTTACCAGCAAGATAATAGAGTTTTCATATTATTAAGAAACTATGACATAACAGAAAGTGTGGGTATAAAACATACCAAGAAAAAACATTTTTGACCAATGTGCTATGTCAATGCTTTTCAACCCTTTTAGCACTGAATGAATTCACTGCACAATATTTCTGAGATCTGAATTAGTTTCCTCTCCTTGCTCAGATCCAATACAAGTTTATTGCTTAAGGGCATATAATGGTGAATGCATTATACAAGAAGAACTCATTATGTAATCACAACAAACTCTTTGTGCATTCTGTGTAATATGAGCTACTCTGCATAATTTCAAATTTAATTTCAATCAACCAGAAGGCAACAGTGTGTAGCACTTTGGACAAACATTCTAAGTGCACCATACACACTTATTCATACATATACATTAGCTACCGAGAGCAGCCTCATGACGTCAGGACCACTGACCAACCACCATCAGCTACGTCGAGTCTAATGGAGAGTCCAACACACCATACAGCATGCTCTCCCCAGAACCACTCTAGCTCTCGCATACTCAACATCTACTTCTGGTACTACTACTCTAGCCAACCACAACATAAGGACGCTGAAGTAAGCCAATGGCTTCGCTATAACCAGCTACCTTCCTGGATATTTTACTTAGCCAAACAGGCCCATTCTACTAGAAGTTTGCTACTTAAATTCTCGGAGCTAATTTCACTGACTACTCGTGTCCATTTTGCAGCACATTTAAAACACCCTATTCTTTCCACCAATACGGACAGTCTCATGAGTCGGGCAGCAGCTGGCAGCTCGACATTCATTACTTTAATTGGGTCTGAAGTGTTGAGTGGAGCCATAGTGCCGCTTTTTTATCAGCCAAGATTTGTTTGCGAGGACACAAGGTTCTGTTGTGACGCCATTTTGTTTCAACAGTATTGACGGAGCTGCACAGAACACAACCTGAGGTGATACTACCCAACTTTATTTGTCATCTCTCATGCCTCCACAAAAAGTGTTCTTCACTACTGCAGCTGTTTTGTCCGTGTGATGTAAACTTGCCACCTGGACAAAAACCTGAGCAGCCCAGAAAAAAGCAATCAATCTGAAACCTTTAACAGACCAAACAGTGATAATATCAGTGTTAACACTAAGTAATGATCATAAGAAATGTTCTACGTTATTAAAGCTGTAATTACAGTAATGATTTATTCCAGCTGAAATTTTTCGAAAAGAGACACCCTATGTCTTTGGGCCACTTGCCAAGACAACCATCACTATTAACTTTTAATATTTGGAGCATTCAGAATAAAACTGAATTAGTGAAGGATTCTGAGGTACAGGAAAAGCAACAGTACCTTGTTTTGGATGATGTGAATACATTGTTCCTTTCTTTGCCTCCATCCAGCCTAGCTGACCTTTTTTGCCACAACCCCAGCTCCATACTAACCCATCTATTGTTACTGCCAAGCTATGCCGTAACCCTGCAGAAATATCACACACTGGTTGTCCATGAAATACCTACAAGATAAATAATGAAAGAAGTTGTAATAGCATTTACTTTAAGTGTACTTCAAGTCTAGAATACTAAATTTATATATTTTAGAGGTTACAAAATTAATCTTACCCATTAAACTCCAATCATCATTGCTCATTTCGTTGTTCAAAGATCAAATGTTAAAATTATTAAATCTAAACAAAATGGTCCATTGTTCAATAATTTGTGACTTTCTTGTTGTACAAGCTGTTAAGTTTTCTTTACACACCAATAACAAAGATTAAACTCAGAAAATCCTCATGAATACAAATAAATGTTTTATGAGTGAGTACTTAATTCCTCCATTTGGTTTTCAAAAATACATGACCAGACACTGTTTCAAATTATCCACAAAAAACCATTACAAGTAAGGACACCACAAAATTCAAAATTTTAACATTTCTGGAACTGTTGGATATGAAACCTCACTTATTATGCTAGTTATAAGCATTGTCATGTGGTAGTACCCTTTAGCACTTTCATTAAGTTTTCCATATCAACTCAATGAGCCCTTTTAGTTAAAGCTTTTATAGCACATAGTAGTTTGCCGTCCAGACAAAGATATTATAAACGTAGATACCAAACTCCTATCCCTACACTGTTAGATGCGCTGACTCCTCACGGAGGCTCGATCGGAGGGGCGGAAGTATTCATTTGGCATGCGCACAGTTGTATTCGATGATCTGCGTGCATAGCTATGGATACATGACAGAAAATTCCATTGTGACGAGATGTCAGCATGCGTGCATTTTCAAAACGAGTTACATACGCGCAAACTACTTTTCTCTGTGTATAGTTCGGAGTAAAAGAGACGCGCACTTCTGCGTGCTGGAAAATGAACGCAGTGGTTGGTTTTTTGTTGTAAGCGCATAAGAATGTAAACGCGTGTATAGATGTGAGCTTATTAAGATACCATGGAAACTGACCAATCAGTAAGCAAATGAACTTCAAACCAGTCGTTGTGCGTTAATGTTCAAATGTTCTTAGGTAGAAAGCCGACGAAGAAGCCTGAAACTGTTTCATGTAAGTGTAATTTATTGAGGAAATGTGTTTGCAGGAGTTGCAATATTTTAAAAATACACGTATTTATACTACCGGAAGATATCAATTAAATGTTCGCTTTCAAAACGACTGATCAGTGATCAGCACTTCCGCCCCTCCGATTCGGCCTCCATGAGGAGTCACCGTGCCATTTTAAGTTTGGTATCTATGTTTATAATATCTTTGCGTCCAGAATGGCATAGCTCCCTCTCTGTTATGACTTCATTCCACAACCCTGTATATTTCTTGTGATGAACAAAAAGATCTTATGCATTTGAAATCACAGAGCAAACAGTGTGTCCTTCTTTGAGGAACAGGTGTATCATCCTCAAGTTACCACCAAATGCAGCTTAACGGATTTTTCAACTAATCCAATTCCAATTCACATACAATTCAAATTTTTCTGCCCATGCTCTTTGCCTTTCCTCCAGACATGATGTCAGTGTGATGTCAATGCGTAAGGTCTATTCTCCTCAACCAAAACTCCGCATGTATATAGACCTTACATGCATTAACGACACACTGACATCATCCTTGTGAGCAAAACAATGGAACACATGGCCGCAGTCATAAGAACTTGCCCTGCACATGTAGCAGTCTATGCCAGTATTCAACTGGTTGCCACATCCACAGTCTCTGTTTGTCAATGTCAATGTTGGTTTGTTCTGCCTCAAAATGAGGGCACACTTTTTGTTCTATGGCATCATATGCCTAAGGTCTATACATTGCATTTCTACAAACAGGCAAATGTACATTGTCCAAGCAGATGAACTGAAATAGATGGCACTTAACAACACACTGACAAAAATGTTTCATTTAATGTTTCATTTAATGTTAGCTCCATAAAAGAAAAAAGGTCATTTACAGTTTCATGGTTCAAGTGTGCTTTCAAATGTGGTTCAAATCCACTTTCAAGTCCTCACAAGGCTATTGGTCACCTCTTGTTACAGGCAGGGAATACTTTGGGCATTGTCTACAAATCCCAGTCCAGAGGGGAAGGTAGATAACATAAAGGGTGTAATGTGGTTAGTTTAGTTTATATGTTGACATCTGCTACACATTTATTGGTATTCATGAAACAGTTCTGCAAACTTTTAATGGTGTGATGGGACATACACATACATAGTACAGAACATGTATGTAATTAGTTAGATGAGGTTTAACTTTAATGTCAAGTTTCTAACCAATTGGTTGTAAGTCAGGCTGGCCACAGTCTGTTTTCCAGTTGTGGCTCCCTGGCTTGTTTTCCCTGCTCCATTGCTAATGCTGAGCACCAAACACAATGTGAGAAGGTTCTATTTTTATCATCTTTGGTATGATGCAGCCACAAGTTTGACTCCACATTTGATTTAGAACTCCAGATTAGGTTTACTATATACTACAATTCCATGAATTTACTTGTGCTAAAATTGTACCAAAATACTAAACATTTTTCAAACAGTTAAATAATGCATTAGGATGTAAAAGTTACCTTCAATTTAGTTGGTAATGAGGATGAAATGCCCTCTTGACCAGCTTGGCCGTGGCTGTTTGACCCCCAAGCAATCAAATCTCCCAAATCTGCAAAAAAAAACACACTATTAAAGAGGCTCATTGAGTTGATATAGATACCTTAATGGGAGTTTTAAAGGGTCACTACCACATGACAATGCCTACAGTTAGCATAGAAAGTCAATTTTCATATCCAATAGTTACGCAAAAAGGTTAAAATGTTTAGTTTTGTTGTGTCTGGACTTGTAACGGTTTTGTGCGTAATTTGAAAAAGTGTCTGGTCACGAATTTTTGAAAACCGAGTTGAACCGTTAATTACTCAGTCATAAAACAGTTATTTAAATGTAGGATATGGGGATTGTCTAAGTTTGACCATTTGTCATTGTTATGTGAAGAAAACTTATCAGGTTTGGAAATATTTGTTGGATTTCACAAACCAACTCAATGAGCTGCTGTAATATTTATATGCAGGAAGGCACTAAGAAATATGATATGCCAATAATGCTAAAGCCACTTCTTAGCACTAGAGACCCAAGATACAGGTCTGAATTAGACACTAAAAATGAAGCAATACTGTATTTATACCAGCTAAAAGGCTACAAACATTCCATTTCATAGAATCATTAATGTTTGGAGCACAGTATTTGATATTGCACAGTCCTTGCACAATGGATGAAGAAATTTCAGACAAAAATTTGGAGATTATGGAAACAACGGACAAAGACTAGTCAAATTGGTATGTCAAATGTGAAAATTACATATTAGATGTACATACATATCTGCTCCTTCTGAACAGTAATGTAAAAGCTGCATTTTTGCTACAAAAGTCAAGGGAAAGCTTATTTGGGATTTATTCATCATAATATATTTAGAGTGTCATGCTCTTCATATGGGTACAACTCTGACCTAATTAAGGAGTGAAATAAGATTATTCAGTGCTTGCAAAATATTTTTAAAAGAAGTAGCCTGCTGGGCTTTTTGGTATTAGACCGTGGTAGCTCAAAAGGCTTTTGTTTGAGCACAACATATTGTAATTGAATTGAAAATTAAAAAGTACATGCAACTCCCTCGTGTATGCCAGAAGCTAATGAGCTTTTCAGGATTCATGAATTTTCCAAGCCCAAAAACTGAAGTGGGGAGCCCTAGGAACCTGGCAAATAAAATTTTTTGAGCCCTGCAGATATTGAGGGCCTTTGGTATTAGGACATCCGAACTGTGACAGGTTCATCAGGAATTCATTAAACACATACATGAGAGAGTGTTTCCAAAAACTCCAAACCCCTGATCAATTTCCAATTTCTTCAAACACCATTATTTTGCTGTCATGTCCTCAAAACTTTTAAACTGCTCACCAGTTATCGCTAAAGTGTGCTCCCAGCCACAGGCGACTTTTCTGATAGCTGACGGGAAGTGCAGTCTTTGTAAAAGTAGGTTCTCATTTGAGTCCCAACCAAGCTGGTTTTTGTTATTGTTACCACAAAGGAACAATTCTCCCTTTTCTGCATCAACAAAAAAGTTAAAATGTAATTTGAATACATTTCATAGCTCATATTTTCTAAGTGCAAACAGTGTGCATGGAGTCAGACTGCAAATGATACAATACCTCAAAATTAAAATAAACTGTCCCTGTTTAGTTGTGACTTGTAGTAAGTCACACATTGCTCTCAAAGGTATTTAATCATTACATCGCAAACACACTAAAAAAACACTTGCTGTCTTTTTTCTCATTTTCCAACATTTGGACATCATATATTTTTGCATTAACACATCTTGCCTCAACTCAACATCTCTGTAAAACATTTGACAAATAAATTCAAATTGAAATGAGTTGGGATTGTATTTCTCACTTACTTTTAAAGGTTAAGTTATTCACAATCTCAACTGCTGTTACAAACATTTATCTGGTATACTTATGTTCCATGTACAAAATTTAAGTTAGATGGATTTTTATGGCTCAGTTTCTAACTGATTGGTAAGTCAAGCTGGTCACTGCCTTTATTCCATTTGTTGCTCACTGGCTTATTTCCCCTGCTCCATTGCTTATGCTGAGGACCAAGCACCAAGCAAAATTTACTGAAAAGCTGCAGCCAAGCTAAAACAGCTGCAGTCATGCTTTGATTCTACACAAATCTCAACACAAACCAGCATAAATAAATAATAATCCAACAAACTTTTGTATTCTGCAATGCTTGAAGCATGGCAAGGCAAATGTGGCCAACAGTACATGAAATGGAGCTCTGCAGCCCATAATTTTGACAACTACAGTGTGTGCTTCTGTAACAATATTAAAGTTACTGCTCACAACAACAGTACACTTTTGATATACTTGCTGGTTACAAAAGTAGTTTGTATACTAATATATAGTATTATACTTACTAGTTATAACAATAGTATATAGTACTGTACAATACATCAAACTACCACTTACAGCAATCTTCAGCATTCACTTCTGATATACTTACAGGCAAGGACATACACCCTTAAAAAAATTGGGCAAATTTTGCCCAACTTTTTGACCAACACTGGGCATCTATTCAACAACCTAAACAGTTGGGCAAAACTTTAACCAACCAAATTGGGTAAAGTTTGAACCCAACTGTTGGGCAAGAGATTACCCAACTGTTTGGTAAATTAGCATTTTAAAACATACCCACTTGTTGGGCACTTCTTTTATTAAACTGTTGGGCAAATGCATTAACCAAATGTTGGTTATATGTTAATCATCTTTTCCTTAAAAATTGGTGCTTTCTTTAAATGTTAGGTTGTAGGTTATGGCAGGGAGCTGCCACTGCAGCTCCCTGGTTATGGCAACCCATCGGTCCCGGTTAAAAAACCCTGGCTTAATAACCTATTTGGTTTGTCACTGAGTTTCGTATAGGTACGTCCAAAACTATCATTTTTAAAAGGCACTGTAAAATGATGTGTGTTAATGATGTGATGAAGTATTGTAGTTTCATCAATGCATAAATGTGAACACAAGGGCTGCATGAGAATTAGCTGGTCCGTAGCTCTCATACACTGCTATCATGGTTATGAGACAGGTTTCTTGTTATGCCGAAGGGTTTCAAATAATAATATATAAACGCTCATTCGGACGTGAAAGAGAATATCCCAGATCCTGACCTCTCATTGGATAGCAGTTTTGCGCCAAATACGAATCATGGAATCTCATACAAATGTGTTCTAGTTCGTAGTACTGTTTAAAGAATTTTATGGAAATAGAGATCGATTTCATGGTCTAAAGTAATGTACGAGTTTAGCTGTTTGGCCAATATAAAAGATGCCATAGAGAATTGTCAGATTATGGTACCATGGTCTGATTATGAGAAGAGTTGTGAAACAAATCGGGTCAAGTGCACTGTTGTTTGGTGACAACACTGCAACCAATAATATACCCAACAAATTGGCAAGAAGTTACCCAACAAGTGGGTAAAGGGAAAATATGCTCAACTGTAGAATAAAATCTTATCGTCATTTTGACCAGTCAGTTGGGTATAACAGTATACGCGTGCATGGAAGGGGAAATTTAACCATTATTTGAGCAAAGATTGACCAACACTTAAGCAATTACTTTTACTCAACAAAAACTTTGTTTTAGCGTTTAAACATTGCACCAATTGGCCCCAAAGTTGGGCAAAGTTTAACCAACACATTTCATAAACTTCTTTAACCAACGGATATTTTACCCAACGTTTTAAGAGTGTAGCCACAGGGATGGTTTTGGGGGTTAGAACCCCCCCCCCCCCTTACCAAACCTTGCAATGCAAAAAACACCTAAAATAGCTGTTTAATCCTCTCTGTTCTTAAGACTTTTCTCTCATGTTGTGCCCCAAACCCCCCCCCCCCCCATGACACCAAAACCCTCCTCATCACACAGTCCTGGCTATGCGCCTGCTTACAGGTCACAACAACAGTACAGTACGTATATCCCTTGTGAATTATACACAACATTATTACTTACTGGTTACAACAGCAGTAAGTATACTTCTGATATACAGGATCATACTTATTAGCTATGACATCAGTATACATGTACATTACATTGAGTTACTGTACCACTTACAGCAACAGCATACACTTCTGATATTATGTTTTTAGGTCACAACCACAGTATGTATACATATAGACCCTACTACTTATTTATTTGACCGCGTGTTTGGTGTTACGGTAGAGCATCCGCCTCTCATGCAGAAGGCCAGGGTTCACTTCCCAGGTTGAGTCATACCAAAGACTCTAAAAATGGAACCTACTGCCATTGTGCGTGATGCTCCGGGTAAGCAATGGAGTAGGGAAGACAAGCCAATGAGCCACAACTGGAAAAAAGGCCGTGGCCAGCTCGACTTGAACCAATAGGTTGGAAACTGGGCCGTAAAACTCTAACTCTAATCCTACTACTTATTTGGGCCGTAAAACTCTAACTCTAACCCTACTATTTATTTGGTGCAACAACATCTCTTGTGTAAAGATACTTAGTCCTAACAATGTACTAACTGGTTATAATACTAGAACAACAGTATGTATACAGTAGTACTTCTCATATAGTTACTTACAACAACAGAAGATAAACATTACAATTATATAAAATACTTACTGGTAACAACAGCAGTATGTCCCCCACCACCAGTTACTTGTTTAATTTCTCCCTCAACACTACTGGACCTTACAGGTAAAACACTGTCTTCTGTATTACCAATAGATAGCTGACCATAGCTATTGGCTCCCTGTAAAACAAAAAATATAACAATTTTTATACAGAGAACATAAATGCACTGCTTTGAAACTTCACAAATACTGTGATACTGGAAAATGAAAGCACCAATTCACATGAAAATTTTTGTGTGAATAAGGGGAATGGAAGCACTATTGACACGAAAAATTTTATATATGACTAGCTACAACAATACATCATGTATGAAAAGGTGCCTTTTCAAACAGAAATGTTTGTATGATTAAACGATATAGTTAACACACTATTCATACCAAGATTTTCGGGTACTGCATTGCTCAGTGCTTTTATGAACATGCTTTGAGCAGTCAAAGTACAGTATAATTGAAAACTCTCTCCGTACAGTATAGGATGTGTAATATGAGCTATGGTACTTTGCATTGTTTGAGCTAGCTGTCAATCAAGAAGTTGAGCCAATTGAGAATTTCTGTTAACCCCTACAAAAATTGTAGTTTGGGGTGAGAGGATTGGCCCTTTAACACAACTACATTCAAGCATAGTAAAATATGCAAATGTTCCAACATGATTGGAGAGATAAAAACCAGAAAGAGCATGATGTTTGCCATCAAACTAATATCAAACAGCAAACGGCATGTGAAATGGAATGCCAACATTCCTACTGTATTAATGCCTTTAAAGGTTGATTTCTATCTCAATTTTTGAAGTGAAAGTAGTAGGACTACAAAAACAATATCCTGTTCACAAAACAAACTGAACTATACCCATTACTTTCAAACCTCAACTGGTTATGGTAATATGACAGACACAAGACAAGGGACAGGTACAATAATGACAAACATGCAACTTCCCTTGTGCTACTTATCAGTAATTGGTAATCAGCATGGGCTGATTGTTAAATTGAATTATCTGTAATCAGTTATCATTGATTATAGCATAATCAATTGAACACTATGAAAGATTACGAAATTAGTAGGGTACTATAATGTTACAGCACGTAAGTTTAATTTGAGAACGAGACATTATTATCCACGAGTATATTTTGCCAGTGGAGTGGATGCATGGATGCTTGGGTGTGGAGTCAAAGTCCAGCCAAGATGAACACTGTAACATCACATCCTGACATCTGGATGCTAAGTGGTGTGCAAGAGTGGCCCTGTAATCATCAATTGTACCCAAGTGATCATGATGAGTGTTAATATCAAATTGAATTTTTTTGTTTTGAAAAGGCAATGTTTGTTTTATCTCATCTGAAACAGTAATGAGAACCTCCTAACAAAAAACCTCACATCAAATGCAAAAATTCTTCTCATCCGATTTGGTGTTAACCACAGACTGGATCACTCGTCTCCAATTCATGACATCACATTACGTAATAGGAATTGCCCTGCACGAATCCAGTTCTACCACTGGGATAGAAATTGCTTTCAAATCTGTCAATGATGTAAGGATAAATAATGTGAAGTCATGAATTAGAAACGAGTGATCCAGTCTGTGGTTAACACTGAATATGATGAGAAGATTTTTTGCATTTAATGTGAGGTTTTTTGTTTGTTTTGTTTCATCAGAGAAAGAAGAAGGGATGTTCTCAAGAGATCTGAAGGAGTAAAATGTAGTATAAAGTGAGAAATCATGGAGAGTTTTGCGGGAGGCACTATGTTGGTGTATGGCGATCTGACCTACCTTCCCCTTTCTATATATATATATATATATATATATATATATATATATATATATATATATATATATATATATATATATATATATATATATATATATATATATATATATATATATATATATATATATATATATATATATATATATATATATATATATATATATATATATATATATATATATATATATATATATATATATATATATATATATATATATATATATATATATATATATATATATATATATATATATATATATATATATAACGCTAATTCCCACCTTAGGGGGAAATTGTTATATCTGCGCGTACATAGGGCGAAAAAATAACAATGAAATACATAAGAAAAAGTCTTCGCCCTAACGTCTAAAAATATAAACAACGTTATTTCAATGGCCAGCCATCCGTTCGTGTTAAAAGCTAGGTGTCCGTAAATTTGACAACTTTGAAGTAATTGCATCTACTATGTAAATCTAGGAGGGCGTTTTTATCCGTTTACGTATTCCTATAGAAAAAGTGTGTAGAAACGTTAAGGTGAAACTTATATTTCGCCCCAAAATTTTTTTCCCCCTAAGGTCGACTTTTCAACAACAACTTTCCCCCTAAGTGCCGAATTAGTGAAATATATATATATATATATATATATATATATATATATATATATATATATATATATATATATATATATATATATATTATATATATATATATATATATATATATATATATATATATATATATATATATATATATATATATATATATATATATATATATATATATATATATATATATATATATATATATATATATATAATGTATTAATATACTGTATATCACTAATTGGCTGTCCCCACTCAGAACATTTTTGTTCCCCATTCCAGTTATACCAGGACAAATTCACAGTCTTTTCAAAATATTACCTGTAGTATGGGTGCATTTGGCAATTCCTACTTTCCAAGAACCATATCCACTTGGATCAAGCTCTCCCTGGACATAGCCCAACTGGAAAATGAGACCACCTTCAAGAGGGCAATAAGCAACTGGTTTCAACACCAACCAGATTGGAAAGTTTGCAATATGCACGGGGGATTTTAATAAAGAGCAAGAGAACTTCCGATGATGTATGCGATATATGCCAGTATGCACTGTACATGTGTACCATCTAGCAGTCAGCCTAAGTACAAACATCCATAACAGTTAAAACAGCAAGTGATAAAATAATGCCTTTTGTACACAGTATGTACGACGCACTTACGTACATGGATAGCTTGGCACCAAGACAGGGCAACTGCTTGATACTCAATCAGCCTTTGGTTACAGAAGGCATCATACAGTACGTGCGGCCGGAGCAAACCGAGTCAGCTCTGCGGGGAAGGCACCTACTGATGTATTTATGTACATAGATTGACTATGTTCATGCCTTCTACGCGGTAACAATAAAAAACTTGAATTTTAGGATGGTCTACACACAAAATGGTGACACTTTTTTGGCAAATCAGTCAGCACAATGTCCATAGGTCACCGCCAAAAAAGTTCAGTACAGTACTAAATATTTTGCGGAACCTAGAAAAATATTGTAGTGAGAGACTTTCCAAAATAATATTATGCATATACTCACAAAGCGCAATGACTAAAACCTCTCCTAATCACAATATTAAATAATTATTTTGGGGGTAAATTTTGGTGCGGTATAGGCTCAGTTTTCAAACGTCAACTCAGTGTCACCGTCGGTTGTACCATGCTGCAGGTGATTTCCAATATCTTGGTATACGTTCCTCAAGGCATTCTAGCCATGAAAACATATAGGCCTAGCCAGGAACGTCAAAAACGGTCAAGACGGTTAAGAACGTGCAGGAACTCTGAAACAAGCCCCGCCTACAACCCGCGAAGTGGCTATTTATTTTCGCTGTTGAGTGGGGTGTTGAACGACGCTATTACACTATTTAGGCAGTGACAGAATTAATTTCATTAAATGCTATCATTAATCATGTTATCATTGCTGATTAGGAAGTAAAATACAAAGGACCATTGTGCCAATTTTTTACTTTTGTTCACAAAATGTTGCTATTCAATACACATGTTAGAATGGATCCCTGAGTTTTCCACTAGTTCTGCGTAACGCCATGCGCTGTCGTACAACTGAGTTCCACGAGCTGCTGTACAAATTGTACGGCAGCGCGTGGAACTTAAGACAGGGCGTACCAGCGGGTGTTAGTGGGTGCCAGCGCGCGGAATAGTAGGACCCGTCGTCTTCGTGATATCCACTTTGGGGTCAAAGGTCATACCAGGGGTTTTCACTTTTTCAAAAAGTTTTCACACTTAGAGAAATTTTGACAACATTTCAACAATTTCAAAAACACTTAAAGACTTCAAATACAAACAAACAACAATTTTTCATATGAAATTTGCATTCATTAGGTGGAATGATCGTTCAGGGAATAATTTATCCGGTATCGCATCGCAAAATGTGATGCAAAGTAACAGATTTGCGACACAAATAAAAATATGAGTAGCAAAATTTGCGATACAATTTCCGAGCAAAAGCTCCGGTACTCTGTGAATGGAAATGACAAAGGGAATACAGCATGAAGGCCTACAACTGTTCAATATATAATTAGTACTCGCACACTTGTCAAGCAACGAAACACTGCAAAAAAGCAGCAAGATTTTTAGAACCCAGACACTTGAGTGTGCTCAAAACAGCAAGGTAATTCACGCAACTTTTACGTGCACCTATTGGCCGCTAGTTACATTGTCAATGGTGCAACTTTAACGTTTGCAGCTGTGTATGAAGTATGAGGCACTCTGTAAGTGCTAGTGTTACGATAGCTCGGGGACTCTCCATAGGGATCAAACTTCTTCCACATAAAACACGAGACAGCCTAGGCTCTACACATCTCCATATGCAAACACGTTAGGATAGTGCAAGGTCTAGCACAAACAACTCAGAAGAAAAAAGCATCGTAGGGCAAAATTACAGGGGTTAATCTTTTGAAAATAGTATGAAGGGCTTAGTAAGAGTATTTTACACGTGCCTCATAATTATTTATGAAATTTGTGAAAATTTGATTATATTGGACATCTTTCAAATTGAAATCGTTCTGACTACCCTGAATCAGGCTGTAGCAGTAGGCCTTGTATGTAATACGTATGAGAAGTTTGAGAACACTTTTAGAAACGGATAGCAAGATCTAAATTTAGGAAAATTCCTAGGATTTAAGAAGCATGCAAACTGCTTATTATCATGGTGGAGGAAAAACAATAAGGTTACTGACTGTCTTCTAGCCCTGTTCCAGTTTGTTAGCACACAGTGCATCAAGCTTGTTGAGTGAATGTTTTTGACTCGCTTTCTGGAGGACCTTACACTGAAGGCCTATGGCAAAGCAAGGAGCTGATTCAGTCCGATATGGAATTGAACTCAGCATTTTGTGCCTTGTTTCTGCAGATCCATAAAGAATTATTGCAGACAGGACTTTTCGTGGAAGAGTGCTGTCACATTAAGTCAATGTTTAGGTTTAGTTTCAGCATATAACTGAACATGGTATCATAGCGGGGAATAGCATCTGGGCATGAATCAGAGTACTGCATAACAGAAGAAAAGTATGACAGTGAAAATTGCTATGCAAATTTTGAAAACTGCTACACAAAATGGAACTTGTATCGCAAAAATGCTATGCAAAATTTCTGTACTAAATTATTCCCTGTCGTTGAAGTTATCGATTTGGTGAAATGGTTACAACGTTCTAGGAATGATTTTTTACTATTTGCAAGTTCATGTAGAAACACTTATTGTTTGAGGGGTCATTCTAACGAAGGAGTTTCCAACCAGAATCGAAGTGCCATTTTGCTGCATTTTGAGTTTGACCTCAGACTGTCCATGAAAGCCGATTTATTGGTAACTTTTCGATTGAAAGTCACTTGCACATCATTTTGTGGTAATATAAGTTTGATGTGTGTAATATTTACCAGTTTAGAACGAATTTTGTCCTGAAAGCCTAATGACGGGTTTTTTGCGTTAGCGGGGCAAGGGCTGTGATGTGGAGTGTAATGAGCTTTGGCCATGTAACGTAACACACCGCCCTGTTCAAGGGCTAGGCTAGGCCTAGCCTAGATAGTAGCCTAATCGTAATGAGCTGGGCCGTTATTAGTCACTGAAAGTGACTGTATAATCCGCTCCTTGTAGTCACTCCTTACTACAGTCACTGGCCTACATGTACAAAGGTAACGACAATTTAAGCCAAAACAACAAACTGAGCTCTAATTACAATGGTATGGTTCATAGAACAGATTTGAGTTAACATAATGATTTTGAGCATTCTTAAATACCACTTATACCTTCTGGAATGTTAAATACCAGTGAATTCATAGCAAAAGGCAGGAAAAATGTGGTGCCATCCTTCGCAGTAACATCGACATCTTGATCGTCTGCTAGTGTGTTGCATGGTGGGAAGGACTTCCGCTGGACAAGCTATGGAAGCCCAATTAGTAAGCGCGGCTAGTCAATACTTGTACTTCATATAGTAAGCTCTCTGTACATTACGAAATTGTACAGTCACTGCGTAGGCTTCCCCGTTTTATATGAGATCACATGACAAACACTGACTTCTTCAACTGAAAAATTACTCTGCACAGGCTTAATGTTACTCGCAGAATTATCCAGCCAAAATTTCCCTTTTAAAGGTCTTATATCTTTAACAGACTTGTGTGGAAGGTGAATGTGATGACAAAGATCACCCGTGGAAAGTTTGGTGAGAAAAGGTATCTTTTGGGGGACATGAGGGATGCCTACTCAGGTGTGAGTAGGCAAATGAGCTGTGTTTTTGTACATACCAGGCAAGGGCCCAGAAATGAAGTGTATAGCATAGGAACGTAATGCTGGGTCCTGTTCAAGGGCTAGGCCGCTATTAGAGTATTGATTGATTTATTTGGCACTGCGACATAAAACAACAAAACATAAGGAAACGAAAGAAAAGAGCTCGAAAATTTGGTCGAAGCCAGATAAGATTCCTACCTTTCCGTGTATTAACTATTAAATAGGCCTAGCCTAGGCCTAGGCTATGTTTGTGACACCGACAGTGTTGGCCAGCCTAGGCTATAGGCTAAAGTACAGAGCGCCTGTAACTGTAACTTTGTAACGATAGGCCTAACGTTGGGCCTAGCCTAGGCCTAACGTTAAGCCTATGACCAGGCTATGTGTTTGAACTGAGTGAAACGTTTAGTGGTGCTACTGCTAGCCTAGCTTCGGGCATTTTAATAATACACCATTTACATTTGGAGTAAATGAATATTTAAGTAACTAAGAATACACTCCTGCGACCAAAGGTCCTAAGATTCAACCTAAATTTACGAAAATTACGAAAGGAATACAAACCCAGCATAAAAAATCTTCAACTATGGGCGCTGCCATTTTCCTTCCCGTCGTTCATAAAATTTATTATGAATATGTATGTTAATGAATTTTATAAATATTTTTTCGCTTGTGTTTCTTAATATTATTCAATGTAATAAATATTTTTCAAAATTATTAAAAATTTAGTATTTTTTCTAATATTTTAATCATGAAAATTATTGATTTAAATCACACTTAATAAGCAAATAGTTGACACTTGACATGTTACATATTCAGTTTTTTAGCTCCTTATCACGCGTCAGCCATTGGTCATTGTACTTGCATTGAGAATCATCAGGGCTCTGGCCATTCGCTCCCGGATCTTTCACTCAGAAATTTTGAGCCAATCAAATCGCAAATTTTGTGGAGTAAGTATAATTTTCATAGTTGACTCAACAAAAACATTATTTGTGAGTTGTAGACCTCAAATTTGTCATAACAATGTAGAAGAAAAGGTAAGCAAAAAACAGCGAATTACTTCCAGACTCCCACAGGCGGTAAAACTGTAATATTGTTGCAAGCGTGAAGGTTGTACGTCGCTTCAACTAGCCTAGTCTCATACGTGTTGTTGTCAGTACATGTGCATTATGTGCTGTACACAAGGCTAGCGCTACAGCCACAATGGCTGTGAATGGCAGGCCCTATGCATTATGGCATTCAACTTCAACATAACCCAATTGCAGCACCCGGCCTAAGCTGTCATGAACCTTAACAAAATTAAAAAAAGGAGAAGAAAATGAAAAACAAAAACCTGGTTATAGGCATAACTGTTAGGCTACCTGCAAATCTTTAGTAAACTTGATCAAATGCAGAGGGTCTCTTAGTCTTATTACCCTTTTGGGAATTCTCGGAGGCCAGGTGTTCTCGGGCAGTGTCACTAATTAAGCCTACAATCCTCAACAAAAGTACATGGGACAAACTGTGCTCCCTGTATCAATGTTGAAGTTTCAGGACAGTTTCAGCACAAGTTTTTGCACAGAGGACACAGTCCTGCACAGGGTTAGTGTATACTTTTCCTCAAGTTCAACTAGGGTTTCACGGTACCACTGATAATTGGTACCGTCGGTACCGCCACAAATGGTACCGGTAGTACCGTAGTACCGGTACCAGAAGAGTAAAAAAGTAGGATTTTTATCACATGCAAAATATCCGTAAAAATACCATGTACTGACATAAGTGCAGTTTTCCGATAATCTCTGCCTCTCGTTTTGAACAGTATTTTTATAACATTTTGTCACCCCACACTCATCAAATCAGTACACAAAGAAAAAGAAATAACCTCTCTGCAAATTTAGCGTCCGATAATTACGGGACAGACAATAAATCAGCACTGCACGTCCGCACCGCAGCTAGACCCCACAAGATGACAAGAGCACTCGGAGTTGTAATGAAGATTGCAAAAATAATTTCTGCAAATAATGACAATCCCCCTCCTAAAGTATAACCAAAAGTTATTAAGTAGAACTTTACAAAAATATTTCCATAAAATACTGATTCATCAAGCTTTCTTCCTGCTGAGTTGTCACTATCAAAACAAAATCAAAGTGCTTCATGATTGAATTTACGAATGCATCGCGCAGCAATCCATTGTACAATAACACTATACTGTTCTTCAGTATGTAGTTATCAATACAACAAAGCAAGTGAGTTGATCTGGTGAACTGAACACGCGAGCCAATGTTTTAAAGCGGGATTTACTGTGTGTTCAGTCCCATTGCTTCACAGTGTAAATTTCTGAAAAAACGTTCGTTGCGTTGGTATGAAAGTTTTTCTTCCACAGACAGTGAGCGTTATGGATCAGTCCCATTACATCACTGTGTTAGAATCAGAAATCGTCGATGCAACTTTCATGTCAGAGCTTGCAATGCTATAAATCTTTGTCTGCTTACAACGAATTTCTCACTCGTATAATGTTGTGTGCTATCGTAATCAAAGTGAATTCTATCAATCAACGCATGGTATCTATTCTAAATAAACCATGTGAAAGCATTTGCTGATGAGCAGCGATCGTTCGGGGGTTGCACAGAATGTCGAAAGAAAGCAAGGGCCCTGCTAGTGTGGAAGGTACTAGTTCTGCGAAAGTAATGTTAAATGGCACTTTCCAAAATTCTTAGGGGGATTTGTGACTGAAATAGTGCAAAACGATTATCGAGTGAATGTTCCCTGTTTGTATTGCAATGCTTAGAGACCCGGCCCATTTATCAAATGGATTTTTGTTTCATTCAGGTATCATTCTAATTCAAATGCTTTATTTTTGAGAAAAGATTTTCACCTCAAAGTTGACTAATCGTGTCTGTCTAAATACACAATGTGAAGGGGAGGCCTGCACTGGCAGGGATCGTTCTGAGATTTCGCAGAATGTCGAAAGAAAGCAAGTTCCTTTTTAGTGTGGAGGGCACTAGTTCTGCGAAAGTAACGTTAAACGGCAATTTCCGAAATTATTAGGGGGTTTGTGACTGAAATGGTGCAAAATGATTATCAAGTGACTATTCTCTGTTTATATTGTAATGTTTAGAGACACAGGGCATTTATTAAATGGATTTTTGTTACATTTTAGTATCATTCTAATTTAAATGATCTTGAGAAAAGATTTTCACCTTACAGTTGAGTACCAGTCTCCACGATACTTCGGTACCTTTAGGTTGGTGGTACCGTACCGTACCGGTACTTATGGAAATACCGGTAGAAGTTCAACCCTATTTTCCCCTGTAGGTACTTGAGTTAAATACTACAGTGTTTACTAGGTGCTGAAAGTTTAGTCCATAGTGCTAAGTAAGAGTGAATACAATAATCTCAGAGAAAAAATATGTGACAACAATGCTTCTGTTTGCTTTCCTGGTAATACTGTAGAGTGAATGGTGCTGATTCCACAAATTTTATCATTTTTTTTTTAGTATGTACCGATTATACTATAGTAGGTAATACCCCCTTACCGATTATTTAATGAAACAATCGGCCCGATGCCTATTTCCTATAACAGATTATTAAAAAGAGGGAAATCACGTTTGTCACTTTAGTACGTGCCTGCCCTTGCTTCGTGCATATCGTATTACCATAACCAGTTCAGAATGGAAAAATACTGGGAATAGTTCCATTCGTTTCACGAATGGGATATCATTTTCGTAGGCCAAATAGTTTCACTTCAATATTGGAGATACAAATCAACCCATAATACAGTACATTTGTTTGCAGTCCATGTCACATGTCCTTTGATAATTTAGTTCAAAGGCCAGCATCATGCTCTGTTTAGTTTTCATCCCCCAATCATGTCGGAACATTGCATTCTTTTACTGTACTGGGTTGTAGTTGTGTTAATATATTGTTCAGTAGCTACTCTCCCGCTTTAACGAACACCATGTTAAGCAATCATGATAATCTTATATTTCTGGGCACCCTATAACGTATCTTATGGTTTCTTTCCGATATAAATATCCCCGGATATTTTTAGCAGTTCTCGTCCAAAACTTACGTCTTGTTTAAAAAGAATCTGCAACTGAAATGCACATAAGTCCGATCCCCGAAAAATCCACGCACGCAGAGATTTGTGATGCCGTTTCTAGGTGAATTTAGCACGGGGCTTGTCCGGCTTTGCTAGCCGGCTGGCATTACAAGCGCGATCATCGCATATAACACAAACTCAACGGGAGAACTTGTCTTGAGACTGAGTATTTTCACACACTAAATCACATAGGCGAAGGCGCAAGTTGTGATTGGCTGGCTAGAATCAACGCAGTTTAACCAATCACGATGCCGGGGCTAATTTAAATTTTGCAATGGATCTTATGCATATTATGTCACCCAGCAAAACATGATGCCTTGTTTGGCGGTAAAAACGTAAGTCTAGTGCATGCGTGGGCAAAGAAGTTTGCTGCAAGAGACCACGTGCATTACTGTTTTCGTTTGCAATGACGTCTTATGACAACATTGCTTAAGTCCTGTATTGCGGAAGGAATGCTGGAAATGACCTAATTTATGCAAGATAATAGCCACTGAACTACACAAGATTCTAGGTGATAAGTGTTCAAAACGTGCACAGATATATGCAAAGCTTGGGGATTTGAAAAATCGGTGAAACACTGCAGCTAGATGGTCTGTACCATGTGTTTTGTGCAGAACAGTTTGTACAGCAACTTACACGGCTCCTTCTGCGAGACAGCAAGGAATACACCTTGAGTGCTCTTCTAAATTGAATTTGATTTAATACTACCGCGTTGTGGCGAAAAATATCAAACGATCATTCCCATTGCAGTGGTAGGGATCGTTCTTTGATACAAGTACATTTTCGTCTGTCACAGAAAGTGTTTACAACGTGATCAGTCATTTCGTTAAAGTACGTTAGTTTTGTACAGGGATATGAAGCGATAAAACCACACAGTTAACTCAATGTGTTTTCTGAAAAAGCGTTCATTGGAATGGTGCACTGTGAATGAAGCAATAAGCCCCGCCCGTTCGCAGCGCAACAAGAAATATTTTATAAAGGGTTGCCTTCTTTGTAGTATAACATTAATACAGTTCTGTATGAGGTTACGCTGGGGTCATAGCGTTTGGTTCTGCCTGTCAGTGAACTCCATGCTGATATGGGGCATAAGGCCAAGTGTATATGTGTGCACACTGCACAGTGTTTTTATGTGTTTTTCTAGGGATATCGGGGAGCCAAACCGTCTTTAGTAAAAGATTGAATTGAAGCCAGAACTTTCGAAAAGGAAGCCTCGTGCATCAGCCCATAGAATTCTTCATAAAAGGGAATATCCATGCTGGCTGAGGCCAAATTTCTTTGCGTCCAAGCTTACTTCTCGGGACGCGCGGGAAGAAGCCTAATTTATAAACTGCACGTCCAGAGACAGAACCTTGTGTCTACAGTATGACGGGCAGATGCACTAAAACCCAAACCCTGGTCCTGCAGTGTCCTAGCACAAAATACTGTATAGCAAATTTTAATCCTTGTAGGCCTAAATATGTAAATGGTGTAAATAGTGGTCTTGATAAAATGCAGGATAGTATTCAGTTGTCTTCTACGTCAAGCAATTGTTCTATTACTTCAAACCCTTCCAATGGTTCTGGGGTGTTAAAATGTTTCTTGGCAAATGCAAGAAGCATTGTTAACAAAATGTACAAATTTGATTGTTATGTTTACGAATATAATCCAGATATTATTATGATAACTGAGTCTTGGGCCAGTGAGGCTATTGGTGATGCTGAACTTAGTTTTAAGAGTTACAAGATTTTTTGTAAGGACAGAACAGTTTCTAGAGGTGGTAGTTGCATTTTGTATGTAAAAGATGTCTTATCAAGCATTTTGATTGAGGATTTAACATTTTTTCCTAGTACTGAATCTAAATGGTTGGTGTGAAATTTTTATTCCTGGGTCTAGTATTCTTGGTGTCTGCTATCACAGTACTTCTGCTACAGATGTTCATGAGGAGGCTCTCCACAGTGTCATTAGAGAGGCTTGCAGTAAATATGCTAATGTCCTCATTTGTGGTGACTTTAATCATAGGTCTATTAATTTGGAGCTTAAATTACACTCCAGTAGTGAGGGTCAGAAATTTCTGGACCTTACTTAAGACTGTTTCCTTCATCAGCCAACTAGAGGTAACAATATTTTAGATCTAATTTTGTCTTCAGATGTGTCAATGGTGGACAGCTTAATTGTCCAGGAGCAGTTTGCAAATAGTGATCATAACTTTTTAACATTTAATTTTGTAAGTAATGATGACAGGAGGAGCTGGAAGGAATTTTATCATGACTGCAGAAGAGCAAATTATAAGAAGATGAGGAAGGAGCTGAACTTGGTCAATTAGCACAATTGTTTGAGAGATCTGAATGTAGAAAGTATGTGGAATATATTTAAGAGTAAGTTAAATGAGGTTGTTTTAATGTACACTCCAAGGAAAAGGAGAAGGAAGGAGAGTAAACCACTATGGTGGTCATACAATGTAGAAGTAGCGGGAAAGAGAGCTTGCATGGGCCTTTTATAAGCAGACTGTTAGTTACTCTGACCATGTTGGGTACAAGAAAGCTCTTGATTCTGCTACTAGAACTGTGAGGTTAGCTAAATGCAATTTTGAAAGTAAACTGGCCCAAAATATTGTTGAGGATCCAAAGGCCTTTTATAGGTATGCACATAGCAAGATCAAGACTAAAAATACAGTAGGTCCTTTGATTGATGAAATGGTCAACCAATTCAAGATGACAATGTTAATGCTACTGTAGACTGCTAAATGAGTACTTTTCATCATTTTCGCTGTGGAAAATGTGAATAACATGCCAGCTGTTGACAGTCCTAATGATACTATTGAGTCATTTTGTAACTAGATATTTCTGAGGAGGTGGTCTTCCAGAAACTGTGTAAGTTACGTCCTGATAAATCGCCTGGTGCTGATGGTATTAACCCTGTTGTGTTGAGGAATCTTGCAAGAGTTGTTTCCAAGCCCTTAAGTATTATTTTTAGCAGGAGTTTGGAGTGTAATCAGATTCCTGTTGAATAGAAGCTGGCCAATGTGACCCCTTTGTATAAAAAGGGTCCCAAGAACCAGCCTAGTAGTTATAGGCCAGTCAGTTTGACTTCACAGGTCTGCAAAGTGATGGAATCAATTTTGAAGGACAGTATTGTTAGTTACCTGGAAGGTAATCATATTATATCTGATTCTCAGCATGGCTTTTGGTCACAAAGGTCTTGTCTTACCAACCTTCTATGTTTTCTGGAGGATGGTACTCAGAAGCTTGCAATTGTAAAAGTAGTAGCAATATAATTAGATTGTTTAAGTCACTGGTTAGACCACATCTTGAATACAGTAGATGTCAGGCATGGCGCCCTTATCTGCAGAAAGATATGGATAATATCGAGAAAGTGCAACGTTGTGCTACAAAAATGATCCCAGAACTATCTACTCTTACAGTAGTTATGATCAAAGGCTTGAGCGAACTGGTTTAGTTTCACTAGAAATGCGTAGAGTTAGAGAAGATTTGATTGAAGTTTTTAAAATAGTGAAGTGACGAGAAAATGTGGATCAATCAATCTTTTTTAACCTGTCAGAAAGTAGTAGAACCAGAGGACATCAGCTAAAATTTCAGAAACACTATTGTCCACAGGATATTAGGAAGTATCTTGTTAGTCAGAGAATTATTACAGAATGGAATAATTTGCCACAGGAAGCTGTAACTGCTACGTCAGTCAACGGATTCAAAAACGTCATCGATCCTTTTCTACGGAAAAGACGGGGGCTCTACACAAGCCAAAAATGTCTGTCTGCCCCAGTTTTTATGACCCCATCGGCAGTTACTGCCGGTGGGCTCCGCTGAGTTACGGTGAGACATCTTGGGCTGCCGCAACATTTAATGGGGGAGAGGGGGATTGGTGATTGTAGGCCTACCTTAATGGATTTTACACACCAGATTGTTGTTTGATGGGCATGTGAATGAAGTCCACACAGTTTCATTTGTAGCACAAGAAGAAGCTTTCTCATTGTTGAGAAAATGGAACCTAATTGCAGCAATCAATTTCAGTTTGAAACTTCCTTGACACATTTCAAAGTGTGCAAGATCTTGGAAATTTTTTGCCTTGCTGTAAATTTTTGTCCAAAATTTCATGTAATGAGAAATTAAGTTTTATTGGTTGCCACAGGTTTTGTTATAAGGTTTGTAAGCCCAAGGTTGTGCTACTGTAAACATTCATGCAGGTTTACAATGCAGGCTTACAATTTGTCAGCTGTGACAAAGTTGTGATGTTAAGGTTCAGGATAGATGGCGGTATATTTAATCTCCGACGTCTGAAGGCTCGTACCAAAGTGTAATTGCTACTTCTGCCTGAACTTCTGTTTGCAGACGACTGTGCACTGGTAGCCTACTCAGCATATGACCTACAGACCCTGGTGAATAACTTCTCCACATCCGCCCAGCGATATGGGCTTACCATTAGCATTAAGAAAACATAAATAATGTTCCAACGTAAACCTGGGAACCCACCATGTAGCCCAATCTTAATGTTGTTAGAATTTTCAATATTTTGGAGGTTTCCTAGCACAGAATGCCTGCATTGACGATGAGGTCTCATCAAGAATTGCAAAAGCAAGTGCTGCATTTGGTAGGCTGCACCATCGACTGTGGTCTGATCATGGGGTTCGTCTTCGCACAAAGATTGGAGTGTATGAGACAGTTGTACTAACAACACTCTTGTATGGATGTGAGTCCTGGACCTGGTATCGCAGACATGTGAAAAAGCTAGACCAATTCCACCTTAGATGTCTGCGCAAAATTTGTGGGATCACATGGAAAGACATGGTCTCCAATACAGAAGTACTTCAACGGTGTGAAATACAAGGAATTGAATCACTCCTCATTAAAGGACAGCTTCGTTGGGCAGGCCATCTGGTCCCCATGGAGGACTCCCGGATACCAAAAGCCCTCTTCTATGGAGAATTGGATAGAGGTCAACGATCCAAAGGTGGCCAATACAAAAGATACAAAGATGTCTTGAAGCACAACCTGGAAGCATGTGACATTCCTGCTGACTCTTGGGAAAGTCTAGCACTAAACTGCCCATCCTGGCGATCTGCCTCCCATACCAGTGTTCAAGGGTTTGAGGAACAACGCATCAGCCAACTCCAGGAGTCACGTGTAGCATGCCATGCACGCAAGAAACAAACAATACAACTCAGTGATTTTGTCTGCCCTACTTTTCATGGTGATTGCCACTCGTGCATTGGCCTCTTTAGCCAACTCAGGATACACAACAGGTGTCCCTACTGTAGCTTTGCACAGAGAGAAAGGAGATCTGTCGGATACAACAGCTCAGTCCATCACATGAATGTACATGTACAGAGGTACGATCAGTGCAGTGCAGCCAAGCTTTATTTGCAGTTTCACGTAAATCTAGGTTAGCTGTACGCATTAGCATTCGTGTTAACTTGTGTAAATCGTTCAACGTTTGGTTGTCCGTAGTCGTCCCAGACAATTGGACAACCCCAAAAATCAAGCCCTGAGTTTAGAGGAAAATTTGAACCTGCTGTTATTTCTTTTTGTTTTATTAGGTTATTAGGGACAAATAATTTGCTTATTAAATTTATCTTTTGCAGGTTTAGAGAAACTGTTACAACATACAGTAGCATTGGAAGCTTCCAGCTGCAATGGAGAACAGCTCGGCTGTCCCTCTTGCCTTGAGCTCTGACCAGCTGTCAGCCATACAGGCTGGTATCCAAACAACCCAAGGTCAGACATCTGGGTTACAACAGATTCAGCTGTCTCAGCCTGGACAAAACCAACAGGTTGGTAGCTACCGTACATCAAGGTCTCTCAACCTTTCTTTGTACTCTTAACATGGGGGATTCTCACCCAAAGATGTAAGGTAGTTACCGTAAATGTTTCAAGCAAATTTTCCAAAAAAAAAAAAAAAAATGGAAAGCAAAGTTTATGTTGTTTATTTCATACACTGTGCTTGTTTTTAGTAACAAACAGAAATGAACAATATTAACAAGCATTGTAACAATTTTCAGTTGAATTTTTAATAGGGGAGACTCATTTTAATCTAAATGGACAGTTGGGAACCGGAAGAGTGAAAATGACTTGGAAATAACTGTTATTAAGATAAATGACTCTGCCATTAAGAAACTAATTACTCATAAAACAATGTGCTTATGAAGCAGAGTACTTGTGTAACTTGTGAGTTTACAAAAGAAGTAGAAAAGGTTCATGTAATCTGTTAGATGAACTGTTTTCATTGCATGGATTACTTTTGGATCAATGGCTTTCTATGTAAAAATGAAATTGATTTACAGAGCTCCACTAAGTTCTACTTATATGGTCAACCAGTCACTTTCATGTCTATTTGTCTTGTAATTATTTTCAGGTTGTTCAAGTGAGTGGGGGTCAAATAATATCCGGGGGTCAACCAATCACAGTTCAGGTTGCAGGAAATCAAGCACAGGCGATCCAACTTCAAATGCCCAACGGAACAAACAACCAACAACTTCAGGTATTGCAAAATTGGAATGTAGATTACTATGAAGTCAAAAAGGAGAAATCAACATAGTAATAAAGATTACGTAGCAGAATTGCAGATTCTTCAGTAATCCCCCCAACTCTCCTTACAGGAAACCCAGAATCTAAACTGTTTTCTGCAATACAAGCTCCTTATTTACAAATGTGTAAAAGGAACCAAATTTCCAGGGCCCCCAGCATGCCGCAAACTATGTTCCTAATTCAGAAGTGTTTACGCTTAAGAAAAAATCAGAATTTTTTATTAAAAAAATAAAAATGTTCTTGCTCGTAGAAAGAAGCGAAAAAGTTTAGCTTAAAATATGTATCTTTTGCTCAGTGTGGTAGAGGGAGGTGCATGGTCCAAAATTGTTCTGCACCATCACTTTCATATTGCTTCCTACACCACTAGGGGTGAGGTTCTTTTCCTAATTTGGGTAGCTACATCCCTGTAATATCCACAGCTGTTCTTGATTTTACTTGGTGAGTTCATCTCTTACAATGAGCCTTTTAAATTTCTGTGCAGTATTTTTACCTAGGTTCTATATGTTAATGATATATTTCTTTCTCTCTTTGTTCCTCTCGACCGCGTGTTTGGTCTAAAGGTAAGAGCATCCTCCTCTCACGCGGAAGGCACGGGTTCGCTTCCCAGGTCGGGTCATACCAAAGACTCTAAAAAAGGAACCTACTGCTGTTGTGCATGATGCTCCACATAAGAAATGGAGTATGGAAAACAAACCAGTGAGCCACAACTGGAAAAAAAGTTGTGGTCGGCTCGACTTGAACCGATAGGTTGGAAACTGGGCCGTTAAACTCTATCTAACTCTAACTCTAACTCTCTTTGTTCCTCTCTGTAGGCAATTCAGGTTGTCCAGCCTCAACAGATACAAACACAACAACAGCAGCAACAACAACAGACTCAATCAACATCAACACAAAATCAACAGGTTCAACAGATAATACTCCAAGGACAACAACAGAATAGTAACCAGATACAGGTAATTAAAAACACTATAGAATAGAACAATAGATGGGATAAATGGACTTTTTGAACAACTGCAGAGAAATCAGATACAGATAAGCAGGGTTTCCGTCAGAGGGGGGAAAGGGGGGGGATTTGTCCCCCCTTTCCAGAAGGAGGTGGGTAAAACCCCCCCCCCCCTTTTCATTTCCATAAAAATTAGAAAATTGTCAATATCTTGGTTTCTTACTTAAAAAGATGACACTTTTGCAGCAATGTTTGAACTTGCACAAATAAATGGCCTTCAAAACCTTCAAATTGCACCTTACAGGGGCCTTGAAGCAAGCTTTTGTCCCCTTGAACCCACTCATAACTTAAGCCAAGGACAGCATCAATTTGGACCTGGGGTTTAGCAGTAATAAGTCCCCCCTTTTTTGTGTTTCTGGCAGAATCCCTGGTAAGGGATGTAGCTACAGTGGGTTGTGCTTGGTGGTGACATCCCGCTTTTAAAAATTCCCCCAGCATTCCAGGAAAATACACCTCACCACACACACACCACAAATCTGCCTAATCAGACCTTAAACTATTCCTAAATTCCAACTGAAGCAAAATTAGGTAAAAATGTAAAATTAATGCCTGAAAAATGGGGTAGATGCCATGGGGTGGGGTGCCGTGCTTTTCACAGATCAGTAATTACCAGTCACTCAAATTTGGCTTCCCTGACACAGGTAATTAAAAACGCAATAGAATAGAACAATAGACGGGATAAATGAAGGTCTTGAATAACAGCAGTCTGAGAGTAACCAGAACAATAATGGGATAAATAAACTTCTTGAACAACAGCAGAGTTTTGTTTCCTTTTGTTTATTGTTTTTTGGCTTTAACATGTATACATACAAATAAAGGGTATAAATATTACCAAAAGAATCAACCTAGACCTCCTTAGTGAAAAGTTTTCTTAAAGGGGAACCCTCTTCCTTGACGTCTGACAATCCCGATTTGTAAAGTTTCAGGAAATGGACCAAATGGACCTCTACATTGATTAAGTGATTCTTTTATTCTTGTACAGCTCCAGCAATTGGTCACATCTGATGGACAAACAATATTCTACCAGCCAGTTAACAGTAGCAACGATGCAACGGTCAACTTGCAAACCACACAGTTATCTCAAAGTAAGAATATTCTTTCAAGTCATTGTACATTTCTTCCACATTACAGAGGTGAGGAAAAACAAGACACAAAGTATATAATGTTAAAGGCCAAATCCTCTTTGCCCAGACAGTTTCTGTTTCCCTAACCTACTTACTAAAGCCCGTCCCACAACTGTCGAAAACTCATCCTCATCCAGACACAATCTCAGTTTATTGCTTCAGCATGTTTATGCAAGATCCAATGTGTAATCAGAATGACTCTCAATACAGTTCCCACTGTGTAATATGAACTTCAGTACTCTGCATTTGTTAATTTACTGTCAATCAAAAAGCTGAGCCAATTGAGAATTTATGTAGAATTATAGTTTTGTTGTTAGAATTGGGTGCCTTTAAAGCCGCTCATTTCAGTTGGTTCATGAAATTCCACACATTTTCTTCACATACAGTACCTATGACAAATGGTCAATCTTAGACAATCCCCATACCCTACAATCAAATAATTGTTTTATGCGTGAGTATTTAACGGTTCAAAATTTCATGACCAGACACTTTTTCAAATTATGCACAAAACCTTTACAAGTCAGGACATTACAATATTCAAAATTTTAGCTTTTTCTGTAACTATTGGATATGAAACCCGACTTATTATGCTATCTGTAAGCATTGTCATGTTGTAGTGACCATTTATCATTCTTATTAATTTATAGATATCAACTCAATGAGCCCCTTTAAAACCCTTAAAATGTTTTCTTTCCCATTAAAGTGACTCATTGGGTTGGGTCAGAACTTTCAACAAGTTTTTCCAAAGCTGTTAAGTTTTCTTCACCTACTGATGAAATGGTCCAACTTAGACAACCCTCATATCCTACATAAAAATAAATGTTTCTTGAGTGAGTATGAGTTCAATTTGATTTTCAAAAAATTTGTGACCAGACACTTCAATATATGCACAAAAACCATTACAAGTTGGATCTCCACAAAAATCAAAACTGAACTTTTTTTGTAACTATTGAATGTGAAACTTTACTAGTCATGCTCACTGTAGGCATTGGCATGTGGTAGTGGTGATCCTTTAGAACTCTCTTTAAGTTATCAGTATCAGCTGAATTGGCCCCTTTCAGCGTAGTTTCATTGGCATGAATGAATACTAGTTTGAAAGATGAAGAATCAGTTCTGCTAGTCAATTATATCCTCAGTTTGAGGGACTGGGACTGCCAGATAGAATTCACTCTTTATGGCAATTTTTAGCTCAAACCAGCTCAAAGAGCCATTTGAGCTATTGAGATCTGACATTGCCACTCTGTCTGTCTGTCTATCTATCCATCTATCATGTCTGTAACTTCACAATTGCCTTTAATGCTCTCAGGAGCACATTTGTGGACGAATTGTAACAAGACTTGGACACATTGGCCATTGGACATAGATCTACATGTTGTGTTCAAAAAGTTGAGGTCAGAATCATCTAGGGGTCATTGCTGGCTGTTTTGTGAATATTTTGTACTGTATATCTCCTCCACAAATAGTGCTCAATGTCCTTGAAGGTTGGCCATAATATTCCTTATGTAGTGGTTGCTAAGTCCTGTATGTGAATTTGTTTATCCAAGGTCATTCAAGGTCAATCGAGGTTAAAAGGTGCAGCAATTTTTGACATGTTGCCATTGCTTTGCACGTGTGACACCAATAGTTACCAAACATGGCATGTTTAATTGACTTTTGAAGGATTTCTTGTTGCTTGAAAAAATATAGGTCATAGGTTGTCCAAAGGCCATGTTTTAAAGGCCCAATTCTCTCACCCAAAACAGTACCAATTCTCCTAACCTTCTTACTTAAGCCCCTCCCACAATTGTCTGAAATTCATCCTCATCCAGATACAATCTTGGTTGATTGCTTCACGGTGAGTATAGAAAAACTCAATTCATACAATCAAAACACTCTCAGTACTGTTCATACTGTGTAATATAAGCTTTGGTACTCTGCATTGTTTGAATTAGCTGTCAGTCAAAGAGCTGAGCCAAGTGAGAATTTGGGTACCCCTGTACCAAAACTGTAGTTTGGGGTGAGAGGTTTAGCCCTTTAAGGCTATAGAAGAAAATATTTTGAAATACTTTTTTCTCCCAGGTACGTTGCAAAATTGTCCTCATAATTGCTCAGAAGGATGACTGGCATGTTGGGATTACAAATTTCTTGTCCAATTTGGGATGAATCAAAATTTTGACACCTTTTTGACCAATTTTGTGCCACCCCACTGTTTTTACTAGTCTCACAAATTCAGCTTGCTATATGTTTCCCATTGAACTGCACTCCCTTAAAAACTGTCTGTGTATAAGCACCGAATCATATGACACTGCTTTTAAACTAGCCGTGCTTGTGGAAGGAATGAAGAGGGTCAAATTTCTTGTGTTCAGTGAGGAAGCTTTTCTTACTTTTGTGTTATCACAGCCCATTAAACTTGCCTTGTGCCTTGCTAATTACTAACTAAACTTCCTGTTTTTCATAAATGTAGTAATCAAGGAAGTAGGGAGTTATCATTTTACCTTTTACTTTCTAAATTACTTTCTAAATTTTGGGTACATCTATTCCAGAAATTACAGACATGTGTGCCAAGTACAGTCCCTGTAGTGATTAGAATATTCATAGCATTAGGAGTGATTTTCTTGACATTGGAAGTCATTTCTTTGCAGTAAATCAACCAGTTTGAGCTTTAGCATTGGCTGGTAATAATATGGCTAATTTCAGGATTCCTACACATTCAGTACTGTGGTGAACCATTTTACAGAGCCAAAGGACCAGTTGTCATGGCTTAAGGGCCAATTTTTAAAGGCAGCATTGTTTACATGTAACTATATAGAAGAAAATCTAAAATGTTGTAGACTAGATGCTATATGCCTAATTATCACCTGGTGGTAAAAACAGACCTTAAAAGTGCTTTGGAAAGGTTGGGTAGTTGGTTGATAAGATGAGGCTTCACGACTCAGTTTCTAATCAATTGCTTTGAGTCAGTAAGGCCAAAGCCAAAGAGAAAAGGAGAGGAAACAATAGAATTGTTGTTACCTCAATGCCCTTAAATGTGAATTTGCGCAAAAAAAAGACATCTCACTGATGTGTGGAAAACTTATCCTATTTGAATTTATAAGAGGGAGCCATTCATAATCATAAATTAATTTTGCCAGTGGTCCACAGACATTCTTAATTGGCACAGCTCTTTGATCCACATTGGTTTTGATGAGTAGCCAAACCATTGTTTCGATAGACTTCCCTGGGATTTACTCGTTGTTACAGGAGCATCTGGATTTTTACAGCAGGCATTCCATGTCAGCTTTTATGCCAGGTGCAATAAACAATGTAACAGGGGGAGGGAGGGGGGGGGGGGCTTGGGTGTTGGGTGATATTACAAGTGTGAAAAGTGGTTTAGTGAGCAACATGTGGTTGAGTGTTATGCATTTTTGGTTTCGATGATAAGAGAAATGTGTGTGTGTGTGTGTTTGTGACACTTTGCTTGTTAGCACGATATCTCAAGATAGAAATGTCTGACAATTTTCAAACTTGATACATTGATGCCCCATATTGAGAGGAAGAACCCTATTGTTTTTGGCGGAGGTCAAAGGTCATCTGGGGTTAGCAGGGGTCAATTTCTGAAAACTTGTCAACACAATATCTCAAGGGAGAAAAATTGGATAGATTTCATATTTGGTTTGTGGATGCGTTATGGTCAGAAGATGGTCCCTATTGGTTTTGGTGGAGGTCAAAGGTCATCTGGGGTCACCAGGGGTCAAAGTCTGAAAATCTTATTAACATGATATTTCAAGATAGGGAACTTGGATAGATTTCATATTTGGTATGTGGATGTGTTATGGTCAGAAGATGGTTCATATTGTTTTCAGTGGAGGTCAAAGGTCATCTAAGGTCACCGGGGGTCAAAGTCTGAAAATCTTGTCAACACAATATCTCAAGATAGGAAACTTGGATAGATTTCATATTTAGTATGTGGATGCGTTTTGGTCAAAAGATGGTCCCTATCGTTTTTGGTGGAGGTCAAAGGTCATCTGGGGTCAGCAGGGGTCATTTTCTGAAAACTTTGTTAGCACAATATCTCAAGGGATGAAACTTGTATAGATTTCATATTTGATACGTGAATGCATTATGGTCAGAAGATGGTCCCTATTGTTTTTGACGGAGGTCAAAGGTCATCTGGGGTCACCTGGGGTCAAAGTCTGAAAATCTTGTTAGCACAATATCTCAAGATAGGAAACTTGGATAGGTTTCATATTTGGTATGTGGATGCGTTATGGTCAGAAGATGGTCCCTAATGTTTTTGATGGAGGTCAAAGGTCATCTGGGGTCACCAGGGGTCAAAGTCTGAAAAACTTATTAGCACGATATTTCAAGATAGGAAACTTGGATAGATTTCATATTTGGTATGTGGATGTGTTATGGTCAGAAGATTGTTCATAGTGTTTTTGGTGGAGGTCAAAGGTCATCTTGTCAACACAATATCTCAAGGGAGGAAACTTGGATAGATTTTATATTTGGTGTGTGGATGCGTTTTGGTTAGAAGATAGTTCATATTGTTTTTGGTGGAGGTCAAAGGTCATCTGGGGTCAGCAGGGGTCAAAGTCTGAAAATCTTGTCAATACAATATCTGAAGGGAGGAAACTTGGATAGATTTCATATGTAGTTTGTGGACGCGTTTTGGTGAGAAGATGGTCCCTATTGTTTTTGGTGGAGGTCAAAGGTCATCTGGGGTCAGCAGGGGTCAAAGTGTGAAAATCTTATTAGCACGATATTTCAAGATAGGTAACATGGATAGATTTCATATTTGGTATGTGGGTGTGTTATGGTCAGAAGAATGGTACCTTTTGTTTTCGGTAGAGTCAAAGGTCATCTGGGGTCACTGGGGGTCAAAGTGTGAAAATCTTGTCAGCACGATATTTCAAGATAGGGAACTTGGATTGATTTCATATTTGATATGTGGATGTGTTATTGTCAGAAGATGGTTCATATTGTTTTTGGTGGCAGGCATAGGTCATCTGGGGTCACTGGGGGTCAAAGTCTGAAAATCTTGTCAACACAATATCTCAAGGGAGGAAACTTGAATAGATTTCATATTTGGTTTGTGGATGCATTATAGTCAGAGGATGGTCTCTAGTGGTTTTGGTAAAGGTCAAAGGTCATCTGGGGTCACCGGGGGGACAACAATATCACAAGGTAGGGAACTTGGATAGATTCCATATTTGGAATGTGAATGGGTTAAAGTTAGGAGATGGTCCCTACAGAGATGCCAAGTATCTTGATTTAGGTGGAATAATTACCATTTTCACCCTCAATTCCGCAATTACGAATATCCTCCAAAAATTGCTCTTGTCACATGTTAAGGATCTTTGTTGAAATCTCAAAGTGTCTAGCTCCCTAAACTGAAAAGTTTAGGCCAAAATTGTATGATTCGAATGAGCAAGTGGGCTAGTACTTTCTGCCTAGGCTTAACGTAGGCCTAAGTTAGGCCTAGCCGATGCTACATCTTTCACAAAGCAGAATCGAGTACTGAAGAGGATCAACAAAATCCACTTGGCCAAGAACATCAAAAATATTTAAAAGGCATTGGTAAAAAACCCTTATACAACAATCTGCAGTACTTTTGTGACCTTTAGGTGTAAAGTTTTTCCCTGCGATGTAATTTTCTTCATCATGTCTAATGTCTTGACACTTTTGCCATTGCCTAATGTATAGCATATATGTACATTTTGAACCTATTCTACACATGTACGTTTCTGTGTAATATCCTTAGGCTAGCCTAGTGGGAAATTAAGCTTTCCTACCAATATTTTATTTGTTCTAGAACATGATATAAAGCATGCAGCAGCATATTTTGGTAGCAGGGTGGTATCTGCAGCAGGGGAAAACTTACGAAATTCTCCCATATATATTTGTGTTATGAGAAGCTGTTCAAAAGTCCTCCCATATATATTAGTGTTACAAAGTGTCATTGCAAAATAATGTCTCGACTCTGCAGTATTTATGGGGTTGGTTCAAACCTCTGCGCTGAAATCTAACCCTCATCGAAGTCTTAAAAGTATTATTAAACCTTTCAGCTGGAAAGGATGGGGAGAGGGTCCTTAGTTTACAGTGTTGTGAACTCTCAAGACTTTTTGCAGGTAATTATACAGAACCATCAAAACCATCATTATGTCATTTCTTAATTGTACCATGGATTTTTAGGTTTGCCCTAGCATGAGGTGGGTTGGGTCCACTTTTAAAGAAGGTTTGCATGATTCCTATTTTTCATTTCTTGAAGTCAGCTCGAAGCCTTTTGAAATTGCAATGTGTAGAGGTTAAAGGATTTGTAGGGTCACTGGTGGTCAAAATGTGAATGACAACCTTGTTTAATAGGTGTTAACACATCTTAAAGTGGGAGACTTAAATAGATTTCACGTGTGGTTTGTGAATGCTTATGGTAAGAAGATGATCCCTATTTTTGGTGGGGGGACAAAGGTCATGTGGGAAAACAAAATTATTTTTTGAACATGTTAGTATAACATTTGAATGAGAAGATAATGGTACATGATGGGATTATTTGAAACGGAACGTTTGTGTATCATCGAAACCTCAATGCAGTTTTGCATTCTGGTTTGTATGAAAAAATTACTTTAAGTTCTTTGCATAGTTTTATTTAAAGCGTACCTCAAGTCAAAAAATTCAAAAATATTTATTAAAGAACACTGTTAATGAATTTTAACAGTCCAGCTCCCATCTTCATAGGACATTTCTGAGCTGAGATAAAAAATATTGAAGGTTATTCACTAAAACCAAAATGGTCCATTGCACAATAATTTGTTACTTTCTTGTTGTACAACTCACATTACCTGCTTTGTTTTCCTTTAAAATCAAATATGTTTTCATGAATTTGAACACTTTCTGTTTGCTTGCATAGCATGTTGCACAGCTAGGACTTAATTAATTACATTGCCCCATATGGGTAAAAGTGCTATCATACCTCAGTATAAGGTGCAGTCACTTTTAGAAAAACAAAGAAATACAAAGATAGTAATTTATTTGAGTAGTACAACAATGACATCATAAATTAATGCACAGTGTACCATTTCAAGTTGAGTGAATAAACTTCAACATTTTTTATCTCAGCTCAGGAATGTCCTGTGAAGATTGTTAGAACTCATTTTTTATGCTCCTTAAAATATATTTTTGAAGTTTTTGACTTGATGTACACTTTAAGAAGGTATTAAATAGACTTTCAATAGCTGACCTTTCTGGCATTTTTTTCCACTTGAACTATATCTTATTCCTTTTGTTTTCTTTTTGTAGATAACTCTAATTCACAAATGGTATCCTTGCCAAACAATGAGCCTGGTACTGTAATAATGGTGAGTATATAAATCCATATAGTAAAGTGATGGTCTGATTTAGTTGGGCATAACATTGGTCCATGGGTTTTAATTTTTCAAAGTCTTCGCTTCTCTGTATCATGGATGATTGTACAATGAAATACTTTTTGATTTGTTCAGTTCCACTGAATATGAGGCCTTAGAATAAAATTTAGACTATTAAAGGTTGAAGGACCCCCTTCTGCTCCTTGGATTCATCTACAGGTTGATTGAAGTTGTGATCAGGATTCTGCAATCATTATGACTGCACAGGTCCTTAGGTCATTGTCTTTGAGATGGCCAAGTTTGAGATGGTTAAGTTGCAACCTCTTTTCTTCCCCATTCCACTATATTTATGAATGAAAAGAAAAAAAAGATAGGACTTTGGGAAGCTCTTTGCAAGGAATTGTGGGAAATTTGGACAAACAGGACAGTAGTTGTCCGCACAATAGGTCTTTTTCCAAATTAGCAGTTACAAAGAATTGTGGGACAATTATTTGGTACGAGTCATTTTGTCAATTTCATTTTCAAATACAATAGACCTTATGCCAATTAAAAATAGGGCTCTTCAAAACTGCAACCTGGGAAGGATGATTCCAAGTACATGACCACAGAAGTAAATTGTTACCACGCCGATGCCATTTTCATAATTGTGTCATAATTGTGAATTGGAAGAGTAACGGAATAATCCTTCCCACGATGCACTACTGGAGTTAGGGGTATAAGGTCTATGCCCACCAAAATCCTGTCCCACAATCCTTTGTAATTGTTATTTAGAAAAGGACCCATGTAAAAGATATCTCTATCAGATGTTGATCAGATGTTGCAACATTGTACAAGATCCCATTGCTACTGTTTCTTTTTCAGTGTACACAAATATTTGAAAACATGGTTTATTCCTTTTCAGATGGTACCTGGTGCAGGCAGTGTCCATACAAAGCAGAGTGTACCTTTAGCAGATGCTGCAGAGTTTCTTCAGGATCCTAGATTTACTGTTTTATTTTCAGTGTACACAAATATTTGAAAACATGGTTTGTTCCTTTTCAGATGGTACCTGGTGCAGGCAGTGTCCATACAAAGCAGAGTGTACCTCTAGCAGATGCTGCAGAGTTTCTTCAGGATCCTAGAGTTACTGTTTTATTTTCAGTGTACACAAATATTTGAAAACATGGTTTGATCCTTTGCAGATGGAACAAGGTGCACATGGTGTCCATACAATGCAGAGTATACCTCTAGCAGATGCTGCAGGGTTTCTTCAGGATCCCAGAGTTACTGTTTCATTTTCAGTGTAGATAAATATTTGAAAATATTGTTTTTATCCTTTACAGATGGTACCAGGTGCAGACAGTGTCCATACAATGCAGGGTATACCTCTAGCAGATGCTGCAGAGTTTCTTCAGGATACCAGAGTTACTGTTTCATTTTCAGTGTAAATAAATATTTGAAAATATTGTTTTTATCCTTTACAGATGGTACCTGGTGCAGACGGTGTCCATACAATGCAGGGTATACCTCTAGCAGATGCTGCAGAGTTTCTTCAGGAGCCAAGAGCTTCTGTTTCATTTTCAGTGTACATAAATATTTGAAAATATGGTTTAACCCTTTTCAGATGGTACCAGGTGCAGGCAGTGTCCATACAATGCAGAGTATACATCTAGCAGATGGTGCTGATTTTCTCCAAGAGTCCAAAGCTACTGTTTCATTTTCAGTGTACATAATTATTTGAAAATATTGTTTTTATCCTTTACAGATGGTACCTGGTGCAGGCGGTGTCCATACAATGCAAAAGATACCTTTAGCAGGAGCTGCGGAGTTACTGGAGGAGGAACCTTTATATGTAAATGCTAAACAGTACCACAGAATATTAAAGAGGCGACAGGCAAGGGCAAAACTAGAGGCTGAAGGAAGGATACCAAAAGAAAGGAGGGTATGTATGATTCGTATCTAAATATCAAGCTATTTGCTAACCATAGTTTCCAGGTTAGTCTTAAAAAAATGTGTAGTCTTCCTGGTAGCTTAAGTAAAACACTTCGAGTTTCAGAAAGAAAAGACATAAAGCTTGAGCTATTCAACCACAAAATCTTGCTCAAAATCTTGCAAAACCTCTTGGACTTCATGTTTACGAGTGCACCACTGGCCAAAGGTGAAATTAACCAGGTGCCAGTCACTGTTTGGCCCTTATTTCCTGCCAGGCAGCATTGGTCATTTGAATCGCAATAATGAATACATTTGTAGCTGCATAGGCCTTTACAGCTATTAAGGCCTTTTCAACTGATATATTGAAATACTTTTATTAGACTCTTTGAAAAATTTGTGAGGCTCTTCAACTCTTTCTCATTTTAAAAATAAAGATGCCAGGAGTCCAATTACTCTTGGGTTTTGAACCCTAAGGAAAGCACCCAGTCTTAACGTAATTTTAAAAGTAGTGTGACGTGTCAGCAAAATGATCTGACTTCACTTGGCAGTTGTGGAGTGAAGTTTCCTGAGGAAAAATCTGTTAGAATTATTTCAATATCTTTTACGGTTCTCAAGATATACCTCTTCAAACTTTGAACATTTCTGAAGGAAGTTGTTGCTCATGCAAAAATAATGATGTGGAGTGTTGCGTAGTGTTGACATTCCTTTTGTTAACCCTTCATAAATTTTCTCTTAATTACACATCAGTTAGTTTATGGTTTGGTTATTGATACTGAAGATTTTCAAGGGCACAATTTAAACTTCCAAACATGAAACATTCAGAACAAACTAATGTTACAACTGTCCTTGAAATGAAGATTGTAAAAACAAAGGATAACATTTGCCAGATATGGCATGTCCCTCCCATGAAACCATAAGATTTGCATATTGAGCTCATATTTATTAATGATTAAGTGCAAATCAGAAATTGCCTTGTAAAATGGTCAATTTGTGATGGATTTTGATGGAAATTGTGGCTATTTTCTTGGTTTTTAATGTTTTTTATATCCAGTACCCAAATTGTCATTTTCATGTTACACTACCTTTAAGGAAGGGTTTATGCCATTCTCAACGTTTGATAGGTTGAAAATGTCAAATGTAAGGTGGGGAACATAACTTCAATCTAATGGTTGCTAAATTTTCTCAAAGGGGAAAGTTCTGCACTGTTGCTCATTTATACTCCTTGGAAAGGCAAAAGCTGAAAATGAGGTGAGGAGCACAACTTGTGGTTACTGATTCTTGCAATTGTCTGTCAAGGCAGTTTCTTCCAAATACACCTTTGTGCATAATTGCTCTTCAAATTTTTTTGTGCAACAGTTCCTTTTGTTGTACTACATTTTTCACACAAATATTAGCTGGCTGTATCACTGAGGACAACTGCTACCCCTCCTCATGGATCCTTGCTCCAGGTCAACAAAATGCCTACATTGATCTGAATGTAGATGAATCTGGACAGTCAAGTGATTGTCCGATTTCAGTCGCACATTACTGGGGTCCAACCTCTAGTCTTTCAGTTTCCTTTTATCATGGATGGTTGTACACTAAATTGTATTTTGATTCCTTCAATTTCAATATGAGGGTTGAAAATTCATGTAGAAAATAAATAAAATGATTTAAGACTAATGGACCCACTAGTGGTTGCATGCCTCCACTCACTAAACACAATTGCTGATCAGATTTGACCTTAAGCTTTGGCAAGACTTCAAACTTTTCTCTTGAATCTTTGTAATGGTTTGAAGTTATGCTGCTTGGACCCATTGTGCTTGGTGTTCAGGATATAAAGCAATGGAATTGGGAAAACAAACCAGTGAGCCACAACTGAAAAAAAAACTGATCTCTGGCATGACCTCAACCAGTTGGTTTTAAAGTGAGCTTTGAAACCCCATCTAACTAACTACATAAATCCAACAAATATCATTAGACTGATTATCTGACATTCAAAGAGTAGATTCATGGTACACTGAATTTTAGGGGCCTATCTCTGGTAGCTTATTGGTTGCATTGAAAAATGCTGTATTAAGCAAGCCTGAAAATAAAATGTTGTAGTTTCCCCAAATGTGGATAACTCCCATGAACAAAATGTATGTTTTAATATGCGTGTGCATGCTGGGCCTAGCCTGAGACAGTTTACAAGATACAAGCAGTGGCAGTGAAAAACATTAGTTACATTACTTTGGTGTATAGTAAACAAACAATACCGTCTAAAAATCAGTTGCACAAACATGTAAACATAGATTGTTAGCAGACTGCTTAACTATTTTGACCACATAAAAAAGTGATTAGCTGGCAGTGTCCTAAAACTGATGTTTTAGAAGCAAAACCACTATGGCTTCCAAGTGAATCTGTCCAATTGACATGCCATTCCTCTTTTTAAAGGGAAATAGTGGGTTTGTTTCACAAGGAAATTACATCCTTTTGAAACCAATATTTATTGGCAAATAGTGAAAAATAATAAATAATCCCAAGTCCATTCCCAAGTTCATTCAGGGGGAAAAAAACTTGCTTCAATGCCCCTGTAAGGTGCAATTTGAAGAGTTTTAAAGGCCATTTATTTGTGTAAGTTCAAACATTGCTGACAAAGTGTCCACTCTTTAACAATGAAAGCAAGATGCTGACAATTTTTCAATTTTTATAGAAATGAAAAGGGGGAACATTTGAAAAGTGGGGGACAAATCCCCTTCTGCTAGAAACACTGAGTCTGCTGTTTTTGCTGTTAATAATTCAATGCTGATTTGATTTTCAGAAATATTTGCACGAATCTAGACACAATCATGCCATGAATCGTATACGTGGAGATGGAGGGCGGTTCAATCAAGGATCACGCAGGTCAACAGATGGACAGCCTGATGAAATTAGTTTGGTCGATGGACAAAATCAGTCACAGGTGAGCTGACACACTTAGCAAAGTTCTCTTTTATTCTTAATCCCCTCCCCCCAAAAAAATTATTTTTTGAACCCTAAGAAGTCCCCCCTCCTCCACCTGATTCCCTTTAGCCAAACATTCATATGAAGCTTAGGGGCAAGGTCCAGTAGTCTTTCCCAAGGGACATCCTTATCCTAGTTCTCCATGACATGTATTCCCCATTAATTACTCATTCCTGATCTGCCAATGGCAACTCTGGTAAAACTTAAGGCAACCTTATTGGTTTGTTGAGGGACTGCCTCCTATTTTTCGACCACAAGGATTCAAGTTCACCCAGAAGTTGAGCTGCACAGAGTGATGGGGATCATATGTGGTTAGGAGTCTTTTTTAAATTCTGGCTATTGGGCATTTCCTGTAATGTCAACCTGAAGTATGTATCTACCTGAATTATAATCTCACTTCTCATTGGAAGTAGGTTTTTGTCCAAGAAATCTTCAATCAAGCAAACTTTTCACCTAGCAAACCCTCAGTCCAGTGGACAACTTTGCAAAATAGTTGGTTGTATTTTTTTTGAAAGGGGAGTAAGTTATGTAACAGGAGTGTGGAGAATTTGTACCTCTGGGTTGAGGTTTTGCAAAAGGAGTAACCTGGTCACAAGAAAGTGTTTTCTCTTGTTTACAGGAAGGACAAGTAACACAAGTTCTGAGTCTTCATTATCAGTCAATGCTTAATAACAGTACATCACAGGCTACAACAGTAGTAGACACTGGGGATAGTATCACTATAGCATCGAATGGAAGCCAGAATGATTGAGAGATTTCTGTATCAACATTGAAAGAACGGAAGTCTTAACAACTGAAAAATGACCAAGAGTTGTCATTATCAACCTTGAAACAATGGAAGTCTGAATGACTTAAAGGTGTCATTGTGAACATTGAAACAATGGAAGTCAGTTGAGTCAAAGATGTCATTGCAAACATTAAAGCAAGGAAAGTCTGTATGACTGAGAATTGTCATTGAGGACATTGAAACAACAGAAGTCTGAAGACTGAAAGTTATCATCTTGAATGCTAAAACAATGGAAGTCTGAATAACTGAGAGTTGTCATTGTGAACATTAAAACAACGGAAGTCTGAATGACTGAAATTCGTCATTGTGAACGCTAAACAGTGGAAGTCGGAATCACTGAAAGCCTTCATTGTAAAATTTAAATTGATAGAGGTCTGAGGGACTCAGAGATGTCGCTGTGAACATTGAAACAATGTATGTTGGTCTTAATGACTGAAAGATATTACTATGAACATTGATACAATGAAAGTGTGAATGATGGAGTGGTATCAGTCTGAATGTCAAACAGTAATGGTCAGACATTGTTTTGTCTTCAAGAGCTAAGTTAAAATCCTAAGAACAATGCTGTTTTAGTTTCAAACTTGTGACTAGTAATGAAGAATTAGGTATGGTGTGAAGAAGAATTTCAAGAAGATATTTGTCATTGACCAACACAGGTCATTCAACTTCAAGGGACTATTTTAACAGAATGCTTAGTGCTACTAAGAGTCAATGTGTGTGATTGAGGGGCGCTGCTCTGGTTGGAATTGTTTAGTCTGCAGTCTGATGAAAGTCCTGTCATGTGTAAACCGAGCAGCTAGTGGAGGCGGCCATTAGTGGGGTCTTTTAGCCTTAAATCGTTTAAATTTTATTGTCTGTATACAATCTTAAACTTCATATTGAGTGAAATTGAGGGAATCAAGAGTTCCTCTAGGAGTCTAGGTACAATCTTCCATGAGACAGTGAAACAAAGAATTTGAAAGACTAAAGCTGATGGACCCCAGATATGCCCAACTACATTCAGACCAACACTTGACTATTCACCAGTGTTTGGGTTGATCTATATGTACAGTTGTAGGGTAATAACTTGATTTGATAAAAGCAATTCTGTAACTTCAGTGCATTGAATTTGTCTATCTTTCATTCTTAATGGGAACATTTTGAATTTCCCTGCCTATAAAAACTCTGTCCACACCTGTTTGCTTCAGTGAAGGAAGGTCAACAAAAACCAGCTAAGAAGTTGCCCCACTGCTTGCCTTTCACACTTCGCAAACAGTGGCACATATGTACTGTATCATTCCACCTTTGTTAAAATCTTCTGCTAGTTCTCTCTTATCAAGCTTGTGGTTTCTTGTAGCATGCTTGAATGAGTTAAGCAGGAAGTCGGGTAAAATTTAATTACCCCACCAAACCGCCCTTTTGGTGGGGACTCTGGTGAAATATCTAATAGGGTACGAAATTCCTCATGAATGTAGCATTCTTCCAAACCTTTAAGTTTTTAGCAAATGTCTGCCTAAAGCTATTAAGGAATATACCCAAGACTTCTAATACAATTGGTTATTGCACCATTCAATCAATATTCACCATACCCAATTGATGCTAAAAATTATGTAAAAATGAAGTTTTTGGAGGCACAAGTAGTTAAAAAAAATTGTTTGCCCCTCCCCCCCAAAAATAATATTGGCCTTATTGTTCACACTCAGTCTGGTCATGTTAAAAAGTTGGTTAGGGATTTCATAAATGTACATTTTAATGTGAAGCAGGCTGATGTAAATTGTGTAGACAGGTATACATGTTGGTGGTTGTCACATGAATATACTGGGAAATAAATCTTTATTGTCACAGATAAAAATCACTTGAATGGGGCAAGTGGACAGCAGTATTTTTGACGTCCTGCTAATCACACCCTTGTTGGGCAACTATGACTTTGCAGAATAATGCATCTTTGCATATCTGGCCTTTCCTGTCTCGGAAACCAGGGAACTTAGGAGGAAGATTTTGAAACCCCATGAACAGACTGCCTGTCGATAATTTTACCTTTTTATGAAAGGCTTGATAGTTAAGTCATTGGAGGTTTAGATGTCCTCAAAATCTTGAAGACTTTACCAGATAAATTAAGGAAAAATAACCAACATACTGTGGACAGGTAGGGTTACCCTTATTTTTAAGTAGCAGCATAACAAACAGGTGGACTTGGTGGACAAATGTCCAGGGGCATGCTGCCTCACAGCACCCCAACTAACCACGAGCCAGTGCATGCGACGTTTCATCTAACCCCATACCTCCCCATTGAAATTGAAAGGTTTTAAGAAAATTGGTTTGGGATGCCCTGAATGTCTTTTGTCTATGAACCCTTAATGACTTGATGTGCCACTAGTGTTGTCATGTATTTAGGTCCATAAAAGTTGGACATAGCGCACATCATAAAAACCATGAAAAAAAGAAAACTTGTTGCAAAAGTTCGTGGGAATTTGTGAACATATCAACTGGAAGAAAGATTAAAATAGTGCAAGATGGCTCTTTACAAGTTGTTGATCATTAGATCAAGGATTAGTATGGATTAGTATTACTTTAAAAGTGACTGAAACACCTTGTTGGATGGAGAATTGGAGAATTGGAGAATTGGAGGGAAGGGGATGCCTTTTTATGTGCAATCTGGTACCACGTGTGCTGTCTTTTGAAGTAAAATTTGAAAATATTTTTGTATTTTTAAGAAAGTGTTAAATGAAAGTGAGATTGGCATCAGTGATCCATGGGGGGGGGGGGGTATAGGCTGCTGATACCCTGCTGGCAAAATATGTCAGAGGACGAGCAAACTCTACCATGGTTGAGTGACTAATCCTCTTCGAAGTAATTTTTTTTATGATAATTACCCTAAGTAAAGAAGTCTAATGCTGTTGGTCGATAACCTGTTTACCTAAAGTTCTAGTAATGCAGTAATGGACCTTCTGGTAGCATCTGGGCATGAGTTTCAATCAGGCTTTGAGTTCTAGATTTTCCAAATCACACTCCTCAAGAAATTTAGAAGTGCAGTAGGTGTACTCTTTTAGAAAATTTATTACCTGGTTTCCCATTTTGTATGTTGACCCTATGTTTGGTCTAACGGTAGGGGCATCCGCCTCTCATGCGGAAGGCCCAGGTTTGCTTCCCAGGTCGAGTCATACCAAAGACTCTAAAAATGGAACGTACTGCTGTTGGGCGTGATGCTCCGCATTAGCAATGGAGTAGGGAAAACAAGCCAGTGAGCCACAACTGGAACAAAGGCTGTGGCCGGCTCGACTTGAACCAATAGGTTGGAAACTGGGCTGTAACACTCTATCTAACTAACTAACCCCTTCTGTATCTTAGTGTGCAAAACCCCACTCCTCACAGTAATTTGAGGTGAGTGGTGGTTAGTGATTGCTCTTATACACTTCAAAATTCAAGGTATGGAAATTTCATACTTGCCAACATTGTTATCTAAGAAAACAGAACATGTACAGTAGCAAATGATCCACTGTGTCACTCAAGTACACAAATGCTGTTCTTATCGCAATGGGATTGATGGTGTAGTGGAAAAAACTCCCCTTTACTGAAATGCATGTTCACAGTGTAGACCTTATGCATTGACAGCACACTGATGTCATCCTTGGGGAGAAAACAATGGAACATGTGGTGGTACACACAAGAATTCACCATGCAAGTGTTGGAAATTGATTGATTTGGCCCCGAAAGGATGGCATACTTTTTGTTCTGTGACATAGTATGCGTGAGGTTTGTATGTGAAAACTGCTTGTGTGCACATGCATCGATTGATGTTATTTTTGCCAAGCTGTTTCTTTGTGAATCCTCTGATCATTTGAGTATAAGTTAATACTCAAAGTTAGAAAATCAGAACATTCTGATTTTTATGCGCTTAGTTTAAAGCTTAGAAAATGTAACAGTTCTCCTTAAATTGGAAAAGTTAGCAGGTATTCTGCCAGAAATTCAAAAAGGGGGATTACTTACTGCTAAATCCCAAGTCCAAATTGATGGTTCCCTTGGCCAAAGTTACCAGTGGTGAGGTAGGTTCAAGGGGGCAAATCCTTTCTTCAAGACCCCTAATAAGTTGCAATCTGAAGGGTTTTAAAGGCCAACATTGCTGAAAAAGTGTCCTCTCTTTAAAAATGAAACCAAGATATTGACAAAGTTTTATGGAAATGAAAAGGGGGAATTTTACCCTCCTTTCTCTGGAAAGGGGGAACAAATCCCCCCTTTTCCTTCCTTGATGTAAACACTGGTTAGAAAGTATGGTATTTTATGAAATTTATCCCAGCAGAATGCAGATTGCCAATCTGCTTTCTATCTCCTGTCATTTATGTTGGTCCATTTTACATAAATTGCTTCCAATGTGTTAAAAGGACTTCTAAAATAAGTGGTGAGCTGACAACATGTCCTGTCATGCTCATTCCTATGTGTTTTTTATAAATATACCTTTATTTATATTTTTGTTGTGCATTTTTTTTTCTTATTTTTTGCTACAGTATTGGTGGGACATATTGCATTTACAGAAAATTGGTTGAATTATTGTTATAGATGAAGTTTACAGAATGAAAGATATTCAAAATGAGGTAGTGGGTTGATGTTTCACAGAAGTGAATGTACAATTTGTTGCCCATGATAAATATGTTGGCCCACACTTTCTAAAATTCAAGTAATGCATTTTAAATAACAAAGTCTATAATTGGGAGATTGTGGTATTTAATAGTATTTAGTGAAAACTTATTGTTAAATTGGGTAAATTTACTACCAACTTATGTGGAAATATTGTGTTTAAACCTAAGAATGATTGCATGGCATACCGAGAAAAGATCTTCAACGATTTAAAAAATAATTCCTGGAGTGTATTGGTGAGACTACATAGATTTAAAATTGTTGAAGATCTTTTCTCTGTATGTCATACAATCGTTCTTAAGTTTAAACACAATATTTCCACATAAGTTGGTATTAAATTTACCCAATTTGGTATAAGTTTTCACTTACAATTATTAAATATCACAAAATTTGATAGCTATTTACTAAAAATCACTTTGAATCTTGCCACTTGTGGCATTTATATCAGTTGATTATTAGAAGGAAAGGTAAAACTTAATATTCTATTGAAACCAGACCAATTGATGAAAATAGAGGGAGTTGACTTTCCTGAGTTGAATAAAATACAAAGACTGATTCACCCCCACCCCCCAAATTAACTGAATAGCACCAATACCCTCCATTGAGTCATGGGACTGATTCAACCCCCCCCCCAAATTTACTGAATAGTACCAATACCCTCTGATTTTCACATAAAATTCTCCGGCTTGAAGCAGATCATCGTCAGTATCCTTGAATGGTGTGAACGTACCCATGGATTCCATCAACGAGGATGTTGAAGGTTCCATTCCACTGAATAACACCAATACCCTCTGTGTTTCACATAGAATTCCAGAAAAAATGAAGGCCCTTGAATCAGTTACACTAATGTGTAACAGTGTTGAATGTTCCCACTCTCTTGAAAAACTGATATTCAAACCTTACCACACACTGTTTGAAAACTAAGATCCAAATATTTAAGTACTCAAAAATTAATAAAATTTGTGCAAACAGGCCTTTAATTTTATATATTTACCCTGAATGGCTGCATAGACTAGATACATGATCACAACTACCAAAGGTGAAATGGGTTTTCCTTTCAAATTTTAAGGCCATCGGACAATTTTTTCTAGACATCCAAAATTGGAGCTTTTTCAAGAACTTTCAAAGATAGAATTCCAGACTTTTCCCATATTTCCTGAACTGCCTGGGAAGCTGGTTCAAGGTCTAAAGTAAATTGTTTGTATTGCTGCATTTGTTTTGATACTTTGAATTATTTTTAAGTTAGCAAGTGGTCAAATTTTCAGGGATGTTTTTTGTAAAAGGATAGGACATCTTTCTTTTTAACAGAAGACTGTATATAGTGCACATCATGAAGCTAATACTTTGACAGGATAAGAAACATGACGGTTAAATTTATGCCAATCCAATTACTCCCAGACATGCTTAAGGAGTTAATCTTGTAACGATCGATAATAAGACCCAAGGAGCATTCAGTTCTTTTGTCTGACACTTACATTTAAGACTTCTTACCCTTTGAGGCATCATTCAGGTCTAAGGCTACCCTAAAAAATGAGTTGAATAGAATAGCCTCTTGATATTGAGGACTTTTCTGACAGTCAATAACAAATGAAGCATAAATCAAAATGACTGATTAGCCCAGTTTCTAAGGGCAGATGCTCGTAATATCAAGTCTTTCTAAGTACAGTATCACAAATTATTATGCCAATTGTCTTATCAGTTACAAGTCTGTACTATGAAGTTGGAACTTTAATCAATTTGCACATTATTTTGCATATCCCAAAGAGCATAAATATCTTCAGCTTTTCAACAATAAGCAACAAAAAGAATAAATTAATTTGAAATTAGAGCGACTGGCAATGTTGAAGTGAAAATCACTGATGTGCACTTCAGGATATAGCAGACAACATGAAACTATGTACATACTGCATAACTCTTCAATCCCACTGAAGCCTGAGAGAGTTCAAAGATGAGAGATGTCGGTGTGAAATACTGAGACCTTTGTGGTAAAATCCAACATTCAAACGGACTCAGAACGTTTCTTCTCCTGTCAAAGTATTAGCTCCAAGTGCACAAGAAGCAGTTGTGTATGCATTGGGGTACACTGCAGACTGCATGACACACATATATGTGCTGTACATACCATATTTACATATCTCTGTGTTGATATATTTACCGTATTGTATATTAGTTATTGACATACCATCTGTGTTGATCACACAATATTGTATAGATTTGCATAATGTTCTGAGTTCTCTCTGACAAAGCTATCAGTCTTGTCAAATACATATTGAAATGTATTTCACTGTTCTCTGAATTTAAATTCTCTTTTTCAGTAATATGTGGCTTTGAGTAATTAAACTTTGTGAGGTAGTGATAGCATTTGCTTGATAACGAGTGCTCAACACAGGGAGGGGGAGGGGGTAAAAACTTATAGTGAAAAGTTAACCTCTGTGGCAATGCATAGCACAGACTGAGTCTGTAAACATCAAGCAGGTTGAACAGCCCTCTCTGGGATATCACAGGGAGCTAAGCTTAGCTCTTCTTTGCCTCTTTGTGAAAATGCTCATTAATAAATCTGCTTGGTTGGCTCTTCAGATCAAGTTTCTTGGGCTACTATATACGTGAACAAAGTCTGTAGTCAGCTTGTCCTGCACTGAGGACTTGTGCTGGGCAATTAATTGCATAATCAGCCTTCTTCAAGTTCATCTATCAAAAGAATTAAATAAATTGACAGGAATAAAGGTTTTGGCAGGAAAAAATTGGTTTCTAGACTCTAATCCAGTTTTTCACCTTTATGTTTGTGCAATACTTGGGCCACATTGGTTAAACATGACATTGTTCAAACACAGTTTCTATGACAAAGTTGCAGGACTAATTTGAAGGACCTTGACTGATATTTGCACAACCGTTCAAATCAGTTGGATCCCATATTTGTGTTTTTTTTTTTTTTGCACAAAATTATGTATCTCAACTTTTTCAAAATTGCAGCACTAAATACAACTACTAAATTCCCTGAATTTTTCAGGACCTTTGGGAAAAGTTGCTTTTTCACTGAATTTTACTGAGACTTTCCAGACCTGGCAATCAAAATTTCAGTTTTCTCTGACTTTCCAGGACATGTAAAACTATGCACAAGAAAAATGACAGTATGCCATGACTATTTCCTTTGCCGTCAATGTAAATATTATTTTGCTTGCGATTGATATTACAAAGCAGTTACTGTTTCCGAGTACTTCAATTATCTTTAAAGGTTCTTTAAAAGGTATATACTTCATGTAAGCCAGCCTCAGCTTGGAGTGAATAGACACCTACTGATTCTATTCACTTTAGGGTATTCAGGCTATTTATCTCTCATAGTCTTCAATACACCACAGGTTGAGGTAACCTTACATCAAGTATTCCCCCTTTAAAGTCACACACCTTATTTAAAAAAAAAAAAAAAAAAAAATTGCTGATAGCTTTATGTATGTACATATTTTACAACCAACTCATAGATAAATGAATATCAAGGAAATCTACTGCACAAACAAATATGAAAAAAAAATATGTATGCCTATGCCACAGTATAAAAGAACAATAAAACACAGAACATAAGGTCAAGGTAGAATTACCCGTCGCACCACTTTAATGCAAAAAAGGTTCCTGCATTTTCTTGGGAATCAATTCTTTTATGACTTTTCTAGGAACAAATGAAAAAAAAAAAGGCCACTAACTTCTTCCCTTTCTTCTTCCTTAACCCCTTCCCTACGCATGGTTTCCCTGTGAAACCCTTATTTACCATTACTACATACGTGTGGTTTTGCCATGAAACCATAGCACTCAGCTGCGTCCTGGAGTAGCTTATTATATACCTGTGGTGTGTACTTGTGGTACTGGCATGGAAGAGCTCTAAAGGAAAATATTGCCTTTGTTTTGCAAGAAAAATTTATCCTTTTAAAATAATATTTATTGACACAGGTTGAACAATTATCAAAAATAAGGCAGTATGGTAGCCTTCTTTTTCAAGAAATAAGTTTCCCCTTGATAGAAATTCAGTTGTTTGTTACTCAAAAATAAGTTGGTCACCCAAACTTTCAACTTTTCAAATGATGCAATGTCCATGGCTCTTCTTGTGTACAGTATTTTGAAGAGATGTTGTGATTGCTGGGGTTTATGATAAAGACTGAATTGTTGGATAGTGTCTGGGCCATTTTCTTTGTACTCTCTGTTGGAGCATTTTAACACAATATTTCCCTTGAGGAGATACTTTACACATATGCATCCTCTTGGTTTATAGCGAGGTCAAATATGGAGGCATCAATACAAAAACTTATTATCTCAAGGAACCGGTACATACATAAACTCGGTATACGCAATATAACACATGGCTCAGTATGGCACGATGGATCCCCTTCCGTAGCGAAAGGGTTAAAGTAACATAAAATTCCAGGTGTGGAGAACAATCAAGTTTGCTATTTTTAAGAGAAAATAAATTTTGATATCAAAGAAGAATGGAAAAATTGTAACTTTATAAAAAATTTCTGTACGACTTTTCCCCAGAATTCACACAATTCTCCTGAAGTTCAAAACTTTTAAGAGGCCTTGAACAATTTCCTGAATTTATGTGACTATTCCAGGTTTCAAATGACCTCAGGAACCCTGAGCAAAATTGTTTGGCAGCAATAAAACAAGGGATATTTTCAATTACAAGATTGCACGTTTATTTGTGTGGCCGTTGGAATTGTGGGATACCCAAACTTGAACTCGGTGCATAGTAGACATCTTCCCCAATGCACAAAATTAAAATGTTCCTCAAGTCAAAGAATTCAAAAATATATATTAATGACCATAAAAAGAGAATTCTAACAGTTCTGCCATGCCTGCTATTTCTGACACCGGTGACAATGAGCTACTTAGTGCTCCACAGCTAAAGCAAGTGACAAACCATTAGACTCAAAAGGTTAAAGAACTTAAACTAATGAGTCAACTGCCAAAATATTTTCAGTAAGTACATTAATTTGATAAGAACAAAAAGGTGCAATTTTGCATACGAAATAGGTCATCTAAACTTAGGCAACCAGAAGACCTTTAGCCAGGATATGTATTTATGGTATCTCTGTTGGCGCTGATAACATTCCTACAATCTACATCATAGGCCCCGAAGACATGTTGTCTAGGTTCACCTTAGTGTCAGCTGTAAGCAAGGCCCTATAAAGCATGCAAATGCAAAAATTATGTTCCCAGCTTGTTGGCGAATCACCATATGGCCTCCCTACTGTACATGTAACTTTTGCCTACAATATTTAATCTTTACCATCACTTTTTTGTTGCCAAGTTTTGAAGCTGCTCCTTTGCAATTTTAGCTCTCAGCATTTTGTTTTAGCCATCTCAAAGATGAAATGGAGAGGTGCAGTATCACTGGCTAAAGACCTATGACAGCAACTAGGAGGCCTTCCAGTTCTGGCTAGCTTTGCAGAAGTACCTTTTAAAAGCTAAACCACCATTCCTTGACAAGTCATAAATACTGCCTTTCAATGTCTTCCATGTACACCACTAAACCATACAATTCTTTACCCAACTAAAATAAAAATCATTAAGAAAGCATAACTTGTAATTTTTTTAATTCTTTTCAAAAAATGGATGTTGACCTATTTTTGCTTCTGATGCTCAAAGCAAAAAGAAAAAAAAAAGGGAAACAAAGTTTAACTTTATAAAACAAAGTTTAGTGTCATATTGTGACTTCTGTGTGACAGCTTTTTACGGCATTATGAATACGTATTTACATCTTAAACTACACAGTCAATGAATAAATATATCAAGATTGAAAAAAAAAACCTATTTCTTCTATAGAGGCAATCTTTGGAAAAAGCAAACTCCACAAAACTTATCTTTCATATGTAAAGCTACTTTTGCACACGGTGGGACTTCCTCGTAAAAAGCACAGCCTTAGAAACTATACAGCATTCAAAGGCATTTTAGGTCCAACACATCCAAAAGCATTTACCCTTCACTTTCTTTACAATTGTCCATATGTTTATATATTTAACGTTTTTTTCCTTCCCAACTTTTTCATGCTGATCACTTCTTTGACACAGGTGAAAATAAATTCCCAAAACTGTAATTCCCAAGGTCAATCCCATCTGCAACTTCACCTACTGTGAAAAACTCGTCAAAATCAAAACTGATCTCGTTACGCTCAGGGACAACAGGTGTTGAAATAGATGGTTGTCTCTGCTTGCTTGAGGGGACTGGGGACAGTTCAAGATTACCTGACTGGGAAAGAACTCCCTTGATGATAGGAGTCATTCCAGATTCTTTGATAGGTGTTATGTTTAGGAGGTCTCCGGCTCGAAGCAGATCATCGTCAATATCCTTGAATGGTGTGAACGTACCCATGGATTCCATCAACGAGGATGTTGATGGTTCCATTCCACTGGATGATTTTGATTGCTTCAGAGGAGTAGACATGATTGGATTACAGTTTGCCATGCTTTCAGTGTCATTCCTGATCTTCTCCCTTGGTGCAGATACCTCTTCCCTGGTGTTTGGTGGCTTACATTTTGGAGTTTCTAACAAACCTAGGTCAATACCAGAGTCATATGTGGAAGTTGGGAAAAAGAAACGCTGAGTCATGGGGCCCTGCTTGGGGGCTATTCTTTGAAATCTTTTCCTGGAAGTGCCGGAATCATCAGATAAGCCACTGAGCCCAGTTGATGAGAGTAGGGGCATGGAAACAAAAGTATATGATTGTGAAATCCTTGGAAGAATAGGTTTTGGTCTGGGAGCAGCTGTATAAACAGAAAAGTAAAAAAAGAGCAACACACTAACATGATGAATGGTACTAACATGGCTAGGAAAAAGTTTGGAAGTGCTTTCTAAGGAATTTGGGATATTTTATAGGGGAAATTTTGGCATTTGCAAGGAATTAAATTGTTCTGAAGATAATTGTTAATACTATGTTTTGTAGATAATAGTTAATACTCTTATATGAGTTGTATGTATACAATGAATAACAATGTCTGCTAACTCATAGTGTTTTCATCTTCACATTTGCATGTATCCTTATTTGAAGGGGGGGGGGGAGGGCTAAAGGGAAAATCAAAGTTTCTTTTTTTAAAGTTTTTCAGGCCCTTTTCCAGGTGTGCTACAAAAATTAAGGAGTGCAGTAGGTGAGCTGTTTTATTTCTTTCAACAGATTTGTTGAATTCACATTTTTTGTCCAGGTGTGCAAAAAAACACACTCCTCACAAAGATTTGATATGAGTGGAACCATCCCACTCGCATGCTTTAAATTCAAGGCCTGGCTTTCCACGACTTCAATTCTGTACTGCAATCATACATGAATTAAAACTCCACAAACGATGATCTTTTATCATGTTCTCACACTGTGATTGGATGAGGTCATTTAATCTTGCATCTGTGTGGAATTTTGTTAAGATTAGATAAGGTTGGATGGAGTTTAATGGCCCAGTTTCCAACCAATTGTCCAGCCGGTCACAGCTGTTTTAAGTGAGAAAAAACTTTAATTCTGTGTTAATAACTTTTAAATGGGAATTTGGTTATTTTGTTTGCTTAAAAAAATTCCAAAGACTTTAAAATGGAACCTATTGCCATTGTGCTTGCTCAGCGAAAACAGTGGAGTAGGGGAAACAAGCCAGTGGGCCACAACTGAAAAAAAAGGCTGTGGCCGGCTCGACTTGAAACAATTGGTTGGAAACTGGGCTGCAAAACTACATCTAACTAACTACAGTGAGTTTGATGGAGGCAGAGGTTGCATCAATTCCTCACATTGACAAGGAATGCTTTATTTCCCTTTGTTATTCAGAATGTTGTGTTAACCTTGAAGTTACCAGAGACAGAACCCATGTGGGGAATGCAAATTATTATGTCAAGTTCTCATGCCACTTATGCAACCACATTCTGATAATATGGGATTGCTGAGGAGAAGATTGGTAGTAAAAATCCAAGAAAAACAAAAGACTCCAAAAATGTGAGAATATGGTGTCATAATGTGCTTGCTTAAGTTCACATCTTGTTGAAATGTGACAACTTTACCTGTGCATATCTTGAGAACCACACATCCAATTTCAATGCAAATTCCACCAAAATACTTAGCATAAGTTCCTGTCTAACATATCAAATCTTCATGGGACCAGAAACCTTTCTTTTACTTTTCCCTGTCAAACTCTATTGCCCCTTTAATAAACTAGTTTGGGAATTCGTTGGCCCAAGGAATTGTGAAGCACAGCTTGAGATACACAAACCGAGCTCATCCCATGGTGTGCAGCCTTCCCTTGTTTTCCTAAATCTGAAAAGCCAACCCAAATGAAAATACATGGAACATGTGTTGTAAGCACAGGATTGGTTTGTTTTTCAAGACCACCCGGAGGATGTGGGCATGTGCACATATAGCCACCAAATTGAATTCCCGTACTCCTTATTGTTTGTGACCGTTTCACTTCCTCTTGAACTTCAACACCTTTAACACATTGCATTGTACTTTTGCAATTTGCTGATTAAATTTATTTCAAAAGGTATTCTGTGTTTAATATGTCCTACCTGATAAGAGGTGCTCTGAGATGATCTGTGTGGTACCATCTGCCTGTTTTATACATGCCTTGCTTCCAGAAGTACCATGCAGTGAATACTGGCTTTTAGATATACCTGGAGGGCATTCCTCTCCTGATTTTCCCTCCATCACAAACAATCTGTTTTCAGGCAGACGTACCACTGTACCAGGTCTAAGAGTCCAAAAGGCTGGTTTCCCAGGACCATTCGGTGCTTCCCGGATGAAGATTTTGTGCAGAGAAAGATTGTGTCTGATAGAATTCTGTGAAAAGTAAAGTTGAATAAGCATTTATGCAAATAAACATGTATCACTTTCAAGATAATGCATCTTACAGTTCCACCTGTAAAATATTTGAAATTTCCACTAAATACAAAATAATTAAATGAAAAACACTATACTATTAAAATAAAAGATGTCCAAATTTAGCATGAGGCAAAATTAACAGTGAGCTTTGAAAAACATTTGTGCCATAGAACAAACATGCTTAACATTCCGTCCTGCAGCTAAGTTGAAGCTGCAATACAAGCTGCAAGCAATATCACTGTACCAAACTAACATAGATTTCTGCATCTAACTGATCAAACCCTTCAGAATATTTCTGCATGGAGTAACCTTACAGTCCAGTTACAGAAAAATATTGCCTTTTAAATGTATAGACCTGGCATGCAAAGAATGTACTGTAGCTCTTTTCAATATTAAACCAATCAGTCTTAAGGCCAGGTCACACTACAGCAATATCACATCGGATTTCGCTCAGATTTTTGTGAGTTTTAATTAATATCTCCTCTATCTTTGGTCGAAAAAAAAAATTTTTCCAACCTGTGTAGATATATGAATTGTATTGCAGGACCACACAATTCTAAGTTATAACCAATTATTTTGTGATGTCACATCGGCAGACAGCTTTTATCAGATACCCATAGTCCGATAAAAGTTTTTTGCTAATGTAACATCACCAAATAAGTAGTTGATATATATCATACCTGTGGTCCTCTCATACCGATTATATATTTACACAGGATGGCAAATTTTTGGTTCTTTCCAACAATTTATGGGGGAGATTTTAAGTAAAACTCACAAAAATCAGACAGTAATCCGATCCGATATTGCTGTAGTGTGACCTGGGCTTTAACTCTTTCATGGTTTTATCTCATTAAAAATATAATACATTGCAGAAGTTAAAGATTAAAATCACTTGAATTCATTTCAGTTTGGGTCAAGATATCACTCTGGAGCAACAAAACCATGTAAATTTCTTTCTGTGAGAGCCTTAGGCCTGCAGTATTCCTTGAAAAAAGAGTTTCCGTAATCCCTTTTTTAAATCAAACTAATGTAATCTCAGGCCTTGAGTTTTAGATTTTCCAGGTATGATTTAAATCACTTATTTTCCCAAGTTTCTTTCTGTGAGAGCTTCATTTTTTGAAAAAAAAAAATGTTTTCATCATGCCTTATTTATGGTAACTACTGTACAGTATCTCAGGCCTTGAGTTTAAGATATTCTATGTGTGATTTATATCACACTCCTCCCGAAATTAAGGAATGTGGTGCACATGTACTATTTTGTTAAACTTTATTACATTTTGAGCCCTCATTTTTTATCTACATGTATGGACAAAAAATCACAAGCCTCACAGTGATTTCACGTGATTGATGGTGTGCAATTGCACTCTAATTTCAATTCCTGTGTATCTATAGTACCATATGCCTGTACTGTATCCCATTAAGGCACATACAGAGCATAAAATTCTGACCAACTTAAAGAAATTACAGGAAAACTAAATCATGACAGAAAAAATACACAGAATGTTGGACTCAACTATTACTGAACCAAAAAGAATGACCTGTTTTTTGTTTTACCCCCCCCCCAGTTGGACTACCTAAAGGGTGCTTGCTTTGCCAGCTCCCACAAAGATTAAATTGAGAAAAGCTACCTTACTGCCATAATGTACAGTAGATGCAGGCCTCGAACTTTGATGCGTGCAAGCGCAATCACACACTACCACTCCAATGAAAGCAATTATGAGAGCAATTATTTTCACACATAGATAGAGAGTGGGAGCTCAGATAAAATTACTGAGATTGAATAAAACAGCACAATTTTCACTCTTAAATTCCCTAAGGAGTGTGATTTTAATATAGCACACATGGAAAATCTAAAACCCAAAGTCTGCAGATGCCCTCAGGCACTCAGTCAGACACCTCATTTTTGAGCCCTGAGATGTGCTCATTTAAAACTCACTTTCCAGCCAAGTTTTGCTGTTTTGAAGAATGGAAAGTTAGTTTGGATCCATTCATATATTTCCTTTAATGTCATCTTGCCAACAGGAGTACTGATGAGAGCAAACTGTATCAAGGCACTGTAAGAGTAAGGAGGTCTTTCACAGAGGGGATCTGAGGACTAAAAAAAAACATTCAAAAATCAATAAAATTGCAAACTAGGGTACAAAATAAATTGATTCACAAACAGCATACTAAAACACATACCCTCCAGGGAAGAGGCCCATACAAATTGCTATGTTGGTCTAGTGTACAGTATTGTTCAAATTACAGATCCCAGGCCAACATGCCCAGTTGGGCCCCAGCCAGGCAACACGCTGGGTCCCAGCTGGGATTTATTCCTGTTTGTCAGGTGTTCCCACATGGAGCCAACTAGGTTTCAGCTGGGAAAGCCTATCCCAGTTGAGCCAGTTGGAACACCTGACAAGTTGAGTCACTCAAATGAACATGAAATCTTTCAACTGGGCATACAGCAGTAATTTCAGGGTGAACTTTGACTTTAATCAGAAATGTCCCAAGTCATCTGAGAAATCTGTACAGTAGTAACAATACTGTACAACCTTCACTGATTAAAGCACAATTTGATTTTCAGAAGAGAGACAATAAACTCTTTTTAGAAATTTGAAAACCCTCAAAGCTTAGACAAGTAACCAAAATTAAAATTTAATCCTTGCAGCACCCAGACAAAAATCCACTCAGTAGAGAACACTGTTCTTTGACAATCATTCTTGTCTCACTTTATCAGACAACCATTGTACTGTACTGTACAATACTTGTCAGTCAATCCTATTCATTGGGGATTAGTGGGCATGAATAAGGTTGTAGCCACTAGCCACTGCACAAAGCAAAGGTAGTCAATTGAAAAGAATCTGATAAAAGGATTATAAACCCATTCACCCTGTACTTATTATTTGCTATTAACTCTTTCTAATAGGATTATCCACCAATAAAAAACCCTCTTTTTAATACATATTTGGTCCCGCCCTCACTGCACATTTGTGTACAAAGCAAGACTCCAAAGAATGCAGGAACTGGATATTTAACTCACTGTTGAAGTTTAAACATTTATCATAAAAAGATCCCCCATGTTGCCTGATTAAAGTCTTTGACCTTACCAAGACTGCAAACCATATACCCAACTACAGGCATTTAAGTTGGACTTCACACCTGAGCTATTGTTCTCCATCAGGTTAATGTTTCTGGCCAAAGGGGAAAGAGGGGATTTGTCCCCAACTTTCCAAAAAATCCCCCTTTCATTTCCATAAAAATTAGAAAACTGTCAAAATTTTGCAGTATTTCGAATAATGCATTCATAATACACCTTACAATTTCACCACCCTCTTTTTTGTGTTTCTTGCAGAATCCCTGCAGGTGATTTTCCTGCGGCAATGATGAAATTACAGTAAGAACCCCCAAATTGTTCACCACCAATCAATTACTGTACAGCCCATGGGTTTTTTTAACAATATAAAAGTGGGTTCTGTATGGGATTATGGGTTACCATTAACCCACAAAAGGGTTCCCTTGATTTTTGAAACCCTAAACCAATGTGTGCATGCACTATGTACAGATACCTCAAGCTTAGGGAGGATTGGCAAGACACTCCCATTCATATTTTTTCCTTTTTTTAATGGAGGTTGATTTGCAACAAGAAGGGGGGAGCAATTTTCTGCTTCCAATTCTGTCCACACTGGCCACATATAGTACTGAAACATGGGAGTACTAGGCTTATTCTTTAAATTGTATCATATTACCTGTACCATTATGTGGCATCTACTTCATAAACACTGGTAGGTGCAGTTCCAAGATCTGCAGTATAATTGGATTAATTTCCAACTTCATCTTTGGACCAACCACATGGACTGTCAATTTGAGTTTTTCACTCAGCCAGTCATAGCCATCGCATTTGCTCTGTGTTTTTTTTTTTTTATTTTTAGAAAGGGAGATTACTGGTCACCCCCTTGTGTATTATTTTAAAGTGATCTTGAAAACAGCTGCAGGTATATTACAATCTTGCACATAAATGCTTATACACTGCTCTACGGTACATACTGCATATGAATACTTGTACATACGGTATCAAAATTACCTGAGATCTGTTCTGATTACCAGTTTCCATTCTGGCAGAAACTCCAGGAGCTGACATTTTCTTCAGCCAAGTGATGTTTGTCAGACTATCATCTTGTCCTGCAAAATAAGGCAAAACAATTCTTGTGTAAAGCCAGTTTATAATGTTAGTTAGATAGATGAGTTTTTAGGATCAAGTTTCCAACAAATTGGAACCTTTAAAGTGGTCTGCCACAGACAGAGGTCGATAAGCATCATTTCTCAGCTGATGCTCTTGGTTTAACAAAGTGTTTTTGATTGGTTGTTGCCATTGTACTGTATCCATTGTATTCTTCTTTACGGAAGTTAGGGATTAGATTAGGAATTGGGGCTATTGATACCCAGTTAGGAGATTTCTTGATATAGTAAACAGTGCACATTGCCCTTCATTTTTACTACGTGTAGTAAAATGTCATTGACAAAATTTAGGAAAGCATGCAAACTCTGTCCCAATATTCTTGGTAGAATTGTGGTATCCTGTATCCACTGTCCCCAATTTGATCCAAGAAGTGATCAGAGTTTACCCCCTTCCCTAGTAAGTAGTAACACAGTAGTAGTAGTAGTAGTACAGTGCTTAGTCTTCTAGAAAAATCTATGGCGTGTCCAATTTCTCCTTTTTCTTCACACCTTGGGTTTTAACTTTCCAGGTGTGCTACAAATCCCACACCCAAGGAAATGGCAGAGAATGGCAGATGTGCTGTTTTATCAAACTGTGGTTCATTTAATACCCCAGAAGATACCATTCTAGGTGTGTAAAACATGGACTTCTCACAGGTATTTGCACAATTGATGGTGTGCAATGTTCAGCACTAATATTATCCTCAAAATTCAGGGCCTTTTTTTTCACAAAATATGAGACACTTGTAATGTATTTTTTTCTTTTTCACCTGTTTCACCCTAATTTTCACAAAGTTTAATTTACCTTTACTGTCATTTGAAGATTCCTTTCTTCGGTTCACATTACTCATATGGTTTGGTGACATAAAGAAACTTCCGTTTCTCTCTTCAACCATGACAGGCACAAACTCTGCGGGATGAAAATTCCCAGATGCATCTTTCACCATTACACCAGAATCACCTGATCCCAATGGGTCAAGAACATGAATGTTGGCATCAGGAATTGGCTGTAGTGGCCCATAATGTCTTGCATTGGGGGTTGAGTGCAAGATTCTGTTCATACGCTCTTTACGACTTGATGACCCTGATTCCTTCAATTTCTCTAATTTTCTTTTTTTCGACCTACAAAGAATATTGACCGAGTTCAAATGTCTTTTTGATTCATTCCTCCTCTTTGGGGTAGTATCCTTATCTGCCAATTTCCTACAGTGCTGACGGTAAGAGGATTTGTCCAGAGTCCCATCATGTGGAGTTTTCTCAATGTTTGAGAATTCCAGACTAGATAATGATGTCCTTAGATCTGTTTGACTGATGGTTCCATTTTCTTTATCTTCACTTCCAAGAATAGTTTCAATTGCATGTGATAGAGCAATCCTTTCATTCTTTTCAAACAAGGCCTGAGAACTTTGATTCTGGTCTGACATCTTGGTGCATACAGGGTATGGTAGTAAAATGAGAGAACACCTGTAAAACCAAAAAAGTCAACATTTATATTCTCTCCTAAATAGCTAAAAACTAAACATCCAGGTTTTAACATTTCAGAATATCACATATTGCTTAAGTAGTGTCATCAGCAAACAGATACAAGAAGTGAGAGAGCTATTGATGAAAATTAAGAAAATGAGAAGGAGTCAGTGCTCACGCCGAAGATCCTCGTGCTGGAGTGCACAAAATGCAGACTGGACAGTAAGACACTCAACTTAACAATACATTCAAACATTAGTGAACTGAATTTTGAGTTAGTACTGTACAGTACAAATAAAAAACTTCTTTTACCATCTTTTCCCATCTAAAAAAACATATTTCATTCTGAAAGAGTAATCAAATAAGATATTCGATTCATTGGCATTGTTTTGTTAAAAACAATCCTTTTTTGGGAAAGGAAACTGCTGGAAACATTCTTGGGGGAGGTCTGACAGTTCTTTGGGAGCAAATTGGTAAATGTTTTGAGGGTGACAGGTATTTTGTTGAAGAACTGGCAAGGGCCGCAAAACCACCAGGTAACTTGGTAAACATGTGTACAGTATGAATACTGGAGACTCTACAATGTTTTCATGTACAGTATTTGATGTGAGGTGTTTTGTTTTGAAAAGCAGGGTTTGATTCATTTCATCAAAATATTTGATGTGAAGGTCTTCTCAAAAAGGTTATCAGAATGTTATTAAGAAATTTGAAGAGGTAAGTTGTAACATCAACTATAGTTTATAGGCCTATACCTATGTATGATGGGTGACCGTCGAGTGTGCACCTGCATTGACATAACGTAAAAATCTTGAAATGAGAGATTTCTTAGGTGCACATTCGACGGTACACTGAGTATAATAAGTAATCATGAGTTGATCACTGCCACCAATGGTTTGCCACTATTTTTTTGATGTTTAAAGCAAAAAGGTTTGTCATGGCCAGATTTTCAAGTTTTGGCAAGTATGAACCAGAAATTTACAAAAATTACCAAAAATGATGATGGGAATGTCTTGCATGAAGTTCTAAATAAGAATTCTGATAGAAAAGAGACAATAAATTCATTATCATTATTTGCAAAACTCACCTTCAATGTGGTAATTTATGGGATTTTATTTGTTTTTTTTTTATGAAGTGATTGACTCAAGATTACTTCATAAGCATTGCCACTTGTACTGCCACCTACATTTCAAGATGCATTTTCTGCAGATTTCGTGATCCAAACAACACCAAAATATAGCACAAGGAAAATATTACTGTCAAGTTTCATTGACTTTTATAGATGTTTTCATTTTGTTATGGTTACAAAGCTTGTTCAGTGATCGGCTCATGATAAGTGGTTTCATAGGTATTGTAAAAAGCTGGAAAAGCCTTTTGCAAGGCTTGACATTACAAAGTTTAGTTTCCCCCATAGAGTTGTCAACGAGTAGAATTGTCTGCCAGATTGGGTAGTTAACTCACCATCAGTTCACTGCTTTAACTTGGTTAACATTGACAAGTTCTTCCATGACTGTGGTAGGCTAGCCACATTTCCATACGCCAAAGATCCTTCTGTGGCATATAATTCCAAACACCTCCCCCTTGACGTGATTCTTTGGCGTATGGCAAATGTACTTTCCGGTGTGGTTACTGGCTAGACTTGATGTGTACGGTAGGCCTACAGGGGGTCCGTTAGTTTCCGCCCTCGCTACTTTCCGCCCCTAAAAATCTTAGGGCGGAGAGTAATGTTTGAACCTACATGTGTTATAATTAACTTTTAACTTCAAATTTCAAATCCAAGTACAAGACAACAATGAAATTTGTGGATAGGCCTAAAACTTTTTCAGTCTCCTCATCGAAAAGAATGAATTGCATGACCTTTTTTCTAAACGGCAAGTCAGATCACAGACTCGTATCTTTTTACGTTTATGTAGTCCGCTTGTCTATATATAGGTAGCCTAGGCTAATGCTGATTGTGTGAACAATTGTTCACAGCACTGAATACCGAATACCTGTACGTAAGTACGTATTAGTATACTGAAGTCTACAGTGAGAATGTTGCTTGGAATGATGTCAACATGGCAGTAACAGCAGTCACATTGAATAGTAAAAGACATCGATGAAGTTTGAAACTATAGCTAAGGAAAAGTTGATGGAATCTTCATTTGACAAAAGTATCACTGAAATCATATTCCATTCCATTACTTTTTGCCTCCCAAAAAGATGTTTTCTGCTAAAAATAAAAGGGACGGAAAACCCCGTTTTTGAGGGGCGGAAAGTAGCGAGGGCGTAAACTAACTGTAACCGGCCTACAGTCGCCTAGGCTACACTTATATCTGGGCCTACAGTAACGTTAGGCCTAGCACAATAACTTAGGCTAGGCCTAGCACACTTGCCTAAGTTGAACAGAACTTAGATATGCTATTGTATATTTAGCCCTCATATTTATACCAAAGCCTAGGCTTACTTATAATACAGTTATACAAAAGCTAGTGTAAGTAAGTGAACATTGTCATTACTAAACAGACTAGACCTAGGCTAGGCCTAGCATAAGACTAAGAGTAAGAGTAAGACTAAGTTAGCGAGATAACCGGCGAACCGAACGAAGCTAGGCCTAACGTTATGGTAGAAATGCTTACCATCGATCACTGATCACCGGATTTCAACAAAAAATTTTGATTTCACAATAGCTCAGATCTGGGACAATCCTAGTTCTTTAATTGATAAATGACTTGCTTCATTTTTCTGGTCAAGTTTTTTTCTGAATATGAGCCTAGGCTTAGGCCTATATCTGCACAAAAATTAGGAATACGACCGTTCTTTTCTACGTCGTGTATGTCTCCATCTTTACACAGCTAGCATATGCATATGCAGTACGTATACGTTCAATTTAAATGGCACACGCATACATACAATACAGTAATATTGTACGTCATTACAACATGTACGATACTACAACAGTACATGCAACCAAATTTAAATTTCCTGGCAGAACTGTCATGTTGTCCAATCAGAGATACTTAAGATGTCACATGATCAAATTGTATGGTTAATGTATTTTTAATAAAACGAATCATACGATTGGATAAGATTTTAAACATTTACGGTCTTCCCCCACTATGGTCCAATAGAAATCTTTCACATATGAGAAAAACCTTATGTCTCCTATTTACAGTAAAAATGGCGGCGTGCATGGGCAATTGTGTCTAGTGATTAATCACGTCACATATCATATACATAGTAAACACAAAACAATATAGACTTCTAGCTGACTTTCTCAGTCAGACGATCGTACTTTTTAACTTATTCAAACCATACGAACTGCACATCTTGACGTAAGTATTGCGCTGCTTGAAATAAATCAGTAACGTTAGGCTAGGAGTAACTTTAGGTCTAACGTTAGTCCTCAGTAGATAGGACTTTAGGTCTACCCTAGGCAGGCCTATGGATGGACGGTCGCGTAATTGCTCCCAATAGTGGCAATACATAGGAATTAGGATAGTGAGTATAGCGAACGACCACAGTCCTCTTCTGAGGACTAGGCCTAGCCTAACTTGAATATTAAAAACATAGCTGATGTTAGGCCTAACAGTAACAGTTGCACTTCATAGGCCTAACAACAGTTAGGCTAACGTTAGGCCGACCTTAGGCTAGGCCTAAATATGTAATATGTAACTTCTTAGGGCCTAGGCCTAGGCCTATGTGTGCTACTCTAGGCCAGCCTTATGCCTTTGACCTAGTCCTTGAATAGGACGATATGCTAGGCTAAGCCTATAGGCCTGGCCTAGGCTTACATCCACCTTGTTTAACTTTGGCACATAGGCTAGGCCTAGACAGACTAAGGCCTAAGTTAGTCCTGCGTAAAGGACTGTGGTCGTTTGCTATACTAGGCTGTAGGCCTAGGCTAAGCCTAATGTTAGGCCTACACTGGCCCTACTCCAACTGTTCAAAATCAGCAAGATGATCGGTGGTCCTTTTAAGGGTACCTCCTAAATAAACTTTCTTCTGACAGCAGTTTTTATACCTAGGCCTAGCCTAGGCCTAAAAACACCCATTATTCTCCCCCCAGTCTTACATACTAATTAGTGTTAATACGTACTGGTAAACCCCATTTGATCAAATCTTCTGGAAAGGATTAAAACTTTGGAATGAAATCACTAACTTTTTTGCATGGTAAAATATACTTATTTTACTAGGCATATGTGACCATGGAACTTTGTTTACAACAGTGTACTAATGAGTGTTACTGTTGCATCAATGTGAACAAATTTTTGAGGTTTCAAGTCATCAAAAATAGCACGAACAGGATTTGGGAAAGGTAATTTATGATGGCAAATTAACTTTTAATGTCCTACATGTAGGGCCTAAGGCCAAACCAGAAGGTACATTTGCCATACGCCAAAGAATCACGCGAAGGTGGAGGTGTTTGGAATTATACGTCACACCAATTGTTGCAATTGTATGCAAACAGTTGTAATTTTCCCTGTAGAAACCAGGTATGCCGTATGCCAAATTTGTTGGCATACATTTCTGTACGCCAAAGATCTTTCTGTGGAAGACCCTACTTTCCAGTATGGGCCTAAGGACCCTACCTTTGCTAATTTGAGAAAAAATAAGGCTGTAAATTAGAATTAGGGTCTGGAACTTATGTCATACGTGGATATGTACGCATAGTAATAGGGTTAAGGTTAGGGTTAGGGATATAATACACTCTCTAGTAGGGTTTCACGGTACCACTGATAATTGGTACCGTCGGTACCGCCACAAATGGTACTGGTATTACCGTAGTACCGGTACCAGAAGAGTAAAAAAGTAGGATTTTTATCACATGCAAAATATGCGTAAAAATACCATGCATTGACATAAGTGAAGTCTTCTGATAATCCCTGCCTCCCGTTTCAGTATTTTTATAACATTTAGTCACCCCACACTAAACAAAGCGGCAAACAAAAAAAGAAATAACCTCTCTGCAAATTTAGCGTCCGATAATTTCGGGACACACAATAAATCAGCGCGGCACGTCCGCACCGGAGCTAGACCCCACAAGATGACAAGAGCACTCAGGATTGTAATGAAGACTGAAAAAATAATTTCTGCAAATAACAACAACCCCCCGCCTAAAGTATAACCAAAAGTTATTAAGTAGAACTTTACAAAAATATTTCCATAAAAGACTGATTCATCAAGCTTTCTTCCCGCCGAGTTATCGCTATCAAAACTAAACCAAAGTGCTTCAAGATTGAATTTACGAATGCCGTGGCATCGCGCAGCAATCCGTTGTACAATAACACTATACTGTTCTTCAGTACGTAGAGCAATACAACAAAGCAAGTGAGTTGATCAGTTGAACTGCACACGCGAGCCAATGATTTAAGCGGGATTTTTTGTGTGTTCAGTCCCATTGCTTCACCGTGTTACAGTAATTTCTGAAAGAACGTTCGTTGCGTTCGTACCAAAGTTTTTCTCCCACAGACATAGACAGTGGACGTTATGGAACGGTCCCACTGAATCACTGTGTTAAAATCAGAAATCGTCGATGCAGCGTTCATGTCAGAGCTTGCAATGCTATGATTCTTTGTCTGCTTACAACGAATTTCGCACTCGTATAATGTTTTGTGCTATCGTAATCAAAGTGAATTTTATCAATCAACGCATGGTATCTATTCGCAATGCACCATGTGAAAGCATTTGCTGATGAGCAGCGATCGTTCGGTTGCGCAGAATGTCAAAAGAAAGCAAGGGCCCTGTTAGTGTGGAAGGTACTAGTTCTGCGAAAGTAACGTTAAACAGCACTTTCCGAAATTCGTAGGGGGATTTGTGACTGAAATAGCGCAAAACGATTATCAAGTGAATGTTTCCTGTTTGTATTGCAATCCTTAGACACACGGCGCATTTATCAAATGGGTTTTTGTTTCATTCAGGTATCATTCAAATTCAATGCTTTATTTTTGAGAAAAGATTTTCACCGCAAAGTTGACTAATCGTGTCTGTCTAAATACACAATGTGAAGGCGCGGGCGAAGCCAGCGCTGGCAGGGATTGTTCTGAGATTGCGCAGAATGTCGATAGAAAGCAAGTTCCTTTTTAATGTGGATGGTGCTAGTTCTGCGAAAGTAACCTTAAACGGCAATTTCCGAAATTCTTAGGGGGGATTTGTGACTGAAATGGTGCGAAATGATTATCAAGTGACTATTCCCTGTTTATATTATAATGTTTAGAGACACAAGGCATTTATCAAATGGACGTTTGTTACATTTTAGTATCATTCTTATTTAAATGCTATAATTTTGAGAAAAGATTTTCACCTTACAGTTGAGTACCGAGTCTCCACGATACTTCGGTACCTTTAGGTTGGTGGTACCGTACCGGTACCGGTACGTACCGGTACTTACGGAAATACCGGTATACCGTGAAACCTTACTCTCTAGGGATACGCATATGCGTGTATGTATATACAGTATGTATACATACGTATATGTCTTTTTGTAGTATGTGGTACTGTTAGACAGTACTTATATTATTTGAAGACCCTCCACCGGCAGCTGCGCTCTGCAAGTGTCTGTTTTTGTCTGAAAAAAAAATAGAGTTTCAGCACCCTCTTTTAAGTTGAGAGTTGTTTAAAATGATGTCATTTCTGGGCACTGATTATAAATTAGTACCAAAAATAGTTTTGTTTGGAAATATTATGCTTGAAGATCCACATCATAGGAGTAGGGTCTATGTATAGGGAGCAATTTTCACTATAGCATGAACAAGAGAGCTGAGGTTCATATCCAGTGAATCACCGATGAAATTATAGAACAGTAAAAGAACCTCCAGAAAAAGACAGCTCTTTCTTTCTGAAGTCCTTGATTTGGTGAACCAAACTTTGAGATCAAACTTGATGCATGTAACCGCCATTTTACAGATTTGAACTGATTACATATGGTTATACACCTCATTTCCACCTGTTGACCCCAAAGGGAGAAATGTGGCAAAAGGCAAAGTCGGCTAGTTAACTGTCCACCCGAAGGTGCTTCAGTCGGGCGCGCAACCGACTTCGTCGGCTGGGCAACCGATTTTAGTGGCAAGCCTACAGTATGCCAAGTGGGAGGAAAGCTGGAGTACCCGGAGAAAAACCCATGTACATCGAGCGGGACTTGAACCCATGCACATGTGAGACACATTGGTACACAGCAGCTGGAATAGACCACTCTGCCACTCGACGACTCGACGGGAGAAATGTGGCTATTTGCACCAGATATTTATAGTCTGCAGGTACTAGCCTTCAGAAATGAGTGAAAAAACTGACCCAGTTGTTTGATAAAGTTGTCTACTAACAGTTGAAGGACTACATTAGAGGTCAAATGACAATATACCCTGGTTCCTTTTTTCTCTGAAATTCCTGTGGTTTCTCATGTAAAGGAGTGTTTTATAGGAGAAGCTATTTCTCAAAAATTTCAAATTGTATTAGGTAAACACAAACTTTGTCATAAAGTAGGATGATGGATTTTAATTGTGTGATGGCCAGTTGTCTAATATAAACCTGCAGTTCCTAATTTAATTAAATATGAATTAAAAAACAAACAGGATCCTCTGACAGTGTGGTGGAGGTATAACTGCCACCTATTTTTTTTTTTTCTTTTAAGAATGTCACAAGCTACTATGCAAAATTCCTTACATGATGAAACATTGTAACACTTCCAGAAATTTTCATGTCATATGATGTCACTGCAGATCATCAACCAAAACATACAAATGACTCTCTCTAACAACCTTATCAAGGGAATCCATTTTATGATTCTTTAATTAGGAATCTCAAGTACAGTATTTAAAATTATTTAAATCATGCACTACTCTGTGTTAGATATCTGAAATTAATTGCAGACATCTAAAATTCATTTCAAGAGGAAATTACATTAATTCAAGATATCTAATATAGAATTTGAGAGTATCTGAAATAGAATGAGAAATATCTAGAAATTTTTGAACAAATGTTATCTGAATGATAATTTTAGATAGTTAATGATTAAATGTTAAAAATGTTTTTCCAAGATTTCCTTGCCAGTTTAATGTTAATCAGGAATTCATGACATCCCAAATTCTATTTCAGGTATCTCAGTATTAAGTCAAATACTTCAAATTTTCATTAATTAACTACACATTTCTTTTTGGTTCCTTGCTGTAGCAAAAGAACCTATGTAGTCAGGTTGGCATGTGTGTGTGTGTATGTGTTTGTGTGTGTGTATGTGTGTGTGTGTGTGTGAGTGTGTGTGTGACACTTGCTTCGGTACTCTCTAACTCAACAAGGGAAGGTTGGATGGAACTTGGATTTGGCATTACAATAATTTTAGCTTGGTGGATTGGACACCTTTAATGACCATCTTCTAGTAAACCTTTTGAGACAGGTTGGCATTCCTGTGTTTTTTATTTACGACATTCATAAAAAATACTACTACATTCCAGTGCAGTGGCTTAGGGTAATAACAAGGTCGCCTTTGAATGCCTGCAGTCAAATTTTATGAGGATGGAACGGGCGATCGCCCGGCTAGACCTCTGATATCCCAAGCATCACAAAACTGTAATGGTACATAGATTCATCATAAGGAGAAGGTGTGCCCTATTGTTTTTGGTGGAGGTCGAAGGTCATTTGGGGTCACCAGAGGTCAAAAACTAAAAACCTTCTCAATACTATATTTCAAGGTACGGAAACTTGGATAGATGTCATACTTGGTGTGTAGATATGTTATGGTGTAACAATGAAATCTGATATGTATGGTGAAGGTCAAGGGTCATCTGGGGTCACCAGGGGTCAAACACTGAAAAACGATTTACCACAGTATTATAAGGTGGAAAGGATGAATTTCAAATCAATGTTTGGTTAAGGTCAAAGGTCGTGAAGGTTACTAGAGGCATGGGCGTCCGCAGAAAAAAAGTCAGGGGGGGCAAAATTTCTAGGAGGGGGCAAAACCTCCAATTCACCATGAATTTACACAAAGCATGCGAAAATTTCAGCCCCAAATCCCTCCCAGATGGCTGGAAATAGCATTTCTAAGGCCTATTTTTTGCGTAGAAACTTGGAAAACACGTTTTGTTCAGGTTTTTGCTTTGATTTTTATACGTTTTTTCAAATTTTTGATTTTCCAGGGGGGGGCAAGTGCCCCCCCTTGCCCATACCTGCGGACGCCCATGACTAGAGGTCAACCATTGGCAATGTTATTTAGAAAATCTTGTAAGCTAGATAAAGATACTGTAGGTTCAATAGATTTTTAATCTCATCTGATTTTGCATGTTTACACACCCAAACACCATAGCAATTTGGCCTTTACGTTCGTTCAGTAATGATTCCTTCCGAAGAGTCAACATACAGCCGGCAGACCGCCACGGGTGTGGCAACCCTTTCCGTCATATTTACATGTACCTGCGAAAACTTACCTGCGAAACATCACCTGCGAAACTTTACTTACCTGAGAAACCTTTACGGTGTGATAGAGAGCCCAAGGAGTTTTCACGGAGTTCACGAATACACACGGAAGTAAAACTCCAGTCAAGACCCTTGGGTTATTTTTGTCGTGTCCACTTCGGTTATCGACGATCACACCACCCTCCGCTACAGGGTTGTACACAAATTTTGGATCATTCAAAGTTGTAAGAGGGCATTAACTGAAATCTGTAGATTTCAATGAGCATAGGTCACACTGCATTAAACTGGTCTCTCTACCAGTGGAAGCAATGCATGGATTATACAGTATGTCTCTTTAGTACTGCTGTTCCTTGTGGGGTAACCTAATCCTCATTCTGTTATCACACCCCATTAATCACTTGCTTTCTGCTTAACTGCTGAATAAACCCTGTGTTCTGTGTAGAGATAGCAAACAGGGCAAATGGTAGATTGTTTTAAAGTAATAGCAAGATTTATTTGAGAGCAGATAAAAATAACCTATAAGAGAAGTACAAGGGGTGTTTTTCTCTCTCTGACCACATTGTGTATTGTTCATTGGTGATAATATCAAGTTTGATTACAAGCATAAATATATGGAAATTATGAAATGTTTCTGAAGGATCACCAAGCATTATACAAGTTGAATGTAAGTAAGGCCACAAAAATTAATTAGTGCTAAAATATCCCTTGTGAAGATGTTACAAACATTGAGTATGAGCTTTTGCTTAGCTCTATTTCAGAGACTGGCTGTACAGTTCTTATAATATCCAGCAAGGAACCACAGTGCCCATTGGGCTCTTGTTTTCCCAAACTATTTCACAGTTCTTACACTCACATAAATATTTCTGCATGATTTACCAACAAGTATTGCAATAGCTTATGCAGGTATATAGACCTTGCTTCTGGTATTAAAATATGCCGAACTGTACTCTAAGTGACGAGTTGTGGTCCTGGGTCTACATTCCCATTGCTGCTTTTATTTCACTTCAAAATCAATTCTTTCCAAATTTCAGCAAACAAAACTGGAATAAATACTGGGTCAAACCACTAGGGAAGGAACTGATTTTTGTCTGTCAGCAGGTCCCTTAGAGAGGTCGCAGTTTGAATTGATTGATTGACCACGTGGGGGGGGGGGGGGATTGAAACCACATAATCTTGGCCCAACTTGTGGTGGCAATTAACTGGATATTCACCGATGGTAATATTCTGGTGAATTATTGGTTCTTCATGGTAAATCTGGAATTGGGAAGAAAAGTCCCTACAACCTATTTTATGTTGGTTCATTTTCTGAATCCATGAAAAGAACAGACCTTTCACCTATTTTATGGAATTTTATCAGTTCTCTTGTTCATGGTTTTTGCGATCGTACATACATAGTCCTTTACTGACTACTAAGAGTATAAGACAGAGTATGCCTAGCCTGGGCCTAGTTATGGCTAGGCAAGGGCCTACCTTACAGGACCATGCAGCCTATACTGTGCTTAAAACAAAATGGACATAGGATAGGATACGTCCTGTTCAAGGACAAGATCTAGGTCCTACCACAACTTTAGGCATAGTACACGGTCCTGTTCAAGGACTAGCCCAGGCCTATCCTAATCCTAGGTCTATCCTTTTCCTAGGTCTAGCCTCAAGTGGTACTAGGCTAGGCCTAGGCCTACAGCTACTGTAACTTAAAAGGGCAGGAGCAGTCATCCCAAATTGAAGAAGTGTAGTAGACTGTCCAGTTTCATGATTGGCTGTTGGGAGTCATGTGACAATGTTTTTTCTATTCAAATGTGAAATTTACCAGAAATAACTGCTTGCTTTACCTTGAATATGCAAAAGTAAAGTCATAAAATGTATTGAAAGATACTTTGAAGAAAAATAAGATGAAAATTGTGTTATTTAGCTTTTTCTTCAAAATAAATTTGGGGGGACTGCTCTTTACTTTTAAAAGGGCCAATCCTTTTACCCCAAACTATACTTCTTGTAGGGGGTACCAGAAACTCTCAAAACCCTCAATTGGCTCAGCTTTTTGATTGATTAGCTAATTCAAACAATGCAGAGTACCAAAGCTTATGACATAGCATGTTACATAGCATGAACTGTGCTGAGAGTGTTTTGATTATACACATTGAGCTTTTCTATGCTCAACCTGGAGCAATATAAACTGATATTTGTGTCTGGATGAAGGATGAATTTCAGACAATTGTGGGAGGGGATTAAGTAAGATGGTTAAGAGGATTGATACTGTTTTGGGTTGGAGAATTAGGCCTTTAAAAGAATAGTCCAGAGCCCAATTTATGTTTGATATGTTAAAGAGGAACATATCCTAATCATTTTGGTGAAAGTTTCATTCATTTCCCATATTCAGTTCTCGAGATATGAGCAAATGAACTTAATGCATTTTCTATAGAAAATGAACTTGAAGCAAGCAGTTGTGATGTCATGGATTCACAGTGTTGGTCAATGTTCTGTCTTTTACTTTCATGATATTGGTTTGACCATGAATTGATTAGGAATGTTTTCTTGCCCCTAATGCATAAAAAGGTTCTAAATTTTATTGCCCAGGATGTTCCTTCATATGGTATCACTATCACTATATCTGAGTTTAGTTTTTATATACAAAAAGTTAGTCAACAATATGAATCCATGACATCACACCTGCTTGCCTCAAGTTATTCTACGCAGAATATTTGCCACATTGCACACATTTCACAATTCCTCAAGTAATTTCCCTTTGGGAAATTTGTGTCTCTAGTCATGGCTCGTTACAACTCTGCCCAGACTTTTCACAAAATGACTTGCGACTGGATGTAGCACCTAGGCTTAGACTGAGTTGCAAAAGATGACTTGTTACCAAGGCAGGTCAGAAAGTAGAGATATTACTCACAGGAAGTTGGCTAGGGCATGGGAAAAATGATGAACCTGACTAACAAATGAACTTCACTCTGTTGTCAAGCAGTCATGTCGCCATTTGTTTGTAAACATGAATGTGTGTATAATACTCATTGAATAAAGAATACATGGTGTAGTACTGTATGTTGTGACAACTCTTGGCCTGACTTAGAGTGACCTGTAGATTTCATAGACCCCACAAATAATTCATGAGAAGAATATGCCTATTTACAGTGTTTTGAATCTGGGATTTTGTTCAACTGACGTGCTCATTTATAATGGAAGTTGTGCAGTTAGTTATTAAGTTAGATGGTGTTTAACGACAAACCACTTGACACAAATGTGTTACATAGTTTCACCAAGAAAGAAAAAGTTACATTGTAAGGGGAAAACTACTCAAAGAAGAAAAAAAGGGGTCAATTTCCAAAATGAAAAAGGTAGCAAAGGCCTTAAGTCATGTCAGAAATTTCTATAAAGTTTACTTTCCTTGAGAAAGCCAATAATAAGGGAAAAATCTGTGTGTCCAAACAAGGTTTTCGAGTTGGGCATGGTGTAGTATTTCTGGTGAATAAGGGAGTATTCATAACAGTCAAGGAGAATGTGACTGACAGTGACAGCACAGTCACAAGGTATACAGTACAGTCTTTCAGTAAATACTGTAAATAGGCATTGGTAAGGTAAGTGTGCCCTAGTCAGGACAAAATCGTCCTTGATCCATTTCCTGGGAACTCCATTTTGGATTTTCCCCCAGTTCCTACTGTAGGCTCCACTCAGTACAATTTGTTTTTGGAAAAGGAATTCCACAGTTCTTGCCATTTTGTGGAAGTTGTGCAAAGTCACTCAATGACCAGTTCTAATTTTATTTCTTTCTACAGGTACTGTAGCAATGCCAGGCAGGAAGAAAAGGAGGAGCAATAGTAGTCGTAAACCACCTTTAATTTTTTCAGAAAGTCCTGTGGACCTGTCAAAGCATTTTACAAGCCCCGTTTCATGTGCTATAAATCCTCGTACTGCTGATATTGTTTCACTGAATGACCTTCATCATACTACCTGGGTTAGTAACTTCCAGTGGAATTTTATGTAGGCCTACATACTATGGCTATAACACAATCAGTGAAGCTCATAGTAATTATTTCCTCATATGCCTACAGATCTGCCAACCTCCAAATTAGCAAAGCTTGAGATTTACTGCATGAAGAAACCTGGAGATTGGTACCGCAAACCTGGAGATTTTTTTAACTTTTTATTTCTGACAGGCTCGAAACAACCGAACAATTTGCATACCCATACAGTACCAGGGTTGCCAAATCAAGAGGGTTGGGCTGAAGTTTGCGCAACAGATGTGGGTTAAACTCTTCAACAGCATCTCCAAGTCCTGACAAGGGTTGTGTTGGAATTGCCAAAAGGGTCGAGAGACACACTTTGCAATTTTTTGCCTTTTAGGCCTATAGCAAATATAGCATTTGCCATCATCAGTCTAGTGTGACAATTCTGCCACAAACTTACCAAAATCTTTCAACTTGAAACTGAAAGGATCCATGAAAAGAAGCAACTCATCAAAAATAAGCAACTTTTGCTGGTTTCATATACTATACTGTGTAATATGGATATTTACCTGCATAGCAAACTGTACAGTACTGTATATTCCATTTCCAGTCATAAGGTTTTGGAAGCTGGGGAGCTGAGAAAACATAGTCCGCTCCGCAGGGTATATGAATATATGTCACCGACACGGATCCAAGGGAGGGCTTTTATGGCTTCAGCCCCTCCTTTTTCACCACATCAACAATGAAAGATATGGGAAATTAGCAGTGCAATTCCCTCACTCCCCTGTTTCTCAGGCTTGGGTCAGGTCCCCTTTTTGGAATGTCTGGATCTTGGCCTGTGTCACACCCACAGGCAAAGTCCCTAGTATGACAACCAAAGGAAACATGCCGGACTTTGGCTAGACCTGCAGCCTGAAATGCAGAATTTTATGTTCTTTGGGAATTGTAAAACCCAGAATTTTGAAAATGAAAACTGAAATTTTGAGAGACAGAGAGTCAGTGGCTCTATTATTATGATAATTTCTGTGTGGCTTAGTGTTTGCATATGATTGAAGGCTTCAAGAACAGAACCTGCTGCCATTGTGCTTTGTGCTCAGCATAAGCAAAGGAGAAGGGAAAACAAGCCAGTAAGCCACAACTGGCTGGCTTGACTTGAACCTAATTTGATTGAATAATGTTATTTAACTGTGAGATCTAAAAATTTGACTGTGAGATGACATCTGAAACCGTGAAACTCACTGTGAAACTGAGATTAGGCATGTATGCGCGTGTGTAGAATTCTGGGATACACACTGACTTTAGAACATACAGTGCTACATACTACATTCCTTCCTTAAAGGGCCAATCCTCACACCCCAAACTACAATTCTTGTAGGTGTTTACAGAAATTCTCAATTGGCTCAGTTCTTTGATTGACAGGTACAATAATTCAAACAATACAGACTACAAAAGCTTATATTACACAGCATCACTCTGAAGCAATAAACTGAGATAGTGTCTGAATGAGGATGAATTTTATACAGTTGTGGGAGGGTCATTAGTAAGAAGATAACGAGAATTGGTACTGCTTGGGGTGAGAAAGTGGTACTGTTTTGGGTGAGAGAACTGGGCCTTCAAGGTGCAGTGCATTGACACTGACTTAATCTGAATGTGGACAGCCTTACTGTGCAAAAGTAGGTCTAGACTCTTCTTTGTAAAATAGGTATCAATGCAAATGTCTCACCAAAAAAGAAGTTAAGATGCAGTCCACAAAACCTACATGAAAGTTTCCATTTCGTGAAATATATGTCTTTGAGGGGTTCAAAAAGGATGTTTCAACAATTCATGAATGATGAATAGTTGAAGCACAAGTGGAATCATTACCTCACACAACTTGAGAGTGCTGACCCAGTCCCAGGAGTGTCCTGTGTGACTGTGCAAGGTTGCTTTGGTAATTGGAAGCCGTCCTACGGTTAGTGTGTTTACTGTACCTCGTTCCCAGAATGTAAAGCTGTAAGAGAATGTAACATTCAAGTCTCAATGTGGGCTGGTTGTAGTAAACTCATTTTTGGGGGATGTACTGTACTATAAGTACAATGGTCAGATGAATGTACTGTACAGGAGTATTTTGAGTCAAGGTGCCGTGTGACTGCAGAGAAAAACAAAGGGAAACAAAAGTTTTAATTGATAAGTAACATACTGTATGTGAGTGCTGTCATTTAAATGTAGTATTGTGAATTCTACCATATTCAACAAAATTCAACTTAGTTTCGGCAGGGTTTCACTCTGCATTGTTCTTGGGAGTCAGCCCACCTCTTAGAAAATTGTTCTTATTTGCCAGCATCACTGTGCTCAGCTTTTGAATGAAGTGATAACTTTTCCCTCCCTGATTCATTTTCTCTGAGATGGGGGAGGGGAAATCCAAGGCAAGAGTGTTGCAACAGTTATCATTCCTTAGATGTGGAGGGAGCTTAGAAAGATAGACAAGGGTTTTCAACAAGCTAGGGAAAGATGGTGCTGGGATGCTAGGGCACCTATGGAAATTTGAAAGGACCAAATTTGGTATTTTCATCTTAGTTTGTCAAAACTACTGGTCTAGAAGCAACAATAGCAACAAACCAAATATATAATTTACAGATCCTAGATATTAGATGAACTGAGATATAACCAGCACATGTGGAGCAATCTACAAGGGTTCTGCTGTAATGCACTCTACAGCATTTCATCCACCTAAAAATCAGACGTTGCTTTAGTCCTCAACTTTATAAACTTCTAGTTTAACGTAGCTTCCACTACGTCATTACTCCTTTTTTCCAGTTTTGAGACACAGGATTGTTTTCGATACCCAATTGTTCATGAGGAGCATGGTGTAACAACAGCCAAGCAATGTTTCCCCTTATAATTTTTTCATTGGTCCAATGCAGTTAGTTGGACAAAATTTTGATCTATTAGAATTTGAAGTATTGTAGACTATGAATGCATCAACTGTGGGAGTAATCATGGAAACCTTTTTGTTTTTAATTTTTTACATGAACTATTAACTTAAAAGTGTCAAATTGACAATTCATCACTTCAAAATTACTTCCTAGCAGCTTAGCCTAAACAATTGTACTGTGCAATTAAAATTTCACATCATTTGAATTATATTTTCAAATTTCCTGTTCTTGTCAGGTCTCACCACAGTTTAATTTGACCGGTACTCCATCGCCCCCAAGGAGAAGAGGCAGGCGACGCGGGCAGCAGACAGAGAAAATACGTACAGCCTGTTCTCAAGGGAACCATGCTGTGAGGGACATGGTGGCAGACATTGGAACAAATGAAATGGGAGGCTGTAATCGGACTGATGCCAGATTTATTAACAGTTCTGATGCTTCAAGGAATCTTAGAGATGAGTGTGATAAAATTTTAGGAAAAATAGAAAGAAAGTGTCATTGTCCATTGCAAGATATAAGTGAAGCGGACAAAGAGAACAGCAGTCTGAATAGTATTAAAAATGGAGAGGATGCAGATGAAGGTAGAACTATACAGAATGGCAGCTGTTTGGGGATTGATATGAGTTTGTGCTCACTTGTGGAAACAAATTTATTTTGTGAGAGGCTAACTTCTGCCAGTGAGAGAGATAAAGTTGGAGATGGATTGGGGAGTGAACCTAGAAATCCCTTGGGACATGTAAATAGTGATGTAGAGAGGAAGTCCAGGGTTTGTCATTCATGTACTGGAAAATGTTTGGCACTTGCAGAGGATACACCGGTACATGAGTATAACCTCAGAGTGTCAGTTAGACAGAGGAAAGGACGGCTACCTAAAGTTGCTTGGAATCAATTAATTGCAGATTCGTTGGGAACTTGATGATATCTCAGCCAGGTCCAGAGTGATATGCACCTCTTCACCCAGAAGTCTCAACAAACTTTGAAAAGTTGGAGTCAGACCTTGAATTTTTGGTCATGGGAGTGCAATTGCACACCATCACTCACCTCAAATTGCTGTGAGGAGTGTCACATTTTTCCACACCTAGATGAAAAATGAGATATTATAATTCTGTATAAGTATAATGAAACAGCACACTCCTTTATTCCATGAGGAATATGGTTTTATAGCACACCATTTGATAAGAAGTATGACAGTCTTAAACTTTTGTAGACCTGGTCACCTGAGGATGATTGGAATATGAGGGAGGTAGTGTGTGATGTGGTACAGTAGTACTGTATGCAATTTTTGAAATTTTTGTCACCATGTAGAGCTTTCCCTATGGTCTACCTTAAAGGCATGATCCTCTCACCCCAAATTGTTACAATTCTTACAAGGTACTCACTTAAGCCCCTCCCACAATTGTCTGAAATTCATCCTCATCAAGACAGTCTCAGTTTATTGCTTCAGGTGAGTATACAAAAGTTCAGTGTGTATAATCAAAACACTCTCATGCAGTTTAGCTTTGGTATTCTGCATTGTTTAAGTTAGTTGTCAGTCAAAGAGCTGAGCCAATTGAGAAATTTTGTAAAACCCCTGCGAGAATTGTAGTTTGGGGTGAGAGGATTGTCCCTTTAACCAATCACAAAGGTACCATCTGGAGATCACCCTTATTTAGGCTGCTTTAACAATCAGGAGCTGGCCTCCAGGGGGTAATCAGATCCAGATCAGATCCTTGCCTCCAGATAAAAGATTTTTCTTACATACTCTGCACTTGATCCCCCTGCAGTCTCTGACTAAGCAATCAACAAAACAGAAAGTTACATAATGAGCCCTCTGACAATATTGTTCACTGTACTGCTCCAGGTTTTGTGTTTGTTTATATTTTGTGGGAAGAAACATACTCTTTGCTTCATGAGTCACCTTGATCTTGGATTTCTTTGATCCTCCAAGCTTTCACTGGCAGGTTTTGGTTCCTGGCTTGAGATTTGATTGATGAAATATGTGGATCAGATTCTGAGTACAAAAGCTGATCTTGAGGGGTGGATCACATGGTTCAAGTACCCTGCTCCAGATCAAGTGTGAACTCTCTCTTAGTTTTCCTCATTTGTTTTTTGATACCTCAGTACAATCATTGGACTTAGTACAAAAGTGAAGGAAAAACTCTCTGCAATCCTAAAGCCCATGTCTCAGTGAGCAAGAATGTCTACTGTAATTCAATATGTTGACAATTTAAAAGTAAAGATTTCAAGATTTTGAGATTGGAGATTTCTATAGCATGGTCAGTCACAAAGACATTCTGTGAATAATGTTAATTGCATGTAAAGGTCAAGAGCAGCCACCCCAACTTGAAGTACAGTAGAGTAGTAGACTGTCCTGTTTCATGATTGGCTGTTGAGAGTCATGTGACAAAAAATTTTTCTCTTCAGATTTGAAATTTACCAGACGTAATTGCTTGGTTAACCTTGATTTATACGCAATATTGAAGTCATAAAATTGTCCTGAACTTAAAGATGCTTTGAAGAGAAAGAAGAAGGAAATGGTGATATTTAGCTGTTGCTTTGAAATAGGTTTGGGGGGACTGCTCTTTACCTTTAAATACTCAACTATTCTTCTGCTTAAAACATTGTATCAAATTTGTTTTAATTGTATGGTTGTGACTGAGGCTTTAGGGGATAGTCATTAATCTAATTGGACAGTGTGGACAGTTGGGCATAGGAAATATGTAAGTGACGTAGCAATACCTGCCAGTTACATACATGGCTCTGTCTTTAGGAAGGAAATTGACAATTTACCAAATCTGATGGTACTGTTGGCACCAATTTAAAAGGTGCTAATACAGAGTGTGGACTTTTGCCAGGCGCATTTAGTTATTGCTAAAAATTTGTGAAAAGAAACTTCCTTCTTGAAAAAGTTCAATAATTGTAGCACAGTGAAGAAAATAAGGAAGAATACTTGATCCCTACTCATGCCCACTCCCCCATCCCTAACTGCATAGTGTCTTTACCCTGGCATAATGACAGCTACATTTTGTAAGATGTTTTGAAACCAATACTCTTTTTGTATATCTTTTTTTTTCTATACGGTAGCAGGATTGTAGCTATGGTGGGCAGTGCTAGGTGGCTGCACCCAGCACTGGATGTAACCGCCCAGCACTCCACTCCAGGCAAACACAAGTCACGCTGCCCACCACAAATCTGCCTACAGAAACATAAAACGGGCCCAAAATTTACCCCTAGAGTTAAATGAGGGAAAAATAAAAAAAGTAATGCCTGAAAAATGGGATAAAGGCCATGGGGTAGGGAGAGGTACTTTTGCAAAATCGGACAGTTACCCAGCACTTAAATTTGGCTAGCTACAATCCTGTACTGTAGATAGAAAGATATATCTTGTGTTTCTTTTCAACTTTACAAACAGAACCAAGGTTCGCATACTTGCGGTCCAAATCCTAGTTATTCCACACATCTTCTGTATTTACTTCACACTGCATTCTCAAGAAGGCATTTACCTATATGATATTCATATTAGGAATTGTCCTCCTTAAAAATCTGAACACTTTTTATTACCCAACCTTACAATGGGGAGGTCGGGTGTAATAAAAAACCTTCTTGTGCAGTTGCTTACATAACAGTTGTCATTTTGTCCAATTGCACAGTCCGGGTGGTAACCATAGGAAGCACAGTAAGATCAAGTAAAAGTGGGTTAGGTAAAAAAACAGTTTAAATGGTTACAAAGTTAGTTGCTTAATCTTAAAATAGAGGAGTTCATAACGATATCATAGAAAAGGGTCATGGTTAAGACGTCGTAGGAGGTAAGGGTGGGGAATCTTGAGACATCAGTATTCAACATACTGTACTGTACTATTATGTAAAGGTTGGATGATTTGTATTGTAATTGATCATTGTTGTATTGTAATTCAGCCCCCTGGGGGCTGGGGGTTGTAGGATATGCCCACAGTATTTCACACTTGTTGTAAGAGGTGACTAAACGGAAACTGAATTTGAGCTTGGGACCATACTTGAAAATAAATTTTAACTTTGAACTTTGCATGCAGTTGACCTGACACTGTACAGTGGATTCGTGTTGTGTGGCGTTTAATCTCATCTGTGTGGTAATTGAATCATGAATAAAGGAAGTCTTTACATGCTACGTTGGTTTAACTGTATTTCCCATATTCTTCTGTCATATCTTATGCAAGTTCCAACTCTATGCATACTGTACATGCAAACAAATGTGAGTTTTACTTTTATTGGCCAAGGTTTCATACAAAAAAAGGATGGAGAATGTCTTTTCCATGGGCATCTATCCTGGGGGAGCAGGGCCCCCATGAGGACATTGGCAGAAAGTGTCATCCCCCACCCCAAAATAAAAAAAAAAATCAGGCAGATAAAAAAGAATAAAAGGCAAAAAACCCAAAAATATAACATTGGTATGATAGCATAGAGAGCTGGACAAAAAAAAATATTTCGGATTTCTTTGGGGGGGTTCACATACTAATTATCTCAGAGTTCTGAGACTCAGCACTCCAAGATACTAAGAATTTTGACTTATTTCTACTTTTTTTTCATATTCCTGCACTTTTTATTCTTTTCATTCAAAATTGACACATTCCTGACTCAGACTAAGTAGAGATGTGATAACAGTGGAGTAGCTACAGGAGATGGCAGGATTGCCCTTCAGCTCTGAAAAATTCAGAAAACTGCCATGTGACACCAGATCCAGTAACACCAAGTTTTGTAAACTTTCAAAATGTCGGAGAGCTTCGATCCACAGGCATTAGAAATCTTAAAACGTTACATCAATGATCAGATTGTCAGTTGCTGTGCAATCTCATATTTGTTATTAATGGGAAGTGCAGATTCTTCAATAATCCCCAAACTTTTCATAATTCTTTATTAGGAAACCCAAATCTTCTAAACTACAAGCTAAAAAGGGCAGAATTTTGCTCTCTTTGCTCGACACAAATTCTATTCCTAATTGTAGTATTCACAATCGGAAAATTTGGGTGCTTACCCCCAGAAGAAAGTCTGGCTTCACCACTGAGTGCCATGTCCACTCTCTGGAGGGTGATTCTCCATCCTATCCTCTGCCCTTACAATGTATATCCTGCAGCTGGCTGCTTTATCATAGTTTCAAAAAAAAGGATTTGAAATTTCTGTACATGCTAAGTTACTACAAAAATAACCATTTTCAAAAAGTTTACTAGCTGTAAGCCCTCTGCCAATTGCTATGTTACACTGTAATACATTGATCAAGGATGTTGGGTTAGATTTTGCCACCTTTCAACTTCAAAACTATCACCCAGTGACTTCTCATCCCCCACCACAACCAGGGAGGAGAGATATTAACATTGGTTGAAACACCCTTTGGGTCCATGACAAATGATGATAAATTGAAGCAATATAAAACTGGTCTCCTTGTATAGAAATTGGCAATTAAGGCATGAGTGTCCACAGCAAAAGTTTTGGGGCAATGTGTACTGAACAAGAAATTTCTTAACTGGCTGAAGGAAGTCCCAATGGAATTCCTAACCTAATCCTTAAAGGAAAAAATTGCATTTGTTTTGCAAGGAAATTTCACCCTTTTAAAACCAATATTTATTGACAAAGAGTGATAAATAATTCAAAATGAGGCAGTATGGTAGCCTTCTTTTCCTCAGATAGAAATTCAGCTGTTTGTTGCTCAAGAATAATTTGTTCACCCAAACTTTCAACATTTCAAAAGATGTAACTTCCATAGCTCTTCTTGTGCATAATATTTTGAGGAGATGAAGCTATTGCTGGGGTGTATTATTGAGACTGAATGATTTAAGCATAACTAGAGCCATTTACTTTTAATACTATGATGGAGCATTTTAAATGCAATGATTTCCCTTTAACCCTAACAAAGAAGACAGTTCATAAAATGCATTGGCAACAGCCAATCAAGAAATGCCTGTTTTTCTTGTTTTCAGACAAGTCATAGTATTATTATTCTTTTTTTCTTTCTCCAATTGTGTGTTTTTTTGTTTTTGTTTGGATTGTCTTATGGTCACTAGCTTTGATGAACAGTAATGTTTTTTCTAGTGTCCGTTGTATGTATAAAGTTAATTGAATTTAATCTTGTTGATGTGAAAGTACATATGAGAAACGAATTGAATTGTTTAACAGTGCAGATCTACCCAAAATTTTTAGGAGGGCAAATTTTTCATCACAGAAAAATCGGTCACTTCCACAAACAAGCTTCATCCCTTTGTTCAGAATGTCTGAAATCTACCATGACCAAACCTGTAGACAATTACACTACTAAGGGTAAACCATCATAGTTTGGCATGATACACCCACAAAATTTTGGCCAAATACTTTTAGATCTCTAAAAGTAGCCTTTGTGAGTTATTCAAATTATTTTCTACTTTGAAATCTTAAACTTGTGTTGCTATTGTCTTCAACTTGAATATTCCAAGGGATCAGGAAAGGAGGCCATCAATGGTTGGAAGAAACAGTTGGATATGTTGCGGATGCTGGTTGGCTAGAAACAAAACAGAAAATGGACACCTTGCTGTGTGAGAAGCATTCCATTATATTGCTATGCCTAATAAGCATCATGCACATGACATCAGAGGGTCATGAAACTGAAGTGTGCCTACACAAGCTCTGCAATAACAGCACAGATTTACTGTACCATGCATGCTGGAGGGCTTTAATGAACTTGTGAATATTCCCACATGGCTTTGTGCAGTATTATGATTTAGGCATCACACAGTGTGCACTCTAGTAAATACATGTTTCATATGCATCAAGCCAGCATTATGAGTATTGTACACTGAAGTTCATGTTGTCCTTCAAATTGAAGCAGGGCAAGGCAGTTTTTTGACATTTTGTGTGCGGACTTCACTATAGCACCTCTCGCTATTTCTCCATCTGTACGACTGTCACAAAGGAGCTGTCGTGATGTGCACATCATAACAGCTCCTTTGTGACAAAGTGACATATAAGTGGCACACCCACTGCACATGAACAGTGACAGATAGTAGTATGTATGCCCCAGGCATTGAGTTCAACGATTTCCACGTGCTACAAAACACATTTCACAAAATGAAAGTGATGTGTGCTTCTCTATTAAACTTGAACAGATTTATTGAGTTCCAATTCTTTTCTTGGTATGCAAAAAATCACACTTCTCACAGTGATTTGAGGTGAGTGGTGGTACTCCTCACAATAATTTGAGGTGAGTAGTGGTAGCATATGCAATTTCAAAATTCAAGGCCTGCTTACCAAATTGAAACATGCTGACACAACATGCACACAGAAAACCCTCTCAATCCCTCTTTGGAAAAGACTAGCACCCCCTTTTTTCCCTCTTTCAAAAAAAAGAAAAGAAACCAGAAATCTTTCAAATATGCTACCAGCAAACCACAATGCACAAAATAATTAAAAGCAGGCAGAATTGCTAAATTTAACAATTGCTTGTTAAGTTTTATTCATACAAATTTCAACGGAAGAGATGACAACTAATTCTGCTTAAAACATCTAAAAACCATTCAAACTACATATAAATTGAGAAAAATTATAATTATAGGACAAAATGAGACCAGCAGTCGGGAAAACAGGAAAATTTTTAAAATGTTATGTTTGGTTTTGAAGTATCATAAATGGCCCACCAGACTCATTCCACAGTCCATTCTTTCCATTTTCCCACCTTTTTGTTATGGATAAATTTTTACTTCATCAAATGCTACTTAACTGATCTCGTGTCAGAGTGCTTCATTCTTTTCATTCAAAAGACCAGGGAACAGGTTCTCTTTCTTCTCTTCAGGAATTGCAAACACTTCAGATATTCAACAGTATCAGGAAAAAATTGTACGTACCATCTAGTTAGTAGTAGGGTTCATTCATTGCCGTGGGTTATTCCTGGAAAAGTCGATGTGCTGTCCAATTGTAGTTATGGGAGAGGTGAATAGGAGTGAAACAGATTATACAATTCTCCATACAATTTTCTTCATTACTGAGCATCCAATTACTGAATAATTAAATTTACACAATGTCCGTAAACCTTCCAGGTACAGTAGCTTCATTTAGTAACAAGGAAAAGGGAGTGCAGCGGAAAAAGTGAACATTTGCATATCATTTTTTAAACACATTTTACTTTCTTTAATTAATGGTCACAAAAAGATACGCATAAGAACAACTGAGAACATATAAATTTATACATTATCTTAAAGTTTAGCAAGTAACTTGCGGCCCTTATCAAAAAAAGTGGGGCGCAGGGATTCAAACTATTCCCCCTAACATTTTGATAAATGCTATCCAAAATTTTACTGTAATAACTGACTGCTCAGCAGTGCAGCCAATTCCTGTATCTGCATCACTCATCCAGAGCTACATTATGCTTATTAATGGTTGTATTTTTTTTTTTCCCTGTTATGACTTATTAAAACTTTCCCCCATCAAATGAAAATTTATGGATCACAGATATTTAGAACCAAAACATTAATACAGAAGTATCCCCAATACCCATTCCTTCAATCTCTTGCATTCCAATATATGTACACACCACAAAGAAAAGAAACAAATTTCCTCAAGGCTATCCTCATGCACTTCTTCGTCTCCAGCAAAACGAAAACCATATATATACACAGAGGATAATTTTTGGCTAAAATGAAGAAATCTTCAGTTGACTTGGTTTCCATACATTCTCTTCGTTGCTTCCAGGACCGTAAAAATTGAGTGGAAAATGTCTAAAATAGTTCAAGGGCCTGACGGAGAATTCAATGAGAGGATGAAAGGGGGGGTGGTGGAAAATCTCTCAATCATTATCTTCTTCAGGCTGAGGGCTACGACTTCGAGAGCGGGACTTTGACCGAGAGCCTGCATCTCTATGATTGGACTCTTCTCTCTGCTCTCTCTGTGGGCTTACACTCCTGCGTGGTGACTCTGGGCGAGGTGACTTAGACTTTGATCTAGATTTTGATCGGGACTTTGAACGAGACTTTGAACGAGACTTTGATCTTGATTTTGAGTGGTGTGAGCGGGATCCTGATCGTGATCGTGACTTTGATGGCGAGTGACTTCTGTAAAGTAAAAAAGGAATGACACAGCACTAATAACCACAAACTAAAATGCAGCTTGACATAGGGGTAAACAGGTGGGATCCCCCAAACTCACCTCCCTATATTACTTCACTAAATTTGGTCTCATTTACATTCATCAAACAAAAGGTAAGGGAGAGTACTATAGCAGTAGATGACAGACAGCATGCGACTGGTCTCACCTTTTTTTTTTCTTTGAGTGGGGGGGTAGGAGGGTAACTGACCACTGGTCACATTAGTCATGGAAGGTGTCTCAACTTCAGAAATCTTTTGATTCCCTCCCCTCACCCAAAAAGACAACTTCTAGCAGTTACTCCTTCAAGTGGGTCTTACCATTACTGTTCTTGAAAGACTACGGCATGCAAGAGGTCACAAAACAAACCAAGCATGGGTGCAAGTAAAAAGGCAGAGTTTTCAAGGAAATATATCCATTTGACATACATTTTAGGAATTCTTTATAAATTTTTAGACTTTTTCTGTCTGCAAAACAACAAAAGATTGTGGAGAATTTTACTGGATCCTCCAGAGATGTTCACTTTCCCCATTCTGAGATGCAAAAATCATTTCCCATTTTCTCAACCAATGAGACCACTGGATGGACAAAGAAGACACCCACCTGTGGCGACGTTCATGAGATCGACTACGGGATCTGCTCCTCCTTCTCCTTGACCTTGACCTAGGGAAAGGAAACACAGAAAAAAAATCAAGGATGGTTCCTGATGCAAAGCAGACGGAACAGTTTTTCTGCCAGATGGAGGGGGGGGGGGAATTCTCCATTCCTAGAAGAAGAAGAAGAAGGGTGAAATTCCCCTTTCCATAAAAATACAAAAATTGCCAAGATCTTTGTTTCTTACTTAAAAAGAGGACACTTTTGCAGCTCTATGTTTAAAGTTACACAAACAAATGCCCTTTTGACACTCTTCAAATTGCACCATACAGGGAGGGGCCTTGCAGAATGTTTTTTTCTGCCTGAACCCACTCGTATCTTAAGCCTAGGACATTATCAACCAGTAATAATAAATCCCCCCCCCCCATTTGTGTTTTTTGTGGGAATTAGCGCTATATATATATATATATATATATATATATATATATATAACGCTAATTCCCACCTTAGGGGGAAATTGTTATATCTGCGCGTACATAGGGCGAAAAAATAACAATGAAATACATAAGAAAAAGTGTTTGCCCTAACGTCTAAAAATATAAACAACATTATTTCAATGGCCAGCCATCCATTCGTGTTAACAGCTAGGTGTCCGTAAATTTGACAACTTTGAAGTAATTGTATCTGCTTTGTAAATCTAGGAGGGCGCCCTTGTCGGTTTACGTATTCCTATAGAAAAAGTGTGTAGAAACGTTACGGCGAATCTTATATTTCACCCATAAAAATTTTTCCCCTTAAGGTCGAGTTTTCAACAACAACTTTCCCCCTAAGTGCCAAATTAGTGAAATATATATATATATATATATAACGCTAATTCCCACCTTAGGGGGAAATTGTTATATCTGCGCATACATAGGGCGAAAAAATAACAATAAAATACATAAGAAAAAGTATTCGCCCTAATGTCTAAAAATATAAACAACGTTATTTCAATGGCCAGCCATCCGGTCGTGTTAACAGCTAGATGTCCGTAAATTTGACAACTTTGAAGTAATTGTATCTACTTTGTAAATCTAGGAGGGCGCCTATGTCTGTTTATGTATTCTTATAGAAAAAGTGTGTAGAAACGTTACAGCGAAACTTATATTTCGCCTCAAAAAATTTTTCCCCTCAAGGTCGACTTTTCAACAACAAGTTTCCCCCTAAGTGCCGAATATATATATATATATATATATATATATATATATATATATATATATATATAATAAGGTCGAATACTGCGTAGCACAGGTAAAGTATGAAGGTAAACAGATTGGAATGATAAAAAGTGCTAAAATTCGGAAGAAAGCTCCGCAACGTTTCGGGTATGTACCCTTCATCAGGCGGCAAAATAATAACTGATCAAAAAAACGATATTCAAAAGAAACAACAAACGCGTGCCGATACAACTCGATCGGCGCGCGTACAAAGGCCAAGCACCTACGTCAACGCGTTGTGTGTCTTGTTATGTCCCCATCAACTCCTTACAATCGTTTCTAAGTCCCTGTAGTGCGGACGCACTGGTAACACACGCACTACCCATGACAACATCCATCCAGCAAGCCAAACCAAAACGCGCCGACGTCAAGCGTACAACCTCTTTACAAAGGGATTGCCAATAATGAAATGTTTGCCTACTTCGCGCCGCAATTTTAAACACAGCTAAATGACGCAACCGTGCAAAACAAGTTAATAGTGATGACGCGATAAAAATTAAAAGTAATAATAAATACACGCTAGGCGATTATGTTTCTGTGAATTGACTCAACAATGGGGCGAATACCCTTCGTGGTGTCTTATCATCCCAAGACACACAACGGGTTGACGTAGGTGCTTGGCCTTTGTACGCGCGCCGATCGAGTTGTATCGGCACGCGTTTGTTGTTTCTTTTGAATATCGTTTTTTTGATCAGTTATTATTTTGCCGCCTGATGAAGGGTACATACCCGAAACGTTGCGGAGCTTTCTTCCGAATTTTAGCACTTTTTATCATTCCAATCTGTTTACCTATATATATATATATATATATTATATATGAAATGAAAGTTTCCTGGGCCAGGAAACCTTTTCAGGTAGACTCTTCCCTCATTCAATTACCTGCACCCATTCAAGTAAACACTTTTTTTATAAAAGTAGCTTGCGCTTTTGCGTCTCTGAATGAGAGAGTCGTGCCTAAATTATCTCTTTCAGCAGACAACCTGGGATGTAAGAACACACTCACCTACTACGGCTCCTGCTCCTGGAATAACGACGTCTTGGTGACCTGTGAGCAGTACGGAACCAGAAAGAAACTTTGTCAGTTATAGGATGCAACTCAATAAGTCCCCCCAGAAACACTTCATCACTTGTCTTTAATTAATTCTAAAAAACAGACCCACAAGTAATTGAATACAGAAAAACAACACACTTTGAACACTTAAGGAGATGGAGATCCAGGTTATAATTTGAACACTAACAGCACCCAGAGCAATACATTGGAGATGTCAGATACGTGTAGCAAGTAAAACTGTGGCTAAACCACTTACAACACATTAAAATGGCACACAGTACAACCGTGGTTTGACGAATTAAAAAAAAAAACACGAATTTACAACATGATGGCACACAGAACAACTGCAGTATGAACATTCCCACACAATATGACAGAGAGTTCAAACAGTTTGACCATTCAGAAAACTGTGCAGTGAGAGAAATGATGAGAGCTGTGGTGGCAATGTTCTACATGCACTAGCTATAAACCTAAAATTTATTCAGTTCGATCATCTTTGGAGTTCATCAAACATCTTTTCTCATGTCACCTACTTCAATTTCTCATCAATTCCAAAACAACTTTTACCAAAGGTACTAGTTCCTTTGCATGTACCTCAGTGTTAGATTTTCGTGGTAGTCCCATTGTCCGGGACAACTAAAATTCCATACGGACAACCAAAGGTAAAAAGTAAGTTGCCCGATGGTCAGCCATCTTTCTCTCACAAGGAATTATAAAGCTTCTTTTATCTAATTGAAGAAGTAGACTGCTGAAAAATCAACTTCAACATTTTCCATCATACAATATTTCAGACTTCAAGTGTTTTTGTCTCTCAAAAATCACATTTTTTTTCCTCTAGACAAATGATAAATACCTAAACACAACTACTGTTTTGTAAATGTGCGATAAATCTTTTGGACAACCAAATTTCCTTATGGAAAACTAAAAATACTGAAGTGGTTGCCAGAAGGACAACCTTAAATTTTTCTGAAAATCAAGGTCTGTAGCAATAACCTTCTTCTCTGGTAATACAAAAAAAGACAAAATTTTTAAACACCACAAGCAGACTTTTGTCAAGTCTACTTCTAACTTAAGGGGGTACACTGAGCTGGATAGCTAAATTCAACAAATTTTTAAAGTCCAGGAAGTTTTCTTTACACCGCAGTAATGAAAAATTGGGAAACTTGAACAATTCTCAAATCCTTCACACAAATATATATTTAATCAATAATTTCCATTCTGTTCCAGAACTTTGTTACTGATCATTTTTTTTTTAGAAATTGTTAAAATCACAAGCCAGGACACTAAAATATTTTTTGAAGTTGAACTTCTTGAAGAACCATTGCATGTGCAACTTGACTACTTCTGATGAGCTACAGCACTTTTGCTAATGGTATAACTATGTATTTGCCATGCAGTAGGGCCTTCCAGCCCTACACCGGAACACTCAATAAGTTATCAATATCAACTCAATATGTGCCTGCTTAGCCTTCTGCTGAGTCTTCAACCTCTAGTCCTCTTTATGATCAATTTCTCAAGTCAGGCATCTGCTTCTCAAGTCATACTTAAGTCATTCAAACATTTGTCTCTGCATTTTTATAAGTCATACACTTCATCTTACATCAAGAAATCTACTGTCCCTTTAGTCACTTTGTTGAATCAAGTCAATGAATATCAAGCTACCTGTGGCTATTAACCTTTAATTTCTCAAGTCATGCACCTACTCAAATCACTGAATCAAGTCACTGACTGCATTTTTCAAGCCATCTAACTTTAATATTCCATCAAACTATATATCATCTTTAGTTTAGTCACTTTGTTTCAAGGAGCAATCAGTGTTTGTTAATATACAATTTTTTTCACAAATTCACTTGTGCACAACACTTGGAAATTGATTTAAAGCTGTAATGTTCCATGACAACAGTCTAACATCATTACAGGTTAAACTGTAGTGGAAGATGTTTTGCCATGCATTCTGTGGGCAATTTTATTATCTGACAGAAATTCGGACATTTTCATTCAACAATAACACAAAATTATCATTTCTTTAAACCTAGAAGACCTCACCAATGTTTCTAAATTTCTGATAAACAATCAATTCAGAATTTAGGGAAAACAAAGTCCTGAAACAAAAGATTAATATTCTCTGCTTAATTCTGATTGCCCCTTTAATCAAGTAGCATACTACCTGTGGCTATATTTTTGGTATAAGTTTCAAACTATCTTTTCTACATATTGTTTCTTACTCTTCCACAAATTAACAAACAACATTCTTTACCAACTCTCCCCTCATATTTCACCAATCACATTTTCACATTTTGTGAGAATTTCAATAAATCCAATTTTGGACTGAACTGTGAATTTTACTTTACCAAAAGCCTACCAAAAAGTTGCCTTACAGACAGTTTCTATGGTGACAGGGTAAAAAGAACAATTACGTTAAAAAGAACAATTATTCAGAGTATACATGAAAATACACCTTGGTCAAGCAGGTAACACTGACAACCACTTGTATACATGTGTGCACCCATAGGGAGGCAGACTGCAAAACTCAACACAGCGAGAAACAACACAGCCATATTTTGTTGCCATGGCAACACTCGACTCCTCCCCCCTAGGTTTGTATAAATGCATGAAAAAATTAAAAGCCTTATTCATACCATATGTTGCAACACAAACAAAACCTTTCAGCTAGTTTGTAACATTACATGATGCTACTCTTATAAAACCAACCTTTCGATGAGCAAAATGAGAAAAAAATTTCTTCTCAACTTTACAACTGCAGAAGGGTTGGCACGAAGGCCATGCGGTGCTGTCGCAAATGGGCACTTATAGGTGATCCTTTTACGATGAGTGTATCGGGGTAGAGAATTTGTAAAAAGATTCTGTAGAGGCCATGTTGCTGACGAAGCACCTTTAGCTTGAAAGATGTCCGTAATTTTTTGAAATTGTCAGTCCCAGAGAAGGTTGTTGGAATGTTGAGGGAGACTGATTGCTGATTGGACGATTAAGTTGATAAAAGTTGTAAGTTGCCCAAAGTCGATTGGACGAGAGGTGATCATGTGATAGCTGATGGGCAGTTGAGGAAGCAGTTGTTTAGGTTGTAGATGGAAGAATTATGTGCCCTGGGAAGGCAGCGAAAACAAAATAAAAAAAAAATTTCATTTCTTTTTCTTTTGTTTTGTAAAATAGGAAACTGTCACTGTAAGAGAATTCCTTACAACTTTACCAGCCCCGATAATGAGAAAAGCACCGAAGATCACAGTGCTTGTCAGAGAGGGCTAAAGATGTAATACATGCTCACAGAGCAAACAAAAGAAGTGCAGAAATAGTTAACTAAATGACAAAAGTGTACTTGAGTGGAAATAAAGGTAATGGGTCAGATCCATTACATAACAGTTTTTGTGAAAACATAAAGAGCAGTAAATGGACAAAGTAACACAACCCTTATGAGAGAACTGAAAATGTTATTTTTTAATGAATTCAAAATCAATTTTTCTGAGTATTTTAAAAGAAATGTGCCCAAAATGTGCCTGCTGTCGTAGAAACTAGAAAATAACACTTAAATATCAAAAGAGGAAAGTGCTCAACCATGGCTGTCAGGCACTAATGGCCACAGAGCTCCTCATAAATGTCCCACAGTGTACAGGTACATAGACCTACAAACAGTTGCTCATTTTGGCTAGTAATGCAGCCATCCGTGACACTTGTGGCCCAAAAAATTTTGGAAAATGAAGGTGGATGGACCCCCTTGCCAAGTAATGGCTGACTTAAACCATAAACTTGGTGCTTGGAGTAGTTTATACATGACATTGCTAAAAGTATTGCTGGTCCTTGTAAAAGCAAAAGCATTGCAAACCCTGGCATCATCTTGCACTAAAAAAAAAATGATGTAGGCTATATGTTTAAGTCTAGAACAAGCAATATTTTAGGGGCAGGAGCTGGGTGAGGAGGCTAGATAGAATGTGTTTCCCGAGGCCAAAACAGTTGAGGGACAATGTTCAAGGTCTATCTCTGAATTCATCATGTGCCATACTTCATCCAAATTTCCTGCAAATGTTATTCCTCACACACAGCAATAATTTCGTATTCTCAACCTAAAGCTCCAACCTTCCTCTATCACCCCTAGTTGTACGGCTTCTTGGACCTGTCCATGTTAATCAGGATATGCCGTGATAATTCCCTGTTCTAGTTAATTGTGAGTCATCAAAACCACCATCTCGTAAAAATTGTTTTGGTCCGTGCTTGGCTTTTTTCTCGTGAATATTCATAATTCCAAGTGTGTGAATATTAACAAAGAAATTTCACCAGTTCGGGCAACTCCATCTGTTCTCCTGTCACATTTCATGCTTCAAAGTATAAGAAACTACCACGGACTTATATACATGGACACAGCATTAACGTGTACGTCCTATCGGTAGATGGTCGCCACCAACTGGGGCAAAAAAGGCGCACCAAGATGGCCGCCGTGAAGCTATAAATCGTCTGATTTGACGACAACTCTGTAATATTTTAAACAAAAGTTAAACTTCGATGGGAAAATATATTTGTAATAAGTGAAGTGATTTTGACCTTATTTTGCCCTATTTTAAAAATATTTCAACCTTCTTGCAAAATATTGCAATATACTTGAGCAAGTCCAAACTTTCACACAAAACCATAGCAGACGGCCATTTTGGTGCGCTTTTTCTCACACCTACAGTAGCGACAATGTACTGTACCATGCAGCATGCTCTGTCCATGTATAGGAAGTCTGTGGTTTAAACTTATGTTACTTTCCCAGGTTAGGTTAGCAAATGCAATACCAATCGCATGAAAAATTGAACATTTGAGCATACCTTTGAAGCATAACAGGTTTTGTCCTAACCTGATGAACTTCACACCTACTGTGATTCATCCAATAGGAAATGTAAGTTTTATGGTTATGCTGTCAAAATGATGCAGGTCCGCAGACACCAAGCTGTAACATTACATTTCATTGACAGGTTTTCAAATAGTAGTTACAAAGGATTGTGGGATTGAATTTTGGTAAATGAATCATAATCAGTGAAATGGCAATGACAAAAATGACATGTACCAAAACATTACCGCACAATCCTCTGTTTTTTTATTTGGAAAAGGATCAGCAACCTTCATATGCATGTTCCCCGGACTTAGTAGCCACAGACCTGACACTTGTTTGCAGAAAGTGAAATGCAAATTTGGCTGAGATGCCTTTCTTTTGACCCATTGATGAAAAAATGTGAGATGCTGGAAGAAAAGTTCCTCGGGATGAGTCAACATTTGAAGGAAATTTTGACAAGAAAAGGAAAAGGTACAATTTCAACACATGACAATGCAAAAAAAAAAAAATTGTGAAAAATATGACTACTGTATTTCTGCAGGAAATAAACATTTCTCAACAGAGCAAGATTCAATCAAATTTGAAGGTGTCTTAGCTAATAAAAAAAACTCAACATTCAGGACACACAGGTAGGCAACATTAGGGGAGCTAACTGTCTCACACTGCAAAACAAATTACTCCAATTGAATTTATTATTCACCTAACCCTGATAATAGGATTCAAGAAGGCTAACAAGGTACAGGAGACATCCAAAAGAAGACTTGTCCTAGCTTTGTCCTGCTCTCCTTCTATAAGAAATAGAGCATAACATATGCAACATTTTGACAAAATTGCTAGTAATTTCTTGTTGTTTTTTTTTCAGTTGACCTGAATGGCTGGAACCCTGAGCAGAGGAATACTTGATGCTAATGCACCATCATTAAATACCCTCCCCTGTAGCATCTGATGTCTAGGGAACACCACATGGTTATCCAGGGTACTGTTCACTGATGTCCTTCACCAGATGGTATAAAATACCAAGCACCTACCTATCTCTGTATCTTCCTCCTCCGTATCCTCCATAACCACCTCCATAGCCGCCTCCTCCTCCTCCTCCACCTCCATAACGTGACCTGCTGGGACCTCCGTATCTGCCGTGACGTGATTTACCAGATGACTTCTCTACGATGACTCTGCGTCCACAGACAATCCTTCAATAAATTTGATAACGTTACTGTGAGGTATTTCTTTGACTGAAACCTTCAGAGCTAATACTTTTCCCAAAGTTCCCTGATGATGGGGAAAGTTTAATGTTGTTCAGGTAGTTTTTTGAAAAAGGAAAACGTCCAAGACAATTGACACATAGCCAAACAAGAGTTGCAGTAGTCAAAACTAAGCCTCAGCTATACACTACACTCTACTAAAACAGGCAAGTACTAAATGCACATGCAGGTTATCAAGAAAACCTTTGCAACATAAGAGAACAATTATAACTTGAAGGAGTGGTCTAGGGGAGGGGAAACTTGTTTGGGTGGGAAATGTCCCCAGAAAGGAGAGTTGCTGCATCATCATGCTCTTAACTTTATGGCTCCATGAAAAATGTGCAAATCTTCTTCAGTCTTTTTACAGATAACCTCTTCAGAAAAATAAGGCACCTACTCAGATACAGTCTACTTTTGAGGAGTTATATCCTAAAATATTACAGATGAAAATATGTTCCTGGATTTATAGCTTAGGCCTTGGTGAATTTTTCTCTTTGACTTCCCAGCAATTCAGCTTCTTGGTTAAGTGACCAAAGTCAAAGTCAGTAACATTTTAAAACCTGGAACAAACAAATCAGAATTGTTGCCATGGCAACCTACCTATTATTCAATCCTCTGCAAGCATCCTCTGCATCACGTCCATCTTCAAACTCGACAAATGCAAATCCCGGTGGATTTCTGGCAACCCAGACATTTCGAAGTCTACCATAGCGTGCAAATTCACTTTCAATTTCTTGCTTGGGTGCCCTGGATCCCAGATTACCGACATATACCTTGCAGTCCAGGGGACCTTTATCTCTGTAATGAGCTGACATGTCCCTACCTCTGCTGTAGCCGTAACTGTCTCCCTCTGAAATTCAAAACAAAACGGAATTACAATCATTCGAAAATAAATCAGAAGCAGTTCTTTTCTTGAGAACAAGGAAAGTTGCACAGGGGGATGACAGGAGAGCCAAACAGGAAACAATTTGAAGTTTGACTATTTGAGGACTATTTGAAGTGAAGATGCCATAGTAACAGCAGGTTTAGTGAGGTTTGAGTTAATTGCTGTGCATATTAGCTTACAGATCCAAAATAATCAGCAGGAAATATGTCATGGAAATTAATTCCCTAAAATCCCCCAAACCCCCATTTGTGAATCTACATAGTCCCGTACTTCCATTCCATTTAAATATAATCCGGACTAACATGCAGGAAGTCCCTAGTAAGCCTGTAAGTAGCACCATGGAGTCCTGGTGGCCTCTGACAGAGGGCCCCTGGTATAGTCCTCTTACCACATGCCACTTAAAGGCTTGCCAACGATTTACTGCAAGTGGGGATTACATATGAAAATACGAGGCAAGTATCAGATTGCATACATTCACAAACCAGGGAGATGTGAGGGATTTTACTTTTTTTTCTGAAAGTGTAAGGTGTCAAAGTTTAAGACAATAAAGCAATTTTTAAGGACCAAAAACCCAAATTTCAAAGAATGATAGACTTGATAAAAAATTCCACATTTTGCTAGATATTTTCTTCTTCCCTACTGCAAGGGACCTTGCCTTAAAGGGCCTGTCCTCTCACCCCACACTACAATGATTATAGTAGTCTACAGAAATTCTCTACTGGCTCAGCTCTTTGATTGGCAGCTAGTTCAAACAATGTAGACTACTTACACCACACAGCATAAACTGTACTGAGTGTTCAATTTATACAAATTGCTCTTTTATAGTTAACCTCAAAGCAATAGACTGGGATTGCATCTGGAAGAGGATGAATTTAAAAAAGTTTTGGGAGGGTGCTAACATGAGGTTAGGAAATTTGGAACTGTTTCGGGTGAAAGAATTGGGCCTTTAGGGAAAAACATCAAATATTTACTGTATAAGTTGCTTCTAAATATTGTTAGCAACCTTCTCTGAAAGTTCATTCTTCTTCTTCAAAGTATATGGGAGAAAAATCAAAAACTCAAAAAGTCACCTTATTTCCTTTTAAAAGGAAAAAGAAATGGCCTTTCATAAAAATTTTTTGGACTGGTGGAAAGCAAAAGCAATTTCAGGACAATGACACCACACTCATTTAGCATCCATTTTTGCTTTTTGCACTATGAATTGTCCAGCCAATGTACCCATGCTACAAACACAGAGCTCATTAAAGTATGCACTTGTTCAAAAAAATTGCAAATCACTGCACCTACATAATTTTTACTTAACAAGAAATTTTTCTGTACCATCTGATAGTTATTTGTGAACCACAGGCCAAACCTTGTCTTGTTAAGAAATCAGCTTGAGGGAGAGATGCTATTCAAGGGCAGTAAATGGTTTTTGACTACCAGTGTATTTGCATTTAGGTTAGTTATAAATGCTTACAGTAGGTGGTGATCACTTGAAGGCAAGAATCACCATTTTACATTAACTGTACAAATGTCAAGTTTTTTCCTTCGGTTCTCTTCCACAGAGGCTGTCCAAGCAATTAGTGATCCCCTCCTCATATAATGCCCCCTCCCCATTGTGAAATTTTGGATTTTCAGCTGGGCAAGTCAAATTTCCATTGGTGTTCTCATTCCAATTTACACCGTTTATCACAAATACAAGGGTGAAATTATTTTTTTTTCCTGAGTAATATTTCTTCCATGGACTAATTCTTTACACAAAGTCACACTTAACTCTCTGCCATGGGAAAAAAGAGTCTAAAACTGAAACTAAGCATTTAACTCCCTGAAGACAGACTATTTGAAAAAACTCATTCACATATATACAGACAGAATATGTCAATGACACTACAAGTGCAGCACTTCACATACTGTACTTGAATTAGCTGCCAACTACTTGCAACCAATTTTTCCAACCCTTTGTTTTTTTTTTCTCTCCTTTTCTTTTGTCATTTGTCCATGTTGCTTCTTCTAGTGTCCACAAAATCATCTGAGCTTAATTTTGTTATCATGAAATGTATGTATGAGAAATGAATTGAAATAGGTAGTCATTTTGGAGCCACACAGTCTTACGCAAATACAAAGAGAGCTTCAGGGTACCTATCTTTGCAAGTTACAGTATACCCTCATGTAAATTCATGTAAAAAGCACATGAAAAACCAGTACTTGATTTAAAAGGATAGTTAAGAACCAAATTCATGTTTGGGATGTTCAAAAGGCACATGTTAAACATTAAAGTGAACTTTCCATTCATTTCTGGAGTTTGACTCTCTAGCAATGTCAAATACAAGAGACCACACCTGCTTGCTTACTCCTAGTAGAAGATATGTCAAATTTCAATTTCTCTTATCTCAAGAACCAAACATGAGAAATGAATCAAAAATTCCTTATTAGAATACATCAATCTTCAACAAATCAAACATTAATTTGGTTCCTAACTATCCTTGAAAATTTACTTGAGTATCTGAAGGTACAGTGCCTTTTGTATGTCCTCACTACTCTGCCCAGTGGCGTGTACAGGATTTCCAAGGTGGGGGGCACAACCTGTGATTCCCTCAACTCTCACAGATTTCGATGACTTTTTTTTTTCTTTGCTTTTGCTTTTATACACTTTAGTTCTTGGTGACTGACTCATGTCGGTATGCTTGTGCTATCCAAATTTGTGAGGACTTTTTTTTTTTCGCTCTGACAACCATTTTTTCACCCCCACAGGGAGCTGGTGTGTGGTTAAGGTTTGAATGCTCAGTGTGGTCTTTCAAACTTTTCCTCTTCCTCAAACCTGTAAATCCCCCGACTAAGTGATTTTCCCCAGACGGACTTCGGAGGTGGGGCCCCCCTTTAAACACGCTACTGAATCTGCCCACCATGGTGATGCTTCCCTATTGCTATGAGATTGACAGTATAATGCACAGTACAGTGTATAGTAGTAGTTCAAATCATTTATAATACAACATACAAATCTAAATTGCCTACATTTACTGTATGAGAGGATGGTACACAGGTAAACCGACATGACCAGTGGTGGCACTTTGATTTCTTTCTTTGCCCCCCCCCCCCCCCCCATAGTTCTCCACCCTCAAGTAAGGTCAGTTAGGACTTACAAAATAAACTATATTCCTTCCAAATTTACACAGGCCATTAAAGTAAACCAATGAGCTTAGCTCTCCCAAATTGTATAATTTAGTAAGAAAAATATTGTCACATGACTCTCACGAGCCAATCATGAAACACATCAGACTAATCCAAACTGGGGTGATTGCAGTCTCCATTTTTCTCGAATGTACAGTATGTACTGCACCTTACATACAGTATATTATTGCTATGTTTGTAGCTCCTTGTTATTTTTGGTTTGATAAAGTTACAGGGATATTTAACATTTCACCTGAAATAATGTGTCACTCACAGACTTCCTATACACTTAGATTGAGCATACTGTACTAACATCCTATGGGTAGTTTGTCGCTATCATACCTGTAAGTATATGCGGAGGAAGATGGCTGCCTTCTATGATTTTGTGTGTGAAAGTTTGGACTTTCTTAATTAGGCAATAATACCAACAGATTTTGCAGGAAAATTGAATTACTTCGAAATAATTCAAGGTAAAGTAAAAATCACTTCACGGAATGAAGGAATATATATTTTCGTGTTCAAGTCTAAACTTGTATGAAATGTTGCGCAATCCATGTCAAATCAAACAAATTAAAAGTTTCACAGCAGCCAATCTTGGTATACCTTTTTTTTGGCTTTCATGCTAGCAAACCTTCAGGTCCATGATCCTCTGCCCACGTATAGGAAGTCTGTGATCACAATTTTGATATCCACATACTGAGGGAAGTAAATAACTTTGTTAAAAGTCTGTAAGGAGTTAATATAGTAACAGTTATATGACTCAGATTTTATTCGGACCATAAACAGCCATTTTCCTAATCCATGAAAGGTCAGTAAATGGAAATTCTTTAGCAGTGGGTACAAAATGTTCCTCAGAGATTTCATAAAGTATAAGGGCAGACTCATTACAAAACCAGTGACTTTTTCTAACTTTCTTTATACTTTAATCTAGTAAAGTTTTTATTACCTGTCTATCCTTAACACAGGACACTGTTCATTTTGACAGCATCTCCATCATAAAAATATGTAAACACAGCATTACTAGCTTTACATAAAGAGCATCACACCGTGATACATACCAGCACTATGTTACACAAATTTTTAAACTTGAAAATCACAGATTAAATGAAATTTCTTAACTTCCTGCAATAATTCCACAACTACTTGCATAAAGATACAGGTGTAGTTAGTTAGATAGATAGAGTTTTACAGCCCAGTTTCCAACCTATTTATTCAAGTCAAGCGGACCACAGCCTTTTTTTCAGTTGTGGCTCACTGGCTTGTTTTCCCTACTCCATTGCTTATGTGGAGCAGCACACACAACAGCAGCAGGGTCCATTTTTGGAGTCTTTAGTATGACTCATCCTGGGAATAGAACCCCGGCCTTCCGAGTGAGAGGCGGATGCTCTTTACCTTTAGAGCAAACACATGGTTATGTGGGTACCTCCTGCATTATTTTGTACTACCTCCATTAAACCTGAGAGATATTTGACCTTTCCCACTAGAACAACACTGTCTACAAAAAGAAAAAAAAACCCAAACTGGGAAAACTCAAACACCTAAGGAAAAACCTGTTGGAATTATTTCAATATCTTTTACCGTTCTCAAGATAGGCTATACCTCTCCAAAGTTTGAACGTTAAAGAAAATTGTGGCTTATGCAAAATTAACGATGTGGAGTGTTACACAGTGTTGACATTGTTCTTTTTAACCCTACCGTGTATTAATTATGAGCAGACAGTTCATGGTTTGGAAATTGATACTGATGATTTTCAAGGACACAACTGAAATTTCCAAAATAAAACCCTCAGGACAAACTAATGTTACAAAGTCCTTGAAATGAAGATTGCAAAGGAAAAGAAAAATATTAGCCATATGGCATGTCCCTTTCATGATATCACAAGATTTGCATATTGTGCTCATAGTTATTAATGATTAAATGCAAATCAGAAGTTGCCCTTTTTTAAGGATTTTGATGGGAATTGCTGCCATTTTCCTGGTTTTTGATATTTTTTACACCAAATACCTAATTTTGTCATCTTCCTGTCACACCCCCTTTAAGTACAGGTAAAAAACACACATTGATGAACATGCTTAATTTATTTGGAGCAGTGACACATTTTCAATACCCGAGTTCCATGTGAAGAATATAACCAGATACATAAACTTCAATTTTCACTGGATAATTCCAAAACAGACAATAACCCTACAACTTTGCTGTACATAATCTTCCCACCCCACCACATAATTGCCACTTTTAATCTACGGGGAAATCATGTGGGTGTAACTGACTGGGAGAGCACACTGGGTTTAAGTGTAGCCTCAAGGCTCAAATATAAAAGCATGTCAGCTTAAATTTGACTTCCTGCTGAACACTAAATAACTCACAAACCCCATTAATGGGCACTACTTCATAATATCTTCAATCATAAGAATTAAGCACTTGAACTCTTCCCAAAAAGTTTTTCATATGAGGATGTCTATTGCAGATAAAAAAGGCTTTTTCAGTTTCATGTCCATACTTTTACACAGCAACGCTTAAAAGGGAAACCTGAGTGCCAAATTATCTAACAGCTTACAAATCTATGAAAGTAGTTCACACTGTTCAAAGGACTGATAACTTTTTACTATAAATAGATTTGCTACCAAAAAACCACTAAATCTTCAATAAAGCAAAAAGGATTACAACATAAATGATATACTTTGTGCAGCAGAATATTATTATAGCCTTCCCATCATGCACTTCTTTCACTTACTAAAATTGAAGGCCATCTTTTCTTTGTTGAGTGAAGATGTTGGTTTAGAATCTTTCTGCAATAGGATAGAATGTCTGAAAAATGAATCAACTAAAACATGCTTTAACACTATCTTATTTTCTTATTTAATACAGTACCTTGTACAGTACAACAGTATGCCTTATCATAGTACACATTACTTTAACACAATATTGGCTAGCCTATTTTTTTTCCTTCATAACGAGATCATTTTCCAGCATGATCAATCTTGTGTAAAACCTAAGGCCTTGTAGTGAGGGCTAACATATAAGCCTAGCCCTTCATTTGTACAGTGTAGCAGTTTATGAAATAGTCCAATTAGACATAAATTTCACTATGTGTGCTCACCAGTTCCAGGTCCATTTGTTGCTTTGACACCTCATTCCAGTGACAAATCCAATTCAACAGTATATTGCAAATTAGTTTTGTACTGTACACCAAACATACACATCTATACAATAATGTACACAATATACCAAAACTTAGCTTCACTTTTGATTCTATTTTTGGGGGGAGAGGTCAGAGCAGGAAGGTTAAGAAATGGTGCAATTGGTCATAAAGTTCAGTATGTGTGCACGTCAACCAGGTCCATTTGTGGCTCTGACATCTCAAAGAGTGACAAATCTAAATTCAACAGCACTATTACAAATTAGTTTTGTATTGTACACCAAATTTATTTATATACACCACCATTCAATCTTTATGTGTAGAATAGACTTAATATAGCACACGATGTTACAAAGTCATTCATGTGCACTTTAAAAGTAATAAAATTTAATATTGCAAAAAACTAAAAAAATCAACAAAAAAAACTGAGATAGCCTCTTACTATAGGTTGAAAAAGTAAGTCTTCAGTCCAGCTTTAAATTTTTAGGTATTCTAGACACTCCTGAGAGAGAATGGAAGGGAGTTCCAAAGTCTAGGAACTGCAACCATAAAGGCAAGATCACCGTGTGACTTGGAAGTGGTGCATGGAACCACCAATCGTAATGTGTCACTGTTAGATCTGAGAATGCGAGTGGCATTAAAATCTTCCATCATCAGGTCATCCAGATATTTCAGCCCTTGATTATTTAAGCATTTGCAGACTATTAACATCAATTTAAACTCTGTTCTTTTACCAACTCTGAGCCATCCAAACTTAGCTTCACTTTTGAACCTGGAGACGTCCTAATGGAGACCAGGGCTTGATTTTCCTGGTTTTTCGATGGAACAGGACAACCAAAATTTCATACAGACAACCAACAACAACCAACATGTAATTTATATGTAACTGACAGTGGCCCAAAAACATGACTATTTCTGTTGCAGGAAATCATTTCCATTTTCCTCAAAACTCTTTCAGTCACCAATCTTGAAATCAAATGTGAATCACTCCTTGTAATTCTGTTTGGATGAATGTAAAGGCTGTACACTGTACATGTATGATACTTATGGACAGGAGTATAACTCAATTTATACTTTTTTTAAGTCATGTTAATAACAGATAGGCCTACATCCTAAGATTTGTTATAGTAGAACTTACACCTGCACCCTGTAGCATACTTCCATACATTTTCTTCAATGCCATGCCATCTTGAATAAAACTACAGTTTTTGTAGTAGTCTAGAGCAATTCTCAATTGTGCAGCTATTTTACTTATAGGATGTTAAAAAAAAAAAGCTGAGTACTGTTGCTGACATAACAAACCATGTACCGAACTGAGAGTGCTCTGATTACACAATGGGTCTTGAATACGTACTTTAATACAGGGATTTCCTGCCAATATGTTTACTTACAGTACTGTGCAGTCAATCTTTCATGTGCCTGTGCATGCAATGCCGATATATGGTTAGTAAATCAGTGATCACCCGTCCATGTCATGACAGCTTGCTTTCTGTGTGCGAAAAATGAACTAACAAGCCACACATAGCCTGTTTACACACAGTCTACTCAATAGCAATTGGTTTATATGTGCATACGTACGTACGTATGTATGTATGTGATTCCTGAACCATATTTTGCCATTGCACCTACAGGAACATGTCATTTATATAACAAGTAGGACTGATGTGGATCCCACAAAAACAAGCATACTCCAAAACAGGCCAAAGGAGACCCTTTCATGCAGCTAGCTTCACATCCCTGCAGCAGAAAGATAGGTTTCTACAGGGAATTCCCAAAAACGTATTGCCTTTGTTGCAGATAGACTGAATGTGCCTATCCCAGTTTAGGTCGTGAGAAATCGTTACCCCAAGGTACTTTATAGAGTCAACCTTAGCTAGCTTGACATCATTCAAGACATAGTCGAATTTAACCGGATTTTTTTCCTAGCGAAAGTAATGATGTTGCACTTAGATGGCAGGAATCTCATGCCCCAAGTCTTGGCCAAAACACCTAGGTTATGTATATAATTTTGGAGCAGGTAACAAACATTAACATTCTCAAATGACCCGATAACAGACACAGTCATCAGCAAAACATCTGATATTAGAGGAAGCAGCGTTTACAATGCCATTAATATGCACAAGAAAAAGAATGGGTCCTAGAACAGATCCTTGGGGAACACCAGAAACAACATCATCAAAAGGGGACAGAGTGTCATTCACTACCACAGCTTGCTTGCGATCACAAAGAAAGTCGTCAACCCACCGGAGAACCCGTTTGGAAACGCCAAGGCTAAACAATTTGGTTTTTAGTAGCTCATGAGGTACGGTGTCAAAGGCCTTTTGGTAGTCAAGGATAGATGAGGCCCAGCCCTCGACGACAGATACTAGTTGGGTGTCACAACTATGCAATTTTCTAAAAGCATGTTGCTTTGTTGACAGGGTATTGTTTGACTCAAAAACGTCCATTAAGTTGGAACTTAAAATATGCTCTAACAATTTACAACAAATAAAAATGAGCAAAACAGGTTGATTGTTGCTAGAGAGATCTATCATTCTTTTTGTTAATAGGGCAGACATTTGCCCTTTTCCAGTTGACAGGTATCCTTCCATTAGAAAGGGATTGCTGATACAAGTGACTCAGCATAGGAGCAAAATCTGAGGCAATTTCCTGAAGGATGTTATTAGGTCCAACAGCTTTATTTTTATTAAGGCATTTTACTAATTTTTCAACACCATGGGTGGATATGGTAATATCAGCCATTCTATCCCAAGTTGGTCTGCAGAATGGGATGACACTAAACAAAGTTTTGGTAAACAAACTTGTGAACTGAGCATTGAAAGCACAGGCCTTATCCAAATCAGTAGTCGCTAATTTGCCATTTGTCCTAAGAGGGGGAATACCATGATTTTCCTTCTTTTGGCCATTTATGTACCTCGAAAAGGGTTTAGTGTCATGTCTTACATCACCAATCATACCATTGACATATTTTGTATGGGAGGTGTGAACCTCTCTTTTGATTCTAGAGCATACTTCAGCCCATTTCTCATGCATCTTGTTGTTTGTTTTTTTGTAAATAGCATGCAGCTTGTCCATTCTAATCAACTTACAAATGCTACTGAATCAGTGACCCATGGGAGAGATGCTCCGGTTCTTTAGGTGGGAACATTCATTCCTCTTAACTGTTCATTCGAGAGGGATTTAATCAGCTGCCAGTTATCATCTACCATACGACTATTTTGCCCCCACTGAAGTGCCCCAAGGCAAAACTCCAGGTGTCACTTCTCATAGGGGCAAAATCGCCCTTAGAGAATTGCCAGATAAGCCTACGGGGTTTCTATTTAATCGGAAAGAAGCACCTCAGGCTACAAAATAGAGCCACATGATCACTAAAAGAGTCTAAGGGGATATTTCAGTGAACTGGTTAGGAGAATTAGATATTAAAAAATCAAGGGTATTAGTGCCCCTAGTTGGGAAGTTTACGAGCTGCTTAGCAGCGTAATGGTCTAAAATATCCAGGAGTCTCTTTCCAGAACACTTACTAAGACATCATCCATTTTCTTTATTAAGACTGGATGTCCAATCAATTTTGAAAAAGTTTAAGTCCCCCAAAACATGGAAACATTGCTGCTTACCAGTTCTATTAACACAACTGCCTCCCTAAAATCTTGGGTGAGTAACTATACAGTAATTGTCTGTCTTGAAGCATGAAACCCTAATATAGATGGGCAGTTGTTTGCCCCCTGCCCTTGTTACTTTCAGTCCCTCAAAAATGGTGTTTTCCGCCCCTTATATCTTTAGCAGAAAACATCTTTTTGGGCCGCATTGGGTAATGGAATGGAATGTGATATCAGTGGTACTTTTGTCAAATGAGATTCCATCAACTTTTCCTTAGTTTCAAACTTCATCGATGTCTTTTACCATTCAATGCAACACCCGTTACTGCCATGTTAAAGTCTTTCCAAATTCCAAGTAACATTGTCACTGTAAACTTAAGTATACTAATACATACTTATGTACAGACCTAACATTGTGCGGTATTCTGTGCTGTGAACTATTGTTCGCACATTCAGCATTAGCCTGCTTGTAGTCACACGAGCTACTTAAACGTAAAAAATTAAAAGTCTGTGACTATGCTTGACTATAGAGAAAAGGTCATAGCCTACAATTCATTCTTTTCTAAGGGGATGCTGAAAAAGTTTTAAGTAAGGCCTAAGGTTAGACCTTTACGCAAATTTCATTATTGTCTCATAACTTAGGCCCTACTTGGATTTGAATAGGATTGTCGCTTGCGCACAGAATTTTTCTCCAAAATTCTCGCTGAACTACTCACACCCAAACTCCCAGTGGCTAAAACAGTGTGTTTAAAAACAGAATTAACGGCACTCAAAATTGTTGAAATTTTGCCAACACTGTAAAATTTGTACACTTAAGACATATTTCTACTATGATATTTTATACAAAATAAGCTTTAAAACAAAAAGAAGAAAACATATGTTACAGTTTCTAACGATCCCTTCAAAGCATCGTTGCAATGGTGAAAGTCAAAAGTGTGTTTTGGTCACACGTAAAATGCCACACATAGCCTTCTTTGACTTGATCGTGCATTGGGGCTGAACCTTTGACCCCTACAACCCATATATCATTAGAATGAAGAAAAAGAACTCTACAATATAATGGAGGGAAGCAATTGCCAAAGATAACAGATAATATTTCTTTACCATTTTTGGGCTTAAAACATTGGTGACATGAATACAATGGGTTCCAGAAAAATCCGCAATAGCTTCCTGGTATCATTTTGTAGCGTTTTTCATGATCTTCCCAAGAAAAAATATGATTTTTTGCTCAGTCCCCATGCACGCTCGATTAATATGAAACATCCCATTGATCCCCGCCTACACCTTTTGTACTGAGCTGACACTGGTATGTTTATGTATGAGCCCATTGTTCAGCTTAGCAACAAGGGATTTCCCGCCAACGTGCTTACATACAGTACTGCATTGTATATACAATATACTATGTGCCACTAATTAATGCAGGTTACAGTTAGTTTCCGCCCTCGCTACTTTCCGCCCCTCAAAAACAGTGTTTTCCGCCCCTTTTATTTTTAGCAGAAAACATCTTTTTAGGAGGTGGAGAGTAATGGAACGGAATGTGATATCAGTGGTTCTTTCTTCAAATGAAGATTCTATCATTTTTTCCTTAAAGTTTCAAACTGCGTCGATGTCTTTTACTATTCAATGTGACATCTGTTTCTGCCATGTTGACGTCTTTCCAAGCAACATTCCCACTGTAGACTTTAGTATACTTATACGTACTTACGTACAGGTATATGGTATTCAGTGCTGTGAACAACTATTCACACATTCAGCATAAGTCTACCTATAGACAAGTGGACTAGCCTACTTAAACATAAAAAATACAAGTCCGTGACTAGACTTGACGTTTAGAAAAAAGGTGGTAAAATTCATTCTTTGCGATGATTTTTGATGGGGATACTGAAAAGTTCTTGGCCTAGCCATAAATTTCATTGCTGCCTTATACTTGGATTTGAGATTTGAAGTTAACAGTTATTTTTATCACATTAGGGTTGTAGCACGCACACAGAATTTTTCTCCAAAATTCTCACGGAACTACTCACACCCAAACACGAAGTCGCTAAAACAGCGTGTTTAAAAACTGAATTTACGACACTCAAAATTGTCGAAATTTTGCCTACAGTGTAACATTAGTACACCAAAGACATATTTCTACTATAATATTGCACCAAATAAGCTTTAAAACAAAAAAAAGAAAAAATATGTTACAGCTTCTAATGATCCCTGTGAAGCATCGTTGCAACAGTGACACAAGTGTGTTTTGGTCACACGTAAAATGCCACACATAGCCATCTTCGACTTGATCGTGCATTGGGGCTGAACCTTTGACCCCTACAAGCTCTCATGACACGGACGCGTGATCACTGAGTGTCTTGCCCAGTAACGTTGCATATTCATGCTGGCACATCTGGTTTACGTAACACAGTGATGAATAATCAAAGCATCTGAGTGAGCAGTTGCAATTTCGTTTTTGACCAACTTTTGCAGGCAGACCGTAACACTGAAGCAAACGGCGATTTGGAGAAATCGTAAGGATTATGGAGACAAAATCAGCTATATTTTGAAAAGTACTGCTCGGATTTTGATCAAATTTGGCATGGTTGCATAGAAATGGGTACTTAACAATGTGAATCAGTCAAATTCTTAAAGTTTGATATTTTTCGTGTAGTCATATTTTTAGTGCGACAACCCTATTTCTACCCTGCACGTTTGACTCCACAAGGAGTGTTGTGCAGTGTTTTTCCAGATCCAGATTTAACACATACATGTTATGTGTAACTTCATTCAATTGCTACTGTTCAATCGTGTATGGCCATCCGTTTTTCTCAATGGAACGCTTCTAACAAACAAGTTGAGAACTGGTGCAAATAAAATGCACCACTTCTAGCCTGTCCACACATACGCTGACACTGCGACGACATAATCTGACGAACAATCCTATACACAGAACTGTTTCAAAATCTCACCTTAAACCTTCCATTCATGCTTCCAAATGCACCTCATACACTAAAAAATAAACATACAAATCAAATGTCATGCACAATTTGTCCAGTTGGGTGGTAATCTTCCGAAAAATGGAGTATTTTTGCGACCACTGCTGGTTTCGTGTTGCTGCTTTAGAAACACTGTGTGAAATACCATAGAGCATGCGTACCTCCAAACTCCCTCACGCAGGTAAAATTTGCCCTAACGCTATTTTACAGCACCCTTTCAAAAATGGTTAATTAAGTGGTTCCTAACGGCAGATGTCGTAGGAAGGTAATATATCCTAATAATTTGAATATTCATAGTCTCTTAGCTACTCTTTTAATCACAAAACTCTCATTTTGGCGGGATATAGAGACGTTTTAAACGTAAGTACATAGTAAATTTCATTTTTTATCATCATTTTGTAAATTAAACAATTTCATTCATACGGATTAAGAATCTTCGTTTTATTTTCTTTCGAATGATATAAGATTGACTGAATTTAACCACCCAGCTCATCCCGAAAATAGCGATGAATTATCACCTAGTTTTCATAAGCTTATCTGTAGGCACCTACAACACTAGTTAGGCTTTTTTCTTCGCATCGCCATGAAGGCTCACAAATAGATTTTTTGAGATTTCGTAACGTTGAAAGCGTCATAGCATTTCATTCAAACGATGTTATGTTGTTTGATCTTTCCGAAATGCTGAAGTACTAAAGTATCCGTTGAAAACGACCCAGCTCATTCCGAAAATGTGTTATTTCTTTCAAAGTTCTGAGTACGATTTCTTAGCCAGAGCGTACAAGTTTAATACGTAGGGAGAGGGTGTGTGCGTGACGTTTTGGAATTATCGGCTGTGATTGGCTAAGAGTTATGAATGAAGCCTGTGAAAGGATCGTAAACATTGCACATTCTGCGACACTCTGTTTTACAGTAATAAATGGTGGCTAATGTCGCCGGAACGCCTTACAGAATATATTACAAAAAATTCATATCTCAGCCGTCCGTTAACCGATTAACATGATTTTTGTTTTGTTCCTTTTAGTTTATTACGCCGCATTTTCTGGTGCAATTTTTGAATTGTAATTATCTTTCTAATTTTTTCGTGTGGACACGCTACCACTTCTCCTCTTCACGATGGAACGCGGCGTTAGGCCTAGCCTAGGCTTGATCCTACGACTACAAATGTACGGTAGGCTTGCATGTTCGTTACTAACGTTATAATTTCGCTTCACAATGGCAATGGGTTAAACTTCCGCGAACTACAGTTAGTCTTGATCTATTTTTTATTGCATGAAATATCAATTTGCCGTTCAAGCGTCCTTAAATTTAAAAACTAGCATAAGGTTAAAACCCAATATCTTCCCAATACTTACACTCACAAGGCCGAAATTGGTTAAAACAAGACCAATCCAGCGTGCCTACTTACATCCGACCAACACCACATTGATACAGGTGTTAAATATTCAAATCACCTTTGACCTATACCTGCTTATTATGATATGTAAATCAGTGCATGTTATGTGTAGTGTAGTGTCTACGAAAGCCTAATATTGCCATCGTAGTAAATATTTTCAATAGTTTCGTGATATATACAGATTGATATAAATTATTAAGCTCCCAAAGATTAAAAAATATTTTGATATCTGGAAAAGCTGAATAACCAAGATTTTTGCACCTACAGCCATTTTTTTCGTAGGATAGGCCTATGTTGAAGGGCGGGTAGGCCTATTTCTTTGCAAACGAATGGGCCCAGTCAGCTGTGTCTGATGACCATCAAAACATAACAGGTTAAAGGGCCAGGAGGGACAAGGCCCCACAAGATTCCCTGCAGTCCAAATCCCGGGGTAAATTGCCGCAACTACAGAGACAAGCTTCACTCGAAAAACGCCTCTTTCTAGGGTAACATTGGCTAAATTTTAGCAGCATGATGAACAACTAACCCCTCTCACTTACTGACATTAGTCTACCACAGCCATGGATCCGAAAACTTAGTTGTAAATATTGTACAGATGTGGAGTTAATGACGCACTTTAGCAGCTAGATTATTCCACCCATTGACAACTCTCTGAGAGGGACTGAACTGTGTTATAACAAGCCTTGCAAGACGCTTAAGACCAATCCTCTCACTCAAAACTACAAGTCGAAGGGGTTAACAAAAATTCTCAATTGGCTCGATCAGCTCTTTGATTGACAGCTTATTCAGACAATGCACTGTGGCAAACTTAGCTTCATTATAATTACAAAGCACGAACTGCCCAGAGGAGTGTGATTATACACATTGAGCTTTTTGTACTCATACTTAAGCAATAAACTGAGATTGTGTGTGTGTGCCTTGATGAGGATGAATTTCAGACAACTGTGGGAGGGGTAGTGCAAGAAATGGTACTGTTTGTGGTCGGAGAGAATTGAGTCTCTAACAACTGAAGCTTTTTACTGTGGCTACGAACCCGAGAATTCAACTTTGAACCCTGAAATAAAAGCAAGACAAAAGCGGATCTGTGTCAATAAGAAATTTGAAAACCTGAAGCACTGTCACCCCAATCCGTCTCAGCCCCAGGGTGGTACTAAGCTGCTCAGCCTAAAGTCTAGTGTGATTAGGTAGATTTCTCACTTCCGGTATAAGGTGTGTGACTCTCCTTTGGACTTTTTCTTAAAGAAACTTATATTTTTCATAGAAAGCACTCACAAGCCTGGGGGGCATAGTCAAGACCGGGGTCTTAATTAATTACCCACTGCTTATACAACTTTGCTAGGAAAAATATCTTAATTAACTGAAACTACCGAAATTCCTCCAGTGATCAATCCGAGCACTATATTAGTCTTTGCAGCGGTAGCCGATCACTCTGCTTAGGTGATTTCAACTTCCCCTGTAATAACAATGCCCATTATCTTTCTCAAAAGCTGCATTACTCAAAACAATACCACTTTAATGCCAAAAATAAAGTATTTTGCACTTGTCGGAATTGAAAGACATTTGCCAAATCTGAGGCCAAGCCTTGAAAGGATCAATAAAAGGGGGGGGGGGTGAATGTCCAATAAAATGAACAAAAAAAACTTCAACCAACACGTACTGTCTGCTACATGCCAATGGACAAATAGAGTTCAATTGGAAATTGGCCGCACTGGCCACACTGGCAGCTTTCTCGCCTGCAGGGGCCGCCGTAACTAGGCTCGGTAGTGCAGCGCCCATGAACATGTCCATCCCCCGCCGTCATCTGCTCAGTGCTCCGGGCGCTTCTGGCTAGTGATTGGAGATACGTTGAATGATATGACATCAGTGACTTCATTTATAAACAAGTTGTACTGCTGTAGTGCTGTGGATACATGTCTGATTACTCTAGCCTAGTTTTGAATGGTTATCAACAGCTGTCGTAAGTTGAGATTCGAACTTCATGGTCTAGAATGACTTGTTTTTAGCAAGCCTTTCTGCACTGCAGTCAATTGCGAGTCCTATAAGTGGCCGGTCAATCAGGCGCTAGATCAGGCTTCTTCAGCTCTTTGTGTCCGTGGTAATCATTAGTAGGATTGAGTCAATCTGGGCTGAGGATGGGCCCCAAGGGGCCAATAGACAAAACATGGTCGGTTCATTTCGAGAGGGTATGGCGCCTTGGAGCGGACTAAGCGACCGACCACATTTCTACCCGTCAACATGTGTCACTGCCAAGTCGGCGTGCAGCTGTGAAGATCAACTCCGTTTCCGAAGGCAACACTAATTTCACTAATTTTATTGTCGACACCCTTTAAAACATAAAAAACATCCAAAATTCCAAAAGGGACATTTCTCACAGGCCGGGGCTGAAACCTATTCATGCCCTCACCAGAGAAAATATGGCTACCCTGGCCATGGAACCCACTCTCAAGCTGCAAATGGCCCACAAAACTTTCAACATGCATGCTGAAAAAAGTTACAAAAGGATTGACTCAAAGATAATTATTGTTGCACCAGATTGCAATGGGAGCACTTGTCTCAAGATTTTTCAAAGTAGAGAAAGAAACCCTCTCTGGCGCCGCCAGCCTGAGATGAAGTTGTGCCGGAATATGCGCCCGGAAAGCATTAATTAGACTCTGGCGGCGCAGATGATTAAAATTAGTTTGTTAGTTATATGAGATATGACGACACACCAACACGACTGTGTTATATAGGGTCAGTCAACTCTATAAAAATTTCAGTTTAAATTAATTTTCAACTCTGGTTCAAGTTTGGTTTCCCTTTATTCGCCTTTTGCGGCAGGCGGGAAATACCAGTGGGCGTATTCTACAACCCTCAGCCCACAGGGGGCGGTACCTGACTATAACAGTTTTTACTTAATACACGTTCATATGGCACATGATTCATCAGTGCACTCAGACCACTCAAACCATTTTTAGCAGGTCCTTACCGCCGCCTAACCCCCCCCACCCCCCCCACCCCCCCCCCCCCCCCCCCATGGCCGTATGGGACATGGGGATGCAAGACTGCAGTCTGCGTATTGGCCAAAACCTTACTGAGTCGGGAAGACTTCGGTGCCTCAGTCGGGCAGAGATTTTGCCCTGGTTGGGGATCTGGAGTTGGGCAAAAGGTCACCGCCCTCTGAGAGAAAGATTCCCGTACGTCCATGCAGCCAGCCCGCCCCGAAATAAAATGCGGCTCTTTAAACATGTGCTGATGGTAATACAGTTTAACAAATTAACTTCATCTCTTGAAGTGTAATAGATCGTGAGTTCTCCAACAAAGTTTCAACGGTGCCACTGGTAGTTTCCTAGATAAATATGCGGGTTCAAATTTGTTCTGATTGTGAACATGGTCACAAAACATGATCCGCCCCGTGGAAAGCTGGTCTTTACCCCTCTCATGACGATATGCTGTATCAAGGTATGAACGTCGTTACCAAATTCAGAATATTGATATGAACACATAAGAATGAATACGTGTTAGACATCGGTAGAATTTTTCTTCCAAAGCTCAGTGATAATTGTTAGTGGTAGCCTGTAAATGTGACATTATTTACTTATAGTCAACACAGGGGAAAAAAAAGCTCGTTTGCCCAAACAATTGACATTGTGAGGGACACCTTAGACCTCTGCATATTAAACTTTTGTACAAATCACTAATATCTGGTCCAGAATCCACAGAGCGGGGCTGGGGGTGGGGGTGGATGGGGGTAGCTTGCATGGACTGAGCCGATATGAAGGACAAACTGTCAAATTGACATACGAAGTACGATGAAAGTTTTCATTTAGGCCTATTTTAACTTGAATTTTCAGCTTCTCCTGAAGCCTTCGTCGGCCAAGACCGTAGACATGACACTAACTAACATATGTATGAGTACGTTTTAATTAACTACACATCCTTTCACACCGAAAACTTTACAAAACGAAACATACTGCCATTGTGCTTCGCGGGTGCTTCGTACTCAGCATAAGCTATGGAATAGGGAAAACAAGCCATTGAGCCACAACTGGAAAAAGGACAGTGTGCTGACCTGCTCGAATTGAACCCATTGGATACATATTTGCCGTGGACCGCGGCGCGGAGATAATTTCGAAGTGAGTGCTGAATATAATGTGCGATTTAGGCCAGCATACTTTTCCGTTCTCCTCTTCACTCCCCTGTTGACCAGCAATCTGACTGACAAAAAATGGAAGTGGTGAATACGAAATGTGTACAATTCTTTTCGATCATGCCGTCGTTGAAAGGGGAGGGGGATATTCCGTAGGCACCAGTGGCGGAGCTAGGGATTTCGGTAAGAGAGGGCGAAAATGGCCTGCAGAGGCGCTTTAAAGGAGTAAATACCTTGAGTCTCAGCACGATCGAAGCCACGGCTTTTTAGACTTTCAAGTTCCATTTGATTTTCCGCACCTGGTAGAAGACTACTTTGACATTTCTCCTCAGAAAGTTTTTCTATTAAAACATATCAAAAATATCTATCCATGGGCCTCCGCGGAAGAAAATTCGGAGGGGGGGGGGGCTAAATTCATTTTAGGGGGAAAAGCTCCTCGCCACCATGAGTTGGCGCGGAGCGCAAGAAAATGTTGGCCCAGAATACCTCTTAGATCGCTAGAAATTACATTTCTGAAGCCTATATATTTACCGCATATTATTAGGGAAAACACTGAGTGAACTGTTATGAAATATTGATGTTAAATTTTTTCGTCTTTTTCTTTATTTTTGCTTTTTTCAGTTTTTTTTTATTTTCCAGGGGAGGGCAAGTTTCCCCTTGCCCCTACCTGCGGACGCCCATGGTTCTATCCCTCTCTTTCACATTCTAGTATGAAGGCAGTCATTACATTTTGTGTGTTCAGTTATTGTCAGGTCTCGATATAAGATTTTAATGTAATAAAGGGCTACTTTGTGGAGATACAGATTAAACCTGCTAGAGCTAAATAGCAAGCAATCTTACAGAGGGAAAGTTTTTTCCGGCTTTTGAGACCACGGAAGTACAGAAATAAGCATTTTCATGGGATTATCGTGCAGTGTCAGAAACAGCCATTTATCATGAGAATGGTCACTTGAAGAAAAGCAAAATGGAAACTGCTCATTAAAACTCTTAAACCATTACCACTATGATAACAGTTTAATTTTATTTTAATCTGAATGTTCTCTTCAGATGATTTTGAAAAATATTGTGGAAGCCATTTTGGTTTCTTTATAAACTCTTTTTATTGTCTATGTTGACAATTATCCCAGACAACAAGAGGGCTATTTGCGCTACAATTATTGTTGTGCCCTTTGCAACATCTTTTATTGGCCGGGACTCGGTTAATTTAATGTCCGTCTGTGTATTTTGTAAGCTTAAAATTACGCTTGGTGTGGAAGCAATGAACTTAGCACAGCGACAACATTCATTAATAAGTACGTAACGATACGTTTCGGGAAAAGCTATCCCCATATTACAGAAGATGACCCTTTCATCACAATTAAGTGCAGAGAGTACAGTTACTGGTGGCTGTTTGAGCATGTTGTTATCTAGACTTGGCCAAGTCTCTCGTGAGTGTTCCGCGGGGAGTTGACAACTTTCTCTGTACTGCAGCATAGTACAGAATATCGTATTTCCCTTTTATCTAATACGCCCTCTATCGGTCAATTAATTCTATCGTTTCTCAACGAGAGACTTGGGACAATTGGTTTCTATGACGTCATAGTAATAAGGCTATTTATTATTCATTTTTAAACTGTATCAGCACTACCAACCAATCAGCATTCTCAAACATAAACTTTAGAATCGCCCAATTGAAGGTTTGTATAGAAACGTGAGTGAATAATATTTAAGACCCTGATCATACCCATAATAATTAAACATTTAAATATATCTCAAATTATTCTTTCTTAAATATTTAAGCGTATAAGGGGTAATGAAATTGATATCTCTCGTGGTAAAACGAAAATACGATCGCTCTTTATAACCTTGAAAAGTAGTATCGTCTTCCATTTAGGCGTAGCAGCAAACGTAATGTTTTTGAGCCCGTTCCACAGTGGAATAAATTCGCATGTTGTAAAATAAGTGATACAATGTATGTGACAATTCGATCTATCCTGCGGGCACGAAATCGGAGTTTACAGCGACGTAACACATTGAATTAGTACTTGAAGCAATTATGCGAATTGATTACAGACACTAATCATTGAACTGTTATTGTCAGATTGTAGCCCAAAAAAATGAACAGTATTGCAACGAACGAAACCGTCTGAATCCAAAAAAGTACTATACTGAGATTACAGACAGATAATTCAAATGGGTAAGAGAAGAATATGCCGTTATTTGATGGATGAAGGACAATTTTGCTGTCAAACCTAAGGGGATATGTCTTTAGTCTCATCTCTTTACTTCCCCGTCAATGGTCCCCCCATCCTTGATACTACTGTAGTAGCAGTCAGGCGCATAGCCAGGATTGTGTCATCGGGGGAGGGGGTTGGTGTCATGGGGCACTCAATGAGGGAAGAATAGGGAGAAAAAACCGCTATTTTAGGTGTTTTTTGCATTGCAAGGTTCTGACCCCCCCCCCCCGGGGGGGCTGTGCCATGCACTGGCAGCGGTGGTGCTCGACTGTCAAAACTGGATGGGGTGGGGACAAATAAAGGGCACAGGATAATGTTGGGGGCAAAAATTTTGGACGCAGCTCCAAACAGAATACAGATCCCAAAGCATTCATTCCCATTCAGGCTGGAGGTAGGCATGTTCAGGGGGCGAAAACCCAAAAGCTTGCAAGGATATTTCTCAGTATGAAAAATTAGATCTGGAGAGGTATATTATTAATTTTTTTCTGTCTACTCAATTCTTAACTTACCAAACTTGGGGAGGGATACAGGCCAAAATCTTGGGAAGGGGGACAAATAATGCATGTCTGGGTTGGCTCCTCTGCAGCTGCACCAATGGGTGTTAACTCTTTTCATGTGGGCCAATTTCAGCTGGGATTAATAAGTGGCCTTTTTATGATAGCCCACTTCACTGATATGAGAGAGCTCTGGGGCAAGCAACTGGTACGTGGGGAGAATATGGGTCAGCTGCCCAATTAATATCCCTACCTGTGAGCTACCCACATGGTGGCCTTGTTAATCTAATATAGTTTTGTTACCTGTAATATGCATTGGTTCCCCGTGGCATTGTTCCCCTCATATTTTTAAATGCATGCCCAATAACCATATCTCTAACCCAAACCCCTATAATCCCAATGAGTTGATTGGTTGGGGAGCAGTGAGTGAGACATGGGACTTTTGAGACAGGGGACCAAAACGAGATGGAATATATGAAAGTGGGATTTATGAGACATGGGAACAATATACCCTATGTGATAAGGTAGAAATAGCCAGCCATCTTGTAGAGTATTGACCACAGTGATTCTTCAATACAGCCAGCAGCACCAACTAGGTATGACACTTGATTCAATATAAACATGTGTCTTAATTTGAATCTGATAATTTTTATTCCTCCTTCTACTGATTGCTGCCAGTCTCAAACAATGATAAGTAGCATAAGACAAGACATGCATAGCCTATACTGAAACAGTGATCCAAGCTCAGAGAGAAAGAGAGAGATTAACATGGGTATTTTGCAAATCTGTCAGATTATGTATCATGTGGGAGGCACGGCTCAATTTTCTTGGTTGTGCGATTGTCCGGGACAACCTAAGTTCCATAGGGACAACCAAAAGGTGGAAGAATTATATTCCAGCAGCTTGCTTTTATCTGAATGAAGAAGTATGTTGTACATGCTGACTGATCAACTCGTTGCAAAATTTTCCATCATAGTTTCACACTTCAAGTGCATTTGTCTTGCAAAAATTTTATCATTTCATTCTTCCAGACCATTTATACATAAACGCAATTACTGTTTTGTGCTGTAATTGGTCAAAAAGTGTTTTGGACACGAAATGTTTTGGACAGCCAAATTTTCTTTCAGACAACTAAAAATATGGAATTGGTTGCTCAAGGACAACCACAAATTTTTCTGAAAATCGAGGCCTGAAGGTAGGCCTTTACCTTCCCAGGACCATGAAGGACAAAAATATCTTGTCTCGTCTCAGAGAAGCAATTCATAATTTTAAATCCCACCTGTAACCTTACGTACTTAAATTAAACACTCTATCTGCTTGGCCTGTCTGGTTGCAGTTTTATGGAGACCTAGGTCTCTACCCACCCCCCCCCCCCACCTCACCCCTTAAAAAACTAAGTTGTCCCTGAAACCATTTGCATAAGCCTGCCACTTGTAAGGCTTTGGCTGAGTTTACACTGTCTCAAGAGGTTATGGAATGTAGAACTAGACTGTAGTAATGCAAGTTCTACAGGTACTTTCGTGCAATGATTTGTAACAAGGCTGCATGTGCTATGCATTACAGTAGTTGTAATCCTCCAATTAACTTACCTGTGATGATGGGATTATTGCTAATCCGAAGTGATCACGCAGACGCATGTCAGAATGATGCTCAGTTACAGATGGTAATGTACAAAGTGTCTCTCCACTTGTCACATTTGTGCAACACTTGCCAGATTCTTTTCCATCATCCTACCCACAAACACACAAAAATCCAAGTACACAAAAATATTGCAGAGGCTAGTAGTGGTAAGGACATGCTGTGTATACATCATACAAGGGTGCTGAGAAAATATCCCATAATTTGCACTTAGCTCCCTCTATACTTTCTCCCCCAACCCTCCACAAAAATGCTCCTAAAACCAGTGAGTTGCTATCATCATGCCACATTTGTATGTAAACAGTGCAGGTCACAACAAGCTCAGTAAAACTGGAAACATATCTCAATTTCTCAATCTCAGGAAGCTGTATACTACTATAAGACTTCTACAGTTGTTGAAATCATCATGCATTACATCACACCACCTCTATTAATAAAGAATTTTTACTCATTGTACCCATGGAAGCAGCTTACTTTATTAAGCAAAATAAAAAAATCAAAAAAATTCCTGCACATGCTATTAACTAAATCATACTGATTGTTGAAAGCATCTCTTCTGTGAACAGCTACAGTACTAGTCCTTGTTTTTCTACTACAGCAGTTGAAAAATATTTTCTTTAATGTTTAATTGGTAGGTCCCTGTTTAAAATGTACAGTAACTCTATATGTACCAGTTATTGCTTTGGAGGACAAGTGCATATACCAATCACGACAGTCAATGATAATTTCAGACTGTTCTCTAATTAAACACCACAGTAGCACCAACCGGTTGTACTGGTACTGGTATCTCAGATGATTGTCAAGTGCACTCTATATCTCTTTTCAAAAATTGCAGTTCAAGTTGCAGTACATAGTTCATGTAACCACTCATTCCATGTAAAATTGGAGTCAAGATACTGTAGGTTTTCAACACATACACTATACATTCCAAGATTCCATGCCTAATATACTCCATGTACCGTGCTAAGCTTGGTGTTAAATGTTTAATGTACTGCATAGCCTGGTTGCCTGCTGACTCTGCCAAAGATGGTGGCTTTGCAGTATGTACAGTCCCACTTACTCCAATGGCTCAAGTTCTGTGTAAAAGAAAATTGAAGGAGAATTAAGTACACTTTAAAATGTTCATACCATTCACACTTGAAGCAAATATTCCACCAAGGAGACTTGATGGTAACACTGCACGATGAAACATGCAGTGCTAAAACAATAGCGGGCTATCACGTCTGATGACCTAATTTTTTTCTCAGATTAGTACAAGAAAATAACACACATTTAGCCTGGGCTACCTCAAATTTATGGTATCAAAATCTTATATAGTCTTCAAGTTGTACCATATTCTTTGTGTAGATATTCACATTCATAAAAAACACAACCAGTGCAATTTACTCTACTGTAGCTGTTCCTGAAGTTACAAAATATAGGCAGTAGGTCTACATATGAATTCTCATTTCTCGTAAATTATGCTAGGGCTAAAAATTAGCAGTTGTACGTTTCATAAAACTTGTCAAGTGGTCTTTCAGTGCCTGGGTAATTAAAGGCCCAATTTTCTCATCCCAAACAGTACCAATTCTTTTACTGTAACCTTCTTAATTAAGCCCCTCCCACAATTGTCTAAAATTCACCCTCATCCAGACACAATCTCATTTTATTGCTACAGGGGGAAAAGAAAGCTCGATGTGTATAATCAATACACTATCAGAACGGTTCGTGCTGTGTAATATAAGTTTTGGTACTCTGCATTGTTTGAATTAGCAGTCAATCAAAAAGCTGAGCCAATTGAGAGTTTCTGTTACCCTATACTAGAAGTGTAGTTTGGGGTGAGAGGATTGTCCCTTTAATTTCCTGGTTTTCTGCAGGATTGACATCCCTAATTGTACAGTAGCACAGTGTTACACCTAGCTTGTATAAAGAATTATTTTGCTAGGAAGCAAAACTAGTCCCTTCTGCAGGGTTCCTCTAAAATGTATTCATGCAACTCTCTAAGTAAAAGCCTGAACAAAGTTGTAAGCAAGTTTGAAGAATTGTTATAATGAAACCCCTGGGTAGAATTGGGGCAACCTGAATTATGCAAGGCCAAGTAGAAAATGCCTTTTACCTTATTCATGGGTCTGGGACAATTGATTTTGACCTATCCAGCTACCAATGCCCCAAGTCCTGTATGTTGTGGTGCCTATAGCTGTCAACTAAAAGGGCCTGGCTGCAATAATCTTGCAATGTCATGAAGATTTATGCACTTATCAATTGCAACACTGACACTTCCTAGACCTGGGGATGGTGGGGTCTTGCCCGGGAACTTTATTTTTGAAATTGTTGAATCCCCACACAGAGCCTAGCCATATCCAAGCTGGGTTGGGTATACACTGATCGAGGGTAAATCCCCTGCCAAGTCCCAGTCAGCTAGGCACTGTGAAATCCGTCCCCAGTCAAATCCCACCCCTGGGTTAAGGAGACTAGGAGGGGGTCGAGGTTGCAATTGGTAAGTAGCCAAAGTGCATTAGTTTACCTCAATTATACCAGCATGCCGGATATGTCTTCTTCAATTTGCAGACTCCCAGTAGTTCCCCTTGCCGTCCTCTATGCTGAACAGTGCCATATTCATATTCATTAATCATAAGTTATAAAGTTGTGAAATTCCTCTGCTACACTCGCATATGTCCAACACGTCAAACTTCATTGTTATTGTAGAGCACTAACGTTACACACATCAACAGCCCACTTGATAGAATACTATAACTCACACATTGTCTATGCAGTGTTTACGAAGTAACGTTATTGTTAGATCTCGTCGTAGTATATACTTAGGCCTATACTGTAAGCGTCATTGCCTTCTCTGCGCTTCGTGTAACTCAACCGCTAAAGGTGGTCGATCGATAAATTTACTTCTTAAATCCTGCCGGTAATCAAACTCCGACGTCTTCTTGGTGTCCCATATATTAATAATGACTCTTTCTCAACCCCTGCGAATGTCTTTGGGAATAATTTCAGATGTTATTGCAAAGAAAATAGTCGCTTCATCGTTACGGTAAGGGCTCTACATTTGTCGACTGCTAGCACTGCTGGCTGACAGATATGAATGACAAGGTCATGTGACCTAATATATGTTTATTCATATGATGATTTACAGACTGCCAACTTTGATTGGACTAGATATTGAGAAACTACTACATATTATTCATCTTAATGAGAGATGAATAAAGTAAAGGAATAACATAAAAATTATGACGTCATAGAAACCAATTGTCCCAAGTCTCTCGTTGAGAAGCGATACCTTTACAGACCGATAGAGGGCGTATTAGAAAAAAGGCAAATACGGTATGCTGTACTGTGCTAAAGTACTGGATTTTTAGAGTTGGTGTTGTCGGCTCCCCGGGGAACACTCACGAGAGACTTGGCCAAGTCTAGTTGTTATCGGGCCTTAAAAACGCTATTAAATTATGTCTTTTGCCAAAAATGGTGCAAGAGTAAAGTATGTTAAAAACCTAAAAAGGGCGCCGTCAGACGATTTTGGTCCGTCAGGGGGGGAGGGGGCGATCGACCTTATGGCAGCTCCGCCACTAGTATTTACGTCTCCTCAATCTCTTCCCTTAGACCTGTCCCCCAGGACGGTTATCCATATCCTCTCTGTCAGAAAATCACTGAAAACAAAAACTGTATGGCGCCTCTACTGACAAATGTGATTGACTAGAATATAATTTAGTATGTGGATTATGGAGTGATAACAAAATAGTCACTTGATTGGTCGGGACCACACGGATTAATCGAGTGACTAGTTTGTGATCACCGAGCTAATCTACTGACTGCCGTAGTTTGTGACCACCACGGACTTCCTATACATGGACAGAGCATACCGCATGGTAGATTGTCGCTACCGTACATATGAGAAAAAGCGCCCCACGATGGCTGTCTGCTATGGTTTTGTCATAGAGCACGATATTATCCTACTCTATGGGTTTTGTTTAGAAGTTTGGACTTGCTCAAGTAAATCGACAGATTTTTTAAGAAAGTTGAGATATTTTCGAAATTATGTTAGGTAAGGTCAAAATCACTACACATATTGCAGGAATATGATATTGTTTCTCATCCAAAATGAACTTTTGTTTAAAATATTACAGAGTCGTCGTCAGATCAGACGATTTATAGCTTTACGGCGTCCATTTTGGTGCGCCTTTTTTGTCCAAGCTGGTGGCAACAATCTACGGATAGGACGTACGCGTTACATGCTCTGTCCATGTATATAGGAAGTCCGTGGTGACCACCCACCAGACGACCGACTTCTTTGAACTGTGGTCAGTCAAATTAGTCAGTAGATTCACCGTTCTGACTAAGATTTTGTTTTCAGTGTATATAGTAACGTTACTTTCATTATACCCCACACCAATCCAATGAGGTCCCTGAAAAGTCCACTTGAACCACTAGTTGAATTAAGAAGTACATTTTATTACTGCGTATTTTCTTATTAATCGATAAATTGCATACATGCTGCTCCTATTACAAGTGCTGGAGTAAATTTTCCTACGTCCCGGTAACATCTAACAACTAGAGCACCAATGGTGCAGAAGCTCATACCTTCAACAAGTCCTTACTACCTTAGGCTGTCTGTACTAGTTTAAATGGTCACCTTAATTGACATATAAACGCAAATGCTCTTTCATCCTGAGGGCAACCTAAAGAATGTCACCAAAATGTTCCCAGCTACAGTATCTTCAGTGTAAATTTATTCTATTCCCCTAAAAATGTTACAATGTAAAAATTTAACTTCCTGTCTACAATGAAGGTACCACCCACAATTGAATGTTCAAAGTTGTACAAGGCAATTTGTGGGAGTTAGAACATTTTGCATAATTTCATAAAAAGGGTCAAATGGCCCATATGAGGCCTTGGACCTAAAATTCCAATATACCATCCACAGATCACTAACCAAGCATCCTTTCGACAGACTGTTAACACTTTTAACAATAATTCAAAGGCAAGTTTAAACATTTTGTAATATTTCTCTTTTGTTTAATAAAATAGACCTCAGGGCAACATTTTTGGCCTTGGACCCAAATTTCCTGTACATAATGAAGGTACCAAAACCTGAGTGTCACTATAAACAAGTATCAAAGTCAAAGCTGTGCAAGACAATTTGTAGGAGGTGGAGCATTTTGCAGAATTTCCAAAAAGGGCCAAAGGGCCAAAATTGGACCTTGGAACTAAAATTGTAGCACACCATCCACAGATCACTTACCACGCATCTTTTATTCAGACTGTCAACACTTTTAACAATAATTCAAAGGCAAGTTTAAACATTTTGTAATATTTCTCTTTTGTTAAATTAAATGGACCTCACAGCTACATTTTGTGCCTTGGACCGACACTTCCTGTACACAATGAAGGTACCAACAACTGAGTGTCAATATAAACAAGCACCCAACGTTGTACAAGAAAATTTTTAGGCGGTGGAGCATTTTGCAGAATTTCATAAAAAGGGCCAAAGGGTCCAAATGGGACCTTGGACCTAAAATTCCAGAATACCATCCACAGATCACTAACCAAGCATCCTTTCTACAAACTGTCAACTCTTTCAACAATAGTTCAAAAGCAGGCCTAAGCATTTCGTAATATTTCACAAAATGGACCTTAAGGCCACCCTGGGCCTTAGATCCAAAAATTGTGAAAACCCCAAAAGGACCACTACCAGAGCACCATTATGACAACAGTATAAGACATAATCAACATAAGGAGAAGAGGGGTTTTGTAGAATTTCACAAAATGGGCCATAGGGCCCACATGGGACCTTGGGACCAATATTCCCGAACACCCCATATAGCTTATCCACAGAACATTGTATTCATGTTTCAAGCAAATCGATAAAGGCATGTGGGAGTAAAAGCATTCAGAACAAATTGTGGACAGATGGATGGACGGATGGACGGATGGACGGATGGACGGATGGACGGATGGACGGATGGACGGATGGACGGATGGACGGATGGACGGATGGACGGATGGACGGATGGACGGATGGACGGATGGACGGATGGACGGATGGACGGATGGATGGATGGATGGATGGATGGATGGGATGGATGGGTTGATGGATAGAGTGACGCTGCGTGATCACAAAAGCTCACACAATACAATAACGTAAAACAATATTTACCTTACAATTTCAATGAAGTTTTCAGTCGCAACTCTACATTATAATTCCAATGTTACCATTTTATTCTGAGGTCGTTAAACCGGCCCTCGTTGCTTGTTACGACCCAAGACTTTTCAAGGCCTGATCCTCCCCAAACAGTTCCAGGTCGTCTAACCTACATACTAGAGGTGCTCCCACAATATTCTAAGACCCATCCAGACACAATTTCAGTTTATTGCTTCAAGGTGATTATACAAGACCCCAATGTGTAACCAAAGTACTCTCAGTGCAGTAGTAAGTTAGATAGAGTTTTACGGCCCAGTTTCCAACCTCAGTACAGTAGGCCCTACATACTGTCACATGTGCTAAAATATTCTGCATTTTGTAACTTGCTGTCAATCAAAGAGCTATGCAAATCGAGAATCTCTGTGAAATACTTTTGCTTTTACTTTTTTTTATCTCCGCTCAGATATTCTTGCCACCACTCATCTTACGCCTCCCCCGATAATTCTCCGTTCATTCACTCCTGATCTGGCAGGGAACCCCTCAGTCGGTCCTTTGATTAATCCTTGATCCCGGCGCCACTGTGTAATAAGCTCAATTTGAAGGGTCAAATGATAAAAACGCGCTATATATTCCAACTAAAAATAGACCTTTGTGATTTGTCATATATTTGCATGTAAAGACACCCCTCTCTTCATAATCATCGACTTAGTTTTCTCCTTCGCACCAAATATGGTTACCCCTGCAGCTAAATAGGCAAACTTCTGACCATTACACTTTTTCATCTTTTTTATTGACTTAAATATTTCACTCCAAAAAGAAAGCTCAAAATAACGACTAAATAATGCTGTTTACGAGCCTGAGGAATGGATTTCCGGCGGTTTGTGGGGTTGCGATTTTACAAAAGTTTTCTCTACGCTGCCCACTGATGGGGGCACTCCACTTAGACAGTCTTTTCAGTGGGCAGCATTGCATTTGTGGGCAGCCCACCTTCTGTCCTTTTCCCCCAAACTTAAATGCTCCGGTACACCTATGCCTGTTTGATACCAACTTGAATAGAAATGAAACTAATGACAAAATTCTGAGTTCTTGATTTAGTGATTGAACGTACAAAACAAAAGTAATTGCATCGTTTTTCATATTTTTTCATTTTGTCACTTCCCACCATCTAGGGGTAAAGTCAAACGTTTTCTTGTAAGCTCCGCGCCAACGATTCGTGGCGCTCCTCTTATATAGTCCTGCTGGCACTCATTCACCGCGATATTTTTCCAAGTTCTGCCACAAAACTGACCTGGGCAACTATTTCTGGCAAATCCTGGATCCTGCAGTAGTACGTATGTGTTGCGCACTCGCGTTCGTCGTGTGGGTGGATTGCTTATTGACGAGTCCGGTCAAGATCCAGGGTTCCTTCTGTTGCCGGGAAACTTTTTGACCCCCACCCCCTCCCCCATGTACAAACCAGATCGACGTCCCGCAGCCACATATACTGTTTGAACTCAAGTTACACTACTTAGTCGTACAAGATGTAATGTAAAATTGGGATGGTGGGTCAACTGCAATTTAGGAAGTTGTAATCCTGAAATCGGTTCTATAGCTCAGGTTGTAAATTGTTGTAAATCGATAAAGCGGTTGGTCTAAAAACGCATTCTTACTCCGTATCATATTTTGATATACTCTAATTCCACTTTTGGATATTACATTTACTTCCAAAAGAAAAATAAGTTCTTGTGACGTGTACGTTTACGGTTCCAGGCTGATATGTATCCATTTCCTTTTGAGGAATCATTTATAATACGCCTTCATGACTTTCTTCTTATTTTCATTTCAGTCGTTTTGAGTGAATAGTGATGTCCCAGCCAAGTAAACCAGTTGATTCCGTCTGCGTAGGGTTCGTGGTCACCCCTGTGATATACTCCATTCAAGTTAGAGACATGGCAGGCGGTATACCACCATGCACCCTTGTACGACACTGCGCAATGACTAGGACTCGTGTCATGGTCGGCATCCTTTGTGCTAAAGCCAGTACCACGGTGGCCCCCTAAAGAATCCCCTGATAAAGAAAATAGCATGTAACATCCAAAATTAAGTTTGCAAAGGAAATTTCGACTTCTTATTTGAGAGTTTTTATTTTTTCTGCCTATATTTTTTCTCGTGGAAGTTTTGAATTTTTGACTTAGCTAAAGTGCACAAACTTGAAAAATTCGACTTGGCGTAATGGTTCATATTGCCATGTCATTTTGCGAAAAAATTGTAAGTTTGCGACGAAATGAAATTTAGGTCAAACTCAACAAACAAAAGTTAAAGAACTATGATACAGTTTTACGTTTTTATTTTGTCTGAAATTTTCAATCAAATTTTTGTAAAATTAGCAAGTTTTGGCTGCACGTCCGCCATTTTGTTAAAAGAAATTAGCAACCGAAGTTGACACATTTTCTGTTAAAAGAAAATTTGAAGCAAGCAGTTATGATGTAATGGATCCGCATTTGTCACTGTTTTGTTTTTCTCTATTTCTCATCCCATTAGTTTGACCCCTGAGGCATACATTTTCAGAATGCACTTATGTTATATATATATATATATATATATATATATATATATATATATATATATATATATATATATATATATATATATATATATATATATATATATATATATATATATATATATATATATATATATATATATATATATATATATATATATATATATATATATATATATATATATATATATATATATATATATATATATATATATATATATAAATCACTATATTATACCTTTACAATAAAAAACGTGTTTAGAAAGTAAACACTTATTTTGTCCCCTCTTGTAAACACGTTCAATTTCTAAACATGTTCAGCTATTGAAATGGTTAGCAATTAAACGTGATTAAAAGCCAAATGTGTATGAACTAAACAATATCGTTAAGCATCTAAACGTGTTTGCAAATTGGGGACAAAAAGTGTTTAAAAACGTGTTATTCCTTAACACCCCTTATTAGGGTGCAGTAGGGCATATGTGGACTATCATGTCATGCTAACTCAAGGGATCACGGGAACTGGAGTGTACACAATAGCGCTCACGTTACTATTCTATTGTTTATGCTTTATTCCTTGATTGTATTTATTATGTTAACTAACTCACCAGCATCACCATTGTATGTGCCTATTATCAATTTGTAGAGGGCGGTTTCGTCACCGATGCGAAACTTGTTGTAGAGGGCGTACTTCTTCTCCTCTTCAAAATTCGACATGTCGACTCTTAGCTCGTAATCATCTTGAGCAGTCAGATAGAACAGTTTCTCGTTTCCGAGCCAGTATTCTGAGTTTATATTCCCAAATCCTTTCTTGTACTCCTCCCAATCACGATAAAACCCTACAGACAGAGCCGTCTAAACGTCTTTGGAACACCTGTGTGTAATCCATATAAGACAAATGGTCAGATGGGTAAATTAGATAGATGGTATTTAATGAACGACACGCAATCAAGAATATGTTACATAGTGCCCTAACATATTGCTTGGCAAACGGTTCAAATACGGTTTAAGCTAGTCAGGGTAACCATTTCGTCGAGCGTGATGTGGTAACCCTGCCTTCTTCAGACCCCTTGACGTCAGGGAGCACAAAGCACCAATTTTGACTTCAAAAATGAGGGTGGAGCATCCAGCCGATACGTATATAATTATCACTATCCTGGTATCATTGGTCATCTTGAGAACAGTGCTATCTCATGTATTTCGTAAATTTTTTTTATACATACCAGCGCCGAGATAAGTATTTATACCGACACCAATGCCCTATGACTTTTGTTATTCTGAACAGGTCCATCCCGATTTTTTTTAAAAGTTATCCACGATAATGCCAACGCAAGGCATTCAATTGAATAGTCATAATAGGCGTCGATAGCCAAATTAACGGTTTTGGCATTAAAATAGTAACGGTGTCGTCTCTTTGCTAGTTGTGACCGACTGCTACATTAAAATTGTGGGGAAAATATTTTTTATACGTATGTATATCTTATTAAATTTGTTTTATTGTTTTTTGGTGTAATGTCAGTAAAAGGGTACCGTAGTTTATTCCTGCCATTGTCTTTTTTTTTTTTTTTTTGCAATAGAAGCACTAGACTGACCATGTCTTATATGACGGTAATCGCAACTCAATGTTTTACCCTTACCATTGAGACTATTTTGACCTCAATCTGTAGTTTAACTTTTAAAATTTTAACGATCTGACGATAAGAAGAAAACACCATGCCATGAACGTCTCCCCAGCCATAGGTCTGCGAACTCTATTGTGAAATTAGCGGCATGAATTGTTCAATGTTAAACTTCCCATAGTTGTATAGCTGTGATCTTTTCGTATACAGTAAAACCTGTAGAAATTTTCTAGCTGTATAATATATGCCCCTCCCTGCCGGGTAGATCCTGGTGCCACCCAGCTCCCTGTGCCACCTATGCAATTTATGGGCACTTGCACAATAACCCCGGAATAGTTATAGATAAGTTTGTCGTTGAGATGACTTCGCCATGCCTACATAACACATTCTTAAGTCGGTCATTAGGCAAGGGAATGCCGGGTAGATTGTGCGATAACTGAACGTCCCAGATTAAAGGGCCTATAATTGTTGGAAGTGTCCCGATTTGAATAGCATAGGGGTTGGTACGTCTGAGCAGGTCATGTGACGTAACACCGAAGTAATGATCTACTAGCTCTGCCATTGTTAGCTTCAACCAATCCAATAAAACATTCCACAACACGTGCAGATAAAAGCTCGTGCATAATAAAGAAAAATATGTACAAACCGTCCAACCGCCTCTATCCGTTTCCATATCGCACTATACATAAAATGGTTCAGGATATGTTAGTGGTTGTATAAGGTAAACTCCACTTGTTGTTACGTCATCTTGCTGTTGTAACTGGGAACAATCCTTGGGAAAAGTTTGCCCTTCAAATGAAAAAAAAAATCATTTCTTCATATGAAGAACTTTTCCAATACTGTCGTGTCGAAGGTCAATAGTCAGTTTGAGAAATTTTGCATTTTCGGCTAAATGACAATGTCAAATGTACTTGCGCGTTGTTTACACACGCGTATATGTAAACCTGTCTACCCAGCGAACTGTCATCCCCCAAAATAAAATAGCAAATACTTACTGTTATCTATGTCAGATAGTAAAACTTGCATAGGACCATCCGAAGAGATCTAGACAGAAAATTAGAAATTTGAATTTAAACTTTTAAACTCCATTAAAAGGATCATCTTTGTTTACTGTTACATGTAGTTTATGTAGACCTTATGCGGTGATGTCACCCACGAACGTCATTTTGGACAAATAAAAATGGACATGAAGTAGAACTCACCCGATGTGAGCTTCTGTTAACATGCCAGATTTTTTACATTTTTAGGGAAATTTCGTACCGAGCTTACATGTTTTGTTGTTATTATGAGGCTATTTTTATTCTAATTATTACTATAACATACGGTACGCATCGAAAAGAGTAAGTGGGCCCTTCTACCTCTAATTGCAGTTTTCGGCTTCTTTAGGGCCCCTGGTGGGGTCCAGGGGAAAAGCCCCCAGAAACTCCTGGGTTTTAGGGTTTTTGCGAGGTTTAAGGGTAAACATTTTGAGTTCTAAAAGTTGAGTCTGCTAAAATTTCCTGTAGTAAAACATTTAACGTAAAACAGTACCACTGGTCTAAAAATTACCTCCAGTGTAACTTCAAGAAAGACTTTTGGTGAAAGATCTAGTAAAACTACTACGAAGAGTGCATACATCCGGCTGACGTTTAGACAAGGGGAGATGAACTTTAGAGAAAGAGGCTGAAGGGCAGTTCAATGTGAGTGTGCTGGTGGGGGCCCAGGGGGAGAAGTCCCCGGAAGCTCATGTGTTTAAGGTGTTTGTGAGGTATAAATGTCGTAATTTAAGGGTAATTCTATTGTCTAAACAGTGACACTGGTCAAAAATTGCTTTCAGGGTAACTTCAAGTAAGATTTTATTGGTAACGAATCTAGTGAAACTACTACCCAATAAGGGATCCGGCTGACATTTTGAAGAAGGGGAGCTGAACTAGAAAGAGAAAGATGTACATTTAAATGTGATTATCTTGAGGGAAGATGTAGGCCTAATCCTGCCTGAACCAGGGGGGTGTAATTACACCTCCCTGCCTGAACTACTTCCTGAGCTGTGCACCACCTTCGGTTGGTGTAGTCGGAAGTGTGCAGAAAATTTGAAAAAAAACGCAACCCCTCAGACAAAGCATGTTTTGCGATATTTTCATTTGAAGAACATGAAAATTACTACCTTTCCTTGTCGAAGGAAGAATCAAATCTTAAAAAATTCGTAGTAAAAAAATCGTAGTCACACTCTGACTACAAAAGGCATCGTTTTTTTGAAAATATCGATTCCCAGTTGGGGGGCACACGTGGACATAAGATTTCAGGGGAGGGGACACGTACCCCCTGGTCCCCCTTGGCGACGCCATTGGACTTGAACTCCCGAAGTGGAAAAATTGGAAGAAAAAAGTCGAATTAGAGAAATATCAAAACACTGAAATATCGAAACACAAATGAAGAAATTGGAAATTAAAAAAAAAAATGAAATTCCGCAACAAAAAAGTGGAAGCATGGAAATATCGAAAGGAAATCGCGAAATATCAAAGTCTTGAAATGAAACAAATCGCTCCTCTTTGAGATAATTGCATCCCCCTGCCCTGTGAGATAGCCGTATGAATATATAATGCATAAATATGATCGTAGCCAGAGTTAGAATAAAATAGTTTGTATAATTAAAAGAAATCAACATTGAGGTGTACGAGAGATATGTTATGTTTGTGAAACAATAAAAAGAACCAAGGGGGGGGGGGAGAACTAATTTTAGGTTTTCGTCCTGAGGCTGAACTCTTTCATTTAGTAGAACAAAAATCATTCCGAGTGCAGAAGGAATTAAAATTATGTAGCACATCGCGTAGGATTAGACTATCAAAGACAAGGTTTAGCAAAAATGGAAATCACGGAAAACACTAACGACGATTCACAAACGGCCTGTGCAGGGTAATCCAGCAATAAGAACGAGGTAGCTGTGAGCTAGTACCTTTTACATTTTTAATTTCATTTCATAAGACCCACCAAGTAGTTGCAATGGGAATGTTATATATAAATCCCATTCGCTTTAAACAATACGGGTCCGTAGCTAGGCAGAGAGAGGCGAAAAAATTTCTAATGCATTTATTTACATCCGAAAACCCAGAACAAAGTTAGGAATTGAAAGACCTATATACTGAAGGACCACCAAAATTAGCCCTTCATCTAACAACCGACCACTGAAAAAGTGCACTATTTAAATCTATAGTGGTTTTTCTGCCTAATTTTGAACAGTTCCTAAGATTTAACGGTGAGTTCGGAGGAAACTGTAGCTGGTTTGGGGTGTTCATGGAAATCACCATTCCGTTTGCTCCAGATGATTGCCTAGCTATGTCGATAGTTACAAATTATAGGAGATAATCTTGGAATATCAGCTGCGTTCAGTTTTGGCTTACTCAGGTTCGTGCCAAACATGCAGGGGCGAAAAGAAAGAAATGCATGGTGGGCAATATTTTCCTTTTTGACCGCCTTGTCAACGAGCCGTGTGCTTGCAATATAGTGAGAATTTTAAAGTAATCTTACCTGAACATTAACGTGCCCAAATGAATGGGGATCACAAAAAGCAAATGGTTCAAGAAAACTTATCAACAAGGTCAGGAAAAGTGATGAACGAGCACGACAGCCTTCCATCGTCCGGGTCAGCGTCAGGTGATTGTTGACCAACCAAACACGTAAGCCGTGTTCCCATTTGATCCAGGGAGGTGGATCTTGATCTACCGAGGTGGATCAACATCAGTTACCTTGATCGAGATCCGCGTTCCCATTTGAGTGAGCGCGGTAGATCAAACGTGTTTTATGAACACATTGCGCAAGCGCGAAAAGGTCACCAATGTTTACAAGTCGGCCTGCCATACATTTCGTATCGATGTATCACAAAAACATACATGAGTGTAACCGGAGATCCAGGGTCACTTGATCTACCGATGTGTTCCCATTACAAACTTTGATCCAGCGCGGTGGATCTGATCTACCCCGAACGGTCGATCAAAATCGGTGGATCTTGATCTTGAGTGAGTGTTGTTGATCTGCGTTCCCATTAGTGTTTGATCCACCTCGGTAGATCAAGATCCACCTCCCTGGATCAAATGGGAACACGGCTTAACAGATCTGAAAACTGAGTGCTTACAGAAAATGGACTCCCTTATATTGAAAGAAGTCGAGTCAAATTTCCGGCACTGAGAGGTTTTGTCACCGAGCAGGCTAACAAATTCAAAGAAATCATTGGTAGGACTGGCTCATACGTGACACCTTTGACAAGATGGCAGTGCTATAGTATGGTAGGTTATTTAAACGGCAAACCAGTCGCCTCAAACTTATTTTAAAACAACAGACAGAACACAAAGATTTCGTTTCAAGGGTGTCGATCCTTCGGTGGGGGGGGGGGGGGGTCGGGGGAGGCAGTTGCCCCACCAATGGAAGTATTGGGAGGAATATCGTTCTCCCCCAATTATTTAGGAAGAATTAAAAAATAACAGGCAAAATAAACAAAATATAACATTATGGTAAACAGATGACTTCAGGGCTACGATGAAACGTTAATTTGAGCCTAATATGTCGTAATAATAGAGCAATTTCGTCCGTGCGTGTGTGTAAGCGTTTCTTCTTCTTATTATTATGACTTTTATTACTATTACTAACGACCTAGGGTTCCGGCTGTTGGAAAATGTTGCCCCCTTCCAGTCCACAAACCAGAACGACGCCCTTGTAAAATTCGTCTTAATTTTTTTGTTTCCACGTATATTTCATGACATTAGGATTGACATATCGTCCTAAATTTCCATCATTTAGTGAGGAACGTCTTGTCACATGACTCTCAAGAGCCAATCATGACACACGGTAGACTACTACACTAACCCTAATTGGGTTGATTGCATTTCCACTTCAATCGGTTTTATGATAAATAGATTCACCTTAGGTTGTAGATTACCGGAACAAATATTCCACGGTAAAATTGTCCAAACTTAACGTGGCGAATTTCGTGGCATGAAAAATCGGCACTCAAACTGGGCGAAATAGCTTCAAACTGGGATATACTTTGACGTCATCTGACGTAAAGTCGCAAACTCTATAAGAAGTAGACTGAGAGTCCGTCGAATCGCCACAATCACTCTGAAACATTACTTTTTAGTCATTTCAACGCGTAGCACCATCTTGATCTGTTTCTCGTCTTGAAATGTACAAAAAACGACAAAATGAGGAGAAATTAAAAAATCAAAAAGAAAAAAAAAGAATAAATTTGACCAAGTCATCGTAATCTGTTGGCTTGCAGATTTTGCTTTGAAATATGATCGATATTTTCACTAAAAGTTGACCGATTTTGGAGTCACAGTTCAAATTAGGGTTTCATTTGTTATGAGACTTTGGTTTCTGTGAGGAAAAATGCAAAAGTTAAAGACTTTAGATCAACTGTCAGGCTTTTATGTCAGTCTCTGAACAAAGTTTTTTTTCAAATTTCTTGGGATTGTACGGAGCCCGTAAAGGGACATGGATGAAAAAAAATTATTTCGTATATTTGAAATAATTATTTCGAATATACGAAATAATTTTTTTTTGCATGTCCCTTTACGGGCTCCGTACGATCGTTATTTCTAATGAAGTTGAATAAGAAACATTTATTCGTAGTGGGTCAATTCTTTTTCATTCGCCTTACAGTAAGAAGCCTCTTGTTCGTCAAAACTGCCAATTACCCGAATTAAGAGGCATTAAATTAATTACAAAGGAAGATTCGAACCCAATTCCGACAATATTCACACACAATCCGCTGGTTGAAGGGCCCACTTGGCCCCATCCACGGCCAATTCCAAGTTCAGACTTTGGTTTTTTGGTCTACATTTTCCAGTTGGGAAACTAGAAGCGTTTGTTAAATAAGACTTATAAAGTTTCTTGATTGTGTCGCTTGTCCGTGTCTTTCTTCAAGTGATAAACACATAGGGCCAATTCCGATTCCTTTCTCTCTCATCCCGGACCAATTCTGGGTCTGGCGGAATAAGTGTTAACTTGAGTCCGAGCGATTACGACCCTGACCGATAGCATTTCGAAATCATCATGGAATTAATCGTTTCCCTCAGGTATGAGACACTTTTGCCGATTGTGCGGTGTTATACTTTCTAAATCCCCAAAACTGAATTTAAGAGAGTTAATCGAGTTGGTATCGATAACTTAATGAGAGTGTTAAAGGTTCACTGCTTATAATTAGCAAAGTAAGTCAAGTTTAATGTCCAATATTCACAGAAAAATTTGAAATTTTGAATTTTGTGTTGTCCTGACTTGTAACCGTCGGTCTTGTGCATTTGAAAAAAGTGTCTGGTCACAAATTTTTGAAAAATGAATTGAGCCGTTAGGTACTCACTCAGAACAGTCATTTGTATGTAGGAAATGGGGATTGTCTAAGTTTGACCATTTGCCATTGGTATGTGGAGAAAACGAAACAGGTTGGTTTTGAGAAATATGACAGGAACACATTCGTTCTGATTTTCAGTTTGCACATGCCTTCCTTTGGAATCGAATTTCGTCACCTTTGGTAGACTTAAAATATACGGCTGATGCGTTTAACAAGAAATTTCTTGATTCGCTGTTGCTTTTGTTTTGTATCGATTGTAGTCTTACTTAATAGGGCTAGGGATTAGAATAGTTATTACCGCTATATATTGTTAGCCAGTTCGGAAATTCCTTGTGAAACAGTGCGCAGCGACCTAAAATATAATATCTCCAAATTTACCTTTTTTAAAGAGAAAAGTGCAGTCACTCCAATTTGGCTTAGTGTAGTAGTCCGTCGTGTTCCGTGCAGGGGTGTAGTCAGCGAGGGGGGGGGGAGGGAAGGGGGAGAGGACCACGATCCGGCGCAGTAGCGTGTGTTTAAAGAGAGGCCGGGGCTCAGGCCCCCACCTCCAAGTCATTCGGGGGAAAACCACTCAGTTTGGGGGGGGGGATTAACGGGTTCGAGGAAGATGAAAAGTTTGAAGAGACAAAAGACACACTGAGCATTCAAACCTTAACCCTTTACCGTTGTTTGGGTCCTTTTGGACCCGTGCGGAGAGCTCGGCTGTCACCCATCTTTACTGTTTCACGCGGAGCTCGAAACTGCGAGTAGCTACCCGAAAATTCGGCCACAACAACGAGAGAGACAATAGTTTAAGGTCACGGGGTCAATGGCCTAGGGAGGCCGATTCGGGGCGGGCAACGTTCGCTTTTCCGCCCACTCCCGAGGCGCGCAAATATGCCCCGATCTGAGCACAACGGTAAAGGGTTAACCAAGTATGCCGACCTGAGCCCGTCGCCAACGTCAGAAGTGCAGAAAAGCAAAAAGAAAAAGAAAAAAAGGAAGAAAGGTCATTAAAATCCGCGCCACTCGGGGAATCACGGGTTGTGCCCCCACCTTCCAAATCCTGCACACGCCACTGACCCGGCGTCGGAAACGGCTGCCACCCCAGTAGAAAAAAAGATCTTATTTCGTCGGGAAGCCTTCACTACGAGAAAAAGATGAAAGACCCATACACTTCAGTATTTCCTCGCCCCGCGTACAGTCTTCTTGATTTTGCCCACGAGAAAACTCTAAAAATTCCCAATATTCTTTACAAAAATCCGATTTCATTTGGTATAAGCTTCATATGTTTTAAAGAACTGAAAAGAATTTTCCATTTTCACAGTACGACAAAACATAAAACCTCATTCAACGTCATTTCTTGATTTTTCCCATATAAACTCGGACACGTAAAAATGTCACAGACAGGGAATAGAATTACGGTCCAAAATGAAAAATGAAGAAATACAAATTGGATATACAGAAAAGTGTTGTCAGTGTCTTGAACAAATTGACAGCACTTTGTCTATTTTCTCAATCTATTTCCTTAGTTTTTGTTCTGCAAAGTTGCGAAAATTTTTAACAGTGCCTGGTGCAGTCTGATCTTCATAAGACTCAAAATTTTTCAATTCTGCTATACAAATAATGTTTGCAAATTTTGTGCCAAAAATTGCCCTAGTATATAAGCTCCAGATTTCAAAAATATGTTAAGAGGAAGCCAAACTTTTTCGGGAAATTTCCCAATATCGCCCCAGGATCGTAATCTGCATGATGATATTCATTCACCCCAACAAACCGCAAGTCGTCCCGGCGATCTACTTGGTTTTCCTAATAAGAAGGTCAGTTTCTTCAATAAAAACCGAACAGTCTTTCATGAAATTACAACTTTTTCTTCAACATAAGCTTCGTATTTTTAAATATTTGCTAGAGATGACAAAGAATTCTCGGAAATATTTCCAGTTTCGCTCGTTACTCCCTTCAATACAGAATACCCACGGACTTCCTATACATGGATAGAACATACTGCACGGTAGATTGTCGCTACGCACGGGCTCGAGAAAGTGCACCAAGATGCCTGTCTGCTATGACTTTTGTGTAAAAGTTTGGAATTGCTCAAGTCAGATTTTTCAAGAAATTCAGAATATTTTTGAAATAATGGAAGGTAAGGTAAAAATCTCTTAACGTATTGCAGGAATATGATGTTTTTTCCCATTCAAGTTTAACTTTTGTTTAAAATATAACGGAGTCGTCGTCAAATCAGACGATTTATAGCTTCACGGCGGTCATCTTGGTGCGCCTTTTTTGTCCAAGTCGGTGGCGACAATCTACGGATACGACGTACACGTTACATGCTCTGTCCATGTTTATAAGTCCGTGAGAATACCCAAGCCAACTTCATTCACCACGATGTTCTATACTCTTGAAACGCAAAGCACTCAATTAAAAACCCGATTTTTTTCAATTCCATCTAACAAAAAACAAGTTTTCTTTCAGTAAATTCCAAAGTTTCTTCAATCAATACATCTTCTTAATTTTCAAATCGGTTTTTCAAAAAAGGGTCAAAAGTTTCGTGACAAATCTCTAGCTTCGTCTGAGAGCCTTTATGTATATAAAACTACAATAAACTGCGTAACCCCAAACGAATTTCAATCGCCCATATAACTTTTTTTTCTCAAATAAACTGCAGAATTTCAATGGTCCTTACCAAATTTCTTCCAACCAGTTCCTTCAAAGCAGGCTCTGGAATTTTAAATATTTGTTAAAAAATTTCGGCTGGTTGCCCGTCCCTTAAATTCTGCCAGTTACTTCCCACCCGAAATGCATCGACTTTGTCGGTTCTCCGAAATGCTGGCCCCGTCAGGGAGCTTACAGTACCCCTGTAGGAAAAATCCGTTGGCTCTGAAGAGTCACGTGACAATTTTTTTTTTCAATAATTAGGAGATTTCAACTTAAGAGTAACTCATTGGCTTACCTAAAATATTCAATGTTTATGTCATGGAATGTTTTGGGTGATACTTGGAAGCAAATACGAAGACATTTGTGATATATGACTATGGCTTCAAATAAAGTTTTGGGGAGACTGCTTTTGCAAAGCGGCAACCGATGAGTTTTTTTTTTTCTTTTTTTTTTTTATTTTTCACAAATTTAATTCATACACCACATTTGTACCTTGACTAACGAAATAGACCTTATGCATTGACGACACACTGACGTCATACTTGGTTTATTTTGCCCCGAAAGTGGGGCGTACTTTCTCCTCTGTGCTATATAAGGTGTATTGATCCATGGTAATCGTCTAGACGCCGCTATTGGTTAATTAAGTGTAGTGGGGGCTGTCTAGTCATGCATCAGTGTGGATTTTTTACCCGACAAATATTCAGAAATTCTCATTCAACGGAAATTGACTTAAGATCAACGTTTCTTTTAACCTGACGGACCTTTTCAATGCTTCTACATACTCTAGTAACCAATCGTTTCACAAGGGAAAACGAGGGGCTGGAACTACATGGCGGCAACATGGTGGCAACATCATGGCGGCTTAGCAAGTGTGCTTGTCACGTCGTTCCGTCAAAATCATTCATATTGACCTTATTACGGAACAATAGCATCGTGAAAAGCTGCTTATTTCATCCTCAATACTTCAGTAACATCTAACTTAAGTATTTTCTCTACAATGGGACGTACTATAGGTAGCAAAAACAAGCCAAAAGATTAGCCCACGCTGCAACAATTTTCGCCGGTGAGAACTAGGTCTGCAATCTTCGACAAAACTCGTTGAGACACCCCAGCTCCCCTTCGCAATGTTGGTCACAGTTAGCCTATTCCCGGCATACAGTCACTCTTTCTGAGCAACATTGGAAGGGGGAGCGGGGGAGGGGGATTCATGTAAGTCTCTAAACTGAAATTCAAGAATATTATGGCAAGGTATCCCAACAGTTTTGTCCAAGATTGCAGGCGTAGTTATGAAGCAACACAGGACTATTCAGACAGTGATAGTGAGGACGAGGGAAGCTCATTATTGGAATTCAAATCTTCACTTCAAAAAAGCTTCAACAGACTTGAAAAGAAAATGGCACGTACACATGAAGTGCTTTCAAATGTGGAAAAGAACTTTGACAAGTTTATCGAGTTTCTAACTAAGAAAGTTGAAGAAATGGAGAAAAGAGAGAAACGCAATGCTGAGAAACTTAAATCGCTAGAAGATGAAGTTAGAAACCTACGAAAGGCAGATGGCGAATATAAAGAAAACCTTAACGTTCAAGAAAGGTTTTCAAGACGAAACAACATTCGCATCGTCGGCCTTCCAACTGCAGATAATGAGAACTGTGTAGCAGTTGCAAAGTCAGTGATGGAAAAGGTTGGAGTCCCCAATGTAAAGTGGAAAGGGCTCATAGAGATGGTGGGGAAAACCGCGCCCATCCAAGACATATCCTTGTAAAGTTATCATTCTACGCTGATAAAGTAACGGCCCTAAATCAACAACCTCGGATGCTGGATTAGGAATCCTTCTTTATCACTGATGATCTTACGAAATCTGATCTAATGGAGAAGCGAAAATGCGGGGGACAACAAGTTGCACAACTTTACCATGACGGGAACCAAACTGCGTTTACCGGCAGGCAAGTGAAGGGACTCTGCAGGGAAGCCGTTCGTTTTTACAGAAGTTAGTATACTTCTTAAACATTCCAATGGATCACTCCCTAAAACTCACATTTTCTTTTTAATTCTTCGTTCTGATGGAACCAGACGGTTCGAAATTGCATGGTAATGATTATATCAAATATTTAAGGTCGGACAGCGGCAGCGACCGAATTTTTAACTTTCTGATCTTGATGGTTGTTCGTACTTCTTTTTGTCCTCTTTTCGATCCATCTCTAAAAGTACTGGTTGATTTATATGAATTTACACCTTTTATACCTTGACGAATTTCACCAATATGTACAAGTTTTGTTCATACAACACACGAGGACTCGGAGACGGTAAGAAACGCCGTAAATTATTTTCATATTTTCATAGACATAAATACGATTTTATTATTCTTTAAGAGACTCACTCTACAAATCATGATACAAAATTCTGGAGGTGATTTTTCCTTCTCCCATGATGCATGTATGAGTAAAGGTTTTTCAATATTTGTGAAAACCTCCATCAACTTTTCTGTATTAAATGTTGTTGATGATAATGATGATCGTTTCCTCATCTTAAATATTTATATGAGTAGGCCTATAGATCTGGAAAAAGTAAGTGTGTACGGTTACAACACTGACAGAGAGGACCTTTTCTCATCAATTGAACGTCATATTGTAAGATGGTGAGGCGATTTTAACATTGTATGGAATTTACATCTACAGATAAAACTGGAGGCTTGCCCCGTACTAATTTTGAAGCTCGGACAAAAATGTTGCATATTTTGCAGAAATTAGATTTAATTGATATTTGGAGAGAACCTAACCCTAAAAGTAAACATTTTACTTGGCACTCCAACATTGACGAATTCATTCATTGTAGGTTAGACTTTTCCCTCATCTCTAGGCTGCTCAGGAATTACACTACTGCATCAACAATCCTTTGATTATTTAACTCTGATCATTCCCTTGTAAGGCTGTCTTTGAGTTGAGGCAGACAACGAGGAGAGGGAATGTGGAAATTAAACACATCTCTTTAAGAAGACCCTATCTATGTTGACCTTATAAAAGAAGCGATTTCTGAAAAGTTATCTACCTGTACTGAACATAACCACAGCTCAATTTGTGATAAGTAATGATGCTATTACTTACCTGGACATTTTTACGCACCACGAGGAAGATATTTTAAGTTAAACTACATTAAAGCTGTCTCGGATCAAAGCCTACATGTTTGGTCATCGAGAGATTTAACTTCAATAAGCCCTCTCATGATTACAACTGCGCATGACAGAACAAAGGTCATCCGGTATCACTCGCTCATTCGTATCACTGTGTGTACGTACATTTTGCAATAGTAAGCTACACAAGATTACACTTGACTTGTAGGATTTGGGTTAACAGATTAAAAATTCAGGTTAGAGGGCCTACTATTACTCCGTAAGATTTAGGAATGAATTTTGCTTTGGGTCTTTGGCTATAAAAAAATCTAGAGTTACCTTGGCCAATGATTTTCGTCTATTACAATCGATCTTAGGCGCGCTAAGATCTCCATTGAACACCCATGTGCTAACAGTATAACTGTTAGTGCAACATTACTATATAGTACTTGAACGTTTCACGAAGTTACACTCCAAATCACAGTCTTTGGCTGGGGTAAGTTACAACTAAGCCTGGGCGAAGCAAGTCCTGGATAGATATACTGTGAGATTTTATTATGAAGGTAAAAGGCCAAGACTTAACTTTTTAGGCCCATATATAGCAGTAGCAGTAAGCGCGGCGATCTATACGAACTTACGAACTTAACCTACGAAGTCTACTAACTTACGAACGAAGCCTACGTTAGGCCTTTGCATCATGTAGCATGGTAATAGAACTTCAAGCGTAGAAATAAACCCCTGATACTCATCTTAGCTCTTGTAGCTTAGGTATCTTTTCACGAAATTTGGTATACCAGCCTACAGGCCTAGCCTACGGTATTTAGCCTAGCAGAGAAGGCTTGAACTGTCAGTTCGTAGGCTACTTCCACGGGAAGGGACAAATTCTTTGAGATTTTGCACATTCAAAAACTTAAAACTCAGCCAGTATCTAAGGAAAATTTATGAGTGATACTTAAGAACATTTTTCGGGCGATACTGAACGTTTTGTCCATTAAGAGATGTGATTTTTCGAAGCTACTTTTGGTTCATGTCCGTGTTGTTTATTGTAGGCATGCATACGTAACGTAGCGATGGTATGCACAGGCGACGTCCTGCGACTAGCGTTGCTATGGGTTGCTATACCGAATGACCTTTGACCCGGGAGGCCGATTTGTAATCATGAAAGGGCTTATTGGCAGACTTACTATTCTCAAAACCTGTTCCATCTCTCAGCTTGTTCATGTACTTACTGTGTTGCCGGATCCTCTTTCACACTTTTTTAAAGAGTAAGACTGTAAGTTTTACAAATTAATTTGGTCAAATAAACCTGATAAAATCAAACGATCAGTATTAATTAACAAGAAAGGGAACGGTGGACTAAGTATGATTAGTATATGGCGTTATTTGCCAAAAGTCTGAAGTGCAAATGGGTGAAACTGTACCTAGAGAAAAGACCTGGTCATTGGAAACTTTTGTTTGACGATTCATTACGAAAATACGGAGGGAGCTTCTTATTTGAATGTAATTTTTCAAAGCATTTCAAACCCATTCATTTTTAATGTCTGTAGTGCATGGTCTGATTTCAACTTTCGTCCATTAAATGACAATATATATTCAAATCAATGCGTTCTAAATAATTCCTATGTAAAGACTGACAGTGATATTGTTTATTCTGATTTGCTGAAACAGAAAAGAGCTTTTCTTGTTAGCGATTTTTTGACGATGAAGGTAATATCCTAAGCTATGATTCATTTATCACTAAATTTCATATTACTCAGACCTTTCTATTTACACTCTATTTATGGCATAACATCTGCTATTCCAGATGTTTGGACTTTGGAGATTAAACTTTAGACCTCATAAAGGGCTTAATGTCAGCCCTCAAAGACATCACCATTTCCTCCAAAATGCTCGACCGTCTAAGATTACATATAGCCTAACTACTTTCTCCAAGTAAATGTTTCGCAGCCAAAACCAGTATCTAAGTGAGAAGGCGATGGCAATTGTAATTCGTGTTATTGGAAGGATATATTTACTTTACCCTGTGTAGCACATAGAAATTCTAAGATACAATATTTCCAGTTCAGATTCATACATAGAGTATTTGGAACAAACAACTTTCTGTACAAAATTAAAATTAAAGATTCGCCCTTACGCAGCTTTTGTAACTCTTTTAATGAAACTTTAGGCTATGTCCTTGTGTAAACGACTTTTGGAAATGCTTTTTTCATATCCTTGTCAAAACTCAATTTGATGTCACTTTTGAGCTTATAAAATTTGGTTATCTGGATGATATTTCTCATCCTATCAACTTCTTTTACTTCGTGCAAAGTATTTTCTTTTCAACTGTACATGTAAACAAAGTAGTAATAAACTCATGATGCATTAACCTTTTGTCATAAATTTGCGTTCTCCTTAGAAGTTGAACATAACATTTTGAATGAAAATAACAATGAAATACGCTCCGTGCGTTTTAAAGAAACGTTTAATTGAAAGTGGGTATGAAAATGTGTAAATAATGCATTATTAATGAACCCGTAGTTACTGAACTATGGAAGGAATGGTTATTGTGACTGTACTTTACCAATAGTATATTTTGTTCCAAATATGGATATGTATCAAGATGTTTTGTGAGTGCATTATGAAAAAAGGGTAAATAATACAAGTGATATGTAACTATATAATTTATATGTTTTCAGCGATGTAAAAGTTATGCTGTTAATTGTAATAATGTAGAAACAAAACTTAGCAAAGCTGTAAACAAATGTTTGTATCATATGTACAAAAAAGAAATAAATGAGATCGAAAACAAGAGGGGCTGGAACAAAAAGTTACAAGTCTCTGCCAAATTCTGATTGCCCCTTTAAGGTAAAAGTAAGTAAAATCCTTTTTTTAGGTTAAAGGTTAACGAGAAGGGAAAGATCGACTTTCATTGCAAACAGGAAGGCAGAGGAAGGAAGGGGGTCCTACTAAATAACCATTAGCTGGGTTTGTCCCAGTTATTTTATTGGGATGATGCATGGATGTACGAGAGCCTCAGTGCAATGGTTTACAGTCTAGAGAGGAAACTGAGACGTTATGGTAGTTTTAAAAACGTGCATCATAGCTTTTAGTTTAAAAAAGAAATCTTTATAGTTCATCGAAACTTAACCAACAGGAAGTACATTGATACACCAACAATTAAACAATCTTTTATGCAGGAAATCGATAACACAATAACAATAGCACCAGGCGAAATATAAACCTTTCAAGCGCTTAATTTTCTTCTCACTAGTGTATCTGCTTTCGAGGATCAAAGATTGGAATTCACTTCATGAAAACTTAAAAGAGTCATGATTCTCGTATAGACAAATCCGATCAGAGCTTGTGTTTAGTGTATGTGCCTGTAGGCAACCATAAGTGGGGTTCATCAACCTTAAATCGTCTTCATTTACAGTATTGTCTACATGAGTGGGGCATCCGTGTTCCCAACCCTGCTTGAAAGTAATTTTTTTTTTTTTTTTTTTTGGGGGGGGGGGGGGCTCAAAACTAGTAACGAGTACCGTCTTTAGTAGTTACGATGTACCGAGAAAACCCACTTTTTAACCTTTGACCCATTACTGTAAGAAGTGGGAGAGGGAAAATACCCCGTAATCTACGTACCTAGTATTTTCCGCGCATGGGACCTCTATCCAAAACATGACGAACTTATTCCATTGTCCCTTTCCCTCGGCCACGGCCAGCCTTTAAAAAAGCCTGAGGCAAGTCGAAAATGGACAACAATGTTAGTGTTATGATCATGTAAATGGAAACCCCCTTTTCAACGATTGACCCTTCATTGTGAAATGTGGGAGAGGGGATATCACCCCACCTATACCTAGGAGTATCCGCGAAGGGTTCTTCTGTCACATTACTCAACTATTTCCATGGCTCCTTCCCCTGAGCCATAGTGGGTCTTCAACGGAGGCAAGTCGAAATGGACCTCAAAACTAGTGTTGAGGTAAATGGGAATACCATGCCCGTCAAATGTTGGGATCCTTGCCCCGGTACTCCGTGAGTGCACCAGTTCAGGTTTCCTCTATAATCTATCACATTTGGCCATTCCCCTTCCCCTTAGTCTAACTCGATGGCCCCTCTACGGAGGAAAGTCGAATGGTGCGAACTCCAAAAGTCTATGTGCATGGTTATCGTCTCCATAAGTGTCTTGCTTGTAAGGGCCCTAAATATCATTTTTGAAATCAGGGGAGTTTACTACGGTACCCCACCATGACACTTTCATCCCAATCCCCGGGCTTCACCTGAAACCCCCTTTCATCCAGGCTCCCTCCCTCCCTCACTCTCCGCACCCTCCCTTACTCCCTCCCCAGAAAAATGAGTTATGCAAAAATGTCATTTTCGGGACCAGCGTGTACTCGAATGATGCAAATGTGTGCAAAGAGTTGGGGCTGATCTGATAGGTGCACCCCGGGGGGGGGGGGGTAAAAAAACCCCATAATTCAAGTAAGACGGCCTTGGTCATGGGTGTTCAAAATCATTGAATGTCACCTATTATTCAACTAAACTTTGTACTAGTACCGTCACAATTCGACCAAGCTCATTACGAATAGATTGATGTTAAATTTTAGCGGACGTGGGAGTGGGTCCGGGTCAAGGCGCCTTGTGACGACGGTCAAAGAATATTTCTGGAAAGTGAAACACGTACAAAGTCAATGGGGGGGGGTGGGGAGAAAATGTTGACGTCTTTGTCCGGAAAATTTCCCTGGGCGGCCGTACGTGTCCCCCTCCTGAGAAATAAGACCTGGGCAGGAGTGTTGTTTTGTGATAATCTCACTAGAGGTCCAACTGACGGGAGTTGAAGGGATTGTGCTCAGTCATTTGGGCGGACGTGGGCCAGGATTAGCCCTTGGACAGGGCTGTGTGTTACGTTACATGGCCTAGGCTCATTATATACACTCCACATCACGTGGAGTGTAATGAGCTTAGGCCATGTAACGTAACACACAGCCCTGTTCAAGGTCTAGCCCGGATCAAATTCGAAACCCTCGTGACCATCGCCGGGGAAAGCGAATTACACGTACGAAGCTAATGGGGGATTTTGGACTTGTCCATTGCTGTCGAATTTGTATATTACCCAAAACGGAGCTTCATGACTTAGGAAAGTCTTTAGAAACTGAAAGATTTGACCCCTTGTATTCGCTGAAGCCCCTCGATGTTTCGGCAAATGTTTCTCGATGTTTCTCGATGTTTCGGTAAATGGCAAATGCACTTTAATACCAAGAAGTGCTTTTCTATGAGGATTACTCACTCAAGGAAACCCAAGTTTTTTAATTATACTCTAGATAACGATACCCTGGAGTCTGCCGATTGCCACACTTATCTGGGAGTTGACATCTCTAATACCCTTACCTGGAATAGACATATTAATCGTATCACTTCGTCAGCAAATAGGTCTTTGGCTTTTATTAAAAGAAATTTAAACTCCTGCCCCAGGAGTGTCAGAGCTAATGCCTATCTCACACTTGTTAGGCCTTTATTGGAGTATTCATCTTCTGTTTGGGATCCCTACACCACTTCCCTATCCAATAAGGTTGAGCAAATTCAGCGTAGGGCTGCTAGGTTTGTTTATAATGACTATTCCCCCCATAGTAGTGTGACTGAAATGCTAAACGACCTAGGGTGGGATAGTCTCAAAAACAGGCGTACTGCCAACAGGCTAGCAATTCTTCACAAAGCCAGATTGGGCCTCCTAGCCTTGCCAATCAACAACCTACAACCGGCCCGGCGGCCCTCTAGGCATCACCATTCTAATAGCTTTACAAATATAGCAACCAATAAGGACTGCTACAAATACAGTTTCTTTCCTCGGACCGTCAGAGACTGGAACCTACTCCCCCAGAACATTACAGATCTCGAGGACCCCAAGCAATTCAAGAGCGCAGCCTTGAGGATCCTCAGACGGGACGACTAACTACATGCACACACTCAACCCTGCACGTTTGACTCCACCAGGAGTGTTGTGCAGTATTTTTCCAGATCCAGATCCAGATCGTCACGGTAGCTTAGCGCGCGCTGGCTTGGGGCCGCGCAACTGCCCAGGTCACGTGCACTTAGTCAGAGTAACCGTGTACAGCAGTTCCTTTGTTTGAAGTTGTCGAAAAAATGATAAGTGTGTCGGGCTAACCCTTACGTACTGTTTTTGTTTCAACGAGGGTACGATTCTGAACTCCCAGATAAACTTCCAGATAAAAGTGTTTCTGAAGCATCACGATTTATTTTTACAACAATTGAAAAGGTTGGATTACCAAAAGGTTTTCTTTTTCTTTGAACAATTCCTTCAATTCAGGACCAAGCCTGCGCTAACCTCTGTAGTCATGCCATCATTAATCATGCCGTTTTTTAACGTTACGTTACTCATTACCGTAAGGCCTAACGATGTAGCCTAACGTTTGGCCTAACCCGTAGGCTAGGATAAGACGGGGGCTAAGTCGAATAGGTAGTCGTTACTGACGTTATTTTTACTTAAATTTTAGTCCTGGACAAAGGGCTAGTCAAGCTAACGTTAGGCCTAGTAACATCAGTTAGCCTGGGCAATGAGTGCATGATAATAGCGCTCGTAATCATAGTTAGGCCTACTGCAAACCAGTGATGATAGCCTAACTTAGGCCTAGGAGCCTAACGTCAGCCTAGGTCACAAACTTATGTAATATGTGAATGGACACAGCATGTAACGTGTAGGCCTAGGCCTACGTCCTATCCGTAAATGGTCGCCACCGACTGGGACAAAAAAGGCGCACCAGGATGGCCCAATTGAAAACCTGGTACTTATTAGGGTTGTCGCACGCACACAGAAGTTTCGTCGTGGCTATTGACCCGGACGCGTCCGGCTCCATTACCGAATGATATTGATAATTGCCCCGGACGTAGACTATTAGCTGTGCGTAAGATGTATACATAGGATATGTAGTGTGTAAGTTACTTGCAGGCAACTTGCACGGTACACAGTGTAGGCCTAGCTGAACTGGTCCACAGGTCGTCCTAGCGTTATATAGTATATATATATAAAAAGGAATATGTATATACTATATACTATATAATGCTAGGACGACCTGTGAACTGGTCTAACTTCGAAGTGGAGGAACCATGATTCAGTGGAATGAATTATCCAAAAGCAAACAACCCTTGCATGTATCAATGGACATTGTAAAACAGTTATGCTGCAAATGAAATACTGAGAAAGTGCCTTAAAATTTCACTTATCTAGTCCAAGGCACTAACCTTACACATATTACGTCCGGTTTGTATTGGAGTAAATGTTTAAGTACAGGGTCAAAGTGGTGGCGCTCTTCCAGAATGAGAAGTTACGTCCGGGTCAATAAGACAAAATCTCTCACAATAGAGCCGGACGTCCGGGTAAATAGGCCCCACCCAGAAGTTTTCTCCATAATTCTCGTGGAACTAGCCTACTCACAGTCGGGGTCCGTTAGTTTCCGCCCTCGATAGTTTCCGCCCGTTACTTTCCGCCCCTAAAAATCTTGGGGCGGAAAGTAATGTTTGAACTAACATGTGACAAAAATAACTGTTAACTTCAAATTTCAAATCCAAGTACAAGGCAACAATTAAACTTATGCCTAGGCCTTAAACTTTTTCAGTATCCTCATCAAAAATCATCGAAAGAGTGAATTTTACCACCTTTTTTCTAAACGTCAAGTCTAGTCACCGACTTGTATTTTTTTACGCATAAGTAGTATGCTTGGCTATAGGTAGACTTATGCTGAATGCGTGAACAGTTGTTCACAGCACTGATACCATATACCTGTACGTAAGTACGTATAAGTATACCAAAGTCTACAGTGAGAATGTTGATTGGAAAGACCTCAACATGGCAGTAACGAGTGTTGCATTAAATAGTTAAAGACATCAATGAAGTTTGAAACTTTAAGAAAAAGTTGATGGAATCTTCATTTGACGAAAGTACCACCGGTATCACATTCCATTCCATTGCTTTCCGCCTCCCAAAAAGATGTTTTCTGCTAAAAATAAAAGGGGCGGAAAACACCGTTTTTGAGGGGCGGAAAGTAGCGAGGGCGGAAACTAACTGTAACCCCCTCACAGTCACACCCAAACACGAAGTCGCTAAAACTGTGTGTTTAAAAACTGAATTTACGGCACTCAAAATTGTCAAAATTTAGCCTGCACTGTAAAATTAGTACACCAAAGAAATATTTCCACTACATTATTTAGTGTTTGACAGATCATCTGTTAAGTAATCGGCATCGGGCCGATTATTGCGTTATCGGTAAATAATCGGCATCGGTAAAACTCTGCCATGCAACCGATTACTACCACCGATTATTTGAAATTGGAAAAAAGGGGCTAAATATACTTGAAACTTAATTTCGTTAAAATTCCCGTAAATACTCAATCCTTTAACTTCCCGCCAAAACGGGATGCATTGATAATCACAAATGTATAAATTTTATCCCTGCCATGAGAATGATCGTTTGCTGTTTTCCGCTTTAACCCGGTAGTATTAGCCTACTTGGAATTCGATTTAGAAGTGCATTCAAGGTGTATTCCTTGCTGTCTCACAGAAAGCGCTGTGTAAGTTGCTGTACAAACTGTTCTGCCGAAACACACAGTACAGACTATCTAGCTGCAGTGTTTCGCCGTTTTTTCAAATCCCCAACCTTTACATACATTTATGTGCACGTTTTGTACACTTAGCACCTAGAATCTTGTGAAGTTCGGTGGTTATTACCTTGCATACATTAAGGCATTCCCAGCATTCCTTCCGTAACGTTATTTACGGTAGGACTTAAGCAATGTTGTCATACGACATCATTGCAAACGAAAACAGTAATGCACGTGATCTCTTGCAGCAAACTTCTTGGTCCACGCTTGCACTAGACTTACGTGAGTGTCCGTTTTTACTCTCAAACAAGGCATAATATTTTGCTCGGTGACATCATATGCAAAAGAGACATTGCAAAATTTAAATTGGCCCCTGCTTCGTGATTGGTTCAATTGCCTTGATTCTAGGCAGCCAATCACAACTCGCGCCTTCGCCTATGTGATTTAGTGTGTGGAAATACTCAGTCTCGAGACAAATTTTCACGCTGAGTTTGTGTTTCGACGATCGCGCTTGTAATGCCGGCTAGAGAAGCCGGGAGAGCCCCGTGCTAAATTCACATAGAAACGGCATCGCAAATCTCAGCGTAGGTGGATTTTTCGGGGATCGGACTTACGTGCATTTCAGTTGCAGATTCTTTTTAAACAAGACGGAAGTTTTGGACGAGAACTGCTAAAAATATTCGGGGATATTTATATCGGAAAGGAACCATAAGATAAGTTATACGGGTGCCCATAACTGCTAAGATTATCATGATTGCTTTACATGGGGTTCGTTACTAAAAGCGGGAGAGTAGCTACAGTACGTTAACGCAACTACAACCGAGAACAGTAAAAGAATGCAATGTTCCGACATGATTTGGGGATGAAAACTAGACAGAGCATGATGTTGGCCTTAGAACTAAATTATCAAAGGGCATGTGAAATCGACTGCAAACAATTGTACAGTATTAAGGGTTGATTTGTTTCTCCACTTTTGAAGTGAAAATATTTCGCTTACAAAAATGATATCCCGTTCGTGAAACGAACAGAACTATTCCCAATATTTCCATCCTGAACTGGTTATGGTAATACGAAACGCACGAAGCAAGGGGCAGGTATAAAGTGACAAACATGTGAATTCCCTCTTTCTAATAATCGGTGATCGGTAATCGGAATCGGGCCGATTGTTAAATTAAATAATCGGTAATCGGGTTTTACCGATTATAGCATAATCGGTCGAACACTAATAATATTTCACCAAATAAGCTTTAAAACAAAAAGAAGAAAAAATATGTCACAGTTTCTAACGATCCCTTTGAAGCATCGTTGCAACAGTGACAGTCAAAAATGTGTTTTGGTCACATGTAAAATGCCACACACAGCCATCTCTAACTTGATCGTGCATTGGGGCTGAACCTTTGACCCCTTCAACCCATATATCGTTAGAAAGAAGAAAAGGAACTCTACATTATAATGGAGGGAAGCGATGGCCAAAAATAGTATTTCTTTACCATTTTTGGGCTTAAAACATTGGTGACATGATTACAATGGGTTCCAGAAATATCCGCAATGGCTTCCAGGTATCATTTTGTAGCGTTTTTTGTGATCTTTCCATTTCTGAAGGAAAAAAAAAGATATTTTGCTCAGCCCTGATGCAGGCTCGATTTTAAAAGAAAAATCCCATTGATTCTGGCCTACATCATTTGTACTGAGCCGACATTGATATGTTTATGTATAAGCCCATTGTTCAACTTAGCAGCAAGGGATTTCCCCGTCAATATGCTTACATACAGTACTGCATTGTATACAGGGTTCTCACTAACCGGAGCTCCCGGGTCCCTGACGCGCGAGTTTGACTCGAGACGCTTGAAACAAAATCCTGTGCATCCCTGGGACGCACAGGAATAGCTTGCAAAACGCATGTAAAATTTTGGCAAGGAGGCATAGAAAGTTTTGTGTTGAAAAGTTCACACGAACCCATTGCCTTGAAATGTTCATTGTCGATGTCACGTCACAAAATCCATGTAGGAAATCTGCCTACCGAAGCTTCTTATCACTGCGGTTCGTGTTTGACTCGACCAGAAAACTTTCTCTGACTAGATCTATATTAGTAATGTGGCCCGTTCTGCGATATCGCCGGTGCGACGTACGAACTAGATCCATCCTCTGCGCTGTTGTCCAGCTTAGAGTACCATCACTTGTCAATAATGACAGAGTAGTTTAACGCAGCGGCGTGTTGCAAATATCACGGCAGAACATCTGAATGGAAATTGCGGAGCGTCACTGCTCAGGGAGCAATTTGATCGGTTTCACATCGCAATTTGCCATGCAAAAACGAGGAAAAATTGATAACTGCGATACATCATTCAATCTTGAATAGCAGACTTGCTATGCAAAATTTCGGCAGATATTGTGTCATTTTGAATGGCCACAGAACGATCAATCTTTACATTATTCTCAGTCAGACATTCTCTACGTACATTCTCAAATCACTGTTTAAGCTCCTAAAAGGGGTGAATATTTAAGGCTGTAAAAACTGTTTGAAATTATACAGTAGATCACTGCGTAAATATTTCATGCTTTTGTTTATGTTGCATAACTCACTATTCCATTCTGTACGGTTCTACTGCATGCAAAGAAACTTTGCGTCAAGCCACATTGCATTCCAAATCGGCAACTGCCGATCAATGCAAGTTTGCCTTCAAGACTAGGCTAGGCTCAGAAATATTAATGTAAAACCTTGTTAGGATAGCACAGGAGCCAAAGCAAGCAACTCTGAAGGAAAACATATAGTACAAGGAAACTGCTGAAGTAAAGGTTTTAAAAGTATTAGGCAGGGCTTAGTTTGAGTATTTTACACATGCCGTGAAATAATTTAATGAAGGGAATGTCATCTTGATAATTTTTATGCCTATCAGCTTTTACGTTTTGGGCTGGCTACCTTGAGAAGGGAATACCCGTATAGTAGAATGTACTAGAGCACTGTCTTTAAGTCAGGTTTGAAGGGCCACTGAGGGGATGATAGGTTCACGCTTTCGACAACTTATGAAAGGATTTAAGAAGCCTCAAAATTTGCTCAGATTATCATAAGTTTTAAAAGCTACTATATAAATAAAGTTGATGACCTCTTTTTTCATCTGAATTAGGTTAAAGTGGGTGAAATGTTTTGGGGTGAATCTCTGTCCTAAAGGCACATGATGGGCTTGATTCTGCACATCAGCTCAGTTACTCTGCTTGGTCATACATTGTGCAGAGATGTTTAAAACAAAATATTTGTTTGGCTCAACCACATTTGTTTTCCATTTCTTCATTTCATCTTCGGACTCTTTCAAAAAAGATGGGACCCTCAGAAATTTGATGGGACTCTTGGAAAAAAAAGGCAGAGGGTTCAGGAACTCTTGGGTTTGGGGGCCTAATGAGAACACTGGTATATACCTGTACGTGCAATACCGAAGTACAGTTAGTAAATTATGTACTTGTATACGTGTGCGTAAGCAAGTGTACGGATTGCTATAGCATAGACTGTGTGTAAGCAGGCTATGTGCAACTTGTTAATGCATGTTACGTACACAGAACGCAAGCTATTATGACACAGATGCGTGATCACTGAGTGTCTTGCCCAGTAACGTTGCATATTCACGACGGCATGTCTGGTGTACGTAACACAGTGATGAATAATCAAAGCGTCTGAGTGAGCAGTTACGTTGTTGTTTTTGACCAACTTTTGCAGGCAGATCGTAACACTGAAGCATACGGCGATTTGGAGAAATCGTAAGGGTTATGGAGACATAAAATCGACTATATTTTGAAAAGTACTGGTCGGATTTTGATAAAATTTGGCATGGTTGCTTAGAAAAGGGTATCTAACAATGTGAATCAGTCAAATTCTTCAAGTTTGATATTTTTCTTGTAGTCGTATTTTTAGTATGACAACCTTATACTTATTTAAAATCCGTGCCAGCAAGTAGGCTAGACATAATTTTTACTCACTTCACAACCGCCAAAAGAAGGCGCTTGGAAACTTTCAAGTTTTTTTTTTTTATCTTTTTTAAGTAGAAAACCTTTTCTCTTTTTCCTCACTCGGGAAACAGCACTATGAGTGTGTGCAGTGGAAAGAAGTGAATGGTTAGTGCTGTGGAAGAAAGAAAAGCATTGTTACTATGTTAGTACTGGGACCTGAACCCTCAACCCTAGCGGTATAGCGATTCTAGCAGACCAGCGCGCTTGCCTACTGTGCTACAAGCATTGTTGCTGGTGGAGGGATTAAAAATAATATAAGTACTGTCTTATAATGCTATCTATTACATATAGCTGTATATTTATGTATAGCTATACGAAGCCTATACCAAAAGCTGGGTAAGTATGTATTTACTTGAGAGTGTATATACATGTACAGTATGGGATACGTATACGTATAGGTTTATATACTTCTACGTACACCTGCATATGGCCCACCCTAACCCTATACATATGCGTACGTAACCCTAACCTTATTACTATGCGTATGTAGCCCTACCCTTATTACTATGCATATGTAACCTGCAAGTTTGGGGCATGGATTCTAAATTAGAGTCGAAAACCCAATTAGGCTAGTACCCAAAAAAAATCCGGTTTAGCCTACATTAGGCCTAGGCCTCCTTACCAAATGCGATATGTTAGCAAGGCTAGCCTAGCCTACTGTACTGTAGGTCCACACCAAAAAGAAAATTTGCCATTTGCCAAAGAATCGCACCAAGGGACCAAGGTGGAGGTGTTTGGAATTATACGCCACACGGATTGTTGCAATTGTATTTGCCAACTGCTGTAATTTTCTTTGCAGCAGTCGGCCATACTGGAAAGTAGGGCCTTTCACAGAAAGATCTTTGGCATATGGAAATGTATGCCAACAAATTTGGCGTATGGTGTACTAGGCTGCTGCAGGGAAAATTACTTGGCATCCAATTGCAACAATTGATGTGGCGTATAATTGCAAACACCTCCACCTTGGCATGATTCTTTGGCGTATGGCAAATTTACTTTCCGGTGTGGGCAGCCGGGTACGCTGTACACCAAATTTGTTGGTGTACATTTCTGTACTCCAAAGGTCTTTCTGTGAAAGGCCCTTCTTTCCAGTATGGCTGTTGGTTCGGCCTACGTGCCGTAAAGTTACCATTTCTGCAAGCATACCATGAAGGAAACAGTGACAAACTTGATCATGTCAGTCAATAAGGCCTGAAGTTAGGGTAAAATGCTAAATACAGTGGGCTAATCTGATTATGAGTCGATCAAAGAATAGTCCAGAACCAAGTTTAGCCTGCAGTATGTTTGATATGTTTAAGAGGAACAAATTCTAAGCATTCTGGTAAAAAGTTTCATTCATATCTCATGTTTGGTTCTCAAAATATTAGTGATTGAAGTTGACCAATTTCTATGAAAAGTGAACTTGAAGCAAGCATGTGTGATGTCATGGATTCACATTGTTAGCCAATGTTTTTCTTTTATTTTTCTGCCAGTTAGTTTAACATTGAATTGATTAGGGATGTTATCTAACTTATCATGCCCCTAAAGCACATGAAGTTCTTAAAATCCCATTGATCAGGATGAACTTTGGAACCATAAAAAAATGAAAACATCAATAAAAATCAATGAAACTTGACAGTAATATTCTGTTTTATGCCTTGCTCTTTGTGCTATATTTTGGTGTTGTTCATCAATAAAAATCAGTGTAACTTGACAGAAGTGTTCTGTTGTATGCCTTGCTCTTTGTGCTATATTTTGGTATTGTTCGTATTGAGCAATCTGTAGAAAATGCATCTTGAAAAGTAGATGGCAGTTCATGTATAAATGCTTTTGAAGTAATCTTGAGTCAATCACTTTATACAACAAATAAATAAAATCCTGTTTTGACGACATTTCATGATACAAAATAATGTCTTTCTTATCAGGATTCTTATTTAAAACTTCATTAAAGACATTCTCATTATCCTTCTTAGTAATTGTTGCAAATTTCTGGGTCATACTGTTGCTGAATACTTGAAAATCTGGCCATGAGTAATATTTTTGCGTTAGGCCAAAACATCAAAAATATGATGACAAGGGAATGGTTTTGATGTTGCTTTAATATGCATCACAGGTTATTCCAGCATTGCAATCAAATGGCCCTTACACACAGCATTGGCATTTAGAAGGCTCATGATCAACTCATGATAACTTACTGTTCTGGACTGCCCCGCCAAAGATCATGAAAACACTACAAAAGGATACCGAGACTCAAATGCAAAGATTTTTATTTCCCTGTTTACTCATAGCACCAATGTTTCAAGCATGTTTCAAGTACAAAAGTGGTAAAAAAGATTACTTTCAGTGATCCCTTCCCTTCATTGTAGTAAAGAGTTCCTTTTTTTCTTTCCAATGAAAGGTTGTAGGGGTTGAAAGGTTCAGCCCATGTGCAAGATCCAGTCAAAGATGGCAGGTTGTGTTCACTCTGGCATTTTTAATGAGACCAAAACACTTTTTCACTATTCACTGTTGCAAAAATGCCTCTGAGTGATTGTTAGAAATTGTAACTTAGTTTTTCTCCTTTTTTTGTTTTAAAGTTTGTGCAAGATTATGGTGGGAAAATGTCTTTGGTTTCAACTAATTTTACTGTGTCGTCAAAATTTTCAATCATGCATTAACAGCAGTCTCTTTACTGTGTAGACCATGGAGGATGGAAAACAAGATAGTCACCCACAACTGGAAAAAAGTCATGGCCAGCCTCATTTAAACCAATTGGTTAGACACAGAGCTGTAAAATTGCTTTTAACTGAAGAACTCAGCTTTCTCCCCAACTTTCTTGCAAAGTAGCCCACTGCACACATTTGGTCTCTTTGGTATCTGGACCAACCAGAGCAGCAAATGAGGTCAGCCATTAGTGGGGTCCATCAGCCATAAAATACCTTAAAAGAAGGGTTTGAGGTCATAAATAAACAAATTTTGATATGTTAGAGGAGAACTTATTCTAAGCATTTTGGTAAAATTTGCATCTAAATAATGTGATGTATGGTTCTCAAGATATGAGCAAGTAAAGTTGTCATATTTTCAAAAACTGTGAACTTGAAGCAAGCACGTGTGACATCATATCCCCACATTAACGGACAGTTATTTGTTTTTCTTTAAACTGTACAGCAAATTTTCTCCTCAACAGTTCCATATTATCAAACTGTGATTGCATAAGTGGCATAAGAACTTTTCAAACTCTGCAACCCCCATGGGGAGGTCCAATTTTATTACAATCAAGGTCAACACAAACACAAGAGAAACAAAGCATTCCTTGTCAATGTGAGTAAGTGATATAATCTGCGCTGCCCTCAATACCACTTTGGAACACAAATTGAGTGACTTCATTTGCAGGTATCTCGAGAAATACAAGTCCGATTTGAATAAGAATTTCACCACACTGAGTAGATTTAGTTCCTCTCTCACATGTGCACATGTGAAGTTGGATTTATTTGCTTAAACTTCCCCTTCAATTTAATTGTCTTCATGCATTTTCTAAACCCTCATATTCTGTGAAATTGAGGAAACCATGCAAATCTTTAGTGTTCAACCAGACAGGTACAGTACAGTCAGATAAGAATTTGAAAGATTAAAGGTGACGGACCCCAGTCATGCCCGACTTAATCAGACTAGCTACTGCCCATCTGGATTCGTCAACTATATTATACTGTACTTTGTATTTGGTTGCAGATGTCAAGCAGTAAGGCTCATTTCAGAGATCATGGCCCCATCGAGTGCAAAGTATATGTGGGGAATCTTGGAGACGAGGCAAGTCGCCATGAGCTGTGGGACACATTTCAATATTATGGGGAGCTGAGAAATGTGTGGGTTGCTCGGAATCCATCAGGCTTTGCTTTTGTGGAGTTCGTAGATTCTAATGATGCTGCTAATGCTGTGAAGCACTTAGATAACAAGTAAGTGTTGAATTATGTATGTAATCAAAGCTGGTTTCATGTGAGACACCAGTAGGACTGAAGCATGTGAGGCACAGTTAGGATTATAGCAGATGAGGTACTTCTAGGACTATAGCATATGGGTTACTGTTAGGACTGACATATTGTAGCATGTGAAGACTTTGCCAGAACAAGAGAATATATGAGTGTGGCTTACTGTTAGGACTGTACTGAAGCATGTGAGGTGGTGGGTAACATGTAAAAGTTTGATTTATACCAACTACAGTATATTGTGATATCACATTGACAGACAGGATAAACCAGACAAGGCATCTCCAAATTAAAGGCCCTCATCTCAAAGAGTACCAATTCTCCTAACCTTCTTACTTATGCCCCTCCCACAGTTGTATGAAATTCACCCTCATCCAGACACAATCTCGGTTTATTGCTTATGGGTGAGTATAGAAAAGCTCCATGTGGATAATCAAAACACTCTCAGCACAGTTCCTGCTGTGTAATATGAACTTTGGTACTTTGCATTGTTTGAAACAGCAGTCAGTCAAAGAACTGAGCCAGTTGAGAGTTTCTGTTACCCCATACAGAAGTGTATTTTTTGGTGAGAGGATTGGCCCTTTAAAGTTAGTTATTGATGTGACATCATCTCACCAGATCATCAGTACTATAAAAATTGATTTTCTCAGCACTGTGATAGAGATCATCTAAATTGGCAATATTTTGGTTCCCAGACCAGGAATAAAGAACACTTAAAATAAATCTGAGCATATCTCTCTTGCTGAGTGTGACCTGGGTTTAAATTTATTCTTTCTACTTTGCAAATATGTACAATGGATCGTTTTATAGGTGATGCCACTGATGGGGGAGTCAGTAGGCTTGGTGTCCCACATAACATTAGAATGTACTGTGTAGACATCGAAAGCTCATTATGACATTATGTGCTCAAAAACTGATTTCATCAACATTGTTAATGGGACACTGACAGTGTGAAATTCGGAAATTTTGTAACTTAGGGTTTTTCCCTATTGAAGTGATCTGTATAAAACCCTCAAATCTAAAATAAGTTTTAACATGTATTTTTTGGGAGCATTTGGGTGGTACAAGTTTCCTACTAATGCTGTGCATGTTGAAATACTGTAAACAGAGTTCAGCCTCTCAGTGTAACTATGTAAATATTGGGGGTTTCACTGCAAAATTTTATCTGCAATATTTGGAAACACTTGATGATTCAAGTTTGCCCAGTCAAAACAGCTGTGCTTAGGAAAGCTTTGAGAAGAATGTTTTACTTAATAAATGGAACACTGTGGGACTCTAAATGGTGTCCTGCATTTAGGGAGCACAGTAGGTTTTTCACAAGCACAACCCTGTTGCTCCATGTTATTTGAATACATTCCGTGGATGATCATTGAACATTACCTTCCACAAGATGGCACACCCATTTTTGTAGAACTTCACTTAAATTATGTTTTAAGTATTGTATAGAAAATCAGTGTTTGGTGTCCCATTATACCCAGGGATAAATGAACTAGGGCTGTGAACATTTAGCAAAATAACTCAACATTTAACCTCAAAAATATGCGATGGTTTAGCGATTAATCAAGATTACTTTATCACAAAAAAAAAAATTATTTCAGTATGTAGAGATTGATACTGAATGTAATGCAGAAATAATAATAGTTGTTTATCTTGCATAGTTAAATCAAATTATTCTGAAACTTTGAAGCCTTCAAGGTTCAAACATGCCAAGAGTGTTCCATTTAACAAAAAACGGGGGTCATCAGAGTATAGAGATGGATTTAAAAAATGTCAAAAACAGGTTTTGCGATTAATCTCTTGAGGCTTTGTATTAAATGTTTATTCCACATATAATCGTTTAGCAGTTAATCGCTACACGTTCACAACCCTAAAATGAACCTACTGTATTTCAAACTGTAACTTTTTGTCAGAAATTTCTGTTTTTGGACTTCTGACATGATTAACTCTTCACCTACACCCAAACACAACATGAAAAGACAAAATTTATAGTTAGCCTTTTAATTATGGAGCTGTAAATTTTTTGTCAATGTCACAAGTTGACCCCGTCATTTACGGAATCCCTGGTTTGCTAAATTGTAAATATTCATGATGAGTGTAGATTGTGTATGATCCATCATGCTTTTTTATTCAATACCTTTCAGAATGGTATGTGGAAGACGGGTGGTGGTAGAACTTTCTAGTGGAGAAAGTCGCAAGAAGTACAGAGGCGGAGGAGGGTCCAGCAGAGGTGGATCATACAGGTCCAATGAGCGCTGCTATGAATGTGGGAGAGTGGGACACTTCGCCAGAGACTGTACAGCTCGTCGTGGTGGTGGAGGCCGTTATTCCAGTCGTCGCTACTCAAGGTAGGCGCAATGGTGCAGAAAGGCATAAATTTGTAGACTATGTCGTATATTTTTGCAGGGACTTTCCCAGGTGTTATCATAGAAACATCCAAGGGCTTAATCAGTGTCAATGAAAATGACCTTACCGACTATCCCTGTTGTATGGAAAAATGGCAAGTTTGAATTTTCAATTATTTATAGCAAAACAGAAAATTATTTGCTTTGTATTTGCATGTGCAGAATGACAATTTGTACTGCTGGACCTTAAGTAAACTTGGCCTTTTTGTTTGTGTATTTTTGAATGTCCTTTGAATTTGAGGTTGAGTTCCTTTTGTCTTATTTGGGCATACTGTCATTTTAATCAAGCCAGAATTAAGGTCATACCTTGCAAAATTTGTCTGCACAGAAAAATTGTGGCTTATTTCTTCCCATTGAAAAAACAAAAGTGACCTGAGTCTTGACTTGAACAGAGTCTATTGAACTTGATGGTAAAATTTGTGGAATGCAGTTGTGGCAAAGGGTGTTTGGCAAATTGTACAGAGATGTTCAGCATTGCATACATAAGGTACTGTCAGTATACTGAAAAGTGTTGATCAGCACTTAGTTAATAGTACAGCACATTGTGAAGAAGATACTGAAGCCAACTTCTGTATTTAGCATATTTTACGTCTCAGTGATAGAGCTAGAAAACAGAATGGTTCCACCTCACTACCACCCCATCCCATTTGTGTTGGCATTTAAAATGTTATAGAGGGTGCTGTTGGGTTTTGTGGCATACCTCAAGTCGAAAAATTAAGAAATATAGAATAAACAGCAAGAAAAATGAATCCCAACAGTTCAACTCCCATCTTCATAGGACATTCCTGAGCTGAAATAAAAAATTTTGAAATTTATTCACTTAAAATGAATAAGACCATTGTGCAATAATTTGTGACTTTCTTGTTGTACAATTCACATCGCCTGCTCTGTTTCCCTTTAAAATTCAAAATGTTTTTATGACCTTTTACGCTTCCTGTTTGCTTGCATAGCATGTTGCACAGAGAGCGCTAAATTAATTACATAAGCTCATAAGAGTAAGAGTGCTATTATACCTTTGTGCAAAGTGCAGTAACTTTCAAAAAAACAAAGAAATACAAAGATTGAAATTTGAGTAGTACAACAATGACATCACAAATGATTGCACAATGTACCATTTTAATTTCAGTGAATAAACTTGAAAATTTCATGTCTTGGCCCAAGATTGTCCCAGATGGGAGAAGTTGGACTGTTAGAATTCATTTTTCATGCTGCTTAATTATATATTTTTCATTTTCCTTCTGTCTTGTGGTACTCTTTAAGCTGCTTTTACTTATATTCCGTTATTAGTGATGAATGTGGTTAGTCTGTTGTGCTCCCTGTTGCCTACAGTATTTTCAATTTTTATTTTGTATGTAAGCCTAAATCTCCACCTGCAAGTTCCTCTGGCATAAATCATTTTGCACCATGTCCTGCCCACTTTATAGAGGGCAGCATGCAACTTTATTGTAACAAAGCAGTGTGCATTTTCCCCTTCCCTTTTTTCCTTCTTCAAGCAAAATGTATGCTGTTTCATAGACAATATTTTGGCATTGTCTTACAGTCAAGGGTCAATATTTGCTTTATGATATATGAAGTATTTTGCTTGTGTCACAATTGTTTTAATTCTTTTGTGGTAGCAGGCCTGATACTTGTACTTGTTAGACATAACTTTTGTGAACCGCCCTCCTGATTGCTACACAGTCCATGGGAGATTTTTAAGACAAAAGGTCCTTTGTTGTATAGTTTGGAGGAATAAAATGTTTTAACTTTCTGTGCTTAAAATGATTCTACCCACCTACTGTACCCTAAGATAAGTATAGGCTGTCAATTTTCTCCCAGAAAATATCTACCTGGCTAATTCACATCCTGCAAAAACTCTTCGGATTCCTAAAAGGGATATTCCAAATTTCTGTAATAAGTACCAATTTCACTTGACATCACTCTCTGATGGCCAGTTTGCTAGCTGTCCAAAAGGTATGCACAGGGTATTATTGAAGCTGTGGTAGTTAAATATATTTCCCAGAACATGGTGTAATTCTGCACTGACTGTAATGGTTGGGAAGGAAGATCTTTGACTAATGTGGCAGTAACCCCTAAATAAAAATCAAAATTTTGACTTGGTATTTTTTTAAATGTACTGCTACATCTCAGCCTGAAGGATTAAGGTATGTACAGCCTGTTAAATGAACTTACTGTTAAGGTTTTTGTATGGTTGTACCTGAAAATCTGTTAAATTTTCAGGCACAGGGTATGATGGTATTCCACCTGAAGGGCTGGGGTATTCATATAAACCCGAAAGTCAAACTTTGACAATAACCCTTTTTTCACTTACTCAATTTTCAGATGTACTATTTTGTCAGCTAGTCACCTAGATCAACTCACAATTGCACACACGCTATTGGCGGCATCATGAGATCAACATGCTCCCATCATGACCCCATCATGACCCCGTCATGGTAGCAACATGTGATCATCTAGTATTGGCAATCAGCCTATGGCCAGCAATACCCTAGCCTCTTCTCAGTGTGTACAACACTGCAGCCTTCGCAGATCATGGCTGGCATGAGCTGACATCAGCCTTGTTTTAGTACCTTTATTGCTCAGCCGCATCAAATTTAGGGCTTCATTAGTCGCAACCGGTTGCAGCGGGAGAGTGGTTCAACTCCTCTGTCAAAACGGTGGTCTTGAAATAAAATCGAAAGACCTTAAAGCATCAATCAGCCGCTATCAGCATATGATGAACAGTTTCTGTCAATGCTTATTAAAGCAGTATGCACAAGGTACTGGTATATAATACTGTAATGATAGTCTTGTAGACATACAGTAGGTACCACGTAATCAAGTTTTGAAGAAAATTTTGGAAAAGTGTCCGGTGAACAATCACCCAAATTTAAAGAAACTGCTTAAATTTATTCATATTATCCCATATGCATGATTCTATGTCTCATACGCTCCACTTCTTGTCAAAATATGTCAACACTGGAAGAAAGACGAACACAGGCTGCGAATTTTTTTCCAAAGAATGGAAAATTTCTTAATGCCAAAAAAAGGACAAAAATATCTGTCAACTTACTGTATAATTATTTCCAGAGTAGGGTGAACCCCAGTTTTTACATTCATTCAATGATTATGCAGCAAATTTGAATATCAGGGTTCCTGTGCATTGGGGAAAATGGGAAAAGTCTGGAATAAGTTTGGAATTTTACTATGGTAATATTGAATTAGGGGTGTTGGTCGGGAAAAACCACCATATGGTCACAAAGTTTGAAAAACTTGTAAACTTGTAACAAGTTTACGATTTTGCAGATCATGTTTTGTTTGCGTCTGTTCTGGGTTAACACTTATAAACTTAGACCAAGCTGTACAAAGTTCTTTATTTTCCTGTACTTAATATTTCCATTTGAGTCTTTAAAAATTCTGGAAAAAGTATTGAATTTTAGTACTTCAAGAGTGTGGGAGCCCTGAAGTATGCATGCATGAAACATTAGCTTTTTAAATGCAAAAATCATCAATTGGGGACACCTCAAATTTTTAAAGCCCATAATGTTCTCAATGTTTCCTTCATATTTTCAAAAAAATTAATAGCAAACTACACAATTTAACAGGTTAAGTTGAGCATACCCTGTTGCTAGCTAACTAAGATTCCAGATTTCTTTTTCAGAATATCATTACATGATAAATTCATTGAATATTCATACTGCCAATTTATCCTGTACTACAGGTCTCGCTCTCGCTCTCGCTCCCGTTCTTATGGTCGTAGAAGTCCATCTCGGTCAAGGTCCAGATCTCCAAGGCAGAGAAGTCCAAGTAGAAGGTATGTTGCTAGACTTTCTCTTGGGGTTGTGAGGGATTAAGGATTTATCAAGGATTAATCGTCGATCAAGCAATCATGGAGTGAAAGGCCACTTTGGATTAATCTTATGCTACAGATATTACTGATTGATTGCTGCACTGCTTCAGTCAGTCAATTTGAACATCAATACAACTACACACGATTTACTTTGTCAGTAGAATTCCAGGTGTGACTATGCAGTATTAACAAACAATTACAGCTTCTTAATCCGCTACTAAGTTTTGGGCACGAACGATGCGCCTGCCACAAAAGTTTTAAACAGAACACATGGACCTTTATTGCTTTGTGGCCATGTGATTCATGAATAGTTACAAAAACAATAAGTCCATTGCTCAATAATTGTTTTCTTTCTTCTTTCTTTTTGTAAAACTTACATTGCCTGCTTTGAAATTAAAAATGTTTATATGATGTCTATTGCATCGCATGTTGTGCAGGAGAGAGCATTTTTACTCACATAACCCTAAAAATGTAAGATTGCTATTACACAATGCTTCAAGGTCGAGTAGCATTTAGAAAAACATGGAAATAAAAAGACTGTAATTTAAAAACTTACAACAATAACTTCACAAATTATTAAACCTGTTTTATGTTGTTTCACATACCAATGACAACTGGGGAAACTTAGACAATCCCCATAGCCTTCATACAAATAACTGTTTTGTAAGTGAGTACGTAATGGTTCAATTTGTTTTATAAAATTTGTGACAAGACTTTTTTCAAATTATGCTATATATAGTCACAAATCAGGACACCACAAAATTCAAAATATTAACTTTTTCTGTAAATATTAGGTGTGAAACATGACTCATCATGCTAACTATGAATATTGTCATGTGGTAGTTACACTAAAACACTTTTATTTAGTTATTAATATCAACTCAACGAGCTCTTTTAACATTTAATGTTGTGAACCTTTCCTTCGTTGGTGAGGAAATCCCTTTATTTAGGTGTGAAGCAATTGCTTGCCCATGAAGGAATTGACAAGTTTGTAGGATTTCATCTAGAATTCTATTTACTGTAGACAAAGGGAGTAAAATTGCAGGTTTGAAAAATCCACAGACGCTTCAGATATTTGCTTGTGACGCTTAAAACCAATGTGTTTTCACTCAGTTCGTACCATTTTCACTGTCCCAGTGCTAATTTTTTTTTTATATTTATCCCTCTAACCATTTGAGGAAATTATTTTGTCAGTTTTGGTTCTAAATATTTTGAGAAGTGATGCAGAAACAGTGATATTACTTTAATAACCCTGCAGTACCTGCCACCAATCTGGGGAATATACTGTATTTTGAGACCCTAGTGGCAGCACAGTGGGAATAACATGTCCCAAAAATGGCTGTTTTAGGCTCTTGACAATGTAACCAAGGACAGTGACCATCTCCTAGTTGTGGTGGCATTTTTCGGTTGCTTTTGTCAGTTTTGAACCCCATGTGACAGCGTGAAGATGGGCCTTCTTCATACTCTCCAGCTGCACTAGAAGCCCTACAATGGGCACAAGAGAATAAAAGTGACTGGGGATGTGTCTTTTAAAGTTTGTTCACTTCTAAAGGTAGTTGCTCACCTTTCAGCCAAATGCTTGCAAACTTCTGTGAGTCCTTGAACACCCGTGGCCCTAAGAAGAGACCCTGGCTTCCAAGAGGTTGTAGGTTGCAAGCTATATCCCCAGAGATCACCAGAGGTAGCAAGATGTGAAACATGTTTGAAAAATCTTTTGAGCAGGACTCTATTAGTAGATGGTCTCATCAAGGTCACAGGTCACAAATGTGGGCAGCTGTCTAAGCTATGGTACCTTCTTTAGTTGAGGGCTAACATGTCCATGGTATTACATTGTCTGCAAGTGTAGAATTTTATGTAATCTTCATGAATGTTCCAACAAAATAACAAGTCATAAGAAGAAACCATGTTATTTAAAATCTTCCATGCAGATAAAACCTATTGCTTGACACAAAAGACGACCCTGTGTGATATAGGATTTCCAAAATTATTGTCTTCCATTGCATTAGTTCGGGAGGTCCACATTAGTTGATATGTTTCATATCCTTCTCCGCAGCCGGTCACGGTCAGCATCTCCATACAGAAGTCCAGGGAGGAGCTACAACCAGGACTAAAACTTGACTAATGATCCACTAGGAGCCTCCGTCTGTCCTAAAGTGAAATAGTCCTCTAAAACTGCAAGCACCTTGGCATGCACATTGTTTAAAGTCTCTTTTTGTGTCTGTGTGTCATTTTCTGTGTGTACAAGTGTTACATCCAGTGTCGACCATCATTGCTGGACACAAAATTGATCACAGGAGATTGTTGTGACGAATTGACAGTTGTCAATGTTAGAAAGGGATACCACCATTGTGACTAAAATTTTTTTTGATACACCTGGAAGGACCTCATTATGCAAGTTGCAGAATACATCTTACTTGTATCATGGACTCTGTGTGTTTTTCATCGGGATAACCATTTCGTTTTTATGCAAAGTTGATGATATTTTTATTACATAGAGTTGGAAGAAAAATCTGTGCAAATTTATGCTTTACCAGAAGTAGCACCATTGGAAATTTCAAGGCTTGTTGTCATAATAACTACTGCTCATGAAACTAGCATAGCCTCCTAGCATGACAAGCGTGGTATGTTTAGTACCTACCTCAATTGAAGAGTAATTTTAGTCCAAACCAATGAATCCATGCAGATTCTGATGTAGGATTTTATTTTGTACTAGCCAACAGTGCCAGCGATGTTTTGAAGATGTTGGCCTGACCAGAAACGTTGCTTCCCGACTTTCTCAGCTAATCAGGTATAGTCCAGTGTTTCCTGGCGTTAAACTGACTGGCTGTAGGTTGCTGTACTAAAAGCTATATCACATGCATTTATGAAACATAGATACATAAGGTGGTAGGAAAAGACCTTGTGCATTGACAAAGCACTGACAACATAATTTGCCCTACACATGTAGCAGACTATGCCTGTACTCCACCAGTTGACAAATCAGCTGTCAGCATTTGTCTGTGTTGGTTTGTTTTGCCATCAAAGGATGGCCTACTTTTGTCATGTGACATCATATGCATTAGGCCTATTGATTTTTTTTCATAAGTATCTGCATTGAATATTCCAGGCCCCAAATTCCCAAACCCTTTATTCATTTCTCATAATCATCTATATGCTTTTTGTGTCTTGACAGTGATGAATGCAGTACTATTCTCGAGAAATCATCTAAATTTGTTACTTGGCTTGATTTTTAATGGTTTAGTGATTTAAAACATGTAGTCACAGACGGCTATCTAGACTCAGCAGGCATGTTTTTCAATGGTGTAAGATAGTCACACAGAATTTTCTATTGCCTTTGCGGGTGATTTGCCTCAATGAAGGAAAAATGGTACAAGCAGCCATGTAGCTTTGTCATTTGGCTTGGTTTTAAAGGATTTAATGATTTTATATTGTCACAAATGACTGTTTAAAGAATCAGATGAAATTAGTACTCCTTTTTTTTTTTTTTTTTTCTGGGGGGGTGATTTGTCAGTGATGAAAAAAAGCAACAAGCAACCATCTAAGGTTTGTCCTTCTAATTGTTCCCTTTTTCTTCTTCTTCTATGTAGCTTGCTGTACATATATTACATCAAGTTAAAAGTGACATTTTCCTTAGCTTTTTCATCAGAATGTAAATAATTACAAATGCAATTTTGCTTTGCTTCTGGTAAGGTTAACCCCATGGAATATTTCCTCATTGTTTGATTTATGGCATCATATAGTTCTATCCTCCACCTGGTTTCACATGAAGCCCTGGTCCCTCTTTATAGGACTGGGGAGAAGAACCTCCTTCCAGAATGGTCTTTAGATTGTAGGAGATATGGGTTAGGGGTATATAGGATATTAGGTTGGGGGTTTATGGTATATTGGGATCAGTTAGTTGGCAGTAGTGGCAGTTAACCCTCTTTCACAGGACATAGTTCTGATGAGAAAGGTCACCTTTATAAGATTAATTCCAAGTGGAAGGCATGGCAAACTCTTTTATCTATAGATCAGTGTTTTTAAAGCTGTTAATGAACTGTGTCTGTTTTTCATATTACATTAATTTTGGCTGCCATGCTTATTACATGATTACTGTTTGGATTTGATTTTCACTTTTGTGTAAAGTCATGATGCAAAGATTTTACAACCACGTTATGGTTTGATGGAAGCATTGTATTCTATGATGGCAGAAATGGTATTATGTAATGGCAAGCATTGAACGTAGTGATTGCAGCACTGTTGCATATAATTGTAGCCATTATTTACACTAGATATGTATATTGCCTCCCATTGTAGATTTCACAATATGATTGCTAACACCCTTTCATGGAATTTTATGATGGATTCTGATTGGCTGAGACTCTTGTGGTGATTTTATTTTGTTGTTCATTCAAATAAATAATTTAAAAATTTGATTACTATTTGAATAGTTTCATTTAGAGTTTTGTAATGTCTCATTATTGCTATATAATCAAAAGTTTGTCATAATCAGTCACAATTCAGTTTTTCTTCTGTTCAGAAGGATTCCCAGAAAGCTCATTACTGGATATTAGCCTTTAAGGAGATCCGTCATGGCTACCACAGTTTTTAGGGAAAAACTGCGGTTCCCAATTATAGTACCCGACCACTGGTTCATTACTCCAATTAGCTGCTTCAATGAGCAGCAGATTTGATTACCATTCTGGTACAATAGAAGCCCAACAACATTGGGGTTCAAATAACAACTAACAATAAATCCTGAAATAGGTGCTGGCGAAAGGGAGTCAAATTCTGAGATAAAGTGCTATCAAATGTCAACCTTCATGGTCATTTTCAAATGCTTAAATGGGCATATAATTAGTACTGTGATCAGTTCCTGACGAGATTGTTCTAAGGGTATTTTTCCTGACATGCCATTTTCGAAATTCCCACTTAGGCAATGATTGCCAGTGAATCCCCCTCAGAACACCACCTTCCCCACTACTTGGAACAGCACCTTCCCACCACACATCCACCCTACCCTTGAACATCACCCTTCCCACAACAAACCCACATTCCCCTTGGAGCAACATCCTTCTCACCCAACAGTGTACAGTTCTCGTAGTAGATTTGAGGGGTTAATTACCTGATACAGAATTGACACTTAGGATGGGTCTTGCTGGAGTTAGTGAGGACTCGCCCAGAACTCCAACAGAAGTGGTGGAGTGATTAAGAAGGAATGAAGATAACCAGTAGAAGCCAGACAGCATACTGAAGGTGAAAAAGCTATGAGAACGGGAGGGGAGGGGGGGGCTGAAAAGTATTCGGATCCCTTGAGGTAATAATAGAATTCGATATATGGGGTGGAGAAATGGTGGGAAAATGTTTTTTGAGGTAGGGGTAAGTCTCTGTTAAGCTTCCCTTCTATACAGGTCTTAGTACCATTGTCGGGTTTTGCTTTTCAAATGGTTTGAAATTTGGTCCGAACGTTCTTAGTTTGGCAAGGTTTGTGAGAGATACCCAGGTTAGCTGTGAGAAGGACTAAATAGTATAGCTATGGCACATAAGATTCATGGTCGGGCCCAAGCACACCAAAACTAATGGGCTTACTGACTTATTAAAGTGATGTCGGCCAACTCTGCGCCGATCGGATCCAAGTGACCTGCAGTTTGCCTTTGCACAACCAGGTTTGGTGCACGGAGTGCACGGTCCCTGTGGGGCATTTGATCTAGTGCGTCGTTGAGCATCCGGGCACTCCTCATCCAGAGGTTCAGCTTCGATTCCGGGCCTCAAATCACAACAAAGACCTTTGAACAGAAGCCTATTGCCGTTAACCTCCCTGATGCTCCGCATATGAAATGGAGTAGGAAAAACGATCAAGTGACCCACAACTGGAAAAGAAGCCGTACGTAGGCACCACTACATTAAAGAATGGCCAGTCCTTGGGCGCATGAGATTAATATTGGGGTAACATTAGTTACCTATTTTAATTTAATCAGAATTGCGTGTGAGTCATACTCACTGTCCAGCCTTCTCCACCACTCATACAGTTCCAGACTTACAGCAGGCTTGAAAAGGTATCCGATCCCAATTTGTCGGTGAAATATCTTGTATGTCATTTTCAGTTTTTTCCGCTATTGTACAACAGCGGATCCAAGATTTTCAAGAAGGAGCGGGGGAGGGGGGAGGGGTCAGTTCAGGTGGGGCAGGTTGAAAAATATACGGATGGTTGAGCGCCAGCTGGAATGTCTAAGCGGAGAGTTCAAGAAAATATTTGGCTTTTTAAACCTTCCAGATGGCCGGAAACGGCACTTCCCGATTGGAAAATAGGCCTGTATGAAAAATGGTGCAAATATGTTTGTTTTTAAGTGCAATAACTAACTAAAAAAGTCACATATAGTGAGACTAGCACACACAGTTAGCACAAAAGTAGAAATATCACCGTGTAATATACATTTATATATCTCAGGTATTGAAAGTTGTATTCATAATGTCGCCATAAGAGAGTAAACACACACACACACACACATATATATATATATATATATATATATATATATATATCTCTCTCGAATACACATACAGTGTATTTATTATAAAAATACTCAGAACAGTTAGACCCAGAGAAGCGCTAATGAATATTAATACCATTCAGATCGGGAAATTTCCTTCGATGTGGGGGAATGCCGTGACACTGATTTTCCCCCGAACTGATAAACTTTCTATTCTGCGGGACATTTATTGATACTGTACCGGGTATGTATCATGTGTGAAAACTGAAAAGGACGTCTAAATTTGTGCGCGCAGTTGTTTTTACCCATTTGGCCTACATAGCAGGTTTTCCAGGTTACTATGTTAGTGTAAGAATGTGTCAGTGATAACATGTGTGTTCGTAGTTAGTTAATTTGCATAATTTATTTGTGTTGACAGCTGTGTATGTAAATGTTGTTTCTGTAACTTATGTTCGTTGTACTAGTACATGTGACACTGTGATTATTGTGTTTGAATGGCCTTAATGTTGCTGGCACTCCTTTGCCGGGCTTCGACCGAGAAGCATTCACCGTGAAATACACAGCACGCTTAACACGCAAACTATCGTGTCTTCTCTTCTCTTCCCTGTCTCTCTCGCATCTCCGGCCAACGGCTTACTTCCCGGCAGCTGGAACCCTTTAACGCCGTCGTTAAACCCCATGTAACATTAGTACCACCGTGTATAGTACCGTTGTTTCAGGATGCACGTAGCCTGTACATGATAAAGTTTGTTACACATTAAATCGTACAGTGCAGAATAGGTTATTACTATAGAGGTTGTAACAGTGCTATTAGGATCAACGTTATAAAATATGCCGATAACTCCTTAAAAACTAGTCATGGATATGGTGCTATCAAATTGTTCAAGTTCTTCAGACTAGGAGAAGATACGATGCAAAGGCGCAGTGACGTGCGTTCATGTAACAATTTTTGTATCTCTTCCTTCTGTCGACTTCATTTCTATTGAAGGGCAAGATCAGTCGCCCTAACTCATTTTGAAACGACACCTAAATTTCACAATTTTCTACTGATTTTTATCCTTTGCCGTAGGCAGGCAAGGAATCTATGCGATGGTGATGTCGTGTGTATGTGTGTGTGTTTATAAATGACGCTTTGGCTTGTAAACACGATATCTCCAAAAGGGTAACTGTGACAAATCTCATATTAGTTGTGTGGATTGGCCGTATTGAGTAGATGATCCCTATTATTTTTGGTGGAGGTTAAAGGTCATTTGGGGTCAGGAGAGGTCAAAACCTTGTAAACACCATATCTCAAGAACGTACATGTGATTATACTCATATTTGGAGTGTAGCTAGATTGGTCATATTGAGTAGATGATACCTATCGATTTTGGTGGACGTCAGAGGTCCTTTGGGGGGTCACGAAAGGTCAAATGGTAAATACCTTAGAAATTGCGTGTTAACATCTCAAGAAGGGTAACTGTGACTTATCTCATACTTGGTGTGTGGGTTGGATGATCCCTGTCGTTTTTGGTGGAGGTCAAAGGTCATTTGAGGTGAAAAGATGTCAAAAGGTAAAAACCTTGAAAACATGATATCTCGAGAACATTACATGTGACTAAGCTCATATTTGGGTGTGTGGTTTGGTTGTTTTCAGTAGATGATTCCTATCGATTTTTGTGGAGGTCAAAGTTTATTTGGGGTCATGACAGGTCAAAAGGTCAAAACCTTGTAAACACAGTATCTCTAGAAAAATTCATGTGACTAAGCTCATCTTAAGTGTGTGGGTTGGCTTTATTTACATGATGATCCCAGTTGATTTTCGTGAAGATGTCAGCAGTGCCAAAGTCTGAAAAGTTTGTTTGCATAGTATTACAAGAAAGGTAACTTTTGCAGGGTCCTCATACTTGTCATGTAGATGATTTATAGTGAATAAATGATCCCTACAGTTTTTGGTGGAGGTCAAATGTCACTTTGGCTCACAAGTGGTCAAAGTCTCAATATCATATTTACACAATTTCCCATGGTTGGAGTCTTGCATACTGCAAAATTTCACACATAGTATGTGGATGTGATATTGTGAGCAGAACCAGTTCTGCTGCAGGTGGTCAAAGGTCACCCGGAATCTCAATGTAGGAAGCTTGGATGCCTTGCATGTATTCTTTGTGGGTACATTACGTAGCACTGTCAATTTGGAAAACATAACGGAGCACTAGCTGTCAATTTGAAAACATGTCAAAGCACTGTCAATTTGAAAAAAGGGTAGGCTTAAATTTTAGTGGCAATGAATCACTAAGCCTTTTGGCTTTCTAGTTATTTGTAATTATCTTTTATACTCCTTAAGTAGCCCAATTCAATATTCATAATCGAGGTGAAACAAGCAATCACTCCTGAAAATTTCACATTGGAGGGGACAAATTTTGTCACATGTTTGCCCCCCTCTCTCCCCCCCCCTCCCCCCCCCCTCTCTCTCAGGGGCCAACTCAAGGAACAGTACAGCCTACCAAACTCAAGTTGTGGGGACGTCAGTCCATTTACCCTTTAAAAGATAATAGATGCAATATTTAATTATATCAATGTCTTTGTTTGACAAAACCTAAAAAGCACGTTTTGGAGCGTACCATATCCAACCTGCTCAATTATTAACATAATGAAAATTTTTCTTCTTACTTTTTAAAACATCCTTAATTCTCTGTCTGATAACAATAAAACACACTACATACACACTTGATACAGTCAACTTCCACATTTGACCTATTGACAGTACCATATTAATCAAAAATATACACAAAACGCTGCCATATACAATTTGAGGTTAGTTACCAGACCAGTCAATTAATTTGCGCTAATTGGCAATAATTGCTTTTGACATCGCGTGCACGTGACCACAATAAAAGCATATACTGTATTACTTCAGGGCACAGATCACGACAAAGTCGGATACCAGTTACACCCCACATTGCCTTTGATATAGTGGTGTGTCTTTGTTCAATAGGAAACAAAGTCAGGGTATCGCCTTTTCACAATAGGCCTATACCTCTAAAGGTGTGGCATAAGTGATTGTTTCATCCAATGAAACACAAGCAGATGATTGAGACTTCCATGTATCCTGAGCCTCAGTATAATCTTTGGGATACTTTCTGTTTTTTTTTTATTTCTTGCCGAAGGCAGGTAAGGGATCTAGGCGATGGTGATGTCGTGTGCATGTGTGTGTAAGTGCGTGTGTGTATGTGACCCTCTTGCTTGTAAATGCGATATCTCAGGAAGGGTAATTGTTACTAATCTCCTATTTTCTGTGGGTTGGCCATATTGAGTAGATGATCCCTATTGTTTTTAGTGGAAGGCAAAGGTCATTTGGGGTGGCGAGAGGTCAAAAGGTCAAAACCTTGTAAACAGGATATCTCAAGAATTGTACATGTGATAACTTTATATTTGGTGTGTTGGTTTACCGTATTAAGTAAATAATCCCTGTAGATTTTCGTGGAGGTCAAGGTCATGTGTGGTCACGAGAGGTCAAGTGGTAAATTCTTTAGAAATTGCTTGTAAACACGTTCTCTCCAGAAAGGAAAGAGTTACTAATCTCATATTTGGTGTGTGGGTAGGCTATATTAGGTGGATGATTCATATTGTGTTTGGTGGAGGTTAAAAGGTCAAAATCTTGTGATATCTCAAGAGCGGTACATTTGACCATGCTCATTTGTGGTGTGTGGGTTGGCCATATTGGAGTAGATTATCCATCTTGTTTTTGGTGGAGGTGAAAGGTCATTTGAGGTCACGAGAGGTGAAGAGGTCAAAACCTTGCAAGCAATATGTCTCATGAAGGGTATATCTGACATAGCTCATATGTGTTGTTTAGGTTGGTTGCATTGAGAAGATTATCCCATTTAGTTTTCGTAAAGGTCAAAGGTTATTTGAAGTCAACAGGGTCAAAGCCTGACAAACTTGCTGGCACAGTTTTACAAGAAAGGTAACTTGTAGGGTCCTAGTAACGTGTCATTTACATGGTGCATATGTAGTGAATAAACGGTCCCAACAGTTTTTGGTGGAGGTCAAATATCATTTGGGTTCACAAGGGGCAAGGGGATCTCAATGTAGGAAGATTGGATGCCTTGCATGTGTACCTTATGCGGCACATTATGGAGCCCTATTAATTAAAAAAAACGTTACAGAGCAATGTCAATTAGGGAATAAAGTCAATGGTGCCCATGTCTCTACATCAGATTCGAAAAGGCTATGACGTCACGCATATGGGCTGAGAGACCCGAGGCGAAGTGGAGGGTCTCTGCCTATATGCGTGACGTCATAGCCTGTTCGAAAATGATGTAGAGACATGAATACTCATGACTTTATTCCCATTCATAAATACTTTATTTTCGAGAAGTTTGAAAGCGAAAAAACTTTCTGTTTCATAAATTTTCCATTGATCATCAATTATTCTCCTAAACTGACTTAAGTTTCATGACGTGCTCGTACAGGTGTACGTTACCATGACATTGACATTGAACAGCGTAGCGAGAAGCTCTGTATTAATGCAACGCACAGTAGCTATTAGCTACACGCTACCTTCGTCGCTTGTACTAGACTTGCCCCAAGTCCAGGGGTGGCGCCAGGATTTGCCCGACAGGAGGGCCAGCAGTTCAAGGCCCCGAAAAAGGCGATGGGTTAGTCCCGGTGGGACGTAACTTGACAAAATTTGAGGCGCGCGCAGCGCGAAGAAATTTTTGGCCTTTTTTAAACAAGCACTTAAAATCTGAAGCTTTTGCAATGACAATTAAAAATTTGGGGTATTTATTGAAGAATCTATCCTTGATATGTACAAATTCAAAAACGTTTTACACGCGACAGCTGAAATTCTGTTGGGGTTATGCATTTAATCGTTCTTGTCCTACGTACTATCTCAAGACGAGACTTAGAGTTTGCCCGAAAAGTTTTTTATCCTTTTTTGAACCAAGATTTGAAAATTAAGAGCTTATTTTATTGCAGGAATTTTGGAATTTAATATAAGAAAATTTGATTTTTTGGTAAGGTTATAATGAAAAATTTGGGTTCCTTATTAAGTGATATGCCTTTCAATAGGAAAATAAGGTAGAATGTCGGGTGATTAACAGAGTTGTCTGGTTATTTGTTGTTCTGAGTATCCATCAAGATTGGAAAATTGTGCCACTTTTTAACAATCTGAAGCTTATATTATGACAGATTTTGGCATTTTTTTTGGAAGAATTTGACCTTCTTATAAGAAAAATCAAGTAGGGAGTAATCTGTAGTTTTGTGCAGCTTTGTTGGGGTTACTGAATATCATCAGGTAGATAAATGCCCTCGGACCATATTGGTAAATGTTCCGTGGAAAATGTTTGGCTTCCCATATATTTGAAGTTCTGACATAGGCCGACGGGAGTGTTTCAGTGTGGGAGGGGACAGATTTGTTTTGTTTTTCTTTTGTTCGAAAAAATATAATATTGCCGGAAAAACTACAAGTGGCGCGCACAGATATTTTTGAAAAATGAAGAACCTTCAGAAAGCAGGAAAAGGCATTTCCGCGACCGGGCTTGTAACTAGAAACAAAGTACCGATATAGCCATTATTTTGAGCTTTCTTTCGCAATAAAATTTACACTTTATAATACTGCCCCAAAGCGAACAATAATATGCAAGCATGCATTGTTCTGTTTAGTAATTTTTTTCAACCAAAACACTTAGCGGAGCGCCACCCATCAGTTGGCTCGAAACGTAAAGAAAATTGTTAAAAAAAACTAACACCACAGACACCCTAAAATGGCATTTCCCAGACTTGAGCAGTCTTTATTTTGAAATTCCCTTTGAAATAGCAATTTCACTTTAACAGAAAAAAACCAACTTGGTAAGTGATCAGAAAACTACCACATAAAAGGTACAGTACTGCTGACAAATTAGATGTGTAACGGACTTGTCTTTTTTTCGGGGGAAACCTATGCAAAAACATACTGTTGTTTACTCTACCAGAATTCTTTGTTATATTCAATTGCAATATCCACTAAAAAGTATTGAAATTTTCTTCTGCGTGATTGCCAGAACTCCAGATAAATTTATCTTACTTCCAACGTATTTGAAAAAAATGTCAGCGTTTCAAGGTGGTTTGAAATGAATTTTCAGTCAGACTTCAAGGGGAGACATATTCAAGCCACTGTTTATCATTATGTGTAGCCCAAAATGGCTCGGGCCGATTTTCGTTACCGTTTCTAGAATTCGGTTGTCGGGACAGGCCAGATGGCAGACCACTGGGCGAAGCTGCATGTGGAACGGACAGCCTTTGCCAGAGGGTCGGGAGTGACTTTAGAAAAAGTACCATTGGGTAATGCCTGCGCATGAAAATCCACTTGTCCGTTTTTGTAAGGAAAATTTGGAATTGTCAGTTTACTTGAAGAATATATGGTCTTCTAGTAAACAAAATCCAGAAGATCGTCGGGGGTGACTGAAGTTATCAGGCCCACACTTTATCGTGGGCCTGTGTGCGATGAAAGAAACCCCGATGAAATTGGATTTTTCTCTCAACAACAGGGGGAGGGAAGTCTTCCCCAACGGGGCATGGATTCCTTGCGCGCACGTATGCTGAAGATGGGAGGAGGGATAGCAGAACTTAGTAAGAAGTGATTATAACCGATTAAAGGCCAGGTCACACTACAACGATATCGGATCGGATTTCGCTCCGGAATTTTTATGTAAGGTTTAATTAATATCTCCTTCATCTTTGGTCAGGAAAGAAACAAAATATTTGCCAACCAGTGTAGACTACGAAATTCTAAGTAACTTTTACCATATTATTCTGTGACGCCACATCCACAGACAACTTTTATCGGATACGCGTAGTTCGATAAAAGCTGTTTGACAATGTGACGTCACGAAATAAGTAGTATATATTTGACTTCCGTATTCCGCTCATACCGGTCGTATATTTACACAGGATGGAAAATTTTTGGAAATGGAAAAAATGATGGAAAATGGATGGAGGAGGTTTTAACTAAAATCTGACAGAAATCGGATAGAAATCAGATCCGATATCGCAGTAGTGTGTACTGGGCACCCAAAATCGATGCATCAAAAAATAGGAGTTACAAACGAAAAACAATAAATCATACAGAAAAAAGAGTTCACAGTCATCCATCCAGTAACTTCAGTCCTTTACGTTCTTCATTAGGCCTTCCGCAAAAAATGCCGCCCTTCCCCGGGGAATGGAGAGAGGACAATTAAGGTACATATGGGATGAGGTATAACAGAGCTAAGAATAAGTGATCGAAATTCGATTCCCAATATGCTTTAAAAATAGCACTGCAAAACAAAAAATTGTGTTCAAGATCACCCATCTGGTAACTTCCAGTCCTTTTAGTTTTTTAATTGATTGATTAATTAAAATTAATTTAAATTAATTCATCAATTGAGTAATTAATTGATTAATTAATTGTTTTTTATTTTTAGGCCTCCCACGACGAAATCGCCGACCTTCCCCGACGGGGGGGGCAGTGTTCCCGACCGAGGGGCCAGTGGCTCCCTAGCCCCCTGCTGGCGCCACCCCTGCCCAAGTCTCCTGCGTATTCCTTCCATCCACCTTTTTTATTTCAGTTCCTATTCTTCATGGTGATTCTATCGCATTATGAGGATGCAATGCAACTTCATTAAGATTACTTCTCACTGCCCCAAGTTGCCGCAACTTCCTCGAGTGCTGTAACACCTGTTTACAACGGTTCGCGAAGACTGTACACAGCTCACACACACAAACTTCGTTGCCTGCCGTGAGAGATCGGTATCTTTTGAAACTAGTTTACGTCATCATTTTTAACTTCTCTATTGCTTTGTCCATCTTAGAAATCAGATGAACATTTTTCAAGATAGCGCATCAAAGTCATCCAATCGGTTTCGGCAAAGACCCTATTTCCAAATAACAATTACAATGAATTGTGGGATAT